>JANJGN010000002.1:110825600-112243224 GCA_026770705.1 Isurus oxyrinchus | reverse complement strand
ACCTTTTTTCCATCACCCCCATAAATTTGAAGAGGATAGGAAGTGGGAGAGAGAAAGGAATGCAAGTAGCCAGGGTAAAGAATGGATAGCTAGGAATATCTTGAGATCTCCTCCCCAGATCAGGAAGGATGGTACTGAGGGTGGAGGTGAAACTCAAAGGCCTAAGAATTTCCATTGTAATAAAGTGGGGCACATTCATTCGGAATGCTGGAAGCTGCAAGGGAAGCCCATGGGACTTATTGGAGTTCATAAGAGTGAGTCCGAAAAGGGAACTCAAAAAGAAAATGCCACGGATCAAAGGAATCAAAGGTTATTGGGTAGGTGGGAATGTGGAACTCGAAACACAAACAAATCAGCCATGTATATACAGAAATGCTATATACATTGAAATTAGATAACACTAAATCAAACAAGCTTGAATAGCACAGCTTGGGTCTCACCCATAGCACTCCTGAAACTCAGCTCAGCTTTTTGCTTGCTTTCCATTCCCACTGTTTCTCTCTCTCTGCCTCTTTCCTTTCCCATTCTCCCTCTCTTTTCCCACACTCTCTCATTTTCCGTGCTCACTCTCCTTTCCCATTCACTCTCTTGCCTTTTCCACTCTCTCTCTCTCCTTTCCCACTCCTCCTTTTGCTCTCTCCTTTCCCTATCTCCCTCTCTCTCCTTTCCCCCCGTCTCTCTCCTTTCCCACTCTCTCTTTTCCCACTGTCTTAGTTTCTCTCCTTTCCCACTCCCACTCCTTCATTTCTCAGGCTGTCTCTCCTTTCCCACTCTTTCTCCTTTCCCACTCCGCTTCTCGCTTTCTCCGTCTCTCTCCTTTCCCACTCTCTCTTTCTCTCTTTTCTCACTTTCTCTCTCCTTTCCCACTGTCTCTCACTCTCCTTTCCCACTCTCACTCCTTTCCCTCTGACCCTCTCTCTTTTTCTATCTCTGTCTTTCTCTCTCCTTTCCCACTCTTTCACTGTCCTTTCCTACTCTGTATCTCTCTTCTTTCCTATGCTCTCTCTCCTTCCCTACTATCTGTCTTCCACTCTGTCTGTCTCCTTCTTCACTTGTTCTCTCCTTCCCCTCTCTGTCTCTCTCTCACTTTTTGAACTCTGTCTCTCTCTCTCCTTTTCCACTCTGTGTCTCTTCATTCCCAGTGTTTCTCTCCCTCCTTTCTAGCTGTCTCTCTCCTTTCCCACTCTCTCACCTTTACACTGTCTCTTTCTCTCCTTTCCCTCTCTCCCTCTTTCCCTTCCCTTTTTCCTTTCCTCCTCTCTCTCCTTTCTCTCTTTCCTTTCCCTCTCTCTCTCCCTCTCACTCTTTCTCTCTCTCCCTTCCCTCTCTCTCTACTCTTCCTCTCTCTCCTTCCTTTCCCCTGCTCTCTTTCTCCCTTCCTCCCCCCTCCCGCCTTTCCCTCTCTGTCCCTCTCCTTCCACCCACACACCCCCTCTCTTTCTCCTTTCCCACTTGAAGAATCTTGCTTCAGACACCATGAAGTAAGCTTCGTAGTCTTGATTATATTAACAGCAAGCCTTCATTAACAACTCATAACTATACATATATATACAGTAGAGGGTACAGGTATGGATCTGCCTCCATCCTAGGTCTTTACACATTTCTGTCCATCTCCAGACTAACCATGGCTCTGATTCATGTGCCTTCTTACATCACTCTGTGGGTGGTACTGTACTCTGTCTTACATTAACCCTGTATGTACCCGACCCTACTACTACACCTCCCTCCAAGTCTTTATCCTGTGAATATAGAGTTACTTCAGTTTACTTCAAGTTTTACATTGTTATAAGTCTTGTGCATTTACCTCATTGGTACAACATTAATGTTATTCCAACATTATTGCTATTACAGTATTAACAGTAACAACATTCCCGCTACCCAATCTTCCTCCTTCAAGTCCTTAAAGTTAGAGGTTCAAGCCATCTGATATATATAAACATTCCACAACTCCACATTGCCATTTTGTTGGGAGAGTGGTAGACTCTGGTGTTTCTGGTGTCTCTGGTTTTTGTCATTGGTTTGGAGGGTGAACTGGCATTTGCATGTAGTTTCATCCATTTCTTCCATTGCTTGATGCTAAATCACACCTTGTTGGCCTGGCTGGTTTGATGGTGCCTGGTTGTTGTTACTCTTGATCATTTCTTGCAGAATCACAGAATCACATAGTGCAGAAGAGGCCCTTCGGCCCAACACATGAGAACCACCTGACCTACCTACCTAATCCCATTTACCAGCACTTGGCCCATAGCCTTGACGTGCCAAGTGCTCATCCAGGTACTTTTTAAAGGATGTGAGGCAACCCGCTTCCACCACCCTCCCAGGCAGCGCATTCCAGACCATCACCACCTTCTGGGTAAAAAAGTTTTTCCTCACATCCCCCCTAAAGCTCCTGCCCCTCACCTTGAACTTGTGTCCCTTCGTGACTGACCCTTCAACTAAGGGGAATAGCTGCTCCCTATCCACCCTGTCCATGCCCCTCATAATCTTGTACACCTCGATCAGGTCACCTCTCAGTCTTCTCTGCTCCAATGAAAACAACCCAAGTTTATCCAACCTCTCTTCATAACTTAAATGTTTCATCCCAGGTAATATCTTGGTGAATCTCCTCTGCACCCCCTCCAGTGCAATCACATCCTTCCTATGTGGTGGTCAGAACTGCACACAGTACTGCAGCTGTGGCCTCACCAAGGTTCTATACAACTCCAATATGACCTCTCTACTTTTGTAATCTATGCCTTGATTGATAAAGGCAAGTGTCCCATATGCCTTTTTCACCACCCCACTAACATGCCCCTCCGTCTTCAGAGATCTATGGACACATGCCAAGGTCCCTTTGTTCCTCAGAACTTCCTAGTGTCATGCCGTTCATTGAATACTTCCTTGTCAAATTACTCCTTCCAAAGTGTATCACCCACACTTTTCAGGGTTAAATTCCATCTGCCACTTATCTGCCCATTTGACCATCTCGCCTATATTTTCCTGTAGCCCAAAACACTCAACCTCACTGTAACCACCTGGCCAATCTTTGTGCTGTCCGCAAAATTACTAATCCTACCCCCACATAGTCATCCATGTCGTTTATATAAATGACGAATAATAGGGAACCCAGCACAGATCCTTGTGGCTTCCAGTCACTAAAGCAGCCTTCTATCATCACCCTCTGTCTCCTACAGCTAAGCCAATTTTGAATCCATCTTATCAAATTACCCTGTATCCCATGTGCATTTGTCTTCTTTATAATTCTTCCATGTGGGACGTTGCCAAAGGCTTTGCTGAAATCCATGTAAACTACATCAACTGCACTATCCTCATCTACACACCTGGTCACCTCCTCAAAAAATTCAATCAAATTTGTTAGGCATGACCTCCCTCTGACAAAGCCATTCTGACTATCCCTGATCAAACCTTGCCTCTCCAAGCAGAGATAGATTCTCTCCTTCAGAATTTTCACCAATAGTTTCCATACCACTGATGTGAGACTCATTGGTCTGTAGTTCCCTGGCTTATCTCTACAACCCTTCTTAAATGGTGGAACCACATTAGCTGTTCTCCAGTCCTCTGGTACCTCCCCCATGGCCAGAGAGGAGTTAAAAATTTGGGTCAAAGCCCTGGTGATCTCCTCCCTTGCCTCCCTCAGCAGCCTGGGACACAAATCATCAGGACCTGGAGATTTGTCCACTTTTAAGCCTGTTAACACCTCCAATACCTTGTCGCTCCCTATATCAATTTGCCCAAGAGCCTCGGAGTCTCTCTCCCCAAGTTCCATACCTTCATCCTCATTCTCTTGGATGAAGACGGATGTGAAGTATTCGTTTAACACTCTACCAATGCCCACTGGCTCCACTCATAGATTGCCCCTTTGGTCCCTATTGGGCCCTACTCTTTCCCTGGTTATCCTTTTCCCATTGATATACTTATAGAATATCTTGGGATTTTCCCTTTTACCAGCCAGAGCTTTCTCATATCCCCTCTTTGCTCTCCGAATTGCTTTCTTAAGCTCCACCCTGCAGTTTCTGAATTCCACTAATACTTCCGCTGATTTGCTTCCCTTGTACCTGCTAAAAGCCTCTCATTGTATCCTGAATATCTCTGGTCATCCATGGTTCTCTGGGCTTGTTACTCCTTCCTATCACCTAGTGGGACCATGTTGAGCCTGTTCCCTCTCCATTTCCTTTTTGAATGCCTCCTACTGTTCTTCTGTAGATCTCCCCACAAGTAGCTGTTCCCAGTCTACCTTGGCCATATCCTGCCTTATTTTACTAAAATCCACCCTCCTCCAATCCAAAACATTTTTTTGCAACTTGTCTATTTCTTTGTCCATAACAAACTTAAACTGTACCATGTTGTGGTCGCTGACACTAAAATGCTCCTGCACCACCACCTCAGCCACCTGTCTGGCTTCATTCCCCAGAATTAGGTCCAGCACTGAGGGTCCCTTGTTGGAACCACTGCATATTGATCTAAAAAGTTCTCCTGTACACAGTTCAAGAAATCCATTCCATCCAAGCCGTTAACACTATGTCTATACCAATTAATGTTGGGAAAGTTGAAATCACCTAATATAATTACCCTATTATTGTTTTTACATACCTCTGCGAATTGTGAACATATTTGCTCCTCAATTTCCCGCTATTGGGGGGGTCTATAATAAACACCTGACAATATGGCTGCCCCTTTTTTATTCCTAAGCTCTACCCACAAAACTTCATTCGATGCCCCCTCCAAGATATCATCTCTCCTTACTGCAGTAACTGACTACTTAACTTAAAATGCAATGCCTCCTCCTCTATTGCCCCGTCCCCTGTCTTGCCTGAAGATTCTATATCCCGGAATGTTGAGCTGCCAATCCTGCCCCTCCCTCAATCACGTCTCTGTGACGGCTACTATATCACAATTCCACCTGTCAATCCTCACCCTTAACTCATCCGTTTTACCTGTAATACTCCTGGCATTGAAGTAGAGGCCATCCAGCCTTGCCTTACTCCCTTGAAACTTAATGCAGCTGTACTCCCTCTGACTTGATTGTTTTACTGTATTATGTTGTGTCCCTATTCTGCTAACATTCTGTGTCCCCTCCCCCTGCTGAATTAGTTTAAACTCCTCCCAACAGCACTAGCAAACCTGCCCACAAGGATGTTAGTTCCGTTCTGGTTCAGATGTAGACTTGTACAGGTCCCACCTTCCCCAGAAACAATCCCAGTGATCCAGGAAACTAAAACCCTCCCTCCTGCTCCAACTCTTAAGCCATGTATTCATCTGTGCTATTCTCCTATTTCTGTGCTCGCTAGCACGTGGCACTGGGAGTAATCGAGAGATTACAACCTGAGAGGTCCTGCTTTTTGGTGTACTGCCTAACTCCATGAAGTCTTGATGTAAGATCTCATCCCTCTTTCTACCTATGTCATTGGTACCAACATGTACCATGACCTCTGCCTTATCACCCTCCCCCTTCAGGATGCCCTGCAGCTCTTCAGTGACATCCCAAACCCTGACACCAGGGAGGCAACCTACCATCCTGGAGTTTTGTTGATGGCCACAGTAGCACCTATCTGTTCCCCTGACTATAGAATCCCCTATTACTATTGCTCTTCCCCCCTTCCTCCCCTCCTGTACAGACAGGCTGCTTGTGGTGCCAGAAGCTTGGCTCTGTCTGTACTCCCTGGAGGAACCAGCGCCCTCATCAACCTCCAAATTGGAATACTGATTTGTGAATGGGACCCCAAGGGACTCCTGAACCACCTGCCTGTTTCTCTTGGACTGCCTAGTGGTCACCCATTCCTTTCCTTCCTCAAGTCCCTTCATCTGCGGTGTAACCACCTCTATAAACATGCTATCCACGATGCTCTCAGACTCGCACATTCTCCACAGTGTCCCTGGCCGCCGTTCCAGCTCTGAAACCCAAGCTTCCAGGAGCTGCAGCTGGACACACTTCCTGCACACATGCTGGTCTCGGGCACTGGAAATGTTCCTGGATTCCTACATGGAGCACGAGGAGCACACCACGGCTTTGAGCTCTCCTGCCATGACTTGCCCCTTCAAATTAAACCTTTTAAATCAATTACTCTAGGGCCCTTCTTTCCTGATCCTTTTACTACAGAATATACAAACTATAAACCACAAAAAGACCTTAAACTATAAGCGATGGTGGAGCGGATGAAAATGGTATTTGTCTGCTTGGCATTTTCCATTTGGGCTCTCAGGAAGCTCTCTGAGGTTGAGGAAGGACGTTCATGTGGCAAGAAGAGGATTGAGTAGCATGTTCACCTGTTTTTTGTTGCTGATGGCGTGAGACTGTTCCAAGATTCCAGCATCGTTGTGTTCTGGCACACTGGCTAGAAGTTACCATATGTGCACAGTGATTGGTGTATTTATCAACTGTACCATCTTTGTAGTTGGAGGTAGAGGCCCCTCAGACTGTTGATCTTTCTCTGGTACCACTTCCACCTGAGGTGCTATAATAATCTTGTGTGCAGTAGGTTAGTCTGACTATTGGGAACTTTCGCAGACCTGGTGTGATGATGGACAAACCTACTCCACAAAAAGTGAAGAGAAATCGCAGGTGGAATGAGAGTCTGAACACTCTTTAATGTTTGAGTGCTCAGGACCATGCTGTTCTGGCTGGCTAATGTCAATGATAGTCTTGACATCTTCTGCCATCTGGAGATCGAGGGCAATGTAGGCATCCCTGCTCAGAGGAGAGAAAGGCTGATTACGGACAACATACATCAGCTCAAAAATCTGTTTGTTGCCATACGTTGGTGGTTCAAGGATCATGTCGATTACTGGGAGTCGGAATCCCCCTGCTTCATAAAGTGGAGTGCCCGTCATTCGAATCTAAATGTCATGGAGCCATGGTTCCTCATTTGACAGGACTGTCATGCTGACACCTGAATCTAATTTAAACTTTGTTAGATGACCATTTATCCCAGGATGTCAGCATTCCAAAATGAAGAGCCACATTACCGGATATAACCATGCTTCTTGAGTGACATGTCTTCAGAGTTTTCGGTCTCGACCTCGTGGATTACCCTTGGGATGTCTGTGCGGCACTGGGGTTTTGACTTGCACAGTTTACCAAAATGTCCCTGTTGGTTGCAGTGTAAGCACTACGCAGTGCTCAGGGGACACTAATCTTTCCTGTGAAAGCACTTTGCACCGCAGCACTGGCAAGGTCACTCTGCTGGGCGGTTCAGGAATTGCTTTCCTTTGGATGATTCCTTCAATTCTGTGGCCTGATATGGTGGACTGGGGGTATGTTTCTGCCCCAGGCAATGTTGTCTCTCTCCTTAGGGTGGTGCTGTGTTGTTCATGTATATCAGACAGTCTAACTAGCTGGATTGCCTTGTCTAGGGGAAGATCATCTTTAGCTTGTAGGAAGTCGGAGAGTGAATCATCTGCAACACTCACCATGATTCTGTCTGGGATGAGCTCAGACTTTAAATTGTCATATTCGCATCCCTCTGCCAGCCTTTAGAGGGCAAGGGAAACTAGAGATGGGCAATAAATGCAGGCCCAGCCAGTGAAGCCCAAACCCCATGAATGAATAATAAAAAAAAGAATCAGCGGGTTCTCTGGGCAGTTAGATTCTCTTATTAAATTTGGCCCTCTCCAATATTTTATTGGATCTCAGGTTGAAATAAACATCAAAGGATTTTAAAACATCATCAAATTTGGCAGATACCCCATTGATAGCTTGTCGTGCAATGATGTGATCTGCAATTGGCCCAATGGAGTAAAAAAGTGTATTGACTTGTTCTGCTTCTGATTTTTTTCTTACTTAGACCTGTACCAATACTGTATCTTAAAAATCTTTTCCTCCAAGGACTCCAATTCTGAACCATCGGTGAATCGCAGGGGAGCTGGAAGTGTGGAATTGTGATCCATTTTGAAGACTTTCAGAAGTGTGGGTACATATTTAAGAGATTACAAACTTCCAAGATGACGTTGCCATTCACTGCCGAACAATGGATCTTCCTATCCTTACCTGGCTCTTGGCAGGCTTTCCAAAATGGCGGCAGCCTGCTTCTGCCTAAAGAAGGATCCACAATGGCTATGCGAGTCAGTTGGCTGCTGACTTAATTTAATCAGCAGTATAGCGTTGTGAGCCAGGATACGTAGAAAAGAACCACAAGCTTGTTGCTTAGGGAATTGGACGGTCACAAGGTACCTAAAGTAGAAAAAAATTATTTATTTATTTTCTTTGCTGAACTTGAGAGCCACGTGCTGAGGCTCGGAGTCAGCGATTGGGATTAGTGACGGGTTTCTTTCAAATGCTGTTTCTGACTGACTGAATGAAAAGGGGTTTCTCAGGACTGGCTGGCCTGGAATTTGAAAAAAAATCTCATCCTTGCAGGCTGTGAGCTCTGCTTTCTGCAGCTGGATTTCAAAGGGAGATTCAATGGAGTCTTATGCTGGAATAAAACTTCTACCATTTTTGCTCCCAGGCTCTAGTCTCTCTGGAGCTTTCTCCTCCTGGTGAATTTTTTGTGTCTGTAGCTTCTGTGGGGAGTTTGGTTCAGTTCAGAATCCGTTGAAGATGTCCTTTTTCTTAGTTTTTCTGCACTCTTGTAAGGATGAGGGTTTTTGACCCAGACGCTGCCATCACGAAGAATCCTGTTTCGGACACGATGAAGTAGGCTTTGTAGTCTTGATTATATTAACAGCAAGTCTTTATTAACAACTCATAACTATATACAATAGAGGGTACAGGTATGGAGCTGACTCCATTCCAGGTCTTTACATATCTCTGTGCATCTCGAGACTGACCCTGGCTCTGGGTCATGTGCTGTGTGGGCGGTACTGTACTCAGTCCCACATTAACCCTGTATGTACAAGACCCTACTACTATACCACTCTGTCTGTCTGTCTCTCTCTCTCTCCTTTCCCTCTCTATCTATCTCTCTTCCTCCTTTTCCACTCTCTCTCCATTCTCACTGTTTCGCTCTCTTCCATTTCCTACTCTCTCTCTCGCCTTTCTCACACCGTCTCTCCTTTTCCACTGTCTCTCTCTCCTTTTCCACTCTGCCTCCCATTCCTATCCCAGTCTCTCTCTCCTTTCCCACTGCCTTCCTCTCCTATCCCAGTCTCTCTTTCTTTCTCCTTTCCCACTATCTCCCTCTCTCCTTTCCCACTCTCTCCATTCCCACTCTCTCTTTCCCTCTATCCTTTCCCACTCTGTCCTATCCCAGTCTGTCTCTCTCACCTTTCCCTCTATCTCCCGCTCTCTCCTTTCCAACTCTGTCTCTCCTTTCCCACTGTCTCTCTTTCCTTTCCCACTCTGTCGTGCGCTCTCTCTCCTATCCCACTCCGTCTGTCTTTCTCCTTTCCCTCTGTCTCTTTTTCTCGATCTTTCCTTTCCCACTGTCTCTTTCTCTCTCTCTTTTCCCAGTTTCTCCTTTCCCTCTGCCTCTGTCTCCTTTTCCCATCTTTCTGCTTTCCCTCTGTCTCTCTCTCTCTCTTCTTTCCTACACCCTCTCTCTTTTCCACTCTGTCTCTAACACAGTTCTCACATACTCTCCCGTTTCCCACTCTGCCACCCTCTTTCTCCCAAACCCAGTCTGTCTCTCCCTCCCTCTCCTTTCCCTGTCTCCCTCTCTCTCCATCCCCACTCACTCCCTCTCCTTTCCCACACACTCACTCCTTTCCCATTCTATCTCTCTCTCTCTCCTTTCCCAATGTTTTCTCTCTCTCTCCTTTCCCTCTGTCTCTCTTTCTCTCCTTTCACACTGTCTCTCTCTCCCCTTTCCCACTCTTTCTTTCTTTCCTTTTCCTGTCTCTCTTTCCTTTCCCATAGTTTTTTTTCTCTCTTACTCCTTTCCCACTCTCTCTCTTCTTGCCCCCTCTCCGTTCCCAGTCTTTCTCTCTCCTTTCCAACTGTCTTTCTTTTTGTCCTTTTCCTTCTATCTCTCTCCTTTCCTACTTTCTTTCTCCTTCCACACTCTCTCTCCCCTTTCCCACTGTATTTCTTTCTCTCATTTTTTCTGTGTCTCTCTCTCCTTTCCTACTCTCTCTCCTTTCCCTGTCTGTCTCTCTCTCTCTCCTTTCCCACTGTCTTTCTTTCTCTCCTTTCCCATTACCTCTCTCCTTTCCCTGTCTGTCTCTCTCTCTCTCCTTTCCCACTCTGTCTCTCTCTCTCTCCTTTCCCACTCTGTTTCTCTCTCCTTTTCCACTCTGTCTCCCTCTCTCTCCTTTTCCACTCTGTCTCTCTCTCTCTCCTTTTCCACTGTCTCTTTTTCCTTTTCCTCTATCTCTCTCCCTCTTTTCCACTGTTTTTCTCTCCCTTTCCACTGTCTCTCTCTCTCTCTCCTTTCCCACTGTCTTTCTTTCTCTCCTTTCCCACTCTCTCTCTCCTTTTCCTCTGTCTCTCTCTTACTCTCCTTTCCCAATCTGTATTTCGCTCTCTCCTTTTCAATTCTTTCTCCTTTCCCACTGCCTTAATCGCACTTTACCCACTGTCTCTCTCCCCTTTCCCAATCTCTCTCTCTCCTTTTTGTCTCACTCTCTCCTTTCCCTCTTTCACTTTCTCTCCTTTTTTTGCCTCTCTCTCCCCTTTCTCACTCCTCCATCTCCTTTCTCACTGCACCTCTCTCTCCTTTCCCTGTCTGACTCTCGCCTTTCCCTTTCTCTCCTTTCCCACTGTCTCTCTCTCCCCTTTCCCACCATGTCTTTCTTGCTACCCTTTTCCTGTCTGTATCTCTTTCCCACTACCTCTCTCCTTTCCCAGTCTCTCCTTTCCCACTCTCTCCCCTTTCCCACTGACTCTTTCTCCTTTTCCTCTATCTCTATCCCTCTTTCTCAGTTTTTCTCTCTCCTTTTCCACTGTCTTCCTCTTCTTTTCCTGACTTTGTCTTTCTTTATCTCCTTTCCCACTACCTCTCTCCTTTCCCACTCTCTCTCTCCTTTTCCTGTCTCTCTCTTACTCTCCTTTCCCAATCTGTATTTCGCTCTCTCCTTTTTAATTTTCTCCTTTCCCACTGCCTTAATCTCTCTTTACCCACTATCTCTCTCTCTCCCCTTTCCCAATCTGTCTCTCTCTGCTTTTTCTCTGTCTCACACTCCCTTCCCACTCTTACTCTCTCCTTTCCCTCTTTCACTCTCTCTGCTTTTTCTGTCTCTCTCTTCTTTCCCACTCTATCTCTCTCTATCTCACTCCTCCGTCTCCTTTCCCACACTGTCTCTCTCACTCACTCCTTCCACCCATCTCTCTACCTCTTTCCCCCCATCTCTCTCCTTTCCCACTACCTCCCCACCATCTCTCTCCTTTCCCAACCCCCATCTCTCTTCTTTCCCACTACCTCCCCACCATCTCTCTCCTTTCCCACTCCCCCATCTCTCTCCTTTCCCACTCCCACCCCATCTCTCTCCTTTCCCACTCCCCCCCCATCTCTCTCCTTTCCCACTCCCCATCTCTCTCCTTTCCCACTCCCCCCCCCCATCTCTCTCCTTTCCCACATCCCCCCCATCTCTCTCCTTTCCCACTCCCCCCCCATCTCTCTCCTTTCCCACTCCCCCCCCATCTCTCTCCTTTCCCACTCCCCCCCCATCTCTCTCCTTTCCCACTCCCCCCCATCTCTCTCCTTTCCCACATCCCCCCCATCTCTCTCCTTTCCCACTCCCCCCCATCTCTCTCCTTTCCCACATCCCACCCCATCTCTCTCCTTTCCCACTCCCCCCCCATCTCTCTCCTTTCCCACTCCCCATCTCTCTCCTTTCCCACTCCCCCCATCTCTCTCCTTTCCCACTCCTCCCCCATCTCTCTCCTTTCCCACATCCCCCCCATCTCTCTCCTTTCCCACTCCCCCCATCTCTCTCCTTTCCAACTCCCCCATCTCTCTCCTTTCCCACATCCCCCCCATCTCTCTCCTTTCCCACATCCCCCCCATCTCTCTCCTTTCCCACTCCCCCCCATCTCTCTCCTTTCCCACTCCCCCCATCTCTCTCCTTTCCCACTCCCCCCCCATCTCTCTCCTTTCCCACTCCCCCCCATCTCTCTCCTTTCCCACTCCCCCCCATCTCTCTCCTTTCCCACTCCCCCCCATCTCTCTCCTTTCCCACTCCCCCCCATCTCTCTCCTTTCCCACTCCCCCCCATCTCTCTCCTTTCCCACTGCCCCCCCCGCCCCCCATCTCTCTCCTTTCCCACTCCCCCCCATCTCTCTCCTTTCCCACTGCTCCCCCATCTCTCTCCTTTCCCACTCCCCCCCATCTCTCTCCTTTCCCACATTCCCCCCCATCTCTCTCCTTTCCCACTCCCCCCCCATCTCTCTCCTTTCCCACTCCCCCCCATCTCTCTCCTTTCCCACTCCCCATCTCTCTCCTTTCCCACTCCCCCCCATCTCTCTCCTTTCCCACTCCCCCCCCATCTTTCTCCTTTCCCACTCCCCCCCATCTCTCTCCTTTCCCACTCCCCCCCATCTCTCTCCTTTCCCACTCCCCCCCCATTTCTCTCCTTTCCCACTCCCCCCCATCTCTCTCCTTTCCCACTCCCCCCCATCTCTCTCCTTTCCCACTCCCCCCCATCTCTCTCCTTTCCCACTCCCCCCCCATCTCTCTCCTTTCCCACTCCCCCCCATCTCTCTCCTTTCCCACTGCTCCCCCATCTCTCTCCTTTCCCACTCCCCCCCATCTCTCTCGTTTCCCACTCCCCATCTCTCTCCTTTCCGACTCCCCCCCATCTCTCTCCTTTCCCACTCCCCCCCATCTCTCTCCTTTCCCACTCCCCATCTCTCTCCTTTCCCACTCCCCATCTCTCTCCTTTCCCACTCCCCCCATCTCTCTCTTTTCCCACTCCCCCCCCATCTCTCTCCTTTCCCACTCCCCCCCATCTCTCTCGTTTCCCACTCCCCATCTCTCTCCTTTCCGACTCCCCCCCATCTCTCTCCTTTCCCACTCCCCCCCATCTCTCTCCTTTCCCACTCCCCATCTCTCTCCTTTCCCACTCCCCCCATCTCTCTCTTTTCCCACTCCCCTCCCATCTCTCTCCTTTCCCACTCCCCCCCCATCTCTCTCCTTTCCCACTCCCCCCCATCTCTCTCCTTTCCCACTGCCCCCCATCTCTCTCCTTTCCCACTCCCCCCATCTCTCTCCTTTCCCACTCCCCCCCATCTCTCTCCTTTCCCACATTCCCCCCCCATCTCTCTCCTTTCCCACATTCCCCCCCCATCTCTCTCCTTTCCCACATTCCCCCCCCCATCTCTCTCCTTTCCCACTGCTCCCCCATCTCTCTCCTTTCCCACATTCCCCCCTATCTCTCTCCTTTCCCACATCCCCCCCATCTCTCTCCTTTCCCACTCCCCCCCATCTCTCTCCTTTCCCACTCCCCCCCATCTCTCTCCTTTCCCACTCCCCCCCATCTCTCTCCTTTCCCACTCCCCCCCATCTCTCTCCTTTCCCACTCCCCCCCATCTCTCTCCTTTCCCACTCCCCCCCATCTCTCTCCTTTCCCACTCCCCCCCCATCTCTCTCCTTTCCCACTCCCCCCCCATCTCTCTCCTTTCCCACTCCCCCCCATCTCTCTCCTTTCCCACTCCCCCCCCCCATCTCTCTCCTTTCCCACTCCCCCCCCCCCATCTCTCTCCTTTCCCACTCCCCCCCATCTCTCTCCTTTCCCACTCCCCCCCCATCTCTCTCCTTTCCCACTCCCCCCCATCTCTCTCCTTTCCCACTCCCCCCCATCTCTCTCCTTTCCCACTCCCCCCCCCATCTCTCTCCTTTCCCACTCCCCCCCCATCTCTCTCCTTTCCCACTCCCCCCCCATCTCTCTCCTTTCCCACTCCCCCCCATCTCTCTCCTTTCCCACTCCCCCCTATCTCTCTCCTTTCCCACTCCCCCCCTATCTCTCTCCTTTCCCACTCCCCCCCCATCTCTCTCCTTTCCCACTCCCCCCATCTCTCTCCTTTCCCACTCCCCCCATCTCTCTCCTTTCCCACTCCCCCCCCCATCTCTCTCCTTTCCCACTCCCCCCCCATCTCTCTCCTTTCCCACTCCCCCCCCATCTCTCTCCTTTCCCACTCCCCCCCCATCTCTCTCCTTTCCAACTCCCCCCCATCTCTCTCCTTTCCCATCCCCCCCCATCTCTCTCCTTTCCCACTGCCCCCCCCATCTCTCTCCTTTCCCACATTCCCCCCCATCTCTCTCCTTTCCCACATTCCCCCCCATCTCTCTCCTTTCCCACTCCCCCCCCATCTCTCTCCTTTCCCACTCCCCCCCCCCCATCTCTCTCCTTTCCCACTCCCCCCCATCTCTCTCCTTTCCCACTGCCCCCCCATCTCTCTCCTTTCCCACATTCCCCCCCATCTCTCTCCTTTCCCACTCCCCCCATCTCTCTCCTTTCCCACTCCCCATCTCTCTCCTTTCCCACTCCCCCCCCATCTCTCTCCTTTCCCACTGCCCCCCCATCTCTGTCCTTTCCCACATTCCCCCCCATCTCTCTCCTTTCCCACATTCCCCCCCATCTCTCTCCTTTCCCACTCCCCCCCATCTCTCTCCTTTCCCACTCCCCCCCATCTCTCTCCTTTCCCACATCCCCCCCATCTCTCTCCTTTCCCACTCCCCCCATCTCTCTCCTTTCCCACTCCTCCCCCATCTCTCTCCTTTCCCACTCCCCCCATCTCTCTCCTTTCCCACTCCCCCCCATCTCTCTCCTTTCCCACATCCCCCCCATCTCTCTCCTTTCCCACTCCCCTCCATCTCTCTCCTTTCCCACTCCCCTCCATCTCTCTCCTTTCCCATTCTGTCTCTGTTTCCAGATTCTGGATCTCTTCATGAGTTTTCAAGGGCCGAGCCCCTGTCCTTTGGGGTGCCCTAGAGGAACCTGGGGGTGATGGAGCCGGAGTTGGGGGGTGGGGGGGCGTTGGTGGCCTCAGAAGAAGCTCGGGGGGGGGGCGGGGTGGTGGTGGTGGTGGCGCGGTCTACAGAAGGAGCCAGGGGTGGGAGAAGTGCTGCCGTGGAAGGTGCTGGTAGGGGGGTAGTTGGTGTGGGAGGGTGCGTTCCGCCCCCGCCCTGAGTTATTCACAGCTCGGCTGCCGGCAGCTTCCCACCCCCGACCTGCACTCCTGCTCCCGGGATCTGAGGCCTCGCTCACTCTCCCCGCAACCTGGACCCCCGGGCGACTGTGGGGGCAACTCCGGCATCGGAATCTGGTGGCGGAGTGGCCAGAGTTCAGCTCGGGTGTGAGGCGGCGGGGTCAGAGTTCAGTTCGGGAGTGGGGCGGCAGGGTCAGAGTTCAAAACAAAAACAGAATTACCTGGAAAAACTCAGCAGGTCTGGCAGCATCGGCGGAGAAGAAAAGAGTTGACGTTTCGAGTCTTCATGACCCTTCGACAGAACTTGATCAAGTTCTGTCGAAGGGTCATGAAGACTCGAAACGTCAACTCTTTTCTTCTCCGCCGATGCTGCCAGACCTGCTGAGTTTTTCCAGGTAATTCTGTTTTTGTTTTGGATTTCCAGCATCCGCAGTTCTCTTTGTTTTTAGGGTCAGAGTTCAGTTCGGGGGTGTGGCGGCGGGGTCAGAGTTCAGCCCGGAGGCAGGGCGGGGTCAGAGTTCAGTTCGGGGGTGTGGCGGCGGGGTCAGAGTTCAATTCGGGAGTGGGGCGGCAGGGTCAGAGTTCAGCCCAGAGGCAGGGCGGGGCCAGAGTTCAGATGACGGATAATCGAAAATGGTAAATTAAATAAAAGGTCCTAAAGTTATTACAAACCAACTGAAATCAGGGCAGTTTATAGTGAGGATTTCCTGTACCTTCTAGATGTCTTTAATTTCTCTTAGAGGTCCCCCAGTGTCTCACATTCATCTCACCTTGGGCATGTGTGTGTGAGAGGGACGGGAGGAGGGAAGCTGGTAGGGAGGGAGTTGCCCTTGACGGGAGCAAATGGGAATGGTTTAAGAGTGCAAAAGAGAAAGATTCAGGATTTGTGCAGGTAGAAGGCAAGAGGTCTGAGTAGATAATGAGAGTGAGTGTGACAGAAAGAACAAGTGAACAGTTGGGGTCTTTTGACAGGAAATGTAAGTTCATATCATTGTTCACAATAAAAATGAAAGGAAAACTGTTGCTTAAGTCAATATGTGGTATGTAATACAGTAAAGGAACTGGCATGTTTATATATTATACCAACAAACTTTCCATGGGGGCGCTCACCTAACATCAGGGATGTTATACCAAGTTTATTACCATGGACAATGATTGTCAGCATTAAGGTTGGAGGACATGCAGAAGGACTGGAAAGGAGGCTTGGAGTTTGGCAATAATAAGACAAAGCCTCAGTGTCCACCAGTACTTTGAAAGGCGTCCTGGATTTCGGAGTGCTGAGGTGGTTTTGGGGATTATTGGAACAGGGGTCTGAGGATATGGTAGTGTTGGGGGAGGAATGTACACAGTCTGGGTATACAAGGGATCCAGATGTACTGGTGCATGTGTTCCCGGTGCAGGGGTGGGGAAAGAATTTTTGAGAACTACAATGGGTTCTGTGAACTTGAGGGGGAGGCGGGGTGGGGATTGGGTGGGGGAGTCAGAATGGGTGAAGTCTGAGGAACCTAAAATTTAAGATCCAGCTTGACTAGGCAAAAGCTTAGACATTGCTGCAATCTGGTAGTATTGTGACACAGCCAAGCATCCTTGTCGGCAAGTGGAAAGCAAATGGATACATACTGACTCCTTTTGGCCCCTTTTGGACCATCAGATACTCGTCAACATCCACTCCTGACCAGTCCAAAGTCCAACAGATACCCCTCATCCCCTTTATCCCCATTCTCATTTAGTTCCTGTCTTTACATTCTGCTTTATGCATTATAAGTAAATTTGCCAAATTACCTCAAAACACTCACATGCTCATTGTTCATGCAATTTCTCAGTTTCTATATTTAAATCAAATAACCCTAAAATGCAAAAAAAAAGATTCAGTAGGGAAATGGTTTTAGACAATGTTTGCAGCCTTTCAATTGAGGCAAAACAGATCCATTATCCATGAATAATATGTTGACAGCGAAAAAGTAAAACAGAGAAATCACAACTGCTGCTTATCACGGCTGTGTTAATTTCAGGCATTGTCTAACTGAACACTGGATGATTGTTAATATTTCAAATGAAAACCATCTGAAATAAATCATTGAGATTTCAATTTTCAGTTTGCTTGCAAGTGTTTTTTAAAACTATGGGCGGAATTATGCCAGCCCGGTGGTGATGGGCATGGAGCTGGGAAGGAGTCGGTAAGATAGTGGGGAAATGGCCTTCCCACTGCTCGGTAAATTTGCTGCAAGTGATCAGGCAGCAGGGTTGCAATTGTGCAAAATGGCGGTGGGCAGCCAATTGTCAGCTATTTGAGGTGAGTATTAAATTTTACCAGGGCTGCAGGGATTCCACGAAGCATCACCGTCTGACCTGCTAAGATGAGGCAGAAGTTTAGTGGCAGATGGCTGGAGATGGAAGCTATTGAGGACAGCTGCATTGATAGACAGACAGAAAGGCTGAGATACTTCCAACCAAGTGAGAGACAAATTGGTGGGAGCACACACTGGGAGCCCATATCCAGGGCACTTATTGGAAAGGTCTCTACCACATTCACTTCATCCTGTGAAGGCAGCACTAGGGGATTGGGAGACTTTGAGCCTTGAAAGCTAAAATACTCAATGGGTGGGACGCACTCTGAGTTTGAATCCTCCAACAAGGAAGAAAGTGGGAGACAGAAAGGTTGAGCCACATAGTAGGGCTAAAACAGCCAGATGAGCAGCAGCCTCATGAGGGTGCCAAGGGATGTGGACAAGGAGGGCACATTGGACCAAAAATGCAGGTTAATGCTCGTAGAAGGCATTACCAAGCAGAAAGTGTTTACCGGAAGAGGCTCTGCTTCATGGAGAGGTCAGAGTACCAGTACTTGCTGCAGGTGGTAACAGAGATTTGCAGAATGCTGGGGAAAGTGTAGAGGCCTTTGAGAAGTGATGGCCACCTATTGTCTGTGGTGGTGAATGTGACCATGGCACTCAGCTTTTACATCTTAACTTCATTCCAGATATCACCTGGGGACATCTGTGGGATATCGCAGTCAGCAGCCCATTATTGTATCAATCAGGTGACGGATGTCAGGTACCAGAGGGCAGGGCAATACGTAAAATATAGCATTGATCACACAATCAGGTCGGGATTTGGGGCCATTGCTGAATTCCCTCAGGTCCAGGGGGAGATGGCTGCACACATGTGGTCATTAAGGCTCTCACACAGCAGCCAGGTGCCTTCATAAACAGGAAGGGTTCCCCTGGCTGAATGTTCGATTACTCTGTGCTTGCTGCAAGAGGATGCTCTCGGTGTGCTGACATGACGCATACATTTTGAAACAAATCCAGGTGTATCAGCTTTTCAGGCCATCTGAGCACCTTCATGGGTGGATACTGGATGACAAGGAGTACGCAATGTAGACTTGGCTTCTTACACATGTGCATAACCCCAACAGAGAGACAGAGGACATGTACAACCACTGCAACAAGACTACCAGGGAAACCATTGAACAGGCCATAAGCTTTCTGAAAATGAGGTTCAGGTGCCTGGATAGATCAAGGCTCTAGTATATCGTGATGGTATGCTGTGCTCTGCACAATCTAGCGCTCCAGGGGGCAATAACATTGGAGAGTGATGACTACATTTGATGCACGGTCTCCTCTTTCAGGACGGAAGAGTTGAAGTGGGGGTGGGGATGGGGGTGGGGGCAAGACCGTGCGGACAATGAAAATGCACCCACAGGACTGGTGTCAACAGGCACTGGCATATATGTCAGGGAGACACGTGATTCTCTCATAAGCACACATTTCTCCTGAGATATGGTCAAGTGCGCTGGAAACAGTTCACTCTCCTCTCTAATGTAGTCTCAGTGACATTTCATTAAATATCCTTACCATGTCACTGGACCCATTGTTACATTAATCCAAGGGATACATTCACCATTGCCCCCATTCTGTGGACACCTTTACACGCCCTCCATCTCAAGTGCTCATCATCTGGTGTTGGCCCACCGATACAGAAATGAACAGATGAATAGTTATGTAATGCATTACAAGAACTTTAAAGTGGCATTTACATCTGGCATTCTGTGAAAAACTTAGTCAGTAAGACCATAAGTGCAATCCAGGTAGATTTGTATGAATGTGTCCAGGTGCTCTTGCTTTGTGTTCTCCCAGTGCCTGAAGTTGATGTGGAGGCAGATTGCTGCCTGTCCTGCTCTGGTGCATGGGATGGCCACAGTGGATGACCTCTGGGTGTCTGCATCCATGCAGGAGCCGCCTCTGTCATTAGGGCTTCATGAAGCATTTGTGTCACCGTCAAAGTGGCTGAGGATCCGCTGTCCATGCAAGGAACACCTTGATAAGAACGCCCCCGCCCCAGGCAGCTATTCATGGCCCACCTGCCTTTCCCTACTTACTTAGAGTCATTAAACATCTGGCAGCAGAGATCCAAATGTTTCAGACCCATCTTTTCTTCCATCACTCAACAGAGCTCGTGGATGAGGCCATACTGCAGAGGTAGGTGCGTACCTCTTGCATTCACTGGGTGGTATGCTGCATGTGGTTCTCTATGAATGTCACCACTCTTCAATGGAGGAAGTCGTGCACTTGTAAGTCAGAGACATGGTACCAACCATAGCATGGATGGACTTCCCTGTTGTATGCGCATGAGTACAAACCACCTCTGGAAATTCTGACAAATGCCCACATATTTCACGCTGTTGCTCCAGCATCTGCTACTTTACTGATGACTTCTGAGGCTCGCTATCTATGAGAAGTTGAATATCACTGGGCTTTTCCTCAGTCCTCCGATGGGGTGTGGCAGCAGCTGTCACTGCCTCCATTAGCTGCTCGTGTGCATCTGTGACATGCTCAACAGCTGGTGCCACCCTTTCTAACCATGTATGTCAATGCCCACCGACATCAGCACTGGTGGAGGGTTTACTGGACTAATGTGACGCAGTCCCCTCAGGTGGTAGATCATTGTCTGAGGTCTCATTTTATCCTGGAGCCATTGTCAGCCCCTCACTGGATCTGCAGGAGAGACAACAGTGATAATAAAAGCAAAATTATGCGGATGCTGGAAATCTGAGATAAAGACAGAAAATGCTGGAAAAACTCAACAGGTCTGACAGCATCTGTGGTGAGAGAAACAGAGTTAACGTTTTGAGTCTGTATGACTCTTCTTCAGAGCTGAAGAGAGATAGAAATGTGATAGATTTTACACTGTTTAAGAGGGGGTGGAGCAGGTGGAGGAAAATAGAAGATCAGGGATAGGTGGGAGCTGGGGAGAGATTTGACAAAGATGTTATGGACACAAGACAAAGGGAGTGTTAATGATAGCATTAAAGACTAAAGAAGGTGCTGATAGTGGCATAAAAGTAAGATAGCAGAATGTGTTAACAGCAGAACAAGGGTCAGTACTCTATGAAAGCAAAACAAAAGAACAAGTGACAGATGGCCCTGTGGGTGGGCAGGGAGAAGGTTAGGGGAAAAAATTGTATTAGAAAAGGCATCAATATGGAGGAGAGAGTTCATGATCTGAAGTTGCTGAATTGAATGATAAGTCCAGAAGGCTGTAAAGTGCCTAACTGAAAGATGAGGTGCTGATCCTCCAGTTTGTGTTGGGCTTCACTGGAACATTGCAGCAGGCCAACAACAAACATGTGGGTATGAAAGCAAGATGGTGAGTTGAAATGGCAAGCGATAGGAAGGTCTGGGTCATGCTTGTTCCACAAAGCGGTCACCCTGTCTGCATTTAGTCTTCCCAGTGTAGAGGAGAGTGCATTGGGAGTAATGAATACAGTAGACCAAATTGAAGGCGGTGCAAGTGAAATGTTGCTTCACCTGAAAGGACTGTTTGGGACCTTGGATGGTGAGGAGGGAGGAGGTAAAAGGGTAGGTGTTATACCTTCTGCGATTGCATGGGAAGGTGCCATGGGAAGGGGATGAGGAGTTGGGTATAATGGAAGAGTGGACCCATGAATTAATAAAAAAAAACAGGGTGTCATGCTGGAGTTGGGGGAAATGGCGGAGGATGATCCTTTGAATGCAGAGGCTCGTGGGCTGAAATGTGAGGACAAGAAGGACCCTGTAATGGTTCTGAGAGGGAGGGGAAGGGGTGAGGGCAGAGGTGTGGGAGATAGGTCAGACATTGTTGAGGGCCCTGTCAACCAGAGTGGGCAGGAGCCCTCAGTTCAGGAAAAAGGAAGACATGTCAGAAGAGCCACTTTGGAGGTAGCATCATCAGAACAGATGCGACAGAGGTGGAGGAACTGAGAGAATGGGTTGGAGTCCTTACAGGAAGCGGGGTGTGAGGAGCTGTATTCGGGGTAGCTGTAGGAGTCAGTGGGCTTGTAATGAATATTGGTAGATAGTCTATCACCAGAGATGGAGTCAGAAAGGTCAAGAAAGGGAAGGGAAGTGTTGGAGATGGACCATCTGAAGGTGAGAGAGGAGTGGAAACTGGAAGCAAAATTGATATATTTTTCCAGATCCAGATGAGAGCATGAAGTGGCACTGATACAGTCATCAATGTACTGAAAGAAGACTTGTAGAAGGGGGCCTGAATAGGACTGGAACAAGGAATGTTCCACATACCCCACAAAAAGACAGGCATAATTGGGGCCCATGTGGGTACCCACAGCCACACTTTCTATTTGGAGGCCGGTTAAAGGAGAAATTGTTCAGTGAGAGAACAAGTTCAGCCAGGCGAAGGAGAATCATGGTGGATGAGGATTGTTCGGGCCTCTGTTAAAGGAAGAAGCAGAAAACCCTCATACCATCCTGGTTGGGGATTGAAGTATAGAGGGATTGGAAGCCCATGGTGAAGAGGAGGTGGTTAGGCCAGGAAACTAGAAATTATTTATATGATGTAGGGAGTCAGAGGAATCGCGAGTGCAGGTGGGAAGAGACTGGACAAGGGGAGAGAGAATGGAGTCAAGATAGGAAGAGTTGAGTTCCGTGGGGCAGGAACAGGCTGACATGATAGGTCTACCAGGACAGTCCTGTTTATGGATTTTGGGAAAGAGTTAGAAACAGGCTGTGCGGGGTTGAGAGATTATGAGTTTGGAAGCTGTGGAGGGAAGATCTCCAGAGGAGATGAGGTCAGTGACAGTCCTGGAAACAATGGCTTGATGTTCAGTGGTGGGCTCATTGTCCAAAGGGGATGGGAAGAAATGTCTGAGAGTTAGTGCTCAGCCTCTGCAAGGTGGAGGTCAGTTTGCCAGACAACAACAGCACCACCCTTGTTGACAGGTTTGATAACAAAGTCCGGATTGGACCTGAGAGAACGGAATGCAGCAAGTTCAGAAGGAGACAGGTTGGAGTGGGGGAGATGAACAGAGAAATGAGACAGCTGATGTCACGCCGACAGTTCTCAATGAAAAGATCAAAAGCAGTTAAGAGGCCAGAATGAGGGGTCCAGGTAGAGGAAGAATACTGGAGGTGGGTGAAAGGATCCATTGAATGGGGGGAGGACATCTGTCCAAAGAAGTGAGCACAGAGATGAAGATGACAGAAGAAGGGTTCAGCATTGTGCCAAGCCCAAAATTCAATGAGGTGACAGTGTAAAGGGATGAAACTGAGTCTTTTACTGAGTATAGAACATTCAGAATCAGAGAGGGGAAGGTCAGAAGGTATGGTGAATACACGGCAAGGGCTGGGATTGGAAGAAGGGTTGGGGTCAGAGGGATGGGAAGGGGTGGAGGGTCCTGGGTGGGCGTTGGTATTAATAAGTTGTTGGAGCTTGCGTTCTTTAACACCTCATAGGAAGAGAAAAAACTTCTTGTTAGGGTGACGGATAAGATGAAGAATGAAATGGAACTGGGGTCAAGGACAGCTGTGAGATAGAGTGAGTCAGTGCTGCTGGAGAGATTGGTGAAGTGTGTACATATGGCACATGGCAATTAATGTGGATCTCAGGATGCAGCAAGAACAGCAGTCTGAGGAACATTGTATCTCCTGGAGATAACTGTGGGTGGATTCGAAACATAAAGGATTAAACTTCAGTTGGAATCCATGAGGGGTAAGTTGGAGATAGTTAGTGTGAGATTGGTGCATTGTGCTTTCAATCATATTCACAGGGCACCATAGTTAGTATTTGTCAGAATGATTGATGCCACATCCATCACATCACACACTCTCTATGTGCTCCAAACCTGTCTTCCCCTCAGCAACAGGCGGTCCTGCTGTAATCCCTCCTCCAACAGGGAGCACTATACCTATGAATGGCATACCACCTTCAGTTCTTCTCCACTGCCTGGGACTTTCCTTTCGATCACATACATATACATTATCACTTGTCTCTCATATGCATGTGGCACTGGTCAGCCTATGCCAGCTTTCATGTCCAGCATCGGGCCACTGGGAGGCTTTCTGCAAGCAGCCATTCGGTCTTGACAATGTAGTGATTAACTCTGAACATGGGCCTCTTGCATGAAGCCAGTGTGGGCATTGGCATCTGGTGATGCATGAGTTTGCCACATGGGCACAGATCTCAGCACCATATATGATCTGCAGGGATGCAGGCTTGCTATTATGAATGCCACTCAGCTTGCCAGATTCTACCAGGTATCATTGTACCACTGAAACGCTTGAGGCACTACACCCATGTTTGTGTGACCACCTCATGACTGCTGACTTCCTCGGCCACCTCCAGCCATCCCTTCTCTGACCCCAGCCATTCCTGCTCAGCAACCCTTCAGAACTGCTCTGAAGAAAGGCCCATGACCTGAAACGTTATCTCTGTTTCTCTCTCTGCAGATGCTGCCAGACCTGTTGAGTATTTCCAGCAATTTTTCTTTTCGTTTCAGATTTCCAGTATTTTACTTTTGTTTTAGTAACTAATGCCAAGGCTGTCTATATGTGCAGCCTGTAGGAAGGCTGCTGAGTTCCCTTCAAATATGGCATCTGCCTTTGACCTACTGGAGCTTCCTCCCACCTGCTGTTATTGGCCAGATCCCCCCGCCTGTTGATTGTTAACTGGCTGCAGGTTGCAAAATCCTTAAGCATGTCCCTCCACCCGCCCATGCAGCCATGCAACCCATATTGAAACCTGAAGTTGGGGTTTCAGTAAAATTCAGGCCAGTAATTCTCAATTCCTCAACAAATGAGGAAAGCAGACCTTTCAGTCTCAAAATCAAAACCTACCAACTCTGCAATTTATACATTCTCAGAATGCATAGCTCTGGTTCAAAGAGCTGTTCAGTTTCTATGTGGGGAAAATATTACAAGCGCAAGCTTTTCAGGCAGGCTGAATCTTTGAAGCAAATACTTCAATGGAGAGATGAAAAGACAAACCACTGGGTAGGTCTAAACATCATGTGAAGTATGTAACTTCTAAAATTTTCTGTTATTGTAAAAATGTTTTGGATTTTTAAAAAAGCCTTTTCAGTGATTAAATTGAACCGTCAATAAACTACAATGGACACCAAAACTGATATGAAATAGAATTTTGCCATTCTTGACCTGTTGATCTTCACTATGAATGTTAGCAAACAGTTTCCTTGTCAAATGCTGTCAAAAAGTGTGACTTAAAATTGTACAAAGGTTTGTTGGCTGGAAGTTTTTATCATAATAAACTAGCCAATCTCTTAACTCTTTTAACTCTTTTCTTCTCCGCCGATGCTGCCAGATCTGCTGAGTTTTTCCAGGTAATTCTGTTTTTGTTTTAGCCAATCTCTCATAGTATTATGGCGAGGCCAACCACGCATAGTCTTCAAGTGACGTGGGGTTAGAGGTGCAAGGGACTGGAAAGAGAGTGTAGTCTAAGGTTAGCACCACTCCAGTGACATGATCATATACTCCTGACTAGACACTTGAGGGTGGCTGCACTGTCACAGAGGAGCAGTCTTTCAGATTAGACATTAAAAATATAGGGGGGGTGGGGTGGAGTGTGGGGTGTGTGAGAATGAGAAGGGTCCATCATGGTAGTTGCAATGTTTGGCTTTTGAACTCAGTTTATAGCCAGAAAACTTCCAAACATATGAAAGTGTCAAACAGGAAAAGACTAGCGCAGTCCATCCAGTCCGCCCCACATAATTATGATGTTACATTGAGTTTCATCAAATCTACAATACAGAATAACCCATGTGGCCCAAATGTTCAATGCTGTAATTTAAGCTCACAAGCCTCTCTCCACCCCTCTTCATCTCACTCTATCAATATGCCCTTCTATTCCTTTCTCTCCCATGTGCTTATTTTATTTTTCCTTACTAGTATCTATGCTGTTTGCCTCCCACTCCTTGTGGTAGGAGATACCAGATGCTGATTGCTTTTTGGACAAAGAAGTTTCTCCCAAATTACCTGTTGGATTTATTAGTGACTATCTTATATTTATGAACTCTAGTTTTGGTCTCCCCCACATCTTCTCCATCTCTACCCTATCAAACATTTTCATTATCTTAAGGATCTCTGTGCGGTCACATCTCAGCCTTCTCTTTCTTTAGAGAAAAGAGCTTCTGCCCCTTCAAATTTTGCCCTGATCATTCTAATCTCTCAGTCCCAGTGTCACCCTTTTAAATCTTTTTGCACTTATATATGCCTCCAAATCATTTTCATTATATGGAGACCTGAACAATACTTGGGGCAGAATTTTTAGTCCTGTGGGTGGGCGCGCGCCCGACCCGAATGGGAGTGAAATAGTGCGCGATGATGTCAGGCCAGCGTCCCGACGTCGTAACGGATTCTTGCCAGCTTTTGGTCAGCGGGCACGTGAGAGAGGCAGCAGCGCGCCCTCTGACAATTAAGAGGTCTATTAAGGCCCTTAAGTAATTAATTAAGTTGCATTTCTCGTTGCCCACTCAACCATTCGGTTGCATTTTTAATGAAGCCTCATCCACGGGCTTGTAAAAAAAAACAACTCTTTAACATCCCTTTTCATATGTCCCTCTTCATGTGACTGAGTCACATGTGGGGACATGTTTATCTCAAATGTTTAAAGTTTATTTTTGTATTTAAAATCCGTCAGCTCCCTGAGGCAGCCTGTGCCTTCAGGGAGCTGTCAGTGCGTGTGCTCCTCCGCGCATGCACACACCTCAGCGCTCGTGCTCCTCCCGCCCTCACCCCAGCATCACTGAGGCTCCTAGCGCACGGTTCACACTGGCTGGCTGTTAATTGGCCAGGAAAAGTTCTGTGTCAAGTGTGGTCTGACCGAGGCTTCATACAGCTTTCACGTGCATTTCCTGTTTTCTAGCTCTGCCCGTCAAGAAATGAACCTCAGTGTTTGGATTTTCTTTAAATGCCTTATTAATCTCTGTCACTGCCTTTAGTGATGTATCTCATTTCCTGAAAACCTAGATAAAAAGTTAGACCAATCAGGGATAAAAACCATCAGGAAAGTTCATCTCCAAGCCTCTTCGGTTAAAGGTGCATTATCTTATCAGTAAGTTACAACACAAGCTGCATTTTATTAGAATCTTTCATGTAGAAAATCGCTCAACGTACGAGGAAATATCATTGGGAGGAACTAACTAGATTCAATACAAGTAAAAAAAAACGGCGATGATAAACTAATGTAAAAGCAAAATACTGAAGATGCTGTAAGTCTGAAATACAAGCAGAAAATGCTGGAAAAACTCAGCAGGTCTGGCAGCCTCTCTGGAGAGAGAAACAGAGTTAATGGGTGGAATTTTCCGAGCCCAGTGATGGTGGGTGTGATAGGTGGCGTGCATGGAAAATATGGCGCGACCTGCTTCACGCTGATGTGAAGGCAGGTCCTGATCGTCCGTTCAGCCCGCCCCCGGTGGACCGCGTTTCCTGCCATCAGTTGGAGGGGAGCTAATTGTAATACATCAGCATATAATTAAAAGGGCCTTCCCGCGGGGCTCTTGGAACCCTGTCGTATTGTCTGTCCATGTCAGCGGGAAAGCACGCCGACGTGTTTCACAACAGCATGCAGGCGACGTGTGCTTGGCGGCCTTCACTCTGGGGGGGATTGAGGTGAGTTCCTCCTCAGGAGTAGCAGCGTTCTCCATAGCTCACCTGATACTCACAGGCCCTAGGGACACTGGGAGGGGGCACAATTAATGTCTGGCCTCGGAGGCGACTGCTGAAATGGGGGTGGGGAAGGGGGGGGGGTGTCCGGGGGCTAGTGCTGGACAGCCTCAGAGGCGAATGTTGTCAGTGGGGGTGGGGGGGCAAGTGCTGCCCTGGCGCTGTATCCCGTGCACAGGCAATTGAGGTGGGGGTCAGGGTAAGCGAGGGAAGTGGCCATGTATTAGGGACACCTGTATAAACTGACCAGGCCTCTGCAACTGAGACAGGTCAGGCGCAGCCACAGTGATATGATTGGGTTGGGCTCCTAGCCTACCTGCCCATGGAAGCATCACGGAGGCACCAAAGGGCCAACAAGCACTCCAGACCTTAACCCCCACCCCGCCCTCCCCACATCCCAGCACAGGCTTCAAGTCTGCCATCACTTTATTGGACCATGGAGCAGTTGGACTGCACATGTTGTACAATCTCCTTGCCAACACTGGTCATGTAGCTGTCACTGCTGGAGGCGCTCACAGCCCCTTGTAATCTCAGCACCCCGGTTTGATCCAGTGTCCCCCATGTTGCAGGTTGACACAGGTTGCAGCCACACAGCGCACCCATCTCTGGCCATCTGAGGGGTGACCAGCACTCTCCAGGAAGCATTAAAGGGCGGTCACACTGGGCCAGGAGAGGTACAGCCATGTACAGCTAAGTACAGCCATGATAAACACGTCTCTCTCTTTCATGCTGCAGGAGGACCACATCAGGATCATGGATCCTGGTGACCTAGCTGTGTGCCTGATGACCTACAGAGACTGTAGAAGATGGAGGAGAGAGTGACTGAGGCACCTGGCTGCGCAAAGGCAGGAGCAGCAACCTCAGGAAGAAGGGGCAGCAGGGGTTTCCGCACATGCTACCCAGGAGTGACAGCGAGCTGTGGCTGGTCGGTGCCTAGAGACACCCAGAGTCCATAGACGCCGCCAGCCATTCCTGCAGGTGACTGAGAACCGGAGGCAGAATTTTGCCCTTGGCGTGTGGGATCGGTGGGGGCAGTCTGGAAAGCAACCATCTCCCGTGATCCACAGCGCACTGCGGTTTCATGCTGGTGGGCCAATTAAGGCCCACCCAGCGTGATGTGTGAGTGGCGCACTGAGCGCTGCCTGTGTGGGTGAGGGGGGGGGGGGGGGGGGGAGGTGGGGGGCGGTGGGGGTGCTGGAGAGGAGGGCGAGCAGGCCTAGTACCACACTTTATGCATGGAGCTGCCTCAGGGAGATGAAGAATATATTGAAAAAATTATTAAACAGCAGAAAATTTTAATAAAACATGTCCCCTCATGTGACTCTGTCACAGGAGCAAGGACATGTTTTTAATTAAAAATTAAAGCTTTTATTTCATTTGAATTTGCTTTTGGAAACCTCATCCCATCCATGGATGAGGTTTCCAAAGAAATGCAAAGACCACTTGGCCCTTTTGCCTGCCCGCCAACCATCAGGTTGAATGGGCAGTGAAAAATTCAGGACTATTGTTAACTTAATGGCCTTAATAGCCTTTTAATTGTCGGTGGGTGCGTTGCTGGCTCTGGCACATGCCAGCTGACCGAGCTATCACGCGACTGCGTGATGACATCAGCATGCTTGGCCCATGTCATCATGCACTATTTCACGCTCGGCTGGGTCGGGCGTGCGCCCACCTGCCGAGCTAAAGATTCTGGCCCCAGTGTCGCCGACGACTGCCCATGTCCAGGGACTTGGTGGTTCACATTTGCCACTTACTGCAGGACTTGGCGCCAAAGGAACATGGAGGGCATCCACTGCCAGTGGCTGTAGAAGTGACCACGGTGCCCAATTTCTATGCCTGTGTCTCCTTTCAGGGCTCCACAGGTGACCTCTGTGGGATTTCACAATCTGCCACCCACAAATGCAAAAATGAGGTCACGGATGCCATCTTCTCCAAGGCACACAACTTTGTGCATTTCACCCAGGACCGGGACACCCAGGATGCAAGGGCCATTGGATTCGCCCTGGTCTCAGGATTCCCACAGGTTGCAGGGTGTGATTGACTGCATTCGTGTGGTGCTCAGGTCTCCGTCGCTACACCCAGTGGACTTCATCAACTGCAAGGGTTTCCACTCACTGAACGTGCAGCTGGTGTGCGACCACCAGAAACACATCCTGCAGGTGTGTGCATGGTTTCCAGGGAGTGCCTACCTCCTGAGTCACTCGCAGATCCCTGCAGTCTTCCAGGGTCCACAGAAGCTGCAGGGTTGGCTCCTTTGGGACAAGGGCTACCCACAGAGGCCATGGCCGATGACACCTGTACAGTGGCCTCAGGCTGCAGCTGAGTGACGCTATAATGAGGCTCATGCAGCGGCTTGCAACTTGGTGGAGCAGACCATCAGGATGCTGAAGATGCGGTTCCAGTGCCTGAACCGGTCTGGTGGAGCCCTGCAATACAGTCCACAGAGGGTGTCACGCATCATCATAGTCTGCTGTGCTCTTTACAACCTGGCGCTGCAATGGAGGAGCTGGCTGAGGAGGAGATGGAGGAGCTGGAGATCTCCTCTGATGAGGAGGACACTGACAGGGATGAGGATGAGGGTGAGGGGGTCCTCAGTGGTGATGATGACAGGGATGAGGCTCTTGCATTGGCTAGACGAGATAGGCATGGTAGGGAGGCCCTCATAGCTGCCAGATTTGTGGAGGATGATGACGACATGCAGAGAGGTGAATGTTTGACTCTAGTCTGGCTTATGGCAATGCCACCCTCTGTAAGAATGCTCCTGTCATGGAGATGCAGTGGAGGCCCTCACCGTCGCTCGGCTGCAGGAGAATGAAGACAACATGCAATAAGGACACTCCATACATCTTCACATGGCCTCTGAGAATGTCTGACTCCTGTATGGCCGAGGGCAGCTCGCTTGCGCTCCATGATCAGGGCCATCGCAGAGACACAGCCATGAAACTTCAGACGCATCTGATGCTGTGTTCACCTTCAGCACCTCAACCCTTCATGAGCTGGTGCACAGCATCACTGGTCGCAGATGCTGGTGTGATGGGGGCCAGCCCCATCACTGTGGTCTGAAGGCTGCACAGAGCACAGGGAAGAGGCCCTGGACTGAGACACCTGCCCATTATCTTGTGCAGAAAGGTTTTACATCTGAGTGACAAGAAAACTGCTCATCAGAACAAGGCACCACAGGCAGGGAGGCATTCTTAGGAGTTTATTGACAATAGTGAACAGTATGTACAAGTGATCAAAACCCGTGGCCATGCTGTGCAACTACTTTTACCTAACTTTCCTAACCATGCCGCTACGTCTCGGTGCTCCCCGGACATCCACAGCAGAGGTGCAGGCAGCCTGCTGACTGTGACGCTCTGTCTGTGATGACTTTGGTGGGTGTCCTCTGGAGGGCCGAGACTTGGTGGACTCCAGCCTGCTTTTGGGGTCCTGCTGTGTGGCAGTGGCACCCTCCTCGGCCTGTGAAACTGGATCTGCAGGGGTCAGAGGAAGAAGGGATTCAGATGGGCTGGTCACTCCCAGAGTCACCTGAGTGGATGGCCCCGAAGTGTGCATCTGCTGATCCTTCTCCCTGTGGGTGCCCGAGGGCCCCTGACTGACTCCGTGAGCGGAAGGGGTAGCTGGAGTGAGATCGAGTTGCCCAGTACCTCTCTCACGTACACACTGTTGGAGACAACAATGGCATCAGAGATGGAGTTAAGCCCACACATCAATGCAGGAATGACAGCCTGGACCAAGGTCTCCATGGTGGCCGCCATCCTACCAGTGTTGACCTTGGTGCATTGCAATGCTGGTGCCATCACTTCAGACTGAAGGTGGATGGACTCCTACATAATGCCTTGCAATCTGAGGAGTGCAGCAGACATCCCTTCCTGTTGTTTCCTAGCTTGCCTTTGCATTTCCAGCAACTGTGACATGACCGAGTCCAGAGGCTCATCGTCTGACTCGGACTCAGCAACAATCTGGCCTCCAGGAGTCCTCCGAATGCCAGGGAACTGGGAAGTCCCTGCCTCCGCCTGCTATGGATCAGAAAGTGCGATGTATTCACCAGATTGTGATCTCGAGGCTACACTAAAGCTAGGTCTCACCGAAGTGTGTGTCTCTGCGCTGGTGGAGGGTGTGGGTGAGCGCTGTGAGGGGACTTCAGGTTTGGTGCCTTCAGATTCTTCAGAGATTTGTTCAGAGCTTGATTAGAGGCTCTGGGTCGTGGACTCCGTTGGCTGTTGGGCAGATGTGCCTGCAGAAGCAAGAGGAGATAATTATTGACTGTATGGTTGTCTAATGGATGTTGCACTGCCGGATCCTCACTTAGTAGAGCAGCGCCGACCTCACCGTCAGCACAGGATTGGTCCGGGTCATCGCCGGGCAGCTGGATGGCTCTGTTATCGAATTCTGTCAGAACTTTGATCTCAAGCATCCCTCCACTTGTCTGCGACCTTTCCCTCCTGTTGTGTGCCAGTTTGTCCTACATGGATAGAAATGGAGAGAGTGTATCGGGATGCCTGCCAGGTCAGATGGTAAGTATACCTGGCCTGTGATTAGGACAATGATGGTGTGTATAAAAAAGTGAATGGATATGTCCTTCCCACTGGCAGTGAGTGAGGGCCCTGTGGATGTATGATGGGTTTGTGAGTTGGGAGTGATGAAAAGAGTGACTTACCCTGGTGGAATAGAGGAGATCATTCATCCTTTTGCGGCACTGGGTGGCTGTCCTCCTCTGCAGGGTGTTTGCACTGACCACCACTGCCACTGCCTCCCAAGCCGGGTTGGTGAGTTTGCTACCCATCCTGCAGCCAGAGCGGGGATAGAGCACATCCCGGCGGGCCTCCACAGCATCCAGCAGTCGCTCGAGGGACCCGTCATTGAAGCAGGGAGCTGCAGTCTTTTTTCCTTTGCTGGCCATGTCTCCCGGGCAGCAGTGGTGAGCTGGTGGTGATGAACGCTTTGCTGGTGGCTACATTTAAAGATGGCGGCCAGCGTGATGCAATAGTGGAGTGATGGAGAGTGGGCGAATGAGAGCCCACCTGCCACGGAAACTGCAGGTTTCCCAGGAAACAATAGATAATGAGGCGGGCTAGGGCCGGTACGTTGTGAAAAGCTGCCATTTTCATCGGCGGGTAGGACTCCATTTTACCCACCCGCTACTGCACTTAGTGCACTTCTCGGAAAACTCTACCCAATGTTTTGAGTCTGTATGATTCTGGCTTGAAGAAGGATCATACGGACTCAAAACATTAACTCTGTTTCTCTCTCCACAGAAGCTGCCAGACCTGCTGAGTTTTTCCAGTATTTTCTGTTTTTATCCCAGGACTCAAAGGTGTTTAAAGAAAGAGGTGAGAAAATTACCGATGTACCATGATCTTCCCAAACACTGTTCATTCACGAATTGCCCTCGTATATTGGAAAACTGTCAATATCACTATTTAAAAAAAAATAAAATTCACCCTCAGGATGTGGGTATTGCTAGAAAGTCTGGCATTTATTGCCTATCCCTATTTGTCCTTGAGAAGGTTACTGCGAGTTGCTTTCTAGAACCGCTGCAGTGTGTGTTGTGAAGGTGTTACCACAGTGCTTTTAATGGGGAACTCCAGGATTTTGATCCAGCAACAATGAAGGAACATTGATATATTTCCAAGTTAGGATGGTGTGGGACTTGGAGGGAACTTTGAGATGGTGGTGTTCCCATCCGTCTGCTGCCTTTGTTTTGCTAGATGGTAGAGGTTCAAGGTTTGGGCGATAGCGTCAAAAGAAGCTTCTTCGAGTTTTCTTTAAGAAGGGTAAAAGTGATAAAATAGGAAATTAAAGTCCTTTTAATCTTCCCTTGCAGGGAAGTCACTGGAATCTGTTGTTAGGAACAGGCTGATTGAGTACTTGGACAAATGTGAGCGATTGTTAAAGCTTTTGAGGAAGTTACAAACATGGTAGGTAAAGGAGTGTCCATGGATGTTATTCATATGGACCTCCAGATGGCATTCAAAAAAGAACCACAGAAGCCACTGTTAACAAAAACAAGAGTGAATGGGATTAGAGGCAACCCTATTGGCTTGGATGAGAAATTTGTTAGGAGATAGGAGACCGAGAGTAAGGAAATTGGGTATATACTCAGATTGGCAGGATGTAACTAGTGGTGTCCCCTAGCGATTTACACGAGGGCCTCATCTTTAATAATTTTTATAAAAATAAACCTGAGCTTGGATGAAAGAATACAGAGCCGTATATCTAATTATGTTGACAAAATTAAGTTCGGTGGTACAGTAAATAGCATTGATGGGAGCAGAAGGTTACAAAGGGACATTAATCAATTAAGTGGGCAGAACTGTGGGACATGAAGTTCAATATGAGAAAGTGTGAGATCATCCATTTCAAAAGATAAATCATTTTCATATAATGAGAAGCGACAAAATGTGGGTGACCAAAGTTTTAGGAGTGCAGAAATCTTTAAAAGTTAGTGGACAGTACAAAAATTAATTTGGTCTTTATCTCAAGAGTGCTGGAATACAAAAGCAGAGAAATGTTACAGCTGAACAGAGCTCTGTTTAGACCCCATCTAGAAAAGTACATTTGGTTCTGGGCACTGCACCTCTGGAAGGATATACAGGATGGGCCTTGGAAAAGTGCAGTGTAGATTCACCAGAATTATCCCAGGGATAACAGGATAAATAATAAGGACAGGTTGCAAAGACTTTGCCTGTAGTCCCTTGAAAATGGAAGTTTAACGGGTGATCTAATTGGAGGTTTTTAAGATGATCAAATGAGCTGATAGATTAAATAAAGTATGAATCATGAACATGTAATGATATTATGAATTTTGTAAAAAAGGATAATCTTCCTTTTAAATGGACACAAGAAGCCTTAAAGATGGCTGCCAACAGTCATCTGACCTTTTACAACTGCAATGTGGTCAAGCTTCTAGAAGGCTTCAAGTGGATTGCAGGTAGATATATCCAGGCATTTGAAATTCAATGCACATTTCCTCAAGGGTAAACAGAAGCTCATTGACAATGGCTTCCCTGGAGGTGTGAATAGCTCTTTCCTGTCTCCTCAAACCTGGGGGAATGGGAACCATTCAAGTTAATGGTTGAGACATTTAAAAGGTTAATTTCTCAGTTAAAAAGACAATGGGTGGGACTAATACCTCCCCAGACTAGGGCTAACCCAATAGCTAATGTGGAAGCATGATTTGACAATTTGGGATAACAATCATTTTGTGTTTTTGGATTGTATAAAGGAGGCTATTGAAGCCATTTTGTGTTGCAGTGTGAGACACAATAGTAGCACACAGCTATGAAAAAGTCATGAATTAAATGTGAGAGCTCAGGTTTCCTGTCATCAGGGGTTACGGAGTAAAGCTTCCAGTAAAAATATCTCAGGGCTGCTGAGAAGAAACCAGGCAATCCACTGTCAGTACCTGAAGTCTCCGGAAAGGAAAGAAGCCCTTACTCTCTCCCAGCATCTGCTATACCTATTGAGTTCACTTACTAAGTAAGACTTCGACTCTTCAACATCACAAGCTAATGTAGCTGCTAAACTGAACTCAAGTTTCAATCCCTTCACTTCGGAAAGAAGGAAGCCAAGCAATGGGCCAGCAACAATATCCCACAGAGACTGATTTGAAATCTCATCTTTTTTCCTTTGTCTCCATTTTAATCTTTGTACCTATATCCTTGTTAATAACTTTATCACTTTTAGCTAAGTAACTTTTAGCAATAGTTTTTATAATAAACTAACCTTTATCTTATTTAAGACGAAAGGTGGTCTGCTGGGTTATTTTTTAATTGAATTAAAAGAGGGTTACACACACGTGCATACACACACGAATTCTTAGCTCATGGACCTCTGAGGAAACACCTTTCACCTGGTCATGACCAAAGAGAAACAATTTCCTCTTCGGGGGAGGGGGGGGGGGGTGCATTTGACGTTACTGAGGTGGAAACAGACAGTCTTTGTGATGGAGAGGATAAAGGGTCAATAGCTCAAATTAAGGTCAATTAGGACAGTGAGAATGTGAATTCCCTGATTCAGACTGAGAGTGGATGGGAAGGAGGGTGTAAATGGCCAGCCAGGGTGTAGAGTGAATGGTGAGGGCCAAAGACAATCACTTCAGTCTTTTTTAATGTTTAACTGGAGGAAATGGCAGCTCATCCAAGACTAATTGTTAGACAAGCAGAATGACAACATCAGAGACAATGAATCCCTTTTTAGTTATTTGAAAAACCTTTTATTGATGTTTTGTTTGCACTTCAGCCCCACGCTCCTGATCTATGGGCACCCGGTGCGGAAGGGGGTCGGGAAGGAGGAGGACCTCCTCGTGAACCTGCTCCTGGGCCTGGCCAAGTTGGCCATTAACAGGTCCAGGCAGCGGGCGATCGACGGGGGAATCCCGCCCGATTGTTTGTCCCTCTTCCGCGGCTACGTTCGCTGCCGGATGTCCTTGGAGAGGGAGCACGCAGTGTCTGCTGGCACACTCGAGGCCTTCCGTGCTCGGTGGGCACCGCGGGGACTGGGGTGTTTTGTTGACCCCTTTAATCACATTTTGATTTAAAGTTTGTAAGGTTCCTTTAAACTTTGTTCTTGGTTTTACAGCTGACCTGAATTAGGGGCTGTGCCTGATTTATCCCGATTTTGTTGATTTGATTTTCATTTAAAAGATTATCAGAGACAATGAAGGGGGTTGAGAGTGATGATGCAGAGATAGAGTTGGGTGTCTTCAGCATACACATGGAACCTGACCACGTGTCTTTGGATAGTGTCAGCAAGGATCTACATGTATTTAAGAATGAAAAGGGCCAAGAGTAGAACCTTGGGAGACACCAGAAATAGCAGTTATTAAGCAAACCATCTCACAACGTTGAACATACTTGCAACAAACTGATAAGGGATATTGCGTATCACAGCAAATTCATGTAGATAAAATTTTTCAGCAGCCATAAGGCTGTCTTTTTCAAATTTGATGAGGATGGTGCAAATACTTATTGCAATTCTTTCAAACACAAATTATTCCTAATGGTTTTCACACGAATTCCCCGATTCTTTGGAATTTCAAAATGTACAGTCCAGCTAGCCTAAGGTGTTGTGGTGTAATCAAACACATGAGAATGATGATATCTGATGCACTGTTGTGTGGCTTCATGTCACAAGTATTCTGACTCTTGTAAACTGTTGGTAGGAAGTTGTCTGCGTTTGAGAGTTGATGTACCTAGCGATGGGGCAAGTTGGTCTGAGATCAATCTTCCTGTGTTAAATCAGGGTCAACATACTCTCATGGACCTTCTGTATGAGTTCAAAAAGAAAAAGGAAATGGAAAGCGAGCAGGTTCATTAACTTGCTCTTTCATTTGGTGCCTTCTCCTTTAGTAGCCCAGAGTCAGACTGCCATCTTCCTCTAACTTTTTCTGAAGGGCAAATACTCCCTTGGGGTCCCACAGTTTGAGGATGGTAATGGAGCAAGAGGACACAGCTGCAATCTGAAGTATCTATCTAACATCTTCCAGTTTTCTTGTAATGAATTAATAGAACATAAACATTGATGAAGCAGCAAGGTTTTTGGTGAGGAATACTCTGGTCAGTAATTTCATCTATTTATCTGAGAACAGGGACACAGATAATGTTAAATTAACAGGAATCTGAAGAGGCTGAGGACAAGGCATAGTGTTGCTAACACACTGCCACTCTCCCACTTGCATGCTCACTATTATTGCTCCACCATTGGTGCTTGTGCTTTCAACCGTCTAGGCCACAAGATAGTCCCTCCCTAAATCCCCTTTCCTCTCTATCTCTCTCCTCCTTTAAGTTGTTTCTTAAAACTTACTTCTTTGACCAAGCTTTTGGTCACCTGTACTAATATTGCCTTTTGCAGCAAATTACATCCAATAACGGACCTGTGAAGCACCTTCCCAAAGTTTCACTATGTCAATGGCACTATATAGATATAAGCCATTTTTGCAGGTGCTCACACAGTGAAGTAATCCTTTCAATACCTCACTGCTCTCAGGGTGCTTGTGGCTCAAGCAACAGATTTGATCTGTATGAGATACTGCCACAAGGGAACAGCATTGAATGGAACAGTATCCATTAAACAATACATCTAGGGAAATACTCCGGAATCCTGAGGTATGTCTGCCAAGGCTGACATTTTCTGACCCTCCTGCCAAGTACCTGCTTTATCTTATGCCTTCAACTTGCCTGGCCCCTTGTGCTTCACTTTGTGCACTCATCTCTGGCACACACTCATGTCCCTCAGGAGGGGATGTCTCTGAACTGGTGCCTTGGCAGCAAGGTTCCTATGGCATGATGTGGAGGATTAATTGAATCTTACCCACTTATCTTGAGCCTGTTTATATTAACACATTAATACGAAAGACTTAATGTATATATTGATGTTTGTGTAAACTCTGGCTCCTTAAGTCGACAGATTTTGTTTTAAGTCCGTAACAAAATTAAAGTTAAGTCTCTTGTTGCTCATGTTGACAGGTATTCTCCACTTTGCCTTCCTGCCATTGTCACTGTGGATGGATTTGGCAAGTGCTGGTCAGTTGTGCATTGAAATTCTGCTTCTGTTGCTGAGACCTCTACACTAGTAAACCCTGTTGACATCTTGTTGTGCAGGAAGACCCCAACATTGGTATAGGTAGTACCCAGCATTATGTCCACTGGTGATGAAAGGGAACCCTGTGGACTTCCAGTGGCTTGGTTACGGGCTGGTTGCCAGTGGTGATGGAGTTGCTTGAATGATGCTGATTGGTCAGCGAAACAAAGTTAGTAAATGCAACAAGGGTCCATCACAACGATCCACCAAAGAGACTGCTTCACACAGGGATCTAAAGCAGAGCAAGACATAGGGAACTGATAGTTGTATTTGGATTCAGGATGTCTTGGTCAGTTTCATGTTAAGTCCGAGGGTACTGCTTGGGTGGACAAACCATTTTAAAAAGCAAAATTTAATTCTTGGGATGTGGGTGTCCCTGACAAGGCTGGCATTCAGTGCCCATCCTGTAATTGCCCAAGGAGATGATGATGTACCTGGAGTTGTAAACATAGGCCAGGCCAGCAGGTTTTCTTCTCCAAACAACCTAACTGAACCTGTCAATTTTTTCTGACAGTTTCATAGTCATATTTGCCAGCTTTTCATTCCGAGATATTTTAAAAACTGAATTGAAATGCTCAAATTGCCATGGTGGGATTTCAGTCCTTATTCTCTAGATTATTAGTCCAGTTACATAAGATCCGTATGGTAGTTATGGTTGACAAAATTGGAATGGTCCACTAAATGTATGAGATACTGCCACAAGGGAACAGCATTGAATGGAACAGTGTCCATTAAACAATACATCTGGGGAAATACTCCGGAATCCTGAGGTACCTCTGCCAAGGCTGATATTTTCTGACCCTCCTGCCAAATATCTGCTTCATCTTCTGCCTCCCAATTTGTCTGGTCCCTTGTGCTTTGTGTTTCACCTCGTGCACTGCTCTCTGGCTCACACTCATGTCCCTCAGGAGGGGATGTCTCTGAACTGGTGCCTTGGCAGCAAGGCTGTTATGGCATGATGCGGAGGATTAATTGAATCTTACCCGCTTATCTTGAACAATGGGTACCACAACAACTTGTATATGTATAGTGCTTTTAACATAGTAACATGTGCCAATATATCTCACGAGTGTAAAATCAGGAAAAAGAGCCAAATAAGGATAATTAGGAAAGGTGACAAAAAGCTTGGTCAAACAGGCAGGTTTTAAGGAGCATCTTAAAAGAGATTAGAGAGGCAGAGAGATTTGGGGATAGAGGTCCAGAGCTTCGGGCCAAGGCAGCTAAAGACACAGCTGCCAACATGGGGCGGAAGAAGTGGGAGATGCCAAGAGACCAGAATTGCAAGAAAACAGTAGAGTTTTCAGAGAGTTGTAAGGTTGGAGATGGTTACAGAGATTGGGAAGGGTGAAGCCAAGGAGGAACTTAAACACAAAAAGGAGAACTTTAGAAATCAAAACATTATTGGACTAAAAGCCACTGTAAGTCAGCTGCAACAGCAGAGTTTTAGCTAAACTGAAATTTCTGGAAGTTGGAAGGTGGGAAGCCAGCCTGAAAAGCTATGTAAGTAGTGAATTTTGGAGATAGAAATGTCACAGAAGATGGGCTGAGGCAGGGCTGGAGATGGAAGGAGGTGGCCTTTGTGATGAAGAGGACATGGTGTAGAACTTTATTTGGCCTCCCTCAGTCTGTGGACTTTGAATGAATGGTACCTCTTTCTGTTGACTGTGGGAGGTCAGAATTCAATGGGAGTGCCATCTATTGCACCCTGAACTTTGGGAAATCCAGCCACCCCATAAAGCTGGATGGTCCCATGATGCTGCTGCCTTGCTGCAATGCCATTTTGGGACAAAATCCTGGAACTCCCTCCCTAACAGTACTGTGGGTGTACCTACACCACATGGATTGCATGGGTTCAAGAAGGCAGCTCACCACCATCTTCTCAATGGCAATTAGGGATGGGCAAAAAATGCTGGTCCAGCCAGCGACATCCACATCCCACACATGAATAAAAAAAAAATACTGGGGCTACAGTGTCCAGTCAAAATGGACAAATTAAACTCAACGGCATAATTCACAAAAGCCTCCCCGACATTCAAAGTTCCTTACCAAATTTACAACGAATACAGATTTCAAGCAATTCACAGATTTCACATAAATCGCTCTACCAGAATCCAAAATCTTTTAATGGAATAACTCCAGTCTTGTTACTAGATGGTGTTGGGTGCCTCAGAATACTGTGGCAAAGTCAGACACTGTACAAAACTAACAGACCGAAGCATTATTTTAATGTTATTCCAAAAAGATTACAGAAAATTTGACAACTTGAAGTATTTTTCTTACCATTCCATTCCTAATTAAAATTAAGAGGAAAACTTCTGTTTAAATAATTGTTAGCTGAAGGCATGTTAGTTTCCTTTAGCAGTTATCCCCTTTGCTGGAGCGTAGGAAAGATCACCTGGGGATTGTGGTCACTGAAGTTCATAGTAAAGTGGGAGAGGGACAGCATGTTAGCAACACCATGCCTTGTCCTTAGCCTCTTCAGGCTCCTCTGTTAGTTTAACATTATCCACATCCCTGTTCTCAGGTAGATGAATGAAATCATTGGACAGAATATTCTTCACTAAAAACCGTGTTGCTTCATCAATGTTTATGTTCTCCTGCAAGCATTAGAAAAAAATCTGTTAAACATTAATTCATTACAAGAAAACATCTATACATTATGATTTGCAAGGCAACAAAGAAGAAAGGTAAAAAAAAATGTGTCTTTATATGGGGTCTTGTATAACCTCAGGACCCAAAGCTCTTCAGAGAAAATTAAGTACTTTAGAGGTGTAGTCACTGTTGTAATGTAGGAAAAGCGAAAACCAATTTGTGCATAACAAGGTCCCACAAACAACAATGTGATAATGACCAGATAAACCTGTTTTTTTAGTGATTTTGTTTGAAGGGTAATGTTGGCCAGGCCATTGGGGAGACCTCACTGTCTGGCTCAGAGGCAAGAGTGTGGCCCACTGAACCTTGGCTAACAAGGTAGTCTAGAAGAATCCTTCTTTTCCTCCACCTTGGTCTTCGTCCTTCCCTCCATCCTTTTAACACCTTTTACACTTTCTAACTCTATATCCCCAACATTAAGCAAGTGCTCAATCTGATAAATTGGTCTTGACCCGCCAACATCAATCAAACTAGATCCTCCTTGTGTCATTGACAAAACTTGCAACTTGCGCAAAAAACAAATTCTGAGATGGCAGCTCTGCTTTACCAGGCACAGCCTGATGTATTTGGAATGATTTTGGACGTCAGGAGTTAAATTACAAGGACAGATTGCATAAACTTGGCTTGTACTCCCTCCAATTTTAGAAGCTCATGAGTAATCTGCTTGAGATGTTTAAAATGATCAAAGGACATGACAGGATAGATAAAGAGAAACTATTTCCTCTGGTAGGATAATCAGATAATTTGCACTCCTTTTATGGAATCAAATCTGCTGTCCTCATCTGGTCTGGCCTACATGTGACTCCAGGCCCAGAGCAATGTGGTTGACTCTTAACTGCCCTCTGAAATGACCTAGAAAGCCACTCAATTCGAGGGCAATTAGGGATGGGCAATAAATGCTGGCCTTGCTAGTGACACTCACATCCCATGACAGAATAAAGACGAAACAAAGCAGGAAACCTTAAAATTAGAGCCAGGTCATTCAAGAAGTGACATTGGGGAACCCATTTTCACACAAAGGATAGTGGAAATCTGTAACTCCCCCAAAAGGTTGTGAATGCTCCGGGCCAACTGAAATCAAGATTGAGATCAACTGATCTCTGTTGTGTAAGGGTACCAAGGGATGTGGGTAAATGCAGTTTAGATACAGATTAGTTGTAACCTGATTAAATGGCAAAACAGGTTCGAAGGGTTGAATTGCCACTTCCTGCTCCAACGATAAAACAGTTATACATCAAAGCACCAACCATTCTCCCCTACCCCCTCACTGCAAAACTTCAGAACATTATTAAAACCCCCTACACGGGTTGAAAGAGGCAGCTGCTGTTAATCTCCAGCTCATTTTTGGATAGTTAACACATTTAGGATGAAATTATGAAACTCCACTTAGAAAGAGAATTTTCTCTTCCACTTTCTCTGTGCCAGTTCTTAATCTAAACCTCATTATTGCCAATCCCACCTCCTGGATAGCACTCCAGGCATTGTTTCATATACTTGACTCTTGTATTACCCAGCAGAAGGCATAAAACGTGGCCTTTGTGAAGACAGGCACTCCGGAATAGCACTGGCATGTATTGCTGGCAGCTCCCGTTGGCCCTCTGATTACCCATGTGCTCCCTCCCCTCTTTTCTTCCCAACATTACTGGTAAAGCATTCAGCCCTACTCTCTCAAACTCCTTCCTCACCTTTCAAAACTGCCTTAAACCCTATCACTTTGACAAAACTTAATTTCACCCTCCCAGCAAAGCTCAGCACCCAGTCACCCCTCTGAATCTCCCCTTACAATACTTAGTTGCCCCTCCAAATCACTCCCATTTCTTAGTCACTCCTCTGAATCACTCCTCCCAAAGCCACAGTTCTGCACTTGTTCCCTTATTTATTTCTATTATGAATAGTTTTGGGACATTTTTTGTTACATTAAAGGTGCAAAATAATTGCTGTTGCTTTTCGTACATAATGAATAGTTTCAAAATTGTAACAAGGCGAACACTTTGAAGGCTTATCAGTGAAACAGTGAGGAGTGGAGGCAAGCAGAGGTAAGGCAACAGTTGCAGAAATGTCAGACATTTTAATTGTGGTTGAGATGCACTTTGCAGTTTAAAAGGGATCATTGTTATACTGTTATGTTAACAGTAACAGGGTAACACTAACAGCAAGAAGAAAGACACATTTGCACTAATGTAGCTCCTTTCATGACCTTAAGATGTATCAAAGCACTTTACAGTCAATGAAATACTTCTGCTGTAGAGGTGTGGGAAATATGTCATCCAGTTTGAGCACGGTCAGGTTCCATAATAAGAAAACGGAAAGGTATGGCATGGTAGCAATTCCAAAGAGGTGGGTGCAAGGCAGTAAGGACTGGGAACTGAATTTACCAGGTAATAAGGTCTACATGAAACATAAAGAAAATGGTAGAAGGGAAGGAATAGCCTTAATGGCTAAAGATGAAATCACTTCAATGATAAGGCAGGATATAATGAGAGGTAAGCAGGCAGTCAAAACTTTATGGGTAGAGCTAAGAAGTTGAAAAGAATTTAAGGCTGTACTAGGAGTTATGTATAGGTTCATGGTAGTAGCTGTGAAGCAGTAGCTGAGATTAGATAAGCATGCAGCAAAGGCAAAGGTAAGGTGGTTTATGGGGGATTTTAGCTTTCATATGAATTGGCATAAGCAGATTAGCACGTCAGGGTATTTGGCATTTTGGAAAGACAGGAAGAAAGGAAACGGAGGTGGGGTAGGGTGAGATTAGTACATTAGTCAGAAATGATCTTGGTTCAGAAGATCAAGATGTAAAATCAGTTTGGGCAGAGGCAAGAAAAAGCAAAGGAAAGAAGTCACTTGTGGGAGTAGTCCTAATAGTAGCTGCACTATAGGACACAGTATAAATTAATATATAATGGGGGCTTGTAAGAAAGATACTGCAATAATCCTGGGTGTCATAAACAATTTAATCACAGAAAATGGTTCCTCTTCAAGGACTAAGAAAATTCTGGAAGAATTTGTGTTTTAAAAAGACACAACTTAAAAGGGTTAATGCAGGACTCTTGATTGATATTCCTGGAAAAGACATCGTTTTACAAGAAAAGGTAATTAAGCAGTTTTAAAGAAGATGGAAACCTCTGGACCCTGGTGGACTGTATACAAAGGGGATCACATGGTAATTCATGGCTCTGAAAAAAACATACCTGGAAAGCTGTGTTTAAAAGTTGGTTTTGCTTTAACTTTAAAAAAGGACCAACTGCTTGTGAAAAGAAGACAGCAGCCTTTTTGCAGTCCAGAGCCAGTTCACAGCCAATTGTGAATATCAGCTGCTCCTAAGTTGCTCTACATGCTGGAATTGAGTACCTGCAAGTATTCCTTGAGTCCGCCTGAAAAGCAGTGCAGGAGTCATCAATTGTTTTGCAGATCAGTGCTGAGAGACCAACCGTATAACTCGGATGCCATTTCAAAGACTCCGCCATCTATCCTTTTCCCTTGAACCATTGACTTTTAACCTTTGGCAGAAGTCCTCCATTTTTTGTTGTGTGTTTTTGTGTGCGCATGTGCATGAGAGAGAGAGAGAGACACTTAGGGTATTTTGAAAGAGTAATTACTATAATTTCATATTTTTTACTGTATGTTAATAAGCTTTGTCTTTCTATTCAACCAGACTGGTTTTATAATAAACTAATAATTTTGTTGTATATTGAAGAAAACTGATCATTGAGTGGTCATTCTGAGAGTAATGGGGAAAGCATATATTTGGCCATATAAGTAGCTGGAAACATAATTTAAATATATGTTGTGATATGTGGAGTAGTGGGCCTAGAGACAGACAGTGCAACCCTTCCATCCCGGTTGTAACGCTGTGTGATTTTAATCTTCATAAAGATTCAAAATCGAATTGGCAAAAGTAGCCTGGAGGATGAGTTCATAGAGTGGTATTCAGACAGTTTCTTTGAACAATACATTCTGGAACCAACCAGGGAACAGAGTATTTTAGACCCAGCAATGTGTAATGAGACAGGATTAATTAATGACCTCATAGTAAAGGATCCTCTAGGCAAGAGCGATCATAACATGATAGAATTTCATACTCAGTTTGACGGTGAGAAGTCTGTGTCTAAAACTAATGCCTTAAACTTAAATAAAGGCAATTACAAGGCTATGAAGACAGCATTGGCTAAAATGCACTGAGCACATAGGTTAAAAAGTAAGATAGAGAATCAATGGCAGACAATAAAGGAGATATTTCATAACTCTCAACAACGATACATTCATTGAGTAAAAAAGACTACGAGAAGGATGCACCAACCGTGGATAACTAAGGAAGTTAAGGATGAAATCAAGTTGAAAGAAAGGCGCACAATGCTGCAAAAATTAGTGGTAGGCCAGAAGATTGGCAACGTTTTACAAACCAACAAAGTGTGAATAAAGAAATAATAAAATAGTAGAATTTAGAATCGGAGAGAAAACTAGCAAGGAATATAAAAACATTGAGTAAAAGCTTCTACAAGTATATAAAAGTGAAAAGAGTAGCAAACGGAAGCATTGGTCCCTTAGAGGATGAGACTGGGAAATTAATAATGAAAACAAGGAAATGGCAGAGACAATAAATAAATATTTTGTACCTGTCTTCAAAGTAGAAGACACAAAATGCATCCTAAGTGTGGTAGAAAATCAAGAGGTAAAAGGAAGGGAGGAACCTAAAACAATCATGATCAGTAGAGAATTCTAGGCAAATGGGACTTAAGGCTGACAAGTCTCCTGGATCTGATGGTCTGCATCCTAGGATCTTAAAAGAAGTGGCTGCAGAAATAGTGGTTGTATTGGTTGTAATCTTCCAAAGTTCTCTAGATTCTGGAAAGGTCCCAAGGGATTGGAAAATCACAAATTTAACATCACTATTCAAGAAAGGAGGGAGACAGAAAGCAGGAATCTATAGGTCATTTAGCCTAAAGTATGTCATTGGGAAAATGCTGGAATCCATTGTCAAGCAGGTAGTAGCGGGACATTTAGAAAATCATAATACAATCATGCAGTGTCAACATGGTTTTGTGAAAGGGAAATATGTTTGACAAATTTTTTAGAATTCTTTGAGGATGTAACAAGCAGGGGGATAAAGTAGGTGTAAAAGTATTTGGATTTCCAAAAGGCATTCAGTATAGTGCCACATAAATGGTTACTACTACACAAAATAAGAACTCATGGTGTTGGCGGTGATATATTAGTGTGGACAGAGGATTGGCTAACTAACAGGAGACAGAGAGTAATTTTTATCCTGACAAACTGTAACTAGTGGAGTGCCTTCAGGATTAGAGCTGGGACCTCAACTATTTATGATCCACATTAATGATTTGGGAGAAATTTGGCAGATAGAGTATATTGTGGGAAAATGTGAGACTGTCCGCTTTGGCAGGAAGAATAGAAAAGCAGAATAATGTTTAAATGGAGAATGGCTGCAGAATGCTGTGGTACAGAGGGACCTGGGTGTCTTCATACATGGATCACAAAAGGTTAGCATGCAGGTACAGCAAGTAATTAGGAAGGCAAATGGAATGTTGGCCTTTTTTGTAAGGGGAATAGAATATAAAAGTATTCTTGCTTCAACTGCACAGGGCATTGATGAGATCACACCTGGAGTACTGCATAAAATTTCCCTAAGGAGAGATAGACTTGCATTGGAAGAAGTTCAGAGATGGTTCACCAAGTTGATTCCTGGGATGAAGGGGGTGTCTTATAAGGAAAGGCTGAGCAGGTTGAGCCTATACTCCTTGGAGTTTAATGAGAGAACATCTTATTGAAACATAAGAGATTCTAAGGGGGCTTGACAAGGTAGATGCTGAGAGGATGCTTCCCCTCATGAGGGAATATAGAAACGGGGGTACAGTTTAAAAGTAAGGGGTGTCTCATTTACGGCTGCAATGAGGAAGAATTTTTTCTCTCAAATGATTGTTAGTCTTTGGACTTCTCTGCACCAGAGAACAGTGGATCTTAGGTCATTGAATATATTCAAGACCGAGTTAGACAGATTTTTGATCAACAAGAGAATCAAGGGTTATGGCGGTCAGGTAGAGAAGAGGAGCTAAGGCCACAATCAAATCAGCCATTATCTTTTTGTATGGCAGAGCAAGCTCAAATGGCCTATTCCTATTTCATATGATTTTCTGGTCTTACAAAGGTTGTGAATTTCTTGAGGATGCCCAGAACAGTTTTCTGAAACAATGGCCCATAACTTCCGAGCTCCAGGGCAGCGTACTTGGGGAATACACCAAAGATGTGCTGAGGAACCGCACCCCCTCCTATAAGTTCCCAGGTAAGGATTGCAGGGCAATTGCCTGGGAAGTTCAAACTTCCAATTGGCATTTGCCCTGGAATGGGAACCATTCAAAATTGCAATTTAAATTGCAAACTTTGGATGGTTCTGACTGTCTTACAGCAAGTTACCTAGAAAAAATTAGAAGAATTAAAACCATTTCTAGTTTCTGGATGACAATGGTACTGACCCACCTCCCCCACCCCACGCCCCAGCCCACATGCTTACTTCTACCTTCAATTTGGGTTTGATTATTGCAGCAAAAGCTAAACTTGTCCATGGGTTTCTTTCCATTGGTATCATTTGGAGATTTCTTTCTTTCATGTTATTGGTCTCACCCGGGATCATAATAGTGTAGATATAGAGAGAAACCATTCCTGCTAACTGGGGAGTCTAGGACTAGGAGGATAGTGTAAAAAATAGATCCAAACGTTTCAGGAGTAAAATTAGGAAACTCTTCTCCATGTAAAGTGTGATAGAAGTTTGGAACTTTCCTCCACAAATGGGTTAGTTCCACTGTTAATCTCAAAACTTAGATTGACAGATTTTTTTTTAGCCAAAGATATTAAGAGATATGGGGAAAAGCTAGATACATGGAGTTAGGTTGCAGGTGAACCATGGTCCCTTTAATTGGTGAACAGCTTTGAGAAGCATACATTTGTTCCTATATTCCTAAATGGTCAGACCATCTGTTTTTGCTGTTGGTTCAGGGATAAATTTTAGCCAAAACACCATGATAATTCCCCTGTGATTCTTCAAAATATTGCCATGTGGTCATTCTCATCTGCCTTAAGAAAGAGCAGACGGGCCCTCAGTTTACCTGAAAAACGCCACCTTCAGTAGTGCAGCAATCCCCCAGTACTTCACTGTAAGTGTCAACTGCAACCTTCAGTTTCAGAGCCAAGAGTGCTATCACTGAGCTAAGGCTGACACTCGGCCAGTAAGCAACAGCATGTTGTAATATAAAAGCAAAATACTGCAGATGCTGGAAATCTGAAATAAAAACAGAAAATGCTGGAAAAACCTAACAGGTCTGGCAGCATCTGCGGAGAGAGAAACAGGGTTATCGTTTCAAGTCTGTGTGAATCTTCATACGGACTTGAAACGTTAACTATGCTGTAATGTTGGGTTGAGTAGGGGCTATCTTGCTGCAGTACCCCGGGCAGATGACTAATTGTCACTAACCTTTGCTGAGGTTTCAAACCACGCTATGAAGCCATTGTCCTTGCAGTAGTGATCCATCATCGCCGGGCTATTCTCCAAACCATCCCATTGCTGATCACATTTGTTTGCCAAGAGCACGGCAGGGATTGGCTTCCCGTTGGGCAGCTTCACTTTATTGTCCAAGTCGCTTTTCCATTTCAGAACTGCGTCAAATGTCGAGTGTCTAGATACATCAAAGACTACGAAAGCTCCAACAGCTTCTTTATAATACACCCTTGTCATATTGCCGAACCGTTCTTGACCTGCGGCAGCCAAAAGTTACCCAAAACTGAATGTAATAAATTCCACAAATGAGGACAGTTTTGCTTTTTTTCCAATTAACATAGAATGTGCAGTACAGAAACAGGTCATTCGACCCAATTGGTCCATGTTGCTTTTTATGCTCCACATAGTCCTCCTCCATCTTACTCTATCTTATGCTGTCAATGTATCCTTCTATTAATTTCTCCTTCATATACTTAGTTAGCTCTACCTTTAATGTATCTATGCTATTATTCTTGGGATGTGGGTGACCAGGTGCCATATATTGACCCTTCCTAGCTGCACTGAGAAGGAGATGATTAATTCTTGAACTGTTGCAGTCAGTGTGGTGTATTGGACACCTGGGGAATTGTATGTTCGACATCATGAGAGTTAAAGGTTAATAATCAAATGTCCTTGTATCTTGGAACAATAAGCTTTCCAATATGTTCAGACAGCTTTGAAGTACCATGTTACGAAACCATGGTTTAATTTCTGTTCCGAATGTCTGAGTATTATCCATGAGAAATGCTTCTTCAACAAAACTCAACAGCATCTAGTGTAACAAACAAAGGTTGGACGATCCATTAACTATAGCATAGTAGTATTAACCAATAACTTTCTAGGACTCAAAGGATTTGTGTGCAGTTGAATAAAAGTTATGTTTGAGAGAACTGGCTTTGACGTAAACAACTACAACTATTTACATGAATAGACTGTTTATAAATGGTTCAGAATCAGATATAATATGAGATTGTAACTGTGACCAGGGGTCAAAAGATCAAAGAATAAAAGCCACTCTCTGAATTAAGTTCGGCCATTCGCCTATACTAGATCTCTATTAAAATCTGTTTCATCTTCTCCACCATTAAGTGTCTTGTGCCGATCGGAAACATGTCATTTATTTTCTCTTCAACTTTTTATTGAATTCTCTGGAGTCTGCTTTTGCGCCCTTTCAGGCAGTGCATTCTTGATCACACAGCATGCTGTATAAAAATGTGTTCTCTCATGTTGCCTTTGCTTCTTTTGTCAATCACCTTAAATCTGTATCCTCTGGTTTACTGATCCTTCCGCCATTGGAAAAGTTTCTCCTTATTTACTTTATCAAAGAACATAAGAAATATGAGCAGGAGTAGACCATACAGCCTGTCGAGCCGTCTCCACCATTCAATGTGATCATGGCTGATCTTGGGCTTCAAATCCATTTTCCCACCTGCTCCCCATAAACTTTAATTACCTGAGAGGACAAAAATCTGTCCAACTGTCTAGTCCTCCATGATTTTGATACCCCAATTAAATCTCCTCTTCACCTAATCGGTGCTAAGGAGAACAATCCCAGCTTCTCCAGTCTGGAGGCTGGGAGGAGGGAAGGCTGGCAAAATAACTCGGGAAGGTATGAGGGAGCATGCCCGGTATTTCTGCCGCAATGCTGTTTTGCCAACAACAGGAAAGTTGACAATAATAATAATAATAAAAACAAAAAACTGCGGATGCTGGAAATCCAAAACAAAAACAGAATTACCTGGAAAAACTCAGCAGGTCTGGCAGCATCGGCAGAGAAGAGTACAGTTGACGTTTCGAGTCCTCATGACCCTTCAACAGAACTAAGTAGAAATAGGAAAGGGGTGAAATATAAGCTGGTTTAAGTGGCGGGGGCGGTGGGGGGTGTTGTTGGGACAAGCAAGCAATGATAGGAGCAGATAACCAAAAGATGTCACAGACAAAAGAACAAAGAGGTGTTGAAGGTAGTGATATTATCTAAAAGAATGTGCTAATTAAGATTGGAGAGCAGGAAGAGCAAGGTAGCTCTAGTGAGGGTGGGGTGAAATAAACCATGGGTGGAATACTTTTAAAAATAATGGAAATAGGTGGGAAAAGAAAAATCTATATAAATTATTGGAAAAAACAAAAGGGAGGGGGAAGAAACGGAAAGGGGGTGGGGATGGAGGAGGGAGTTCAAGATCTAAAGTTGTTGAACTCAATATTCAGTCCGGGAGGCTGTAAAGTGCCTAGTCGGAAGATGAGGTGTTGTTCCTCCAGTTTGCATTGAGCTTCACATAGATTGGCTGCCTACCGGGAACCCAAGTGAGTCACTTAAGTGGCCAATTAAGAGCCACTTCCCACCTCCATGGGCATTCTGGCCATATCATGGTGGGGAGTGGGGGGCGGGGTGGTGGTGGGAAGGGCACTACTGTGTGGAGAGACCGCCCAGTGGCCCAGTCAAATCTGGCTGCCTCCCAGTGAGCTCCAAAAGGGGACCCTCCTTTTCTGGGCACTCCACCACTCATGGTGTGGCCGCCTGTGCCTCATGGCCACATGACCATCACTAGCAGTGGTGCTGCTGAGGCTGCTGACAGTCCTCTGACTGGGCTGGCAGCTCTTGAGAGCAGGCTGCCATCTCAATTGGCAGCAACCATTTAATTAGCCACTGCCCAAAATATGCTTCCCAGGTCCCGACACCAGCCAAAGCAGGGTCATCTCTCGCTTTTGACTCCAGGACTTCTAACACCTCCACAAAATCCAGCCCAATATCTCTACATAACATTGGAGAGACCAAACATAAACTGGGCGACCGCTTTACAGAACACCTGCAGTTTGTCCGCAAGAAAGACCCAAACCTCCCCGTCGCTTGCCATTTTAACACTCCACCCTGCTCTCTTGCCCACATGTCTGTCCTTGGCTTGCTGCATTGTTCCAGTGAAGCCCAACGCAAACTGGAGGAACAGCACCTCATCTTCCGACTAGGCACTTTACAGCCTTCCGGACTGAATATTGAATTCAACAACTTTAGATCTTGAACTCCCTCCTTCATCCCCACCCCCTTTCCGTTTCTTCCCCCTTCCTTTTGATTTTTCCAATAATTTATATACATTTTTCTTTTCCTACCTATTTCCATTATTTTTAAATCTATATCTTTTATGCTGTTAGCCTTTCCATCCCACCCCCACTACAGCTGTACCTTGAGTGTCCTGCCATCCATTCTTAATTAGCACATTCGTTTAGATAATATCACCACCTTCAACACTGCTCCTATCATTGCTTGCTTGTCCATACAACCACACACCGCCCCCCCCCCCCACTTCTGCCCCCCCACCTTAAACCAGCTTATATTTTACCCCTCTCCTAATATTCACTCAGTTCTGTTGATGGGTCATGAGGACTCGAAACGTCAACTCTTTTCTTCTCCGCCGATGCTGCCAGACCTGCTGAGTTTTTCCAGGTAATTCTGTTTTTGTTTTGGATTTCCAGCATCTGCAGTTTTTTGTTTTTATCTCTACATAATATAAATGGCTTATCTCTGGTATCATTCCAGTAACTCTGCAGTTTCTCTAAGGTCTTGACATCTTTCCTAAAATGCAGTATCCAGAACTGAACACAATGTTCCAACTGAGGCTTACACAGTGTTTTATAAAAATTTAGCATAATTTCCTTGATTTTTCACTCTTGGGTCTTGTAAAGCCACGGATACCATATGCTTTTTTTAACTGCCTCCTCAACTTAGAATTGTTGAATAATTACAGTAAATGGCCACTTGGCACATCGTCCATGCCGGCTCTCTGTGAAAGAGCTAGTCCTATTACCCTGCAATTTTTTTCTCTTCAGGTGATTATCTTTTTTGAAGGGATCGATTGAATGTACTTCCACCACACTCTCAGGCAGTGCAAATCTGATTCACAAATGGTTCTTTTGCCTTTCCGCTTAAATCAGTGACTTCTGGTTATTGACCCTTCTGCCAATGGGAATAGTTTCTCCCTTCTACTATGTCCAGACCCCTAAGATTTTGAACACCTCTGTCAAATCTCTTCTCAATCTTCCCTTCTCCACCGAGAACAGCCTTATATATTCCAGTCTATCTTCGTAAATGAAATTCCTCATCCCTGGAACCATTTTCATAAACCTTTTCTGCATCCCCACAAAAGCCTTCACATACTTCCTGAAGTACAGCTAGCAGAATCGGACACGATATTCCAGTTGAGGCCAAACCAGTGTTTTTCAAGGACCATAGCCTCCTTGTTTTGGTACTTTAGGCCTGTATTTATAAAGCTCAGGATCCCGTATGCCTTATTAACCGCTATCACAACCTGTCCTGTCACCTTCAATAATTTTTTCACATATACCCACAGGTCTGTCTGCTCCTTCACTCCCTTTAGAATTGTGTCTTTTATTTTATATTGCCTCTCTTCATTCTTCCTACCAAAATGAATCACTTCACATTTCTCTATATTAAATTTCACCTGCCACATGTCTGCATGTTCCACCAGTCTATGTCCTCTTGAAGTCAATCACTGTCCTCCTCACGGTTCACAAACTTCCAAATTTGATGTCATCTGCAAAATTTTGAAATTATGCCCTGCACACCCAAGTCTAGGTCATCAGTGCAGATCTAGAAAAGCAGATGTCCTCATACTGACCACTGGGGAATCCCACTATATACTTTCTTTCAGTCCACAAAACAACTGTTCACCACTACTCTCTAGTTTCCTGTCGCTCAGCCAACTTCATATCCTTGCAACCATTGTCCCTTTTATTCCATTGGCCTTAATTTTGCTGACAAAGCCAATGTTGCACTTTATCAAATGCAATTTGGGAGTTCATGCACACCACATCAATCGCATTACCTCATCAAAAAACTCAATCAAGTTAGTTAAACACGATTTGTCCTGAACCAATCCATGCCGGCTTTCCTTAATTAATCCACAGTTGTCCAAGTGACTATGAGTTTTGTCCTGGATTATCATTACTAAAAGTTTCCCCACCACTGAGACTGACCGATCTGTAGTTGCTGGACTTATCCTGATACCCTGTTTTGAACAAAGGTGAAACGTCTGTAATTCATCAGTCCTCCAGCATCACCTCTGTGTCTAAAGGGTGTCAATTGTGTATCTGATTACATACACTCCTGCAAAGCCATGGAACATTTTACTGTGTGTTAAAGGCACAATATAAATGCAAGTTTTTGTGTATAAAAGTGGAGTTCAGTACTGCTGGCTTCAAGTCTATCATGGTATAACATTGGGGTACAGGGCTATCAGAGTATAACACTGGGCTACTGTACCGGTGGCCACAGGTCTGTCACTGGGGTACAGTACTGGTGGATACAGATGACATTAAACCCAAATCCTAGCCATGCATATACATCTATACACAAGTTGGGTATTTTGCAGCTGAGTATAAAGAAATCAAGTTCTAATCCTTTACTATTATTTGTAATTAATTAGTAAGCTCTAAATGAGCAACTTTATTTTTACTTCCCGAATGAACCATTACATACACAATTCTTTGAATACCTGGATTTACGACCATCTGTAAGGCTTCTGTCTACAGGGTACATCTATTTTTAAGTCCAAGTCAACACCAATATCTAATCCCCAATTTGGTCGTCCTTGTTTCTGTTGGTGTAAGTCAATGTTAACCAGCAAACCATACAAACGGAGTGCAATACCTTATTTTCCTCTCTCCAAACATTAATTTTCTTTTACTTTGAACAACAGTGTAGTGCAGTTGGGGAATTCTTCATCCGGATTGAAGCCACATACAGGTGACAAACTCTACAGCACATCCTAGCCACACAGGTGGGCACCACTTATCCTGGAACAGCAGTTGGTATCTGGGCTTTCCGAACTCTCTCTTTACCTAGCATCTTTAGATGGTCCACAAATCCTTTGCGTATGTCACCCTTCTATGCACATATTCACTCCTTTCAAATACTCCCTCGGTTTATCATCAGGTAGCAATAGTATTGCCACTGTCACAGGAACAGTTGCAAAACAACATCAATTTGCTTGCAAAGCTCCTTAGCATAACATGGCAATCCAAGTCTTCTCATCTTACACCAAACCATACTCTCAGAATTTCATTTCTTCATCTAATATAACATTTACTACCCACTTTTTTTACAATCCTATTTAATCCCTTTTTAAATCTAATTTACTTCGGAAAACCTGCTCCATATAATCACTTTTGCAATGAATTGTTCTTCACCTTGTTTGTTATTCTGCATTAACATCCCCTGTCTAATTTAAACAATTACTTGCCTATAATTACCTTTAATTACTTGTGCATTGTTTTATTATTTACTGTGATGTCACAGTATGTGGGGTGGCTGATACAATTTTTTGCACTCTGTTAGTTTTAAACCAGGGGCCTTTAACTTGGCAATGCTTTTTTAAAATAGCTTAAACAATATAAATTAATGGGTTTATTTTTTAAACATAGTAAATGAACTACATTAAACTGATTAGATAAATAAAACAAGATTAGATAGAAATGGCAGTGCAAGAAGTGTGTCATACAGGTATGATGTCTCAAGGCATTTTATAATCTGCTATGCATTAATTTTAATTGTTATTAAATGAGTTAAATAACTTGCCAGGGCAATTCAACTAAGCGGTGCATTGGTGTGGTGGCACACCGGACTAGTTGTTGGCTTTGTGCGCCAATCTTTTCCCAAGCTCTGAGTGGTCCAAGTGACCCTTGACCCTACCTGACCAAGTTTGGCCCAATCTGCCCTTACCTTATTTTTTTTTTGAGCGTTACTTCTTCACTATTACATATTCTTTTTTTAAAATTTAATAAAGAGAAACTTTTCACTTGATTTCACGTGTCTCCTATTAATTGAATTAAGATTCCAATTTTTTTCTCCGAAAAACCGATAAGGTCCAAAATCCAGCATGGACTTGGTCCAGAGGTTGCTGGTTTTGAGACACTGTACCTATATCTGGAGCACAATGTGGTCCCAGGCAACCACATATGCAGTAAGTGTCTGCAACTCAAGAAACTTGGGTTGAATTGTTGTGTTGAAGTCTGAGGTGCCGAGATTATGAATTACTTGGACACTCTGACTCAGGTGGCGCTTGCACCCCTTAGGTTTGGTGGTGGTTTAGATTTGGTTAATGGTCGGAGGCAGGGGGATTTGACTTTGTGTCAAGTAGGTACGGGAATCCCAGACTCAACATTGGAGGGGTCTCAGCTTTTGCTTATGTCCAACAAGTATGAGATATCTGCCACCTGTGTGCAGGAGAACAAAGACTGCAGAGAGGATGGGGAAATTGACCATGGTAGCGTGGTGCAGAAGCTCACTCAAATAGCAGGAATTAAACGCAACAGGGTTGGGGTAGGGAATCGTATAGCCAGGGGATAGATACTGTTCTCTGCAGCCCTGGCCAATAGTCCCAAAGGCTGTGTTGTTTGCCTGCTGTAGATGTAAAGGATATCTCCTCATGGCTAGAGAAGAACATTGAGCATGAAAGGGAGAATGACAACATAGGCAGACTGAGGGACAATATTCTGCTGAGGGAGTTGGAGGACCTAGGGTCCAAATATAAAAGGCAGAGCCTCAAAGGTAATAAATTCTGGATTGCTATCCAAGCCACGTACAAATTGTAATCAGTTTATCCCTCTGCCAGTGTTAAATTCATGGCTAAAAGATTGGTGTTGGAGAGAGGGATTTCAGTTTATGGACATTGGCACCAGTACTGGGGAAAGGGGGAACTGTTCTGTTGAAACGAGCTGCAATTAAATTGATAAAAGCAAAATACTGCAGATGCTGGAAATCTGAAATGAAAACAAAAATACCTGGAAAAACTCAGCAGGTCTGACAGCATCTGCGGAGAGGAACACAGTTAACGTTTCGAATCCATATGACTCTTCATCAGAACTAAGGAAAAATAGAAATGAGGTGAAATATAAGCTGGTTGAGTGGGGTGGGACAGGTTGAGCTGGATAGAGGGCTAGTGATAGGAGGAGGCAAAGAAGAGATTGCCAAAGATGTCACAGACAAAAGGACAAAGGGGTGTGGACGGTGGTGATATTAGCTAATGCCTTCATTTCCTGATATCACATGGAATGAATCAAACTGGCTGAAGACTGGCATCTGTGACGCTGGGGACCTCAGGAGAAGCATCACGAGATGGATCATCCACTCAGTTCTTCTGGCTGGTGATGGTTGCAAATGCTTCAGCATTTTCCTTTGCACTGATGTGCTGGGCTCCCTTATCATTGAGAAGCATTAGCATTGACATGACACTAGGAAGTTCGGAGGAACAAGGGATCTTGGCATGTGTGTCCATAGATCTCTGAAGGCGGGAGGGCATGTTAGTGGGGTGGTGAAAACGGCATACGGGACACTTGCCTTTATCAATCGAGGCATAGATTACAAAAGTAGGGAGGTCATGTTGGAGTTGTATAGAACCTTGGTGAGGCCACAGCTGCAGAACTGTGTGCAGTTCAGGTCGCCATATTATAGGAAGGATGTGATTGCACTGGAGGGGGTGCAGAGGAGATTCACCAGGATGCTGCCTGGGATGAAACATTTAAGTTTTGAAGAGAGGTTAGATAAACTTGGGTTGTTTTTGTTGGAGCAGAGAAGACTGAGGGGCGACCTGATCAAGGTGTACAAGATTATGAGGGGCATGGACAGGGTGGATTGGGAGCAGCTGTTCCCCTTAGTCGAAGGGTCAGTCACAAGGGGACATAAGTTCGAGGTGAGGGGCAGGAGGTTTAGGGGGGTGTGAGGAAAAACATTTTACCCAGAGGGTGGTGATGGTCTGGAATGCACTGCCTGGGAGGGTGGTGTAGGTAGGTTGCCTCACATCCTTTAAAAAGCACCTGGATGAGCACTTGGCACGTCAAGGCTATGGGCCAAGTGCTGGTAAATGGGATTAGGTAAGTAGGTCAGGTGTTTCTCATGTGTCTGTGCAGACTCGATGGGCCTCTTCTGCACTGTGTGATTCTGAGAATGGGGATATATGTGGAACCTCCTCCTCCGTTAGTTGTTTAATTGTTCTCCACCATTCATGACTGGATGTGGCAGGACTGCAGAGTTTTGATCTGATCCATTGGTGTGAGATCGCTTAGCTCTATCTATCGTATGCAGCTTATGACTTTGGCATGCAAGTAATCCTGTCTTGTAGCTTCACCACGTTGCACCTCAATTTTAGGTATACTTGGTGCTGGCCCTGGCATGCTCTCCTGCACTCCTCACTGAACGAGAGTTGATTCCCTGACTTGATGATAATGGTAGAGTAAGGGATATGCTAGGCCACAAGGTTATAGAATGTGGTTGAATATAATTCTGTTGTTAGCCCATAGCATCTCATAGCTATATATTCACAAATATTCCCATCGAATGATGGGGGAACCCAGCCTGCTTCCTTGTTTCAGGTTTTACCAAAGCCAGCCATACTGTGTACTAGGGTGTAATTGAGTAGTCGGATGAAGGTGATTCTGGGGAATCTAAGCCATCAGGACTTTTCTGAACCGAACTAAGGAGGTTCTGCAGAAATGATACCTTTTTGGTGATAACCGCATCCGTCAAACTTGGATGGAGTAAACTGTTATCAAAGGCAACTTGAGGATTAAATCCTGCATGAAGAAAATGAGTTGAACTCTACTGGAAGGAGGGAGAGTTGTGAAGGGCTCTGGAGCTCATGTAGTGCTACAAATGTGTTATGGGAACTGCCACTAAATCCGTGAGATCTATCTTTGTTGTATCAGCTAGTTAAAGTGTAATTCTATTGAATGCAACTTGCCAGTTAATTCATGTTTAATTTATATTGATTTTGTTAAAGTTATAAAAAGTGAAATTTTATCCATCAGTTTCTTCCTTTGGGGTCATTTGGAAAGTTTGGTTCTTTTAGGTTATGGTGTCCATAGGGATCATAATGCACTGTCAGGCTGTTACTTGACTTTTCTGTGGACAGCTCTCCCAGTTTGGCACAAACCCTCAGACGTTGTAAGGAGGCTTTGCAGGATAATCCATTGGTTCACGGTCACCATTACTGATACTAGTCTAATTCCAGATTTATTAATTAACTGAAGTTAAATTCTACCTGCTGTCATGGTGGTGCTGGCATTTGAAACCATGTCCCCAGAACATTAGCCTGGGCCTCTGGATTACCAGTCCAGTAACAATACCACTAGGCCACCATCCACTTAATCCACAAAGTAGCTACTTGCACAAATGGAGCTAAATGGCTTTTATCTGGTAACATTTTTCAGTGACCAGTGTTATGACCGGGATGGGAGGATTGCATGCATGATCCAGGTCCACTACTCCGCAGGCCGTACCATTAAATTAAAAGTTTAATTTTCTCACCAAAATAGCCAATCATCTATTTCCCCAATCATCTATTTCCCCTACTGGTGCCCAGAATAAAAGAGTCTCCAACCCGGCTTCTTTCAATAAACTCAGAATGATTGTTTATTATAAAAACAAGCTTCTTTTTAACAAGTTGCAAGGACTGGTTAACACACAATTGTGATCAGGAAGTATAACTATCTATCTTTTCCTAAAGAATTCCCCCAACACACATACAGACAAACAAAGGACAAACAGGTAGAGTCTCTCTGCAGAGATGGGCATTAGAGGATGAGCAATATAAAATAAAGGATAAAGTCCACGTGGTCTCAATGCTGTCGACCTGGAGTTCCCTTGCAAAAGACACATCTGGTCTCACCAACTGGTCTCAGCTTTGCAGGTCCAAATGAGGGTTCTCTGGCTACAGGTTGATTGCCACACACAATTGCAGGCAAGGTAGAGAGAGGGAGTCAGTTAGGGTAGCCTTCTTTCCTCAGCTTGTTCCCCCTCAAAACTAGCAGGTTCACACTTATGTTTTTTCATCTCTCCCATGTGATTCCCAGCAAGTTAATAGCTGTTCCTTTTCTTCAGTTTTTTTCCTCCCCATCAATTAAAGTGATTGCAGCTCAAACAAACAACCAGATCTTCCTCAAGTACTATAGATCAGGTGATTTCTTGGGCGAAGCCTGCTTGCTGACAGTTCCAAGGTGAACTTATGACCTTTTTAAAAATAAATCCAAGGTCAGCATCCAACTGTACAGATAACGCCAAGTCCTTCCATTTTGTAAAATAAAAATTCAGTGCTAGAGATATGATACCAACACCAGGATTGGACATTAAATACTCCAAGGTACTTGATTTTCTCACAGGTACACAAAATGGGGAAGAGTAATCAAAATATGGAAGATTTGCATGTTGAGTTTGACAATGATGAGGGTAAGAACAAAACTAGGATTCTAAATGTAAACAAAGCTAATTAGATGGGTATGAGGGGTAGATTGGATGTGGATTGGAAAATTAGATTACAAGGTATGATGATAGATAAGCAATGATGAATATTGAAGAAATAATTCATTCTCAATGAATGTACTTTTACAGACCTCAACCCACCTTTTCTGTACCCCAATGTTACAAAGTGACAGACTTGAACCCTAGTGTTGTATATTGACAGACCTCTATCCACCAGTACTGTACCCCAGTATTACAATGACAGACCTGTACCTATTTGCACTATATCCCAGCATTATACACGGGTAAACTTGAATCAGATACTGTACTCATGTTCCATAGTGACAGATCTGAACCCACTACTACTGTACTCCACTGTTATACAATGACAGACCCTTACCTCTGTGTAATAGTATCAGACTATTACTCAATGTCACACTGATAGAATGTGTACCCACTGGTACTGTACCCTAGCGTTTTGTAGTGACAGGCCTGTACCCAGCAGTATTGTATTTCCCTGTTACACAGTGATAGCACTATACCTAAGCATAATGGGGACTGACCTGTATCTGCCAGTACAGTATCTGTCATACGGTGATTGATCTGTACCCACCAGTTGTACTGCAGTGCTACACAGTGACTGGCCTGTATCCATCAGTACTGCCCCCTAGTGTTATGCAGTGACCGACATTTACCCTGAAGTACTACACCTCCTTGTCATGCAGTGTCAGCACTGTACCCAAGCATAATAGTGACAGAACTGTACCCACCACTATTGTACCTGTTATACAGTGACTGACCTGCATCCATCAGTACTGTACCCCAGTGCTATACAGTGACAGACCTGAACCCACCAGTTCTGCATCACAGTGCTTTACAACAACAAAAACAATTATATTTATATCACACCTTTGACATTGTAAAATGTCCCAAGGCACTTCATAGGAACAACTGTCAAACCAAATTTGAAACCAAGCAACATATTAGGACATGTGACCTAAAGCTTGGTCAAAGAAGTACAGATAGATACAAAGAGATTCTGAAAGAAAATTTCAGGTCTTGGGGTCAAGGCAGCTGATGACACAGCCACCAATGGTGAAGCAAAGATAATTGGGGATTTATAAAAAGGGATCAAAAGTGGAGGACTGAACAGAGCTTATGGGGTTTGCAGGGCTGGTGCAGGTTACAGGGATGGGGAGGAGTATGGCATGCAGGGATTTGAAAACACGTATGATAGTTTTAAGAGTCTTTGTTAGCCCAGGAGCTAATATGGGTCAGCAAGCCCGGGGTGAATGATTTCCTCATGGGTTTCAGGACTCCGCCGCTGGGACCGAGCCTGCACTTGCTGGGTGCCACACTGGCAGAGCTATTTTCCCTGGAGGTGGCTTCCCACTTGTCTGCCTCCTCACAGGGCTATAGCCATTAGTGACAGATCTGTACCATCCAATTAACGATGGTGGGTGGGCTCCCAATGCTGCCAGCACAATCGGAGGGGCCAAAGAGGCATTGTTTGGGCTTGGATTGCAGCCTTTGTTGCCCCTGGCCTCCTCTTTGGCTGTGATGGCCAGCCTTGGGAAACTTCCCCCGAGCTAGGAATGAGCTGGGGAGCCGTCCTAATGTGGCTAATTTTCCCAGCCCTCCCCTGTCTCCAACACCACCACTAAGGGCTAGGATAATTCAGCCATTGGTGTCAATTTGGATATGGCCTGCAGAGTTTTAGATTAGCTCAAGTTTAGGGTGTAAGGTTGGAGACCAATCAGGAAAGCAGTGGTATCGCCAAGTCTATGGGTAACAAAGGCCTGGACAAGGGTTTCAGCAGTAGGTGAGCTGACAGGGTTAGAGACATGCTTTCATGTGCCAGTAGAAGTAGATAGACTTGATGATGGACATGACATGTGGCCAGAAGCTCAGCTCAGTATCAAACAGGATGCCAAGTCTGTGAACAGCCACAGACAGTGGTCAGGGGAGGAATGGATTGGGAGCTATGGAATAGAGTTTATGGTGCCAACCGAAAACTGTGACAGATCTGTACTCCCGGGTTAAACAGTAGCAGATCAGTACCAACCAGTAGTATACGCATGTTGTACACTGACAGACCTATACCCACAATGTTGCAAAAAACTACTTCATGGTTAATGGCAATATTTTAGAAGTAATTTTCAGTTCTGAGGAGATTAAGGCTTAACTATAAAAAAATGGGTTAAATGCAACTAAAGCAGCTTGAAGTTTATTACACTTAAAAGATTAAGATCATGTTGACTTAAGGGGTCAATAGCAAGTACGATAAAATCCTATAACAGCAAGTGGATTTACTTAGCTGCAGAATTGGAAACATGGTGTCTACACTGCTTGCAAAGAAGTGCAGTCCAGGGAGTTGTTTCGCTTTGGGAGTTGAGCTAAATTAGTTTAAAAGCATTCAGTGAACCCTGAAAGGCTAAGTTGTCATGGAGATGGTGGAGTTAAAGAAGCTTTCCTGCTTTCAATTATCTGTGTGTTTTCTGGGAGAGGGGTTTGGCTGCAGTTTTGACCTTGTGTGGTTTGCTGCTTACAGAAGCCCTGGGAGCCATTCGGCGCAGTTAGAGCTCAGGAGAAGTCCTGGGCAGCTAAGAAGGGGGTGGAAGATTGCTGTTTCCAAGCTGGAGACAGATAGGGCTCAGAGAAATCCTGGGAGCTGTTTATAGCTTGGTGCAGCTGTGAGGTTGGAGTTTGGAGAAACCTGGGGCAGTGCCAGCTTAGTGAAGCTAATGGTCTGCGAAGGAGCTGGAAGTAGCCCCAGTAATTAGAGGTGGGAGTGCAACTTTGTGAATCTCATGGAAAGTAGTCTCAGAAGAGACTGAACCATCGGGAGGTGAGCAGTCGTTAAGGCAGTGCAAGTCGGTGTGGCTTTTGAGGGAATTTAGAGGCTAGATCTTCAAAAGTGACAAATTGAAATCCCTTGCGAGGGAGACAGAGCTTTAACGAGATTTTGTGACTCACAGTGGTCATTGACATCCGGGTGGGTTGCTGAGAAATCCATAGGATCCATCTTGGCCACACCTGCCATTTAATGTGCAGCGTGGTGTGTTCAACCACAGTTTGCCTGTTAATTCATATTTACCTCAAGTTAATTCTGAATGTTAGAGTATAAGGTAGATATTGTAGATTGTTTAATTTTTCTTTGCATAGTATAGTTTATTTTGTTTGTTTAAAATTGTGGAATCCTGTGGCTTTATTCTCCTGGAGAGTAACTGGGATTTCAAACTTTGTCTACTTTAAACAAAAAGTTACTGGTCGTAACTGTATCATAACAACTAGCATATCCATGTTCTGCTATCACAGTTCATTTGTGATATACCAATGTCATTTAGTGACAGCCCTGTACCCATCAGTCCTGTACTTGTCTTATACAGTGACAGATCTGCATCCATCAGTGCTATAGCTATTACAGTGACTGATCTGTACCCATCAGTGCTATACCCCATTAGTGACTGATCTGTACTCATCAGTGCTATACCCCATTAGTGACTGATCTGTACTCATCAGTGCTATACCCCATTAGTGACTGATCTGTACCCATCAGTGCTATACCCATTAGTGACTGATCTGTACCCATCAGTGCTATACCCATTACAGTGACAGATCTGTACCCATCGGTGCTATACCCCATTAGTGACTGATCTGTACCCATCAGTGCTATACCCCATTAGTGACTGATCTGTACCCATCAGTGCTATACCCAATACAATGATAGATCTGTACCCATCAGTATTATTCAGTGACAGACCTGTACCCACTAGTACTACACCTCAGTCATATGGTGATTGACATTTGAATGGCTTCCAAGGGCACTACAGCACATTAAGAGTTACCTAATGGACAGATTTTAAAAATCTGGAAAAAAAAACGGTATCTGTAAAAATGAACAAGAAGCTGTTGGATTGTTCTAAAAAAAAACTGGCTCACTGATATCCTTTAAAGAGGAAACCTGCTGTACTGATCAGGTCTGGCCAAGACTAAGTTCAGTTCTGCAATAAGATGGTTGACTCAACCAGGCCAACCAGTGCATTTAAAAGTCACTCCCTTATGCATGGAGCAATCAGGGATGGGCAATTGTTTTTTTCTCTGAGTCACCTCACTAAAAAAAATAGGCAGAGTAGCCGTTTCTTCTCAACATGGCTGGAGACGGGATCTTGCTTTGCCCATAATTTGCTCTCATGCTCTGCCCATACAACATGGCGTGACTAACTCTTCAGCAAGTAATGGTTGATTATCTGAAGTTCTTTGAGATGAGTTGCAGATGCTATAAAAAGCATCATTTTAAAAACATGGTTTTACAGAGAAGGACTTGGAAAAGTGCCAGAAGTGATGAGGAAATGAGGAAAGTGATGAGCAGAGAGTCGGGTGGATGGAGGGGGAGGGGGTGTGGTGAATGATGTGGAGGGGAGGGTGAATGATGTGGAGGCGGGGGGTGGGCGAACAGCGTGGAGGAGTGGGTGGGTGGACGGCATGAGGAGAAGGGGGGTGGGTGGATGGTGTGGAGGAGGGGGGGGGGGTGGGTGGACAGTGCGGAGGAGGGGGGTGGGTGCAAGGCGAGGAGGAGGGGGGTGGGTGGACGGCGTGGAGGAGGAGGGGGGTGGGTGGATGGTATGGAGGAGGAGGGGGGGTGGGTGGACAGTATGGAGGAGGTGGGGGGTGGGTAGACGGCGTGGAGGAGGAGGGGGGGGTGGGTGGACGGTGTGGAGGAGGAGGGGGGTGGGTAGACAGTGTGGAGGAGGGGGGTGGGTGGACGGTATGGAGAAGGGGGATGGGTAGACGGTATGGAGAAGGGGGGTGGGTGGACGGTATGGAGGAGGGGGGTGGGTGGATGGTATGGAGGAGGGGTGTGGGTGGACGGAGTGGAGGAGGAGGGGGGTGGGTGGACGGCGTGGAGGAGGGGGGTGGGTAGACGGCGTGGAGGAGGGGGGTGGGTGGACGGCGTGGAGGAGGTGGGGGGGGTGGGTGGACGGTGTGGATGAGGTGGGGGGGGTGGGTGGACGGCGTGGAGGAGGTGGGGGGGTGGGTGGACGGCGTGGAGGAGGTGGGGGGGTGAGTGGACGGCGTGGAGGAGGGGGGTGGGTGGACGGCATGGAGGGGGGGGGTGGGTAGACGGCGTGGAGGAGGGGGGTGGGTAGACGGCGTGGAGGAGGGGGGTGGGTGGATGGCGTGGAGGAGGGGGGTGGGTGGACGGCGTGGAGGAGGTGGGGGGTGGGTGGACGGCGTGGAGGAGGAGGGGAGTGGGTAGACAGCGTGGAGGAGGAGGGGAGTGGGTAGACGGCGTGGAGGAGGGGGGTGGGTGGACGGCGTGGAGGAAGTGGGTGGACGGTGTGGAAGAGGTGGGGGGGTGGACGGTGTGGAAGAGGTGGGGGGGTGGGTGGACGGTGTGGAGGAAGGGGGTGGGTGGACGGTGTGGAGGAAGGGGGTGGGTGGACGGTGTGGAGGAAGGGGGTGGGTGGACGGTGTGGAGGAAGGGGGTGGGTGGACGGTGTGGAGGAAGGGGGTGGGTGGACGGTGTGGAGGAAGGGGGTGGGTGGACGGTGTGGAGGAAGGGGGTGGGTGGACGGTGTGGAGGAAGGGGGTGGGTGGACGGTGTGGAGGAAGGGGGTGGGTGGACGGTGTGGAGGAAGGGGGTGGGTGGACGGTGTGGAGGAGGTGGGTGGACGGTGTGGAGGAAGTGGGTGGGTGGACGGTGTGGAGGAAGGGGGTGGGTGGACGGTGTGGAGGAAGGGGGTGGGTGGACGGTGTGGAGGGAGGGGGTGGGTGGACGGTGTGGAGGGAGGGGGTGGGTGGACGGTGTGGAGGAAGGGGGTGGGTGGACGGTGTGGAGGAAGGGGGTGGGTGGACAGCGTGGAGGAGGAGGGGAGTGGGTAGACGGCGTGGAGGAGGGGGGTGGGTGGATGGCGTGGAGGAAGTGGGTGGACGGTGTGGAAGAGGTGGGGGGGGTGGACGGTGTGGAAGAGGTGGGGGGGTGGGTGGACGGCGTGGAGGAGGTGGGTGGACGGTGTGGAGGAAGGGGGTGGGTGGACGGTGTGGAGGAAGGGGGTGGGTGGACGGTGTGGAGGAAGGGGGTGGGTGGACGGTGTGGAGGAAGGGGGTGGGTGGACGGTGTGGAGGAAGGGGGTGGGTGGACGGTGTGGAGGAAGGGGGTGGGTGGACGGTGTGGAGGAGGTGGGTGGACGGTGTGGAGGAAGTGGGTGGGTGGACGGTGTGGAGGAAGGGGGTGGGTGGACGGTGTGGAGGAAGGGGGTGGGTGGACGGTGTGGAGGAAGGGGGTGGGTGGACGGTGTGGAGGAAGGGGGTGGGTGGACGGTGTGGAGGAAGGGGGTGGGTGGACGGTGTGGAGGAAGGGGGTGGGTGGACGGTGTGGAGGAAGGGGGTGGGTGGACGGTGTGGAGGAAGGGGGTGGGTGGACGGTGTGGAGGAAGGGGGTGGGTGGACGGTGTGGAGGAAGGGGGTGGGTGGACGGTGTGGAGGAAGGGGGTGGGTGGACGGTGTGGAGGAAGGGGGTGGGTGGACGGTGTGGAGGAAGGGGGTGGGTGGACGGTGTGGAGGAAGGGGGTGGGTGGACGGTGTGGAGGAGGTGGGTGGACGGTGTGGAGGAAGTGGGTGGGTGGACGGTGTGGAGGAAGGGGGTGGGTGGACGGTGTGGAGGAAGGGGGTGGGTGGACGGTGTGGAGGAAGGGGGTGGGTGGACGGCGTGGAGGAGGGGGGTGGGTGGATGGCGTGGAGGAGGGGGGTGGGTGGACGGTGTGGAGGAGGTGGGGGGTGGGTGGACGGCGTGGAGGAGGAGGGGAGTGGGTAGACAGCGTGGAGGAGGAGGGGAGTGGGTAGACGGCGTGGAGGAGGGGGGTGGGTGGACGGCGTGGAGGAAGTGGGTGGACGGTGTGGAAGAGGTGGGGGGGTGGACGGTGTGGAAGAGGTGGGGGGGTGGGTGGACGGCGTGGAGGAGGTGGGTGGACGGTGTGGAGGAAGGGGGTGGGTGGACGGTGTGGAGGAAGGGGGTGGGTGGACGGTGTGGAGGAAGGGGGTGGGTGGACGGTGTGGAGGAAGGGGGTGGGTGGACGGTGTGGAGGAAGGGGGTGGGTGGACGGTGTGGAGGAAGGGGGTGGGTGGACGGTGTGGAGGAAGGGGGTGGGTGGACGGTGTGGAGGAAGGGGGTGGGTGGACGGTGTGGAGGAAGGGGGTGGGTGGACGGTGTGGAGGAAGGGGGTGGGTGGACGGTGTGGAGGAGGTGGGTGGACGGTGTGGAGGAAGTGGGTGGGTGGACGGTGTGGAGGAAGGGGGTGGGTGGACGGTGTGGAGGAAGGGGGTGGGTAGACGGTGTGGAGGGAGGGGGTGGGTGGACGGTGTGGAGGGAGGGGGTGGGTGGACGGTGTGGAGGAAGGGGGTGGGTGGACGGTGTGGAGGAAGGGGGTGGGTGGACGGTGTGGAGGAGGTGGGGGGGTGGATGGTGTGGAGGAAGGGGGTGGGTGGACGGTGTGGAGGAGGTGGGGGGTGGATGGTGTGGAGGAGGTGAGGGGGTGGATGGTGTGGAGGAGGTGGGGGGGTGGACGACGTGGAGGAAGGGGGAGGGGGTGGATGGTGTGGAGTGGGGGTGGGTGGTGTGGAGGAGGTGAGGGGGTGGATGGTGTGGAGGAGGTGGGGGGCTGGACGACGTGGAGGAAGGGGGAGGGGGTGGATGGTGTGGAGGTGGCTGCAGGGGGAACAGAGCCTCTTATCCCACTGCTAACTGCAGTGATGAAGTGGAAGTGGAGCAGCTCAGTGGACAGGATCACTGTGTGTGTGTATTATGTATATTTAGTATCAGGCTGTTCCAGTCTCGGTGGGAACGGGAAGGACACGAGCCTCACTCACTCCACCAGCGGCTCTTCACAAACCCAGGGCCCTAGAATTAACCATTTCACTGCTGGTTTCAGGCACAAGCGGGGAACTGACTTCTTGCAGCTCACTGGCACTCGCCAAGTGATCGCAGCCCCTAATTGTCCCCCTCCATCCCTACCCCTCCCCTCCCCTCCCCCTCCCCTCCCCTCCCCTCCCCTCACCTGCGATGTCCCAGAGCTGGAGCCGGATTAAAGTGCTGGCATCCCAGGACAGGACCTTCAGGGCGAAATCCACGCCGATGGTGGCGCGGTAATTCTGGGAGAAGAGCCGGTGAACGTAGCGCTTGATGATGCTGGTCTTGCCCACCCCGAGCTCCCCGATCACCAGCACCTTAAACAGATGCTCGGTGCCGGTGCTGCTCTCCGGACACTCCGCCATCCTCCCCGGGAACGGCCGCCTCAAATCCCGGAGCCTCTCCGCTTCCGCATTCCCACACACGGCGCCCCAGGCCCCGCCCCCACAGCCCCAGCCCCCGCCCCCGCCCCCGCCCCCGCCCCCGCAGACCCGTCCAGGGCCCCTTCCCACTGCTCCTCCGGTCCCGCCCCGGAAACCGCCCCCCCTTCCGGCCCCGCCCCGGGCCCTTTACCCCCGTCCCTTCGGCCCCGCCCCCCACCCTTCCGGCCCCGCCCCGGGCCCCTTCCCCCTGCCCCTCCAGCCCCGCCCCCCGCCCCTCCGGCCCCGCCCCGGGCCCCGCCCCTTACCCTTCCGGCCCCGCCCCGGGCCCCTTCCCCCCGCCCCCCGCCCCATTCACTAAGTCACACAGCCCAGAAAATCCTCCCAGTATCACCCGCCTCTCAACCACTTCCAATTTATATAGCGCCAGTCACGACCTCAAGACGTCTCTGTGGACTGACTGGCAGGGGAAGGGGGAGGGCGGGGAGTGGCAGTGGGAGGGTGAGGGAGCGGAATGGCTTGAGGAGGGGGGAATAGCAGGGGGAGGGGGGAGTGGTTGGGGGAGAGGGAGGTTAGGGAGCGGCAGGGGAGGGGAGAGGAAGGGTGGGGAGAGGCCGAGGGGGGTTGTGGGAGAGGTGGCATTTGGTGGGGAGGCCTGGGGGTGAGGGTTTGGGGGAGTGGCTGGGGGGTTTGGGGCAGAGTAGGGGGACATTGAGGGAGAGGTGGGGAAATTTGGGGGAGGGACGAGGGGAGAGGTGGCAGGGAGGGGGCAGGGAGAGGGAGGGGGAAGGGGCAGTGGAGAGGGGTGGGGTATTGTGAGGGAAGGGGGATTAGTGGGCTGAAAGGCGAGTTAGGGGTTGGGAAGGACAAGCGGAGGGGTGGAGGTGGGGGCTCAGGAGGATGGGGAGAGGCAGAAGGTGGGCCATAGGAGAGGCAGAGGGTAGGATGGTAGAGGAGTGGGGCTTCGGGAGGGGTTACAGAGGGTGCGGGAGGGGGTTAGGCTGGGCACGGGTGGGGAGAGGGTGAGTCTGTGGTGGGGGAGATGTGCGGGGGTAGCGTGAGGGAGAGGCAGGGTAGGAGAGAAGTGGGGGAAGGGTGGGGAAATAGGTGGGGAAGGGAGGGCGGTTGGGGGAGGGAAGGGGGAGCAGTTAGGGAGTATGGTGAAGAAGATCGGGGAGGGTTTATAGGGAGGGGTGTATTGTGGGGGCAGGTGGGGAAGGGGTGGGGAGGGCAGGGGAGTAAGGTTGGGGGAGGAGTGGTGGACAGGGCCATGGGGAGGGCTGGTGTTTTTGAGGAGAATTGGGGGTGGGTGGTGGAGAGGTGGGGGAAGAGTGGAGGAGAGGCAGTTGGAGGTTGGCAGTAAGGCAGGGGGTGGTTGGAGGAGCAATTGGGGAAAGAGGGAGGTGTGAGGGTGGGGAAGAGGAGAGAGAAAAGTGGCTAAGGGACAGACGGTGTATAGAGGGTGGGGGAGTGAGAGTGGATTGAGGTTGGGAAATTGAGGGAGGACAGAGGGTGGGGGAGTGCGGGAGCTGAGTGGATGGGGGATTGAGGGAGGAGTGGGTGGGGAGGTGAGTGGATGGGTGAGAGAGGGAGGTGAGAGGGTGGGGTGTGAGGGAGGTGAGTGGGTGGGGAGGTGAATGATGGAATGAGGGAGGTGAGTGGATGGGTGAGAGAGGGAGGTGAGTGGGTGGGGGAGTGAGGGAGGTGAGTGAGTGGGTGAGAGACGGTGAAGAGAGTGGGCAAGAGGGATGAGTGAGGGTGGGGAGTGAGGGAGGAGTGAAGATGGGGAGAGGGGCAAAGAAGGGGGAAAGGAGAAGGAGGGAAAAGGGGTGGGAAAGACGAGGGAAGGATGGGGGGAATTAGGGAAGGGGAGGGAGGAAGACACAGACAGAGGCGAGACAGAGGTGGTGGGAGGAAGGGGTTGGGAGGAGGAGTGAGGAAAGGAAGGGTAATGATTGGATGGGACGGAGGGAAGGAAGGGAAGAATAGCGGTGTAGAGGGTGGGAGGGATGGTGGGAGAGATTGAGTGGAAAGGAGGGAAGAGGAGGGTCCGGAAGAGAAGAAGGGTAGTGATGGAGGGAAGTGAGGGATAGGGATGATGTGGAAGGGGAGGGGGAAGTATGAGGGAGAGAAGAGGTGAGGGAAGGAGAGGGAGTGAGGTGGAGGAGTAGTGAATGAGTTAGGGGGTTAGGGATGGAAGGAGGAGGGAGAGAGGATGGGGAAGAAGGGGAGAGGTAGGGAGAATGTGGGAAGGGAGGAAAGGTTGTAAGGAAGGGGTGGGGAGGGAAGGGAGTGAGTGCAAGTGGAGGGAGGGAAGGAGAGGATGGAGATTTGGGGGAGGGAAAGTGTGAGGAAGGAGGGGAGAGAAGGACGGGGTGGGAGGGAGAGTATAGAGAGAGGGAGCTGGAGGGAAGATGGGTGAGTCAGAGGTGAGAAAGAGAGGTGGGGTGAGGATAGGAGAGGGGGAGAAGGAATGGGGTAGGGAGGGAGGGGTAGGGAGAGAGAAACATGGGAAAAGATGGGGAAGGCGCTGGAAAAGAACAAAGGGGGGGAATAGGAGGGGGAGACAGAATGGATGTTGGGTGAAGAACGGGAAGGAAGTGAGGGGTGGGTGGGAGGGGGAGAGAGTGTGGGACAATAGGGGAGCTGGGGTGGTGGGGGTGGAAGGAGGATTATCATCAGCAAAGATGATAAGAACAAATGTACCAATCTGTTGAGGGCTTCCAACTGGCTCTTTAATGGAGAAGGTGTCCTCTTGGCTAGAGGTGAAGACATAGATGGAGCTGAGGGACTGGCTGGCTGAGGGTTTTGATCGCTTGGCAGAGCTCCCTGTGAACCAAAGTAGAGATGATTAGTGCATGGCAGCAGAGTCAAAAGCAGGAGAGGGAGCACTTACATTTGTGTTGAGAGAGGAATGATTTGGTGCAGAATCCTCAGGTGGGTGTTCACCACTGACCTCACCGTCACCACAGGCACGCCCATATCCTTGTCAGTCAGCATGATGGCACATTCCTCAAAGTGAGTGAGGGGCCTAATGTGGGCTACTCAACTCCAGGTCTGGGACCTCTTCTTACTGTTGTGAGCAGGCTTCTCCTGCATGAAAACAGATGGAGATAATGTGAGCAGGACACATGGCACTGCGTGGAATGTTTGTAGCAGAGACGTGGACGGGATGAGGACATGAGTTCCAGAGGATATGAGCCTGATGGAGACGTGAGGGTGTGTGTGAGTTAGTGGTGTCGTCCCTTGAGGTGTGAGAACCTGTCAGAACCGATCAGATCATTCATCCTGTTGTGGCACTGGGTAGCTGTCCTCTTTTGTGGGAGATTGGCATTGACCACTGCTGCCACTGCCTCCCATGCTGGATTGGTGATCTTGCTTGCTGGTGTTCGTCCAGAGCAAGGATAGGGGGCACCACGGCGAGCCTCTACTGCGTCCAAAAGGCACTCAACAGATGCATCATTAAAACGGGGGGCACAGTTTTCTTGTCTTTCAGGACCATGTCTTCCATGCAGCAGTCCTGGGATGGAAACATTGAGAGGTGTGCGCGTGGCTGCAGTTTAAAAATGGCACCTGGTGAGGATGTGACGAAATGGTGGTGTAGCGGGTGAATGAAAGCCCACCTGTCATCGTAAAGTCGTGTTTCCCGGGAATGCATAATTAATGAGGCGGGATTGGGACGATATTGTCTTTTTCCTGTCCCCTACTACACTCAGTGCAAATCTGGGACAATTCTGTCCAGTGTTAAAATTAAGATAGCAAAGGAACCTTGTGCACTTAGAGACCCCATTACATGATTTAGCCTCTTTAGTAGTGGCTTACTAATTCCTAATCACCTTGGTCACTTACTTCCAGTCACCGAACAGAATTCTGAAAGTTTCTATCAACTTCTTGACTATGGAGAGTATCATCGAATGGTTAGAGCGCAGAAGGAGGCCATTCAACCCATTCTGCCTGTGCTTGCTCTGCAAGAGCAATTCATCGAGTGCCGCTCCACTGCAAATTTTTCCTCTTCACATAATGATCCAATTCTCTTTGTAAAGCAAAATTGAATCTGCCTCCACTACACTCTCAGGCAGTGCATTCCAGATTCTAACTACTTGCTGGGTAACAAAGTTTTTCCTCACTTCACCGTTGCTTCTCTTGCCAATCTCGTTAAATTGGTATTCTCTATTTCTTGATCCTCCCAGCAAAGGGAAGAGTTTCTCCCAATCTACCTTGTCCGGACCCTTTGAGGTTTTGTATAACTTTCTTTATGCTTTCTTGGAATGTGGGCGTCACTGGCAAGGTCTGCATTTGTTTCCCATTCCTAATTGCCTTTGAGCTTAGTGGCTTGCTAGGCCATTTCAGATGGGAGTTAAGAGTCACCATTGCTGTGGGTCTGGAGTCAAATGTAAGGTAAGAATGGCATAATTTCCAGTGAACCAGATCGGTTTATACAACAATCGATGGTACAGGTTGAGTATCCGCTCTCCAAAATCCTCGGGGCTGATTAATTTTCAGATTTCAGATCATTTTGGTTTTCAGATACTCATATAAACTTACATTACAATAGGCTAAGCCTAGGCAAGCTATATTCTAAAGTAAATAAACTGGCTAGAAAAGTAAGATGTATTATTGAATGATAAATACAGGGTACCTGTAATAAGTTCCCACATGTGGCGCCATCTGCGATTCTGCTTGTAAGAGAGTGTTCGCAAGGTAAACAGGGCAGACAAACAACTAGACTTTCCGCAGTAAAGGTCCGGTGTGGTCAGTGAGGATCGTGTCGGCTCAGGTCAGGGATTCCCACGCTAAATGTCGGGTACGGTCAGTGAGGTTCGTGTCGGCTCAGGTCAGGGATTCCCACGGTGAAGGTCGGGTACGGTCAGTGAGGTTCGTGTCGGCTCAGGTCAGGGATTCCCACGCTGAAGGACGGGTGCGGTCAGTGAGGTTCGTGTCGGCTCAGGTCAGGGATTCCCATGCTGAAGGTCCGGTGTGGTCAGTGAGGTTCGTGTCGGCTCAGGTCAGGGATTCCCATGCTGAAGCTCCGGTGTGGTCAGTGAGGTTCGTGTCGGTTCAGGTCAGGGACTGCCCGTGCTAAAGGTCGGGTGTGGTCAATGAGGTTTGTGTCGGCTCAGGTCAGGGACTGCCCGTGCTAAAGGTCGGGTGTGGTCAGTGAGGTTTGTGTCGGCTCAGGTCAGGGACTGCCCGTGCTAAAGGTCGGGTGTGGTCAGTGAGGTTTGTGTCGGCTCAGGTCAGGGACTGCCCATGCTAAAGGTCGGGTGTGGTCAGTGAGGTTTGTGTCGGCTCAGGTCAGGGACTGCCCGTGCTAAAGGTCTGGTGTGGTCAGTTTGGTTCGTGTCGGTTCAGGTTGGGTCGGGGACTGCCCGTGCTAAAGGCCCGGTGCGGTCAGTGAGGTTCGTGTCGGTTCAGGTTGGGTCGGGAAATGCCCGTGCTAAAGGTCCGGTGCGGTCAGTGAGGTTCGTGTCGGTTCAGGTTGGGTCAGGGACTGCCCGTGCTAAATGTCGGGTGCGGTCGGTGAGGTTCGTGTCAGCTCAGCTCAGGGACTGCCTGTGCTAAAGGTCCGGTGCGGTCAGTGAGGTTCGTGTCGGTTCAGGTTGGGTCGGGGACTGCCTGTGCTAAAGGTCCGGTGCGGTCAGTGAGGTTCCTGTCGGTTCAGGTTGGGTCAGGGACTGCCTGTACTAAATGTTGATGAGGTTCAACAAAGGTGGAATTTTTGGATGTGTTCAGTTTTCTGGATAAAGCATACTCGACCTGTCGTTGTCATGGTTACCATAATTGATTTGAGCTTTACATTGCAAATTTTTTAATTTAATTTCCATCAGGTGTTGTGATGGGATTTGAACACATGTCCCCTAATCATTAGTCTCAGGCTAGTGGATTACTAGTCTAGGGAAATCTCTTCTCAACCTTCTCCTCTGTAATGAGATCTGCAACAACTTCTCCAATATATCTATGTAACTCAGGTTCCTCATTACTGGAACCATTCCCGTGAATCTTTTTTTGCACCCTATCTAATGCCTTCCCATCCTTCCTAAAGTGTGATGCCCAGAACTGAACGCAATACTCAAGCTAAAGTCAAACAATGTTTTATACATTTTTAAGTTTTAACCTCTTTACTTTTGTATTATATGTCCCAATTTATAAAGTCTCAGATCCCGTATGCTTTATTAGCCTCTCTCTCTCAATTTGCTCTGCAACCTTCAATGATTTGTGCACATATACCCCCAGGTCCTTCTGCTCCTGCACCCGCTTTAAAATTATTCCTTTTGTTTTATATTGTCTCTCCCCATTTTTCCTGTAAATGAATCACTTCACACTTCTCTACATTAAATTTCATCTGCCACTTGTCCACCTATTCTACCAACATGCTTATGTCCTTTAGAGGTTTAACACCAAACTCCTCACAGTTCACAATGTTTCCAAGTTTCAACTCATCCGCTAAATTTTGCTCTGTACACCAAAATACAGGTCTTTAATATATCAGGAAGAGCAGGGTTCCTAATGCCAGCGCCTGGAGAACCCACCTTCCTCCAGTCCGGAAAACAACTATTCACCACTACCCTCTGTTTCCTCTCATTCAGCCAATTCTGTATACATGTTCCAACTTTCCCGTTTATTCCATGAGTTCAAACTTTGTTCTTAAGTCTGTGGTGCGGCACTTTATTAAGTGCCTTTTGGAAGTCCATGTACACATCAACCACACTATCCTCACCTACCTTGTCTGTTACCTCATTCAAAAAATCAAGTAAGTTAGTTAAACGCGGTTTTCCCTTAAATCCATGCCAACTTTCCTTAATTAACCTGCATTTGCCCAGGTGACACATAATTTTGTCTAAAAATTTCCCCAAAACTGAGGTTAAGCTGACTGGCCTGTAGTTGCTGGGCTTATCCTTAAACCCTTTTTTGAACAAGGGTGTAAAATTTGCAATTCTCCAGTCATCTGGCACTACCCCTGTATCCAAGGAAATTGGAAAATTAAGCCCAGTGCCTCTGCAATTTCCATCCTTACTTCCCTCAGTTTCCTTGAATGCATCTCTGGTCCTAGTGGTTTATCGACTTTGAACACAGGCAGCCTATCTAATACCTCCCTACCAATTTTAACCCATTAATTGCCTCAATTACCTCCTCTTTCACCATGACCTGGGCAGCATCTTCTTCCTTGATAAAGACAGCACTGTCATGCCCAGAAGACATGAAAGAAAATATATAGGTATATTAGCTAAATTACCTTTTAATAAATTGGACAAAAGCTTTACACTGACTGAAGCCTGACTAGCTACAGCTTACATGAAAGGAATTTCTAGCCTTCAGAAAACAGCGAGGATCGTGCCATCTCCAAAGAGGCGCTAATGCCACATGTGACTGCAGAAATCAAATTCCAAGGAAATACACAAAGACTCTTTACATTTCTAAAGCAGAGCTCTGGCCAATGGAGCTGATACATCTGTGAGGACAAAGGGGCCCTGAAATCTCTGTTAAACTTATTAATGGGCAAAACATTAATCATCTCAAGAATCCAGACCATGAATATACACCCTTTGTCCAAACCAAGGGGAAGAAGTGGGAGTTATGACCCCCTCCCCCAGCCCCAACCTGCAAAGCCTGTAATATTGCCTTGTGGAACTGAATCCAGGCAGTCTGCTATCTTCCATCAACAAAGCAGCAGCAGCACAGAACTCTGTCCAAGTTTAATTGTCTGGTCCTCACCTACACTGTTTTCTACTGGAATGCCTGAACTTTGGTACCAATGTCTACTGCAAGACTGATTCATCTCTCTGTGCTTCTCCCATCATGGAAGTCAGCACTATTGGAAAAGTGGATCAGCCCACATCAGTTTCAGCCTGCTAACCTCTCTGCAGAAATATACCATTGGTCTTTTGATTGTGGACTCAATGAAACAATAATTCTTATTTTGCCTGTGGCCTTTGTCCTGTACCTCTTTCTTTCTCTTATCCCTCTTTTATTGTGTGAATCTACCGGGCGCTATGTTGCAAGCATCCTTCCCGCATTTTGAGTGGGTGTAAAATAAACTAGCCCTCTGGATTTTACTCTATTTTGAATTTGCTGTGGGGTTATTAGTAGAGGATTGGATCATTCCAAAAAACTGAAGGGTTGGGGAAAATATGCAACCACTTATAAAGGGAGAAATCAAAATCAAAAACACCTCTCTGTTTAAGGACGGGTGGTGGGAGGAGAAATCAGGTCTGTAACACTACTCACTTAATACCTCAGCCATGCTTCTGCCTCAATGCGTAAAGCCCCTTTTAGCTCCCTAATCAGCCCCATTCCTCTTCTTACCACCCTTCTACTATTTATATATTTATAAAAGACTTTTAGATTCTCTTTTATGTTATCTGCCAATCTCTTCTCATATTCTCTCTTTGCTTCTCTTATTTGTTATTTAAATTTCCCTCGAGAATCTGGTTCAATATAGAAGATTCAAAGTGTATTATCCACCTGACATTGCCATAAGCACCCTTTTCTTGCTTCATCATACTTCCTATCTCTTTCATCATCCAGGAAGCTCTGGATTTGTTTGCCTTACCTTTCCCCATCATTGGAATGTACCTTGACAGTACCCAAATTATCTCCTCTTTTAAGGCAACTCATTATTCTGTTACAGTTTTGCTGCCAGCCTTTGATTCCAATTCATCCAGACTGGTTGCAATCTCGCCCCATTGAAGTCTGCCCTCCCCCAGTTAATTATCCTTACTCTGGATTGCTCCTTGTCCAAGTCTATAGCAGACCCAAACCTTATGATACAATGATCACTGTTGACTAAATTTTCCCCTGTTGACACTTGATCCACTTGGCCCATCTCATTTCCAAGAACCACATCCAACAATATCTCCTCTCTAGTTGGACTGGAAACATGCTGATATAGAAAGTTCTCCTGAATACACTCTAGGAACTCTTGCCTGTCTATACCCTCGACACTGTTACTATCTCAATAAATATTAGGATAATTAAAGTCCCTCATTATAACTACACTGTAATTCTTAGACTTTTCTGTAATTTCCCTGCAATTTTTTCCTCTCTGCTTCTTTCCCACTAGTTGGTAGCATAAAGAAAACATTGAACAATGTAATGGTACCTCTATTGTTTCTTAGCTGTAGCCCAATAGACTCAATCCTTGAACCAGCATGCCTCCATGCTGGCCCACTGCTCCCCTTCCCCAGGACATTCTCTCCTACTGCAATGGTCTCCTTAATCAATGCTGCTACTCCATCTCCTCCTTTCTTTCCTTCATTTGAGTTGTACCTACAGGTCAGTTTGTAGAAGATACCTGAGGCGATGGTCTAGCTCACCCATTCCACAAGCACACCAACTTAAGGAGCTTTTATGATTGGTTCTTCTCTTGCTTCACCATTCAGGGTGTTCTGCCTTTCAGTTCAGCCTCTAATTGATTCAGCTAGCAATGGTGCTGAGGAGCCATGATTAAGGAGGCCATTGCAGTAGGACAGAATGTCCTGGAGAAGGGGAGGAGTGTGCCAGTGCAAAGGCATGCTTAATAGCTCAGGTTCTCCATGGCAGATGTGTAAAGATGGAGACCATGTCCTGCAGCACTTCTGTTGCCATCCCTTCCCTCCACTATTTTCTGCCAGCTTTCTCTCTCCCTTGCTCATCTCTTCTGGAGGCATTGATTACTTTCTGCAAATAATTCTACATGGGCTAGCCACTCTGTGGCAAACATGGCTGCCTTGGCTACAACAATCATTGATATTCATAGTTTTGACCTCATATTCACATTTTAAAGATTGCCATTATGATCTTTACCTCAATTTTTTATATGTAATAATGTTTTGAATTTACTGGCTCTCTTTTACTGACGTGTCTCCAGTACACACTCAATACAAGAAAAAGTCTTAGAAGTGGCTGCCTGTGTGACATGATTATCTGTACCGGTGGTAAGGTGATGGCAGAAGAAATTGAAATTTATAAAACATTTTTAAATCCAAAGCCTGCTTGAATGGGCAATGCGGTATGGTGTGTGGCAGTAAACAGAGTGGTGGATACATGGTTATTTGCCTCTTTCCAAACCAGGTGCATTGAGGCCAACTGCAATGCCTATCCCAACTTCCCAGACTCAGCAAAGACCAGAGGTCGATTGTCGTATCTTTGCTGCTTTCTGTAGTCCAATAGACTCAGTCCATGAACCAGCATGCCTCCGCACCGGCCCACTCCTCCCCTTCCCCAGGACATTCTCTCCTACTGCAATAGCCTCCTTAATCATGGCTCCTCACCACCATAGCTATCTGAGTCAATGAGAGACTGAACTGAAAAGCAGAACAGGAACTATAGAGCTAAAGTACCGACACAGCACCACACAAGACATGTGAGCAAATCGTGCTTATGGTGAGCAAGGCTACTCTCAGTATATCGGAACAGGAATAGGCTGTTTAGCCCCTGGAGCCTGTTCCACTGGTGTTCACTGAGATTATGGCTGATCTATAACATAGCTCCATGTACTCACCTGAAATAAAAACAGAAAACGCTGGAAATACTCATTGGGTTTGACAGCATCTGTAGAGAGGTAAACAGCATTAACGTTTCATCTTGATGATCGCTCATCAGAAGTGGCCGAAGGGGCCTGTTTGGGGTTGGGGGGCGTTGAGGTTGGAAACCGTGGAGGGAAGATCTTCAGAGGAAATGCAGTCAGGACAGTGACTTGCTTATGGTAATTTTGGTAAGTCCTTGTCCTTGATTCAGCATTAACTTTCTTGAGGTGATGGCATGCTGACCTCTTCCTCTAATATAGATACTGACACAAAGTAATTATTCAGCATGTTCACCACTCCCTTATTTTCATTGAAAATATCACCATTATCATTTTTAAGAGGCCGTTAGTGCTTCTGACCATCTTCTTTTTCTTAGATAATTGCAAAAAATATTTTGTTGATTTTGATATCCCTTACAAGTTTCTTTCCATACTCCCACTTAGTAGCCCTTGCTGTCTGTTTTGTCACCCTTTGTTGTTCTTTGTATTGACTCCATTCAGCAGGATCTGTGTTTTCTTTGCATTCTTTTAAGTTTTCCCTTATAGTTTTAGGTTGTCTCTTTAGTTGTGCATGCCAAGTAGAACTCTTGCTCTTTAAGTGTATAAACTGGTTCGGTTTCATGATAAATTGTTTTTTGAACACCTGCCACTGATTTTCAGTCATTTTACCCATTAGCAGATTTTTCCTAGTTTATTGTGGACAGTCTCTGTTCGATCCCATTGAAGCCAGGTTCCTTTAAATCTAGAATCTTGGTACTGTAGCTGTTTCTCATTTCTCCCTTGCAAAAACCACATTGGACTCGATCATATTATGATTGCTATTAGATAAATGTTCATGGACCATTAAGCTGTTAACTAAAATTGGTTGATTACTCATTACTAAATCTATTATGGCCCCCTTATTGGTCCTAGGACAGATTGCTACAAAAAACTATCTCAGACACACGCAAGAGTTACATTATTGTTCTGACATGTGTTAGACTGCTCATCCCAATCCTGCATTAATACATGCTTGTCCAATCCCTGCATTTATACATTCTACATCTTAAGAGCTACTACCTGGGGCCCTATAAACAACTCCACGACAGTCTTAAATCCTTTTCTATTTTTTAATTCTACTCATAGAATCTTCACTGACTGCTTATCTCTCATTTTACCTCAGATCATTGAAGTGATTTGATCTTTAATCAATAAGGCTACTCTGCCCCTTATATAATTTTTCTTATCTTTCCTGTAGATCTAATAATTGGTATATTTAGTTCCCAGATTTGACTGTCTGAGGAAATAGGAACATAGTAGTGGTAGGGGACATCATAATTAGGGTGATAGATGCTGTTCTCTGCAGTCGTGAACGTGAGTCCCAAAGGCTGTGTTGCCTGCCCGGTGTCAGGGTTAAGGACATCTCCTCAGGGCTGGAGAGGAGCTTGGAGTGGGAGGGGAGGGATCCAGTTGTCATCATCCGCTTTGTTACCAATGACATTGATAGGACTAGAAAGGAGGTTCTGCTGAAGGAATTTGAATAGTTAGGAGTTAAGTTAAAAAGCAGGACCTCCAAGATAATAATCTCGGGATTACTACCTGAGCCACAGACAAACTGGCATAAGGTAAATAAAGTCAAGAAGTTAAATGCGTAGCTTAAAGATTGGTGTGGGAGGAATGAGTTTCAGTTCATGGGGCACTGGCACCAGTATTGGGGTAGAGGGGAGCTGATCCAGTGGGAAGGTCTTCACTTGAACCATGCTGGGACCAGTGCCCTGGTAAATTGAATAACTCAGGCTGTAGAGAGGGATTTAAACTAAATAGAGGCAGGGAGTGTTCTGGAGAGGGGGTACATAGGCTTACAAAGCAAACAGAGCAGCTATTTAGGTAATGATACCCAGAGTGTGACAGGAAGGGACAGAGTGTACAAACATAAAAAATAGCAGCAAATAAGGACAAAGGGGGAAAAATGGTAAAAAGGCTAAATTAATGGCTCTTTACTTAAAATGCATTTAGTATTCAGACAAAATAAATGAATTAATGGCATAAATAAAGGTTAATGGATATGATCTTATAGCCATTACAGAGACATGGTTACAAGGAGATCAAAGCTGGGAACTAAATATTCATGGGTATGTGACCTTTCGAAAGGACAGGCAGGAAGGAAAGGATGGTGGGATAGCTTTGTTAGTATGGGATGGAATAGGTACAATAGCAAGAAATGATCTTGGATTGGAAGATGTAGAATCCATATTGGTGGAGATAAGAAATAACAAGGGGAAGAAGACACTGCTGGGAGTAGTCTATAGGCCCACTAACAGTAGCTATGCTGTAGAGCAGAGAATAAATCAAGAGATAATGCAGGCATGTAAAAAAGTTAGTACATTAATCATGGGTGACTTTAATCTTTATGTAGATTGGGAAAATTAAATTGGCAAAGATAGTGTATTCGGGATAGTTTCCTGGAACAATATGTTATGGATCCAACCAGGGATCAGGTTATTTTGGATCTGGTAATGTGAGATGAGGCAAGTTTAATAAATGATCTCAGAGTAAAAGAGCCCCAAGGAAACAGTGACCATAACATGGTAGAATTTAGCATTCAGTTTGAGAGTGAGGAACTTGGGTCGAAAACAACTGTGCTAAACTTAAATAAGGGTAATTACAAAGGAATGAGGGCAGATTTGGTTGGAGTGGCCTGGAAAAGGAGTTTAGCAGAAAATATGGTCATTGAACAATGGCAGACATTGACGAAAATAGTTGATGACTCACAACAAAGATATATCCCAGTGAGGAAGAAGGATACTAGGAAGGGGGTAAACCAACCATGGTTAACCAAGAAGTTAAGGATAGTAACAAATTGAAAGAAAAAATCTACAATGTGGTAAAGATTAGTGGCAAGCCAGAGGATTGGGAAGGTTTTAAAAAGCCTCAAAATAGAGGGAGAAAATAAACTTTGAGGGTAAACTAGCAAGCAATATAAAAATGGGCAGTAAGAGCTTCTTTAAAAATATAAAAAGGAAGAGACAGGCCAAAGTGAACATAGGCCCCTTAGAGAATGAAGCTGAGGAAATAATTACGGGGAACCAGGAAATGGCAGAGGAGTTGAACAAATATTTTGCATCAGTTTTCATGGTCAAAGGCACTAATAACATTCCAAAAATGCTAAATAATCAAGGGTCAAAAGTCAGGGAGGAAATAAATACAAAAACTATCACTAGAGAAAACATATTTGGGAAGGCCGATAAGTCCCCTTGGTCTGATGGGTTGCATCCTACAATATTAAAGAAAGTAGCTACAGAAATAGTAGATACACTGGTGGTAATCTTCCAAGAATCTGGAAAAGTCCCAGATGATTGGAAAACTGCCAACGTAACACCCTTATACGAAAAGGGAGGGAGACAAAAAACAGGTAACTATCGGCCAGTTAGCTTAACATCTGTCATTGGGATGTCAGAGTCTATTATAAAGGATGGAATAGCAGAGCATTTAGAAATGCATAATATAATCAAGCAGAGTCAGCATGGCTTCATGAAGGTGAAATTATGCCTGACAAATTTATTAGAATTCTTTGAGGAGGTAACACGCATGATAGATAAAGGGGAACCAGTAGATGTAAAACATTTAGATTTCCAAAAGGTGTTCAATAAGGTACCGCACATAAGGCTACTTAATAAGATAAGAGCCCATGGTGTTGGGGGTAGTATATTAGAATGGATAGAGGATTGGGGGCCTTTTCAGAATGGCAATCTCTAACAAGTGGAGTGCCACAGGGATCAGTGCTGGGGCCACAACTATTTACAATATATATTAATGATTTGGATGAGGGAAGTGAATGTACTTTCGCCAAGTTTGCGAATGACACAAAAATAGGTGGGAAGGCAGGTGGCGAGGATGACACATAGAGTCTACAGAGGGATATCGATGGGTTACGGAAGTTGGCAAAAACTTGGCAAATTGAATATAATGTGGGAGATTGTGAGGTTATGCACTTTGGCAGGGAGAATAGAAGAGCTAAATATTATTTAAATGGAGAAAGACTGCGGCACAGATGGATTTGGGGGTCCTCGTCTATGAATCACAAAAAGCTAGCATACAAGTTCAGCAGACAATATGGAAGGCAAATAGATTGTTGGCCTTTATTTCAAAGGGAATGGAGTATAAAATAGGGAAGTCTTGCTAAAACTATACAAGGCACTAGTTAGACCACACCTGTGAACAGTTTTGGTCCCCTTATCTAAGGAAAGATATATTGGCATTGGAGGCAGTCCAGAGAAGGTTCACTGGGCTGATCCCAGGCATGGAGGGATTTTCTTATGAGGAGGTGGAGTAGGTTGGGCCTGTATTTACTGGAGTTTAGAAGAATGAGAGGCGGCCTTATTGAAACATATAAGATTCTTAGGGGATTTGACAGGGTGGATGCTGTGACGTTGTTTCTGGTCTAGGACCAGAAGGCATAGTCTCAGAGTAAGGGTCGCCCATTTAAGACAGAGATGAGGAGGAATTTCTTCTCTCAGAGGGTGGTGGATCTGTGGAATTCTTCATTGCGGAGGGCTGTAGAGGTCATTAAGTATATTCAAGGCTGAGATAGACAGATTTTTAATCAGTAAAGGAATCAAGGGCGATGGGGAAAAGGCAGGAAAGTGGAGTTGAAGATTATCAGGTCAGCCATGATCTCATTGAATGGTGGAGCAGACTCGAGGATGCGAATGGCCGACTTCTGCTTCTATGTCTTATGGTCTTGTAGCCATTTTTCACTAATGGGATTGAATTTGGATGTTGAAGGAGAGGGAGATTTTCGTGTTGATGGATCTCACTCTCTGGTGACTGGGTCCTTGAAGGCCACATGGGTGCACTCGATGATGCCCTCCATTTGGGGGAATCTAGCGATGCAGGTGAAACCCACTGCCCTCTGTCCCTGTAAGGCTATGTCTGTCATTAAATGAATGTGCTGTCCAAAGAGGGTATCAGTGACCAGCGAGATGTAGTGGTATGCAGCCATTTGTGAGGTGCCACTAAGACTGGTAGCTGATTCTTGGACAGAGCCAGAAGCAAATAGCTTCAAGGCCACAACAACTTTAAACGGCCACAGCCAGGACATGGCAACCAGTTTTGCAAGGTCTTTGATAATGAGGGCACAGGTGTCTGTGATCCTCTGCCTGGGGAGTCAGTCTCTTGCAGAACTGGCCCTTAGTCATCTCCAGGTATCTCCATCTTTGGCAATCAATCTTGTATTGAGGGTTTGGCCTCCATTGCCTACCTGCCCTTCTTTCCTCTTTAATGCCCTCCTGATGCCCTAGTGGGGGGTGGGAGGGGCGGAGGGGAAGGGGTGGGGGTTCGCCTCTGCCACTGGGCACAAAATCTGACAGTCATGTGACCCTTACCAGTTGGAGCCTTTCCTCTGGGCAGGTGGTTTCCCAATTCCCCTTGGCAACCTTTTCCTCTGCTCTTCTGCCTTTTGTGATGTAAGGGGAGGAGGGTGGTGCACACCCCATTCAAAACCTGGATGCTGTGCCTACTTTCACTGCCACTTGTGCAACACCAAGGGCATCTGCTTGTCCTGTGCCCTGTCCCCTTTTGCTCCATTGACCCTCTAATGGAGCCAGTGTGACGTGCTGGCAATGCCATGACTGATTCCCCATTGTTTACCCACCCACCTTCAGCTGGTCATTTTATGAAGGCAAGGGTAACCTGCAACCCCCTTAAAAATTTAAAGGTCCCCCCACCCCCCCCCCCCCACAACAACAAGCATGAAACGAGCTATTTAACTGATTTAATCGGCCTCAATTGGGAGGAGAGTGGGATTCCTGCCCTGCTGTACGGCCAACCTAATGAGTAATGCTAGTGCCAGGATCCATGTCATGAAATTGACACACTGCCTAGCGCCAGTATTTTCGGTGCCAATTCTGCCTCCTTTTCTGCCTTCAGGGACCCCAAACATTCAGCCCATGACTACTATTTAATACCTTGCAAGTTGAATTTGCACTTACAATTCATTAGCCAGGATTTCACGTGGAGGTGTTGACCACCCCGGAGTTTACTGTTGTCAGGCAATTAGTTACCTCAGCTTTGTAGTTTCTTCCCGCATGAGGGATGATGTCCCGCCTCCAAAAGCTGACAGCTAATCAGATGACTGGCAGCTCTTCAGGCCCCAGCAGCGCCGTCGGGAGCATTGGCCGCTGCTGGGACTTCAGCCAGTCTTCAACCAGGAGCAGTGATGGAGGCCAGAGTACAATCTAAGAAGAGTGGCCTCATCAGGGCCAGTCAGGCAGGCCCTGGCAAGGGGGCAGGGTACAGTGATAGGGAGGCCTGGGTTAGTAAGCAAGCATAGGCAGCTCTTTCCTCTGAGGATGCCCTGACTGGGACACAGGGTGCCCAAGCAGGAGGAAACCCCCACTGCAACCAGGCTGCCAGGGTATACCTGGCTGCTTCACCATGTGGTGTGGGGCCTTCCCGCTACTGGTAAAATACCAGCAGTAGCAGGAGAAAGCCCTTACGCAGCCATTAATTAGTCACTTAAGGACTTCAATTGGCTCAAGGGCAGATACCCAAAACCTCCCCTGCTGCTGGTAAATTTACAGTGGAGGCAGGTAGATGGCAGGCATGGCACTTCCTAGCATCACACCCAATTTCATGCATCCTCACCAGCTAGCCCACTTCCAGTGGGGCTGGGGCAGGGGGATGGAGGTGGGGTTTGGTGATGGTGTAAAATTCTGGCTATTCACTTTGTTCCTTGTACTCCTCATGTTTATATAAAGGGCACTTACTTAGGACACATGTCGTAACCTGTTCTTCTGCTGTAATGTTGACTCACACATTTCTTATTTCTCTTTCCTTGTTTAATTACTTTACATCTTTTGGTTTAACATATGAGAAGTATGTTATTTCAAAAAATATTTTTGAGGAATATTGTGCTATTGTGTGAAAACGGCTGTGTGTGTAAATGATTTAATTAAGTTAATTAAAGCTGCCTTCTTGAACCGCTGTAGTCCATGTGGTTTGGGAACACCCACAGTGCTGTTATAGGGAGGGAGTTCCAGGATTTTGACCCAGCAACAGTGAAGGAACAGCAATATATTTCCAAGGCATGATGGTGAGTGATTTTGAGGGGAACTTCCAGGTAGTGCTTTTCCAGTGCGTCTGCTGTCGTTGTCCTTCTAGATGGTAGTGGTTGTGGATTTGGAAGGTGCTGTCTAAGGAGCCTTGGTGAGTTCCTGCAGTGCATCTTGTAGATGATACACGCTGCTGCTACTGTGCATCGGTGGTGGAGGGAGGGAATGTTTGTGGATAGGTGCCAGTCAAGTGGACTGCTTTGTCCTGGATGGTGTCAAGCTTCTTGAGTGTTGTTGCCAAAGTCTTGACTTTTGCACTTTATTCATACTGTGCTCTTTTCACGATCACTCTGTGTGTTAGCAAATTTTGCCTACTTTATACTCTTGAGCAACTGTCACATTAGAAAAGCTGACTCAGATTTATTGCTAAATATGATGGACACAGCTTCAGGTGTGTCAGACTGGGATGGGATGGGGTACAAGAATTCCCCCTTCTACCCCTAAAGAAGTGGTCATCAGGTGTGATCCAAGATCTCACACTCTCACTGGGAAGGACACTCAGGATTAGCTGACAGGAGAAAGAAAAGCTAACGTTCATATAGCACCTTTCATGACCTTGATGTCACCAAGTGTTTTACAGCCAATGAATTAATTTCCTGAAGCTCAGTCACAGTTGTGGTTTTGGAGGTGGGGCTAGTTGGCTCAATTGGCTAGATAGCTAGCATGTTGTTCGGATTAGTGCCAACAGCAAGGGTTTGATTACCATTCTGGCTGAGGTAGGCTTGGGTCCTGCCTCCATGCCTTGACCCTGAGAATGGAAGACAATGGCAAACCCCTGACAAAAACTGCCATAGACTAACAGCTCAGGATGAAGCATCAGCAGACAAAGTGCCAAGGACCTGCCTTTGAGCAGAGTTCTCAGGGAGATGGCGACACAGTGGTAGTGTCACTGGACTAGTAATCTTGAGGCAGTTGGTGGAATTTAAATTCAGTTAATAAAACCTGGAATTGAAATCTAGTCTCAGTTATGGTGACCATGACAACTATCACTGATTGCTGTAAAAACCCATCTGGTTCACTAATGTCCTTTAGGGAAGGAAATCTGCCGTCCTTACCTGGTCTGGCCTACATGTGACTCCAGACCCTCAGCAATGTGGTTGACTCTTAACTGCCCTCAGAAATAGCCGAGCAAACTACTCAGCTCAAGGGCAATTAGGGATGGACAATAAATGCTGGCAGTGATACCTGCATGTCATGAAATAAATAAAAGACAAACATGAAAGAAGGAAGGTCAATGTGCCCACGGCAAGGTCCCACAACCAGCAATGTGATAATGGCCATATCATTGGCTTTAATGATGTTGGTTGAGGGACGAATATTGGCCAGGGCACATTGTGGTGGGGTGGGGTGGGGGGTGGCTCTGACAGTGCAACATTCCCTCATTACTGCACTGGCACATAAGCCTAGATTTTGTGCTCAAGGTAAGGGGGAGATCTCTGGACAATACCTTTACGATTTGGCTGACCATATTAAAAGATAGTCATGAAATTTTGACTCAGAGGTGAGACAGCAACCACCTAGGATGAAAGGGAAGACTTAAACTTCACTGGACTTCCTTCGAAAGGGGAGTGGATTAGGCACAGACAGTGTCAGGGTTGGGGTAGACAGTACATACTCATTGGATGGCCAGAAGTGCATGGCTCCTCAGGTACAGAAGCATTCTGCAGAGCATTATCTCGTGCGTACCAACAAATGATGCAAAATAAGGAGGAAACAGTCCCAGTTTTCAGAGCTGGATTGGTTTTTGGAGTGATTCCATAACCTAGAGGTTGGGGATGAGGGAGTGTTACCCAGAAGGAGAGCTTCTCTTGGAAACGGTTGCTTAAAATATTAAGCACCATGGTTGGTGCTTAAAATTTTCCAAGGTGCACCTCTTATATTCAGACAGTATACTCTGCCCAAACAATAATGTATTGAATGGTATGAGGCCAATATTTCACACCTTCTTTATTTAATTACAGCTCAGAGATCAAAATATATCATTGCGCATTGTCAATAACATTCGCCAATAATTAATAGTCTTTGCCTCCAGTGAAACTGCAACCAAATTCTAACATATTGAATCGAAATTAGTAGTTTTGAAGGAACATTAATAATTCATGGATTACAACAACAACTTGCATTTACATAGCACCCCTAATATAGTAAATCATCCAAAGTCGCTTCACAGGAATATCATCAAATAAAAGTTGACACAAGCCACACATGGAGATATTAGAACAGGCTCTCAAAAGCTTGGTCAAAGAGGTAGGTTTTAAGGAGCATCTTAAATGAGGAACAAAAGATTTAAGGAAGGAATTCCAAAGCTTGGGATGAGAAACTGCAAATGGCGGAGTGGTGAAAATCAGGGATGTGCAAGAGGCCAGAGTTGGAGGTGTTGTAGGGCTGGAGGATGTTACAGACTTAGAGATTGACAAGGCCATGAAAGGGATTTGAAAATAAGGTTGAGAATTTTAAAATCGAGACGTTGTCAGATGAGGAGCCAACATGGGTCAGTGAGCAAAGGGGTATAGCACAATGTAACAAATTCAATTTAAAATGAAAGGTAAATAAAAATTATTGTTCATTTTGCTACACCAGACAGATTTTCAAACAAGGATAGTTGAAAGGAGGCTTTTATGCAATAGAAAATATCTTACCACAGTAAACAGAACTTCATTTATTGCCTTCTGCTGTCAAATTACATATTACTTGTCTAAACATTTTATACATTTGCAGTTTACAAGATCGTAAAAGTTGAATAGTAAAGAACACACTCATAATCCTTTTTTTTATCGACATAAACGGTTAACAGTGCACAACCAATAACTACAATCAATTTAATTCCTACTTCATTTAAAATATATAATTATCATCAAAGTCAAATCTAAACTGAATTTGGGTAAAACCCAACATCGAAAGCAACACTCGCTTGTGATATTTTAAGAAGTTTTCCAGATCCAGAGGATGAGATTTGTGACTGTTTTGGTTCAGTTGTTACAACAGTTCAACTCTACTTACACCCGCAGAAGTTCTTCTTTAAAGTTGATATGACACTGAAGAGGAAGGTGAATTCCACCCAGAGGACTGAGGAGATTGGTGGTTTTTCATTTGCACAGACATCTCTGCATTTGGCTCTATCTTGCAGGAGACTACCGTAGTCCTGGGAATTATGATGCACTAGAATTAGTTGTCCTAGATTTCCTAATGCTTCCTTGCTGCGTGTGGGAGGCCCCAGATGGAGAGCTCAGATAAAGGTGTGCAGTGTTTGATTTATATTGGGGCACTAACAAAGCTTTTCATTATGTACCAGGCATTATAGCTGGAAGTGTAATCAGGTCAGAATTGAGCCACTTTCTCAATTCTCACTGGCTGGTTGATTGCTGTTAGCATTACAACCTCATTTTACTGCATCCCTCGTTTTTGTTAAATTTCAAATACTTGATCATTTTTATTTCAAGAATACAGATAATAAAACCTAACTGGAAGTCAACACAAATTACTTATGATCCTTATGCTATTATGAATAAGAGATGGATTTGGATAAGCCAAAACTCAACTCGTTGTTTTTCTTTCCAGGATTAAGCATCTTAACTGTTCTGTTGCTGATTGTTAACTTAGCCTCTTCAGTCAAGTGCTAGTTCAATGGTTGCTGTCACTCTTATACTTTTTAAAAAAATTACTCATTCTCTGGATGCAAGTGTCAATGGCATTTATTACCCATCCTAGATGCCCTTGAGAATTATGCGGTGGGCCTTCATCTTGAGCCGCTGCAGTCTATGTGATGAAGGTGCACCCACAATGCTGTTAGGTAGTGCGTTCCAGGATTTCGACCCAACAACGATGGAGGAATGGTGATATATATCTACGCCGAGTGTGTGACTTGGAGAGGAACTTGGAGGTGGTGATTCTCCCATGTGTTTGCTGCCTTTGTCCTTCTAGGTGGTGGAGGTCATGGGTTAGTCAGCATCAAAGCAGGTGAACAGCACAATGCACAATCTGAACATCACTGAGGGACTAATTGGGAGAATACTTTTGCATACTTGGAAGAAGTTACTAAATATTTAAGGGCCAATTTGGCAAGGCTCAGTTCTCATCTCAAATGCCCATCAGCTACCAATATGGCTCAGACAGAGCCTGATAATCGGTAACACATTAAAGGACTTTTGACAGGGGAAAGGGAGTAGGAATTGGACATTAATTTGCATAGATAGAAATGTCAGTGATGAGCCTTTTGAAAATGGGTGATTCTGAGATTTGAAGGTGGGGGAGGAACATGTATGGTGAGCATAGGATCAAGGGAGCAGTGGGTTGGGGCAGGCAGGATGGTGGTGGTGGGTCTCATGGACAAGATGAGCTCAGAGAGGGTATGAGGGGAGACAGGAGAGGACCCTTTGGCTTGATGGGGTGAACAGAAGGGAGGGAAATGTCAGAGGAAGCTGAATGGATGGTCTTAATTTTAGTGATAAAGATGAGCACCTTACATCAGTTGGAGCTATGACAATAGGTTAGAAAGATGGGGATAGAGATATGGGATTAGGACTTTGGTTTGTGTGGAAGATAAATTTCAAAAGTTATGCTAGATGACTATATCCATGTTGTAGTTTCTGTGTAATATTGCAGGATAAATTCAGTGGTGTTGCAATTCCAATTGAGAGTCCCATAAATCCTGTGTTCATTATGTGCATGGCCCTTAGAAGCATGAGGCCAGTGGGTTTGCTCCAACTTTATAAACCATGGCCCATTGCTTTGGGGATTCTCCTGATTGCCTGTCATAATTTTGGCAGACGACTGACAGAAGTCCCAGAGAAACAGTGCAAAAAGGAAAGACTGATTGAAGACCTTTTGTGACCTCAGAACATTTTAAGAGTGCTTTACAGACAATGGAGAATGTCTGAAGTGTAATCATTGTAACCTAGGGATCACAACAGCCAGTTTGTCCCCAGCAAGCTCCCAAAAACACCAAAGATCATCTGTTCTTAATGATGTTAGTTGAGGGATAAGAATTGGCCAGGTCACCAAGGAGAACATGTCTGCTTTTCCTTCAATAGTGCAGGGATTGTTTAGGCCTGCTTGAAATGACAGGTGGGATTTCATCCAAAAGACTCCCTGCTGAACTGGAATGTCAGCCTAGATCATGTGCTTAAACCTCTGGAGCAGCCTTCTGACTATGAGCTGGGACTGCTACCAACTGAGCCAGGCATCTGTAAAAGGTGGAGATTTCTAGTGATGCACCACATTGGGATTAGGATCAATACCATGCACGATCACCCTGAGAAGTGGAATACTGCAGGCGCTGGAAATCTGAAATAAAAACAGAAAACGCTGAAAATGCTCAACAGCTCAGGCAGCGCCTGTGGAGGGAAACACTCTGTTTCTCCCTCCACAGATGCTGTTTGCCCTGCTGAGTGTTTCCATCATTTTCCGTTTAAATTTCCAGTCACCCCAGTAGCGTGTAAGGTTGTGAGGAAGGTGAGATTTCAGGGCGTCAATCAAAATTGGCGTTCCTTGGGAAGAATGCCAACTCTCACATCTGGGAGAGAAGGTGGTACAGATGCGGAGCCTTTCTGCAATCTACACTTCTACTTTGATTGAACAGGATTTTTAAAAACAGAACCTACTTCTGGACAAAATTCATCTACGTTGCAGTTTCAAGCTTTGAAAATATATCTACAAATGTAAGTTTTTCTTTTAAATCTTATACACTGGTTTACACAGAATACAAACAGCAGACTGCCGGAATTGTTAAGACTGACATATGAGACAGAGAGAAAAAAAACTGCATTTCCCATCAAAATGCATCGGGATTTAACATGACACGGGTTGTTTGTTTCTTTCCTGAGATGTAAGTTACATCAGAAGCACTGATCACTGTGATCACTATTGCCCACCACAAGTTATGTTTTAACAACTTGTGCAAGATTTCCGAGGGAATCTTTAAAAAAAAACGCAGCTGGGAATTCATTGATATCTTTTGGTTTCCCTTGAGTTCATTCGCTTAGTGGATCACTGCCGAGGATTTAAATTGTTTCTGAAAATGAAGGTGAAGAACCTGCAGTTATCTGCTCCATATTCACAATCTTAGACACATGGATTGCACATCGTCACCAAGTATCTCCAGAGTAAGATTGTTTATAGTCGTCGCTCTCCGGAGAGTAAAGCTGTAGATCTGACAGCTTTTCCACAGGGTTTCGACAATAGGTCCTGCTGCTCATGTCCCATTCTGTGTACAAAAGCAGGTGTTGAAAAATGAGTCAACCTCCAGTGGTATTTCTCAGGGTTGGAAGAAATGATGGAGAAATGGTGGAGAGCTTTACTGCCCTCACCTCTGGTGGAAGCAAGAATAACAGGTCCTCTTTAAAATGCTGCCATTCTTAATTAAAAACAGTAACAGCACCATCTGCTATAAGATGGCAGACATTACCGTTATGTTGTGAGCCACCCTCAATGGGCTGGTGCCACAATCGTGACAAACAGGGATGGGGGGGATGGGGGGGGGGGGGGGGGGGTGGTGGGGAATACTCCCGGATTTCAAGATGCTGTAGATTATTGTCGATGAGTTGATCTTTTTGACCCAGTTTTGATTTGTAAATAAGAAGCTACAGCCATTGCTACCCAATAAATAGGCCTTCACAAAGAACACAGTAACAGTTCACCTGATGGTTGGTTTTAACAGCTTGCAGTGGGGACTTAGTGAAAATATCAGGTGACCAATAATTATAATCCAATAACTACTTGAAATTTTAAAAGTATGCAATAAAATAGCATATTTGAGCATATCTATCTCTACGATAACGCTTTGGAAACTATTGTTCTGAGTTGCTACAGAATCTCAATGTTTCCTGAACTGAGCAAGGGAGCTCTAATCACAGAATAACAGGGACCTTGACTGTACAGGCAATTGGGATTGTACACTGTTTTCCTCTTGGTTTTCAAATGTTTTATGACTTAGACCATGGCTTTGGGTGTCCCGCCCTACCCCACTTCCCCCAGCCCTCGAATACTTTACGTTGAAATTCTCAGCAGACTTTAACTTCTGGCCGTATGGGTTAAACCTTCACAGAGTTGAGGAAGTTTGTTTGTAGTCTCTCAGAATGACCGAAGCATAGGTTACATTGGGCGGGGTGCACAACACTGATTCAGAGATGGGGGAGCTGGGGACGGAGCTGCCTGATGCCACCGAATCTCGGAAGGGGGAGGGAGGTGTCAGCGCCGGAGAGTCCTCCAACGTGAGTTTGCTGGGGACGGGCAGTTCCTCCTGGTTCTCGGTGTTGTCATACATGAAGTCACCAATGAGGCTGAATCTTTCGCTTTCCTCCTCAACAGGCGAGATGGGCTGAGGATTGAAGGTCGTCATCTGGAGCGGGAGCACCTGTTGATCCAACTGGTACAGTGACTTCACCCCATTCCCTGGCACTGGCACAGTAAGCACTGAATTAAGGTCAGTCATGTTGGTTGTAAATGTATTGACCACTCCATGCAAGTGATCCATTAAAGACTGCTGTGAAGAAACACCTTTTTGCAACTGATCAGAAATGAAAAATTGGGGATCTTCTATTTCCTTAAGCTGCGTGATAGACATTGCTCGTCTCTGCAACATCATCTCTGGACTATTGGGAATGTCGAGTCTCAAGGGATCACTTTCATCCTCTTCCACAACATTGTAAAGGGCTTTTGTGCTGGTGTCTGAGAAGCTGAGGTTTTTAATCTGATTCTGATATGGTTTAGTCAGGGGTTTGATTACAGCTGTCTGATTAGATGCAACATCTTTGCTCTTCACATGGACGGACAGTCTATGCCACATGTGTTGTCCCTTCGCTGGCCGTCCGGTTCCTGGTTCAGACCATGACACAGACTTCCCATTGGAACTGGGGAAAGATGTAAATTCCCAGTTAAAACCTTTTGCACCAAAACTGCAGCCGAATATTTTCATAGTTGATTTTACAATTCTCCTATCTATACTTGCATCTTAAAGTGGGATCGTCATTGCTTTTGGGAAGAAACATACCTGAAAGAATGGTGAAGTAGAATTGTTTCACATGCAAACTCGAGATGATCTCACATTGCAAATTACATTGTACAATTATTGTAATTTTATATCATTTGCACAATGTGCCCAGTAGCTTCGTAGGGACAATAATAGCCCTTATAAAGCGTTATTATTTTTGTAAAAAGACCAGTAGAATTTGTCATGGGGCAAATTTGCAATGTAAGTTTAGGCCTATTAGGGCTGGACTAAGTTGTTGAGGATAATTTGATTCATTAGAAAAAGCAATTCATTCAATACAAGATGGGGATCTCCAAGCTACTCCTTAATAAACTCGGAATAATCACATTAAAGAACAATTATTAGGTGGTGACATCAGAGAATTATTTGTTGAGAATAATTATTAAATGATTTTGACATACACACATTGGCCGTTGCAATAAACATTAAAATTCTTCTTGAATCCTTTATGTTTAGAGTGAAAATTTACTATGTTTCATCCAATTTTTCTCCCATTCAAGCAATCACACCTCTTCTACCAAGGTCATGAACAGCTATGTCATGGAAAGATCCGTCTGTCCTTCCATCTATCCGTCCACCCATCCATCCATCTATCCATCCGTCAATTACATCAATTCTTCCATTCAGTCAGCCAGTTATTCATCCATCCAGTTGATAATGCTCCATATAACTAGCCATCCATCTATCTCAGTAGCCATTTTCCTATTTTGCTAAGATAAAAGCAAAATACTGCGGATGCTGGAAATCTGAAACATTGTTTTATCCGTTCATTTATTCCATCCATTGTTTTATCTCTACCTTTTAGCCCATTTCAATCCATTTTCCCCACCCCACCCCCACTAGGGCTATCTGTTACTTGCTCACCCTGCTTTCTACCCTTAATGTCCCCATTAGCACATTCCTTAGATAATATCACCACCGTCAACACCCCTTTGTCCTTCTGTCTATGATATCTTTAGTAATCTCTCCTTTGCCTCCACCTATCACTAGCCCTCTACCCAGCTTCACCTGTCCCACCCCCCTTCAACCAGCTTATATTCCACCTCCTTTCTATTTTTCCTCAGTTCTGATGAAGAGTCATACAGACTTGAAACATTAACTGTGTCCCTCTCCACAGATGCTGACAGACCTGCTGAGTTTTTCCAGGTATTTTTGTTTTTGTTTCCTATCTTGCTAGTCATGTACTCCTCCAACTATTTGCCAAGCTTATCATCATATATTCACTGATACATACACGATCCACCATCCACTCTCCCAGTCATCGGGCCAGCCATCCATCCACCAACCATTCATCAATACATTCTGCCATCTATCTAGCCAATGAGTCATCCAATCAGCCAGCAGCCAATCCAACCACCAAGCCAGCTAACCAAAACAACCAGCTAAAAGGAATATATACAATTAGAAAGTCCTCCACCCAGTCAGCCAGTCACCCGTTCTTGTTTTTTTTTCATTTCTTCATTAATCCATCCATCCAGCTAATAATCCTGACAGTCAGCCATCAAACCAGATATCCAAACATTCAACTAGCTGACCAACCTAATATCTAACTAGCTATCCAACCAGAAATCTGATCAGGTATCCATGCACCAGACAGACAGCCATACAATCCGACATACTTCTATCCAGCAATCCAGACATCGGTCAGTCTAGTGAGCCATTCGTCTATCCAGTTAGTAATTTGTCCACCAACCAATTACCCATTCTTTCACCCAGCTCACCATTCATCCAATCAGATGAGCATCAATTATCCATCCTTCCATCCATTCAGACAAATGGCCAGTGCTCACCAGCAAAAACTGATGAAAGGTCATCTCAATCTGAAACGGTAACTCAGTTTCTCTCCACAGATGCTACCTGATCTGCTGAGTATTTCTAGCACTTTTTGTTTTATGTTATATTGAAGAATTTTAAGTTTGAGGTGTTTGGGGACCTGGGGCAAAATAGGCAGGCGGGTGCGCGACCGACCCGGCCGAGTGTAATATGACACGTGATGAGTCAGGCGAGCGTCCCGATGTCATTGGGTAGTCCTGCGATATTTCATTCAGCAGGAACACGCCAGAGTCGGCAACACACCCGCTGACAATTAAAAGGCCTGTTAAGGCCATTAAAAGGGTAATTAAATTCAAATTTACACTGTCCGTCCAACCTTACAGGCGGGATGAGGTTTCCTAAAGCAAATAAAAATAAAATAAAAATTTTAAACTTAAATTAAAAGCCTGCCTCTGCTCATAAGAACATAAGAACTAGGAGCAGGAGTAGGCAATTCAGCCCCTCGAGCCTGCCCCGCCATTCAATACATTCGTGGCTGATCTAATTTCGACCTCAACTCCAATTTCCCACCCTCTCCCCATAACCTTTCAACCTATTACTAATTAAAAATCTGTCTATCTCCTCCTTAAATTTATTCAGCATCCCGGCATCCACTGCACTCTGAGGTAGTGAATTCCACAGATTCATGACTCTTTGAGAAAAGTAATTCCTCTTCATCTCTGATTTAAATCTACCACCCCTTAGCCTAAAACTATGGCCTCTCATTCTAGAATGCCCCACAAGGGGAAACATCCACTCCGTATCCACTTTGTCTATCCCCTTTAGCATCTTATATACCTCAATTAGATCTCCTCTCATCCTTCTAAACTCCAGCAAGTATAGGCCTAAACTGTTAAATCTCTCCTCATAAGACAAGCCCCGCATCTCTGGAATCAAACTGGTGAACCTCCTCTGAACCACCTCCAATGCAACTACATCCTTCCTCAAGTAAGGGGACCAAAATTATGCACAGTACTCCAGGTGCGGTCTCACCAATGCCTTGTACAGTTGCAACAACACTTCCCTATTTTTATACTCTATCCCTTTAGCAATAAATGCCAGAATTCCATTTGCCTTCCTTATTACCTGCTGTACCTGCATATTAGCTTTCAGTGATTCATGCTCGAGGACACCCAGATCCCTCTGCACTGAAGCATTCTGAAGTTTCTCTCCATTTAAATAATAAGTCGCCTTTTTATTCTTCCGACCAAAATGAATAACCTTACACTTATCCACGTTAAACTCCATCTGCCAAATTTTGGCCTATTCACCTAACCTGTCCATATCCATTTGTAAATTTCTTATTTCTTCATTGCAACTTACACTCCCATCTATTTTGGTGTCATCTGCAAATTTAGCTATAGTACCTTCTATAGCTGAATCCAAGTCATTAATATGGATTGTAAATAGTTGGGGCCCAAGGACTGAATACTGTGGCACCCCACTAGTTACAGCTTGCCATCCAGAAAAAGACCCAATCCTGACTGCTTTCTGTTGGTTAGCCAATCCTCTATCCAAGCTAATATATTACCCCTAACTCCGTGTGATCTTATCTTCAGTATTAATCTTTTGTGCGGCACCTTATCAAAGGCCTTCTGGAAGTCCAGATATACTACATCTACAGGATCCCCATTATCCACTTTGCTTGTCACATCTTCAAAGAACTCTAGCAAATTAGTCAAACACGATTTACTCTTCATAAAACCATGCTGACTCTGATGGATTGCATTTTGACTTTCCAAATGCCCCTTTACTGCTTCCTTAATAATGTATTCCAACAACTTCCCAACGACAGACGTTAAACTAACTGGTCTATAGTTTCCTACTTTCTGCCTCCCCCCCCACCCTTTTTGAATAAGGGTGTTATATTAGCATTTTTCCAATCCACTGGAACCTTTCCAGAATCCAGGGAATTTTGGAATATTATAGCCAATGCATCCACTATCTCTGCTGCCACTTCGTTTAAGACCCTGGGATGTAGGCCATCAGGTCCTAGCGACTTCTCACCCTTTAATCCCAATAGTTTGCTCAGTAATTTTTCTCTAGAGACAGAGACAAAATATTGATTAAGTGTCTCTGCCATTTCTGCGTTCCCCAGTCTCATCTTCCAAGGGACCAACATTCACTTTAGCTACTCTCATTCCTTTTATGTACTTGTAGAAGCTTTTGCTATCAGCTTTTACATTTTGTGTTCGTCTTCTTTCATAATTTACTTTTGCTCTTTTTATTATTTTTTATTAACTCTTTGTTGATCTTTAAAAGTTTCCCAATCTTCCAGCCTGCCACTGACCTTTGCAATTTGGTATGCCTTAGTTTTTGCCTTTATGTTATCTTTAACTTACTTGCTTAGCCATGAATGCTTTTTCCCCCTCTTACCATCTTTCTACCTCTTTGGAATATATTTTACTTAGAAGGAATTGAATATCTCCTTAAATATCTGCCACTATTCATCAACTGTCCTACCTTGTAGTCTTCCTGCCCAGTCCACTAGGGCCAAATTTGCCCTCATGCCTATGTAGTTACCTTTGTTTAACTCCAGAATACTAGTGTGGGACTCAAGTTTCATGCTTTTACTGAGGACAGAGTCACATGAGGGGATATGTTTTATGACATTTTTATTTTGTTCGTTAAGTTCTTTCAAAGAGTGCTTCATCTCCCTGAGGCAGCTCCGAGCCTCAGGGAGATTAAAGAATTCTTTTGTGTGCACGCGCGAAGTTTGCACCAGTCCCACTCGTCCCCTCTCCCCGCCCGCACAGGCAGCATTCAGTGCTGCCACTCGCCTTCCACACTGGGCGGGCCTTAATTGGCCCACCTGCGTAAAATCACGGTGTGGTGCTGATTGGGGCGGCGGTCGGCTTCCTGACTGCCCCCTCCCGCCCCAAGCTGAGCGCCCCTGCCAAGGTCAAAATTCTGCCTCTGGGGCCAATATAGATCAGTGGGGATAGGAGTGATGGAGAAGTGAGACTTGGTGGGGGGTAGGATAAGGACAACTGAGTTTGGGGTGAACTGAGGTGAATGGAAGGCAAGAAAATGAGATGAGGGGCAGGCCAGGAGAGCATTTAAATAATTGATTCGGGATGTGACAAATTCATGTTTGAAGGTCTCAGCAGCAGATGGACTGAGAGTGGTCTTGGTTATTTTATGGAGGTGGATGGAGGTGCTCTTTATAGTGGAGAGGCTATGGATTTGGATGTTGTGCTCAAGGTTGAACAGGTTATGTCTGGTCCAGTCCGAGACAGTGGCTAGGGAGGGTGATGAAATCAACAGCGCGTGTATAGAATATGTAGCAGGAAACAGAGATGTTGCAATTGTGGCTCATTCAAGATTTTATGTCAGACAGGCAATCTAATGATGTAAAGGCACTGGAGGGGCATTGTAAAGACATTGAATTACACAGAAGTTACACCACTATTCAAGGCTGTTCAAGCCAAATTGTCCATATCACTTCAACCCGTTTTCCTTGAACCATCCATCCAATCTAATCTTGAATATGACCATTCTTAGCTCAACCACCAACCCCAGAAGCGAATTCCACAGCCTCACAACTCTCTGTGTGAAAGTGTTATTCTCGTTATCTTATCTGCAAATTTCAACAACACTCACTCCAGCTCCATATCCAAATTATTGATACACAGCGAACAGGACTCAGAATACTGAACCCTAAGGGATGTCATCAACCACATTGAAAAATGACCCTCAACTCTCATTTCTAATTTTAATATAGTTTTCCATCATCTCCTAATTCCAAATGCCTTAATTTGCTCTTAAAATCTTCTGTGTGGTACCTTATCAAATGCTTTTCTAAAGTTCAGGCACACTGTATCCACTACATTTCCCCCACATACACATCTGTTAACCCGCAAACAATTCAATGACATTTGTTACGATTCGGCATGATCACCCCCTTTGAAGTCACCGCTGTCTACTTACCAGTTTCCCTTTTTAAAAATTAGTACTACATTAGTTACTGTCCAATCCTCTGGTTTGCATCCACACTTGTAGAACACTGACATATAGTTTCTAGGAATTCTTCAGTTTCCTGGCTCATCTGCTCCTGGATTGTAGGTTATATCCCATTAGACCCTGGCACTTTGTCTCCCTTTAGCTTAATTAACTCACCTAAAATATTTTTTTAACCATCATGGATGGACTTATCTTGCCTTCAACCACTTCAGAACTCACCTCCTCTCAGCTATGCCACTCTTATTAAAGAGAGGAGCAGTGGGAGAGGCAGTAAAACTGCATCAGTGTACAAGTGGGAGCACATGTTTTTCTTTTATTTGTTCTCAATATATGTGTGCTGCTGCCAAGGTCGCCATTTATTGCCCATCCTTAGTTGCCTTGGAGAAAGTGTTGATATAAATGAACAGCTTGCTAAACCTACTTCAGAGGGTCTACGATATTGGTATGGGACTGAAGTTGCATATAGGCCCAAGTGGGTAAGGACAGAAGGTTTCCACCTGTTAAAGGGCATTAATGAATCAATTAGATTTTCATGTCAAGCTCTGCCCTATTACAGACGCCAGTTTTAATTTTTTAATATGAATTCAATTTCCCAAATTACCATAGTCAAATTTGAACTCCACTCCCTGGATACACTAACATTACCATTGTGCTACAGAAGCTCCGTGTTAAACTGGATGAGCTCGTTAGAGTTGAGATTGCAGTGCCACCTTACATGCCACTGAAGGTTTTCTGTATTTCTGATGGCCATATACTGTATATACATATATAGCCAGAATCAACTTGTATATATTGACCAGTGAAATGCCGGATCATAGGGCTGATGCAGCACACTTCCTCCCCTGGAAGAAATGTTGGCCCTGAGCAGGTGTAGGGGAGTGCACACTAAAAGCTCCTTGAAGGCATACAGCCAGCTCAGGGAGCAGAAGAATTTTACAATCTGAAGTAAAGATTTTAAAAATAAGGGAAACATGTCCCCACATGTGACTCAGTCACATGAACAGGGACATATTAAAAATGATGTTTAAAATTTTTTATTTAAAAAAAAGTTACTGTTGGGAACCTCATCCTGCCCGTGGATGAGGTTTCCAAAAAATCCAAAGGCCGCTTGGCCGATTCGCCCGCCCACCAACCGTAAGGTTAGATGGGCAGTGAGAATTGCTACTTAATTAATGGATTAATGGGCTTAATAGCCCTCTTACTTGTTGGCGGGCAGGGGGGCTGCCAATTCTCGCGTGCACCCACTGGCTGAAATATCATGTGAGTGCGCGGTGACGTCGGACACTTGCCCGACGTCATCGTGCGGTATTTTACGCCTGATCAGGTTGGGAACACGCCCGCCCGCCCGCCCGCCCGTGGGACGTATAGTCTGCCCATGGATCCCGGAGAGAGGTAAGTTGGGGGTAATTATCTAGGGAGTGATCGGGGAGCTGATGGTGGGGCGAGTGGGGGGAGGTGGTTGCGAGGGAGGTGGGGGGTGGGGTTTTGATGGCTAAACAGGATGACAAAGTGGGGAGGGGGGTAACATTTTGAGGTGGTGCCCTCAATGCGCACAGGGTACACAAGATGTACTCCCTCTTCCTTACCACCTTTTAACTCGTCAGGTTAAAAAAATTGGCTTATCCACTCCTGCCCACCAGCCCGCGTCGACTGTGTTATGTGAGCAGCTTAATAGACTGGTTAACAAGCTCCATCGCCTGTTAATTATTTTTTGATAAAATGGGGGTGGCAGGCTATCGATTTCGGCGCATGCCTGCCTACTGTTTTAAAGGGAGCAGGTTGGGGGTGGATAGGAAGGCGGTGGGATAGCCACCCGTCATATTTTATGTGTTCACTTGCCAAAAACATGACCGGTTGGGGGGGGGCGTAAAATTCAGCCCATCGTTTCAGGAAAATCTAAAGAGAAATCTAAGGTGGATATTTCAGTCAGCAACCTCCAGCACTGAAATTGGCTAATCCTGTTGCTCACCACTCATCAGCTCTACTGTCTTGAAACAGCTACCTGGGACTGACTAGACAGCAGTGTCTTAGTAGGCTGAAGTCTGGCAGGAAAGTATCAGTGGAGCTCTACTATGTCCTGTAACACTTTGGCAAGACCTACCACCTGTTAGCAGCCATCAAAGTCACCACGCCACTGGGACTTTTGCTTGTCACAAAAGGGAGATGACAATGCATCCCATGGTAGCACTAATGTTCGGTTCCATGCTGCACTGACGAGGAACAGTGGAATGAGGAGGTTGAACAGCACTACCTGCCTTTTGTGTTTGTACAGGTCACTTATTGCATTCACATGGTCACTTACACACTATGCAGTGCCATAAATGATACAGAAATGCCTTCGCTTGGTCAAAGTGGGCCTAGCCTCTGATCATCAGCACCAAATTGGGCAAGTCAGTGTCTGCATCCTCACACAAAACTTACATTTTACACCCGCCTTGTTTTAAATGGGAAGATGGTTCCTTGGAAACCAAGGCTACCATATCTTCAACACTGGTAAAGTTTTCTTTTTCAGATCCCTATGAGCCGATCAGGTGACCGTAAATCTCATGGTACTAATTCAAAGCAATGCGGGGAACCTCTCCACAGTTTGTTGACCAATGTTTATTCCTCAACCAATCATTGAGAAAAACAGATGATTATGGCCATTATTACATTGCTGTTTGTGGGATCTTGCTGTTCACAAATTAGTGGCTGTGTTTCAGAAAGCAGTGACTACACTTCAAAAGCACTTCATTGGTTGTAAAATGCCTTGGGACATCCTGAGGTCATGAAAGGCACTATATCAATGCAAATACTTTCCTCTTGCAAGAGCCTGTTCTGCCACCAGGGGATGCCATTGCGATCATGAGGCTGAGCTGTGGATGTTGTGACAGATTAGGGCTATAGCTGTACAGGTCTCCTCACAAGGTCTCAAGAATCACCAGCATCTGCCTCGTAGCTTTGATCTGTGAGGAAGCCTCAGCATGGAACAAGAAGAGCAGCATTGTTGGCAGTAAGAACATGGAAGGTGGCTGCCTGAATAGCCAAGCTGAATTTCACACCAGACACGGGTACAGCGAGTGCCTGAACTGCCTTTTAAAAAAAACAACTCTACAGAATAAACGGTCCAGACTCTTTCCCTGATGTTAGCTGTGGCTCAGTAAGCCACACTCTTGCCTCTGAGGTAGAAAATTGTGGGTTCAAGTCCCATTACAGAGACTTGAGCACATAATCTAGGCAGGCATTCCGCTGCTCTACTTTGAGTGCTGCAAGGTTAGTTGTGCTCCTCTTGCATATAATTTTTAAACAGCGGCTCTGTCCGTCCTCTTAGGTGGACATAAAGGATGCCTTGCCGTTATTTAAGGAAGAACACAAGTGTCATCCCTGGTGTTCTGACCAATATTTAACATCACTAAAACAGATTATCTAGTAATTATCTCATTCAATTTATGGAGCTTGCTGTGTACAAATTGGCTGCTCTGCTTCCTATGTGACAACAGTGGCACTTCATAGACAGTGAAGCTCTTTAGATCGGCCTGAGTTCCTGAAAGGTGAGAGATAAATGAAAGTTCTTTCTTAATGCCCACCTTTTGTTGGGCTTTGGCTTTATTCTAACCAATGACTTAACAATCCCAGATAATGTTCCAACCCATTTAACCCATCCATAGTGTGGCGCGTGTTCTTAGTATAAATTCCTCCAGTGTTTCCCCCTTTGCCTGACCTGTGGGAGGACCAACTGTCCTGGCTAGGCTCAAGGCTTCTCCAATGGCTTGTTGGCATTTGGATGGCACGCATGGAGGATACACCATGAGGGCCCGACAGGCAGGTCAGTCATGTCTGGTGCTGTTGTTTGCTATTGTCCTGTTGGCCTATTGATCACCACTTGTGAGGTACCTGATGGGCTGGATATGATTCCAGCTTTGATAGCAAGCACCCTGCATCCACGTCTACTCCAGACATGCCACTGACTGTCAGAGATAAACTTAAGGCAGTTATGAGGCCTTTGAATTCCGGCCTCCAGACTGTCCACATCTGATATCCCAGCACACTGAAACTAGCCAAGAAGGCACTTACAGACTGGGTTAAGCCCTCTTATCGCAGCAGTAGGGCATTTCTGAGAGATGCTCACATTATGTTTATGAACTGTGCAGCTGAGAATTCTGCTGCACATATAACAAGCATTGCGGCATGATTAATGGCAAACTGCAGCACAGACACCTCCAACTATGCAAATCCAACCCATCAGACCTTGTGGGGCATTTTTCATTTACACAAATGTTGACCCCATACAGCCAGCAACCTCTGTTTGTGAGTGGGCTCTGCAAGAGCAGAATGGCTTGTTGCTGAAGCAATGGAAGGAACCATGCTGGAACTCTTGACCAGCTGGAACTTGGACCTCAGCAGCTATTTGCTTCTGCTCATCCATGCTCTGTACCCCTTCCTGCATCTCTCTACATCTTTTGGCCTGCGTGTAGCTGTGCTTGAAAGGGGAGTTGGCCGGGGGGGGGGGGGAGTGGGGGGGGGAGATAGTGTTATAGGTACTCGCTCGATGACTATTGTACAAAACTCTCCTTTCATGCCTGAGAAAGTAGGCAAAAATAAAGTGTTGAAATGCTGCCTCAAATAATTCTCCCCCACCATCCAGGCCATACCCGCTTGTCCTCTTAAGGTCTCAGGTGTCAGCCTTGGCTCAATGGTAGCAGTCATGATGCTCAGCCAAATGGTCATGGGTTCATGTTTTGCTTCAGCACATCATTTAAGCTGACACTCCAGTGCAATACTGAGGGAGTGCTGCAAGGTGTGAGGTGCTATCTTTCTAATGAGACACCAAACTGAAGCCCTGTTTGCCCTTTCAGGTGGATGTAAAAAAAAAATCTCATGACACTATTTTAGAGAAGAGCAGGGCATTGTATGTGGTGTCCTGCTCAACACTGCTCCCTAAAGCAGATGATCGGGTCTTTTATTCCATGGCTGACTGTGAGAGTTGCTGTGTTCAAATTGATTGTCGTTGTTTCTTGACATTACAACAGTGACCACACTTCAGCAGTACCGCACTAGCTGCAAAACATTTTCTGATGTCCTGTGGTCATGAAAGGCATCATGTATAAATGCAAATTAGTTTTTTTTTTTCCTTTTGAAAGCTCCTGAAACAACTGTTGTTGTGCATAAAGCTTCCTATACACACTTAATAATTCTAAGTAGAGCATACAGCCAAGGTGTTCCCAATTGTACAGTGCATCCCTTGGGCTGCTTCTATTATTGCAGGTCTGAATCTGGGTCACCTTCTGTTACTATAAAGCCTTTTTTTCTCGACTTGTCAGGTTTAGCAGTATAATTGTCTTACCTTGGCATTTCTCTTAAACTCTGATATCTTCCTCTTTGAAACAAGTATTCATTCTGGGGATGTGGGTTTCGTTGGCAAGGACAGCATTTATTGCCCATCCTTGGTTACCCTGAGATATCATGCGGCTGAGTAGCTTTGCCAGCCACTTCAGAAGACAGTTACGAGCAAACCATTCTGGTGTGGGACTGGAGTCACTTATAGGCCAGGCTGGGTAAGGCTGGCATGTTTCCTTCCCTAAAGGACGCTAGCAAATTAGTTGGATTTATGACAATTTTACAGATTTATGGTCACTTATACTGATGCCAGCTTTTGATTCACAGATCTTTGTTTGGTCTGAATTCAAATTTGGACGGTGTGTTGGCGGAGTGGGGATGGGTGGGCAGCTCAAATCAAAGGAACATAACCTCAAAAATAGAGCTAGGTCATTCTGGGTGATGTTAGAAATTACTTCTTCACATAGAAGGTGGTGGAATTCTCTCTTTTGAAAGGCTATTGAGGATAGGCTAATTAAAAACTGAGATTGATAGGTTTTTGTTGAGTAAGGGTAGTAAGTGTTCTGGAATAAAGGTGGATAAATGGAGTTGAAATACAGATCAGCCATGATCTCATTGTGGGCTCAAGGGACTGAATGGCCAACTTTTGCTCCTGAATAAATTCGCAAACTGGCTGTTAAATATTCCTGGGTACAAGGTGTGCAGGAAAGATAGGGCAGGAAGAAAAGGAGGAGGGGTGGCAGTATTGGTTAAGGAGAATATTGCAGTGTTGGAGAAAGAGGATGTCCCAGAGGGTTCAAGGACAGAATCAATTTGGGTACAGCTCAGGAACAAAAAGGGTGCAATTACATTGCTCAGTGTAGTCTATAGGCCACCAACTAATGGGAAGGATGTAGAGGAACAAATCTGCAGGAGAAATTACAGAGGTGCAAACATTGTAGAGTAGCTATAATGGGGAACTTTAATTACCCAAATATATGCTGAGATAGTGGCAGTGTAAAAGGCACTGAGGGACAAGAGTTCCTAGATTGTGTTCAGGAAATGTTCCTACAGCTGTATATGTCCAGTCCAACAAGAAAGGTGGCACTGTTAGACTTGGTTCTTGGAAATGAGGTGGCCAAGTAGATCAAGTGTCAGTGGGGGAACATTTAGGAGACAGTGACCATTGTATTATAAAGTTTAGGATGACTGTAGAAAAAGACAATGGGCAATCCAGGGTAAGAGTAATGAACTGGGGGAGGGCCGACTTCAATGGGGCAAGAATGGAGCTGGGCCAGATAGACTGGAACCAAAGGTTGGCAGGAAAACTGTAGCTGAACAATGGGCTACCTTCAAAGAAGGAATGGTTTGGGCACAGTCAAGGTGTATTCTCTCAAAAGGGAAAGGTAGGGTAAACAAATCCAGAGCCACCTGGATGAAAAAGAAGATAGAAATTAAGGTAAGGAGGAAAAAGTGTGCTTATGACAGGTGTTAGGTAAAAAAATACATTTGAGAACTAAGCAGAATACAGAAGATTCAGAGGTAAAGAAGCAAATAAGAGAAACAAAGAGCAATTATGAGAAAAGACTGGCAGCCAACATAAAGGGCTATGGGGAAAGAGTAAGGAAGTGGGATTAATTAGATAGCTCTCCCAAAGAGCCACCAGAGACATGATGGACCAAAGGGCCGCCTTCTGTGCTGCAAGATTCTATTTAGTGCTGCTTCCTGCAGTTCAATAACCATAGGTCCCAGGATGTGTGTAGCTGTGCTGGTGCTTGCAGTTATTTCCGAGAGAGACTGGGATTTTCTGTGCCTGCCAGCGTCAGGTGTGTTCGGTGGCATGAGCGGACAATTTGGCGCGATCAGTTTCATGATGTTGTAAAATCAATGTGTGATCATACGGTCAGCCCGCTGATGACCGCTGTTTCCCACCATTGGACGTTGGGAACCTCATTATAATACATCTGCATATCATTGTTAGGCAATCCCGCTGGAATCGCTCCCCCCCACTACCCACCCGCTGGATCGTCCGCCCATGTTGGCGGGAAAGCTCGCTGACGTGTTTCACAACAGCACGTATAAGGCGTGCACTTGGTGAGCTACACTTGAGGGAAACTCGGAGGTGGGTACACAGTAACATTGCGCAGCGCTCACCAGGGTCACCTGTTGGGCATCAAGCTTATGGCGCATTGGGGGAGAGGGGCAAGGGCAGCCCTCCGATTGAGGTGACTTGTTGTGGGGGGGGGGGGGGGGGGGGGGGGGGGGGGGAGTGGCTGAATGTAGCGCACAAGCATTTGGAGTGAGGGGTAGGGCGGGCGAGGGAAGTGACCATGCATTAGGGACACCTGTGACCATTCCTCTGCAGCTGAGACAGTTCAGGCACAGCCACATTGATATGATTGGAGTCGGGCCTCTAGCTTATCTGCCCACTCAAGCAACGCAGAGGCATCAAAGTGCCACCAAATGCTCCTGAGCTTTTCACCCCTCGGGCACAGACTGCAAACTAATGAGTGTTTTAGTGGACTGTAGAACAATTGTACAATCTCCTTGAGAAAACTGGTCATGGAGCAGTCACTGGTGGAGGTGCTCATAGCCCCTTACAATCCATCATCCCGGTTTGGACCAGTCTCCCCTATGGTTCAAGCTAACAGTGCAGCCTTGCAGTGCGGGTTAGGAGAATACCTGTGCCTGAGCTGAGAGCACAGCATGCAGTCCAATGGGCAAAGCTGCAGCCAATCGGACGGGTGGAGGGGGGTGGGGTTTCGGGCAGCCATGCAGCGCACTAAACTCTGACCATCCAAGTGGTGGCCAACACTCTCCGGGATACATTAAGGGGCCATCACACTTTACAAGGACAGGTTCTTAGTGCACCCTTGCTAACCCACGTGTCTCTCTCTTTCACCCTGCAGGAGGAGCAGATCAGCATCATGGAGTCTGGTCAACTAGCTGTATGCCTGATACTGAGAGCGAAGACGACAGAGGAGAGATTGACTGAGATGCCTGGCTGCGAGACGGAGGAGCAGCACCCTCAGGAAGAGGTGGCAGGGGCTCCTGCACATCACCAAAGAGCTACAGTGAGCTGTCGCTCACTGGCGCTTAGCAACACCCAGAGTCTATAGACACTGCCTTTCATTCCTGCAGATAACCGAGAACCAGTGTCACCGAGGACGACGCATATCTGGGGAACGAGTTGTTCACATCTGCCAGCTACTGCAGGATTTGGCACTATGGGGACATGGAGGGCATCTACTGCCAGTGACCATGTAAGTGACAGTGGTGCTCAATTTTTACACCACTGGCTGCTTTCAGGACTCCTGTAGGATATCACAACCCTCTGCCCACAAATGCAACCATGAGGTTATGGATGTCATCTTCGTGAGGGCACACAACATTGTGCATTTCGCCCGGGACTTGGACAGCCAGGATGCACGAGTGATTGGATTTGTCCAGAACTCAGGTTTCCCACAGGTGCAGGTGCCATCGCCTGCATTCACGGGGCACTCAGATCACCGTCGTAATACACAGTCAACTATATCAACCGCAAAGGATTCCATTCGCTGAATATGCAGCTGGTGTGCGACCACCACAAATGCATCCTGCAGGTCTGCACACGGTTTCCAGGGAGTGTCCACGTCTCCTACATTCTCAGTTGGTCTCAGATCCCTGATGTATTCCAGCGTCCACAGAGGCTGCAGGGTTGGCTCCTCAGGGACAAGGGCTTCCCACAGAGGACGTGGCTGATGACACCCGTGCGGCGGCCTCAGACTGCAGCAGAGTGAAAGTATAATGAGGCTAATGCTGCAACTCGCAACTTGGTAGAGCAGACCATCGGGATGCTGAAAACATGGTTTCCGGTGCCTGTACCGGTCTGGTGGGGCCTTGCAATCTAGTCCACAGAGGGTGTCATGCATCGTCATCGCCTGCTGGGCCATTCATAACCTGGCGCTGCAACGGGGAGAGGAGCTGGCTGACGAGGAGATGGAGGAGCTGGAGGTCTCCTTGGATGAGGAGGATGCCGATGGGAATGACGGTGAAGAGGTACTCGAAGGCGATGATGACGGGGATGAGGCCCTCACACTGGACAGATGAGGGCGGCCCTCATAGCTGCTAGATTTGTGGAGGATAATGATGACATGCAGTGAGGTGACCTCATAGATCCTCACATTGCACCTGTGAATGTTTGACTCTAAAACAAAAATAAAGATACCCGGAAAAACTCAGCAGGTCTGGCAGCATCTGCGGAGAGGAACACAGTTAACGTTTCGAGTCCGTATGACTCTTCAACAGAACTAAGTAAAAATAGAAGAGAGGTGAAATATAAGCTGGTTTAAGGGGGGGGTGTGGGGGAGGTAGAGCTGGATAGAGGGCCAGTGATAGGTGGGGATAACCAAAAGATGTCACAGACAAAGGGACAAAGAGGTGTTGAAGGTGGTGATATTATCTAAGGAATGTGCTAATTAAGGGTAGAAAGCAGGACAAGCAAGGTACAGATAGCCCTAGTGGGGGTGGGGTGGGGTGAAGGAATCAAAATAGGCTAAAAGGCAGAGATAAAACAATGGATGGAAATCCATTTAAAAATAATGTAAATAGGTGGGATATTGGGAAAAATGGAAAGGGGGTGGGAATGGAGGAGAGAGTTCATGATCTAAAATTGTTGAACTCAATATTCAGTTCAGAAGGCTGTAAAGTGCCTAGTTGGAAGATGAGGTGCTGTTCCTCCAGTTTGCGTTGAGCTTCACGGGAACATTGCTGCAAGCCAAGGACGGACATGTGGGCATGAGAGCAGGGTGGAGTGTTGAAATGGCAAGCGACAGGGAGGTCTGGGTCATGCTTGCGGACAGACCAATATTCTCCCTCCTTCTGGACCCCTCCCTCTGGATTCTTACCTTCTCTTGATCTTTTCATTGAGAACTGTCGGCGTGACATTAGTCGTCTCAATTTCTCTGCTCCTCTCACCCACTCTAACTTGTCTCTCTCTGAACTTGCTGCACTCCGTTCTCTCAGGTCCAACCCTGACATTGTCATCAAACCTGCTGACAAGGGTGGTGCTGTTGTTGTCTGGCGCACTGACCTCTATCTCGCAGAGGCTGAGCGTCAACTCACAGACACTTCATCCTACCTCTCCCTGGACCATGACCCCACCACTGAACATCAAGCTATTGTTCCCAGGACCGTTACTGACCTCATCTCCTTTGGAGATCTTCCTTCCACAGCTTCCAACCTGATAGTCTCCCAACCTCTGACAGACCGCTTCTATCTCCTCCCCAAAATCCACAAACAGGGACTGTCCCGGCAGACCGATTGTGTCAGCCTGTTCCTGCCCCACCAAACTCATTTCTTGCTATCTTGACTCCATTCTCTCTTCCCTTGTCCAGTCCCTTCCCACCTACATCCGTGATTCCTCTGACACCCTACATCATATCAACAATTTCCAGTTCCCTGGCCCCAACTACCTCCTCTTCACCATGGACGTCCAATCCCTCTACATCTCCATCCCCCACCGGGATGGTCTGATGGCTCTCAGCTTCTTCCTCGAACAGAGGCCCGAACAATCCCCATCCACCACTACTCTCCTCCGTCTGGCTGAACTTGTTCTCACGCTGAACAATTTCTCCTTCAACTCCTCTCACTTCCTCCAAATAAAAGGTGTGGCTATGGGTACCAGTTATGCCTGTCTCTTTATGGGGTATGTGGAACATTCCTTGTTCCAGTCCTACTCCGGCCCCCTCCCACAACTCTTTCTCCGGTACATCGATGATTGCTTCGGTGCCGCTTCATGCTCTCATCTGGACCTGGAAAAATTTATTAATTTTGCTTCCAATTTCCACCCTTCCATCAATTTCACATGGTCCATCTCTGACATTTCCCTTCCCTTCCTTGACCTCTCTGTCTCAATTTCTGGTGATAGACTGTCCACCAATATCCATTACAAGCCTACCGACTCCCACAGCTACCTTGACTACAGCTCCTCACACCCCGCTTCCTGTAAAGACTCCATCCCATTCTCTCAGTTCCTTTGCCTCCGTCGCATCTGTTCTGATGATGCCACTTTCAAAAACAGTTTCTCAGACATGTCCTCCTTCTTCCTTAACCGAGGTTTTCCACCCACAGTGGTTGACAGGGCCCTCAAATGTGTCCGGCCCATCTCCCGTGAATCCACCCTCACACCTTCCTCTCCCTCCCAGAAACATGATAGGGTCCCCCTTGTCCTCACTTATCACCCCTCCAGCCTCCGCATTCAAAGGATCATCCTCCGCTATTTCCGCCAACTCCAGCATGATGCCACCACCAAACACATCTTCCCTTCAACCCCCTGGCGGCATTCCACAGGGATCATTCCCTCTGGGACACCCTGTTCCACTCCTCCATCGCCCCCTACACCTCAACCCCCACCCACGGCACCTTCCCATGCAACCGCAGAAGGTGCAACATCTGCCCCTTTACTTCCCCTCTCCTCATCTTTCAAGGGCCCAAATACTCCTTTCAAGTGAAGCAGCATTTCATTTGCACTTCCCTCAATTTAGTCTACTGCATTCGTTGCTCCCAATGCGTTTCCTCTACACTGGAGAGACCAAATGCAGACTAGGTGACCGCTTTGCAGAACACCTTTGGTCTGTCCACAAGCATTACCCAGACCTCCCTGTCTCTTGCCATTTTAACACTCCACCCTGTTCTCATGCCCACATGTCCATCCTTGGCCTGCTGCAATGTTCCAGTGAAGCTCAACGCAAACTGGAGGAACAGCACCTCATCTTCTGACTAGGCACTTTACAGCCTTCCGGACTGAATATTGAGTTCAACAATTTTAGATCATGAACTCTCATCTCCATCCCCACCCCCTTTCCGTTTTTCCCAATATCCCACCTATTTCCATTATTTTTACATGTATTTCCATCTATTGTTTTATCTCTGCCTTTTAGCCTATTTTGATTCCTTTACCCCACCCCCACTAGGGCTATCTGTACCTTGCTTGTCCTGCATTTTACCCTTAATTAGCACATTCCTTAGATAATATCACCACCTTCAACATCTCTTTGTCCTTTTGTCTGTGACATCTTTTGGCAATCTCCACCTATCACTGGCCCTCTATCCTGTTCTACCTGTCCCTCCCCTTCCCCCCCCCCCCCCACTTAAACCAGCTTATATTTCACCTCTTCTATTTTTACTTAGTTCTGTTGAAGAAACGTTAACTGTGTTCCTCTCCGCAGATGCTGCCAGACCTGCTGAGTTTTTCCAGGTATTTTTATGTTTATTTAGGATTTCCAGCATCTGCAGTTTTTTGCTTTTATCGTAATGTTTGACTCTAGCCTGGCTTATGACAGCGCACGTACCCTTTGTGATAATGCTCCTGTCATTGAGAGGCAGTGGAGGCCCTAATGGATCCTCACATAGCCTCTGAGAATGTCTGACTCCTCTCTGGTCAAGGACAGCTCGCTTGCGACTGTGATCAGGATCATATCATAGAAACGCAGCTATGAAACTTTAGAAGCACCTGATCCTTTGTCGGCCTTCAGCACCTGAGCCCTTCAGGAGCACAGTGTCACTGGTCACAGATGCTGAAGAGATGGAGGTCAGTCCCACCTTAAAGGTGCTGAGAGCACAGAGAGAGAATGCTGGAACTCTGTGATGGCTGCCTGTGACATTCTGGCAGCAATGACCAGCACCGTCGAGGTGCAGGCATCGCTAAAGTGTCCAGGAAGTGTGAGGCTGGACCATCACTTTGGTCTGAAGGCTGCACAAAGCACAGGGAAGAGGCCCTGGACTGAGACACCTGCCTTCATCACATCTGAGTGACAAGAACACTGCTTATCAGAATAAGGAGCCATGGGAAGGGAGACATCCTTGGGAATTTGTTGACAATAATGAACAGTATGTCCAAGTGATTAATACCTGTGCTCAGGCTGTGCAACTACATCTTTTTAACCTTCCTAACCCTGCCGCTACGTTTTGGTGCTCCCTGGACATCCACAGCGGAGGTGGAGGCAGCCTGCTGGCTGCTACACCCTGTCTGTGATGACCTTGGCGGGTGTCCTTTGGAGGTCTGAGACCTGCAGGACCCCAGCCTGCTTTTGGTGTCCTGCTGTGTCCTCGGCCGGTGGGGATGGAGCTACTGAGGTCACAGGAAGAGGGGATTTAGATGGGCTGGACACTGCCAGAGTCACCTGGATGGATGGCCCTGGGGATGACAGCTGTTGATCCTCCTCCCTATGGGTGCCCAAGGGCCCCAGGCTGACTCCTTGAGGAGAAAGGGTGTCTGGAGTGAGATTGAGCTGCCACGCACCCCTCTTGCATACACACTGTTGGCGGCTAACTATGGCGTCAGTGATGGAGTTCAGCCCGTGCAGCAGTGCAGGAGTGATGTCCTGGACCAAGGTCTCCATGGCAACCACCATCCTGCCAGTGTTGGCCATGGCGCATTGCAATGCTGGCATTATCATCTTAGACTGAAGGTGGACAGACTCCTCCATCGTGCCTTGCAATCTGAGGAGTACAGCGGACATCCCTTCCTGATGTTACCGAGCTTGTCTTTGCAGCTCCAGCATCTGTGACATGATCGAGTCTAAGGGCTCGTCATCTGACTTGGACTCAGCAAATGTCTGGCCTCCAGCAGTTCTCCAAGTGCCGGGCATCTGGGAAGTCCCTGCCACTGCCTGCTGTCAGTCAGAAAGTGCGATGTCCTCACTAGATAGTGATCCCAAAGCTTCTGTAAAGCTAAGTTCCACTGAGGTGTGTTTCTCTGCTCGGGTGGAGGGTGTGGGTGAGCGCTGTGATGGGTCTTCCAAGGAGGGTGCCTTCAGATTCTTCTTCAGAGGTTTCTTCGGGGATTGATTGGAGGCCCTGGGTTGTGGGCTCTGTTGGCTGTTTCCCAGATGTACCTGCGGAAGCAAGGGGAGATAATTAATGCATAGCAGCGGTCTGTGAAACAGGACACATCACTCACAGCATGGTTGTCTGATGGATATTGCACTGCTGGACTTTCACTTGGCAGAGCACCGCCGACCTCACTGTAAGCACAGGACCCCAGTCCAGATCATCGCTGGCCAGTTGGATGGCTCTGTTTCAAAGCCTGTGAGGACCTTGATTTCAGGCATTCTTCCACTGGTCCACGACCTCTCCATCTTGTTGTGTGCCAGCTTGTCCTGTATGAATATAGATACGTATTCCTGGCATGTGTGGGTGGTGAGCGGTCCCATGGATGGGATGAGGACAATGAAGGTGCTTGTGAGAGAGAGTGAATGGTGATGCCCCTTAAACTGGCAGCGAGTCGGATCTCTGTGAAAGTGTGATGGGTTTGAGAGTGTGTGAGTTAAGAGTGTGAGAAGAGTGACTTACACTGGTGGAAAGGAGGAGATCATTCATCCTTTTATGACACTGGGTGGCTGTCCTCTTTCGAAGGGCCTCGGCACTGACTACAGCTGCCACCACCTCCCAAGCCTGATTAGTCACGCCGTTACCATCCTGCAGCCACAGCGGGGTTGGAGAACATCGTGGCAAGCCTCCACGGCATCCAAAAGACGTTGCAGTGACGCGTAGCTAAACCTGGGGGCTGCAGTCTTTTTGCCTTTCATGGACGTCTTCCCTGCAGCAGTTGTGGGCTGGAAGCGCTGAGATGTGTGTGCGCAGCTGGACATTAAATGTGGCACCCGGCTTGCTGAAGCGATGAGATGATGGATTGCCAGGAGAATGAGAGCCTGCCCGCCATGGAAACGGTGTGTTTCTCAGGACTGCATAATTAATGTTGCGGATTTGGGATGATACAGCATGAAAACCCACCATTGCAGCCAGTGGGTAAAACAATGTTTTACCCGCTGGGTAACTGTGGAAGCCCACCATGAAGTCCTCTACCTCTGCTCTGGCTGCAGGATGTTTTACCCGTCCGCTACCGCACTTTGTGCAAATCTGGGACGATTCCGCCCTGGATTCTGTGAGGTGTTGTCTCCTCCTGGGCCATTGATAGTACTGGAAGACTTCCAATTTCACAATGTTAGAAAAAGAATAAATGTAGGAATGCTGGCTGTCACCTTTAAACAGAGCTTGTATTACATGATACTTTGTGCATTGGTTTAGTGAGAAGGGGAACATGCCATGAATTTGGATGATACTGCTCCTGAGCTTGGGGAATGTCCATTGCATTAATTTTCCCCTATTTCCTCTGTGCTGTTACATGGAGGGATCTCAAGAGTATTCTCCTCAAGGGAAATCAACAGCTTTTGATTTATGACTTGCTCCCAATTCCACCTCTTCCTTGCATTATGTGCAATTGTATTAGGTAAGTAATGAAGTAAGTCTCAAGGTGTTATAACTTGAAGGAGAAGTAAATACTGGTGGCTGATCAAGCTGCAGTCTGTATTATGTGGCAGCGACTGGCCATGCATCTTGCACTTAGGTTGTTATAATGATCTTATGTGTGAAATCCTTTCAGCGTGCCAAGACTTTCAAGTGTAAATTGCAGATTGTATCTTAGCCTTGCTGGAGTGTGGATTACAGTCCTAAAAAAACTTATTTTACTCTTGACTAAGTGGTGCAAGTCACTCTGTTAGTGGTCTGAATGAACATCTTTCATTCAGGGCCTGCCATACTGTGCATACATAAACATATAACAGTATATCTCAGGTAGTTTCAACAGTTTCTCCTTGTTTTGTGAACCAGATATTCATGTCTTTTGCTCATTGTCTCTCCATTACTTTTTCCAAAGTTGGACTGAGAAAACAACTGGTAAAGCAAGGTCAGGTCAGGTAAGGTAAGGTGCTTTATTCCACAGAATGTGAACATAAAACGCTAGTTAGGATCATTCTCCTGTAACTTCATCTGTACAATTTATCTTTGTGCTATAAAATACAAATAATGGACATGCTCCACTTCCTCACATAAGTCACCTTGCTTGACTTAAACAAAATTAACATCCTATGTTTTCCTTCTGAATATGATCAAAGCTTGTCCTTGAAGGTTCTGTTTAAAAACCTGACCCATTGTCAGTTAATCTATCACTGTCTTACCCTTTTTTATGACCAGAGAGCAGGCTTGCTAGGCTACCATGGTCAAATGTATGGGAGCAGAGACTTCCCATCACAATGGGTGTGAAGGTGATTATCAATTGCTAAGAGAGGCTAACAATTTGTGTACTGTTTACAGTTCTGGGAAAACAACATCAAAGCCCAGTTCATTAACAATTGTAATCCCCTTTTGCTTCAATGCCATTTTTAAAAGATTTCTCTTAGTGTGCTTTAAAACACAAACCTTAAATTTAGCTTCTATTTTCCAAACCATGGGTATACGTGAGGATCAGTGAAGGAGCTGGAAAAGTTTCTGGGAACTTGGCATGGGTCACCAGTAAATGTGAGGTGTAGGTATAGGTGCAGATTCAGTTGTCGTGAAGTTCAGGGCTAACTGTGATGCCTTCTCCCCACTTCCCCCGCCCCCCGCCACCCCCCCCCCCCCACCCCCTTAATAGTGAGTGTCTGCATAGTATCCTATGTGCGGCCCACATTGAGAATTTGGGAACATTTTTTGAAAGCAGCCATCAGCCAATGATGAGGAGACAACGGGAGAAATGGGGAGGAGAGAAAACTGACTGGTTAAACTGTAATAACTGAAGGTAGATTCTCTCTTGTTGTTCTCCAACTAGTTCTGTTGAAGGGTCATGAGGACTCGAAACGTCAACTCTTTTCTTCTCCGCCGATGCTGCCAGACCTGCTGAGTTTTTCCAGGTAATTCTGTTTTTGTTTTGGATTTCCAGCATCCGCAGTTTTTTGTTTTTTAGATTCTCTCCTGTTGTCTATCAGGCGTCATATGATTTCTGGGAGACTCTGACCAATGAGCCCTCAGCGTGGGCTATCTGGGGGTGGGGCTTCCTGACAAGAGTCCTGATCAAGCATGTAGCACCTGAAAAGCTCTCTGTAATAAGGCTTATCTATTTCTTGTTGAAACCTGTCCAGTCCATCAAATCATTACATAAATTCAATGTTCACTTTAGAATTTAGTGGCTGTGGCCAGTTCTTTCATTGTGCAGTACAGCACGCATGATATTTAACAATGAGGAAGGCCCATGAGGTACCTCCCAGGCTGCTGTGCACTTGAAAAGCTTGCGGGGACATTGGTTAAAAAAAAGGAAAAATAGTGTAAAAAAAAAACAAGCAACTTGTGGTGAGGAGCAATGGGAGAGATTTAAAAGCAAGAGTGAACACATGGAATAAAAGGCTAGGAGATTAACACGAGAAAATTACATAGAGTGAAAAACAGGCACCAGTGGTGGCACTGCTGGAGAAAGTGAAAAATGGATTATGAAAGAGATAGAAATGGTTGAAGAAGGCAGAGTGTTAATTGGGACCCAGCGGTAGGAATGACAGGCTGTCAGAGACCTCATCAACTTGATCTACCCTAAAGGCAAGTCTCATCCTGCAAAGAATAAAACTACTTACAGATGACAGTGCAATATGTTTGGGACAGGGGAGGAATGCGATTATTAAAGGGTAAACTTTCTATTGCATGTTGCTGCTGTGGAGCCTCACCTACTGGGAATGTATATCGGGAAATCATCCTCAATATTCCATTTGGAAAATCCTGGTCCAAGTGAATGTCATTCCTTGACTCTACTGTTGTTGCAGGGTGAGATTTAAGGCACAGACTATTTCCATTGCACTAAAGAAGGCTAAGAGAAGATGTGAGATGGGGGTGGGGGGTGGGTGGTGGTGGCGGTGTGTGGAGAGGCTCGTGGGGGAGACAGTGGCATAGTAATAATGTCACTGGACTAATAATCTAAAGGTCCAAGCTCTAGGGGCACAAATTCAAATCCCATCATGGCAGCTGGTGAAATTTAAATTCAATTAATAAATCTGGAATTGAAAGCTACCTTCAGTGATGGTGGCCATGAAACTATCATCGATTGTTGTAAAAACCCACCTGGCTCACTAATATCATTCAGAGAAGGAAATCTGTTGTCCTTACCCTGTTTGGCCTACATGTGACTCCAGACCCACAGTAGTTGACTCTTAACTGCCCTCTGAAATGGCCGTGCAAGCCATGCAGTTCAAGGGCAATTAGGGATGGGCAACAAATGCTGGTCTTGCCAGCAAAGCCCACATCCCATGAAATAAAGAAAAAATTCAAAAGAGTTCTTCTGTTAAATTATGCAGTTTTGATAGAAAGAATAAGGAAAGATTATTTACACTGGATAGGGAGCCAATGATGCAAGGATCAATGATGTAATTTAAAATAGACATCAAGAGAAAGAGATTAGGATGAATTTATTCATTGGAGGTTGCTGGAGCCCGGAGTGCTTTGGCAAAGAGAATTCTTGGGACAGAGATTATTAACCAGACATGGGAAAAGTGGGCACCTTAGTTCAGGAGATTGTTAGGACAATGACTGGTGCAGCCTGGTAAGGTCTTGTGTTTTGTAGATAGGCAGGCATAAGAGGCTCAATGCAAATCAGTTGCCCTCTCAGTTGCATATGGGCCAAATTGACTCCGTCTGCACTGTAAAGTGCTACTGATTTTGCAATTTATTTTTGGGATGTGAGCCTCACAAGCTCCTCTGAGAGCACTGAGAGTCCCATAGTGTGTGATTAGAGTCATATAAAGACTGGATCAGGTAGGGGCACTGGTTTCCATATCTGAAGACTTTGATGAACCAGTTGGCAAAATCTGGCAGTTAAGGACAATTGTACAAGTGCCAATTTCCTAACTTACCATGATGAAGTTTGAACTCTCAACCTCTAGAGCTACCAATCTAGTTCAATAACTGCTACACTGCTCTACATTTCATGAGGCTCCAGAACAGAAGGATACACATGGAGGTTATACCCTAAGCTGAGCATGGAAGGATGGTTTCATGCAAGAAATGTATGGGCCTCTCAATTCTAGAACACAAGATTCCACATGGCACTTACCGGACACAGAATAGTTCGTACCTGGAGCTGCTTACCTTGCATTGCCAGCCACGGTTTTTTTCCTCTTAAACATGTCGAGCAGGCTGTTAGACCTGCAGGCAGCTTTTCCATCACCTACATGCATGCGCACGACATCTGAGGTCGTGAAAGCGCTACGAACATTGCGCTCCGGCTTGGCGATGATTATGTAGATCTTCGGGGTGAACATACAGCCCAGGGCCACAGTCACACTTAAGCTAACTGAGAAACTGGTCGTGATAATCTTGTAGTTGCTGCCAAAGTAGATGGGGACGAAGGCCAGCCATATAATACATGTTGTGTACATGGTGAAGGCTATGTATTTGGCTTCATTAAAATTTGCGGGAACGTTCCTGGTCTTGAAGGCATAATAGGTACAGCTCATGATGAGAAGCCCGTTGTACCCTAGAGGGGCTACTACGCCCAGGTTGCTTGTGTTGCAGATTAAGAAGACTTCATCGATGCTTGGATAGGAGAGGACGGGCGTAGGGGGCTCCAGGATCAGCAGTGTGACCACTATGGTCATCTGAACACTGATCAAGATGAAAGCGATCACCAACTGGGCCCAGGCACTCATGAACCTGGGCTTGCGGGTGCAGATCTTCTTCTTGCTGCCAGCCAGGATCCTGGCGATACGATTAGTTTTGGTCACTAAGGCAGAGTAACACATGGCAGCAGCAAGCCCAACCAGGATCCTCTGGAAGTAGCAGGAGGCTATGGTGGGCTTGGCCAGCAACGTGAACGGACAGATGTAGCCCAGGAAGATGCCAGCCAGGATGATGTAGCAGAGCTCGCGGCTGGAGGACTTGACCACTGGCGTATCCCTGTACAGCACGAAGATAAGAGTGACAAACATGGTGGCAAGGATCCCTAAACAGGAGAACACGACAGCGATAGCAGACTCCACATCACTCCACCTCAAGTGCTTCACGTCAATTCTCTTACAACCTGTGGAAAAGGAAGAAGTAGGGAAAAATAGGTTCAGAAAACATGAGTAATTTGGGTGTCAGTCCCTAAGATCTCTCAGTAACTCAGCATCTCTCTGTAACTCAGTTGTCAATTTTTGTCTGATAGCTCTCATGTGAAGCAGCTAGAGATGTTTAACTAAAGACAACATATAAATGCAACTGGTTAATTCAATACAAATGGTGAGTGGTTTGTAAAATCTAATGTCTGATACTTTATTTCTTGTAGAAAAACTCAGAAAAATGCCCATTTTTGACTGAACTAGTCAAATTATTGGAAGATAGGGCTTTGGTACATGCATTTCCTGGGAATATGAGCAGGGGGACAGCGGCCGATTGTAATCTATGAATTATTAGGCGATAGCAAGTCACCTGATATTTGTAGGCATCAAAATTCACGACTCCACTTGTGGATATTTGCATTGTAAATGGCTGCTGGACAAGCAAGTAAATCCCAGTTTTCCTACCAAGCCTGGAACACACAGCCCACATCTTTCATTGGCATTCGAGGAATAGATTTTCCATTGTGCAAAGTAGGTCATTCGCAGAGGGACGGTGAAATTTGACTTTGATGTGGGTTACCTAATGGCGTGGTCAATTGGCTGCCTATTTTGCACTCTGCTCAAGGGTCCTTTTTTAAAAAAAAATGAATATTTAAATGAGGTTGGTGTAATTGTTGGCTTCCAGTTACCTGTTGGGAAATCTCACGCAACATGGGTTGGGCACGTGAGGTCGAGAACCAGATTTCCTGAACCCAGAACCCTGCAAGTGGGGTCAGAGATTCTGAGCTGCAGTAACATACAGTGTGATTTGACTGTGCAGCTTGGGAATGCTGCATGAGTTGCTCATTAATGACCTTTATGAAGATCTTAACAAGTAAAAATGAGTATTTCCTCCTTTCTGCCAGCCTGTCTTTTGATCGCATAACCCCTGTGCTAGTTCCACAGTGGCAGGGTGAAAATTCCTACATCCTCTCTCTCACGCACAGCAAATTTGGCTAAAAGAGCAAATGTGCACCTTTTCCACTTGGTTGTCATGTGATGTAGGGTGCACTCTGGAATTTTCAGCTTCAGCTTACACATGGACAGGGGTGCACCTCTCACACCGATAGGCGTGCACGCACACCAAGCACGCGTTAGGCACAGGGGAAATGTTCAACTGAAGCTTCAGGCAGAAAGACAGGCCTGGCTGGTGCAAAATCCTTGCAGGCATTAATTATCCAACCTTATGGAGTACATTTTATGAATTTTAAACTCAGGATTGCGTAATTTTCTTGCGCTTATTAAAAATGTCATTTCTAGCAATACACCCTCATCTGAGTGAAGCAAACATTGGGCAATGAAGGCTGTATGTAGGAATATGTCCGCAATTAGACATGATGTTTTAGTGTTACTTCTTGGTTAGTGAATGGTTCCTCTGAAAATAATCCAGCAATTTAATGGGTCAGTTTTCTATTGGTCACTCTGGTATATTTGACCACTTTTTAATTAGTTTCGCTTTAGTTAATGGGTGGTTGACTGGTAACTTGGGTAAGGGGTAATTTGAGGCAATTGTGATTTCTTTTGCCGTACAAATAGGTGACACATTGAGAGTGTAATGTCCTGAAGTGTGTTAATCTGGATCAGTGAATAGCATTCTCAATCCTGAATCAGAACGTTGGGGTTCAAGCCCCGGAGCCGGGATTTTAGATTTGAGCACAAAAATCCAGGCTGATCTCTTCAGTGCAGTACTGAGGGAGCTGGATGTGCCACCTGTTAGATGAGACATTAGGGCAGAATTTTCCAGCCCTATTGGCGTTGGGCGTCATGGCAGGCGGTGGGGGACAATATGGCGAAAAGGCCGAAAATTGGTTTCACGCCGGTGTGAAAGCACAGCAGGATCATCCAATGGTTCCGGAATGTGAATCCCGCTCGAGGCCGACGTGAACCTGATTTGCATCCTGGTAATGGGATGTGAACTAAGACCCAGCCGGAATCAACGCCCACCTCCGCTCCCCACCTCCCCCCCCCCCCCCCGCCCAGGACTCCAGAACTCCAGATTTACTGTTACGCCGGCCCAGAAAACGTCTGGGCAAGTGTGACGTGCAGAAGTTAGGACTTACCGTTAGGGCCTTGCTCAGATCGCGGACCTCCGTGGGAGCAGAAGATGCTAGAACCCTACAGCTACTGGACCCTGGAGCAGCATGTGCATTGCGTGCTGCATGGATCCTCGTGGACATGACTCAGCCACGAAGCAGCTCACAGAAGGTGAAGGTCACCATTGATGTCTCGGGTCTGTTTTGGAACATCACGTTCTTTGCCATGGGCTGCTACGGATGGTCGGCAAGGAGGGGGAGGAGAGGAAGGTCCAGCAGTGGGTGGGAGAGGAAGGTATATGGGGAGGGGAGGTTGGGAGGGGAAGGGGCAGAGGTGGGTGTAAGGGGGGGAGCAAGGTGTAAGGAGGGAAGGAGTCCAGAGTGGGGGAAGGGGTCCAGAGTGGACCAAGGGGTCTGGAGTGGGAGACGGGGTCTGTATTGGGGGAAGGGGTCCGGATTGGGGGAAGAGGTCTGGATTGGAGGAAGGCGTCCGGAGTGGGGGAAGGTGTCTGGGGGAGGAGGCAGTAAGGGGCGGAAAATGCCCAGGTGAAGGTGCAAGGAAGGGGTTTTTGGAGTCAATGACTGCTTCCTGGGGAGCGAACTGAGGGTGAGTGTGGTAGGAGGGAATGGTGAGTGAGAGTGGGGGGCAGAAGGAGTCGATAGGGTGAGTGAGGGTGAAGGTGCGGTGGGAGCAGTAGAAGGTATGGCGAGAGTGGTTGGTGGGGGCTCGGAGGCAGCCATGGATCCTGGGGGAGGGAAGGATGAGGTCGGGGAGGTCAATGTAGACGGGGTTTCAATTCTCAGGAAAGTAGGGAACATGCACATTCACCTGGACATCCTGGAAAGACATCCTGGAAAGGTGGGAGGTGGAAAGTGATACCAACGGGGTCAACAGTGATAGCTGAGAGGACGTGGGAGACTGGGGGAGGCAAAAGGACAGGGGAACTGATCAAAAGGTTGTCAAAATCGATAGTGAGCAGAGTCATGAGTTGGATGGGCACAGGTGCTGCATGGGAATGTGATCCAGGGGGCAGAGATGTGGGTCAGATGGACACTGAAAGATAACCCCAGGAGGCAGTATTGAAAAGGCTTGCAGAAGTGAATAAGTGCGTGGGAGAATGCTTACACAAGGCTCCGAAAGGCCCTGCCACACACACTTCTTCCTCCAGATTTACTCGTGCTCTGACTGTGTATAGCTGATCTGTTAGTTGGGGGAAGCAGTGGGAGGACTCGTGAAGCCTGTCAATGAAGCTGGAAGACACCATTACACATTACTCAGTGAAAGTGAATATATTTTCAGATTAAAAAGTGACAAAATGTGTTCACCCATGCAACCATTTGTGATCAGAATTACATAACTTTCTAAGCCTACCACTTCTTCTAGGTGCTGCCCTGACATCTGCAGCAGGGGTGGAGACAGCTTGTGCAATGGTTGGCCCTGTTGTCTCTGATGACTTCAGCATGCATTCTTTGGAAAGCCAAAACCTTGAGGGCCCTGGCTTGCTTTGGCTGTCCTCCTGTGGGCCGGCTGCTCCCTCTCCAGAGACAGAGGATGAGGTTGGGGGCTTCACGGGCAAAGGGGACTTGAAGGGAGCGAACAGCCTCTGAAATTCTTGAGTGGATGACCCAGGGGTGTCCAGCTGCTGCTTCTCCTCCCTTCATGTGCCCGAGGGCCCAGGCCTGACTTCATGTGAGGAAGGAGCACCTGGAGGGACGTTGAGGTGTCCCATTTCCATTTCATGTTGCCACTGCAGGAACTCGTCCATGACTATCATGGTGACGTGCAGGTCTGTGCATACCTCTATGTTCTGCTGGACCACGGTCTCCGTGGCATCTGCCATCCTTCCCATGGAGACCACTATGTGTGCACATGTGGGCATCATTTAAGAGAGCAGGTGGATTCACTCCTCCAACTCACATGCTACACTGTTGAGGGTTTCCAGAAACTCTGTATGATATTTTCCTACCTTCTGTTGACTTTCAACGATGAGTTGGAAGGCAGAACCCAGAGGCTCATCACCTGACTTGGACCTCACAGATTCCTATTCTCCAGCCGAGTGCTGGGGAGCTCAGCCAGATGTGCATCTGTGTGGTGACCATTGGATTATGAACCTGAGCCTGCTCTGGATCTAGGTCCCACCAGGGCGTGTGTCTGCATTGGTAAAGAGTGTGGGTAAGTGCTATGATGGGTCTTCCAGGCTTCTTATTTCCAGCTCTTCAATGGAGGAGGAGTCCTCTTGGCTGGAGGTGAGGACCTGGATGGAGCTGAGGGACTGGCTGGCTGAGGGTATCAGTCGCTTGGCAGAACTCCCTGTGAACCAAAGTAGAGATAATTAGTGCCTGTCAGCAGAGTCAAAGCAGGAGAGGGAGCACTCACAGTTGCAGTGAGGGAGGGATGATCTGGTGCTGGATCCTCACGTGGATGTTTGCTGCCGACCTCACCGTCACCGAGGCACGGCCCACACCCTCACCAGTCAGTGCGATGGCGCACTGCTCAAAATGTGTGAGGGACCCAATGTGGGCCACTCCATCCATGGTCTGGGACCTCTCCCTACTGTTGTGAATCAGCTTCTCCTGCAAGAAAGCAGATGGAAAATCTGAGCAGGGCACATGGCACTGCGTGGAGTGTTTGTGTGGTGAGTGGAGCCATGGACAGGATGAGGATATGAGCTCCAGAGACTATGGGCCTGATGGAGATGTGAGGGTGTGTGTGAGAGTTAGTGGTGTTGTCCCTTGAGGTGTGAGATCCCCATGGATGTGCGATGGGCTTGTGAGTGCGTGAGTTGAAAGTGATGAGGTGGTTGGCTTACCCTGGTGGAACAGATGAGAGCATTCACCCTCTTCCTGCACTGGATGGCTGACCTCCTCTGTGCTCTGGTGGTGCTGACCACCACTACCACTGCCTCCCAGGCTGGATTGATGACATTGGTGGCCAGGGTGGGTGTAGAGGATATTGCAGCAGCCTTTCAGTGTGCCCAGCAGGCACCCCAGAGAGGCATCACTAAATTTGGGAGCTGTCATCTTCTTTGCTTTCAGGGACCATCTGTCACCTAGAGCAGTCCTGGCCTGAAGACATGAAGTAGGCTGTGCTCTGGTGCGCTTTAAATATGGCGCCCAGAGCAAGGAAGTGCTGAGGTCATGGAGTGGCAAATCCGAGTCCACCCACCAGTGATCCGGAATGTGAGGCTGGACATGCCGGGAATGTGATGATATGGCGCGAAAACCCGCCACTGTGGCCGGTGCGTAAAACAACTATTTTCACGCTTACTATGCACCTCACGCAAATCTGGGACGATTCCGTCCTTGGTTTTCCACCTTCTAGGGTGGATGATTTAGACCCTAACGGCATTATTTTGAAGAGCAGTGCTGTTCCCCCTGGTATTATGGCCAACATTTATCCCTTAACCAACATCGCTAAAACAGATTGACTGGTAGTTATCACTTTCTGCTTTACTATTTGTGTGGGAACTTGCTGAAAATTGGCTGCTGCATTTTCTTGCTTAGCAACAATGACTACACTTCAAAAGTACTAAATTGGCTGCAAAGCATTTTGGGGCATTCTTAAGATGATCCAAGGTAGACCAAATGGCCTCCCTCATCTGTATCTGTTTCAGTGATCAAAATATATATTAAGGGAAGAAAGACTTGAATTTATATTGTGCTTTTCCTGACCACTGAATGTCTCAGCACCAGAATTGGGCCAGAATTCACTTTAGGAATTGCCAAGATGCTAATGGCCTCTCGTTGTAAACTCCTAACAGTTCACTCCTCCAAATTCCATTTTTGGTATGTCACTTTAAACACTACAGCCAAGATTACGCACCACAGCCACTGTCATGCATTCAAACCAAACCTGGAAATCATGTCATAATGAGGTGGCTCCACTAAAGCACCACAGACTGACAGGCTGAAACTTATCAGTTTCTCAGCCGATGTCACACCTCCCCACTCTGGACACACCTTGGAGTTATTTGGGGACCTCTGTATCTGATTTCATGATAATCCACTCTTCTAATTTACACTTCCTGCTTCAGACTCTGCATTGTTCATTTCAGAATAATTCAATCTGATTGGTTAAGGACACGCACAGTTGTTTGCCCTGTCCACACAGTTCCCACAAGCCCTGTAGAGGAGTCCATAGTGTTTCGATCTCAACAACTTTCAGTGTGAAGTCTCAGAAATTAAACAGGCATGGGAAAAGAAAAATGGAGGGGGGTGTTCGTTCACTGGCTGCAATATTCTGGCTTACTGTGTATTGAACCACTGAGGAGGTTTAAGAAATTGGAAAGAGAGCTCTCCAGTGCATCAGCAGAATGTCCCAAGTTTTAGTGCCCATCTATGTCCAATCAGCTGATTTCATCCAGGGCAGCTGTAGAGGACGCTACAACTGACCTCAGTGCCACTGAAGTACGGGGGATGAGGAGGCAAGGAGGGAAATTGCAACCCGGTGATCCATGCTAGACAACATGTGAATGTTAGATGGCTTGGGCTTGCGTGTGATGCTCTTCAAGGTGAATACAATATGGAAGCCCTTGAGAAAATGCAAAAATGCCAGAGCGGAGAGGGTAGATAGAGCTATCAGGAAAGGCCGAAAAAGCTGAGGCTCTTTTTTATAGAAGAGAGAAGACTGAGGGGTGACCTGCTGGAGATGTTTAATATTATGATGAGGTTGATAGGGTGGACATGGCGAAGATGTTTCCCCTAGCATGGAGTCCAAAACTAGGGACCACATATAGAAGATAGCCCCTAATAATACCCATAAGGAATTGAGGAGAAATGTCTCGGTCTGGAAACCGGTGAGAACGTGGAACTTGTTACCACATAGAGTAGATGAGTCGAATAGCATAGATACATTTAAGCAAATGCTAGATAAACACAGGAGGATGAAAGGAATAATAGGCTGTGGCGATTGAGGTGATGGAGTAAGGTGGAAGGAGGCTTGTGTCGAGCATAAACACATGGAACTGTTGGGCTGAATGGCTTTTTCCTGTGCTGTGACATCTATGTAGCTCCTATGAGGATTGGCCATTTGGGCAGCTGCTGACCATGAATTCATTACTCCAGTGAAAGTCAGTATTGTGAGGAGGCTGGAAGTGGGGGGTAAGGGGGAAAGAAACAGGGAACAAAGCAATAAAAAGCAACGAGAAATATTAAAGGTTCACAGTCTCAACATCTTTTTGTAAAATACGTCCTTTATTTGCTCATCTGCCAACTGGGGTGATGTCACCATTTAGCAAAGAACCTTGTGTGATGGGAGCCGGAGTTGATACTGGGGTACACACCTGTTGAGTGAAGTTTGCGTCCTGATGCCTGAAGCGTGCACTAAGGATCTTGTGAAGCACTAAATTGTGAAACATACTCTAATTTCAGGACAGATAAAGAAGGAGAAACTTACATTTATATAGCACCTTTCATGACCTCAGGGTGTACATTATAAAGCATAGTCACTGTTCTACTGCAGGAAACGTGACAGCCAATTTGTGCATGGCAGTGCGATAATCTGTTTTGCTGATGTTGGTTTGCGAGAAACATATCAACCAAGACATTAGGGAGATCAGCCCTCCTCTTCTTCAAAACTGTGCCAAAGGGATTTTTTTTTACATGCATCTATGCTATCTCATTATGAAGACACCCCCCGAATCTTGGGCCAGTTTCCTAAGAGTATCATTACCTTTGAGGTCATCATTCGGCCACCAGCCTAGCTCGCAGGCCCTGCACGTGAACTCATCCTGCATGTACTCATTCTCTTTGCAAGTTGTGCAGATCCAACAGCAGCTCACCTCGCCCTTCCGAATAACCTATCGAAACAGAACAGAAACTTCTTCAATTGAAAACAAGAAATGCTGGAAAGCACTCAGCTGTCGAGAGAGAAAGAGAGCTAACATTTCAGGATGACAACCGTACATCAACAGCTGAGAGACAAAACTCCTTCAGCATGTGCCCCTTTGAATGGCAGTGAAGCCCAATATTGAGATTGCGAAGGCTCATTTCAGCAAGTTGGGGGCCAACCTTAAGAAGAAATCCAACAATCCCAATCCTTTTTACAGGTGATTTCAGTGAATGTGCTGGTTGGACTCACCTTGATCTGTCCTCTGATGCAGGGCTCGCTACAGACAGAACGCACCATCTTGGTCATGTTCATCTGAAGCTTGTTGTCGTCTATGTCCAGCCACCCTTCATACCACGTCCCAATGTTAACATAGTCATATATACCATTCTCTGTAACTTGGAGATTCATAATGTCATACCTGGCAATTCAAAGAAGAAGTTTAACTAGGACTGGCATTCTTGGGTGTGGATTGCTGTAGCAGTCCCATCATGAGAGAGGGAACCTTGCTCAACAGGAGCGGGTCCCAGAGACGGACAGATCTATGGCACCATAACACTAGGTCTCCAACTCGCATCCTCATTGAATAAGGCTTCCTGCTGGGAGCGCAAGCTTGTTGAACAAACATTGACTTGTTCACCAGTTAGAAAATTAAACACAAAAGGAGCCTTATTCAACCCATCGTGCCTGTGCTAACTTGTCAAAACAGCTTGTCAATTAGCCACACACACACACTCTTTTCCCCAAAACCCTTTTTATCTCTTTTCAAGTAACTATCCAATTGTCTTTTTTAAGTTCAGGTAGTGCGTTCACGATCATTACACCGTGTAAAAAAGTCTCCTCCTCCACTCTGGTTCTTTTGCCAATTATCTTGAATCCATATCCTCTGGCTAGTGACTCTATTACCAGTAAAACTATTAAAATCCTTCATAATTTTGAACACCTCTTACAAATCTCCTCTTTTGCTTCTCTGATCTAAGGGAAACAATCCTAATTTCCTCTCCACACAACTGAGTCATTCAGTCCTGGGGCGAATGAAGTTTTAATACTTCAGCATTTACAGCACTTTAAAGTCAAAAATGCTAATAGGGGCTCCTTTCCTTGGGGAAAAAAAGACTTAGAGGACATCTGATATCTTACAAATGACAAACAGATTAGATAGAGTCTATAAAAGAGAAACTGTTTCTATTTGTGGGTGTGCCCTAAGCAAAGAGGAATAAATATAAGGTAGTCATTAACAGATCAAATAAAGAATTTAGGAGGAACTTCTATGTAAAGAGTGATGAGCATGTGGCACTCATGGGAGTGGATGAAGCAGATAGTATTGGTACATCTAAAGGGAAGATCGATGTATACATGGGTGAGCAAAGAATAGAGGAATAAGGGGCAGTGCGGGAAGGGTTAACTAGAAATTGGCATTTAAACACCAGCATGGATCAGCTGGTCAAATGACCTGCAATGTGCTGTATAATCTATACAATACATACTCTGCCAATGCTTTGATGAGCAATTTGACAGAGAAAGCTAAATAGGTGATGGAAGTTATAAGATGTGAAAGTCTAGGCTGATGAAATGGAAAGAAAGATAGGCACAATGTAAAGCAGATGACCGATTCTATAATGCCAAATTTATGATTTCACCAATTTTGCTCCCATTCAATTGTTCTTAGCAAAAGGCCCCTTTTGATTTTTAATATTTGCTAAGAATCATTAAAATAAGGTGAGAGACATCTCTAATAACATTAGTACTTGAAGTTCATGGTTACCTCTGTGGTCAATCTCTAAGGGATACAGTGAACATAAGAACATAAGAAATAGGAGCGGCAATAGGCCATTCAGCCCCTCAAGCCTACCCTGCCATTCAATAAGGTCATGGCTGAAATGCCCCAGGCCTCAACTCCTCTTTCATGCCAGTGCCTCATAGCCCTCAACTCCCCGATATTTCAAAAATCTATCTACCTCCTCTATAAATACTTTCAGTGATCTAACGTCCACAACTCTCTGGGGTAGAGAATTCCAGACATTCACTACCCTCTGAGAGAAGAACTTCCTTCGCATCTCAGTTTTAAATGAGCATCCCCTTATTCTGTAACTATGTCCCCTGGTTTGAGATTCCCCCACTTGTGGAAACATCTTCTCAACATCTACCCTGTCAAGCCCCCTCAGAATCTTGTACGTTTCAATACGATCACCCCACATTCTTCTAAACTCTAATGAATAAAGGCCTTTCCTAAATATGAGGACCAGAACTGTACACAGTACTCCAGGTGTGGCCTCACCAACACCCTGTACAGTTGTAATAAGGCTTCCCCATTTTTAAACTCCATCCCCCTAGCAATACAGGCCAAAATTCCATTTGCCTTCTTAATTACTTGCTGCAAGCTAACCTTTTGTGTTTCATGCACAAGAACTCCCAGATCCCTCTGTGCTGCACTTTTTTAGAGTCTCCCTCCATTTAAATAATAGTCTGCCTTTTGATTCTTCCTACCAAAGCGCATGACCTCACATTTTCCTACATTAAACTCCATCTGTCAAGTTTTTGCCCAGTCACAACCTATCTGTATCCCCTTGCAGATTTCTTATGTCCTCATCACAACATGCTCTCCTGCCGAATTCATATTGTCAGCAAATTTAGATACATTACCCTCTGCCCCCTCCTCCAAGTCATTAATATAGACAGTAAATAATTGAGGCCCTAGGACTGCCTTGTGGCACTCCACTAGTTACGTCTTTCCAATCTGGAAAAGACCCATTAATCCTGACTCTCTGTCTTCTGTGTATTAACCAATCCTCAATCCATGCTAATACATTACTCCCAATACTGTGAGCTCCTATCTTGTGCAATAACTTTTTACGTGGCACCTTATGGAATGCTTTCTGGAAATCCAAATACACTACATCTACCAGTTCCCCTTTATCAACTCTGCTTGTTATATCCTCAAAGAACTCTAGCAAGTTTATCAAACATGATTTCCCTTTCACAAAACCATGTGGACTCTGTTTGATTGTGTTAAGCTTTTCTAAATGTCCTGCTATTTCTTCCTTAATTATGGATTCTAGCATTTTCCCAATGACAAATGCTAGGCTGACTGGCTTATAGTTTCCTGATTTTTGTCTCCCTCTCTTCTTGAACAGGGGCATCACATTAGCAGTTTTCCAATCCGCTGGGACCCTCCCGGAATCCAGTGAGTTCTGGAATATTTTTACCAATGCCTCCGCTTTCTCTGCAGCCACTTCCTTTAAAACCCTTGGATGCCGGCCATCAGGTCCTGGTGACTTGTCTGCCTTAATTCCATTAGTTTGTTAAATACTTTGTCCCTCCTGATAGAGACCGTTACAAGATCTTTCCTCCCATTAGCTCCTTGCTTATCTGATATCTTTGGGATGTTTATAGTGTCCTCCACTGTAAAGACTGATGCAAAATATTGGTTTAAATTATTTGCCATTTCCCTGTTCCTTATTATCAATTCTCCAGTTGCATCCTCCAAGGGTCCCACTCTTTCTTTTTATATACCCTTGGAGCTCTTGCCATTTGTTTTTATATTTCTTGCCAATTTACTTTCATAATCAATTTTCTACCTCTTTATTAGCTTTTTAGTCATCTGCTGCTGGTCCCTAAAAAATTCCCAATCCTCGGGCCTACCACTAGTTTTCATTTTAGTTTTGGATTGGATACTCTCCCTGACCACCTTTGTTAACCACAGGTGGTTCATCCTTCTCACCGAGTCCTTTTTTTTACCAGGATCAATTTTTGCTGAGCATTATTAAATATCTGCTTCAATGTCTGCCTCTGCTCATCCACTGACCTTCCCCTTAGTTTATTTTCCCAGGCTGCTTTGGACAACTCTTCTTCATACCTCTGTAATTGCCCTTATTTAAGTTGAGGACACTGGTTTAAGACCCGAGTTGCTCGTCTTCAAACTGAATTTGAAATTCTACCATGTTGTGATCGCTATCCTCCCGCACAAACCCCCCCACCCCCCACAGAGAATCTTAACTATGAGACCTCTTATTAATCTTATCTCATTACACATTACTAGATCTAAAACAGCCTATTCCCGGGTAGGCTCTGCAACTTATTGCTGGGGAGTAAAACCACCTGAATTGTTCTTTGAAAGAATTGCTGCAGACTTGATGGGCTGAATGACCTCCTGTGCTAGACTATGATTCTAAGAAAGGTCCTTGTTGCAGCTGACTTCCTGAACTTTCCCTGCTGTGGGGTAACCTTATTCCTTGACATTGTTGTCCATCACTTACTGACCGTTCATTTCATGAAAAAGACTTGCATTTATATAGCGCCTTGCCTACTAAAATCTGATTTTGTGACCTTGTTCGAGGGATGTACATTGGCCAGGACAGCGGAGAGAACTCCCCTGCTCTTCTTTGAAATAGTGCCATGAGATCTTTTATGTACGACCAAGAGGGCAGTTGGGGCACTGTTTGAAAGTCTCATCTGAAAGATGGCATATCCAACAGTGCAGCACTCCATCAATACTGAATGGAACAACAGTCTGGATTATCTGCCCGAGTGCACCTAGAGTGAAACTTGAACCTACAACCTTCTAAAGGCAGAGGCAAGATTACTACTCCTGAACCACAGCGGAGACCAACTCAGAGTGCTTCCTACCTCCCTTCAAGTCTGCTTTCACTTCCTCCCCTTCTGGGAGACAGAATGCAGGTCTCACCCCAGCTGGTTCAAACTGTTAAAGACACGTGCGTCTATTTAAAGGAATGTGAGTGAAGTGTCTGATTTAAAATAACAAAGCGTCGTGGATTCATCAAACCATCAATGCGCAGATATGCACTACAGCTGTATGTATAAACAATAATATATAAACTGTAAGTGGGGTGTCTAATTTATATTTTCTGAGGCTACTTCCAATGTGCTGTGAAAGAGCACTGAGGTTATGGAGCTGCATTGTCTGGTGGCTGCCATTATAGAGGTGCGATTTTTAGGAAGTAAAACAATGCCTGTTAAAATCTACCCAATTGCATTCCTTTTGTCACATTTTTTCCCCAGTGGAGGCGACAGATAACAGGTGAAACAGTAAACTGTGCGCATTTTGCTACAATTCACGTCATTGTGGGGCGGAGTGAACTGTGAGTAGCGAAGGGGCAATCAAGAGCACGGAATTCTGAGGCCTTGTGCCTAGTCACATCCTTGCACAATGCATCGAATAGCTAAAGTGATCAGTCATTCGGTAACTCAAGTATTGACAAGCCAACACAGGAACCCTGAAACAAAAACAAAAAATGCTGGAAAACCTCACCAGGTCTGACAGCATCCATGGAGAGAAAGACAGAGTTAACGTTTTGAGTCCGTATGGCTCTTCCAGACTCAAAACGTTAACTCTGTCTTTCTCTCCACAGATGCTGTCAGACCTGCTGAGTTTTTCCAGCACTTTTTGTTTTTGTTTCAGATTTCCAGCATCCGCAGTATTTTGCCTTTATCCAGGAACCCTGAATATTGGTTCTGATCTAAAAAGAAACCAAGCAGAAACTTTAAAAGCTTTTTTTAAAAAATGAGCTCAGTTATTTTGGTACAATGAAAAGAGAGAAGAAAAAAGTTTCAATTTTGATAGTCACGTCATATCAGAACCTTCATGGACCAAGAGAGCTGAACTGAAGAGAGATAATATAAACATGATCCATGCTCTCACTTTACAGAACCTAATTTAAAATCAGGCATTGTGAAAACTGCCATTTAGGCTGTGATCAGGTTAACGTAGAAGAATTGCAATATCAAACCACTATCCGTTTGCAGTTCACTTAAGAGATACTAAGCCAGCAATTTATAGGAAAAAGAAGCATTTTACAGGGACAGGCTTGTCTCCACAGATGCTGACTGACCTATTCCATCCCTGCCTGAGCCTATCAGCTGCTGAAAACCTCATCCATGTCTTTGTCACCTCCAGATTCAGCCATCCTATTGCTCTACTGGCTGGCCTTCAATCTTCTATCCTCAATAATCTTTTGGCCATCCAAAACTCTGCTGCCCATTGCCTATCAATACAAAGTCCCATTCACCCATCATCCCTTTGCTCACCGCGGTTAAGCAACAGCTTGATTTTAGAATTCTCACCCTTGTGCTCAAATCCCTCCATGGCCTCAACCCCACTCCCACAACTCTGTAACCTGTTTCAACCCTCTGAGAATATCACATACCTTCAATGCTGCATCCTCAATTTCCTTTGCCATACCATTGGTGGCTGTGGCCTTCACTTGTCCATGTTCCAAGATCTGATATACCCTCCTTAAATCTCTCTGCCTTGCTACCTCTTTCTCCTTCTCTAAGATGCTCCTTTTGACCAAGGGGAGAACTTTCTCCCCATCGTGGGGGGTGTTGTGCAGGGGCTGGGCACCGTCATTTTATGTGGGTGGGCCAATTAAGGCCCGTGCAGTGTGACATGCACCCGGAAGCACTGTGCGCTCCCTGTGTGGGCAGGGGGTGGGTTGCCTGAGTCGGGACTGCGCGCGGAACAATGCAGAAACCTCCCTGAGGTACTGAGGTGCCTGTGGATAAGTTTCCATGAAAAATGCGAAGGCCGACTGGGCTCTTCGCCTGCCCAACAACCTTAAGGTTGGACGGGCAGCTCAGGTAATTGCTTAAGTGGCTTTTTAAATGTCCTAAACAGGCCTTTGACAGTTCGGCAGGCGCGCAGCCGACTCGGCTGTGTGCCCACCAAACTGAAAATCTAAATGATGCACAGTGATGTCGGGACGCACACCCAACGTCACCCCGTGTCATTTTACACCTCAGTGAGCAGGCCCCACCTCTGCTCGCCGAGCTGAAGATTCAGCCTCAATCTTTTTGGTCACCTGTTCTGATATCTCTAATTGTGGCTCAGTGTCAATTGTTGTCTGTTGCTGATCCTGTGAAGTACTGTGAGCTGTTTTACTATGATAAAGGTGCTATATAAATGCAAATTGTTGTTGTTGTCAAGTGCTTCCAGCAATATCTGTTTCTGCCTCAGATTTCACAGGGACATATGATGTAGGCGTTAGACAAACTCCTTTCTGGGTGATAATTGTCTCAAAAAAGCGAGAGGAGGGGAGATAAAATGTGTGGCTACATCTGGAATTAAACCGAACTGATAATTAGCTAGAGTGTTCAATTCACACAAAAAGTGACTGACGGAAAGGACCAGAAAACTTAATTTTTTTTTTCTCTTGTGAAGCCAAGGCTCTCTTTAGCCTCAAGAAGTTAGTCAGCAAGATGTCAAAAGTAGGGATGTGCTTATAACCCAGGACTGAGCATTCAACCTTTTAAATTTGATCCTGGTTGCCGAAACTTGTCTGATATCTGAGGAAGCTGTGCTTTGGGGCTGTGTTTGCTGCCAACATGGTACTTGAGCAATTGTACTGCTTCACTCCCGGCATCATTGCAAATGACGGAGATCAAAATTCATATCAATTATACTTTTCAGTTCCTTAGATACTCATAGGCCTAAGACTTTTATTTGTATTGAAAAATAAATGAATAGTGAGTTTTTAAATTAAAGCGATAGCGGTCATCCGTCTGGTAAAGCAGCAAATCTCTATGTAATTTTATCATTTTCTAAATATTAAAGCATTAATGTACTTGCATATGAAACAATTCAAAAACACTCACGGATCAATCTGAAAGCCTTAGACATTGAATATACAATCCTCATATTCAGCATATAATGTTGCTTTGGCTTAACTCTAGGTTATCTGGAAAGTTCATGCACAACCAGATGATAAAGAACCTAATATAACACAGAGATTGATTAAAAGCGGAATATACACATTCAGGTTCTTAGAGGTTTTGAACACAATTATGGCTATTTGGACTCAAATTGTTTAGTTTGAAAATCTCCGCCGAAGTTCTTTTAAAGGCAGGTTTTGCTGGCATTGTGCCCTCGGCCAATGACATCGTTAGTTTTCTGCACTTGCACAGGCAAGTGCGCAGGTGCAGATGGGCATTGGTGGTCATCTTGTGGTGGCAGGATACACAGTGGTGTGCTGGACAGACAGCGCTCAACATTTCCCCAGAGAGGAAATCATGGCCAACTCGGATTCTGCTGACAGGATGTTTGGTATTTCTGTTGCTGAGCGCGAGGATAGAAGTGCCTTTTATTGTATTTCTGCCACAGTCCAGGGCTATGATCTGAGGCTGCATAAATACAAGTAATTAACATGCTACACACATATCAAAATTATACATGCAGAATAACATGCTACAGTCATTAATATTATACAGGTACAACAGCGCACCACAGCCCAACCCTTCCGATCAAGGTCGGGACCCCTGGATAAAATAATACCCACTTACCTTCCTCTGAGTTTTTGGGAAACCTTCCAACGGAGGATTCTTCCAAATTCACTCAGCGCAGGAAATCTTGGAGACATCAGCGAAAGGAATCCATGCAGAATCCACGCCGCCCTCTTTTACGGCTCAAGCTGCCGTATTCTGCTAAGAGTTTAAATGTCCCAAAGTTTCTTTGAAAAGCTACAGAGAGAAGGTAAGTGGGTGGGGGGGAGGGTGTGGGGGGGGGGGGGGGGGGGGTAGTGGGTAGGACAGCTGAGGTAAGGGTGGGTGAGGTAAATGCTTAAGAGGGTAGGGTGGGTGAGGGGTTAGAGTGAGTGAGGCAAGGGGGTAGGGTAGCTAAGGGGTAGGGTGAGTGAGGGGATAGAGTGGATGAGGTAAGGAGGTTAGGGGGTAGGGTGGGTGAAGGGGTAGGGTGAGTAAGGTAAGGGATAAGGGGGTAGGGTAGGTGAGGGGGGTATGGTGGGTAAGGTTAGGTGTAGGGCAAGTGGGTAAGGGGGGTAGGTAAGAGGTAGGGTGGGTGAGGGGTTAGGCTGGGTGAGGTAAGGGGATGAGGAGTAGGGAGGGTGCAGGATAGGGTGGGTGAGGTAAGATGGTAAGGCGGTATGGTGGGTGAGGGGTTAGAGTGGGAAAGGGGCTACGATGGCAGGCTGGGTAGAGTGGTGAAATTGGGCCAGGTCAAGTTGAGGGGGAATTGGGGGCTGGAGGGGGCAGTCAGGGGTTCAGGTTGAGATGGGTGGTGGGGACTGGTTAGGTCAGGCCAGGGGGAGTCGTATAGTTACCCAGGAGGTCGACTAGGATTTTTCTTCTCATATTTCCTGGGTAACTATTCAGGGAAGTAAGCTGGAATCATCTGAAATCTCTGACTTGAACTCAAGAGTTCAGGGCCTGAATTTTATGTTCCTAGGTGGGGTCTATGCAAGTCTGTGCAAGGTACCCTGGCAGCTCCCATGATGCATACATTCTCTGACACTCACAGGTGCCAAGGCTGTTCATGGCTCCAGCCCGACTGGATGGATGGTGCTGGGTGACAAGGGCTATCTGTTGAAAAGGTGGCTTATGACGCCTCTCCAACACCCAAGAACAGAAGCAGAGCAGAGGTATAATAGGAATCATGCCTCCACAAGAGCGGTGGTAGAGAGGACCATAGGTCTGCTGAAGATGAGATTCAGGTGCCTGGACCATTCAGGGGGAGCACTGCAATATCCTCCAGACCATGTATCCCTTATAGTCATTGCATGCTGCGCTCTCCGCAATCTGGCTCTGGAAAGGGATGACCCACCAGATGATGAGGACTTTGAGGCAGCTCCACAGGTCTGACTTCAGTGGTGGATCAGAAGAGGAGCCTGGGGGGAGGAACACAGTGAGGAAGTGGAGGCAGACCTCTGGAGCCTTCAGGGAGGCAGAGACACCAGGGAGGGCCTTGATTCAACGCTCCTTCAGCTAGGCTACCAAGGCACTGCTTTCATCTCAAGCCAGAGATGCTGCCTCCTTACTAGATATTTGAAATGACCCATTCCATTGAACCCAAAGTCCACTCAGTGCCTGTGCAATAAAGTTTAGAGCCCCTCACACCCAGCCTGAGATAATGGCATGCTCAGCACCTAAAAAACAAGTGAAGCATACTCAGGCCATTAACACAACAGCAAAATTTATATGCTCTTGGCACTTACACACAATGAATATACCACTATAAGGTGTTAACAGTCACATAGGTAAACAACTGAGCAAATAATGGCAGAACGGAAGATCACCCATCAAAAGTCCCTCTTGTACTCATGGTGATTTAAACAAATGTTTGCAAGTGCTACGTCTTGGTGCCACCCCCCTCCCCCTGCTGGCAGCAGCATTGGAGGCAGCCTGCTTGGGTATCATGGCAGCCCTGATAACCTTGGTGGTTGTCCTCTGGCCAGCAGAGCCTGTGCAGCCACTGCCTGTGAGGGTGTGTCCAGTGCCATGGCTGGGCATTCCTCAGTCATCGCAGCTTCATCAGATGACACAGTTATTGGCAGAGGGGCAGAGGAGCTGCTGCCCCTATCCAGAGCACCCTGAGAGGATCCCGAAAAGATGGCATGAAGCTCGTCCGCCAACGTGAGATCGGTCCAGACCTCCCTGCTCGCCATTGATGGATAGGCACCTAGCAGAGATACTAAGTGCCTCATACATCTCTCACACTAGAAGTGACCTCCTGAGGGCTTGCAGATCTGAGCGCAACCCCAGGAACCCCTGACTCTGTTCCTGGAGCTGTCTCTCCATGAGAGTCACAGCTCTCTCAATGGAGGAGGCAGTGCACTGGGTGCTCAGGGTCAACACAGTTCTCATGCTCCACATGGACTCCTCCATGACAGAGACCAAGGCATGTGAGCCCTCAGGAATCTCCACCAGGCCCTCCCGCGTATCCCACTGGACATCCAGCATCTGTCACCTTATAGACAACTCCAGAGGCTCGCCATCTGCCTTAGACTTAGCCTGGTTCAAGTCTCCAGCAGTCCTCCGGCTGCTGGCACCCTGAGCAGTCTCTGCCTCCACTAGCTCCTCATGTGAGTGTGCTGTGCCCTCCCCACTGTGCACTGACATTGTAGTCGATGATCTAATGCCCACCGAGGTGCTGGTATCTGTGCTGGTGCCTGGTCAGAGACGGGTTGTGGCACAGGTGCATCTGATGGGCACTGGTCCTCTGATGTCAAGAGTGGCTCCTCAGGGTCCTGCAATTGTTTGCTGGATGACGATTCTAGGGGAGGAAAACGACATGTCAGTAATATTTGTCATCACACTGTCACTATGCATGCCAGGTGCCCTGGTGAGACAATGGTGCCATCATCTTTCAATGAACAATGGGAACTGAAGGTTTGAGGGTACCATTACAGATGAGAATGTTAACACACTCTGACATTCTCACATCTGTGCACTGCACTCTTACCTTTGTCAGAGACCCTGCCTCTCCATGACCGGTGGACTGAGCTGGGCATTGGCACTTCAACTCCAGGGCATCCATCTCGCACCTCATCAGAATCATCAGGTTTGGAGGGCCTCCACCTGTCTTTGACCTCTCGATGGTGTTATGGCTTTTCTTCTCCTGAAAGGACAGAGGATCATTCATTAGTCCGCTCTCTACCTGCAGCACCATTACAGCCTGGCCAACCCCGGACCGGACACAGCCGGGTCATGGCCCTTCAACCCAGAATGCAATCAGGCCAAGCAGCCAGAGCTCACTGCCTTGGCTGGCGCCATGTCAGTGACAGTTGGCACTCAGCCTCTTAAACCCTATAGGGGAGGGGTGCGGCCAGCCATTAACACTTCTCTGCACAGATCCATGCCAACTCAATACTCACCCTTGCTGAACGCAGCAGATCATTGAACCTTTTATGGTACTGTACCCATGTGCACCGCACAACATCATGACCACTGACCTGGTCTTCCACCTCTGCGCATGCCTTCTTGGTGAGGTGTGGTGGCCTCCCCTTGCCATCCCTGGGTGTCAAGATGTCCTATCTGGCACTGACCTCCTCCACAAGGATTCCCAGGTACTCATCTGAGATCCGGGGTGAGGGGGATGAGTGCCCACTGGACCTGCCCTCCGCCTGGTGTGCCCAGCAGGTGCAGATGCCATTGCTATTCCACACAAAGGTTTCTTCCTCAAACTCAACAGCTCCCTCTGTGTCCCCCTGGCAGCCTTCAGGGAGCTGCTTCTGAATGGCCTGGGGATTGCCATTGGACCCAGCGCCCAACAGGCTCCCGGCCCTGCCTGGCCCTTCCAACCAGTGAAAAGATGTGTTTCACGCTGGGCAGGCCTTAATTGACCACCCAGTGTGAATGGCGTTGAAAACACAATCTTGACCATGAGCAGATTCTGCATCCACTTCCGGGCCCACCGATTTCGCGTGCACGCCAAACGTGAAATTCAGGCCCAGAGCTTTTTCAGGAGGTCCCAGAGAGCAGGGGATCTTCCCATCAGAAGTTCAAACCTCTTGTGCAATTCCCACAGGCATTGCATTGGGACTTCCGAGGATTTCCCATAGCACAGCTTGGGAGCTACATCCAGTCTCCTAACTAGACGAGAAGGAGTGGACCTACCATTTATGCCAACACACTGCATGTACATTAACACTATATGCACAGTAATAAGGGTGATAGAGGGAAATCAGAGAATTATAGACTAGTTAGACATCTGTTGTTGGGAAATTGCCAGAGTCCATAATGTAGGACAGGGTGACTGAACACATCAAAAATGTTCATATGATCAGAAAGAGCCGAAATGGATCTTTAAAGTGTAGATCACGCCTGACAAATCTGATTGAATTTTTTGAAGAGGTGAATGAAGGGGTGGATAGAGGGATGATTATGGATGTTATTCCCTTGGACTTTCACAAGACATTTGTTAAAGTTCTCCATAAGAGGCAACTATTGACCTGGTTAAGAAATTGGCTGAGTGGCAGAAGACTGAGATAAGGGATAATGGGCAGATACTCCAATTGGTAGGATGTGACCAGTGGTGTCCCACAGGGATCTGTGTTGGGCCCTCAACTATTCACTGCATTCAAATTTGCAAAGGATACATTGTAGGTAGTGCAGAAAGAAGTGTAAAATTACAGCTATTGATAGATTAAGTGAATGGAAAAAATTACAGCAAATGGATTTCAATGAAGGCAAATGTGAGGTCATCCACTTTGGACCTAAAAAGGATAGAACAGTGTACTTTATATACAGCGAAAGTCTAGAGATAGTTAAGTTCGAAAGAAACTAGGAGTCCAGGGACGTAGGTCATTAAAATGTCATAAACAGGTACAGAAAATAGTCAAAAATGATCAAAACTAATCAGCATGGAATGTTGTCCTTTCTATCTAGAACACCAGAGTGCAAGGGTTTAAAAAGCACTGGACCTTCTATCCCTGGAGTATTGTGAGCAGTTCTGGGCTCCACACCTTATGTTAGTCTTGGAGGGAATGCAGCGTAGAATGTATAGCATAGTACCAGAATTAAATCTGGATGCCAATGGTTAAATCAAGAGGAGAAATTATGCAAACCAGGGTTGTATTCCTGGAATTCACAAGGTTAAGGAGTAACTTGATTGAAATTTTCAAAATATTAAGGGGAACGGCCAGGTTAGATCGGGAGAAACTATTCTGCTTGTTGTGGAGTCTAGGACCAGGGGTCATAGTCAGAAAATTAGAGGCAGACTTTTCAAGAGGGGAATTAGGAAGCACTTGTTCATGCAAAGGGTGGCAAAGTTTGAAACTCTCTTCTGCAAATGGCAACTGATGCTGTATCAACTGTTAATTTTAAAGCTGAGATTGATAGATATTTGTTAGCTAAAGGCAGTAATGGATACGGGGCAAAGTTGAGTCTGGGAGTTAGGTCGCAGATCAGCCATGATTGAATGGTGGAACAGGCTTGAGGGGCTGAATGGCCTCCTCCTGTTCCTATCTCCCAATGTTCCGATAATAACACTGTACACTCACAATAATCTGCTACACACTCATTAACACTTCCAGCACATATTAACACATAACGCTACACGTACAAAACACTACACCCATTAACACTGTACATGCACAATAACATAGTACAGAAACAATAGTCCAGGCTGACCCTTCAGTACGCCAGAGGAACTGCTTCAATTTTGCAGGTGCCATCTTTCAGCTGAGGTTAAACCAAGGCCAAGTTTATTTGCTCAGGTTAATGCAAAAAAATCCATGGCATTATTCATAGTTTCCCTGTTGTGCAGGCCACACCCTTCTATCCCGCAAACAACAGTACTTCGTTATATATTGCATTGGTATTTATTGGGATCCTGCTGTGCTCAAACTGGTTGCGACATTTGCCTATGTAACAACAATAACATACTTAATTGGCTGTGAAGCACTTTGTGATTTCCTGAGCACCTGACAATACAATAGATGGATACAAGTGCTTTTGCTACATGAAGTTGAAAAATTGATTAATATAAGTTCCAAGAAATAATTGGGACACGACGGCCAGTGTTATAAGGGTACTTCATAACATTGAATAAATATTGACCAGGTGTCACTATCCTGTGCCATTGAATGCCATTTCTGATCAAGACTGCTTACAGTTATAGGGCAGGGTTTTGTCCTTGGTGAGGGTGCTTGGCAGGGCTGGACAGGGATGGTTGGGAAACTGACCGCCGCCTGTAGTTGGCTCCGCACTGCGATTTCACTCTCCCAGTTTGGAACGTGAACGGCAGCACTGATCGCTGCCTGTGAGGGCGGGGGAGGAGGGAAAGCAGGCCTTGCGTGATTTTTGCGCACAGGCATGAAAGAGCACTTCAATCTCCCTAAGGCACAGCGCTGCCTCAGGGAAATGAAGTACTGTTTAAAAAAAATAACGGAAATAAAATTGTCATAAAACATGTCCCCTCATGTGATTCTGTCACATGAGCTGGGACATGTTTTTAATTCAAAAATAACATTTTTATTTGATGTTCCTTTGCTTTAGGAAACCTCATCCTGCCCGTGGATGAGGTTTCCTAAAAAATGTTAAGGCCGCTTGGCCTTTTCGCTTGCCCGCCAACCGTCAGGCTGGACAGGCAGCGTAAATTTGAATTGAATTAGCTTCTTAATGGCCTTAATAGGCCTTGTAATTGTCGGCGGAGACTGCACGATGATGTCAGGATGCTCGCCCGACATCATCACACGTCATTTTACTCTCGGGCGTGTCAGCCGCACGCCCACAAGCCCAGCGTAATATTCTGCCCCATAGATTTTGAGATGCAGAGGTTCCCAAAGAACAGATACAAAGCCTTGGAGAAAGGTCTGAACAGATCTCCTACTGACAGCTCAAAACTGAAGCCCAATGACCCCAGAAGGACCTGGGCCCAGATTTACATGTGGGCTCAGGAAAACCTGGCCTGTGCACTTTTACATCTTCTGAAATACACACACGACCCATGTGTGATTTTTCCCAGGATTTTTGTCTTTTTACACAGGGTTTGGTTTATAGCTCATTTTGTGAGTTGTAATGGAGTGCAGGTATCCAGTTCCCAACATCATTTAAAAGCCCCCTAAACCTAACCCCTCACTCCCCCCATTCCATCACATATCCCCTTAGATTGTCCATGCCACCTTCACACCCCCCCCCATTTATCTTCCCTTGCCACACACCTAGTATACGCTGTGTCCAGTCTTCAGGAGCCGTGCAATAGCAATAAGAATTATTATAGAATCATTGGAAAAAAATTAAACCACTAATAATCTAATAAAACCCTGAACTCAAACACACAACCATGGATACCAGAAAAAAATATTCCCATACAAAAAAAAATTGTTATCCTTTAAGTGCCTATTAGGTTTGTAAACAAACAGGAAACCACATCAAAGGCATATTTTGTTAATACAGCCTCTTAAAAGTTTCAATCATTCTTGGTTCAATAGACAAGCTTTTGAGCTGGAGCTATTTGGCTTCCGAGACCCAGCCAAGTATTCATAATGACCACAGCTGTCATTACAAAATCTTCTAGCTATATTGCATGATAGAACAGAATGGTGTCCCATTTCCATTTCAAGGAAAGTGCCTGTCAATTAATGGAAGGGAGCAGGTGCAGAAATGTTTTTCTATCTTTCAAAAGCAGGGTTTTTTTTAAAAAACAGGCAGAGCTGTCAGCCAGTTTAAATTACAGCACAAACCATGGCAGCAGAGGTTGGCAGGACATTTTACCCCTATTATTTAGTGTACAATGGCACTTTTGACAATTGGTGAAGAACTGTAATGTTTGACAACAGTTACACCATATTGGTCAACGTAAAGGTTAACTTACCTTTGCAGGACAGATCCCTATGGAGTGCCAATGCATTAAAGACACATCTATATTACAATACAACATCTAATAGTGACATTTTAAGCTGTCAAAACATTTTATACTTTCAAAATGTTCCCCACTCCTCAGCAGGTTTCCCCCCGTGCTCACAAACTACCCAGGGAAGGGCATTTTTCAAGGCTTACACATGAGCACAGGAAAATAGTGTGCTGAGGAAATACAATATTCCTACGGTCCTCACAATGCCAATCCTGACCTCGGAAGAGGTGTGTGTGTATTTTTCACACAAGGCCTTCCTGCCTCTACAGAAGACCACATGAAAATGGTATGGGCTCAGAAAGGCACAGGAAGATTGTTTGTGCTGCCAAAAAAAACTAAGTTCAGTGCTTGGCGATCTGATTCACAACTTCATTGGGAGACAAAAATCCCAACCACTGAAAACTGCAGGAGGTGGAGCGCAACTGATGAGTTGGTGAGGGAATCCTCTGCGGCATCGAAAATCCACATGGTTCATTCTTGGCGGTTATTTGATGGGTCCTTGGTTTCACTGTCAGCCCAAGGCATAACCTTGATGTCCCAAGCAGTTCCTCCTCACACAGGGAATAGCTTCGAAATGCCAAAAATGCCTGGTCTCCGCATCTTCAGGGTTCTAGGCTCAACCTCATTTGAACTTCCAGGTAGGACATCCTTCCACCGCTCTGAATCTGCACCGATATTATGTCGGATCTCACCTGAGGGCTCAGGAACAGACAAGGCCCTGTGCTCTTAACATATTGTCTGTTGCACCTCATCTAGTATGTACTCATTAGGATCATTCACTGGGGCCATAAAGCAATCTCCTTAGGGTTTATTATGAATAATTTTATATGTGCTCTTGCCAAGTACATAGCTTTGCACGTGTACTTCTCTTTCTTAGGTACATCTGTTTGTGAATCATGGCCAGAGTTTGAGGCTGATGTATACTTTGTGCCTTTTCTGATCACTAATTAGAATCTGCATATGTTATCCTTCAATTTAATGGGTGGAATTGTCCCAGATTTGCACTATGTGCGGTAGTGGGCGGGTAAAACGAGTGATTCTGGAGGGAGAAGTGTGTGTTTGGCAGGGCCTTTCGGAGCACTCTCCCATGCATACAGATCCTTCACGTATCATACTCACCTAAATGTCCTGAACATTTTCAGTGTTACCTGCTGGGGTTGGCTTTCAGTGTCCATCTGAGCTGACCTGCGTCTCTGCCCACCCACTGATCCCACTCCCATGCAGCTCCTGATCTCGCCCACCATGACTGTCGTTTCACTTTCGATTTAGGCTGCATGGTTTAGATTCGGTTTGATGTGCATTCTCCCACCCTTTCCCCTCCCCCAGTTATCCATTTCCCTTCCCCCATCAGAGTTGACACCCCTGGCATCACCTTCCACTTCCCCTCCATGACCTACCAGCCATAACCCTTTTCCTTTGGGTATATCCAGGTGTACGTGCATGTTCCCTTCCTTCCTAAAAATCCCACCCCCATCCACATTCAACTCCCCGTCCTCCTCCTTCCCACCCCCAGGGTTTGTGTCTGCCTTTGAGTCCCCACCAAGCACCCTCGCCATCCCTTCTATCACTACTGTCGAACCCTCATCCTCCACCCATCGTCTCACTCTGCCTTCCGTCACTCTCACCATTCCTTCATACCACGCCCGCTCTCCATTCACTCTCCAGGAGACAGTCCTGGACTCATCAGACCCCTCCATTGAACATTCACCTGGACACTCCCTGCCCACTCCGGACCTCTTCCCCACTGGAATCCCTGTCCCCCTCTGGACTCCTTGCTCCTCTGAAACCCCTTCCCTCCTCAGGACCCCATCATCCCCCGGAACACCAACCCCTCTGGACCCCTTCTCCACCGGAACCCCTTCCCTGCTATGAGCCCCTTCCTCCCAGAAGCCCTTCCTCCCTCTAGACCTCTTCCTTCCTCCAGACCCCTTCCCCCCTGGACCCCCATCCCACCTCTGGACCCCTTCTCCCACTGGAACCCCTTCTCCCCTTAGTCCTCCCACCCTCCCAAGACTCCACCCCTGCTTAGTCCCTCCCTCTTCTGGACTCCCTCAGACAACCTGACTTCTCCTGCCACCCTTAGTCCTTCCCCCCTCCTGACTCCTTCCTTCAGCCTTACCCCTCCTGACTCTCTCAGACACTCTCACTTCTTCCTCAAGCTTTACTCCCCCCCACTCTCCACACTCATTCCTGCCCAGACTCCCTCCCATCTCTGCACTCCTTCCTCCCACTGGACTCCTTCCCCTTTTCACACTTGTTTCTCCCCCTGGACTCCTTCCCCTCACCGCACTCCTTCCTCCCTCTGAACTCCTTCCCTTACACCTACCTCCTCAGTTGCCATCTTCTCCCCATTACCGCTTCCTCCCCAGTATTCCCATCCCCGACATCACCACCCCACTGACACTTTCCTACCCCCTAACCTTACCTCCCTGACACCTTCATTCCCCCCTCCCAACCTCACCTCCTGACATCTTCATTCCCTCTCCCAATCTCACCTTCCTGACACCTTCATTTCCCCCTCCCAACGTCATGCCCCCAACACCTTCACTCCCCACCTCCCAAACTCACTCCTCCCCACCCCCCTGACACCTCTGCATCTCCCAGTTGATTCTAGACCTTCCTCTCACATCCCCTCGACCATCATCCATTGTCAACGGTGACTTTCCAACTTCTGTGGGTTGCTTTGCAGCAGAGCCATGTCGGTGAGAATCCACCCAGCATGCCATGGATGTTCCTCCAGTTGCTGTCGAGCTGTCAATTTTTGGCCTTCTCGCCATATTTTCCGCTCACGCCACCGAACACGCCCAGCACCAGCGGGCATGAAATATTCTGCCCGATGTTTCCAGTGAACCTAGTTGCAGTTGGTCCCGAGGCCGTATATTACTGTCGGTTACAAAAGGCCTAGTTTCTACATCATTTTGAGGAACTAAAAGAAGCACAAAATCTATGGCACAGTCACTTTGTCTGGTATCTATGGGAATATAGATATTGCTGGATGAATGAAGACCAAGGTCCATCCAGTTTACCTTCTGCCATCCTGGCAGTTGAATTGTATAATAATAATAGAGTTGTTGTCTATTTATAACAATCCATTTCTAACAATTATTCTGCAACAAACTCAGATATGAAAGGTTAGATTTTCAATCCAGAGGTTGTCAGCGGGAGTTGGGATATCTCCCAGCTTGATGCGCCTGCCTCTGGAGAAGGTGCCTACAAAGGTGGGACTTTCCTTTCGGCTGGGGTTGGGGGGGGCGGTGGGGTGGTGGTGGGGGTGGGCTGTTAACTGTAGTTGGGCCCACCTTCCCCAGAGACAGGAGGCAGCCATATGGGCTGCCGGGTGTGGAGGTGGGCTGTTTAAAAGGTCCACCTCAGTATTCTGGGACTCTTCCCCAGTTTCAATAAAAATAACAAAACAGAAACCAGCCCTCTAGCCTTGAACCCTCTCACACACTCATTATGCCCTCTCCATGCCAACTCATGCCACTTCATGCCCCTCCATCCACCCCCAATGGTCCCTCATACCCTCCATGTCAACCTATGGCACTTCAATGCCCATTTACCCAGTATACACTCTGCACAGAATTAATGAACCCTATGGTCAAAATGCCATGTGTGAAAAAGCATTCATTCGTAACCTTCTTACAAAAAATTCCTTTCATTATAGCACTATTTGTGTGTCAAATAACCAGCCGCTAAGATATCAATAGCAGAAACTGAAAGCACTTGCAAGCATCTCATTATACATTCTTTGCTAAAAGCCCAGATATCCATTAGTCTCTTGAAACAGCTGCTCCCAAGGGAGAGCACTGCCTGATTGACAGCTTTCTCTCTTAGATCTATTTCTCAGTTGTTCAATGTTTATTTACACAAGATAAAGAGGTGTCAGGTGCTTGCACTTTCTGCTGTTGATACTCTAAAAGGATGGTTGATAGACACTTGTATAGGGCTGTAGTAAAAGGAGTTCTTTGTAAGAAGGTTTTAATAAATGACTGGTCTTTTAAAGCTTTTTCACACATGACATTTTTACTATAGGGTTCATTGGTTCTGTACAGAGTGTATACTGCAAAACTGGGCATTAAAATGCCATAGATTGGCATGGAGGGTATGAAAGACCATTGGGTGGATGGAAGGGCACAGATAGGCATGCGGGGTCATGGGTAAATCTTTTGAACTCACCTTTCAATGGGTCCCCTCAGCCAGATGATGGTTCACAGTACTTCTGAGGGGCTATGAACCATGACTTGCTGAAAACCTGGGCTGACTCCATGATAATTACAGTGGGCTAGGAGATGTCTGTCCCCACAATGCAGCCAGCCAGGTTGGGAGTGCAGAGTGTGGCCTTGCAACCCGCACCAGCCCGTACCCTTATCCCACCTGACGAAAGTTAGGGGCGCTGGGAATGGGGCCAGATATCCTGCAACCTGGCTCTGGCCTCCATTTTTAAAGTCTCCCTGACTCTGCAAAAATCCAGCTTGAGGTGAGGGAACCCCCTGCCCATTGGTGGAGAAGTTTGGGAATTATAGTTCCAGAGTCCGCTGTTCCCCCCAAACCATGATACACTTACCACATGTCATTTGTCAAATTTAGTCATGTACTGCATCCCAAAATACTCTATCAGTGACTGCATTTCCTGCTAACATTTATTGCTGGGCACTGCAGATAGCAGCCTTCTGTGTGAGTTCTTGACCAGTTGCAGGATGTTTTTAACACATTTGACCTGTTGATATACAGAGAGGAGGGAAGCTGGGAGATATTACAAATTCCCTTTAGACTGATCACGAGGCAGATCTTCCACCAGGCTAAAGGGAACATGGAGTCAGGACGGAGAAGCGTAATGAATTTGGAAGGTCCCACCCGCATGCTTAGGTGAATGTAAAAGATTCCATGGCACTATTCGAAGAAGAGCAAGAGGAGTTTCCCCAGACCAGTGGAAGTGGGGCATAAATAAAGAACAGTCGCTACATAATCCAATTGGGAATCCAGGGGAAACACCTTTGCCCAGAGAATGGTTAAATTTTGGAATTCGCTACCACATGGAGCAGTTGGAACAGGTAGCATAGATAAATTTAAGGGGAAGCTAGATAAACACATGAGAGAGCAAGAAGGATATGCTGATGGGATTAGATGAACAGGGGTGGTGTGGAGCGTAAACACTTGCATTAACGCTGGCACAGAGCAGCGGGGACAAATGGCCTGTTTCTGTGCTCTACATTCTATGAAAGTCTATGCAATGTTCCCTATCGCTTGTCATTTTCAATTTCTTCAAACTGTCAGTCAACCATGAAAACATGACAATCTTGTCAATGCAGTATTGCTGAGGATCTATATTAGCATTGACAGGCACCCTTGGGCAGTGCTCATTATAAGAACATCAGTCTTCTTCTATACTAAATTATCATTGATACACAAAGTGAACTGGAATGGCTCCAGAACTGAACACTGTGGGGCCACTAATTACCACTTCAAACCACCCTGAAAAACAACCCATAACTCCTACCCTCTGTTTTCTCCTTAAAACCAGTTTTACTACGCTCGTCTTAATTTTATACAGCTTAATCTTTTCCAATAGGTTCCTGTGTAGTTCCTCATCAGGGACTTTTTGAAAGACTATGTACACTCCATCTGCCACATTTCTGCCCCCAATCCATTTATCTCTCAACTTCTCGAACAATTCTACCAGGTTTTTCAAACATGGCCTTCTTTTCTGAAATTTGTGTTGGCTGCTTAGAACTAAGTTCTTCCCAACTAGTTTTATTAACTTATTCTTTAATTAAAGATACTAAAATTATGCCTTCTGTATATGTTAAACTAACTGGCCGATTTCATCGACCTAATATTTGTACCTAGAAGCTTACAGGTGAGTAGCAATTGGAATGAAGTCCAGTTTCTCAATGCCCAGTAGCAGAGCATTGCATCTAATACCCGGGGGGGCCAGAATTCTTCACTAGTCGGGCGGCGCGCGCCCAATGCGAATGAGCGCAAAATGACGCAGAATGACATCGGGCGACTGCCCCAATATCATTGCGCACTCGTGTGACATTTCGATTGGCGGGCACACGCGGGAGTCGGCAGCGCGCCTGACGACAATTAAAAGGCCTGTCGAGGCCGTTAAAGTAATAATTAAGTCCAATTTTTTGCTGCCGATCCAACCTTACCATTGGCGGGCAGGTGAAAAGGCCAAACGGCCTTTGCATTTTTTAGGAAGCCTCAACAATTGGGGGTGGGGGTGGGGATGACGTTTCCAACAGCAAATAAAAATTAAGAAAAAATGTTTTAATTTCGTTTATAACATGTCCCTCACGTCACACGAGGGGGACATTTTTTTTTTAACATTTCAAAATTTTCAATTTTTAAATTTTTTAAATCTTCATCTCCCTGAGGCAGCTCTGCACCTCAGGAGATTTTTCCTGTGTGCACCCTCCTGCATGCGCCAGCCTGCGCGCTCGACCTCCTCCCCCTCCCCCACACAGGCAGAGCTGAGCGCTGCCCGCGCGGGAAATCGTGGTCGCGGCCCAATCGCAGGCGGCTGGTGGCTTCCCGACCTCTCCCGTTCACCTCCGCCGACGAGGGCAAAATTCTGCCCTGGGGGAGGGGTGGGGGTTTAAGATTATGTCTTGGGGGAAATGAGGAAGACGTATAACTCACGGATATCCACAAACAGAATATGATGAGCCTTTAGTATTCCCTGGAATTTAGAAGGGCAACTTGATCAAAGTTCTCAAGGTTTGAAGGGAAACTGACGGGGTAGATGGGGAGAAATGATTTCTGCTGAAGAAGGGAATCTAGGGGCAGAGTTTTGCCCTTGTCGGTCAGGAAAGCTGACTGGAGCCCGCGATCAGGGCCGGACCACAGGAAAAGCTTTCTGAGGCGCAGAGCTCTGCCTCAGGACAATGACGAGTTCCGAAAGAAACAAAAATTTAAAAAAATTTCAATGTTAAAAACATATTGTGAATGAGATGCAACATCTTTCATATTATTTTTCTTTGCTGTTTGAAAACTCACCCCGCCCGTGGCCATTTTGCCTGCCCGCCAACCGCAAGGTTGGACGGGCAGCAAAAAGTTTAGGTTAATTAATACTTTAATGGCCTTAAAAGGCCTCCTGGTTGTCAGTGGGCGCGCTGCCGATTACCGCGTGCGCCCACCGACCAAACTATCGCGAGACTGCGCGTTGACATTGGGATGCTTGCCCGCCGCCATCGCACGTCATATCACGCTCGGGTGGGACGGGAGTGTGCCCGCCCACTGAGGTGAAAATTCTGCCCCTCGGACTACGGGACTTAGTCAAAAGAATTAGAAACAGGCATTTCAAGTGTGAACACTAATACAAAAGCAAAATACTGCAGGAAATCTGAAATAAAAACAGAAAATGCTGGAAATACCCAGCAGGTCAGGCAGCATCTGTGGAGAGATAAACAGGGTTAATGCTGTGGGGGTATCTCCCTAGAATTTTCTGGTTTTTTTCAAAAGTGAAATTGGGAAACGCTTTTACACACAAAGAATGGAAGAAGTTTGAAATTCTTTTCCTCAAACAGCCATTGATCCTAGGCCAACTGTCGATTTCAAATCTGAGATTGGTAGATTTTTGTCAATCAAAGATTTTAAGAACTATGGGACAAATGTAGTTAAATCACGGATCAGCCATGATTGCATCAGAGACTGGAACAGGCTCAAGGGTTTAAATGGCCTATATTCTGGGTTCACATGTTCCCATCTCAAATAAACACCTCCAAATAACTGTCCCAAATAAAACGTAAGAAATAAACATCCCCAAATGGTTAAACCCAAAATTATTACCCCAAATTATACATTTCAGATCAGCAACACCAGACAACAGATTGGAAGCTTACCTTGCTGGAGAATCTCCATTCTCATCAAACCACACTTCCTCACCAGAAACTCCAATGAATGAAGTCTTTATTAGAAACTGCAGCAATTTGTTACCATCAACGGGCTTCATTGCTTCACATAGTCCCGAATGACCTGGACAGAGAGCTTTGTGCATGTCATGCAACCCATGGGCCATGGCATAAATGGCGTTAATGATGAAACCCATCTTGCTGTCTTGCACGTAATTTTCTGCTAAGCTTTCATTCCCTGGAGAAGAGAAATGGGTCTTCATCAGTGACTCATGTTGCAATTTTACTCAATGATTTTGCTATTTTTAATTGACTCAACCGTAAAAATGAAAGGGATGACAAGGTAAATTAGAAAGGAATGATTTGGGGATGCCCAGCTTGTCATTGGTAATTTCACAGATGGATTCCATCTGGTTCTGGTGTTCGTTTGTAGGTAAAGTAACAAATGATAATTACTCCTTCACAATGCATTATTCCACCTTTCATCATTAAATAATAGATTCCATTAGCGTTAACATACTTTAGTCTGTGGAGACAGACAAAGTCAACTGGGGCATTGAGATGGAAAGAGAAAACAGTGAATACACAATTGAGAAAGATGCTGCACGAAATAGCATGCACAACATGCCTGATCTACATCATGCTGGGACTAGTGCTAATTTCCTGCATTAACCTTTATTAGATAAGAGCGATGAGAAATGCTTGGGACATTATTCCCAGTTATAGTTGTCTCAATAAGGTGTTTATCGGGAGATATACATTTGGAGGCGCGTGTGAGATTACAACATCAATCACAATGGGGAGATTCACTGTTTTGGCTCCCTGGGTCATTCTATTGTTTGATCAGATATTGGGTGGCAATGGTATTCTATTGATCATAGGGGATGCAGGGACCACTGATGGGAGTTTCCAGGAGAATATCTATTGCAAACCTGAAACCTCTCAGAGGAGGTTTGATCATGCCCCTCTGTTCAGGTATAAGTTTGAATTAAGGAGTACTGCTGTTTTCGTTCTGCCATAACTCCAACACTAGGATCTATAAATACAAGAGAGTCACTAATAAATCTGAAAGAATTGAGGAGAAGTTTCTTTAACCATAGAGTGGAATGTGGAACTAGTTACCATATGAAGTAGTTGAGATAAACAGTATAGACACGTTTAAGGGGAAGCAGGTAAGTATAAGTGAGAAACAAGTAGAAGGATGTCCTAATAGGGTTAGATAAAGTAGGGTGGGAGGGGGCTCGTGGGAAGGGGCCCTTGTGCAGCTTAAACACTTACATAGGCTAGATAGGTTGAAAGACCTGTTTCTGTGCTGTACATTTGTGAAATTATGCATAATTCACTCAGGTCCTCTCAGATGTTTAAAACTTTAAATTGGCTTGTTTAGAAATGAATGCCAAATAGTTTGGATCATTTGGAGGCCGAAACTGAGATAGAACAGGCAGAGAAATAAAGAGAGAACAACAATAGAAGGTAAATTACATACACAGCTGTTCCAGTTGTTAGCTTCCTGATTCATTGGGCAGAGTGGTCCTAGGTTTGCACAAAGTGCGGTAGAGGGCGGGTAAAACAATGTTTTATCTGCCGGCTGTGATGGCGGCTTTTCATGCTGTGTCATCCCAAATCTGCCACGTTCATTTTGCATTCCCAGGAAACACGCAGGCGGACTCTGATTCGCACGCCACGCCATCACCTGGCCGCTTCATCACACCAGGCACCATATTTAAAGTCCAGCCGCACACACACCTCTCAGTGCTTCCAGTCCATGACTGCTGCAAAGAAGACATGACCCTGAAAGGCAAAAAGACTGCAGCACCCAGGTTCAATGATGCATCCCTTGAGCGTGTTTTGGATGCATTTGGGGTTTGTCTGACCGCAGGATGGACGTTAAAATCACCATTCCGGTTTGGGAGGCAGTGGAGATGGTGGTCAGTGCTAACGCACCACAGAAGAGGACAGCCACCCAGTGCTGCAAGAGGATGAATGATCTTCTCCGTTCTGCCAGGGTAAGTCACTCTTTCACACTCTTACCTCACACACTCACAAACCCATCACACATCCACAGGGCACTCACTGCCAGTTCAAGGGACATCACCATTCACTCTTTCACACACACCTTCATTGTCCTCATCCCATCCATGGGACCACTCACCACCCACACATGCCAGGAATACTTATCTTCTGGCCTGGCAGGCATCCTGCTTTCACTCTCTCCATCTCGATTCATGCAGGATAAGCTGGCACACAACAAAAGGGAGAGGTCACAGACCAGTGGAGGATTGCCTGAAATAAAGGTCCTCATGGACTTTGAAAACAGAGCCATTCAGCAGGCCGGTGAGGATCTGGACTGGTCCTGTGCTGATGGAGAGGTCGGCGATGCTCTACCAAGTGAGGATCCAGCAGTGCAACATCCATCAGACAACCATCCGGCAAGTGATGTGTCCTCTTGTACAGGGCACTGCCATTCACTAATTATCTCCCCTTGCTTCCGTGGGCACATCTGGGAAGCAGCCGACGGAGTCCATGACCCAGAGCCTCCAATCAAGCCCTGAAGAAACTTCTGAAGAGGAATCTGAAGGCACCCTCCCTGAAGTCCCGTCATAGCACTCACCCACACTCTACACCAGCGTAGAGACGCACACCTCAGTGGGACCTAGCTTTAGGTTAGCCTTGGGATCACAATCTGGTGAGCACATTGCACTTGCTGATCCACAGCAGGCAGCAGCAGGTAATTCCCAGGTCCCCGGCACTTGGAGGACTGCTGGAGGCCAGAACGTTGCTGAGCCTGAGTCAGATAATGAGACTCTGGACTCGGTCATGTCACAGTTGCTGGAGCTGGAAAGGCAAGCTCAGGAACATCAGGAAGGGATGTCCGCTGCACTCCTCAGATTGCAAGGCACGATGGAAGAGCCCTTCCACCTTCAGGCTGAGGTGACAGCGCCGGCATTGCAACGCACCGAGGTCAAAACTGGCAGGATGGCAGCTGCCATGGAGACCTTGATCCAGGACGTAGCTCCTGCATTGCTGCGCGGGCTGAACTCCACCCACCGACTCCATAGTTGGCGTCCAACTGTGTGTACATCAGGGGGGCGCAGGGCAGCCCGAAGTTACTCCAGTTACCCCTTCTCCACAAGGAGTTTACCAGGGGCCCTTGGGCACCCACAGGGAGGTGGATTAGCAGGTGCACGCCCCGGGGCTACCCATCCAGGTGACTCCGGGAGTGCCTGGCCCATCCAGAACATCCTGTGACCTCAGCAGCTCCAGCTTCACAGGCTGAGAAGGATGCCACTGCCACGCAGCAGGACCCTGAAAGCAGGCTGGAGCCCTCTAGGTCTCAGCCTTCCAGAGGACACTCACCAAGGTCATCACAGTCAGCAGGCTGCCTCCACTCAGCTGTGGATGTCCAAGGAGCACCAAGACATAGAGGTAGTGTTAGGAAGGTTAAGAAGATGTTGCACAGCCTGGACACGGGTGTTAATCACTTGTACATAATGTTCACTATTGTCAATAAACTCCCAACAATGTCTCCTTGCCTATGGCTCCTTATTCTGATAAGTAGTGTTTGTGTCACTCAGATGTGAAACCTTTCTGCACAAGATAAAGGCAGGTGTCTCAGTGCAGGGCCTCTTCTCTGTGCTTGGTGCAGCTTTCAGGCCAAAGTGATTGTCCGGCCCCACATTCCCTGGACACATTTGTGATGCTTGCACCTCGGTGGTGCTGGTCATTGCTGCCAGAATGTCGTGGATAGGCATCACAGAGTTCTCTCATTCTCTCCGTGTGCTCTCAGCACCTTTAAGGAGGGGCTGGCACCGATTTCTTCAGCATCTGTGACCAGTGACGCTGTGCTCCTGAATGGCTCCAGTGCTCAAGGTGGAGAAAGGATCAGATGATTTTAAAGTTTCATGGTTGCATCTCTATGATATGACCCTGATCACAGAGCACAAGCGAATTGCCCTCAACCAGAGAGGAGTCAGACATTCTCAGAGGCTATGTGAAGACCTATGGAGAGTCCTCACTGCTTGACGTCATCACCCTCCTGCAATCGAGTGGCTACTAGGGCCTCCACTGTGTCTCCACGACAGGAGCATTATCACAGAGGGATATGCACTGCCATCAGCCAGACTGGACTCAAACATTCACAGATGCAATGTGAGGATCTATGGTGTCTCCTCACTGCATGTCGTCATCATCCTGCACAAATCTAGCAGCTATGAGGACCTCCCGAGTGTACCTGTCTCGTCTGGCCAGTGCAAGGGCCTCATTGTCGCCTTTGAGGACCTCCTCACGCTCATCACCGTTGACACCCTTCTTATTCGAGGAGACTTCCAGCTCCTGCATCTCCTCCTCAGCCAGCTCCTCTCCCCGTTGCAGCGCCAGGATGTAAAGGGCGCAGCAAGCAATGATGATGTGTGACACCCTCTGTGGGTTATATTGCAGGGCTCCACCAGACCGCTCCAGGCACTAGAACCTCATTTTCAGCTTCCTGATGGTTTGCTCCACCAAGTTGTGAGCTGCAGTATGAACCTCATACTGTCTCGCTGCTGCAGTCTGAGGCCGCCACACGGGTGTCATCAGCCACATCCTCTGCGGGAAGCCCTTGTCCCCGAGGAGCCATTCTTGCAGCCTCTGTGGACCCTGGAAGGTGTCAGGGGTCTGTGAGCGACTGAGAATGTAGGAGACATGGACACTCCCTGGAAACTGTGCGCAGACCTGCAGGATGCATTTGTGGTGGTCGCACACCAGCTGCATATTCAGCGAATGGAATCCTTTGCAGTTGACATAGTTTCCCACGTGTTGCAATGGAGATCTGAGCACTATGTGAGTGCAGTCGATGGCACCTGCACCTGTGGGAAACCCGAGAACTGGGCAAATCCAATTGCTCTTGCATCCTGGCTCTCCTGGTCCCGGGTGAAATACACAAATTATTGTGGCCTTGTGAAGATGGAATCTGTGACCTCATGGATGCATGTGAGTGGAGGCCTGTGAAATCCCACAGAGGTCACCTGTGGAGTGCTGAAAGGAGCCACTGGCATAGAAATTGAGCTCCGCGGTCACTTTCATGGCCACTGGCCGTGGATGCCCTCCATATCCCCGGGGTGCCAAGTCCTGCAGCAGGTGGCAAATGTGACTGACCAGTTAGTTCCCTGGACATGCGCAGTCTTCAGCGACACTGGTTCTCGGTCATCTGCAGGAATGAAAGGCAGCATCTACAGACCCTGAGTGTCACTAGGCGCTGAACAGCGACAGCTTTTTGTGGTTATTCAGCTGCATGTGCGGGAGCTCCAGCTGCCTCTTCTTCCAGAGGATGCTGCTCCTCCCTCTGCCCAGCTAAGCTCCTCAGTTGCTCTCTTCTCCCTCATCTTTGCTCTCTGAATGCCACATTCAGCTAGGCTCCATGATCCTGGTGCACTCCTCCTGCAGGACGAAAGAGAGAGACACATGGGTTAGCATAGTGTACTAAGCACCTTTCTTGGGAGGCTCCTTAATGCATCCCAAAGAGTGTTAGCCACCACTTGGATGACCAGAGATTAGTGCGCTGCATGGCTGCCTGAGACCACACCCACCTCCACCCCACTCCACCCCCGATTGGCAGCAGCTTTGCCCAATGGACTGCATGTTGTGCTCTCAGCTCAGGCACAGGCATTCTCCTAAACCGCACTGCAAGGCTACACTGTTAGAATGAGACATGGGAGAGACTGGTCCAAACCGGGATGAATGACATTGCAAGGGGCTGTGAGCGCCTCCAACAGTGACTGCTCCATGTCCAGATTTTGCAGGAGATGGTACAGTCTGTTCTGCAGCCCACTAAGACACTCATTAGTTTGTGTCTGTGCCCAAGGGGTGAAATGTTCTGGAGCACTTTCATACCTCGGCATTGCTTGAGTGGGCAGATAAGCTAGAGGCCCGACTCCAATCATATCAATGTGGCTGTGCCTGAACTGTCTCAGCTGCAGAAGAATGGTCACTTTATACAAGGTGCGTGGCTGCTTCCACCCTGTCCCCACCATCCCACATGTGCTTGTGTGCTACCTTCAACCACAGGGCAGCCTTTGCCACCAACCCCCTCCCTCCCCAACTAGTCGCTTCAACCACAGGGCAGCCTTAATGCTCTCCACTCCGAAAATTCACCTCAACCTTGAAAGCCAACGGGCATTCCTCATGAGCGCTCCACAACGTTACTGTGCACACACCTCTGAGTTCCCCTCAATGTGCAGCCTGCAAAGTGCACACCTTTCATATGCTGTTGTGAAACACGTCGGCATGGTGGGGGACGATCCAGCAGGGTGGGTGGAGCCGGATAAGTACCCTGGGCTGGCCTTATTATGATATGCTGATGTATTACAATCATGTACCCGACATTCAATGGTGGGATATGCAGACCGCCATCAACGGACTGGGAGGACAATCACAAACTGGTTTCACAATGTCGTGAAACTGTTTTTTGACTTTGTCGCATATCATATTGTCCGCTCACGCGGACACCAAACACACCTGGCGCCAGCGGGCACGGACGATTCCGCCCATTGTGTTGCACTTTCTGACTCCCCTGTCTCTCGGAGTTGGTTTTCTGAACAGAAATGTCTGCATCACTATGTTTCTCTTCATTTTAAATTCACCTCAGACAATTTTATAAGAGCAGAAAATTTGGGGGAATGGTTAGTTTCAGCTGTGCAGGATAACATATTGAGAAACTGTACTTCAGTCCCAGTTTTCCTATTTCGGTGATTTCACAGGGCAGGTTCATGCCTCTGCTCTGTTAACCAGATGTCACAGTAAACATCAGAGGATAAATCTTCTCTTTTCATTGGAATGGGAGATGCTACTTCAACTCTCCAACCTGTTCTGCTATTCAATTAAATCCTGACTGGTTGGCATTTTAACTCTATTTACCTACCTTGATTCCATAACCTTTAAAATACAGAGGCAATAGCAATGTTGGTATTGTTGATGCGCTAGTAATCCAGACACCCAGCATAATTCTCTGGGGGACCTGGGTTCAAATCCTGCCATGGCAGATGGTGGAATTTGAATTTAAAAAAAAAATCTAGAATTAATAGTCCAATGATATCCATTAAATGATTGTTGTAAAAACCCATTTGGTTCACTGATGCCCTTTAGGGAAGGAAATCTGCCATCCTTAGGTGTTGGGAGTTTTAACAGTTAAAATCTGGTTTGTTTGAAAAGAAAAGGTGTTAGACTGCGTGAATGTGAAATTCCCTCCCTTTATTTCACCTCTCCATCTCTAAGAAATAGGAGCAGGAATAGCCTGTCCCGCCATTCAATAAGATCATGGCTGATCTGCCCCAGGCCTCAACTCCCCAATATTTCAAAAAATTATCTACCTGTCCTTTAAACACTTTCAGTGATCTAGCCTCCATAACTCTCTGAGGTGGAGAATTCCAGACATTCACTACCCTCTGAGAGAAGAAATTCCTTTGCATCACAGTTTTAAATGAGTGTCCCCTTATTCTGTAACTATGTCCCCTAGTTTGAGATTCCCCCACAACTGGATACATCTTCTCAACATCTACCCTGTATCTATCTTTTTCTCTGCTCCTTTTAATTTAAGACGGTCCTTTCCTTAAAACCTGCCTCTTTGACCAAACTCTTGATCGCCTACCCCTTTGACGCAGTGCCAATATTTGCCTGGTAGAGTTGCTGTGGAGGTTTTACTAGGCACTATATAAATGCAAGTTGTTGGCTGAGCTGACTTGATCTCAATTCTGATTCATCATGAACAATTGTTTATGATTAAAACAACTCAAAATAGCAGAGATTGTAAATTTATCAGAAAAGTGAATGTTAGGGCTGGAATATTGCCTGCAAGTCACAGGCTTTTGGGATAAGATTCCACGGAGCCTGTTGAAACATAGTCTGAGTCAGGAATGAGGCTGTTTGAGAAGGGTAGAAGGGTGTGATAAGATGATTGCTCCGTCAGTTTGTTATTTGTTGGCTTCCTGTTCGATCATCTTGGTTTCCTTATGGTTTGAATGGGCTTCATTTGTCCTCGTGTCCCATTCTGGTGGGCTTCCCAAATGAAGTCTCATGAATACTTGTTCTTGATGTTGAGGGATAGTTGGACTGTTGGTGCTTTTGGGGGTGCAGGGCTTGTTGTTGACGTGTGAGAAACCTTGGGACTATAATGGTTGTGCTGTCAAAGTTGCCAGGTTGTCCCATTGTTCTGGGTATTTTTGAGCTGAGGCAGTAGCATGGCAGAGGTGGTGGCATAATGGTGTTGTCACCAGACTAATAATCCAGAGATTCAGGGTAACAACCTCAGTTCAAATCCCATCATGGCAGATGGTGGAATATGAATTCAATTTTTAAAAAAATGATGATGATTGTTGCAAAATCCCATCTGGTTCACTAATGCCCTTTAAGGAAGGAAATCTGCTGTCCTTACCTGGTCTGGTATGGTCCTTACATGTGACTCCAGACCAGAATCACAGCAATGTGGTTGGCTCTGAAATGACCAAGCAAGCTACTCAGTTCTCAACGACACCCCCAACCCATGAACAAATAATTAAAAAAATTTAAGAGGATGTTTCAGAATACCCAGAGTATCCAATGGATAAGAGTAAGTCGGTCCAAGGAAAGGAGCCATCATCCATGGTTAACTAACAAAGTTAAATATAATACTAAACTTAAAGAAAAAGCATATAATAGCACAAATGTGGGTGGCAGGTCAGAAGATTGGACAGTAATGAATGATGAAAAGATTAATATGAAAGGAAAAATTAGAGTACTAGAGAAAATTAGAAAAATAAAGATGATAGTAAGGGTTTTTATAGATGTTTAAAAAAGAGTTAACAAAGTGAGCATTGATCCTATAGAAAATGAGCCTGGGGAGTTAATAATGGAAAATAAGGAGATGGCAGATGAATGGAACAGGAATTTTGCATTGCTCTTCACTATAGACGATACAAATAACATCCCAGAAATGGCTGTAAGCCAGGAACTGGAAGGCAGGGAGAAACTCAAGAAAATTACAATCACCACAGAAGTGGTACTTAGAAAATTGTTGCAACTATGGGTTGACAAGTCCCCAGGTCCTGATGAATTTCATCCTAGGGTCTTAAAAGAGGTGGCGGGTAAGATAGTTAATATGTTGGTTTTAATTTCCTGAAATTCATCAGATTTGAGGAAGGTTCCATTAGATTAGAAAGTAGCAAATATAACTCCTTTATTCAAAAAGGGAGGGAGACAGAAAGAAGGCAACTATAGGCCAATTAGTTTAACAACTATCATAGGGAAAATGTTAGCAGCTATTATTAAAGATGTTATAACAGGGCACATAGATAAATTCAAAGTAATCAGGCAGTGTCACATGGTTTTGTGAAAGGGAAATCATGTTTAACCAATTTATTGGAGTTCTTTGAAGGAGTAACAGGTGCTGTGGATAAAGGGAATCTGGTGGATGTACTATACTTAGATTTTCAAAAGGCATTTGATAAGGCACCTCATCAAAGGTTATTGTGGAGAATAAATGCTCATGGTGTAGGGGGTAACATATTGGCATGGATAGAAGATTGCCCAGCTAACTGGAAACAGAGAGTAGGCATAAATGGGTCATTTTCTGGTTGGCAGGATGTGATGAATGGTGTGCCACAGAGATCAGTGCTGGGGCCTCAACTCTTTACAATTTATATAAATGATTTGGATGAAGAGACTGATGGTATGGTTGCTAAATTTGCTGATGACACAAAGATAGGTAGGAAAATAAATTATTAAGAGCTCATGAGGAGGTTACAAAAGGATATAGATAGGTTAGGTGAGTGGGCAAAGACCTGGCAAATGGAGTGTAATGTGGGAATATGAGGTTGTCCATTTTGACAGGAAGAATAAAAGAGAAGCACATTATCTAAATGGTGAGAAATTGCAGAGCCCTCTGATGCAGAGGTAGCTGGGTGTCCTAGTGCATGAATCGCAAAAGATCAGTATGCAAGTGTAGCAAGAAATTAGCAAAGCTAATGGAGTGTTATTGTTTATTGTGGGGAGAATTGAATACACGAGGTAGGGAGGTTATGCTTCAGTTATACAGGGCATTGGTGAGACCACACCTGGAGTACTGTGTACAATATTGGTCTCCTTATTTAAGGAAAAATGTAAATGCATTGGAAGCAGTTCAGACAAGATTAATACCTGGAATGGGAGGGTTGTCTTATGAAGAAAGGTTGGACAAGCTAGGCTTGTATCTGCTGGAGTTTAGAAGAATAAGAGGCAACTCAATTGAAACATACAAGATTCTGAGGGGCCTTGACAGGGAGGATGTGGAAAGGATGTTCCATCTTGTGGGAGAATCTAGAACTAGGGGCAAAATCTTCTGGTTGGCATGTGGGGGCGGGCCTCACACGTAAAATGACGCATGGTGACGTCGAGGGTGCGAGAGTGCGCAGCTGACTCTGGCGCGCGCCTGCCCAACTGTCAAAGGCCTGATAAGGCCATTAATAACCTAATCAAAGCAATTGTCAGGGCTGCCCATCCAACCTTCGCATTTCTCCATGGGCGGGGTGAAGTTTCATGAAGGGTTTCTAGGTTAAATAAAAATTTTTATTAAAATTCATAAACATGTCCCAGCTCACGTGACACTGACATATGAGGGGACATGTCTGAATAATTTTATTTTTTTATTTTTTACATCTTTGGCATTGAGCTTAATTTCCCTGAGGCACGCAGGCTCCATACCCGCCCACGCCCGCTCCCGACTGTCCCGCCTGACGAGGAGAAAATTCTCCCCTGGGGGGGGTGACTGTTTAAAAATAAGGGGTCACCCATTTAAGACGGAGATGAGGGAATTTTTTTCACCCAGAGGGCCGTGAGTGTTTGGAATTCTCTTCCTCAGAAGATGGTTGAGGCAGAATCCTTGAATATCTTTAAGGTAGAAGTAGATCGATTCTTGATAAGCAGGGGGGCGTGAAAGGTTATTGGGGGTAGGCAGGAATGTGAAATTGAGGTTAAAATTAGATCTTATTGAATGGCGGAGCAGGCTCGAGGGGCCAAGTACCCTACTTGTGCTCCTAATTTGTACGTTTGTTTGTATGTATGAATGGATCTGGCACTTCCTTACAAACAGAAGACAGAGTGGTGAATGATGGGGAATCATCCTCTCCTAAAGTTGTACCAAGGAACTGCATTGGGACCTTTATTCTTCTTGACCTACATAATTGACCTTTCTAATAAGTTAAAACACAGGGTGCCACTATTTGCAGTTGACTATGTGGTTTTCACATCAGGGAAAACACAAGATCATATCTATTCACTGCAAGATGATCTTCTGGATTTGCAAAAATGGCAGGACCAATGGGAGATGGCAATCAATGCCAAAAAAATGTTATGCCATGTGCATCACCAACAAAAAGGATCAACCAACAGATAGCTTTCAGTTCTGTAATCAAATTCCCCAACAGGTGGATACACAACCAAACCTGGGGGTTCATCTTAAAAACAATCTTCATTGGGAATTCCACATTCAGCAGATAACATCCAAAGCAAACTGACTTCTTGGATTTCTGAGGAGGAATCTTTGGTATTGCAACAAAAATATCAGTTATAGTTCATCAGACATTTATTGGTCCAATAATAGAGTATGCAAGTTGTGTGTGGGATCCTTATGTGGTGAGAGATATAAATAAGATTGAAGCAATCCAAAGATGTGCTGCACGATTCTGCATGAATCAGTATGGGAAATACTCCAGTGTCACGTCCTTGATCAAAGATTTGGAATGGGAATCACTACAGCAAAGGAGGGAGAAAAGGAGACTGACCGTCTTCTATAAAATATGGAATGGACTCCTGGGAATTGACAAAAGCAAGTACCTGTTGCCCCCCGGCAATGACAAAACATGAGGTAGCCATCCATACAAACTACAAAGACCACTTGTTTCTAAGTCAGTGCATCAAATCCTTTGTCCCAAGGATAATCCACAATAGAACAAGCTGCTAAAGGAACTAGCCACATCCCCATCACTTGAAATCTTCAAGACCCATCTTTAGATTATATCCATTTAGAAGTTTTCATTATCAGGACTACCGCCTCAGCAGGTCATGCCTGGTTTGGTTAGCACTAAATACTGATGGAATACGGATGTTAGCCTGTGATGCTGACACAACTGAAGCAGAAGCAGAAATGCTTGTTTCCTCTGGCTGCATTTTGAAAAGAGAGATTTGAAAAACAGTCAAAGCCAATTATTTGGGAATTTTTACAACATTGGATGTGCAAAGTAAGAATAACAAGGAGACCAGAAAACCAATAAAGCAGCAGACTTTCCAGTGAATACCCATGGGGAATAATAATGGGGATGGGGGGGACCTCGGTATGTGAACAGTCTGGAGAAGCTGGGTTGAGTTTTTTCCTAACCTCCATCCTTACTGATGGCTGTTAGATTTATCCTTCACTCTCTAGTTAAAAGGATGAATTTTGTGAGGCTTTAAGCTCTCACAGTCCTGCCGACTGGAATGTGGTGACAGACTCCCCGAATTATGCTGACACGTGATGACAGAATGTGAGGCTTGGCAAGGTGAGATTGATGAAAATTTACCTTATACCTGTTATATTCTTCTATTCAACCTAAATGTACCAATCACATTAGGATTAGTGAAACAATAATCTGGGTTCTTTATTTTAAGATAAGACTATATATGAATAATGTTAACCAGGAGGCTAAGTAAACATGTCTGACTCTTATCACCTGCTGATGTAGACTGAATTCAAGCCATGGGATTAATCCTGTGTCGAGGTGGTAGTGATTGACAGCAGTTCAAGATACTGTATCCTTAAAGATACATATCCATCTTATCACAAAGCCCCCCTTTTTTTCTAAACTAAGGCTTACCTTTAAAGAATCAAACTACTTATATGACAGCAAAAGAAATTAACATTGTATCTTCTACAATGCTATAAATTTATAGGTGCCTGAAATGTATTTACTTATCTGCCCAGACTTAGTTCCAGGGATCTTTGCTGGAGGCCGCTGTACAGTTTCAGAACGCTGGTTAGGGGTGTTGTGTTTGTGTTGCACCTTATATCATGTTCTGTTTGCAATAGGATTACTCGGTGCTTCTGGTTGTGGTATTTTTCTGATTTTGCATCTGTTTCATTGCACTATTAAGCCATTTGGTGTTTGCACTTGATATGATCTTTCTTGTGGGCTTATGCTGGTGATTTCTGCTGGATTCCAGTTGGGTGTTGTACTCGACCTTCCTGTCCAGTGTTCAGGTTGGGTAATTTGTTATCCGCATACTGGCCATGGGCATCTATCACCTTCCCCTGTTTTTTGAGTAATGCATCACATAACTTCTAGGAGTATTGACAAGTGATGACTGGGGAGGTTTGTCTGCCGTAGTATGATGAAGTGTGCACTTTCGGAATGGATATACATATTCAGTTTAAATTGTGCTGTGCAGCCTGTCGGCTGATGATCCACATTGCAGAGTTAGGTGATCTTCTCCCAGTGTAAGCGCAGGGTTTCTAATGACGCTTCTTGTGGTCTGTGGTCCTTGCTATTGTCTTGATGATATCATGAATGATGATCAAGGACAAGTCCTTACGCATCAGTACGTCCGTGATCACTAGACCCATGCCGTCCACAACATAAAATATCTAGGGTGACCAGGGTGAGTTGTTGTAGTGACAATTAAATGTAATGGATCCCAGAGGTGGAAATCGTGAGCCATTTTATGTGGTGAGTTTGTCACTGGTTGGTTGAATCATCACTTGCCAACTCTTGGGTACATTTCAATGTGCAAAGTGGAATGATGTTCACGCCTGCACCAATATCCAGTTTTTCATATAGATTATGCTGACCCTTCATCTGTAGACATGTAACCTGGATGGTGGCAAAGCATTCTGTTGGCATCACTGAGCCAATACATTCCTTGATGTTCACCATGCAGAATGTTGGCTCACTTCGTGTATCAGAGTGTCTAGTCATTCTCATCTTCCGACCATATAACCTGGCTGGACATTTTGTGGATCTTCTCTTGATGCTGTTTGGCATGCACTCTTGGTTGGATGGAATGCTGTACCTGTGTAGCCTCTGGTTGTAGCTTCTCATGGTGTTGAGCCACTTGTTTTGGTCTTTGATTTCTGCATTGGTGCTTCTAGTGTCCTCTGGTGCATACAGCATTAGAAGCTGGGCAATTTCTGGGTTCATATATGAGACCACATCACCCATGCTCCGTACTAGGCTTGTCTGCTTTGGCTATCATGCCAGTGGTGGACAAATTATGCGTAGCTTATAGACTTTGTTTACCCATTAATATGGCTTCGTACTTGCGTCCACTTTGAAATCTTTGGGTTGGTCCAAGAGGTCTTTTTGGAACTCTTCTATTAGGATTGCTACTATGAACGTACAAACATATGACATAGGAGCAGAAGTAGGCCATTCGGCCCCTCAAGCCTGCTCCACCATTCAATAAGATTATGGCTGATTTGTTCGTGTTTCAAATTCCACATTCCCATCTATCCCTGATTACCTTTGATTCCCTTGTCTAACAAGAATCCAATGATCCTGCTTCCATGGCCTTCTGAGGCAGAGAGTTCCAAAGACACACAACCCTCTGAAAGAAGAAAAATTCTCCTCAGCTCCATCCTAAAGAAGCGGCTCCTAATTTGAAAACAGTGCCCCCTAGTTCTGGACTCATCCACATGAGGAAACCATCCTTTCCATATCTACCTTGTCAAGACTATTCAGGATCTTGTATACTTCAATCAAGTCACCTCTCACTCTTCTATATTCTAGTGGAAACAAGCGCAGCCTGTCCAACCTTTCCTCATAAGAAAACCCACTCATTCCAGATATCAATCTAGTAAACCTCCTCTGAACCGCCTATAACACATTTACATCCTTCTTTAAATAAGGAGACCAAAACTGCACACAGTATTTGAGATGTGGTCTCAGCAATGCCTTGTATAACTGAAGCATAACATCCTTACTTTTATATTCAATTCGTCTCATAATAAAGGATAACATTCCATTAGCCTTCTTACATGCTGTACCTGCATACTAACTTTTTGTGACTCATGCACTAGAACATCAAGATCCCTCTGCACCTCGGAATTCTGCAGCCGTTCTCCGTTTAAGCAATACTCTGCTTTTTTTAATTCTTCCTGCCCAAAGTGAACATCTTCACATTTTCCCACATTATATCCCATTTGCCAGATTTTTGCCCACTCACTCAACCTGTCTATATCCATCTGCAAGTTCCTTGGACAGAAATTTTAGCTCAGTGGGCGGGCGCGTGCCTGGCCCGCTGGAGAGTGAAATGACATGCGTTGACATTGGCCAAGCGTGCCGACATCAACACGCAGTTGCACGGTAGTTCGGTTGACGGGCGCGCACCCAGAGCTGGCCATGCGTCTGCCGACATTTAAAAGGCCTGTTAAGGCCATTAAGTAATCAATTAAGTTAAATTTTTCTCTGCCTGTCCAGCTGAACAAAAAGACCAAGCTGCCTTTGCATTTTTTTGGAAATCCCATCCATAGGCGGGATGAGGTTTTCAAAAGCAAATAAAGATAAAATAAAAGTTTTAAAATTGAATTAATAACATGTCCCTGCTCATGCGGCAGGGTCACATGAGGGACATGTTTTATTACATTTTTATTTCCTTCATTTTCTTTCCTTAACAATGCTTCATCTCTCTGGGACAGCTCTATGCCTCAGGGAGATTATGATGCACTCACTCGCCCCGCGCGCACTCCCCATCCCGCCCACACAGGCAGCGCTGAGCACTGCCCCTCGCGTTTCACTCTGGGCAGGCCTTAACTGGCCCGCCAGCATGAAATCGCAGTCCGTTCCTGATCACAGGTGGCGGTCAGCTTGCCACCTGCTCCCGCCCGCCCCCACCAAAACTGCCCGCCAAGCGCAAAATTCTGCCCCTTATGTCTTCTTCAAAACATACCTTCCTAACTATCTTTGTGTCATCTGCAAATTTAGCTACTCTGCCTTCACTCCCCTCATCTATGTCACTGATGTAAATTGTAAAAAGTTGAGACCCCAGCACTGATCCCTACAGGACACCATTTGTCACTTCCTGCCAACCACAAGAGACCCACTTATGAACGTAACATAAGAACATAAGAACTAAGAGCAGAAATAGGCAATTCAGCCCCTCGAGCCTGTCCCGCCATTCAATATGATCATGGCTGATCTCATTTCGGCGTCAACTCCAATTTCCCGCCCTCTCCCCATAACCTTCCAACCCATTACTAATTTAAAATTTGTCTATCTCCTCCTTAAATTTATTCAGCGTCTCAGCATCCACTGCACTCTGAGGTAGTGAATTCCACAGATTCACGACCCTTTGAGAAAAGTAATTCCTCCTCATCTCTAGATTTAAATCTACCACCCCTTAGCCTAAAACTATGGTCTCTCATTCTAGAATGCCCCACAAGGGGAAACATCCGCTTCATGTCTACTTTATCTATCCTCTTTAGCATCTTATATACCTCAATTAGATGTCCTCTTATCCTTCGAAATTCTAGCAAGTATTGGCCTAAACTGCTCAATCTCTCCTTATAAGACAAGACCCGCATCTCTGGAATCAAACTAGTGACCCTCCTCTGAACCACCTCCAATGCAACTACATCCTTCCTCAAGTAAGGTGACCAAAACTGTGCACAGTACTCCAGGTGTGGTCTCACCAATGTCTTGTTCAGTTGCAACAACACTTCCCTATTTTTATATTCTATCCCTTTAGCAATAAATGCCAAAATTCCATTTGCCTTCCTTATTACCTGCTGTACCTGCATAGTAGCTTTCAGCGATTCATGCACGAGGACACGCAGATCCTCTGCACTGAAGCATTCTGAAGTTTCTCTCCATTTAAATAATAAGTCGCCTTTTTATTCTTCTGACCAAAATGGATAACCTCACACTTATCCACGTTAAACTCCATCTTCTAAATTTTGGCCCATTCACCTAACCTGTCCATATCCATTTGTAAATTTCTTATTTCTTCATTGCAACTTACATTCCTATCTGTTTTGATGTCATCTGCAAATTTAATTATACTACCTTCTATCCCTGAATCCAAGTCAGTAATATAGATTGCAAGTGGTTGAGGCCCAAGGACCGAACCTTGTGGCACCCCACTAGTTACAGCTTGACATCAGAAAATACCCATTTATCCTGACTCTCTGCTTTCTGTTGGTTAGCCAATCCTCTATCCAAGCTAATATATTACCCCTAACTCCGTGTGATCTTATCTTGTGTGTTAATTTTTTGTGCGGTACCTTATCAAAGGCCTTCTGGAAGTCCAGATATACTACATCTACAGGATCCCCATTATCTACTTTATGCATATTTATGCATATTCTCTGTTTTCTGCCAGCCAGTCAATCTTCTACCCATGCTAATATTTTACCCCCCTACCATGAGCTTTAATTTTACACAATAAACTTTGATGTAACACCTTATCAAATGCCTTCTGGAAATCCAAGTACAGAATGCCTTCAGGTTCCCCTTAATCCACAGCACATGTTACTCCTTCAAAAAAATCTAATAATTTGGTTGAACATGATTTCCCTTTCACAAAACCATGCTGACTCTTCCCATTATCTTGAGTTTTTTTAAGTGCCCAGCTCTAACCTCTTTACTGATTGACTCCAACACCTTCCCCACGACAAACGTCAAGCTAACTGGCCTATAGTTTCCTGTTTTTTGTTGCCCTCCCTTCTTGAACAGAGGTGTTATATTTCTACTTTCCAGTCTGATGGAACCTTTTCAGCATCAGGGGAATTTTGGAAAATTAATGCCAATGCATCTACTATCTCATTAGCCACCTCTTTTAAAACCCTGGGATAAAGTCCATCAGGACCTAGAGACTTGTCAGCCCACAGCTCCATCAGTTTGCTCAGTACGGCTTCCCTAGTGATTGTAATTTCATCAAGTTTCTCTCTCCCTTCCACCTCCTGATTTACAGTTATTACTGGAATGTTTTTTGTATCCTCTATAATTAAGAAACAAGCAAAATATTTGTTAATTTCATCCGCAATTTCCTTATTACCTACTATTAACTCCCCATTCTCACTCTTGAGAGGACCAACACTCACTTTTCTTATTCTTTTCCTTTTTAAATACCTACAGAAACTCTTGCTATCCTTTTTTACATTTCTAGCTAGCTTCCTCTCATACTCTAATTTCTTTCTCCTGATTAACCTTTTAGCCATTCTCTGCTGTTCTTTATATTCCGACCAATCATCTGATCTGCCACTCATCTTTGGGCATTTAAATGCTTTTTCTTTAAGTTTGGTGCCTTCCCTAACTACTTTAATTAACCATGGATGGTGGGTCCTCCCTTTAGAATTTTTCTTTCTAATAGGAATATACTTATTCTGAGTATTCTGAAATATCCCCTTAAATGTCTGCCACTGCTTCTCTATTGAGCTAACCCCTAGCCTAGTATCCCAGTTTACTTCAGCTTGTTCAGCCTTCATACCAATATAGCTGCCCTTATTTAAGTTTAGACCTATTCTTCTCCCTTTCAAACTGGATGTAAAATTCAATCATATAGTGGTCGCTGCTACCTAGGGGTGCCTTTACTCTGAGGTCATTAATTAATCCTGTCACATTACACAATACTAAGTTTAATATAACCTGCTCTGTACTTGGTTCCAGAACGTGCTGCTTTAAGAAATTATCTCGAAAACATTCTATGAACTCCTCATCTGGGCTACTACTGCCAATCTGATTTTTCCAGTTTATCTGTAGATTAAAATTATCCATGATTATTGCTACCCCTTTATCTCAAGCACCCAGTATTCTTGTATACTTTGTCCTAAATTGTGGTTACTGCTGGGGGCCTGTAGACCACTCCCACCAGCGACTTCTTTCCCCCACTATTCCTCATCTTCATCCAAATTGATTCTACATCCTGATCTCCTGAATCAAGGTCATCTCTAACTATTATACAAATGCCATCCTTGATTAACAGTGCTACCCTTCCACCTTTACATAGCTTCCTATTCTTCTTGAATGTCATGATACTATTACAAATATGATTATTCTGATAGCTCTGGCACCATAAAGTCACAATCATACCCCTTGTCTCTGCATCCACTTATGAATTGATCAATGGTCTCTGTCAGTTGTTGCCTAAAGAACCTGAATTCCTGATGATGTATTTGGAAGCTGTGTTTCACTCATAGTTGGTTTTCAAGCATTGGCCATAATTCATTTGGACTTTAAGGTGGCTGTCGAAGAGGCCCGATGTTTTCAGTCTGTGCAGATCTTCATTGCCTATAAAAATGTTAATTTTATGGCTTGTTTGGAAATATTAAGGTCCAGAAAATATAGCTCAATGTGTTGACCAGACAAATGCAATTCAGATAAGAGGTCTACTGCCATCCAATTGAGTATTGGAAATTTTGTGGTCATCTTTTAGCTTTTTGGGGGGATTTTTAATGCTACCTGGAACTTTTGACTGCTATTCAAGATTTTTTGGCTTGCTGAGTTGCAGTGTCTTAAGTGGCCACTAAATTAGCTGGTCAAAGGTTATTGCTGGACTGCAATTGTGACACTGTTGAGCTCTGTTTTTCCCAGAAGGTTCCACCCACAAAGTAATGATTTTTACTGTGAACATATGCTGCAGGCTTTAGAAGTAAAATTAAACAAAGAAAAACACATTTTTTCTGGCTTCTTTTGGCTGCTAAGCACTGTTACTGGATGGATTCTTCTTCTCAGCCCAATCTGCAGTGTTTTAACATCCCCTTGACCTCCTGTAGAGACAATAAGCAGGAGTAATGGAGTCTCTCTTGTCTGTGAGTTCTGCTTAAAGTTAAACTTTCCAGGGTCAGCTATTTAATTTCTGTTCCTGCTTAAACTTTGCAGCAGATAGATTTATACTATTTAACCTCTCCCAAATTTGAACAATCATACTGAGAACTGATGCCTGCTGGCTGGAGTGAGGTACAATGATATCCCAGAATGAAGATCTAAAGTATAGGATCCATACAGAGCTGCAGAATCACACGGTGAGTTCTTTAAAGTTGTTTCACTTCTATGCCAGTTCTTCTGCTGGGTGTGAAAAGGGTGGGGCTTGTATTCTTCTCAGTCAAATCTTCAAAAACCATGCTGCCACCATGTTATATTCCTCTATTCAATGTAAACATACCAATTATACAACAAAGATTGGTGAAATGGTAATCTGTGTTCTTTGTTTGAAGATAAAGACTATATACAAATAATGTTAACTAGGAGGCTAAGTATACGTGTCTGACTCCTACCACCTGCTGCTGTAGATTGAATTCAAGTCATGGGACTAATATATCATATCCTATGTCGAGGTGGTAGTGATTGACAGCAGTTTAAGGTATGCTTCAAATACATCATATCATAACAAACTGCTAGTTTGGCTCATATAGGTAGCACTCTCATCTTTGGGTTCAAGCCCTACTCTTGAGCATATAATCTAAGACCTCACAGCAGTGCTAGCACAGTTGGAGTTGCCATCTTTCAGATGAAATGTTAAATCAAGCTCCTGTCTGGATGTAAAAGATCCCATGTCAATAATTAAAGATGAGCAGGATAGTGCTCCCGGCGTCTTTGCCAACATTCACCCCTCAACCTACATCACAAAGCTGATTAGCAGGTCATTCCTTCACATGCTATCTATAGGGCTGCCAACACTAGCTGGACCATATTCCAGAAGGTTTCAATATTTGATCTCCCACCTCCAACCTTCCTGTCTATGTGCTGCCATTGTTGATTGTGTAAAGGAGGTTTCATTTTTTTTTTCTTAATATTACTGTGGGGTACTCAAGCAGGCTTGTGGGGGGTGGGGAGGACTGTGTGTGTGTGTGTGTGTGAGTGACTATTTTAATTAAACTGAAGACAGACTGCAAGGTTTAAATCTTCAAAGAGGTTAGGGGTAAAAGCAGACATTTTGAAATGGAAATGGATGAGATAACATTTGCATTTGTAGATAAGTTGAGAGGTTGTTTGAATTTCAAACGGAATTAGTAGCTGACAAAAAAAAATGTTTGTATCTTGCAGGAGTTCATTGGTAAACAAGCAGTGGGTATATCATGTTTTATTGACCCAAAAGCAAAGACAAGATGGAAACATGAAAGATCTTATATTTGGAAGAGTTTGATTTTCAAAGAAAGTTTAAAACAATGGAATTAAAGATAAAAAGGGGAGAAAATATATTTACTGAATGATTGAAGGTTGTATGGGGAGTGACCATATGAGATCTTGAAGAGTGTGCTGGGAAGTATCAGCTTCTAGCCACCCCAGAGAAGTGCTTGCTTGTTCCAACAAGCAAGGTTTTGTTAAAAGCTTTGGAATTCCATTGTCGAATGAGAGGAAGAGAAGCTGTGAAATACCTTCCTTATAGCAACAATGGGTTCCTTATGATAGTATTACCTGATGTTTTAAAGATTAAGATTCTATTTGGAATTCTATCTGTTGCCTGGAAAAGTGTGTTTATTTGGGAGTCTAGCGAGGTAGAAATATTTTGGGAAATGTTATAAGATTAAACTTAAATGTGTAACTGTAATCTCATGTGTCTAAGTTTTCTTTTGTTAATAAATTTTTAAATTTAATATTTAAAATCACCATAAGTGGCAGTAGACTCTGTACTTCTGACTTCAGTGCACATAATAAAAATATGAATTGAAAATCATTGTGATAGTTTGGCCAAGTTTCCCTTTGGGATTTGATCAGGTTGGCAATTACCACTTGCCACTTCGTAACAATTGACCAACATGTCAACCTTCTCAGCAATCAGTCAATAATGACGGCTTGTAATCCCACAATTCTGTGCATGCCAGAAACTGCTCTGTCCAGTGTAGCGGTTTTAGTCAATAAGAGTTCACAATATCAGTACCCAGCTGTCATCGTGAGTCAGGCTTGAGCAATAGTGAACAAAATGCTGTTTATAACTTATCTCCGGTTTGCTTGCAGGAGTGATTAATATTTAATTGTGGGGATTCCAGAATAATCCAAGAGCTGCTTGCTGGAAAATTGCCTGCTATGTCTATCTACGTAACAGCACTTCAAAAAGTAACATCAGCTTGTTCTTATATAGCACTTTCACCAGAGAAAAATCAACCTACATGTGCTGTACAGAGGTGTGAGGAAGTGATTATCCTGTTATGAAACAGTTCAGGACATTACAGAGCTGAATAAATACAGGCTTATTCTTCAACTCATATGCCTACATCTACATTATTCATTCCACCCAGTACTTCTCTCAATTCATTTTTCCCTCAATGATTTACGTGAATCAGTCTTCAGAAGTTGTATCCCTGCAATCTAGTGCCATCCTTTCCATTTTCCTCTGTGTTCTCTCATCCACTAATATCTTTTTGAGGTCAGAATGCCCAAAAGCATTTTGAATGTTCCAAACAGGACATGGCCAGTGGTCTCCTTAGAGCCACCTTGACTTCGATTGGATGATCAGTTGCTTGGTGAAAGTTGCACATTGATGATCCAGTTTTGGTAAATGGCTGGTACTCAACGCCCAGCACCTCTTCCTTTTCTAACTTTGCAATGGAGTTACTACTTTAATTTAGTTGTAATTATAGTTTTCTTTTATGAAGTCAGTTACAATGAAGAAACGTGTGCTGAATCCTGGGTGAGACAAACTTTTGGTGAATCTTCGGCCATTCTTAGTAGGGCCTTTATCCTTGCGAGCCGCGGACAAACTCACAAGACATCCATTTGTTGCATAAGGGTCTGGCATAGAGAGGGTTAATGTGGGACTGGGTACAGTACCACCCACAGTGTGATGTAAAGGAACCCGAGTCTAGAGGGCAATCATGTGCTGGGCAGAGATGTGTGGCAAACAATACATATCTTACACCACCATTGACATTATTTTCATCCCTAAATAAGTCAGGGAGGGTTAAGATCTTATGGATGAATGTATCATCAACAACAATATCAACAGATTGTATTTATATAGCTCCTTTAATGTGGTAAATATCTAAAGGTGTTTTACAGGAGCGTTGTCCAACAAAATTTGACACTGAACAGCATGAGAGGTTAGGGATGATGACCAAACATTTGGTTAAAGAGGTAGGTTTTAAAGAGTGTCTCAAAGGAGGGACATGAGGAACAGGGACATTGGGGAAGAGAATTCTAGAACTTAGGGCCGTGGCAGCTGAAGGCTAAATCAGGGATGCTCTCGATGCCTCATAGAAATAAATAATTACAATTTGATAGCCATTACGTAGACATGGCTGCAGGAAGACATGGATTGGGACATGAATATTGAAGGGTACAGAATATTTAGGAAGGACATAAAGTGAGGAAAAGGTGGAGGGGTGTTTCTGCTAGTTAATGACGCTATTAGCACAAGAGAGAGATATCACTCAAGTTCAGGAAACCAGGATGTGGAAATGGTTTGGGTAAAGATGAGAAATGGCAAAGGCAAGAAGTCACTTGTGCGAGTTGTGCACAGGCCCCCTAACAGTAACCACATGGTTGGGTTGAGCATAAAAGAAGAAATAATTGGAGCTTGTCAGAAAGGCACAGCAATAATCATGGGAGATTTTAACTTACATACAGACTGGAAAAGTCAGATGGGCAAAGATAGCCTAGATGAGGAGTACATTGAATGTTTTCGGGATAGTTTCTTGGAACAGCACGTTCTGGAGCCAACCAGAGAGCAGGCTATAGCAGACCTGGTATTGTGCGATGCGATGGGAGTAGATAATGATCTCATTGTGATGGCGCCACAAGGGAGCAACAACAACAGTATGGTTGAATTTTACACTCATTTTGAGGGAGAGAGGAATTGGTCTGAGACTATGTTTTTAAACTTAAATAGGGCAATTATGAGGGCATGAAAAAAGTGAATTGGCAAATTAGGTTAAGGGATAATTCAATAGAGATGCAGTGGCTAATATTTAAGGGGATATTTCAGAATGCACAGAAGCATCCAACGAGTAAGAAAAAGTCCAAGGGATGGACATACCATCCATGGTTAACTAGAAAGGTTAAGATAGTATTAAACTTAAAGATAAAGCATATAACTGTGCACAGACAGGTGGCTGGCCAGAAGATTGGACAGAATATAAGGAACAGCAAAGAATGACTAAAAGATTAATAAGGAGGGAAACATAGAGCATGAGAGAAAGCTAGCTAGAAATATAAAAACAGATAGTAAGAGTTTTTATAAATATTTATAAAAGAAAGGAGTTACCAAAGTGAGCATTGGTCCTATAGAAAGTGTGTCTGGAGAATTGATAATGGAAAACAAGGAGATGGCAACTGAATTGAACAGGTATTTTGCATCAGTTTTCACTGTAGAGGATTCAAGTAACATCCCAGAAGCAGCTATAAACCAGGAAACGGAAGTGGAAAAGGAACTCAGGAAAATTACAGTCACCAGGGAAGTGGTACAGAGTAAATTGTTGGAGCTGCAGGCTGACAAGTGCATGGGTCCCTGATGGACTACTTCCTAGGGTCTTAAAAGAAGTGTCTAGTGTGATAGTCGATGCATTGATTTTAATTTTCCAAAACACCCTAGATTCAGGGAAGGTCCTATTAGATTGGAAGATAGCAAATGTAATTCCATTATTCAAAAAGGGAGAGAGACAGAAAGCAGGAAACTACAGGCCAGTTAGCTTAACATCTGTCAAAGAGAAAATGTTAGAAGCTATTACTAAATAAGTTATAGTAGGGCACTTGGATAAGCTCTAGGTCATCAGGCAGAATCAGCATGGTTTTGTGAAAGGGAAATCATGTTTAACCAATTTATTGGAGTTCTTTGAGGAAGTAACATGTGGTGTGGATAAAGGGGAACTTGATGGATGTACTGGGCTTAGATTTCCAGAAGGCATTTGATAAAATGCCACATCAAAGGTTGATGTGGAAAATAAAATCTCATGGTATAGGGGGTAACATATTGGCATGGATAGAAGATTGGCTAACTAACAGGAAGCAGAGAGTAGGCATAAATAGGTCTTTTTCAGCTAGGCAAGATGTAATGAGTGGTGTGCCACTGGGATCAGTGCTGGGACCTCAACTGTTCACAATTTATATAAATGACTTGGATGAAGGGATGGATGGGATGGTTGCCAAATTTTCTGATGACACAAAGATAGATAGGAAAGTAAGTTGTGGAGAGGACATAAGGAAGCTACAAAAGGGTATAGATAGGTTAAGTGAGTGGGCAAAGATCTGGCAAATGGAGTATAATGTAGGAAAATGTGAAATTGTCCATTTTCGCAGGAAGAATAAAAGAGAAACATATTATCTAAAAGGGGACAGATTGCAGAGCTCTGAGGTGCAGAGGGACCTGGGTCCTCGTGCATGAATCACAAAAGGCTAGTATCCAGGTAGAGCAACTAACTAGGAAAGCTAATAGAATGTTATCATTTATTGTGAGGGGAATTGAATGTAAAAATAGGGAGGTTATGCTTCAGTTGTACAGGGCACTAGTGAGACCACATCTGGAGTACTGTGTACAGTATTGGTCACTTGATTTAAGGAAGTATGTAAATGCGTTGGAAGCAGTTCGGAGAAGGTTTACCAACTAATATCTGGAATGGGTGGGTTGTCTTATGAGGAAAGATTGGACAGACTAGGCTTGTATCTGCTTGAGTTTAGGAGAGTAAGAGGTGACTTGATTGAAACAAAGATCCTGAGGGGCCTTGACAGCGTCGATGTGGAGAGGATATTTCCCCTTGTGGAAGAATCTAGAACTTGAGGTTACTGTTTAAAAATAAAGGGTCGTCCATTTAAAACAGAGATAAGTTGAAATTTTTTCATTCAGTGGGTTGTGAATCTTCGAAACTCTCTTCCTGAATAGATGGTGGAAGCAGAGTCTTTGAATATTTTGAAAGCAGAGGTGGCTAGGTTCTTGGTAAGCAAGGGGGTGATAGGTTATCGAGGATAGGTGGGATGCAGATTTCAGGTTACTATCAGATCAGCCATGATCTTATTAAATGGCGGAGCAGGCTTGAGGGGCTGAATGGCCTACTCCTGCTCCTTGTTTGTATGCATGTATGTCTGCTCATATAGAGGCTAGAATTGGAAGAGCAAAGATATCTCAGAATATTGTACAGTTGGAGGAGACTCAAGAAGCAGAGAAGGATGAGACCATGGGGGTATCTGAAAACAAGGATGAGAATGTTAAAGTTGAGAAGTTGGTTAACTGGGAGCTAGTGCAGGTTAGCTAGCACAGGGATGATGGGTGAATAGGATTTGGTGTGAGCTAGGACATGAACAGCACAGATTTGGATGACCTCAAGTTTACAGAAGGTAGAAAATGAGAGACTAATAGGACTGCACTGAAATAGTCAAATAGAAGTAACAGAGATATGCACCAAGTTTCAGCAGCAGATAAGCTGAAGTGGGGCAGAGTCAGGAGATGAGAATACAAAGATGGAAATAGGTGATCTTAGTGATGGCATATATATGTGATTGGTGGCTCATCATGGGATCAAACATGACATCATTGCAACTGTTGATGCATGTCGTCGGTGGGCTCAGTGGAATAAGCAGTCAAATTCACCTCTTTATTACCTTCTTGAACAAAAGGGTAATTCTCAGAAGTGACAACTAAGGCTTCACGATCATTGGCAGTGGAGTCAAAGAGTCTCACTAATCTCTTCTCTTCTCAGATCATCTGCCTCTGTGGTGGCTTCATTCTCTTGCACTCTTTTCTTAAAGAGCAAATTAAGGCCTTGAATCTTATTTTGCGGGTGGCCACTATCATTCTTCACACATTCCGTTCCTGCTTCCCTTCGTCTATCCCTAAAGAGAAGTGAACGATCCCCAAAATCCTCCTGTGGTCCTTGGAGTTGAATAGAGGACAGTTGTAGCATCACTTTACCCGGCCATGAAACTCTGAGACACCAGCTCTTGTGGCTAGCTTGAATTCGGTCAGATGCCCATTTACATCAATGTCAGCACTCCAATACTGGTTTTTATTTTCCTTTACTTCTCCTAGGAGGATGTTTCCCTGGTTGTCAAAGTCTTGAATTTCTTGAATGAACGAACCTTTAACAGATTTGTCCTTCTGTCTGGTAAAGACAGATTTCCTGGAATGGTAGGCCACTTTAAAATCATCTAACTTGCCACAGACATGACACTGAGCAACTTGGGCTGGACATTCTTCTTAGCTGTGGATCGTCTAACTGCCACAGCGGGGACATTGAAAAATGGCGACTGGCGCCTTTTCAGCACATTTCTCTAGTTGCTGCCTTGCTGTATGTTTGGTTCTACAACACACAAATTGAACAACTTCATCAGGTTGTTCTTGGGAAATTTCCCTTGCATCTCCAACAAAAGCCTTGTTCTGCTTCCGCCTGCTTGGTCGGTTGTACAGCTTTGCTTATGTTTAAATCTCCCTGAGATTGTAAGAAGTCAGAGAGATTCTAAAACGCCAATGACTATTCTATTTCTGATGAGGTGATCTTTTAGTGTTCTGTACTCACAATTTTCAGATAGGCGCTGATTAAATTTCACCCTCTGAATGACAATATTTTCACAAAGACTAAAATCTATGAGCCAAAGGCTCTGATGACATCCTGGTAAGAGGCTGTATCTTCATTCACTGTTTGTCTGGCCAGCATGTCATCTGCTATGCTCCCAACAGTATACAACGAAGTGCTAACTTGATCTTTGATTTTACTTGCAAGACCTGAGGTGTTGCAGTATCAGATAACATGTCTTTGCCAATGTTGCCGTTGCTCAGCCTGTCTGGGGCCCTCAAAATTTTGAAAGGGTTCTGGTACGGGCTATGTAATTGCCATTTCTCACCCTGATTTGCGGTCATCTTTTCCCACGCTGCTTGTCTTGCCAGTAGCTGGGCTTCTCCACTGTGGTTGCTGGTTTGGCCTCAAAATCCTTCACCCACTGAGTTGCACTGTTGCTTGGTTTCACTTGAAACTTTTTCCGCCATTTTCTACTGTTCCTCTGTGGGTGTGGTCACTGCTGCCACCATCTGGTTTTGTCCCGGGATTCATTAGCTTCTTACTATAGAAGAGATTTTGCTGGAGCCAATGGTCTTTTGTTCAAACACATTTATTTACATGCTAACTATTTACAAAGGTTAAGCAAGACCAAGATTTAGCTAGAGCTACTCTCTGAGATGCTACTCAGTCATCTCTTAGTGAGTGACATCACTGTGACACAGCTCCTTGCGCATATGCTCAGTCACTATTATCAGAGCCAATCATTCACTTTACAAATCCCTATCACTTGGGGTGTCTGGTATGCTAACCTCTTCCTCTACTGTGAATACTGAGGCAAGGTAATCATTCAACATATCCACCATTTCCTTCTTTTCATTGACAACATCATCATTATCAATTTTCAAAGCGCCATTGCTCCTGAATACCCTCTTTTTTTTTGCAAACATAAGTATAAAATTTTTGTGTTGATGTTGATATCCCTTGCAGGTTTATTTTCCTATTCCCTTTGTTGTAGCTCTTACTATTGATATGTGTTTTGTCACTCTTTGCAGTTCTATGGCCTCTATGTCATGTTTTCTTTCATCTTGCACTCACTTCAAGTATTGAAAACAGCATTTGGGGTTCCTGCAAATCAATCTGCGTCAATAATTTAACTTGACTGCCAGAGAGGCTCTACAACTCAAACTGAAGCACTTTCCAGGGCAAAGTAAGAGCTCTTCGACATATTCTCTCTTTAGTTAAGCTCCTCTTTCCCTAAAGTTTTTATAACCATTTCAATTTTAATTGACTTTGTGATGATTTCAACAGACATTCAATTCTTACTAAAACATGGGGCAGAATTATTCACTTGGCGTGCGGGTGCATGCCCGACACACTTGAGCGTAAAATAGTGCGTGATATTTCAGCTGTGGGGCATGTGCGGGTGCCGGAGCTGCGCCCGCCATTAATTAGGAGGCCAGTTAAGGCCATTAAAAAGTTAATTGACGCCGATTTTTCGTTGCCTGTGCAATTTCACACTCGTCACATGGGCAAAACAGGCAGGCAGCCAGCTGACAACTTCAAAATCCTCACCTACGGGTGAGATAAAAAGAGTCAGCAGTATTGCCAGTGCGAGTACTGAGCAGTTTGGTATACTTTGCTGTTGGTGACTTATTGGTATATGGCAACTTTATCTCTGTTCGAGGCTTCAATGTTAGCATTTCAGGACTCCTTGGTGTCTCCAAGGGTCCCGGAGAATTCAGACCATGTGGACCCTTCCAGGTATCAGACAGCCTTCCCTTACCCTGGGAATGGGGATTGTAGTCTCCGCTAGAGGCACCTCTTCTGAGGAGGAAGAGAGGGGCAGCAGGTAGAGGTGGCCAGGTGTCCCAATGCAGCTTCCAGTGGAGGGACCTGTGGGAGGAGAGGCGCAGACACAAAGGGCGCAGGGCCAGCTGGTAGTCCAAGGCAGAAGGGGCTGCAAAAGACGCCACTATCCTGCTGCCAGGGTTTACAGATGGCAAGGCAGCTACCTCAATATGTCCGAGGTGCAATGCCGAAGGAAACTCCATCTCTCCAGAGAGGCCGTGACCTCCATTTGTTAGATGATTGGGCCTGAGATCAACTCTGACTGTGTGGGTGGACACCCCATGCCAGCGGCGCTGAAGGTCACAGTGACTCTCAGCTTCTATGGCTGAGGTGTCAGTGGGGGATCTTTGTGGAGTCTCCCAATCAGTTGTCCACAGTTACATCAAGCTGGTGACAGAGGCTCTGTTCAGGAGGGTATTGACTTTCATTCATTTCCATAAGGACAAGGCCAGCCAGGCAGAGCAAGCCAGAGGCTTTGCAGCGATTGCTGGGTTCCCCTGCGTCCAGGGTACCATCAACTGCAAACATGTGGCCATCAAGGTGTCAGCAGGTCAGCCGGGTGCCTTCATCAACAGGAAGGGATTCAACTCCATGAACGTGCAGATAGTGTGTGACCACAGGATGTAGATTCTGCAAGTCTGTGCAAGGTACCCTGGCAGCTCTAATGACGCTAACATCCTGAGACACTCTCAGGTGCCGAGGCTCTTTAGTGCTCCAGCACGACTAGACGGATGGCTGCTGGATGACAAGGGCTATCTCTTGATAAAGTGGCTTATGACGCCTCTCTGCCAACCAAGAACAGATGCAGAGCAGCGGTATAACAGGAGCCATGCTTCCACTAGAGCTGTGATAGAGAGAACCATAGGTCTTCTGAAAATGCGCTTCTGATGCCTGGACTTTTCAGGGGGAACACTGCAATTCCACCCAGAGCGGGTGTCACTGATAGTGGTTGCATGTTGCGCTCTCCACAATCTGGCACTGGAAAGTGGGGGGACCCACTGGAGGAAGAGGATCTTGACACAGCTCCACAAGCCACAGATGATGAATCCCGTTGTGAGTCAGAAGAGGAGCACGGTGAGGAGAAAGCTGAGGACTTGGAAGCAGACCTCAGTAACCTCCAGGGAGGCCTTGATCCAATGTTCCTTCAGCTAGGTTGCCAAATAAGTGCTACCACCTCATGCGAGGGTTGCTGCCTCCATTCCGGGTGTCTGAAATGACACTTTCCTTTGACTCAAATGTCCGCTCAGTGCCTGTGCAATTAGGTTTCGAGGCTACATACCGGCGTACCCTACACCACATTAAGTAAAAACGGTGAAGCATACTCTGGCCATTACGACAGAAGAAAATTTACCTCATGTTGATGGTCAAAACAAATTAACAGAATATTCTCTGGTCTTCAACCCCAGGCTAGTTGAAACAAACAAAACATTGCACAACAGAAGATCACCCGTGACCAGTCCCTCTTGTGCTCATGATGCCTTAAACTTACATTTGCGAGAGCTACGTCTTGGTGCTCCCCCTTTGCTGACATTGGAGACAACGTGCTGACTCTGCTGTCCTGTTGGCCTTGATGACCTTGGAGGTCATCCACTGGCCCGTGGAGCCTGTGCAGGCCCCTCCTGAGAGGGAGCGGCCAGTTCCACGGCTGGCATCTCCAGTCACCGCAGCTTCATCAGATGCCATGTTCACAGGGAGAGGAGCGGAGAAGCTGCTGCCATCATCCAGAGCGCCCTGAGAGGAGACCGCAGAGATGACATGCAGCATCATTTGCGCCAACGTGAGGTCGCTCTGCACCTCCCTGCTCATCATTTATGGAATGGCACCTAGCTGGGATACTGGGTGCCTCGTCCATCTCACGCACAGACACTGACCACCAGAGGTCAGTGCCTGTGTGAGGGCTTGCAGGTCCGAAAGCAACCCCAGGAGGCCCTGATTCTGTTCCTGGAGCTGCCTCTCCATGAGAGTCACCACTGTCTCAATGGAGGAGGCAGTGCACTTGGCCATGAGGGTCAACACAGTGCTCATGCTCTGCATGGACTCCTCCACAACAGAGGTCATGGCATGCAGACACTCATGGATCTCCACCAATTCCTCCCAAATATCTCGCTGGACATCCAGCATTTGCTGCCTAATGGACGACTCCAGAGGCTCATCATCTGCCTTCAATTCAGCATCATCCTGGTCCCGAGCAGTCCTCCAACTGCTGGTGCCTGGGCACTCTCTGCCTCCACCTGCGCCTTAAGTGAGTGTGAAGTGCCCTCACCACTGTGCATCGACATTCTAGCTGAAGATCTACTGCCCACTGAGGTGCTGGTATCTGCGCTGGTGCCTGATTCAGAGACAGGGTATGACGTAGGTACATCTGGAGCCTGGTGGTCCTCTGGCATCAGGGGTGGGGTCTTCAGGGTCCTGCGATTGGGTGTGTGGTGGCAAACCTAAGAGATAACAAGGACATGTCATTAGTTAAAGTCATCACACTGTAACTGTGCCTGCCAGGTACCCTAGTGAGACAATGGAGATCTGCATTATGTTGCTATCATCTTTCAATGATCAATGGGGACTCCAGTTTTGAGGCTCCCATCAATGATGTGACTACACAAGAATGTTTGCACCATCCAAAACTCTCACCTCAGTGCACTGCACTCTTACCTTCATCTGACACCCCAGCCTCTCCGTGCGTGGTGCCTCTCCAGCTCCAAGGCATCCTGCTCGTATCTGGTTAAGGTTAGGAGGTTAGCGGGGCCTCTGCTGGTCTGCGACCTTTCAATATTGTTATGGGCTGTCTTCTCCTGAAAGGACAGAGGAGCATTGATTAGTCCACTCTCTATCTGCAGTGCCATTGAGGCCTGGCCAACCCCAACTGAGGAACACCTTGCAGGGCACATCCGAGTCATGGCCCTCGAGCCGCAAGGCACTCAGTCCAAGCAGCCAGGGCACACCCCCCTGACCAGCTCCAGTGTCATTGACAGTTGGCACTCAGACTCTAAAATCTCTGAGGTCCACAGGGGGACGGCCAGCCCTTAACACTCCTGCACGCTGATCCATGCCAACACGACATTCACCCTTCCTGAGTGCAGCAGGTCATTAAACCTCTGACAGCACTGGGCCCAGGTATGCTGCACCATGTCATGGCTGCTGACCAGTGCCGCCACCTCCTCCAAAGCTTCTTTCGTTAGGTGCGGTGGCCTCCTCCTTCCTTCCCTGGGGACAAGGGTGTCCCTCTTGGTAGCCACCTCCTCCAGGAGGACCGCGAGGCACTCATCGGAAAACTGCTGGGGCGGGGTGGGGTGTGCAGGTGCCCACCCGACCTGCCCTCCCACCTGGTGCCTGAGCATCCATCATTTTTACTTTCCTGCTGACAACACCGAAGATGTCTTTGTCGCCGGCAGCCTTCCAGTGCCTGACTGTGCCGGTTTTAAACCAGCCGCTGGGTTGCCATTGGCCCCGAAGGTTGACAGGCCCCTGCCTGCCCCTTTCCTGACCACTGGGGAGGCACCGTTCATGCTCGGCCCAGCGTGAAATCGCAATCGGGGGCCTCTCCTGGGCCTACTGCCCACACCAGCCTGCTGAACTCAAAATCCTGGGCATGAACATTTCAGCATTGCTCTGAAAAAGTTACATTTAAAAAAAAACGTAAAATAAACTAAGAACATATTCCGAGACAAGTAAAATTAAAGCAGTAAAAGAGCACCAAAAGCAGGTTGGTAAAATTCAGCTCCAGAGCTTTTAGACTAAAAGCATCTCCCTCCTTAAGAGCTCCATAATGTGTGGAGCTTCCAGAAGGGTGAACAGAGTATACAGCAGGATCTCATGCTGAATGCATCCCCAATGACTGAGCAGAACCTCCAAGGCACTGTGCACTGTGAAAGCTGGGCAGAGATCCAGTGATGTGAATCCATGTCTGACTTCCTGCACACACTTTGTGCCAGTGCTATTGGCTGTGTGATACAGGTAACTTGGCATTTAAAGGAATTTATACTGCTCATTTCTCACAGGCTGGCCTACTGATTGGGACATGATCACGACAGTCTGAAAACCAAAGTATGGAGTAACGTTGACTTTGAAGTCAATGGAAATGGGGACAGCTGTGTAAAAGGCAGCTGAATTGATATTGGCTTTCTTACACTGTCCTCCAAACTCAAACTGAATGCATGGCAGACAAGTTTTTATGTTTGCTACAGTTAACACATGAATGGCAATTTCCAAGCTATGATCCAAGGTTTTATATGCTATTTTGCTTACATTGGCAGAGTTATTGAATTTTACTGGGAATGAGTAACAGGTGTAGGCCATTCAGCTCCTGGAACCCTTTTTATAATTCAGTTCGACCATCTGTATCTCAACTCCATCTGCCTTGGCTCTGTAACCCCTAACACCCTTTCTCAACAAAAATCTATTAATCCAAGTTTTGAAATTTTCAATTAACCTAGCCTCAACAGCAATATTAGCCCAACAGCAGACAAGCAGCCTCAAGTCAGTCTCTTCAAGTTACATGTGGAAGGCTGTACACAAAAAAAAAATTAAAGCTGTCATGCACTTGAACAAATCACATGTGCACTCCATAAAACAAAACACTGCTTAAGAGCAACTTTGGAGAACGCGTTCCAGGTTTCCGCCTCAGTTTGTGTGAACAAGTGCTTCCTAACACCATCCCTGAGCAACCTAGCTCTAAGTTTACGGTTATGCCTCTAGCAGGTCTCCCATGACATTGCTCGTGGAATGTGCTGTCTTACAACGCACAATGTAATATTCTGCTGCTCGAGTGGCCTTGTGTTTTGAGCAGCCTATTCCCTTAAAGCTGCAAAGTCTAACTAGTGTAAATATTATATATAATGACAATCTAAACTTCCCCTCATCAAATGTAATTAACCTGCAATAGATATCAATATGAAAAGATTGTTCTATGCTTTTACTTTATAAAACCGAGTGTCATCTGATTTAGCGTGAGCATTGCCACAAAAGATCAATTAGCATAATGACAGAAGTACATACCTTGAAATGTACAGTGTGCTAGGCTTACCAAGGTGGATCTTTGTCACTATAAGGCTGTAAAGTCAAATTGTTAATTAAACAGAGCCTCAGGTCATATGAAAATATGAATTAGGAACACGAGTCGGCCTTCGAGTCTACTCCGCCATACGATAAGATCATGGCTGATCTGTGGCCTCAACTCCATATTCTGCCTCCCCCCTTCCCCCAATAACCTTTGACTCCCTCGTTAGTCAAGGATCTATCTAGCCCTCCTTTAAAAATAGTCATTGATCCCGCCTCCACTGCTCTCTGGGGAAGAGCGTTCCAAAGATTCACGACCCTATGAGAGAAAAAATTTCTTCTCATCTCCATCTTAAATGGGAGGCCCCCTTATTTTTAAACTGTCTCCCCTGGTTCTAGTCTCTCCCATGAGGGGAAACATCCGTTTAGCATCCACCCTGTGAAGTCGCCTCAGGATCTTATATGTTTCAATAAGATCACCTCTCAATCTTCTAAAGATTCTAAGTCTCTCAGAGTTTCATTGTTTATGGTGGTTAACCACAGGGTGAGGTTAAACCATAGTTCTTCAGGCTGTAAGTCAAAAGCCACAACTAAGTGTCCAGCTTTTGTTTTTCCCCATTAAGGTTACTTCTAAGTTATGGGCTGCAGACATTGTGGGTTAGGAATTTGGGAACGTAGTAACCATTTTTCAGGTGCTGCACTGCCGACTAAGGCCTTAAATTGGCAGAGAGGAATACTGCATGGTCTCCACCATCCAAGGCTTGTGGCTGAAACTGATGCTGGCGTTCCTCCAAATTTATAGGCCTCTGAATTCTGTGAGCCTAAAAGGTTTTCTATTGGCAAGGAACCGCCTGTGTACATTCCAAATTACGGAGAATGATGACAAATGAATATATACTGGGCATATGACACGTGAATCAAACCCACGGGTTTTATTTTTAAAGAAAGGCAGAAACTGAACCAAAGCCTCAAAGAAAACCTCAGCAACACAGATTTTTTGAGGTCAGGTTTCATCGAAGAATTGACATAAAGTTTTGAGCAAGAAATTAGTGTACTTAGATTTTTGGAGGCGGGGGCACCTGCCTGTGCCAGTTGCGAACAAGGTGGGCAGTGTGTAAATTTGGTGTAGCCTCCTCATTTCCATGGTTGCAGTGTGATCCTGAGCTGCACTCCTCTCTAAGGAGCTGCCGGCAGTCTCTGTGCACAGCAGGGGGCCAATTAATATTGTGAAAGAGAACAGGCAGCCTTCAATTTATAAAGGCTCAGTCCCTATAAGAATAAAAGCAATATACTGTGGATGCCGGGAATCCAAAATGAAAACGGAAAGTGCTGGAAATACTCAGAAGGCCTGGCAGCTGCTGTGGAGAGAGAAATGGAGTTAATGGGCGAAATCTCACTGAGGCATCACGGGTCCCGCCTGCCGACTGGGGAACTGGCAAGAGACCCACCGCTGCCTCTTTTCCAGAAGGCCCACCGAACGGTGTGCCAGTCAGACAGTGCTATGCCCCCTGGCAGGCCTACCCCTGGAATCGCGACCCTGGGGGGCGGAAGTCCCACCTAGCCAGAGCTGCTGGCCAATCAGGTGCCAGATGCTATTGAGCTCAGCAGCGCCGCTGAGGAGCTGTGGTTGCTGCCAGAAGGACAGGCACCAGAGTTCCAGAATTGCAAGGGGTGGGGGGGGGGGGGGGGGGGGGGGGGGGGGCAGGGGGTTCAGAAACTAGGGCGATGGGTGGCTCTCGGTGGACCCTGTCCCCTTCCCGATGTCCAGACCCTCAATTGGATCAAGGGACCGTCCACCCCCTGAAAAGCAGCCTGTACAGTGCACAGGTAACCTGTCGTGCAGTCGCATGGTGACAGGCTCGTTTGCAGTTGGGTTAATCCCAACAGTGGCGAGGTGAGGCCCTTAAGTGGTCATTAATTGGCCACTTAAGGGCCTTAATTGGCAGCGGAGTGGGAAGATCGACCATGAGCCTTCCCGCCCAGAACTTAACTCTATTGGGAGGTGGAAAGGTGGCAGGGGTCAGGTGTGCCACCATCCAACCTAAGTAAGTGCCCTCCCCGCCTCCCAGCTCGCCACTAGTGACAGCAGAAGATTTGCCCAATGTTTCAGGTCAATGACTTTTCATCAGAACTGGTGAAAGGTCATTGACCTGAAATGTAAGCTCTGTATCTATCTCCACAGATGCTGCACGGCCTGCTGAGTATTTCCAGTATTTTGTTTTTATTCCCTATACAAGAGAAGCTGCACTGATGGAGTGAAAGCTGCTGGATAATCACTTTGGAAGACTCAAATCGAAGGAAGTTGCCACGGCCTGTCAGAGAAAGGACTCTTCTCCACTCCAGTGAAGCCACCCTGGAGGCACCAATGACACAAGTGGGGGCCAGAGGAAATGCCATGTTTCTGCTGGGGGGCAGGAAGCCCTCAAGGCAGATCCTCAAAAGGGAATGGGACCAGGTGGCTAGGTTAATGCCCAGAGAGCCACCCTGAGGATATGGTAGCAGAGCGGAAAATAGCTTAAATGACCTCAGTCAGGCGGTCAAAGTGAGTGAAACGTCTGTACACCGCATCTCGGATCCATGGTGCCATCCACTACTCACGTTGCTCAATATATCACATCCCCATCACTCACCCAGCAGCATGCCCCGGCACTCAGGACTCACCCGTAACATCCTAAACTACACCTGACCCACACACAATATCCGATCATGCCAATCTTACACAGGCCTCCCCATGCCTCTGTAAACCTACAGCTATTTAGCTATAGTAGGCACACCTTGCCTACACAGTGACACGCAGTCACTGATGTTCTGTTCTCCCTTGCAGGAGAAGGGGGCTCACAACAGATGATAAAGCCAGAGTATCAGCCGAGGACCATCATGGCTACATCCCTTTAGTGTCCTTGAGGAGGTGGTCCAATGTCACAAAGCAAGTGGGACAGAGTTACCAAGGCCATTGATGGTGATAGTGAGTTATTGCCTAATGTGCCTTCTCCACTCACTCCTCCCTCAATCCTAAAAGATGCCATGAAATAGAAACTGCAAATGGTGTGACTGTCCTGCTTTCATCCTCACTGCCCCTTTCCTCACCCCAGTCCTCTCCTTACATCTTTGTGCTTTCAGATATAGTCAACAACTGACCCCTGCTGAGCCTCCTAAAATCCATGAGGGAGAGGAAGAGCAACTCCACAAGAGTGAAGAGGAGGCATAGTCACTTGACCTTACACTCGCAGCCACCAGCTCAGAGACTGGCATTCCTTGAGCTTTGGAGTCAAGTGTAGGTTTGGCATCAGCGGTGGTGAGCCACCGGGAATGAGTGGGTTGTAGCCAGGCCAGGGGGGTAGGTCAGCTTGTGTGAGAACTCCCTGGATGGTGAGGTTAGGGATGAGTTTTGCTGCAGGTGACCTGTTTATGAACAGCGAAGTGTAATGTGTTATTGGTGCTGTCTGCTCCTGTCTGGAATGATCCACTGACCGAGAATGCTAGGGCAATGGTTACATTCAAAACTACCCAGAGGGCTGCCCTCATCCTGCTTTGAGGCTCCAGGTTGGTGTGAAGGAGCTGGCACAATCCTTAGTGAAGTCTAGCCCCCTCGGGCACTGCTCCTGACTCATGGCCAAATTGGAGTGGTGGTGGGCCTTCCTCCCTCTGAATGTCCTGGTTCTATAGTAGACCAAGGGGTACTGCAACAAGTACACCAGCCAGTCTCCCCCACCACCACCCCTGCCCTCAACCCATTACTGTTTGCAGCAAATATCTCCAAATTGTTCTTGTAACTCAATGCAGCACATTTACAAACTTTTCCTGAGTAAAACTAAGCCTAAAACATTTCACCTGCAACTTTTTGAGTGGCCCTTTAGATAGCTCTAGAATGGGACCCATCTTGTTTCATAATACCTGTTGTTTCAGGTGTGTTTACCAGAGATGCTGCCTGCACATGCATACATTAAATATGGTATCCTGGCCTGTTTGACTGAGGTTTCAATAGTTTCCAATTCAAGCTCTATGGGTGCATGCAGAGGGTGCACTCATGTGCGCCGTTCTCATTCAGTAATGTCACGTGGGCTGTGCAGGAAGTGATCAGCAGCATGTTGCGCACATGGAAACGTGCAGCAGGGTTCTGCAACGCTACTAGAAAGAGGCGCTGTGCTACTCCATTTTGCAGCTTTTATGTTACTTCAGAGAACCAGGCTGGCTTACTGAGAAAGTGAGAATATCACAGCTAGTCTATGTTTGCTTATATAGATCTTAAAAACAATGTTTTAATACTGCTTAATAAGTTAATAATGTTTTAATTTGCATAAAAAGTTACCCATGTTGTTGAATAATCTCCATTTTAAAGCCGCAATGAGGAAAGATAAACCTATTCTGTTTTCCAGGCTCTGATCAAAAAAACAATTGAATGGACTCAAATTATTCTTGAGCTCATTACCCACATTTAGCAAAATAATTAGATGCTCCACTTTTACTCAGCAATGCCAACCAAATGCAAAGTTTAGCGATTCCTTGCTCCCCTGTGTGGGAGCCACACTTGAAGGCAGTGAACAATATCACAGAACAAAAAAAGGGTTTAAAAATTTCACACAACTAAGAAAAAAACCCCAAAACTAATGCTAATATTGAAAGTAACGACAAAACCCTTGTTCCTTTAAGAGCTTAATGGCACACTGATCTTCCCTTAGGCCTTCTCCAGCTGGATGAACAGAAAGCACAGTGCAATTCCATCTTAACCAGAAGGGGAATCATGCTGTGCTTAATTTAAATGGATAAAAACATTTAAATAAAGCCCTGGCATGTTTGGTGCCAGCATGCTTTCAACACATCTGACCATAAGCCATTGTTCTGTCCTCCTCTCTGTTCTGGTTAGTCCCATCATTTGGGGCAGATGCATCGAGCCAAATGTTATATCCAAGTCCAACGTCTCTTGGACCTTTCTACCTGTCTCCATTCAGCGACAGAACTCAAAGGCAACTTTGAGGCAGATCATTGAGACTAACACTGTATTCAAGCCCAACCTTGTGGCTCAATCTATTTTTCATTCTCTGTTGGTTTCAAGATCTGTGGTCCAATTAGTGCATTTTTTGAGGACATGATTATGGATATAATGGATTGTAATTCAGAAGAGATGAGCGAGAAACTACTCAGAGGATTCTGTGTTGTAAATGGCTCCACAGACCCTACTAGGATCTTTCTTTAATATCCACTCTGGACTTAACATCTTGCATTACAATGAGTGTTTTTCTTCATGCTATTGCTTGTTCAATTTTCAAAAAATAAAACACCACTTTAGTTTTGAAGCCAACTAATTATCTTGCTTATATTTTGTTGAGTTAGCAGAACTAATTTCTAACTGTTTAGCCCATGAAACAGAGAAATAAAATTAGGGATGAGACCGAGGAAAACAGATGGTGCCTTTCATCATTGTAATTTGATTTCTCTTTACGAGAATAGGTTCAGTTTTGAAATCAACACAGCCTCTTTGAGGGAAATTGTTTGAAAGGGAGGGGTAGTGGGGATAGAGAGGAATTCCTTTAGGACAGAGGGACCTCTGGCCTTTCTCCATCCAACCGTGGGGGAGCAATCAGGATTGGTGATTGATGGATGGTGGTTTGAGGTCGAGATGTGTGACAGAGAAGCAAAGTGAAAGGGATGGGCAAGTTGTTCAAAAGCAAAGGTATAGAATAGTGGGTGGTAGAAATTGGAGAAGGTAATAGAAAGGTGGGGAAGGGATGGGAGAAAGGGGTGGGGAAGAGGCAACAACAACTTTCTTTTATCTAGTGCCTTTAATTTAGTAAATTATCCAAGGTACTTCACTGGAGCACTTTTAAACAAAATCTGAGTCCGAGTCACTTGAGGAGATATTGGGACTGGCGAACATAGGCTTGGTCAAAATGACTTAAAGGAAGAAGGAGAGGTAGAGAGGCCGAGAGGTTTCAGGAGGGAATTCCCAGAGCTGGGGTCCAGGTAGCTGAAGGCACAACCGCCAGTGGTGGAGAGATGACAATCGGGGATGGACAAGAGGCCAGAATTGGGGGAGCATAGAGACCTTTTAGGGTTATAACGTTGGAGCAGGTTACTGAGATAGGGAGGGGAGGAGTCGTGGAAGGATTCAAACACAAGAATTTTAAAATCAGAGTGTTTCTGGATGAGGAAACAATGTCATTTAGCAAGCACAGAGATGATGAATGAATGAAACACTGGCAGCAGAGTTTTCAATAAACTCAAGTTTATGGATAGTGGGAGGCTAGCTGGGACAGCATTGATATAATCTCATCTGCAGCTAACAAAAGCCTGGATGAGACATTCAAAGTCATTCACCTGTTGCCCCTGTTATATCCCCTAATACTGTGTCACTTGGTTTAGGCTTCCTCAGTTTTCAATATCACAGGAGATCACTTGATCTTCTCTAATTGCTATTGTTTTACCAAATTTTATCTGATCTAGTGTGGACAATAAGCAAAGAAACTGGCAAAGGTTAATTGTGTGAGTGTTAGCTAATTACTGCAAGTATGAGCAATAAAATGGGTATGATGTCGGGCAAGTTTGGAATCGGGCAAATTTGTTGAGGCAGATTTTTATTCAGCTTTTTTTCCCCAACTAATCCTTATCTGGGGTCAGAGGGGGGTGGGAATGGGAATGGGGTGGGGAGCAGGTTCTGTAAGTTATTGAGGAATGAGAAGGTTCAGATTTGCAAGGGCCTATAACACCAAAGCATCTAAGCCAACTCCAATGGAGATGAGAACACACTCATGAAAATGCATTGAGGAAGTGTCTCTCAGTGAGATGGAGTTACACACACAGGCAAGGGGACAATTCATATCCAAGCCTAGGGGAAAAGCCCTTTAATGGCTGTGTCATTTTACCATAATGAGAGGGAACCAAACATGGACAGCAGATGAAAATGAGTGAGGTGATTCATGCGAGAGAACGTCATTAGCTGAAATAAATTGGATAATTCAATTGTTCTCCATTTGGTATCATTTCTAAAAGAGAATGGACAGTTATCATTGGTAATTAATTATGAAAATGTTGGCAGTCGGAAAGGTGCCAGGAATCTGCCAGCAGGGTAGCTTCCTCAGCCTGCATGGCCAACTCAGGAAATAAAATAAGAGACACTTTGACTGTGGGACTAGGGGTGGGGAGTTGATTGAAATTGGGTGGAGTGAGCCGAGGGAGGGAGGGTTGGGGGGGAGAGGGTGGCGGGGGGAGGTACTGGTGAAAGTGGTGGAGGAGGGATGCTGGGAGAAGAGGAGTACTGGTGAGAACAGTGGAGGTGGGGGGACACCAGGGGAGTTGGGGATGGTTGTTAGTGAGAGTGGTACGGATGGCTGGTGAGAGCAGGGGCTCCTTGATAATAATCCACCAAGAATTAAGTTCTATGCACAAGGCACCATTTAACAATGGATGTTGTTTGACAGTGCAGCACTCCCTCACTACCACAGGGGGTCTGCCTAGGTTTTGGTGCTCAAGCATCTGGGGTGGGACTTGAACCACTCATTCCATCAGCCTATCAATGTGCTCTTGAAGTTTATCACTATTTTCCCCACAGTTCACAATACTTCTGAACTTTGTAATGCATACAAAGAGCTCTATTTTTGCATAAACTGGCTTTGAACCAACAAAGTACCAGGCCGGCACCTAAACGAATGTTCATTTTACACTGACAACCAATGTGTTTACGCAGAAAAACATCTGAACAAATGTCACACAACTGTGCAATCCTACCTTGTGTAACAAGATGGCAATGACATACATCATACGCTATATACATGGCCCAACATGAGAGATTCAGAAGACAAAAACTTGCAAACTCCCTGACGGATTATCTGGTTTAATATGGAGCTACATGCTTCAGGCAGACCTCAGATGCACACTGATTATTTATCCTGATTTTGGTCATTACACACATTGGTGCTAGACTTTGAAGCTTCCTGTATCTAGCAATGCATAAGGCAGACAATGCACATGTGCTTCTGTAGCTGCTTTTTCCTGGAATAGGTCACCAGCCTGTCACCAGAAGCTATACTTCAGGGGTGCCATTGCAGAAAGCATGGCTGCCCAGAAGACTCTCCTGTCTGTTACTGTCTGTTGCAGGTGTATTGGAAGGATTTGCAGATTGATAATCAATTTGCTTAGCCATATTATGAATGCACCCCCACGGCCATCAAGTCCCGGAGTGGGACCTGAACCTGGACTTTCTGGCTCAGAGGCAGAGGCAGGGACTGGAACTGGGAGATAAAAACAAAAAAACTGCGGATGCTGGAAATCCAAAACAAAAACAGAATTACCTGGAAAAACTCAGCAGGTCTGGCAGCATCGGCGGAGAAGAAAAGAGTTGATGTTTCGAGTCCTCATGACCCTTCGACAGAACTGGAACTGGGAGTGTGTTTGGTGGTCGGATCCAATGGCATCACGCAGCCAAGAGGCTGACTGCAGTTGGACGAAAGCAGGCAGACGAAGGGTGGATTTGTTGAAAAGCTGTCTGAGCCCAGTGAGTAACGGCAGGTGGGGCAGGTTTGAGGCTGGCCTGGGCTCTCCAATGAGACTGAGGTGAGTTTGAGGCCGAGGGGCTGGGGCTGGGGGAAGAGAGGCTGGGGGTGAGGAAAAGGGCACAGAGGATGCTAAATTCTTGAACTGCATTCAACAACCTATTTAGCCAGCATATATCAAGCCCAAACAGAGGGGGCGCAATTCTAGATTTAGTCTTAGGAAATGAAGCTGGGCAAGTGGATTAAGTAGCAGTGGGGACCATGTTGAAGATAGTGACAATAATAGTTAGATTTAGCAGCATTATAGAAAAGGACAAAGTTAGAACAGGAGTAATAGTCCTAAATTGGGGAAGACAAATTTTACCAAGCTGAGAGGTGAGCTGGCAAGAGTGGACTGGATACAGCTTTTAGAAGGAAAAACTGTGTCAAATCAGGGGGAGGCATTTAAAGGCAAGATTCCACAGGCACAGCGTAGACTTGTCCCCATAAAGAAAAATGGTGGTACTGCCAAATCTAGAGCCCCCTGGTTATCCAGAAGCATACAGGCCAAGATAAAGCAGAAAAAGACAGTTGCAAAAGACTTAATACTGTAGAAAGCCTAGAGGAGTATAGAAAGTACAGGGGTGAAGTAAAAATGGAAATCAGGAAAGCAAAGAGAGGATACCTGTTGGCAGGTAAAATCAAAGAAAATCCTAAGATAATTTATTACTACATTAAGAGCAAGAAAATAACTAAGGAAAAGGCAGGGCCTGTCAGAGATGTACATGGTAACTTGTGCATTGATGGAGAGGATGTGGGCAGTGGCAAATGGAATTCAATCTGGAAAAGTGTGAGGTAATGCTTTTGGGGAGGCAAACAAAGCTGGGGAATACGCAATATACAAAAGTTATTGAAAGGGTTAAAGGAAGTAAGAAACCTTGGAGTGCATGTCCACAGGCCCCTGAAGGTGGCAGGACAGGTGGATAAAGTGATAAAGGAAGCATATGGAATGCTTTCCTTTATTGGATGAGGTATTAAATACAAGAGCAGGAATGTAATGGTGGAAATGTATAAACTGCTGGTTAGGCCACAGCTGGAATTTTGTGTACAGTTCTGGTCACCACATTACAGGAAGGACATAATTGCTCTGGAGAAAGTTTAGAGGAGATTTACAAGAATGTTGCCAGGACTTGAAAACTGTAGCTATGAGGAGAGATTGGATAGGCCAGGGCTGTTTTCCTTAGAACAGAGTAAGCTAAGGGGTGACCTTAGGGGTGTACAAAATTATGAGGGGTGTGCAGAGGGTAGACAGGAAAGACCTGTTTCCCCTAGCTGAGGGGTCAATTACCAGGAGGCATAGATTTAAGGTGATTGGTAGAAGGATTAGAGAAGACATTTTTCATCCAGAGGGTGGTGGGCATCAGGAATTCACTGCCTAAGTTAGTGGTTGAGGCTGAAACGCTCAACTCATTTAAAAAGGTGCCTGGATCTGCATCTGAAGTGCTGTAATGTGCAAGGCAATGGACCAGGTGCTGGAAAGTGGGATTAAAATGAGCGGGTAGTTTCTTTTTTCTCTTTTTAGCTAGTGCAGGCACGGTGGGCTGAATGGCCTCTTTCTGCACGTAAATTTTCTGTGGTTCTATGGGATTGGTCTGGGGGAGAGGTGATAGGGCTGGGGGAGAGGCGCCGGGGCTGGGGGAGAGGCAATGGGGCTGGGGCTGGGGAGTGGGGATAAGGGAATCTCCCAGACCAGGCTCCATGGAGTGGGGTAGGGATAAGCTGTAAGGTTCCCAGAGGGGGCAGGAGCTGTGGTTGTGCAGAGCAGAGAGCAGACAGGAGGTAGATATTTTGCATGTTGATTTGTGATGGGACTTAGGGAGAAAAAGTTTTTTTGATGTTTTATTAAATGTTTTTTTCAGATTAAAGTCTCTCCTTCTTCTCTCATCCCCATGGCCGAGTGGGCTGATGGCAGCACATGTGCAGGTGCATAATGCGAAAATCAAACACACCAGGGCAGCAGTAAGCGGAGACTCCCCAGCAGTCTCCCAGTCGTGGCCTGAGAAATACGCGGCAAATGGTCTCCTGGGAAGCCAAAGAATGGGACATGGGACAAAAAATGAAATCACGGGACAATCCCATGAACATGGAACGGTTGGTCACCCTTTCTTCAGCATTTGAAGATTTCAAACCGTCCCCAAAGCTCCCCCTGTCTGCCAGCCCCAAAATATTGCATCTGAGTGCAACCATTGGCATGAGAGTGACAAGTGAGCTGCTTATTTTCCAACACCCTTCTCACAACACGCTTTCTTCCATTGAACATACACATAAATATCAGCTCGCATATGCACCTTCCTCCATCTCACACAAACCTCCTACCACCAAACACATCATGCAGTCCCTCACACCCCCAGTACACCTACACACTCTTGTATACTTCAGCCTTGTGAAGCTGGCTTCCTGCTTGAAAGGCCTCCAGCCTGTCAATCAGGGAGATGGGGGCAGGAGCTGCACTTAAAGGAGTCCTGCAGTTACATTCTGCCAGGCATTTGACCATTGGACTGCCCCACTCTGCACAGAACTCACCTCCAGGTCTCTCTCTCTCTCACACACACACACACACACACACACACACACACACACACACACACACACACACACGCACACACGCACTTCACATGGACAGTGTCATGTTTACATATCATCCCACAGAAACACATCCCTCCACCTCGCACAGTTAGTCTCACAGACGCACATCAACTTCTACTCACACCTCCATCCAGCACACACACTGGGCTTGATGGCTGGATTTTCAGGGAGTCAGGGAGACTCCACAGATCTTTAAAAAAAATGGCGAATGTGACCCAATTCTTGGATTGCCACCCCCATTCCCAGCAGCCCCAATTTTCACCAGCGCGGGAGAAGGATTGGGACAGCAAGCTGCATGCTGAACATCGGACCTGGCCAGCTCCATTGCAGGGGTAGGAATCTCCTGGCACACCCCAAAGTTTTCGTGGAGTCAGGCCAGCTTCTGGATAACTCATGGTTCACAGACTCTCAGAGAATTCATGAACAATCGTCTGAATGGGAGAACCTTTTGAAAGATAACCTCAAGAGGACTTATCCATGGCCCCCATATGCTCCATGCAAGCCATGTTCCCCTCACCAATTGCAATGGCCCCTCATATGCTTCAGCCAACCCATTACCCTCCACCCACTGCCCAATGGCCTATCACACAATCCATGCCAACTCATAGCACTTTCATGCCCATCACTCAGTGTGTAAACTCCGAATTGAACCAATGAACCCTATAGTAACAATGGCATGCATGGAAAAGCTTAGAAAACCAGCCATTCACAGCTTTCTTAAAAAATCTGCTGTTACCACAACCCTATAAAAGTGTCAATCAACCAGACCTTTACAGTATCATTGGCAGAAACTTTAACTATGACATCTCTTTATCTTGTGCAAACAAACATGGAGCCATTGACAGAATAGATCGAAGGAAAAAAATCTGTCATCAAGCAATGTTTTCCCTTGTGTGCACCCTCCCCAGGCATTTTCGCTCGAGGCTGGTGGGAAATTTCCCAACTCATCTCTGACAAAAAACTTCCTCACACATCCTCACTGTCTCACACATACACTTGGGATCCTAACATGTACACTCACACATATATTTTCCTTTGCCTCACACAACCACACTTCAGTGCATCACACTCACACGGATATGGACAGGGCGGAATCATCCCAGATTTGCACTAAATGGAGTTGCAGGAGGGAAAAATTACATTTTACCCGCTGGCCACAATGGCAGCATCCCACGCTGTATCGTCCCAAACCCGCCGCATTAATTATGCATTCCCAGGAAACACAGTGTTACCATGGCAGGCGGGGCCTCATTCAGCCACCATGCCATCACCTCGCCGCTTCATCACACTGGGCACCACATATAAAGTGCTCCCAGCCCTGCACTGCTGCACGGGAAGACAGGGTGTCCCCAAAAGGCAAAAACACTGCAGCTCCCCCACTTCAGTCCCTCAAACGCCTTTTGAACGCAGTTGAGGCCCGCCATGATGTTCTCTACCCCCCGGTTCTGGCTGCAGGAGGGGCAGCAGCATCACCAATCCAACATGGGAGGTGGTGGCAGCGGTGGTCAGTGCCAATGCCCTGCAAAAGAGGACAGCCACCCAGTGCCGCTACAGGATGAATGGTCTTATCTGTTCCACTAGAGTAAGTCACTACTCATTACTCTCAACTCACACACCCGCAAACCGATCACACACCCACAGGGATCTCACACCTCAAGGAACAACGCCACTAACTCTCACACACACCCTCATGTCTCCATCAGGTTCATATCCTCTGGAGCTTGCAGCCTGTCCATGGCTCCACTCACTACACAAACATTCCACACAGTGCCATGTATCCTGCTCTCACACTCTGCATCTGTTTCCACGCAGGAGAAGCCTGCTCACATCAGCAGAGAGAGGTCCCAGACCAGGGGTCGAGTGGCCCACATTAGCCCCTCACTCACTTTGAGGAATGTGCCATTGCGCTGACTGGTGAGGGTGTGGATCGTGCCTGTGGTGATGATGAGGATGGTGGTGAACACTCTCATGAGGATCCTGCATCATATCATCCCTCCCTCAACGCAAATGTAAGTGCTCCCTCTCCTGCTTTTGACTCTGCTGACAGGCACTAATTATCTCTACTTTGGTTCACAGGGAACTCTGCCAAGCAACTGAAACCCTCAGCCAGCCAGTCCCTCAGCTCCATCCAGGTTCTCATCTCCAGCCAAGAGGACTCCTCCTCCATTGAAGAGCTAGAAATAAGCAGCCTGGAAGACCTGTCTCAGTGCTTACCCACACCCTCCACCAGCGCAGAGACACACACCTCAGTGGGACCTAGATCTAGAGCAGGCTCGGATTCACAACCTAGTGGTCACCACATGGACACATGTCCGCAGCAGGAGGAGGCAGATTCAGCCAAGCTCCCCGGCACTCAGAGGACTGCTGGGGAAGAGGCATCTGTGAGGACCGAGTCAGATGACGAGCCTCTAGATTTGGCCTTCCAACTGATCCTGGAGAGTCAGCAGAAGATGCGGGAACATCAGGCAGAGCTGTTGGAAGCCCTCAACAGAGTGGCACGTGAGTCAGAGAAGTGTATCCGCCTGCTCCATTGTGGGAGTCATGGGTGGGTTCCAGCAGTGACAACGTGAGGGAAATGGGGCGACATCCCTCCAAGTGCTCCTTCCCCTCAAGGAGTCAGGCTGGGGCCCCTGAGCACTCGAAGTGGGGAGCAGCGGCAGGCGAACACCCCTGGGTCATCAACCCAGGAATCTCAGAGGTTGTCCTCTCCCTCCAAGTCCCCTTTGCCTGTGACCCCCTCAACCTCGTCCTCTGTCACCTCAGAGGGAGCAACTGGCCAACAAGTCATTCTGGAGGGAGAAGTGTGTGTGTGTGGCAGGGCCTTTCAGAGCACTCTCTCATCCATGCAGATCCTTCACGTATTATACTCACCTCAATGACCTGAGCATTTTGAATATTGCCTGCTGGGGTTGGCTTTCAGTGTCCATCTGAGCTGCATCTCCTCCCACCCAATGATCACACTCCCATGCAGCACCTGATCTTGCCCACCACGACTCTCGTTTCATTTTTGATTTAAACAGCATGGTCTTGATTCGGTTTCTTGTGTGCTCCCTTGTCTCTTCCCTCCCCAAACGCTTCTTTCATTTCCTTTCCCCCATCACTGTTAACCCCCCTGGCATCACCTTCCACCTCCCCTCTGTGACCTACCAGCCACAACCCTTTACCTTTGGGGATGTTCAGGTGAACGTGCACGTTCCCTTCCTTCCTGAAAATCCCACCCCATCCACATTCAGCTTCCCTGCCTCCTCCTTGCCACCCCCAGGGCCCATGTCTGCCTCTGAGTCCCCACCCCATAAACCACTCTCACCGTGACTTCTACCGCTACCGTCGAACCCTCACCCTCCCACCTCAACACCTCACTCTGGCCTCAGCCATTCTCACCATTCCCTCATACCATGACCACCCTAAGTTTGCTCCCCAGGAGGCAGTCATGGACTCTGAGCCCTCTATTGCACATTCACTTGAACATCTCTCCTCTGGACCCCTACCCCCGGACTCCACCTTGCTGAGTCCTGCCCCCTTCCTGACTCCTTCAGAAACCCTTATTCTTCTTCCATTCTTAGTCCTTTCCCCTTCCCAACTCTTTCCTCCAACCTTACTTCTTCCTCCAGCCTTACTCCCTTCCCTCTCCACACACCTTCCTCCTCCTGGACTCCCTCCCCTCTCTGCACTCCTTCCCCCATCCAAACTCTTTCTTTAGACCTTCCACCTCCCTAACACCTACCTCCCCAGTTGCCCTCTTCTCTCCTGTTACCCACTTCTCCCTCCATACTCTCTCACCCCCCCAACCTCCCCCCGACACCTTAAATACCCCCCCAACTTCACCACACCCTGACGCCTTCATTCCCTCCATCCCAACTCCCAATCCCATCCCCCGACACCTCTTCTCTCCCAGTCAATCCTAGACCTTCCTCTCCCACCCCTTCAACCATCATCCATTGTGAGCAGACCTTCAATGGTGACTTTCCAACTTCCGTGAGCTGCTTTGCGGCAGAGCCATGTCCATGAGAATCCACCAGCATGCCATGGATGCTCCTCCAGAATCCCATTGCTGTCGGGCTCCAGCATCTTCTGATCCTCAGATTTTCGCGATGTGAGCAAGGCCCTGGCAGTAAGTCCAGACTTCTGCACGTCATACTTATCAAGACGTGTTCTACGCCAGCGTGCAATCACGCTAACGTGGCCGGACGATCCAGCTGAGCCTCCGGTGGGCTGGCCTTGCAATGATATGCAGATGTATTACAATGAGGTTCCAGGTGTCCAATGGTGGGGAACGGGCAGGGCAGATGATAGCAAACTGGTTTTGCAACGTTGTGAAACCGATTTCTGGCCTTGTCGCCATATCGCCCACTCACAGCACTGAGCACACCTGATACCAGCAGGCATGGAAAATCATACACGTGTTGCTGTTAATTTCATGTGCTACTTAAAGGGATATTCACCATTTCATTATCATTGCCCTTGGAGCTATGGAAGGGACCTCTGAAACAATTAGGAAGCTTTCTAGAACACTTTATCAAGACTTCACCAGACTCAGGCAACATTAGTTCTGGAATTTCTCTGAGGACTTCACCTAAAAAGAGTTAAGTGCTTTGCTACTCCACTTTCTATACGCAGCCAGGACAAAGACTGTTTGGTCAGCAACATCTTGCTTGGGGTCCCCTTGGTCTGGTTGAGGAATGGGAGCAGGATATGATGCCACGCAGAGAAGTGCCAGCTGCTATAAGAGAGTGTAACAGGAGAGTAAGGACAGTGAGGTGACTACATCCTTCCCCTCTGCAGGCACAAACAACCCCTCCTCCTTTGGACCTCCTCCTCTGGACCTTCTGCACCAGGACCTGCAGTGTAACATCTGAGAACCTGAGCCATTCTGCAACTTACCACTATGTGCCAGCAAATACTCTCTGTGCCTTCAGCGGAAAGGGTGCCAGGAGCCCACACACACTGCTCAGTGGAAATTGTGACCAATCAGCATTTGAGAGCTAAACCTGCAGGTTTCTGATTTAACACTTCCAGGCATATTCGAGTTACGGTCATGAGTAATTTGGACCAAAGTTGAGTACTAAATTCTGTCTTTTAAATAGGTGATTCTTATTAGCACAATGTTCCATGCATTGGCCGAAATAACATCAAATTACATTCTCAAACACACACTTATTTCCACCCAACAACACGGACATCTCCCTTTTCCCAATGCACACGCACACACACACACACCGTATTTCCACCTCACATATGCTCTCTCACAAACATTCTTCACTGAACCTCACCCACAGACTTTCAGACACACAGGGCTGGATTTTATATGCCCCCGCCAAGTGTCTTTTCAACAGGGGGGGGGAGAAAATGTAAAATAGGGTGGATGCCAACCCCACCACCTTCCTGCCATCCCCATGCTCACCACCATAACACGGTACGTGGGTGGGCACCGAAATCGGCAGCCCGTCTGCCATATTTAAATAAATAGTCCAAGGGTCAATTGAGCTTGTTAACAAACCATTTGACCCCAATAATACACTGGCCACACCATAATACGGTGGAAAGCTTTTTAAAGGGGCGGGTAGGAAGGGGGTATTATCTTTCAGGGGTGCCCTATGCGCATCGTAGGGAGGGAGGGGGAGGGCAGACCTCGAAGATACTACCCCCACTTTCTTCCTAGTTGCCTGCTCACCAAAACCCACCACCACCTCCACCCCACTGCACCTAAACTGGCTGAACCCTCCCTGCCCAATTCCCCAGACTTACCTCAATCTGGGATCCATTGGGCCTCCTTCTTGGGACTGGTTGCAGTTCCGGCAATGCCCACAAATGATCTTTTGGAGCTGCCAGCCAATCCCAGTAAAGGGCAGAAGTCCCACTGACACACACACACACTCACACACACATACACACACTCACTTCCCACCGCCTCATACACACATTCTCACATACCTATTTCCCTCCACCTAATATTTCTACAACTTTTACACACTCATTTCTCTCACAAATTGTCCTCCATCAACACCCACATCCCTCCAGCTAGGGCCTTCTCTCCACCTCACACATACACACCCCCTGCCCCCCAGTTGACTCACACACTTCCCTCCATCCAACACAAATTCCCCCCCCCCCCGTTCTCCACGTGCACTTCATTCCCCACCTTCCCTACCCATATACAGACAACATAAAATAAATAGTCCTATGTTCTTGGTGGCTCCTTTATGGACATTTCAATAAAAAATACAGTCAAACTCTTACCACTTTCAAGAGACTAAGAATGAAAGCCCATGCTCCAGCATGAAACCAGATGTCAGCTATACGTGAAGGGCTGATTCTTCAAGGATTAGAGTTGAATTAGCCCAGAGTACTGGAACAGATGCCGTGAGGAAATTTATTACTCAGGAGGTTAGCTCCAGGGTGGAACCAAATCATTGTCGTGGCCAGTAACACAGTCAACAATGTGTTTGGAAATTGTCGCACCTTACAACAGACCCATAACCCATAATGTTGGACTGCTTTGGTCTCTTCCGGTTTGGAAGACTTGACCAGATCTGAGATGACATTTAGCGACATTTTTGGAATGAGGACCATGTCATTTGTTGGGCTTACACCTTGGGGTCGAGCTTCCATGAGAAATATTAGCTCAATCTGGGCGAAAAAGGCTGAACCAACACAAAAGATTGAGGGATTCCAAACACAAGTGAGTTAAGGCCAAAATCACTAACATTTATGTTTTTCACAATCTTACATGCAAGTTCGAGATTCCATTTGACCATATCAAGCCCTGCCCTGAGGGTGACCACACCCCAAGATTGAAATTGTGCGATTTCACCAGTTGTGCTGGTTTGGGAAGCCTCTTCAAACTGCACTCACTTTCTTTGGCACACAGAGATGAGTTGGCATGTTTTAAAAGACTTTTCATATCAAAAAAATACTTAATTAACTATGAAGCTGACCAATTCACACCAACGAAACTATTAATTAGCTCAGTGTAGGTTTTTAAAGTCATTTTCAGCGATTTTAAATCAGGTGACTTAAAGCTGGACATTTACTGAAAGTGCTTAAATTTGGTGACATAACCCTATTCAGCTGTGTTAATAAAATTTACACCATGTTACCACTCAAATACATGAAAATATACTTTTTAAATGGGGGATAAAATATGCTCTATAACACTGGCTGATTGTGCTCAGTCTTTGGAGATTTTATATTTGTAATTGTGCAAATGCATTTCATCAGAAGGTTGACCCTACCCACCTGACCAGCATGTTTCTAGGGGGTGATTTCCTGCTTGTGCCCAAGAGTGGGAAAACTTGACTTCCTCCTGGGAGTCATGGGCTCTTTTACTTTTGGAGGATGGTTACAACTGAAGCAGAGAACCAAAGACACAAAAAAAAAATTGGAGCAACCGTTCCCCATTCTTTTAATCCATTGGGAGCACGAAATTTTGTATTGTGTTCTCCTGTACTCACAGATGGGGAACAGTGAGATACCGAACCATAAATTCCCAATCTGCCATATTGTTTAATTTGTGTTTTGATTCATAGACACTAGGAGCAGGAGCAGGCCATTCATGGCTGATCATCCAGCTCAATAGCCTGCTCAACAAAAACAGAATTACCTGGAAAAACTCAGCAGGTCTGGCAGCATCGGCGGAGAAGAAAAGAGTTGACGTTTCGAGTCCTCATGACCCTTCGACAGAACTTGATTGAGTCCAAGAAAGAGTTGAAATATGTTTTGAGGACTCGAAACGTCAACTCTTTTCTTCTCCGCCGATGCTGCCAGACCTGCTGAGTTTTTCCAGGTAATTCTGTTTTTGTTTTGGATTTCCAGCATCCGCAGTTTTCTTTGTTTTTATCAATAGCCTGCTCCCGCTTTCTCCCCATACACTTTGATCCCTTTCCCCCCCAAGAGCGGCTTTACATTCTGAGGAGTAAATGTCGAGCGGTGTTGAGAGGCAGGTGCGAGTCTTTCATTTACCTGTGCAGAGCCTTTTAAAAGCTTGGTTCTCCTGAGGATGCCCTTCCAAACGGCACTGGAAGCGGTGCTGCCAGAACTCGGGGAACCACGGGTTGCGGGTGTTGCTGTCCAGCTTCAGCTTCAGGTAGTAGTCATCGAACCAGGTGACCTCAGCGGACTGCAGCTTGATTGTGATGCCTCCCACCGCCTCTTGCTCGTAGGCTTCAATCACTTCCTCGCGGTCCGCCCAGCCGTCACTGCAACAGGACAAAGCGATGACTGTGATCACAACGTGTGAGAACAAAACTAAGGGGGGCGATAAATATAAGACTGTCACAAATAAATCCAGTAGGGGAATTCAGGGAGAATTTCTTTACCTAGGGAGTGGCAATAATTTGGAACCCCCGCTACCACGAGGAATAATTGAGGCGAATAAAACAGATTTATGGCGATTTGCTAAAGAACCAGAGGTGTCTTGAGGTAAAACTTTCTTGTGCAATGAATGAGTGGTTAGGATTTGGAATACACTGCCTATTGGGATAGGGGATACAGATTCAACAGGGGGCTTCTAAAGGGAACTGGATTATGACTTGAAGTAGAAAAGAATGCAGGGCTATGGGGAAAAAGCAGGCAAGTGGGCCAGCCTGATGGACTGAATGGTCTCCGCCCAGTGCTGCACTATTCTATGATTTTATGAATAGTATATATGAATTTAAGGGGATGCTGGGTAAGTACAAGAGGGAGAAAGGAACAGAAATACATAAGAACGTAAGAAAGAGGAGCAGAAGCAGACCACACAGCCCATTGAGTCTGCTCCACCATTCCACAAGACCATAGCTTACCTTAATTTCATTTTCCCACCTGCTTCCTATATCCCTTAATTCCCTGAGAGACCAAAAATTTGTCCATCCAAGTCTTAAATATATTCAATCATGGAGCTTCCACAACTTTTTGGGGTAGAGAACTCCAAAAATTCATAACCCTTTGAGTGAAGAAATTTCTCCTCATCTCAGTCATGAATAATCGGCCCCTTATCCTGATACTGTGCACCTTTGTTCTAGATTCCCCAGCCATGGGAAACAACCTCCCAGTGTCTACCCTATTAATTCATGACCTTGAATGTTTTAATGAGATCACCTTCATTCTTCTAAACTGCAGACTATATAAGGCACAATTTACTCAGCCTCTCATCATAGGACAACCCTCTCATCCCAGGCACTGCCTCTCATGGGGGTATATCCTTCCTCAAATATGGAGACCAAAACTGCACACAGTGTTCTGGGCATGGTCTCACCAAATGCCCATACAATTGTAGGAAAAAGCATTTATCCTTGTAATTCAATCCCCTTGCAATAAAGGCCAACATGCCATATGCTTTCCTAATTGCTTGCCTGATGTGCATGCTATCTTTGCGTTCCTTGGACGAGCATACCTACATCTCTCTGAAAGTTCAACATTTACAAGATTCACACCTTTTAAAAAATATTCTGCTTTTCTATTCTTAAGACCAAAGTGAATAACCTCACACTTCCTCACATTATACTCCAACTGCCACCTTTTTGTCTATTTACTTAACCTCTCAACATCTCTTTGCAGCTTCTTTGTCCTCCCTATAGCTTGCATTCCCACCTAGCTTTGTATCATCAGAAATTTTAGATTACCCTCTGCCTATTTGTCTAAGCCATTAATATAGATTGTAAATAGCTGAGGTCCCAACACTGATCATTGCGGCACTCCACTCACAGCTAGGCAACTTAAAAATGCCCCACTTATCCCTACTCTCTGCTTCTTGTCCATTAACCAATCTATCCAGGCTAATATATCATCCCCTAGTCCATGAGCCCTTATCTTGCCTATTAACCTTTCATGTGACACCTTATCAAATGCCTTTTGGAAATCCAAGTATGCCAAATCTACCGATTTACCTTTATCAACTCTACTAGTTACACATTCAAAAACACTAATAAAATTGTAAAATAGGATTTCTCTTTCATAACGCCCATGTTGACTTGTTCCAATCATACTTTGCTTTTTAAAGTGTATTTTAAGACTTCCTTAATAATAGATTCCTGCACTTTCCTAATGGTTGATGTCAGGCTAACTGGCCTGTGGTTCCCTGTTTCTCTCCCCCTCCTTTCTTGAGTAGCAGTGTTACGTTTGCTAACTTTGAATCTGCTGGAATGCCATTGCATCTCTTATCTTTGCAGTTATCTCTTTAAGCCCTAGGATGTAGGCCATCAGGCCCTGGGGATTTGTTGGATTTGCGTTCTTTGAGTTTCTCCAGTACCTTTTTCTCTGGTGATATTAATTTTCTTACTCTTTTAAGCACCAGCTCACTCTCTATTTCTGGTATGCAACTTGTGCCTTCTGCTGTGAAAAGACAGACACAAAATATTTGTGCAATGGGCGGACGTGCTTGGTGGCGTGAGTGGAGAATATGGCGAGAAGGCCAAAAACTGGTTTCACAACATTGTGAAACCGGTTTGAGACCATGTGCTCAGCCCATTGATGGCCGGCCCCGTTTCCCGCCATCGGATGTCGGGAACCCCACTGCATTTCACTATAAGGCCAGCCCTCCGGAATCATTCCCCCCACCCCACTGCCCTGCTGGATCAGCTGCCCATGTTGGCATGCAATCACATCAGCACATATAAGGCTTGCACTTGGTGGGTAGCACTTTGAGAGGAACTCGGAGGTGAGTGCACAATAACGTTGCGCGGCACTCGCCCGGGTCGCTTGCAGGACTTCAAGGTTGAGGCGTGTTGGAGGCATGGGGGCAAGGGCTGACCTGCAGTTGAGGTGACTTGGGGGCAGGGGCAAGGGCTGCCCTGTGATTGAAGGTAGCGCACAAGCACGTGTGAGGTAGGGGTGAGGGAAGTGGCATCACATTAGGGAAACCTTGTATAAAGCGATCATTCCTCCGCAGCCACATTGACATTCATGGATTCGGGTCTCTAAGTTATCTACCCAGTTAAGCAATGCAGAGGCATCAAAATGCCACCAAGTGCTCTAGAGCTTTTCACACCTTGGGCACAGAATGCAAATTAATGAGTGTTTTAGTGGACTGCAGGACAGTTGGATGACTGGGCATGTTGTACAATCTCCTTGTGAAAGCTGGCCATGGAGCCGTCACTGGTGGAGGTGCTCACAGCCTCTTGCAATCCATCATTCCTGGTTTGGACCAGTCTTCCCCATAGTTCAAGCTAACAGTGCCGCCTTGCAGTGCAGTTTAGGAGAATGGGGCTCTGGCATATGCTGCAGAAGAGCCACAGCGAGCCGTTGTTGGTCAGCACCTAGCGACACCCAGGGCCCACAGACACCGCCTTTCAGATGACTGACAACCAGTGTCGCGGAAGACTGCGCATGTCTAGGGAACTGGTCAGTCACACCTGCCAACCAATGCAGGATTTGGTGACATGGGGACATAGAGGGCATCCACACCCAGTGGCTGTAAAGTGACCATGGCGCTCAATTTTTAAGCCATTGGCTCCTTTTGGGGCTCCATGTGTGGCCTCTGTGGGATATCACAACACTCCACCCATAAATGCATCCATGATGTCATGGATGTCATCTTCGCAAGGACACAAAACTTTGTGCGTTTCGCCCTGGACCAAGAGAGCCAGGATACAACAGCACTGGGATTTGCCCAGATCTTGGGTTTCCCATGGGCGCAGGGTGCGATTGACTATACTCATGTGGCGCTCAAAACTCCGTCGCAACAAGGGGTCAACTATGTCAACTGCAAGGCCTTCCATTCGCTGAATGTGCAGCTGGTGTGCGACCACCACAAACGCATCCTGCAGGTCTGCGCACGGTTTTCAGGGATTGTGCACAACTCCTACATTCTCAGTTGGTCTCAGATCCCTGACATCTTCCAGGGTCCACAGAAGCTGCAGGGTTGGCTCCTCAGAGACAAGGGCTACCCACAGAGGACGTGGCTGATGACACCTGGGCAGCGGCCTCAGACTGCAGCAGAGCGAAGGTGTAACGAGGCTCATGCTGCAAGTTGCAACTTGGTGGATCAAACCATTGGGATGCTGAAAATGAGGTTCCGGTGCCTGGGCTGGTCTGGTGGAGCCCTATAATACAGTCCGGAGAGGGTGTCACACATCGTCGTCGTCTGCTGTGCCCTTTACGATCTGGCGCTGCAACAGGGAGGGGAGCTGGCTGAGGAGGAGATAGGGGAGCTGGAAGTCTCCTCTGATGAGGAGGACGTCGATGGTGATGAGGGTGAGGAAGTCCTCAAAGGCAACGACGATGGCAATGAAGCCCTCACACTGGCCAGACAAGGCAAGTGCACTTGGAAGGCTCTCATAGCTGCTAGATTTGTGGAGGATGATGACGACATGCATTGAGGAGACCCCATAGATCTTCACATTGCATCTGTGAACATTTGCCTCCAGTCTGGCTGATGGCAGTGCACATACCCTTCGTGATAATGCTCCTGATATTTTTGGTGCAGTGAAGGCCCTAATAGTCATTCGATTCCAGGAGGATGATGATGACATGCAGTAAGGACATCATAAACCTTCACATAGCCTCTAAGAATGTCTTGACTCCTGTCTGGCCGAGGGCAGCTCACTTGTGCTCTGTGATCAGGGTCATATCATAGAGACGCAGCTGTGAAACTTTAAATGCACCTGATCCTTTGACAGCCTTCAGCACCTGAGCCCTTTAGGAGCACAGCACCACTGGTCACAGATGCTGAAGAGATGGGGGTCAGCCTCACCTCAAAGGTGCTGAGAGCACACAGAGAGAATGACGGAACTCTGTGACACCTACCCACAACATTCTGGCAGCAATGACAAGCACCATCGAGGTGCAGGCATCAGTAATGTGTCCTGTCAGTGTGAGGCTGGACCATCACTTTGGTCTGAAGGCTGCACAAAGCACAGCAAAGGGGCCCTGGACTGAGACACCTGCCTTTAGCTTGTGCAGAAAGGTTTCACATCTGAGTGACAGAAACACTGCTCATCAGAACAAGGAGCCAAAGGCAGGGAGACATTCTTGGGAGTTTATTTACAATAGTGAGCATTATGTATAAGTGATTATCACCCGTGCCCAGGGTCTGCAACTTCATCATATTAACTTTCCTAACCCTGCTGCCACGTCTTGGTGCTCTGTGGACATCCACAGTGGAAGTGGAGGCAGCCTGCTGACTGCTATGCCCTGTTGCCTGTGACGACCTTGGCGGGCGTCCTCTGGAGGGCTGAGACCTGGGGGTCCCCAGCCTGCTTTCGGAGTCCTGCTGTGAGGCAGTGGCACTCTCCTCGGCCTGTGGAGCTGGAGCTGCTGAGGTCACAGGAAGAGGGGATTCGGTTGGACCAAACACCCCTGGAGTCACCTGGTTGGAAGGCCCCGGGTGGTAGACCTGCTGATCCTCCTTCCTATGGGTGCCTGAGGGCCCCTGGCTGACTCCTTGAGGAGAAGGGGTAGCTGGAGTGAGATTAAGCTGCCCAGCACCTCTCTCATGTACATATTGTTGGGGGCCAACTATAGCATCAGTGATAGAGTTGAGCCCGCGCAGCAGTGTGGGAGTAACGTCTTGGACCAAGGTCTCCATGGTGACCACCATCCAACCAGTGTTGACCTTGGTGCGTTGGCATGCCAATGCTATCACCTCAGCTTGAAGGTGGATAGACTCCTCCATTGTGCCTTGCAATCTGAGGAGTCCAGTGGACATCCCTTCCTGATGTTCCCGAGCTTGCCTTTGCTGCTCCAGCAACTGTGACATGAGCGAGTCTAGAGGCTCATCACCTGACTCAGACTCAGAAAATTTCTGGCCTCCACCAGTCCTCCGAGTACCGGAAACCTGGGAAGTCCCTGCCACTGCCTGCTACGGATAAGCAGGTGCGATGTGCTCACCGGATTGGAGGTCACTCTAAATCTAGGTCCCACCAATGTGTGTGTCTCTGCTTGGGTGTAGGGTGTGGGTGAGCGCTGTGATGGGTCTTCAGCCAGGATTTCAGTGGATTCCTCTTCTGTGCTTCCCTTGGGGCTTGATTGGAGGCCCTGGGTTGTGGACTCTCTTGGCAGTTTCCCAGATTTGCCTGCGAAAGCAAACAGTGATAATTAGTGAATGGCAATGGCCTGTGAAACAGGACACGTCACTAACAGGATGGTTATCTGATGGATGTTGCACTGCTGGATCCTCACTTGGTACAGCACCGCCGAGCTCACCGTCAGCACAGGAATGGCCCAGATCCTCACCAGCCAGCTGGATGGCTCTGTTTTCAACGTCCCTGAGGACCTTGATTTTGGGCTTTGATTCCACCAGTCTGTGACCTCTCCCCTCTTGTGTGCCATCTTCTCCTGCATGAATCGAGATGGAGAGAATGTAAGCAAGATGCCTGCCAAGCCAGATGATAAGCATGTATGGGTGGTGAGTGGTCTCATGGATAGAATGAAGGTGTGTGAGAGAGAGTGAATGGTGATATCCCTTTGAACTGGCAGTGAGCGAGGGCACTGTGGATCTGTGATGGGGTTGTGAGTGTGTGAGTTGTGAGTGATGAGAAGGGTGACTTACCCTGGTGGAACGGAGGAGATCATCCTCTTGCGGCACTGGGTGGCTGTCCTCTTTTGCAGGGTGACAGCACTGACCATTGCTGTCACCGCCTCCCGAGCCGAATTGGTGTTGTTGCTGCCCATCCTGCGGCCAGAGTTGGAGTAGAGGACATCATGCCGGGCCTCCACTGTGTCCAAAAGGCGCTTAAGGAATGCGTCATGAAACCTGGGGGCTGCAGTCTTCTTGCCTTCGGGGCCATGTGATCCATGCAGCAGTCCTGGGCTGGAAGCACTGAGAAGTGTGCACGCAGCTGCATTTTAAATATGGCACCCAGCATGATGAAGCAGCGAGATGATGGCATGGTGGGCAAATGAGAACCCACCCACCATGGAATTGCTCATTCTAATTTCCACCCATACTGATTCTACTTCCTGATTTTCTGAGCCAAGATCCTTTCTCACTAACGTTCTTATCAGGGCTACCCCTTCCCTCTTTTCCATTTTGCCAGTATTTTCAAAATGTTGTGTATCCTGAAATATTTATTTGCCAACCTTGGTCACCTTGTAACCACGTCTCTGTAATAACAATTAAATCTAAACCACTTATGTCTATTTGTGCCACTAGTTTATCTGTCTTATTCAGATGCCCCACACATTCAGATGAAGTGACTTCAATTTTATTTTTTACTATTATTCCCTGCATGAACCTTACTGATGCACGATTACTATTAAACTCTCTGTCTCTACCTGTCCCACTCAGCTTGTATTTATGTACATTGATTTGCTTTTCTATTGCCTCAACTTTTACCTTTGGGTTTCTAAATCTCTCTTCACCCTCCTTCCTCCCTCTCTGTTAGCTTAAAGTCAAATTTCCCTACTCTGACCATATTTCCTGATGCACTCTTATGTTTGCACTCTGGTTACCATCACCCATATTGCTGCTCTGCATTATTGTTTTGTCCTTTTTTTTCAATTTTCTAAATCTGCCCTCACATGAACGCTTACCCACACTATTTAGTTTGAAGCCTTCCCTACAGACCTACTTAGAAGACTCATCAGGACACTGGTCCCAGCATGGTTCAGGTGAAGACTGTCCCAATAGTACAGCTCCCTCTTTCCCCAGTACTGGTGCCAGTGGCCCATGAATTGAAACCCTTTTCTCCCACACCAAACTCTGAGCCACACATTCATCTCTCTGATCTTATTTACCCTATGCCAATTTGCTCATCACTTAGGTAGCAATTCAGAGATTATTACCTTTGTGGTTCTGCTTTTTAATTTAGCCCCTAAATACTCATATCCCCCCTCTTTCTTAGTCTTATCTATGTCAATGATAACCAAATGGACCTTGACAACTAGATCCTTTCCCTCCCACTCAAAAATCGTCTCCAGCCCAGAGGAGATGCCTTAACCTTGGCACCAGGCAGTCAACACAGCCTTCAGGATTCATGTTCTTGCTGAACAGAACAGTGCCTATTCCCCTAACCCTACAGTCTCCTACGACAAAAACATTCCTTTTCATTCCTCCCACTTGAATGGCCTCCTGTTTCCTAGTGCCCTGGTCAGTTTGCTCACCCTCCTTGTGGTCCCTGCTCTTGCCCACACAAGCTTCAAGAAACTTGAGCCTGTTGACAATTGCAAGGCTTCTTCATTGCTACTTTCTGGGTCCCCATACCTGCCTCACTCACAAGTACAACTCCTGACCCTGACCATGGACCAAATCGGAAGGACCTGGCCTAAGGGGTGTAATTGCCTCTTGGAACAAAGTGACCAGGTAACTTACCCCCTCCCTGATGCACCTCAGTGCCCAGAGCTCAGACTCCAGTTCATCAACTCGATGCTGAAGTTCCTTGAGTTACAGATGCTTATTGCAGATGTGATTCCTGTGGATCACATAGGTGTCCCAGTACCCACATGCTACAGCTGCAATACATCACCTGCCCTGCCATCTCAATTGTGATTATTTATCTAATTTGTTTCCAAGTTTAGAAATATCATTCAACTGTTAACTGTAGTTATATTAAATAGTTTAACTAGTTAAGCTATAAATTTAATGCTATACTTATAGCTCCCTAGTAGCAGTTTAAACTATTGCCTAAGTTTGGAGGGCTAAAATCTTAATATTCACCAAACAATCACCTACCTCCTCAGCTAATTAATACCTTTGAATACTCACTAGTTACTGCGGACTAAAAAAAAAGTATAAAAAGCAACCTCTCCTTTGCCGATGGCACTGAATCCCCACTTGCATCAATTTCCCAAGTTAGCACTTGTACCTCAAAGTACTCTGTCCTTGACTCACTCTGTGCTCTCACACTCTGTGTGGTAGCAAAGTTGTTTACTTTTATGGAGAGCTTATGACTCACAGCCAAGTTGCAACTGCTCAGTAAACTTCCTGCTACAGTGATTAACACCTATTTACTAGCAATTGATTGGCAGATAACTGGTGCTGCCATGCGGTTTCCAATAGCTAGGTTTCTTAAGTCACTTGCAGTTTTAAAGTTTTAAATCAGAGTTTGAATACTAATCTAAATTATAGCTTGAGGAAAACCTACTAGAGAAATTCCCACCTGTACCAAATTCCCATGTTAGCACTCATAAAGTAGTCTATATTCCCACACTCTGTGTGGCAGCAAAACCTGTGTACTTTTATAGCGAGCTGATGACTCACACCTAACATTATGATAGGATTGAATGAAGGGGGGAAGGGGGGTGCAGTGGTGGAGCCTAAACATCAGCATAGAGCAGGAAGGCTGAATAGCCTGTTCCTGTGCTGTAAATTCCATGCGATTTAATTCACATTTATATTGGTAGATTAGGTTGTCAAATACATTCTGTGAAACTGTAGACAAAAATGGGAGATTCTGCAACAACAATTTGTATTCATTTAGCATCCTAAACGCAGTAAAATGTCCCAAGTCATTTCAAATGGACAAAAATGGGCTCCAAGTCAAGGAAAACGTTTTAGCCAGCAAAGAAGCATTCCAAAAATTAGGCCCTAGATAACTGAAGGTATGGTCATCAATGTGGGATCAAGGATGTAAAGGATAACTAGCCCATGATTTATTTGCTGAGCTCAATTGTTACAATTTTCCATGAGGGCCTGCATAGTTCAGTTTTAGAGAATCGGCCTTTTAAAAGAGGTAGGGATCTAAAGGTTAAGCTCCTCTGTTTGGGTGTAGATCTTCAAAACAGCTAACTACATTTGGGTTTTTGAAATCTGGAACTCCGTCTCCAAAATACTGTGGATGCTGGGGTAATTGAAGTGTTCAATACTGAGATCGATAGGTAAGGTTATCAAGGGATATGAAGCTAAGGCGTGCAAAAAGAGATAATGTACATATCAGCCATAATCTAACTGAATGGTGGGTCAGACTCAAATGGTTGAAGGGTCATCTCCTTCCTCTATGTTGGGATTTGAGCTCAATGTTCTGGGCATTGAATCCAGTAGTACAAGAAACATTAAAATAAAAGCAAAATACTGAGCTTGTGGGCAATCCAAAATAAAAAAAAACAGAAAATGCTGGAAAAACTCAGCAGGTCTGGCAGCGTCTGTGGAGAGAAAAGCAGAGTTAACTCAAAACATTTTATACAAGAAACATTCTGCTAACTCTACATATCAAACAGCTTAGTATCAGTTCTTAGAGGCTGCTCTGTGTCTTTTTAAGTGGTTCGCTTTTTCTTGTGTGCATGTTTTGGCAAGAAAATTCAGTGGACTCAATTTTGTGCCGATCATTCGATTTGAACTTACTGGTGCGGGTCCTGGTCTTTAAAACCTACTGTGCACAGGTCCAACTGGATCAAACTTTGCCTGTCTGTCAACCTCCATTGGGGCCACTCTGAGTTGTGGGTAGGCTGTCTCCTTGTGTAGGGCCAGTTTTTGCACTGATCTGCAGAATACATATGTTGTGACGGGGGGCACGCGGCAGGTGGTGGGTGGGTGTTGTTATTTTTGGGGTGTCAGCTAATGCTGACCCCCCTGTTCTTTGCGGAGGGAGAGCAAAGCATTGCTGGATGAATGACTGATGGGTAAAGTATAAGCAGCTCTAGAGCACTGTTGTTTACCTGTGTGACTGAAAATTGTGACCTGTCACTGGTATCTACTTTGAGTAAACTGGAAAACATGTAAACCAACACTTGCAAGACACTCAAACCTATTTATACTGCAACCAGCAAAGCACATTTAAGCACCAAAGTTTTTGCACCCAATGCACTATCATTAATAGTGAATCAGATACAATATCTACTCCACGTACCATGTTGGAATGTCTCACACTGAACCATTAGTGTTTACATTCACATGCTACTCAAAGCCAGCCATGATAACTCACAGTTAAAACAGACAGTCCAAACATGAAGTGATGCAAATTCACACTCTAAGCCTGATTTCCTAAAACTCAATATGTTGTGTTTCACACGATGGCTGTGACCTCCATTATAGTTTAGTAATACCAGAGTCTTTAGGCTCTTTACTGGAGATTATTTCCCACCAGGCTTCACTCCAACTCTTGTCATTCTTTTCCATTCAAATTTCTCAACGTGTGAAGAGTGTACATGTGTGAACATGGGTTAACCCTTGGGTGTCAGCCATGGCTCTGTGGTAAAATTCTCACCTTTGAGTCAGTCGGTTGTGGGTTTAAGTCCCACTTCGAAGAATTGAACGCATAAACTAAACATATGGGGAGGAATCCAGTGCCCTCCCCCTTGGGGTGTTTGGTGGTGCTGGGGTGGGCATTTAATCAGGTGAGAGAATGGCAGGTGGGGACCCTGCCATTTTCCTGCCTCCACACCGATTAAATCCACGATTAAATCCTTCTTGCCCTGCCACCATTAAGGCTCTTAGTTGGCCAACTGATGCCCGCTTAATGGCCTCATCCCACTACTGCTGGTATTAACCCAGTGGTGGCCCAGGCCTTACTGCTAGCAAACGCTGGCATGTGTGCATGTGCGTTCCCCAGGTGGGGGAGGGATGGGAGCGTCTCTTGTTCAAAGGTACTCAGTGCCTGATCGAGGGATCCAGCATTAGGAAGTGGGGTGTGAGGGGTGGTGGGGGTGCTGCTGATCCCCCGCCCCCCCCACCAACCCATGAACCCCTTCCCGCCATCAATCAACTGTCCCTGAGTCCCCCAATGATCTGACGTCTCGGATGGGTGTAGCACCGGTAGCACCCACCACCTCCCTTTTGGTGCCACTGAATACAGAAGAGCTGGCAGCCTTTGATTGGTCAGCAGCTCTCAGCAGGCAGGACTCCTGCCCCGGGGGGGTCTTGATCCTGGGGAAGGCCTGCCGCTCACCTGCTAAGTACCTGAGTGGCACAAGATGCAGCGGGCCTTCTCAAAAAAAGGTGACATGGGGGTCTCACTGGCTCTCTAGCCGGTGGCCAAGACCCCCAACACCTCCACAAGATTTCACTCATAACCTCCATAAATGCTTGTAATGTATAAATAAGGATGGTGAGCTAAAGGCACAAGCCGCCACATGGGACTATGATATTGTGGCAACACCAGAGACCTGATTCAAAGAAGTGGACTTAAAATTTCTGGCTACAAGGTATTCATCAAAGATAGGGAAGGAACAAAAAAGGGAGGCATGGGATGGACATATTGGTCAAATAAGCAATATTAGGGCTAAAGAGGGATGATGTAATTGAGGGGTCAAGGACAGAATCTATTTGGTTAGGATTAACAGAGGAACTATTACAATACCGGGTGTCTGCTATAGGCCACCATATTGTAGGATGGAGACAGAGGAGCAAATTTATAGGAAAATTACAGAAGGATGCAAGAATTACTGAGCAGCTCCATTGGGGGATTTCAATTACCCTAATATAGACTGGGATAGTAACAATATAAAGAGCAAAGAGGGGGAGGAATTCCTGAAATGCTTACAAGAGAACTTTCTTGATCATTGTGTTTCCAGCCTGATGAGAGAGGAAGCAGTGTCTGGTTCTGGGGAGTGAAGTGGAGTATGTGAAGCATGTTTCAATGGGAGAGCATTTGAGGAACAGTGATCATAATTTCATCAGTTTTAGAGTGGTAATGGGAATGGAAAAGGAACAATCAAGGGTAACAATAGTTAAATAAAGCAAAATATTGTGGGTGCTGGAAATCTGAAGTAAGAATAGAAAGTGCTGGAAAAACTCAGCAGGTCTGGCTGCATCTGTGGAGAGAGAAACAGTGTCAACGTTTCAAGTTCATATGACTGTTCATCAGTCAAATGGATCTGAAACATTAACTCTGTTTCTCTCTCCACAGATGCTGCCAGACCTACTGGGCTCTTGCAGCATTTTCTGTTTTTATTTGTAACAAATAGTTAACTGGAAGAGGGCCAACTTCAGAGAGTTGTAAAGAGAACTGGCCCAGAGATGGTTCAGGTATAGACACACGTCTATGAGGGGAAAAGGAAGTGCAGCTAAAGATACGTCTCCCTGGATGACTAAAGTTATAGAGGTTAAAGTAAGACAGAAAAAGGATACTTATGACAACTGTAAGGTTTGTAATACAGTTCATATAATGACATTTTAAAAGTGGGATGTGGCATTGCTGGTAAGGCCAGCATTTATTGTCCATCCCAAATTGCCCCTGAACTGAATGCCTTGCTAGGCCAGTTCAGAGGGCATTTAAAGTCAACCACATTGCTATGGGTCTGGAGTCACATGTAGGCCAGACTGGGTAAGGATGGCAGATTTCCTTCCCCAAAGGACATTAGTGAACCAGATGGGTTTCTATGACAATCGGTGATAGTTTCATGGTCACCATTACTGACACTAGCTTTATATTCCAGATTTTATGCCATGATGAGATTACCATCATCAAATCCCCAGCACTGACCAGAAACCTAACTGGACCAGCCACATGATTCTGTGGTTACAGGAGCAGGACAGAGGCTGTGTGTTCTATGGTAAGTGACTCCTGACTCCTCAAAGCTTGTCCACCATCTACAAGGCACAAGTCAGGAGTATGATGGAATACCCTCCACTTGCCTGGATGAGTGCAGATTAAATAACACTAAAGGAACTCAAGGCCATCCAGGGGCAATGCAGCCTGCTTGATTGGCACCATATCCGCCATCTTAAATATTCTCTCTCTCCCTCTCCACCATCACGCACTGTGACTGGAGAGTGTGCCATCTACAAGATACACTGTGCAAATCTCTTTGACAGCAGCTCCCAAACCTGTGACCTTTACCACCTAGAAGGACAAGAGCTGTCGGTAGATAGGAACAACATCACTCTCAAGTTCTCCTCCAAGTTACCCAGAAATACATTAATGTTCCTGGGTCAAAATCCTGAAACTTGCTATCTAGTAGCACTATGTGAGAAACTTCACCACATGGACCATAGCAATTCATGAAGGTGGTTCACACCTTCTCATGGGCAATTTGAAATGGTGAAATGTTGGCTTTGACAACAATACCCACATACCGTGAATGAATAACTAAACAAGTGGAGAACCATGCTAAATATAAAAAATACAGAGGAGATCTAAAAAGAGGGATTAAGAATAGCAAAACAGGAGTATGAGGGTAGATTAGTGGCTAACACAAAAATGAACTCAAATGACTTTTAGAAGTATAAATAGTTAAAAGAGTAGTCAAAGGAACCAGAAAAAGAAGATACTCTTGTGGAGATAGAGCACATGGCCAAGAAACTATGTGAATACTTTGCATGTGTCTTCATTAGAGAATAGGATACCGAAGGCGGATGCAGCAGAGAAATGCGGTTAAAATAAAATAGAGGAAATATTTAAAATGCTGACAATCCTCAAAGAAGAAAAGTCACCAGGTCTGGATGGGATTCAATGTTATTTTCTTCTTACTTTTCCTTTCTGTCTCTTTTATTTCTCTCTCTTGATCCAATGGTTCGTTCCCGCTTTTTATTTCTCTTTCTGTACCTGCTTCGACTCTAATCCACTCTATTTCCTTCTCCACTAATTCTCTGATTCCTTGTGGATCTTTAAATCATAAACCTTCACCAAGGTCCTAGATGCCCCGTTGCTCTCACCCACACCCTTATGAGCCTACACTTTCAGCAACTCATGGGGTAAAACATTTACCAGCTGGAGAACGAGAGAAATAGTCTAACCAATGGGACATGCTGCAAGATGCTCCACTCCAGCAAACTCGGTGCTGTGATTTTAGACAGAAATCAGTGCAGGTCTTCCATGTTCCCTATATCTGTATAGATTTTATAGCGCTTTTGTGCCCTACTTAAAAATATAGCTGATCCTCATATATAAAATGGGTCAGGGCAATGAGAAAACGTTTATGTAACCAGGAACCGATGGAATATTAATGACCTGAATAGTAGGCATTAAGTAAACAATTCTCTGCAGCATCACTGTACAAGCGATGTGACATCAGATTAAGCAAGAGTTAAGTGGAACAACAACTCCACCGTCCAAGGTTAGTGAGGATCTCTGCTCTCACTGGCTGGCTCTGCAGATTCACCAGGATGACACTGATACTAAAATAGTTAAATTATGAGAACAGGTTATGTGAACTGCCTTGTATTCCTCTGAGTTTAGAAGATTGAGCAGTGATATACTCGTGGTGTTTAAGATGATTAAAGGATTTGATAGGGCAGATAAAGAGAAACTATTTTTTCTGGTGAGAGTATCCAGATACAAGGGGACACACTCTGAACAGTAGAGCTAGGCTGTTCAGGAGTGAAATCAGGAAGTACTCAGGTTAGCAAGGCCATAGAAAAGCAAGCCAAGCACTGGGCTTCATTCCTAGAGGGATAGAATTGAAAAGCAGGAGAAGTTTTATTGAAATTATCAGGGTAAGTGGAATGTGGAGTTGAGGCCACAATCAGACCAGTCATGATCGTTTTGAATGGTGGAGCAGGTTGAAGGGGTTAAATGGCCGACTCCTGCTCCTAATTTGTATGTTCATGTGCTCGTACGTAAAAAGGACTTAGGTTAGGCCATACTTTTGCATACCGTGCACAGTTCTAGTCCCCATCTTATAAAAACGATATACGGCACTGGAGAAGGGGCAATAAAGATTCACAAGGATGATAACAGAACTAAGGAGTTGGTAACTAATAGGAAAGGTGGAATAGGCTAGGGCTTTTTTATCCAGAAAATAGGTGAGGTGACCTGATAGAGCTCTTTAAAATTCTGAAAGGGTTGCTCGTCAAATAGAAATAGAGAAAACATTTCTACTTGTGGGGAATCAAAAACTAGAGTTCATAAATATAGAGTAGACACAAATAAATCCAATATGAAATTCAGGAGAAAGTCCTTTATCCAAAGGGTGGACAGAAACTTAACTGGACCAGTCACATAAATACTGTGGCTAAAAGAGTAGGCCAGAGGCTGGGAACTCTGTGGCAAGTGACTTATGTACTGACTTCCAAAATCTGTCCACCGTCTAGCAGGCATAAGTCAGGAGTGTGACGGAATGATCTACACTTGCCAGGATGAGTGCAGCTCCAACAACACTCAAGAAGCTCAATGCCAAGCAGGACAAAGCAACCGGCTTGATCGGCACTCCCCCCACCTGTGGCACCACGGCTGCAGTGTGTGCCATCTACAACAGTGTTGTCCAATAGGATTTCGATGCTCACCAAACTTGTGACAATCAAATCACCATATTCACCACATGATACAAAACACATGCAATATTAATAAAGCCAATGCACAATCTTTTGAAAAGGGGTTTTAGGTTTTGAACCATCAACAATCAAGCCCAATATACTCAGCAGCAACAACAACTTAGATTTATATAGCACCTTCAATTTAATAAAATATCTCAAGATGCTTCACAGGGCCATCGCAACAAAGTATGATACCGAACCACATAGGAGATATTTGACCAAAAGCTTGTTCACAGAGGAGGTTTTAAGATGTATCATACAGGGGGAAAGCGAGGTAGAGAGACAGGGAGGTGTAGGAATGGAATTTCAGAGCTTAAGGCCTAAACAACTGAAGGCACAGCCACCAATGATGGAGCAATTATGATTGGGAACATGCAAGAAGCCAGAATTAGAGGAATGCAGATATCTCAGAGGGTTCTTGGGTTGGAGATTACAGAGATGGGAAGGATCAAGGTCATGGAGGGATTTGAAAATAAGAGTGAATACTTTAAAATCAAGGTGGTGCTTGATTGGGAACGAATGTAGGTCAGTGAGTCAGGGGTGATAGGGGAATGAGACATATTGTGACTTAAGGCACAGGAAGCTGCATAGAATGTGGGAGACCAGCCAGGAGGTCATTGGAATAGTAGAGTCTAGAGGTAATGAAGGCATGGATAAGTGTTGGCAGGTGAGCTAAGACAGGGGCAAAGCCAAGTGATGTTACAGAGGTGCAAATAAGTAGTCTTAGTGATGGCACAAATATGAGGGCAGAAGCTCATCTTAGGATCAAATGTAACAACAAGGTTGCAAACAGACTGGTTTAATCTCATACTGGTGCAAGGGAGAGGGATGATGTTGGTAGTTAGGAAATAGAGGTCGGAGCGGGAACCAAAAACAATGGCATCAGCCCTCCCAATATTTTTTGGAGGATTCTTCTGCTCATCCAGTGCTGGATCTCAGCTAAACAGTCTGATTATATTGTAAAAGTGGAGGAGTTGGGAGGAGTGATGAGGAAGAGTTGAATCTCGTTCGCGTATATGCGAAGACTAATGTATGCCTTTGGATGAGGTTGCTGAGGGGCAGCATGTGATGAGAAATAGGAGGAGTCCAAGGATAGATTCTTGGGGGACATCAGAGGTAACGGTGCGGGCACAGGAAAAGAAGCCATTGTAACCGATCTCTGGCTATGACTAGATGGATAAGAATGGAACCACATGAGAGCAGTTTCTCCCAGCTGGATGATAGTGGAGGAGGATGGTGATGTCGACTATGTCAAAGACTGCAGACCAATTGAGAAGCTCAAGGAGAGAGAGTCTCATTGCCAGAATAGGGAAAACAGCTTCAACTGTTTGTCCAACTGTTCAGCAAAGCAAGCCTACTGTGTGCACTCTCAAAGGGTTAACGGAAGTGTTCTGTTTCTGACAGCATACTCTAGTTTATTTATAAAAAAACAAATTTCTTCAAGAACAAACTATCTCCGTTTTATCAGAATTGATATATTAGGAGCTGTGGTGTGGGAAAAAATTCAAAAAATCTCCATGTATTGGCTTCAACACTCTGACTCTTGCTATGCTTACACTCTGCCTGCTTCTATTTCCAAACACAGTCTGGACATTTAATAGATCTTTGGCACATTGCCAACATCCTATAATCTCCTCTTGTGCCATTAATGTCCCCAACACCCATTTCGGCAGATCTGTTAAGGGGAAGGCTGAACAAACACATCTGGAAGTTGCTGCACCGTCCTGACTTTTGACAAAATGGCACACTTCATTGGCAGCCATGCAGTGTGGTCCATTGCTCACACACCGCAACTGCTTTCCAAAAACCGGCAGCTAAACAAATCAAGTTCTTCAACTGGCATTCCCTGTTTCACTCTACCCAAGGAATTGTCGAGAGTAATCGAGCCTGTCCTTCTGAAGGCTGGCCCTGCTTTCACAGTGCTTCACAGGGGTGGTAAATGTATTGCCACCCAGGGGCACCCAGACAGAACAGGAATGGAGAAGGTAACAAACGGTGGGCTATTTTTCTTGTTTCGTTGAGCAAGTGGCAAGTCACCAGAAACCTGACAGCTGAACTATAACCTGATAAACATAGTTGCGGTCTGACCAATACGTGACTCCTGTCTAACACCAACATGGTTAATCCCTCATTGCTCAATTAGGGATGGATGACAAATAGCTGTCTAGCAGGTCACAACCATACTGATACCCACCACTGGAACTCCAACACAACTCAGCATTGTGTGGCTCAAAAAATAAGCAGCATTAATTTGCCTCATGTCAGTGGCTGATTTGTCACTGGTGGTGAGTGGCGGGCATGTTGCAAAACATTCATGTACAAGGTGCATTGCAGCAACTCGCCACTACTTCTTCAGCTGCACGTCTTAAATGCATGGCCTTTGCTGCCTGGGAGGACAATAGCAGCAGCCGCATGAGAACACCGCTGCCTCTCCGAGTTAGACACCATCCTAATTTAGAAGCATATTGCAGTGTCACTGGGTCAAAATCCTGGAACTCCCTCCCTAACAGCATCATGGAAGCACCCTCACCTTATGGACTGCAGCAGTTCAGGAAGGTGGTGGCTCGCCGTCACCTTCTCATGGGAAATTAGGGATGGGCTACTAAATAATTCTGGTGTTAAAGAAGCTTCAAAACAATAGTTTCTGGTGGAGAATTCAATATTCATCTACCCTCTGTGCAAAGGGGATCAGTTTATGTTGTGATTTTCCATGCACAGTTAATGAAGAAATGGATAGAATGTGTATGAAAGTGAGCAAGCTTGCTTGGTGGTAGGTTGGGTGAGGGGGGTGGATGGTGGTGGAGCTTACAAACATATTAGGCTAGAATTTGCTACCATTGTTGGGGGGAAAAGTATGATGCTGGACAATTTGTTCCACTCCACCGTAAACCATGCAAAACTAACAGCTCAGCAGCAACCTCCATGTCAATTCTTGTGATATTGCTTCCTTTGGGCATTAATTGTCAATGAATCTTGCTGTAAACATTTATTGCTGCTCTGTAACAGGATAAGTCCCTTCTCAATGAGGAAATTTATATTCTACAATGGTGCTAAATCTCTCTGCCCCTAAAGGCTAAACATTTAAATTGGGGAGTCTTATTCCTGAAGGTAGTAAATTGTCTATAGAGTTCTATTAAATTTAAACTTTTAAACTGTTTGTTCTTCCTTTAGTAAATGGCTAAAAATTTGTAGAAGTTACTTTTGTAATCTTTTTCTTTCTGTCTCTTTTTTCCCTCTCTCTTAACTTTATCTATCTTGCCCTGTCTTCGGTTGGAAATTAACCCACCCCACCCCACCAACAGTGATTACTGAGGCTGCTTGTTTGGCCTCATACTGATTGCGACCACCCACCTCCCTCATTGGAGCCCGGCCTGAGTGGCCCTAGTGAAATTGCCCCACTTAACTCCATGCCTGGCCTTCATGCTGCTCCTTGGGGAGGACTGACTGTAGTTGCAACAGTGGCTATGGGTCCTGGTGGCACTGCTGGGACAGGAGAGGCATCGGCTATCTGATTGGCCAGCAGCTCTTAGAGGCGGGACTTCCTTCCAGGTGAGGGTGACTTGAGTCCATTAACAGCCAACTGGCTGTAAGATCAGGTCGGGGCATCCTGGCATTGCGAAGACTTTCAGCCAAGAGGCATGGTCACCATCTTCACAAAACCCTGGCCTTTTTTCCCCCTCTTTCAGTACCAAGTCTAATTCCAATTCACTCTATTTCCTTCTTCATTTCTTATCTGCTTTTTTCCCTTGATCCTTAAATTTAAGGAGATAGACTGTTGGTCCTGTCATTCACCAGGGTCCAAGGTGCCATTTTACTCTTCGCTGCACAGTTATAAAGTTGTACTTCCAGCCACTTGTATGGAAAAACAATTGCACTGAAGGGTGAGGGGGAAAAGTCTCACTAATGGGGCAAGATGTGAGATGCTCCTCTCCGGGAAATTCTGGGCCAAAGTTCTGGAAATCAGTGTGGACTCTCTTAAGTTCTGTGCAGTCCTATAGATTTTGTGGCCCTTTTGTGCCCTCTTTAAAAATATAGCATGATTCTCACATATAAATGGGGTCAGGCCAGTGAAAAAATGTCTATATAACCAGAATCAGATAGAATGTTAATGATATGAATAGCAGGATCCAAATAAATAGCTTCCTGCGGCATCATTTTACAATTGACGTGACTTCAGGTTAAGCAAGGATGAGCTAGGGCAGCAGCAGGCTCTTCTCTGTACAGGGTTAATTTTTTGTGAGAATTGTTGATCTCACTGGCTGGATTCTCCAGAGCGACACTGGTTCTAAAAAGGTTACACCATGAGAACAGATTACGTAAACTGGCTTGCATTCTCCTGAGTTTAGATTAAAGTGTGATCGAATTGAAGTGTTTAAAATGATCTCAGCTGGAACATTGCATCCGGCTTTGGATGCTGCACTTTGGGAAAGATGTGAAGGCATTGGGGAGAGTGCAGAAAAGATACCCAAGAATGGTTATGTGAGGAACTTCAGTTATGAAGCTAGATTGGAGAAGTTGGGACTGTTTTCCCTGGAGAAAAGAAGGCTGAGAGGAGATTTGATAGAGATATTCAAATCATGAGGTGTCTGGACAGAGTAGATAGGGAGAAAGTGTTCCTACTCATGAAAGGATCAAGAATGAGAGGGCACAGATTTAACATAATCTGTAAAAGAAGCAAAAGTCACATGAGAATTTTTTTTTCAGGCAGCGAGTAGTTAAGGTCTGGAATGTTCTGACTGAGAGTGTGGTGGAGGCAGGTTCAATCAAAGGAATCTGAAAAGGAACAATGTGCAGGGTTACGAGGAGAAGACGAGAGAATGGCACACTGTAAATTGGACAATTGGAGAGACGGTGCGGACGCAATGGATGGAATGCCCTTCCTTTGCGCTGTAATAATTCTGTGATTCTGTAAAGGATGGGAGAGGATAGACAAAAAGAAACACTTACCTCTGCGGGGGAAATCCAGAGCAATGGGTCATAACCCATAACCTTAAAATCAAAGCTAGGCCATTCAGGAGTGAAATCAGGAAGCACTTCTTCATGCAAAGGGCAGTTAAAATATGGATCTCTCTTCCTCAAAATACTGCAGAAACTGGTTCAACTGATACTTTCATAACTGAGACTGATAGATTTTTGTTGGGCAAGGATATCACAACATATGGATGAACGGTTTAGTCTGATTGAATGACAGGACAGGCATGAGTGGCTAAATGGTTTCCTCCTGTTCCAATGCATTTAGCTTAGCTCTTTTCATTTATGTTGTTTATCCCAGTTAGTTTTGATATCTCAGCTGGCGCTAGGCTTAGATCCTAGACTGAACTTTTCTGAGTGACTCACTCTTAGGGCCTCCGTCTCTCTGTATTTTTGTAAATAAACTGTATGTTGAGAATAGAATAAATTTGCCAATCTGACGCTCTCAATGGGGAAAGTCATACGTGAAGGGTCAGGAGTTGGAGATAAGACTACTACACTGTCACATAAATTATCTAACTGACACTCCCATAATCCATAATCTCCAAACTGTGTCACTGGCAAGTATGTTATGAAAAGACAATAGGGGAGTTTGTGGCATAGTGGTAATGTCACTGTGTTAGTAATCCAGAGACCCAAGCTAATGACATGGGTTCACATCCCACCATAGCAGCTGGTGGAATTTAAATTTAATTAAATCTAGAGTGTAAAGCTAGTCTCAGTAATGGTGACCATGAAACTATTATTGATTGTTGCTTCAACCCATCTGGTTCACTAATGCCCTTTAGAGAAGGAAATTTGCCATCCTTACTTGGTCTGACATACGTGTGACTCTCAAAGCAATTAGGGTTGGACAACTGTAATGAACTTGATGCGCCGGACACGTTTCTTACTTTAAACAGATAACTTTATGTCAGGCTCTTATGGAAGCTACATGCTTGAATCAGATCCACAACTAGAAAGCTCAGCCCCCTGGATTACCTGTGCTTAGGGCTCATTCATCAGGACAATCGTATGACCCCTAATAGGCAGTAGGAAAGGTTATATCTTCAATCACTACATTTCCTCCCTATTTAGTTTTTTTAAATTTCCTATTTACAAAGAATATTTTAATCCACAACATATACATATATACACAGGTCATGTGATTAAAGATTAAGTCTATGAGGTGGCTTTCTAATTTGGTTAGAGTGCCATCTCTCTACCACTTGAGATTCTCCCACTGGATCGACATGATCAGGAACTGCAGCAACAGGTACATCATTAGAAAGTGGTAGTTCAGGGTTAGGCGATTCAACAGAGACATCAGGTATGTCTATTCTAGGTCGATCTGTCACCTCAGGGATTAAATGTTCAATATCAATTACAGGCGGAATAGCTGGTTGTCAGTATGTCTCTCTACTCCTTAGATGATCTGCATGTTTATGAACAATCCGGTCCTTCACTTCCACTTGGAATGACAAGAGCCCAGTTTCAGAAACAATTATATCAGGAAACCAACCATTTCCAAAATTCAGTACGAAAACTGTATCTCCTACAGTAAATCTCCGAGCTTTGCTATGAATATCATGATTCAATTTCTGATTACTCTGATTCTTCTCTACCTTCCCCTCTAAGTGTGGAAGCACCAGACTTAAGCAGCGTTTCATCAGTAATTCAGACAGTGTTGAACCCATGACGAGTCGTATGATAGTTTAGAAGAAAACGGGAAAATTGAGTTTCTAGAGTACCTAGAGTTTCTAGATAACCTCTTCATTCCTGACTTGAAAGTTTTCACTCTCTTCCTGCTAAACCATTTGATGAGGGATGATATGGTGCTGTTTTAATATGTTTAATTCCATTTAAACTCATGAATGTCTGAAATTCTGTACTAGTAAAGACAGCACTGTTACTCAAAGCAATGAATTCTGGTAGGCCATGTATACTAAAACATTGGTGCAGATTTTCAATAGTTGCGCTTGATGTTGGTGATCTAAATTTGTACACATCCATTCACTTAGAATGCGCATGAATGATCAATAAAAGCATGGTACCTAAAAATTGACCTACATAGTTGATATGTAGTCTAGCCCAGGGCATACCAGGCCACTTCCACAGATGTAGTGGAGCTGAAACAGGCAACTTCTGTTGTTGCTGACACTGGAGACAGTGCTTGACCATGCTTTCAATATCACTGTCTATGCCTGGCCATCAGACATAGCTTCGCGCAAGCAGCTTCATCTTCGATATGCCTGGTTGCACACTATGGAGCTCTGTAAAGAGTGGTTCTCTTCCTTGAGAAGGGACGATGATTCTTGATCCCCACAACAATATTCCATCTTGACAACTTAACTCTGTTTTGCGGACATGGAATTGTCTCATCTCTTTAGACACTGGAGAATTTGACCACCCTTGCAATACAAGGTCTTGGACTTTTGACAAAATTGGGTCTCTGTTTGTCCAATTCCTTATTTGCTTCACACAGACCAACGAAGAGTCCAAGAAATTCAGCACAAGCACAACTTCTTGTGGCACTGGAGCATGTACAATGCTATCTGGTAATGGAAGTCAACTGAGTGCATCTGCATTTGCAATATGCACGCCAGGATGGTGTATAAAGGTGTACTTATACACTGGTAAATCAAAGCCCAATGTTGAATTCTTGCCGAGACTATTGGTGGAATGGCCTTATCATCATTGAATAAACCCATTAATAGTCTGACACAATGGTGAAATGTCATCCATGCAGATACTGGTGGAATTTCTTCACTCCAAATATTACTGATAAACCTTCCTTTTCTAGTTGTGAATAATCCTTCTCGGCTGCAGAGAGGGTTCTGGAGACATGGCCGGTCAGCCTTTTGGAACTTCCATCCTATGTAACACACCTCCCACGCATAAGGAAATGCATCACAGGTTAATATTTATTCTTTCAGTGGGTCATGATATACCGGTAGACTTAATGAATGTAATAGCTTCTTAACATTTATAAAGGCCTCTACTTGTTGGGAATTCCATGACCAACGATGATTGTTTTTCAATAGCAAGTGCAACATTGCTGGCACTGTTGGCAAGAAGCAGCTATAATGATTAATCATGCCCATAAAAGACTTGAGTTCAGTGAGCCTGGAAGAAACTGGCCAGGTTTCTTGAAACAGATAACTTTATTAAGGAGGTCTTTTAGAACCACTTGAACCGGATCCACGACTAGAAAGCTCCGCCCCCTGAATTACCTGCGCTTAGTGCTCATTCGTCAGAACAATCAAGTGACCTCAATAGGCAGTCAGAAAGGTTATGTCTTCAATCACTACAGCAACAAATGCTGGCTTTGCCAGAAACTCCCACATCCCAGGAAAGAATTTTTTAAAAAGTTAAGTGAGGTAGTGTGGGGCTGATTCAATAGCTCTTTCAAAAATTTGTCACAGGTATAATGGCCTGAATGGCCTCATTTTGCACTGTGAGTATCTCGAATTCTATAAGGCGCCTGTGAATCTTAAAGGGGGTTGCATTAAACCCACCAGCTTTGCCACCATGATTATGCAGAGGGATGATATCTAGTTATGTCTTTGTAACAAAACATACTTGTGGCAATTCAAATTCATTCTAAATTAGTTGCTACTTATAGAAATACTTTATTAGGGCATGTATTGCTTACCCAAATCTGTAATTTAATAATTAAATGTTAACTCAAGGGAAATTAATTTTGAAAAGACACTGGCTGTCAACTCAAAGCTCAGTAAACAGCTGATAACGCAACTTCTCTCTGTTTTTCTCCAGTCCATCTGGTCCCTGCAATTGATACAACACTTCCAGTTGAGCAGGTGGCTTGTTGCAAGCCTTCTGTCAATGTCACTTTGAGCTGGCTGACAGCAGGCACGCAATGCTGGACCAGAATAACCTTTCTTTTGAACTTCTTCTGTTGCTGTCAAGGAGTAGTGAGCACTATACTTATGTGTAGAAGATTAAGAGCTGAACTAATTGAGGTGTTTAAAATGATTAAAGGTTTCAATTGAGTAAATAGAAGCAATTTCCTGTGGTAGGGTAGAACAACGGGTATAGTGTTAAAATTAGAGCCATGTCATTCAGGGGTGATGTTGGTAAGCAATTCTTCACATGATGGATAATGGAAATCTGGAACTCTCTCTCTCCATAAAGCTATTAAGGTTAGGTCAATTGAAGAATACAAAACTGAGATAGATTTTTACTATTCAAGAATATTGAGGTGTATGGAATTAAAATGAGTAAATTGAGTTAGATCTGTTGGGACCTAATAGCATGGTAGAACAGGCTTGTGGGACTGAATGGGTTAACCTTGTTCCTATGTAGGCTGAAGAAAAGGGGAGTCTAAAGGTGAGACTCTGGGCGGAATCATCCCAGATTTGTGTTAAGTGTGATAGCGGGCGGGATAAAGGGTGTTTTATCCACTTGTTGCAATGGCGGCTTTTTATGCCACATCATCTCATTCCTGACCCGTGCCACCTTACTAATAATGCATTCCTGGGAAACACGCCGGGTTGCTGGCGGAGAGGCCTCTGATTCACCTGCCTCATCATCACCTCAGGAATTCAGTAAACTGGGCTGCCCCTGCACAGAGCTAGCACTCTTCAAGGGAAAGGAAGCTGCTGGGAACTGATGACTGCCAAAGGGAGGAAACGTGCTGCCCCCAAATTTAGTGATGCCTCCCTTGACAGCCTGTTGGATGCAGTGGAGGTCCTTGGTAAAGTCCTTTACCCCAGCTCTGGGCGAAGACCAGCAAGCAAGATCACCAATCCAGCATGGGAGGCGGTGGCAGTGGTGATCAGCACCAACACCCTGCAAAAGAGGACAGGCCATCTAGTACAGGAAGAGGATGAATGGTCTCATCCGTTCTGCCAGGGTAAGTCACTTTTCTCATTACGCTCAGCTCAGACTCACAAACCCATCACGCATCCACAGGGACCTCACACCTCAAGGGACGACACCACTAACTCTCACACACACCCTCACATCTCCATCAGGCTCATATCCTCTGGAGCTCGCATCTTCATCCTCTCCATGTCTTTGCTCACCACACAAACATTCCATGCAGTGCCATGTACCCTGCTCATACTCTCTTCGCCTGTTTTTATGCAGGAGAAGCCTGCTCACAGCAGCAGGGAGAGGTCCCAGACCAGGGGTTGAGTGGCCCACATTAGCCCCTCACTCACTTCGAGGATTGCTAACTGGTGATGATGTGGACCGTGCCTGTGGCATTGGTGAGCTTGGTGGCAAACACCCTCGTGAGGATCCTGTACCTCTTTCAACACAAATATGAGTGCTCCCTCTCCTGCTATTGACTCTGTTGCCATGCACTAATTAGTTCACAGGGAGCTCTGCCAAGCAACTGACACCCTCAGCCAGCCAGTCCCTCAGCTCCATCCAGGTCCTCGCCTCCTGCCAAGAAGAAACCCTCTCCATTGAAGAGCTGGAAAAAAGCAGCCTGGAAGACCCATCACAGCGCTTACCCACACTCTCCACCAGCGCAGAGATACACACCTCGGTGAGACCTAGATCTAGAGCAGGGTCAGGTTCACAATCTGGTGGTCACTGCACGGACATGTGTCTGCAGCAGGAGGAAGCAGATTCAGCCGAGCTCCCTGGCAGTCTGAGGACTGCTGGGAAGAGGCGTCTGTGATATATGAATCAGATGACGAGCCTCTGGATTCAGCATCCCAACTCATTGTGGAGAGTCAGCAGAAGGCAGGGAAACATTAGAGCTGTTGGAAGCCCTCAACAGAATGGCACGTGAGTTGGAGGGCTGCATCTGCCTGCTCTCTGATGAAATGGTGCCCATATGTGCATGCATGGAGGTCTCCATGATAAAGATGGTGGATGCCATGGAGACCCTTGTCCAGCACACAAGGGAGATGTGTGCAGACTTGCACTCTATTGAGGTAGCCATGGGTGAGTTCCTGCAATGGCAACATGAGGGGGAAATGGGGCACTTCGATGTCCCTCCAGCTGCTTCTTCCCCTCAAGGAGTCAGGCCAGTTCCCTCGGGCACCGAAAAGGAGGAGGAATGGCAGCTGGACACCTCTGAGTCATCCACCCAGGAATCGCAGAGGTCGTCTGCTCCCTCTGAGTCCCCTTTTCCTGTGACCCCCCCAAACCTCTTCTTCAGTCACCGCAGAGTGCACAGCTGGCCCACAGGGGTACAGCCAAAGTAAGCCCCTCAAGGCCTTGGCTCTCTAGAGGACCCACAGCAAAGTCATCAGAGGCAACAGCCCAACCATTGCACAGGTTGTCTCCACCCCTGCAGGGCAGCACCTAGAAGATGTGGTAGACCTAGAAATGTTAAGACTTTCTGATCACAAGTGGTTGCATGGGTGAACGCCATCTTGTTTTTTGTTTTAATGATGCACACAGGTTGTCAACATTGTAACTGATATTGATAACACATTTTCCTAACATAAACATATATCTGCAGTAACTGAATTCTATCAAGAAAGGCTCCCACATGTGCTATCTGACTAGCAACTCCCAGGTCAGGTGACCTCCTATCTAGTACAGAGGTATCTAATACTGAACTCCACGACCACAATCAACTATTATCATTTAAAAAAAACAAACTTTTATATAACTCAAGCACACAAAGTCTCTTATCTAACCTGTCTCACTCTGTTTTGATCAGTCTGTTTTGTCTTTTACTCATCTCTGTATCTCTGTGGTTTTTTCACAATTCTTCCACTGGATGTTCTGAATGGTGACAGAGATGATTTTGAAGGACAAGGGGCCTTTTCCAGCTCTGCGTCACTATCACCCCTTAGATAGTTTTCAGGGCTCCCAGGCTTTGTCTGGTTATCTGTTGCTTTGCTGGTGCATTCTGGTTTTTGATCTTCAGCTACACTTTCTGGTTCAGAGCAGGGTTGCGTTTCATTTGTTTTCTGTAAGAATTTCCCATTTCTCCTGTACTGTTGTCCATTTGGAGTCTGCACCTGGTGATTCCTGTGACAACAGCAGGATTCCAGACCCTTCATGCTGAATGCTCACTGTCTCCCCCATGTTCAGGTCAGGCAGAGGTCAGGCGCCTTGATCAATGTTCTGTTTCTGCTTCCGCTCTCTCAGTTTGAGCAGGTCCTGCCCGCTGTAGCTCACTGGCTGTGGAAATAACAGTTGGGGGTGCAGCTGGAAGCTTACTTCTTAGATTTCTCCCCATCAGGAGCTGTGCTGGAGATGATCCAATGCCCTATCCAATGGCATATTCCTGAAATCCAGCAGAGCCAGGTTGGGGTCTCTTCCATCCGTCTTTGCCTTCTTCAACAGGTATTTCAAGGTCTGCATTGTGTGCTCACCATTCCATTGGTTGTGGATACTTGGGACTTGACGTAGTTTGGCAAAACTCCCAGTCTTGTGCTAATTTGCAAAACTCAGTGCCTGAGAATTGTTTTCCATTATCTGAGATGAGCACTTCAGGTATGCTGTAGCGAGCAAAGAGTGATTTTAAATGATTTATTACAGTGATTCTCTTACTATCATTTCTCAGCAGCATTGACTCAAAAAATTGAGAGTAATAATCTACTGCTAGTAGCTACTCACTGTTGACAAATGTGAACAAGTCCACTTCAATTTCCCGCCAGGGCCTGTCTGGAACACTGTGTGGTTGAAGTGGTTCCTATTGTTGTGATTTACTGTACTTTTGGCACATTGCACACGCATTCACCATTTCCCCAATTTGTGCTCCCATTCCAGGCTAAAACATTACGTCTCGAGCTCTTCTCCTGCATGTTTCTATGCTGAGCTGACTTTCACGTATGCACTGCAGCATTTCTTTCCTCAGTGTTACAGGAATTATGATCTTTTTGCCCTTGAAAAATGTTCCTTCTGCTACATGAAGTCCCTCATGAAAGTTCCAGTACTCTTGTACAGCAGAAGGGGCTGTGTGCTCTGATGTGTGGGCCGCCAGTTTGCACAATCTGCTGCAGTTTTCTCAGGGTGGTGCCGTTCTTGGTCGCTGCCCTGATCTCTTCCTGTTCGGTTACAGCCGCAGGTAAGTTCTTTGTCAGCATGTGAACCTGTGCTTCCGTTTCTTTCTTCTCTTCCTCCATGATGGGTAGGTATGCACGTGACATAGTGTCTGTGATGTACATTTCCTTGCCTAGTTTGTATTTAACTCTGACCTGGTACTTCTGCAGACGCATCAGTAACCTTTGGATTCTTGGTAGTGGACAGTTCAGGGGTTTTTTAAGTATAGCTTCCAAAGGCTTATGATCAGACTCTACCTCCACGTCTTCACCATAGACAAACTGGTGGAAAGGTTCTAGGCCAAACACAATTGCTAGCATTTCTTTCTCTATTTGGGCATACCACTGCTGTGTCTCAGTCATTGCCTTTGAAGCATATGGCACTGGTGCCTCGTTCTGCAAAAGAACAACCCATAGGTCAGTCTTTGAAGCGTCCACTGAGATCTTGACCGGCTGACTGACATTGTAATACTTTACCACTGGTGCCTGGGTCAGTGTTCTCTTCAGATTGGTCAAAACTTCCTGGTGACTTTGTTCCCAGTGCCATTCCACACCATTTTGCAGAAGTTCTCTGAGAGGTGCTGTCAGGTCTGACGTGTTCAGAATTAATTTCCCAAGATAGGTCACCATTTCCAAAAACCTCTCCAAGCCTTTCTTACATTCTGTGGGGTGGCATGTTCACAGCTGCTTCGATTTTACTCGTGTCCGTCTTCAGTCCCTCACTTGTTCCAAGTACTTGATTTCATGAAGACCTATTTTGCACTTTTCCTTCTTCAACTTGAGGTTCCTTTCTCTAGCCCTGGTCAGCACCTGCCTCAGTCTGTGGTCATGTCCTTATCGTGAGGCTCCCCAGACCAGCACTTCGTCAATATAGGTTTCCACACCCTCTAACCCCTCAAACAGCTGCTTCACTGTTCTATGGAACACCTCCAGAACTGAATTAATACCAAAAGATAAGCGTGAAAACCTGTATCGTCCATATGGTGTGTTGAGGGTACAGAGATAGGAGCTGTGTTCATCTAGCTTGGCCTGCCAGGAGCCTGAACTTGCATCCAGGACTGAATAGTATTTAGCATCAATTAGTTTGCACGTGGTCTCTTCTACTGTGGGCAGCTGGTAATGTTCTCTTTGTACTGCCTGGTTTGGGTCTCTGGGATCCAGACAGATTCGTAGATTCCCATCTGATTTTTCTACAGTTACAATTGGATTACCCCACTTTGTCGCTTCTTCAATTTTCTTGATGATGTGAAGTTTCTCCATTCTGTCCAACTCTGCTTCCAGTCAGTCTCTCAGCATTACTGGTATTTTACTGGGTGGGTGTATTTTGGGTGTCACAGTTTCGTCAATCTCGATCATATATTCTCCTTTTAGGCAGTCAGTTCCAAGGAATATATCTTTATACTTGCTCAGGATGTCATCAGTGGTGACAATCATTATTCTCTTGATTAGTGTCAGATTTTCACAAGCTTTGGTTCCAAGAATGGGTTTTGCTTCAGTTTTCACCAATATGAATGGAAGTGCTTGAGACCATTTTTTATAGTTCACATTAAGTGTGCACTTGCCTTCTACTGCAATTTTTTCACCTGTAGAAGTAGACAGCTTCACTTTTGTTTTGGCTATTTGTGCTTATCTTATGATACAGGCTTATGGGAGTGACATTTGCTTGTGCACCAGTGTCAAGCTTGAAATTCACCATGATGTTGGCATGGTGAAAGACTGTACCTGAGGTACAGCTCGAATCGCTGCCGGAACCTCCTCCAGTTCTCGGTGAGATTTCCCTCCAAACTGACCTCTGTCGGTGGTTTCAGAACCTCTATTGTTGCATTTAGTTTATTTCAGACACCAGGTCTTGTTTTTTGTTTCAATGATGCACACAGCCGTCAACATTGTAGCTGAGCTAACTTTATTGATAACATATTTTCCTAACATAAACACATAGCTGCAACGACTGAATTTTATCAAAGCAGGCTCCAACACGTGCTATCTGACCATCAACTCCTAGGTCAGGTGACCTCCTATCACGTACAGGGTACCGTATAGCATCTAATACTGGAGTCCACTACCACAATCAACTATTATCATGACAAACACATTTTGACACTTCATGACTGAAAATATATTCACTTTCACAGAGTAATGTGTAATGGTGTCTTTCAGCTTCACTTACAGGCTTTGCAAGTCCTTCCCCTGCATCCCCGCCACTAGCAGTTCAGCTGCATGTACCCAGACCACAAGTGATTCTGGAGGGAGAAGTGTGTGTGTTTGTGTGTGTGTATATATGTGTGTGTGTGTGTGTGTGTGTGTGTGTGTGTGTGTGTGTGTGTGTGTGTGTATGTGTGTCTGTGTGTGTCTGTGTGTGTGTGTGTGTCTGTGTGTGTGTGTATGTGTGTCTGTGTGTGTGTGTCTGAGTGTGTGTGTGTGTGTCTGTGTATGTGTGTCTGTGTGTGTGTGTGTGTGTGTCTGTGTATGTGTGTGTCTGTGTATGTGTGTCTGTGTGTGTGTGTGTGTGTGTGTGTATGTGTGTGTCTGTGTGTGTGTGTATGTGTGTGTGTCTGTGTGTGTGTGTGTGTGTGTGTGTGTGTCTGTGTATGTGTGTGTCTGTGTGTGTGTGTATGTGTGTGTGTCTGTGTGTGTGTGTGTGTGTGTCTGTGTATGTGTGTGTCTGTGTGTGTGTGTACGTGTGTGTGTCTGTGTGTGTGTGTGTGTGTGTGTGTGTCTGTGTGTGTGTGTGTGTGTGTGTGTCTGTGTATGTGTGTGTCTGTGTGTGTGTATGTGTGTGTCTGTGTGTGTGTGTGTGTGTGTGTGTGTGTCTGTGTGTGTGTGAATGTGTGTGTGTGTGTGTGTGTGTCTGTGTATGTGTGTGTCTGTGTGTGTGTGTATGTGTGTGTGTGTGTGGCAGGACCTTTCGGAGCCTTGTGCAAGCATTCACCCACGCAGGCAGATCCTTCCTCCATCACAATCATCTCAATGTCCTGAGCATTTTCAATGCTGCCTGCTGGGGTTCTCTTTCAGTGTCCATCTCAGCTGCATCTCCGCCCACCCACTGATCACACTCTCAAGCAGCTCCTGTAACCTGCTCACGAGGTTCCGCTCACTTTTGATTTAAAAAACATGGTCATGGTAACGTTTCTTCTCAGCTCCTCCATCCTTTCCCCTCCCCCAGTCACCATGTCCTTTCCCCCATCACTGTTGATCCCCCGGCATCACCTTCCACCTCCCCACCGTCACCTGCCAACCAGAACCCTTTTCTTTCCAGGATTTCCAGAACCCGCCAACCAGAACCCTTTTCTTTCCAGGATTTCCAGGTGAACATGCACATTCCCAACCTTCCCGAGAATCCCACCACGATCCACACTGACCTCCTCCTTCCCACCCCCGGGGTCCAGGTCTGCCTCCGAGTCCCCACCAAACACCCTTGCTGTCCCTTCTACCACTATCATCACACCCTCACCCTCTCATCCTTCCGTCTCCCTCTGCCCCCTCTCGAACTCACCATTCCCTCTTACCACACCCATCCTCCATTCGCTCTGCAGAGGCAGTCATTGACTCCACAGACCCCTCCCTTGCATGTTAATCTGGAAATCCTCCTCCCTCCTCCCCACTGGACTCCTTCCTCCCTCTGAACTTCTTCCTCCCCGGACTCTTTACCCCCTCCAAACTCCTTCCTCCCCCCCAGACTCCTTCCCCCCTCTGAACTCCTTTCTCCCCCCCTGGACTCCTTCCCCCCTCTGAACTCCTTCCCTTTCACCTTCCTCCCCCACTTATACCAGCTCCCCAGTTGCTGAATTCTCCCCCATTACACTCTCCTTCCCCTGTACTCCATCCCCCCCAACCACAACCTCACGGCATCTTCATTCCCCCCTCCCAACCTCACCTCCCCCTCGACATGTTTGTTCCCCCCTCCCAACCTTAACCCCACAACCCTTACTCTCCCAGTCAAACGTCGACCTTCTTCTCCCACCCCCAGTACACCTTCCTCTCCCACTCACAGCTGGACCTTCCTCTCCCCACCTCGACGATCAACCGTAGCTGCCCATAGCCAAGACACTCAAGTCCCAAAGCAGACCCCAGACGTCAACAGTCACTTTCCACCTTCCGTGAGCTGCTCCGTGGCGAAGCCTTGTCCATGTAAATCCACCCAGTATGTGATGCACATGTTCCTCCAGAGTCCGATGGCTATCGGGCTCCAGCGCCTGCTGCTCCTCGGATGTCTGCGATGTGAGCAAGGCCCTAACGATAAGTCCCGACATCCGTCACACTTGTCAACGTGTGTTCTGGGCTGGCGTGTTTTTCTGCCGATTTGAGTGGTAAATTTGATAGGGGGGAATGATTCCGGCGAACAAGCAGTGTGGTAAGATGAAAATGCATTGAAATTAGGTTCCCGACAGGTGGAGCAGATGATTGCAAACTGGTTTTTGGCCTTCTCGCCATAACTGTTTGCTCATACCCACCATGATACTAGATGCCAACGGGGCTGAAAAATTCCAGCTCTAGGTTAGAGGCATAGGAACTTAAACCTATATACCCCACTGTCATTAAACAGAAAATTGACATTGCAACAGACACTTAAATGCCACTGTGCTGTAACTAGGGTTGCCAACCCTCCAAGACTAGGTTGGAGTCTCCAGGATTTTGCACATTTCTTGATATAGTTGAAATTCACCCAAATATTCTGATTTTATATTTACTGAGGGAGTGCTGCAGTGCCAGAGGTGCTGTCTTTTGTTTGAAATCTTAAGTCGAAGCCCATTCGCCTTCTCAGGTGAAAGTTTCATGTCCCACTGCACTGTTCAATGAAGAGGGCGAGAGTTCTTCTTTGTATCCAGGCCAATATTTTTCTCTCAACTAACATCACTGAAACAGACAAGCTTGACATTATCTCATTGCTTTTCGTCACACCTTGCTGCAAATTAATTCCTGTGTTTCCTACATTACACAACTGGCTACATTTCAAAAGTACCTCACTGTCTGTGGCAAGCTTTGGGAGATACTGAAATCATTGAAACGTAATTTTAAATACAAGACCATTCTTTCTTCTTATTGAATATTGGAATGGGAGGAGGCTATTCAGTCCCTTGAGCCAGTACTGCCATTTGGTTAGATGTAGGCTGATCTGTATCTTAACTCCATCTATTCGCTTTGGTTCCATGACCATTACTACCTTTGCTTTAAAAAAAATCAATCTCAGCTTGGGGAGAGTGTTTCTGATTTCCATTACTTTTTGTGTGACATGTGATATACATTTGCGTGACACATATCAAATCCTTTAATTATCGAAGTAGATAGGGAGAAACTCTTCCCGTTGGCAGAAGGGTTGAAAACCAGAGTATACCACTTTAAGTGATTGGCAAAAGAAGCAATATGCTCTGTGTGGTTAAGATCTGGAATGCTGTGCCTGAGCAGATTCAATTGGGGCCTTCAAAAAAGAATTGAACCTGAAACAAAAAAAAATGAGGAACAGGTGGAAGAGTGGGACTCGGTGATTTGCTCTTGCAGACAGCTGGCACAGATATTGTTGGGTTATGGGTTTGTTTGGTGTCTCACTGATAGGATCTTAAGACTTGTATGTTTAAATATGAACCATTTATTGTTATCTTTAACCATGTACAGATTCCAGTTACTGCCATGCATGGTTCTGATGTCATGTGGGTTGGTTCCTTCTAGAGTGTTCTCCGAGTCTATTACCATGTGACTCTATACATCATACTGTGGGCAATGCTATTCTTCAGAACTACATTAACTCTTTCTCTGCTGAGCACCTTTACATTACAATGGCATGCAGGCACACACAATGAAGATAACAGGCTGAATGGCCTCCTTCTGTGTTGTAACCATTCTATGATTTTATGTTTCTGCATTAAATACCTCAATTAAATCATATCTTCATCTTCTATACTCAAGGGAATACAAGTCTAGTCTATGCATTGTGTCGTCATATTTTAACCCTTTTAGCCCTTGTATCGTTCTGATGAAGCTGCACTGCACCCACTCCCCAATTCCAATAGATCCCTCTTGAGGTGCAGTGCCCAGAATTAAATGCAATGCTTCAGATGGACTTTAATCAGAGATCTGTTCAGCTGTAATATAACTCCTCCAGGGTTAAAGGCCAATATTCCATTAGCCTTGTTCTTGTACCCAGTCACTAGATTTTAATGATTTCTGCACTTGGATACCTAAACCTCTATGCTCATCTACAAATCCTAGCTTCTTGATAAGAAGTATAGACCAGAGTATTTTCTAAGTCAGAAATGGATGACCTCATGCTACCCACATTAAACGCCATTGGCCCCTGTTTTGCCAATTCACTTAATCTACACTACCATCTGCTACCATCTACACTATTTTTTGTGTCATCAGCAAACTTAAATGTATGCTTATCTCTGTTACTCGCTCCACAGCTGCTGCTTGGCCTGCTGCGTATTTTCAGCATTTTATTTTTAAATTTCAGATTTGCCTTTATGTGGCTATTTATTCCTTCACCTAAGTCATTTATAAATGTAGTGAAAATCTGAGGTCTCAGTACAGATCCCTGAGAGGCACCACAAGTCACATCCTATTAATTTGAAACCATAACATTATTCCTATTCTATGTCTCTTACTATTTACCAGTTTCCTATGTTGTCTCCAATTCCTTACACCTTCATTTTTGTTGACAGTCTCTCAGGTGGACCCTTGTTGACTGCCTTCTGGAGGTCCAAATAAATAACATCCAGGGACATTCCCCTATCTATTGTGTGAGATCTCCTCAGGAAATTCAACTTGGTTTGTTCATTAAGGCCTACGCTTTACAAATCCATGCTGGCTGTCTCTGATATTTGTCCAAGTTATCAGTCACCGTGTCCCTACTAAAGCCAACCTCTACTAAAGCCAAACAGCATTTGAAGGGAGGTGTAGAATTTACTGATTAAACAGGCTATTTTATTGTTTTTGTCACAAGTCTCCTAATAGCATACTCCTTTCTGAGCCAAGAAGGAGGGCAGGTGACATTCCTGCCAGGGCTGGTTTGGAACCAGTTGTGAGAACATGCGTGGGAATGGCCTGAGGTAACTTGTCATGTAATTTGCTTCCCTCCCTCACACATAGAGAAGCACCTGGCCTTGACTCACCACTCTCCCTGAAGGCACAGCTGAGATCAAACTCTTTAATTTGAACGGATAAGCAATTAATTATATTTATAGCCTTTTGTCATAAGCGTTTGGGTAACTGGCAGCTTGTAACAATTGACAGCCCTTCATTAAATGCTTGTTGGTAGTTGGAGGGAGAGGCAACTCCTTTCAAATTGAAGTGTAAAGCCTAATCAAAAGTGGCGTGCCTGGCACACAGATGAGCAGGGTTTTGGCACATTGTCTTGCCTGTAACTCACTGCCAACTGCACGCTTTCCCTGTCTTCAAAACATGAACCTGTGAGTTCCATACATCTGTCTTTATCACAGCCCCGGGTGCAAAGCAGAGATGCCCTATGTGGGATCACACTGATTGTTAAATATTGTGACAGCAAATAGCTAAAGGTGAAAGGCAAATAAAAACAGAAAATGCTGTAAACACTCAGCAAGTCAAAAAGAAAGACTTCCATTTATATTACATATTTCACGATGGTTTGACAGCCAATACAGTACCTTTGAAGTGTAATCACTATGGTTATGTAAGAGATTGGGCAGCCAATTTGCACACAGCATCACCCCACAGCAGGATTATAACCAGGTAATCTGTTGGTTGAAGGGTAAATAATGTCGAGGACGGTGGGGAGAACTCTGTTCTTCCAAACAGTGCTACTGATGTTCTTCATCTACCCCACAGGACAGACAGGTCATGGTTTAGTGAATCATCCAAAAGATAGCTTCCATCAGTAGTGCATTAGGGTGTCAGCCGAGACTTTTGAGCCCAAGTCTCTGGAGTGGGATTTGAACTCATGACTTTCCTAACTTAGAGGTAACAGTACTACCAGCAAGCCACAGAGTAAAGTAACAGCAACTATGTTAGGAAGTAGAGCCAAGGCAGTTGCCTTTCAACAGGACCAGATGATATAACAGATGAACAGGTTACTAGGAATGATGAGAGCCAAGGAAAGCTGTTCATTGTAACATTATCTGGTGCTGGTGAAAGTCAGCCTCAAATTTGCACAAAGTGCAGTTTCGGGCGGGTAAAACGATGGTTTACCCGTCAGCCACAATGGCCGTGTTGTCCCAAGCCAGCCGCATTCATTAGGCATTCCGGGGAAACACGCCATTTCCATGCTGGGTGGGCTCTCATTCGCACGCCACGCCATCACCTGGCCGCTTCATTACTCCAGGCGCCATATTTAAATTCCAGCTGCACACACACCTCTCAGTGCTTCCAGCCCGTGACTGCTGCACAGAAGACAGGGCCCTGAAAGGCAAAAAGACTGCAGCCCCCGCTTCAATGACACATCCCTTGTGCCTCTTTTGGATGCAGTGGAGGCTCACCGTGATGTCCTCGACCCCCACTCTCACTCCAGGATGGGGAGCAACCTCACCAATCCAGCATGGGAGATGGTAGCAGCGGTGGGCAGCACCAACGCCCTGCAAAAGAGGACAGCCACCCAGTGACGCTACAGGATGAATGGTCTCCTCCGTTCCGCCAGGATAACTCATTCTTCTCTTCACTCTCAACTCACACACTCACAAACCCATCACACATCCACAGGGACCTCACACCTCAAGGGACGACACCACTAACTCTCACACACACCCTCACATCTCCATCAGGCTCATATCCTCTGGAGCTCGTGTCCTCATCCCCTCCATGTCTCTGCTCACCACACAAACATTCCACGCAGTGCCATGTGCCCTGCTCACACTCTCTTCGCCTATTTCCATGCAGGAGAAGCCTGCTCACATCAGCAGAGAGAGGTCCCAGACCAGGGGTCGAGTGGCCCACATTAGCCCCTCACTCACTTTGAGGAACGTGCCATTGCGCTGACTGGTGAGGGTGTGGATCGTGCCTGTGGTGATGATGAGGATGGAGGTGAACACCCTCGTGAGGATCCTGCACTACATCATCCCTCTTGCAATGCAAATGTAAGTGCTCCCTCTCCTGCTTTTGACTCTGCTGACAGGCACTAATTATCAGGAAGGGAGAAGGACTAAGTTGGGGGGGGGGGATGGCGGAAGAAGTTCCAGTTGGGGGAAGGGGTCCAGAGTGGGCATGTCCAGATGGACGTGCAAGGGAGGGGTTTGATGGGTCCATGACTGCCTCTGCAGAGTGAACTGAGGGTGGGCGTGGTATGAGGGAATGGTGAGAATGAGCGAGGGCAGAGTGAGGAGGTAGGGTGGTAGAAGGGACAGCGAGGCTGGTTGGTGGGGGCTCAGAGGTAGGCAGGGGATAGGAAGGTAGAGGTTGGAGTGATGAATGTCCTCGACCCCCCAAGTTCTGTTGAAGGGTCATGAGGACTCGAAACGTCAACTCTTTTCTTCTCCGCCGATGCTGCCAGACCTGCTGAATTTTTCCAGGTAATTCTGTTTTTGTTTTGGATTTCCAGCATCCGCAGTTTTTTTGTTTTTATCTAATTATCTCTACTTTAGTTCACAGGGAACTCTGCCAAGTGACTGACACCCTCAGCCAGCCAGTCCCTCAGCTCCATCCAGGTCCTCATCTTCAGCCAAGAGGACAGCTCGTCCATTGAAGAGCTGGAAAAAAAGTAGCCTGAAAGACCCATCACAGCCTTACCCACACCCTCCACCAGCGCAACGACACCCACCTCGGTGGGACCTAGGTCTAGTGCAGGCTCGGGTTCACAATCTGGTGGTCACCTCACGGACACATGTCCGCAGCAGCAGCAGGAGGTTCGTGCGAACTTCCTGGCGCTCAGAGGACTGCTGGGGATCAGCCATCTGTGAAGTCCAATACAGATGACGAGCCTCTAGATTTAGCCTTCCAACTCATCCTGGAGATACAGCAGAAGGTGGGGAACATCACGCAGGGTTGTTGGCAGCCCTCAACAGAGTGGCACATGAGTCAGAGGAGTGCATCTGCCTGCTCTCTGATGAAGTGGTGCCCCCATGTGTCCATGGAGGTCTTCATGGGGAGGATGGCAGATGCCTTGGAGACCCTGGTCCAGCAGAACATGGAGATATGTGCAGACTGCACTCTGTCATGACAACCATGGTTGGGTTCCTGCAGTGGCGACGCAAGAGGGAAATGAGACACTTCGACGTCCCTCCAGCTGCTCCTTCCCCCCAAGGTGTCAGGCTGGGGCCCTCGGGCACCCAAAGGGAGGAGGAGCTGCAGCTGGACACCCCTGGGTCATCCACTCAGGAATCCCAGAGGCTGTCCTCTCCCTCTGATTCCCTTTTGCCAGTGACCCCCTCAACCTCATTCTCTGTCACCGTAGAGAGAGCATGGCCCATGAGTGATTTTGGAGGGAAAGGTGTGTGTGTGGCAGGGCCTTTCGGAGCCTTGTGCAAGCACTCTCACACGCATGTGGATCCTTCACATATCATACTCACCTCAATGTTGTTTCACTTTCGATTTAGACAGTATGGTCTAGATTCGGTTGATTGTGCGCACCCCCGCCATTTCTCCTCCCCCAATCACCCATTTCCTTTCCCCCAGCACAGTTGACCCCCCCCAGCATCACCTCCCGCCTCCACTCCATGACCTACCAGCTACAACTCTTTTCCTTCAGAGATATCTAGGTGAATGTGCACATTCCCTTCCCTCCCCTTCCTTCCTGAAAATCCCACCCCCATTGACATTCATCACTCCAACCTCCACCTTCCTATCCCCTGCCTGCCTCTGAGCCCCCACCAACCAGCCTCGCTGTCCCTTCTACCACCCTACCACCTCACTCTGCCCTCACTCATTCTCACCATTCCCTCATACCACGCCCACCCTCAGTTCACTCTGCAGAGGCAGTCATGGACCCATCAAACCCCTCCCTTGCACGTCCATCTGGACATGCCCACTCTGGACCCCTTCCCCCAACTGGAACTTCTTCCGCCATCCCCCCCCCCCCCCAACTTAGTCCTTCTCCCTTCCTGATTCCTTCGGACACCCTCACTTCTTCTGCCACCCTTACTCCTTTCCCCTTTCTGACTTCTTCCTCCATCCTTACTTCCTCCTCTCCCCAGACTCCCTCTCCTATCCGCACTCCTCCTCACCTCCGAACTCTTTCCCTTGCACCTTCCACCCCGCTTACGCTTAGCTCCCAAGTTTCCATCTTCTCCCTGGTTAAGAGGACTTGCAGGACACCCCTGTCCAGCCACAGCAGGTTGTTTCCAGGCACTTGGCAGGATTTGGCCGTCGCTGGAAGGTGGGCCATCTGCCGCCAGGAAGATCCCAGGGGGGTGCTTCAAATTAGCCCACAATTGGGTACTAAATTATTCAATGTGGCTTCCTGCTGCTGTTGGGTGGGCTGCTGGCGCCTTTGATGGGCCACCACCAAGACTGCCCGGAAGGTGGAGCACGTCAGACTGCTGACCCAACAGCCTCACGTCAAAATGTTTTCGCCATCCCGCCTACATGGACCCAGAAGGTTCCACTCGACGCGCCTGAGTCGTAGGCCAGAATTTTCCAGCCCTTCATGCCGGCGGGATCTTCCCTACTCGCTGAGTGAACGGGAATTTCAATGGGCTCGCCGACCTCGCTGCGGGCAAACCCATCGCTGGGGTGGAGGAGGGTAGGGGTTGGGCTGTTATCTCTGCTTTCTCACCAGATTTACAGCATCCTTCCAGCACTTTCAGTATTTTTGTTTTCAGGGCTTGTTGCTGAGTGCCAGTGGGCCTGCGAACTCAGCTTTGACCAGTGCTTCAGGGTGTCACTTCAGTCAGTCTTTCGGATTCCCAGCTGGGTGTCATGTACGGACAGTAATGGGTGCAGAGCTAGTCGCCTCCTGTAGGGTTGTTTAAAAGCTGGTGTTAACGCCAACGTTAACGTCGGTAGGTCAAACATTAGCACTTATTGCCTGCCACTTGAAGTAGAATTGAAAACACGCTGAAGGGGAGGAATGTTAAATGTGCAATTGTTCCCCACTTCAGGAAAATCACAAGGATCCGAATTGCTCCAACTATTGATGTGGTACTGACACTTCACTCACAAATAGAGGCATGGCTTCTTCCCAAGAGCTCATGGTTTCATACAGGGTTTTATTATCCAGCATTTGTTACAGCAACAACTTGCATTTATATAGCACTTTTAATATAGTAAAATGCCTTGAGCAGGTTCACAGGATCACAATTTGACCCTGATCCGGGTCAGAAGGTATGAAGACAGGTGACCAAAAGCTTGGACAAAGAGTTATGTTTTAAGGAGCATCTCCAAGGAGGAGAGAGAGAAAGAGAGAGAGAGAGCGAGGTGAAGATCTTTAGGGAGAATTTCAGAACTTGGGGCCCAAGTAGATGAAGGCATCAGCTGCCTACTGGAACAATGAATATCCATTTAATTATGCTGTGCTTTCACTACTTTTTTATTACCCTGTATTTCCACGCAAGTGCCCCATAGATCACGACCTCATTGACCACTGTCCCAGTGCTCATTGCAGCTTAGGTTACTGTTTCATAGACCACTGTCCCACTGACCACTGCCCGGTAAACCACAGTTGCATAGCTCATTGCTCAATAGACCTGCTGTCCCATAGCTTACTAACTCATAGTCCCATGCTCCATGGCTCTCTGCCCCATAGGCAACCACCTCACAGTCCCATAGCTCACTGTCAATGGATCAGATCTAGGCTCCTCAGTCCTGCCACATCCAGTTGTGAATGGTGGTGGATAATTAAACTGCTCACTGGAGGAGGAGAATCCACAAATGTCCCCATCTTCAATGATGGGGGAGCTCAGCGCAACAGTGCAAAAAATAAGATTGAAGCATTTGCAAAAATCTTCAGCCAGAAGTGCCAAGCAGATGACCCATCTTGGCCTCCTGTGGAGGTCCCTAGCATCACAGATGCCAGTCTTCAACCAATTCAATTCACTCCAATTGGTTGAAATGGTTGAAGGCACTGGATACTGTAAAGGCTATGGGTCCTGACAATATTCCGGCAATAGTGCTGAAGACTTGTGCTCCAGAACTTACTGCGCCCCTTGCCAAGCTGTTCCAGCACAGTACAGTGTCATCTATCCGGCAATGTGGAAAATTGTTGAGGTATGTCCTATACACAACAAGCAAGACAAATACAACCCGGCCAATTCTTGATCATCAGTAAAGTAATGGAAGGGGTCATCAACACTGCTATCAAGCAGCACTTGCTTAGCAATAACCTGCTCACTGATGCCCAGTTTGGGCTCCGCCAGGGCCACTCAGCTCCTGACCTCATTACAGCCTTGGATCAAACATGGACAAAAAAGCTGAACTCCAGAGGTGAGGTGAGAGTGACTGTCCTTGACATCAAGACAGCATTTGACTGAGTGTGGCATCAATGAGCCCTAGCAAAACTGGAGTCAGTGGGAATCAGGGGGAAACTCTCTGCTGCTTGGAGTCATACCTAGCACAAAGGAAGATGGTTGTGGTTGTTGGAGGTCAAGCATCTCAATCTCAGAACATCACTGCAGGAATCCCTCAGGGTAGTGTCCTAGGCCCAACCATCTTCACCTGCTTCATTAATGTTCTTCCTTCCATCGTAAGGTCAGAATTGGGGATGTTCGCTGGTGATTGCACAATGTTCAGCACCATTCGTGACTTCTCAGATAGGAGGCCCTATCAACATTCCTTGACTGTCGCTGGGTCAAAATCCTGAACTCCCTCCCTGACAGCACTATGGGTATACCTACACCACATGGACTGCAGCGGTTCAAGAAGGCAGCTCACCACCACCTTCTCAAGGGCAATTAGATTTGGGCATTCCTCCCACACCCCGTGGATGAATAAAAAAATATCAAATCATCCTGAAAATTGTATTACTCTGTTGGGACTAGATTGAATTTTCAAGTCTTTCCATATACTTGTATTTCCTCATACCTCAATCTTAATGAATATGTATTTCAACCTTTCTAATGTATCAATTTCCTTCCTTTGGGGTAGAGCCCAAAATGTACACAGTACTCTATCCAAGTCTTACCAAGATTTTATACAGACTTGTAGGGTGGAATCCTCCATGCCCATGGCAGGTTTAAGGTAGGGGGGGGTGGGGAGGTGGGCAGGGGGGGGTGGGGGGGGGGGGGGGGCGGTGGCGGTGGGGAGAATACGGCAGGAGATCCAAAAATTGGTTTCAGGCTGGTGTAGAATGACGGTGTGGGATCTTCTGCTCTCGGCCGCCATGAGGGGTTGTAATTCCCGCCACAGACTGACATGAAACCAATTTGCATCCTGCTAATGGGATGCAGATGAAGGCCTGACCGGACTTTCGGCCCCCCACACCCAATCGTCTGCACCACCAGTGGGAAATCACACCAGTCCAGAACATGTCTGGATCAACGCGGTGTGTACATATCGGGACTTACCTGAAGAAGGCCTGGGCTGCCTCCAGAGTTCAGGATGGAGACTTCCAGTGACCAGGGGCCCTGGCAGATGCAGCAGTGGGTGGTGGGGGGGAAATATCTATCAGGTGGATCTTCCACCTTCAGCGTCTTTGAGGAGGCCTATCTTCCAGCTTCACAGTGTCCCTGGAGGTCCACCTTCTTTCTTCAATGTGGGCCAGTGATGCCCTGATGCCTTTTAAAAATGGAAATCGTTGTTACATAACGAGCCATCCAGCCCGCCCCGCCATGCGAAATGTTGGGAAGCCCCCCCGCCCCCCTGATTGCATGATTAATGAGGCGGGGGTTGCACAATACAGCACGATTTCCCAGCAGCCTCCCTGTCCCTGACCCTGCGCCCGCCTGGGCCCTCACCCCTGCCACAGGGCTTTGTCCCGAATGGAAGAATTCTGCCCGTAATTCCTGCTACTGCCAATGCACCTTGCGCTCTCACCTCATTCCTTGCCATCAGAGAGAAGCCCACACCAATACACTGAGCTATGTTACAAGGTTTTAACGACAATAATTTTAAAAGTCAAAGCAGAAGTGGGACAGTATCCATCCAACGAGCCAACATTTAACATAAGAACATAAGAACATGGAGCAGGAGTAGGCAATTCAGCCCCTCGAACCTGCCCCGCCATTCATTATGATCATGGCTGATCTCATTTTGGCCTCAACTCTAATTTCCTGCCCTCTCTCCATAACCTTTCAACCCTTTACTAATTAAAACTTTGTCTACCTCCTCCTTAAATTTATTCAGCGTCCCGGTATCCACTGCACTCTGGGGTAGTGAATTCCACAGATTCACAATCCTTTGAGAAAAGTAATTCCTCCTCATCTCTGATTTAAATCTACCACCCCTTAGCCTAAAACTATAGCATGACACATATGCTTCCCCGAATAAAATGACAACATTGACCTGAAATTTTAACCTTTGCTGAATATTATCATTCAACTAACATTGTTAAGGCAGCTTTTCTGGTCATGTACCTCATTGCTATTTGTAGGACTGTGGTGTGTACAAGTCGGTCTTCTCAGTATTCAGTTGGAGGAAATTGTGACTCCACTTGATGTCAGTTGTGTAGTCAGGCGGTGGAGATGTTGACCAGGAGAGGTGGTGGGGAGGTGGTGGAGATGTCGACCAGCAGAGGTGGTGGGGAGGTGGTGGAGATATTGACCAGGAGAGGTGGTGGGGAGGTGGTGGAGATATAGAGCTGGGCAACACCAGCATTTACATGGAAGCTGACCAAATGTCAAATATTTCAGAGAGGTCAAGGTCATAGGGACACATAAGCTTCCCCAAATAAAATGGCAACATAGACCTGAAATGTCAACCTTTGCTGAATATTTCCAGAATTTGCTGTTTTAATAGATGCCCAGGATCCTCTGTATTCGGCCTTTGTTGGATAGATGTTGAGAGAGTATTTCCTAGGGCGAATAGTCTCAGGATAAAGGGTCAGCCGTCTAGGACTCTGATGAGGAGAAAGTGCCTCTGAGAGAATCAAGGGATATGGGGATGTGTGGGGAAAGTGGAACTGAGGTCAAAGATCAGCTATGATCTTATTGAATAGTCGAGCAGGCTCAACAGGCCACTTGGTCTATTCCTGTTCCTATTTCTTATTTTCTTAAAACATCCCAATATGTTTCACAAGGGCATCATCAAACAAAGTTTTACATTGAGCCACATAGGAAGATATTAGGACAAGTGACAAGGCTCGGTTAAACAGGTAAATGTTGAGGAATACCTTAAAGGAGGATTGAGAGCTACAGAGGTAGAGAGGCGGAATGGTTTGGAAGGGCATTTTGGAGCTTAAAGCCCAGGGAACTGAAGACAGGTCTGCTAACGTTGACCGATAGAAGTTAGTGATGAGGCCAGAATTGGAGAAACACAGAGATCGCGTACAGGTAAAGGTGAAGGGCCATCTTTACTTTCACTATTGGGTGGTACTCTGACAAAACAGTATGACCACCCATTGTGGAATCCGTCTGATTTTTAATCCTATTGATTTCAATACAATAAATCAGTGAGTGTCTGCAACAGAAGGAAGGAAGAAAGAATTTACATTTAAAAAGCGCCTTTTCTGACCTCCGTCCCAAGGCGCTTCACGGTCAATGGGCAGAATATTCTGCCTGTTGGGTGGGTGGGGTGGGCGTAGACGGGCGCAGACCTGATTGGCGCCCCCGATCGGGACCACGCTGCCATTTTATGTGAGCAGGCCAATTACGGCCCGCCGAGCATGACGCACACTCCGAAGTGCTGAGCGCTCCCTGTGTGGCCGGGAGGGGGGTTCCCTGAGTCGGGAGTGCACATGTGTGGAAGAGAGCAGAAATCTCCCCGAGGCACCTCTGTGCCTCAGGGGGATTAGTTTTAAGTCCAAAAAGTTTAATAAAGTGGCGAGAAAATTTTGATGACATGTCCCTTCATATGAAACTGTCACATGAGATGGGACATGTGCATTAATTTCAATAAAAATTTTTGTCAAAATTTAAAATCATTCATGAAACTTTATCTCGCCCATGGATGAGGTTCCATGAAAATTGTAAAGGCCGCCTGGGCTCTTTGCCTGCCCGCCAGACCTTAAGGTTGGATGGGCAACTCCGTTAATTATTTTAGTTGAGAGTTAAATGGCCTTAATAGGCCTTGGACAGTTCGGCGGGCGCACAGCCGAGTCAGCTGCGCGCCTGTCAAACTGAAAGTCTGACTGACGCACCGTGACATCGGGATGCACCCCGTCATCACCATGCGTCATTTTACCCCTTGTCAAGCGGGCCTCGCTCCCACTCGCCAAGCCAAAGATTCAGCTCAGTGAAGTGGTTTTGAAAAGCAGTCACTGTTGCAACATAGGGAAGCGTGGGACAAAATCTGAGCACAGCACGATCTTAAAAATAGCAATGTGATGGTGACCAGATAATCTGCTTTGATTGAGGCTATTTGAGGGATAAGCATTGGCCAGGACATCATAGGCGAACTCCCCTGCTCTTCTTTTAAAGAGTACCATGGAATCTTTTGCCTTTACATCACATTCAAAAAACAGCCCCTCTGACAGTGCATCAGTCCCTCTGTAATGCACTGGGTATGTCAGCATGGATTATGTCCTCATGTCTATGGAGTAGGGCTTGAACTTAAAAAACCACCAACACAAGTGTGCACTGAATCCACAAGCCATACTGCAGAGGACAATTAAGGCTGGTTACAATTCTCCAAGGCACTGCAGTACCAGGTGCTAGTATTCACAGTCCCACAAGAAGTAAGGTCCAACTCCAACAGCACCCTCACACTCACAGAGACACAGCCGTTTCTCTGTTCGCTGGAATGGATCCGAGAATAGCACTGACATCATTTCAGATCGTAGCAGGAGTTGTACAACAACTGGAAAGTAGGACAAGGACCACGAGGATACTGTACATTCTGGGAAAGAGCTAATCAGTTAGCTCCATCTGCAAAGCAGTGCCTGAGGAGACATAGCGACAGGTAGATTAGTTCTAACTGACCTATGTCGGGCACTGCAGAGCGAGTTAAAAAACTCACTTTATGAATTAAACTGGTGTTACCATTACTCTGAAGGTCACTGTAGTCTGTATTTTCCACTCTCCATTATTGAGCAGCCTTCCCAAGGTCTACTTGTGGACTTTACATCAGGCTAAAATGGAATGTTTGGCTTAATCTCAGGTGCAGATTTTTCTGGATCAAATCAAAGTGGAAAACAAAGTGCAAGTCAAACTTAGCCCTGATTTTTAATGTAACGGTGGAGAGGGCAGGTTTGGGCTGAATGCTTTCTTTTCCACCTGCCCCATTTTCATTGATTTCAATGGATAATAAGATCAGAAAGGGGTCAAACAGGTGGTGAGCCCAGGCTCGGCCTATTGCCACCGGTTGGGTTAGGTTAAAATTAGGGCAAAGGAGCTGGTGGCAATGTGAAAAGGGAATGTCACATTATGTCACAACAATTTTCAAACATCCTTGGACAGGCTCAGAAAGCATCATGGCTCACTCACGTCCCTCGATAAATGATGTGGGCCAGCGAATAAGAGACAAAGAACAAAAGGGACCTCTAAGTCGCCCAAGTCTGGGCGCGGCAAAAATGATATAATAATAGAAAGTGCCAGAAATACTCAGCAGGTCCAGCAGCATCTGTGGAGAAAGTAACAGAGTTAACGTTTCGAGTCCAATATGACTCTCCTTCAGGACCTTTCTTTGGCACATGTTGCCAGTTCTGAAGAAGAGTCATTTTGGAGTCAAAGTGTTAACTCTGTTTCTCTCTCCACAGATGCCACCACAGCTGCTGAGTTTATCCAACACTTCCTGATTTTATTTCAGACCTTCAGCATCCGCAGTATTTTATTTCTATTTCACAACAGAATGATTCCTGTTTGATGGCTGCCTGAAGTGGAGATGATACTGGTGTGAGATATTTATGTGGGTCATGGCTGTTCAGTGTCAATGCCTATCGGGCAGCAATACAGCATGTGTGAAAGGTGGTGGAGGCATAGTCTGAGACCATAGCTAGACGTCACTGGATGTTCCAGCCATATCATGCACTGCAGCTTCCAGTATCTTTGCAGCTGTTGGCATTGATCTGCATCTACCTCACTGCTGACCCAGGCCTTACAGAGGTAGTTTTCCAGAGGTTTTCCATGTTCTGGGATGTAGGGGAATGCAGAATGATCAGTGGAATTTGATGGGGGCAGCCAACCAGGACGCAATGGCTGCTTGGCATGTCTACAGCCCCATCATCCGTCTCCTGGACAATACCGAGCACACAATCAAAATTTCCACTGTTCATAATCCATAAAATACTGAAAAACTGACCAATCAAATCATTCAAAAGGCGGACTACTTCACTTGGCAGCCATAGCAACATGAGCAGGATTTCCTGGTTGTTGGGCCGGGCAGGCCCGAGAGCAGCTGGGGAATGGTCTGCCGCCCGAGACCGGCCTCCCTACCATGATTTCACGGTGGCTGGCTGGCCAATTAACATCCAGCCAGGTGAAAGGCACGCCGAGGAGCTCGGCGCTGACGGAATGAAGGCGGGAAGAGTGCGTGCACAGACGTCTGAGCATGTGCGGGGAGAGTGCCCACTGAAAGCTCCCTGAAGGTGCAGAGCTGCCTCAGGGAGCTGAAGAACTGTGGATACAAAAATAAAGATTTAAAACATGAGGTGGATGCGGTTTCCTAAAAAATCCAAAGGCTGCCTGGCCGATTCTCCCGCCCATCTGCCAACAGTAAGGTTGGATGGGCAGCAAAAAATAGCTTTTAATGAATTGATTAAGGGCCTTAATAGGCCTCTTAATTGTTGGCAGATGCATTGCCGACTCTTGTGCGTGCCCGCCAAGCGAAGTGCGCGATGACATCAGGATGCCCACCCAGACGTCATCACGCGCTATTTTACACCCGATTGGGTCGAGCGCATGCCTGCCTGCAGAATGTAAAATCCTGCCCATGGATTATTTACCTGTGTTGGATTTTTAACTTCCATCTTTGTATTGCTAGAACCAGCATGCAAGAGGTTAACTTCTGAGGTTATATCATTTTTTTTCGCTGATCAGAATTCCATCAGATCAGTCCAGATCGTTTGGCTGCAAGATTTTTTCCAAGGTGTTATCTGGTTTGTTTTGGTTAATCTCACGGTGGTGTCAAATGTGAATCAACCAATCAAATCAGGAGTCTGCCATCTGCAATAGCAAACATTTTATGATATTGCCAAAACTGGCTCACCGTTACCGGGTTTGGGGAGTAGGGGTAGGGGTAGGGGTGGGGGTGAGGGTGAGGGTGGGGACATGGCTGCCTAAGGTATTACTCCATTCAATTTGCCCACAATTACACAAAACCGGCCAGGTTAGGAGGGAACCACAGTTTGTGGATATTCTGCATAGTGTCTACACTGATTAAATTATAATATTCTCTACTCTGCAGGGGCAATGGTGGTGTAGTAGTAATGTCACTGAGCGAGTAATCTAGAGGCCCGAGCTGATGCTCTGGGGGCATGGGTTCAAATCCCATCAGGGCAGCTGGTGGAATTTAAATTCAATTATTAAGTCTGGAATATAAAGCGAGTGACCATACAGCTATCATAAAAACCCATCTGGTTCATTAATGTCCTTTAGGGGAGGAAATCTGCCATCCTTACTTGTTCTGGGCTACATCTGACTCCAGACCCTTAATTGTCCTCTGAAATGTTAAGTTTTGCCAGTGATGCTCACATCTCTTGAAAGAATAAAGAATACATTATCTACTGCTCTGGAATGTTACCTGTGTTAAAGCTATCTGTCACATTAAGAAAGTTGTAACATGTACAAATTCCTGACTTTATTTTACTTTGTCTGTAGCAGTCGGAGCAGATGTCAGCGCCTGTGCTTGAAGGGGAGTAAGTTCAGAATTCATCAATGAAACATGGGCCCAAGTATTCTGATCAGCGTTGGAATCGTGGGCCAGGGTTTTTTGGGCTCACCTGCGGTGGGCATCATCACGGGCGCGATGGGAAAATTTGGAGAGCGTCCAAATCGACTTCTGCCCAATGTTAATCAGACACAAAACTACCCGCTTACCTGAATGTGTTTTTTCTGACCAAAATTCCATCCCGCGATGGAGAAAAACTACCTGAGTGCAAGGAGAGGGCAGCAAAGAGGCTCAGGGCAGAAGCCATGCTCTCTTTTAATAGTGGTATCATGGCAAGTGGGTAGAGTGGCAGGTGAGTGAAGTGGTAGGGGGCAGGTGAGTAGGGTAGTAGGGTGGCAGGTGGGCAAGGTGGCTGAGGTGGGTGAGTGGGCAGGTGAGTACTTAGGTGGGTCGAGGTGTAGCCCGGCCAGGTCGGGGGAGGGTTGGGTGACCGGGGCTAGTCTAGTAGGGTGGGGGGGGTAGTCACATCATGCATGGGGGTATTCGGGTCAGGGTGTTGGGAGGTAGCCGGGGGTGGGAGGGGGTCATGAGAGTAGTAGGGGATTTGAGGGGGGAGTTGGCGAGGGTCAGTGTGAGTGATGTGGGGCAGCGGTGAGGTGGGGGTTGTCAGTTATATAGTTACCCAGGAATTAGACCAGGATATTTCTGTCTAACATGTCCTGGGTAAACATGCAGGTAAGTAAATTGGAATTGTCTGAAGTCTCTGACTTTAAACTCAGAGTCGGAAACTTTTACGGAGAGGGAGGCCTGGGGAGCAGGCGAATTACCCATCGGAAGCTCAAACTTCCCAGGTAATTCCCATGGAGTCAGTGCGTCAGGACTTCCACTGGGTCCCGACTCGCATTTTGGGTTGTATGTCCGGTCTCCAACAATTCAGAGACCCGGAGATCTGGGCCATGATTTCAGTGAGAAAGTGATCAATCTATGGAAGTAGGGGAAGCCATTAATGCAGATGCATTCAAGTGCAAATTGGATAGATTTCTTCCAGAAAATGACATTATATGACATATTAGTACATCATATATGAGTAATTTGAGGCATGACATACGTAGGAACATAGGAAAAAGGAGCAAGAGTAGGTTATTCGACCCATCAAGCCTGCTCCGCCATCCAGGTGATGGCTGATCATCTACCTCTATGCCATTTTCCCCCACTACTCCCGCTAAGTGTAGCAGGCTTGGGAGGAACTGGTGACTTTGTATCTGCCCAAAGCTCTCTACTACTGAGGTTTCCTCATCTAGTGTCTGAGCATGTTGCAGACCAGTTGATGGACATTGATTGCTATGGAGTCAACAGCTCTGTTATCGTTGTATCATGCCACTGCCATGATGAAGATGAACTGGATGGGCTTCTACTGTCTAGTAATTCTTGCATTCCTGTAGTTACTTATTTCAGCTGCAGCCTTGTTGACCTGGTTACCCCTTGACTTCAGCACCAAGCTCACTAGTTCCCATCCACAGCCAGATCTTACTGCCTCCAATAGTAAATTCAAGAAAACTGTGTCATTAGAACATTAGTCATTATTAAGCAGTGAGAGCAGTAGCAAAATGGTTATGTTGCTGGATTAGTAATCCCACATGCCTGGGCTAATGCTTTAGAGGGATGAGTTCAAACCCTTTATGGCAGATGGGAAATTAAAATTCAATTAAATAAACCTGCAATGAAACATTAGTCTCTGTAATGTGACCATGAAACCACTGAGCTGTTGTAAAACCCCATCTGGCTCACTAATACCTTTTAGGGAAGGAAATCTGCCATCCTTATCTGGTGTGGCCTGAAAATAAGTATGCTATGGACATTTGTGTCCAAGTAATATACGGAAACAGTGGTGTAAGTCATCCTCTGTGATGAGACCCGCTGCAATATGGTTGACTCTATACTGCCCTCTGAAATGGACCAGGAACCTCTCAGTTGTATCAAACTGTCACAAAAATGTCAAATAAGAATAAAACTGGCACACCACCCGGCAAAGACCAAGGCATTGGATGCGACAAAGGCACAACAAATCTCAACATTCCTGCAAAGTCCTCCTCAATAACACCTGGGGACTTGTACCAAAATTGGGAGAGCCTTCCCACAGACTAATCAAGCAACAGCCAGACATAGTCATACTCACTGAATCATACCTTACAGCAAATGTCTCAGACTCCTCCCTCACCATCACTAGGTATGTTCTGTCCCACCAGCAGGGCAGATCCACCTGCAGTGGTGGCACACTGGTATACAGTCGGGAAAGAATGACCTTGGGAATCCTCATTATTAACTCCGGACCTCGAGAAATCTCATGGCATCAGGTCAAACATGGGCAAGGAAGCCTCCTGTTGATTACCCCCTACCGCTATTCCTCAGCTGATGAAACAGTTTCTCCCAAGTTGAACACCACTTGGAAGAAGACTGAGGATGGTAAGGGCTCTGGGTGGGGGACTTTCAATACCCATCACCAAGACTGGTTCAGTAGCACTGTTACTAAGCAAGCTGGCTGAGTCCTGAAAGTTACCTCTACTAGACTGGCCTACAGCAGATGGTGAGGGAACCAACACAAGGGGAAATTCTACTTGACCTTGTCCTCACAAATCCACCTGTCACAGATGCATCGGTCTAGGTCATTGGTAGAAGTGACCACCGCACAGTCCTTGTGGAGGCAAGGTCCCATCTTCACACTGAGAACACCTTCCATTCATGTTCTGTGGCTAACTGGGATAGATTCAGGTCAGATCTAGTAGCTCAGAACTGGACATCCATTAGGTACTGTGGACCATCAGCAGCATCAGAATTCCACCGCAATCTGTAACCTCATGATCTGGCTCTTCCAAGGAAGCTACCCTCATTTAATAAGGACCTAAGTAGGGCATGCCAGGAACAGCACGAGACACACCTAAAAATGAGGTGCCAATCTGGTGAAGCTACAACACAGGATCACATGCATACTAATTAGTGGAAGCAGCATGTTTTAGACAATGCTAAGTGATCACAAAACCAGTGGTTCAAATTAAAATTCTGAAATGCTGCACATCGAATTATAGATGGTAGTGGATAACTAAGCAACTAATGGGAGGAGGAGGTTCCATGAACATCCCCATCCTCAATGATGGAGGAGCCATCAGTGGAAAAGACAAGGCTGAAGCATTTGCAACCATCTTCAGCAAGACATGTTGAGTTGGTGATCCATCTCAGCCTCCTCCTGAGGTCCCCACCAATATCAATATTCAGCCAATTTGATTCACTCCATGTGATATCAAGAAAAGGGTGAGCACAATGATGAGCAGGCTATGGCCCCTTATATCCCTGCAGCAGTACTGAAGAATTGTGCTTCAGAACTAGCCAGGCCCTTAGCTAAGCTGTTCCAGCACAACTATGACATTGGCATCCACTCGACAGAGTGGAAAATTGCCTAGGTATGTCCTGGCCACCTGAAGCAGGACAAATCCAAACCAACCAATTACCACCCCATCAGTCTGCTCTCAATCATCAGCATAGCAATGGAAGGTGTCATTGACAGCACTATCATATGGCATTTGTTCAGCAATAACCTGTTCACTGATGCTCAGGTTGGGTTCTGCCAGGGCCACTCAGCTCCTGACCTCATTACAGTCTTGGTTCCAACATGGACAAAAGAGCTGAACTCAAGGGGTGAGCTGAGAGTGACTGCCCTTGACACCAAGGCAGCATTTGACCAAGGGTGGCATCAAGGAGCCCTGGCAAAACTGGAGCCAATGGGAATCAAGAGGAAACTCTGCACTGGCTGGAGTCATAACTAGCACAAAGGAAAATGATTGTGGCTGTTTGAGACCAATCATCTTAGCACTAATACACCAGTGCAGGTGCTCATCAGAGCAGTATCCTAGGCCCAATTATCTTTAGCTGCTTCATCAATAACTTTCTATCCATCATAAGGTCAGATCTGGGCATATACAATGGTCAGTTCCACTCACAGCTCCTCAGGTAATTAGGCATTCTGTGCCACATTTCAACTCCAACAAGAGAAAATCTAATTGCCTCTCCGTGACATTGAACAACATTATCATTGCTGAACCCTCTGCAATCAACTCCCTGAAGGTCACTATTGACCAGAAACTTAACTGAACCAGCCACATAAATACTGCGACTACAAAAGCAGGTCAGAGACTGGGTGCTCTGCAGCCCTTACTCCCCGAAGCTTTGTCACCATTTGCAAGGCACTGCCAACTTGCCAAGGTTCATTCGACAGCATCTTTCAAACCCACACGACAAAGATCAGCAGGCGCATGGGACCACCGCCGCCTGCAAGTTCCCCTCTAAGCCACACATCACCTTGCCTTGTAACTATATCATCATTCCGACACTGTCACTGGGTCAAAATCCTGGAAGTCCCTCCCTCATAGCACTGTGGGTGCACCTGCACCACATGGATTGCAGCGGTTCAAGAAGGCAGCTCACCACCACCCTCTCAGGGGGAATAGGGATAGACTGTAAATGCTGGCCATGTTAGCAATGCCCACAGCTCATGAACAAATTAAAAACAATACACTGTTCAGCAATAATCATAATTAATAATCTCCTATTGGTACATGGCTGACAGGTGGTCTGCACCTCTGGGGTACAGCTCCCTAGTTTCGTAGACCATGGAAAAGTCCTCTTTGCTAGGTTTCCCTGCTTTTCTTCTCTCCCTGCTATAAACATTTAGATCAGCTGCAGAATCATCTCCTCTTTCAATACTTGCCTCATTATCAACCCCTTTCCCCTTGCACCATCGTTTTTGTCATTTAATCACATGCCCTCCAACCTATCAAACAACTCTCCCTTTTTCAAAAGCAACATAATGCAGATGCCTGAAATCTGTAATAAAAGCAGAAGATTTTGGAAATACCTAGCAGGTTGGTCAGCATCTGTGAAGAGAGAAATGGAGTTAAAGGCCAGAATTTTCATCCTCGACGTGGGCAGTAGGAGTTGTGAAGATTCCTGCTTGGCTCGCCGCCTCAGGAGAAAGTGCCCACAATTGGCGGGATCTTCATTGCTGGGGATGGGAGCGGGCTGGAGTTTGGCCAGTCCACCTGGGAAGAAGTGTGGAGGCTGCCACAGGGGCTACCAGGTGCTGTGGTGGACTGTTCTAAAGGCCTACCTTGGTGCTGTGGGACTTTGTCCCAGTTAAAATAAAAACATGAAGGCCCTCTAGCTCTCATCTCTCATCCGCAGCACACTCCCTCTGTCCCATGCAAGCCACCAGATGACCCCCACTCACCAATGGCCCCTCATACCCTTAAAACCAAGCTCTGCCCTTCCACCCACCCTCATGGCCCCTCATACCCCTGATGTCAAGTGTTGCCCTTCCACCTGTGGCCCGTCATGCCCCTATGCCAAGCTATGGCACTTCCATGCTCATTGACCTACTAAACACTGTATAGAACCAATGAACCCTATAGTGACAATAGAATGTTTAAAAAAAGCTTTTAAAAAAGTAATTCATTCATAACTTTCTATTGTGTTAAAAGATTCATTCCACTAGAAGGCAATAGAAGTGTCAATCATCTAAATCCTTTAAAATGGCAATAACAACACCAGGCCCAGCCCCCACCCCCCCCCCACCCCCCTCCCCCACCAAGCCCTTGAAACCGCTAAATCTTGTGTAAATAAACATTGTGAAATTGGCGGCAGGGATATGAGAGCCTGAGCTGTCAATCAAGTAATGTTTTCCCTGGGGCTCAGGTGTTTCAACAAGAGTAATGTTGTCTGGGCTCTCAGCCAAGCCTCATTATGTATGGATGATTGACATTTTTATTGTCTTTTATTGGAGTGACTTTTTTTAAACATCTGGAAAGTTACTAATGATTTACTTTTTATAAAGTTTTGTTTTAACACATCCTACTCTCACTATACAGTTCATTGATCCTACACAGGTTTTAGTGGGTTAATGGGCATGGAAGTGCCATAGCTTGGCATAGTGGGTATGAGGGGCACTGGGGTGGGTGATAGGGCAGAGCTTGGATTAGAGAGCATCAATGATGGAGCGGTTACATTCAGGAATGTTCAAGATCCCAGGAGCAGAGAAGCATAGATATCTTGGAGGATTGTATGACTGAAGGAGATTACAGAGATTTGGAGGGGCGAGGCCATGGAGGGCTTTGAAAACATGGATGAGAATTTTAAAATCAAGGTGTTGCTTAACTAGGAGCCAACATAGGTCCGAGAACACAGGGGTAATGGGTGAATGGGACTTGTTGTAAAGACATGGGCAACAGGTTTTGGATTACCTCAAATTTGCAGAGGGTAGAATATGGGAGGCAGGCTAAGAGAGCATTGGAATAGTCAAATGTACAGATAACAAAGACATGGATGAGGGTCTCAACAGCGGATCAGCTGAAACAGGGGAACATAGCTTGCACTGTAATAACCTAGTGGATCCTACAGGGAGTGGGGGACATGCTTCAGAGTATCAAATTGGCATATTTTGATTTTCTGGTATTCGCTTATCATCAATAATTACAACTGATGGAACCAAAGGATATATACAGTCTCCAAACACTTCCAATACCGAGGCCAACCCGAACAAAAAGCATAATTTGGCCAGGGGGTTCCCACACTGACTCTCGCCCTCCCCTCGAATGAAAATACAGGAAACACTAGGGGCAGAGTTTTCTGCCTGTCGGGCGGGCGGGCCCGACCCAATCTCAGGCGGGCGGGGATCTGATCACCTCTGGAGAAGTGGGCCCCGCCGCCATTTTACGTGAGCGAGCCAATTAAGGCCCACCCAGCGTGACATCTGGCGGGAAGCGCTATGCGCTTCCTGTGTGGGCGGGGGGAATTCCCTTAAAGTGAGAGTATGCGCCTTCGCGCATGTGCACGAAAGAGCGCACATCTCCCTGAGGTAAAGTGCAGCCTCAGGGAGATCGCTTCCACTTTTGAAAAATATTAAAAATAGAAAAAAAAAATTCCCTAACATGTCCCCCTCATGTGACAATGTCACATGACTTGGGACATGTTCATAATTTACACTATAACTTTATTACAATTTCTAAAACCCTGCATGAAACCTCATCCCGCCGCTGGATGAGGTTTCATGTTTTTTCTATTGCCCGCCGGGGCTCCTGGCCTGCTCACCAACCTTAAGGTTGGACGGGCAGGTGCTTTAGTTGTTTATATGATCCTGTCAATGGCCTCAATTGGCCATTGACAGTTCGGCAGGTGCACAGCTGATTTTACTGCGCTCCTGCCTTCCTGAAAATTTAAATGGGGCGGGATGGCGTCGGGAGTTTCGCCCAACGTCACCCCGTGTCATTTTATGTGTCGGCGAGCGGGCCCCACCCCCTGCTCGCCAACGGCAAAATTCTGTCCTAGATTTTCTTTCAATCATGACACCAGCTTTACCTGTGAGCCTCAAAGATAACATCTGTCAAATAATTCAAACAAAATCCTCCGTCAATGACAATAATCGTGTTAACAGGTGGAAACCTGCCAGGGCGATGAACAGCTTTTATCATCGCTCGCTTTTGATTTTCCTTTTCTCATTCTGGATGCAAATGCCACGACGAATTGACACTGAAGCAGGATTGGCCCTTCAGTTGCTGGTGATAACTGATTATTCCTGAGAGGCCAACACTTCAGTGTTGCATTCCAGATTCTGTTAGACCCTGGGGGAATGGGTTGCTAATGATACCCAGCTCAGTCATGTTGATTTGGGGGGGAGGTGGGGGTGGTGGGGTTCAGTGGGTGGGCTAGCAGAACCCAGACAGCCGGGAATGTCGGAGCCAGCAATATGAAGCATTGTTTGGTCCCACTTGTTTGGTACATTTGAGGCTGTGAAATCTACAAGCCTGAGGTGCCGAAATGTTGCTTGTGCAAGTTATCAGAGATTGTACAAGTGCCTTGCAGAAAACTGAAAAGCAATCCACCACTGCAGCTCGACCCAGACAATCAGCCTCCCACACTGTCTGCTTGTTTCCAAATCCTAATTGGAAACTCAATTAAAAACAAACACAAGCCAGACAGTAAATTTTACCTTGATCACATTAAAAAGTGTTTCTCACTTGGCTTTTCTCTAACTTTCACTTTAAATATTTGTAGTTCACACAGCTTGCATTGGGCATGTTGGCACCAACTGTGGTATCTAGTGTAGGATGGTGGGCAGAGACAGTGGCGTAAAGGGTGCATTTGCTCTGGGGGGTGTGGTGGGGGGTGCGGCAGGGAGTGGGGCCAGTAATCAGACTCAAATGTCCAACATAAGGTGCGTTAATGGCTGATGGCAAACCTCACTTTGCCTGAAATAACCAGAGCTTTTATAATCAATGCCTTTTAATTGCCATCTATGGGAACATAGGAACAGGAGGAGGACCTTCAAGCATGTTCTGCCATGGCTGATCTGTATTTACTCCAAGTGGCCACCTTTGTTCCATTTCCCTTCATTCCCTGACTTAACAAAAATCTATCAATCTCAGTTATTTTAAATGTTTAATTAACCTGGTCTACAGTTTTTTGGAGGAAGAGAGTCCCAGATTTCTAACAGCCTTTGTGTGAGGAAATGCTTCAACATCTCCCCTTTTCGGCCTGGCTCTAACTTTAAAGCTATGTCCCCTTGTTCTAGGCTCTCCATCAGAGGAAATAGTTTCTTTCTATCTACCCTTTAATGATCGTAAACACCTCAATTAGCACATAATGAATCATTTACCCTCAAGCGAATACAAGACTAGCTGATGTAACCCATCCTCATAATTCAACGCTTTTTGCCCCAGCAATGGGAAAAGGCTGCCGCTGGTTGGTGGGTATAAACTGTTGCCCACCATAGCCATGCTGGCTCTAAGTGGTGGGAACTATCTTATCGTATAAATGTCGATCAAATGGCAGCTGGAGCCCATCAACTGATATGGTTCAGGAAAGCATAGAAATTACAGCATGGAAAGAGTACATTTGGCTAGAGGAGCTAGCTACTCTGAACTGATGTTGCTGCTCCTCCATTTTATTCGCGAGCTACAACAACAAAAAAAACTTGCATTTATAAAGCACCTTTGACTGAGTAAAATGTCCCAAGGCGTTTTACAGGTGTATTATCAACCAAAATGTGACACCGAATTGCAATGATGAAGTAAGGGTTTGTAAAAGAGAGAGAGGTAGAAAAAGGGAAAGGTTTAGGGAGGGTGAATTTAGCCTCTAGGCAGCTGAAAACATGGCAAACTGAGGATGTTTTAACAGGCCAAAGCTGGAGGATGGCAGAATTGTCAGAGGTTTGCAGAACAGGAGGGAGTTTCAGAAATCAGGAGGGAAGAGGCTTTGGAGGAGTTAAGAAACAAGTATTCTCATCCCAAAAACTGGCCCCTCTCCTTTGCATGCTGCAAGCCATTTTCAGCAGGATTCGCTTTGGCAGCAAGAGCTTATAACTTTTGCCAGATTCTTAGGCCTGAAATCATTTCCATCTGAACCTCGCTGCACGCACACATGATGAACACCCGCAATCAGAAAGCTGCTTGGTTCTCTCAGCACGTATTCCGAAAACTTCTAATCTCACTGCTTCACCTCTCAGTCCCAAGCCAAATGGAAGAAAATTAAACACAGGCTGACAGAGAACTGCATATCTTCAAGCTCCCTAGAAAAAAAGACATTTGCATTTATAGAGAACCGTTCAGGATCTCAAAATGTTCCAAAATGCTTCACAGCCAACAAAGTACTTTTGAAATGTGGTCGCTGTTTAAGGTGAGAACTGCAGCAGCCGATTTGTGCATAGCCAGGTCCCACAAACACCAATGTGATAATGGCCAGGACATCTATTTTTAGTGATATTGATTGTAGAATAAACATTGGCCAGCCATTGGAGAGAGCTCAATCACTCTTCTTTGAAATAGTGCCAAAAGGCATTTGCCGCCCACCTGTGAAGACAGACAGGACATCAGGCACCTCAAATGAAGGACAGCAGTGCAGCAGTCCCTCAGTAATGCATTGGAGTGTCAGTCTGGGTTATATGCTCAAGTGTCTGGCGTGGGTTGGGAACCCATAACTTTCTGACTCAGGCGAGAGAGGAGAGACTGGGCCACTGCTGACAACATTGCATTCAAAGGTGTAGCCTTGGAGCACATTGGCCCCGAGGGCATAGGGGCCTTGTGCTTTCAAACGCAATGCCATGTCGTGCAGTTTATTCATGTGCAAGTGTTATTTTGAAATGGCCTTGTGCAAGCCACTACTCAAACCTATAGCCCACGCCTCTTCCAAACATGAAGCGGTCTCAGGCCCAACTGCCTCTCCAGAGGGCAGTACAGTGCAGACGCCAGCATGCTGTATTCCTGAACTGTGCGAGTTTAAGTTCTGTCTGCTGGAAAACTGCTGAAAGGAGTCGGGGAGATACAAATTGCAAGCATGTCCATGTATGGGTTCACTAATTGGCTGCGGGGTTGACAATATCATGGTCATGTGGATACCACATGGATATGCATTATATAAGAACTGCTTTAAGATTAAAGGCAGAACGTGAGCAAAGGACAAACAGTTTCAACCATACCACTGAAGAAAAGAGTTGACGTTTCGAGTCCTCATGACCCTTCGACAAAACTAGTTCTGTTTAAGGGTCATGAGGACTCGAAACGTCAACTCTTTTCTTCTCCGCCGATGCTGCCAGACCTGCTGAGTTTTTCCAGGTAATTCTGTTTTTGTTTTGGATTTCCAGCATCTGCAGTTTTTTTGTTTTTATCAACCATACCACTGTCTGTTCTCCAAAGAGTAGGGGTAAAATCCATTCTTTACACTTACAGGGCTTGATTTTCAAACACCCATGGGCAGTTGAATGCAAGTGCGATTTGAAGACAGTGCTCCCGGATGACGTGTCATTATTCCAATGCCTCCAGAACGTGCTACAGTTTTCATATTGAGGGACGTTGGGGGGAGCAGGCACCCCACTTGCTTCCAATTAAGGACCTGTTTTGAGGAGCTCGTTAACAGGGTGGCCAGAGCTGGAATGAAATTTTCAAAATGGAGGCCAGGAAAACCATTTGGTCTGCGCACGTAAGTGTGCACCTGTTGGGGGCACTGTGAAGGACCATTATGTAATGTGGCTGGTGAATATGGAAAAAAGTATGATCCAAACAGAGAGGATCAAGTACCTTCAAACTGAGGGTTTGAACACTTGTATGCATCATGACACTGTGAGTCCTCTGATCTACCACATGCTCCGTTCTGCAAGCCCTGTCATGGCCGTTATCTGCCTTTGAGCATTGCAATCTAGAGCCCATTCCCACCTCCATGCAGTGCCCAACACCACTAATTAGGTGCCAAGATCTCCTCCAGCCCTATTATTGACTTTCCTTTGCAAAACATCAGAGGTGGTGTCAGGTCAGGAACTGCAAACCGCGGTTCCCAAGCCAGGATTGAAAATCAAGCCCCCTGTATGCAACTCTCCACAGAAATCATTAAAATTATGCCACCATATCGGATACCATGCTGCACCTGATCTACAAAGGCACATGTAGATCAAGGGATTTTGCTAGTGAGGGAACTGTACTTAGATTTCCAGAAGGCGTCTAATAAAGTGCTGCATTGCAGAAAATAACAGTTCATGGTATAGGGGGATAACATATTGGCATTGATAGGAGATTGACTGGCTAACAGGAAGCAGCGAGTAGGCATAAATGGGCCTTTTACAGTTTGGCAAGATGTAACGGGTGGTGTGCCGCATGTGCTGGGACCTCAACTGTTTACAATTTATATAAATGACTTGGATGAAGGGATTGATGGAATAGTTGCCAAATTTTCTGATGACACAAAGCTAAGTAGGCAAGTAAGTTGTGAAGAGGACATAAGGAGATTACAAAAAGATATAGGCAGGTTAAGTGAGTGGGCAAAAATCTGATAAATGGAGTACAATGTGGGAAAATGTGAAATTGTCCATTTTGACAGGAAGAATAAAAGAGAAGCATATTATCTAAATGATGAGAGATTGCAGAGCTCTGAGATGCAGAGGGATCTGGGTGCCCTAGTGCATGAATCACAAAAAGCTAGTATGCAAATACAACAAGTAATTAGAAAAGCTAATAGAATGTTATAATTTATTCCAAGGGGAATTGAATACAAAAGTAGGGAGGTTATGCTTCAGTCGTACAGGGCACTAGTGAGACCACATCTGGTGTAATGTGTACAGTGTTGGTCATTTTATTTAATGAAGTATTTAAATGCGTTGGAAGCAGTTCAGAGAAGGTTTACCAGACAAATACCTGGAATGGTTGGAATGTCTTACGAGGAAAGGTTGGACAGGCTAGGCTTGTATCCGCTAGAGTTTCAAAAAGTGAGAGGTGACTTGATTGAAACACATAAGATCCTGAGGGGACTTGACAGAGTGGATGTGAAGAGAATGTTTCCTCTTGTGGAAGAATCTAGAACTAGGGGTCACTATTTAAAAATAAGAGGTTGCCCATTTAAGACAGAGATGAGCCCAAACTTTTTCACTCAGAGAGTCGTGAGTCTTTGGAACTCTCTTCCTAAAAAGGCGGTGGAAGCAGAGTCTTTGATTATAGTTAAGGCAGAAGTGGATAGGTTCTTGGTAAGCAAGGGGGTGATGGTTTATCAGGGGTAGGTAGAATGCAGATTTCAGGTTACTATCAGATCAGCCATGATCTTATTAAATGGCAGGGCAGGTTCAAGGGGCTGAATGGCCTACTCCTGCTCCTTGTTCATATGTTTGTCCGGCAGGGTGACTCACAGAGCTCGGGTGAGCAGTGGTGGCAGCTAAGGAGGCTGGAGTGTCTTTCTCAGCTGGCAGAGCCTATGCCCCCCGCCCCCCCACCACCCCCATCTCACAAGGCCTGGATGATATCTGAGCACCAATCTATTCCACAGTTAGGGAACATGCCAAGCAGCTTTACTATAAGAGACCCACCAAATCTCTCCCTGCACCACTGTAATGGAACTGCAGTCTAGCATGACATCTAGGAATCATACTGCATGGAAAGAGACCATTTCACTCTCATGCCTGTGCCAGGTCTTTGAAAGAGCTTGCTCATTAGTTCCTCTTCCCTGCTTTTTTCCTGTAGCCCTGCAATTTTTCTTTTCAAATATATATCATATTTCCTTTTGAAAGTTACCATTAAACATGTTTTCACTGCCCTCTCAGGCATTGTATTCGAGTCCATAAAATTCACTGCCTGAAAATAATTTTCCTCATCTTCTCTCTTATTCTTTTGCAAATTATGTTAAAGCTGTGTCCTCTGGTCACTGATGCCTTGCCCAGTGGAAACAATCTCAATGGAAACGACTCTATCAAAACCCCTCGCCATTTTGATCCACCTCTATTAAATCTCCTCAACGTTCTTTGTTCTAAGGAGAACAATCCCAGCTTCTTCAGTCTCTCTGCATCACTGACTTCCCTCAGACATGCTCCTATTCTGCTAAATCTCTTCTGCATTTCTCTCCAAGGCCTTGACATCCTTTCTAATACATGGCGTCCAGAACTGAGCACAATATTCCAGCCATGGCCTAATTTATAAAGGTCATAGGCAAATAACTTAAGGAACATCTGCAGCTGAAGCTGACAGCGTTGGGAGTTCTGAGTGCAGATCATCCCTTTTGAATGTCAGCCTGATAATAGAGAGGATTTGTACTCCAGTACATGAGTTCTGTTACACATGAGTATGGTTCAGGACAGCTATTGTCTGATTCTCCATCGCAGCTGTCCTATCTTGTTAAATTAATTGCAATAGTTCTTTAATTATTTGTGGAATCAGATAACCAGCCTGTTCTTTATATAATTCCATAGATGTTTAAACGATGGGGCCAAGCAACAATTTAATTAAGTCAGAAGCAAATACTGTAGATGTTGGAAACCTGAAATAAAAACAGAATATACTGAAAATACCCAGCAACAGCAGAATCAATGCCAGCAACTGCTGGATGGCAAAATGGAAGCAATGATTGTGATCTGAAGCTGTTGAACTCAATCTTGTGTCCAGAATGCTGTAAAGTGCCAATTTCATTAAGTGATTCACTCGAAGGTTAACAGTTGATGATCTCTATGAACCTAATTTAAGACCAGCGTCATCAGGAAATGATATTTTTTTATCGGATTGGATTTGAAGGAAAGGACTTGCATTTATTTTGCTCCTCAGCACATCCTTAGAAAGCCACAAAGTGCTTCAGAGCCAATGAAGTGTAGGTAGTGTTGTAGTGTGAGGAAATTCAGCAACCAATTTACACACAGCAAGATCACTCAAACAGCAATATGATAATGACCAATTAGTCTGCTTTTTAAGCAGTCAGTTGCAAGGTGAAAGTTGCAGGGCAATAGAGACACCTCCCCTGTTCTTCTTCAAAGAGTCCCCTGAAATTTTAGTGCCTGAGAGGTCAAACAGAGCCTCTATTTAGCAATACATTTGAAAGATAGCACCTCCAAAAGTGCATCACTTGATTAACTATTTATGAATGAATTTTATGTGGATGTGGAAACAGACGTTTCTCCAGGTTTTCCAATCCTGTGAAGTGGTATCGTTCATCTATCCCAACAACAATAATAACAACTTAGACATATATAGCACCTTTAACCTAATAAAATGTCCCAAGGTGCTTCACAGGAGCATCATGAAACAAAATAACAATGTAAGCCATGTAAGGAGATGTTAGGTTAGCTGACCCAAGGTTTGGTCAAATAGGTAGTGTCTTAAAGAGGGAAAGCAAGGTAGAGATGCCAGGGGCAGGGTTTTTAGGTCGGCCTGTGGGCATGATTGGTGGGCCTGGGAATGGGCTGAGGACAGACCGCCGACCTCGATTGGCCCCTGGCCGCGATTTCAAGCTGACTGGCCAATTAACGGCCAGCCAGTGTGAAGCGCCCGCTGAAATGCTCAGCACTGCTGGGGTGGGGCGAGCACTAACTTAAGCGCGGACGCAGGTGAGCGCTGAATGGGAGCTCCCTGACGGCAGAGAGCTGTCTCAGGGAGCTGAAGGCTTTAAAACCAATAAATACAGCTTTTAAAATCCGAAAAAAAATGTCCACTCATCACACTCAGTCACCGGAACATATACATGATGAAAATTCTGTGTATACATTTTTAAAAATTTAACAACAGAAACCTCATCCGGCCCTTGGGTGAGGTTTTATGAAAAATGCAAAGTCCGCCGATTCGCCAGTCCGCCAACCATAAAGTTGGATGGACCACGAAAAATCAGAGAAGATTACATCTTTAATTCCCTTAATAGGCCTCTTAATTATTGGCGGGTGCACTCCCGACTTTTGCACGCGTCAGCCGGCTGAAATAATGCGCGAGCGCGGGATGACATCAGGACACTTGTCCGACAACATCCCGTGCGATTTCGTGGCCGATCGGGTTGGGCATGCGCCTGCACACCGACCTAAAAATTCTGCCCCAAGAGTGTAGGGAGGGATAGCAAACCTTAGGGTCTAGGCAGCTGAAGGCATGGCCAAAAATTGTGAATCAATTAAAATCAGGGATGGTCAAGAGGCCAGAATTGGGTGAGCGCAGATGTCCAGCTGTGGGGCTGGAGGAGATTATGGAGATAGGGTGGGCAAGGCCATGGAGCGATTTGAAAACAAGAAAGGGAATTTCAAAATCAAGACCTTACTTGACTGGGAGCCAATTTAGGTCAGTGAGCACAGAGATGATAGGGGAACAGGATTTGGTGCAAGTTAAGGTATAGACAGGAGAGTTTTGGAAGATCTCACATTTATGAAGAGAAGAATGTGGGAGGCCAGCCAACTGTTGAAATAATCAAATCTCGAGGTGACCAAGGCATGAATCAGGGTCTCGGCAGCGGGTGAGCTGAAATGGGGCAAAGTCAGGCAGGCGATGATACAGGGATGAAAATAAGCAGTCTTAGTGATGGCATGAATATGAGGTCGGAAGCTCATTTCAGGGTCAAATATGACACCATGGTTGTAAATGGACTGGTTTAATCTCTGACTGTTGTCAGGGAGAGGGCTGGAATTGGTAGCTAGGTGTTTGGACCAGCTTCAGTTTCCCCAATGTTTAAATGCAGGAAATTTCTTCTTATCCAGTACTGGACCTCAGATAAGCAGTCCTATAATTTATCAACAGTGGAGACGTCGAGAGAGGTGGTTGTAAGGTAGTAAGGGTGTCATCAGCATCCATGTGAAAATTAATGCTGTAACCTTTGGATGATGTCACTGAGAGGTAACATATAGATGAGAAACGGGGGGTGGGGGGGGGGTGGTGCAGGGATAGATCCTTGGGGGATATCAGAGGTACCAGTGTAGGAAGAGAAGCCATTGCAAGTGATTCTCTGGCTGTGCTTAGTTAGATACGAATGGAATCAGGTGACAGCAGTCTGACCCAGCTGTGTGAAAATGGAGTGGTGTTGGAGAAGGATTGTGTGATCAGCTATGTCAAAGGCTGCAAACAGGTTGACAAGGAGGGAAAGTTTACCTATGTCACAGTCACATGGGATGTCATTTGTGACTATAATAAGAGATGTTTTGGTACTGTGGCAGGGACGGAAACCTGATTGAAGGAATTCAAACATGGGATTCTGGAAAAGATTAGTATGGATTTGGGAGGCAACAGCATGTTCAAGGACTTTGGAGAGAAAAGGAAGCCGGAGATAGGATGGTGGTTTGCAAGGACACTAGGATCGAGGGTGCTTTTTTTTTAGGAGGAGTGATTATGGCAGATTTGAAGGAGAGGAGGACAATGCCTGAAGATAGAGAGTCATTAACAATTTTGGTGAACATGGGGAAGTGGGAGCTCAGCTATTTAGAGGGAATAGGGTCGAGGGAACAGGAAGTGGGTCTCATGGACAAGATGAGCTCAGCACGGGGAAAGACAGGAGAGAAACTAGAGAAAGATCTGAGTTCAGGGCTAGGGCAGAGGGGAGGAAGTTTGGCCCATGGGCTAGTGGAAGGGAGGGATGTAGCAGAGGCAGCTGATTGGATGATTTTGATCTTAGCAACAATGAAGTCTATGAGCTCTTTGCAATTATTTGAGGGGACAGGGGAAAGGGGTTTAAGAAGGCAGTTTGCAAGTAGAGAGAAGAATGTGAGCATTTCTTTTCATTCTGGTATGAACCTGGAATAGTGAGCACTTTAGTGGATGAGAACAGGATCCTATAGTGCTTTAGGTGATCCAGCCAGATCTGGTGGTGGTTGGCGCATCCAGTTATCTGCCATATCCTTTCACGTCTGCCTCCCTTGGACTTAAGGGAGCAGGGATGAGGGTAGTACCAGCGGGAATAGGGTAAGGGACAGTAGTTTTATGGGGAATAGGGCATCAAAGGTGGAGGTGAGCATGTGGTTGAACAAATCAGTAGCTGCAAAAAAGTTGTCATGAATGGAGGGTCAAAGTTTAGAGAGTTAGGTCTTTGAAAGTGCAATTGTAAGTGAATTGGGGGATTTTTTTTCCTCCAGGGAGGAATAGAGAAGGAGGTGGGATTGGGGCTGGGAAGGAGGGTGTGGATAGAGAGTGATACAAGGAAGTCTTCAGAAATGGCCTTATCTGTGATTGATATGATGGGGCTAGCAAGACCAAATGACATATTTGCAACATTAATTTTGATACTAAATTAGAATCCTTGCAACTGCACAGACTTCCACTCATCACATCTCTTGTGTCACGATTTCCGTCACACCTAATGACAATCAGCAAAGCTTGCTAAAATTACTTCAAATGGGCAATGCTGCAACATCTGTTTCTGTTACATACTTACCATTGAGCTCACCTATCAATCTTCTTAATACTTGGTGACACTGTGACAAATCCTTCCAGCATTCTATATTTAACCCAATTTGCCTTTTGCTGCAATTAAATTTTATGTTTTGATTTTAAAAAATATATTTTGTCCCTTTGCCCCAATCCTGAGCTCTTTCCCACGTATTCGCAGGGTCAGGCCTTAATTTACTGGGGCCACACTGGACCCTGCCACCTCTCCACATCCTTGTCTGCTGGTTTTGCTATGGATTTCTCATGCTAGATTATTTTCCTAAACTGTCTTTAGGCACTGCTCCTAATGCTGCTCCAACTGGTGCTGTTCTCAGGCCACCTTTCTAATTCTTCAGCCATACTGGCTGTAGTGTTCAATTGTCCGTGTTTGATTATGTAAGCATGTTTACTATTGATGCCTTCCGTGCTTGGTGGGCACTACGGGGACCGGGGTGTTTTATTGACCCCTTTAATTACATTTTGGTTTAATGTTTTTAAGTTTCCTTTAAACTTTTTCCTTGGTTTTACAGCTTAACTCACTTAGGGGCTGTGCTTGATTTATCCCTTATTTTGTTAATTTAGTTTAATTGTTTTAACTGAAAAGAGTTACTATTGATGCTCACTGTGTTTGATTGGCTAAGCCTGGGAGTGGGCTCAGAGAAAACAAACTGTAGAATGAGCTGGAAGCCAGAGCTGAAGCATGGAGTAGACATTTTAAAGCACTCTAAATAAAACCTGTTGAACACATAGGCCAAAATTTTGACATGTTGGGGTGGGCCTGATGCACAGACGTGTAAAATGACACAGGGTCACAGAGTGACGTCGGGCGTGCATCATTTAGATCTTTCATTTGGCGGGCGCACGCCAGAGGCAGCTGCGAGACACCGAGCTGTCAAAGGCTTGTTAAGGCCATTAAAAAAACAATTAAAGTAATTATCAATGTTGCCCATCCAACCTTAAGGTTGGTGTGCAGGTGAAGAGCCCAAGTGGCCTTCGCGTTTTTCAGGAAACCTTATCCATGGGTGGGATGAGATTTTCTGAAGGGTTTATTAAATAAATAAATCATTTTCGCTCAAATCATAAACACGTCCCAGCTCATGTGACACTGTCACATGAGAGGACATGTGTAAATGATTTTTATCTTTCTTTATTCAAAATTCTCAATATGTACTTAATTTCCCTGAGGCACGGAACTCCCTCAGGGAGATTTCTGCGCTCTTTTGCATGCATGCGTGAATGAGTGCAGGCTCTGACTCTCCCTCTGCCCCCCCACCCGCATAGGTAGCGTTGAGCGCTACTGACCATACATCATGCTGGGCAGGCCTTAATTGGTGACACATAAAATGACGACGTGGTACTGATCACGGGCGGCGATTGGCTCTGCACCCGCCTGTGCCCACTCCCAACTGACCCACCCGACAGGCAGAAAATTCTGTCCATAGAAGCTGATGTCACCTCTGCCTAGATCTGAGATATATAATATACATTGGCTTTTTAAAGTGTGTCACCGCCAGCTGCTTCAGCTGTTCTAGCCAACTTTCTTGAGAGGGCTGGAGATATCATGTTAGATAAGATGAAAGTCAGGCGAGACTAGAATCAAGAGAGAAGGGATTAGGCAGCTGGAGGCAGGGGTTAAAAAAGCAGATGTCATGATCAGAAGGCATGAAGGAAAATATATATCTATGTTACCGATGGCTACTTTATAAAATTATTTTTCTTTTAAAATGGACAAATAGCTGGACAGATAAAATGGCCACCATTGACCACATGATGGTAGCTCTGAAAGTTTCTGAGCAATTTAAAAATTGATAAAGGCTAACACATTAAACCCCTGGAATGTAACACTCCTTGCAATATATGAGCATTCCAGCCAAGCCAACATAAAGGATAATAGATGAGACGTCTGCACCAACCAGCTCTGAACAAAGGCAGCAGGCCACACACAAGCAAGCTCTAGCCAGGCTGGGCAGCTGGCCCCCAAATAACCCTGACTCTGCTGGGAAGAGTTTGTACAATCACTTACAGAACTGATTCAATCTCCAAATGTCCACTTCATCCTGGGACATCAATGCCACTGGAAAAGTGAATTTCACACCATTGGGCTTCAGCCAGCTGAATTCTGCAAAATAATTCCTCATTGGACTTTGATTCTGACCTCTGGACTCACGTGTAACTATAATTCATATTTTTATTGTGGTCTCTGCCCTGGACTCTTTGTGCGAAGCCCCTTTCAAACCCTTTTATTTTACCTGATCTTGAGTTTGCTGTGGGGTTATTAATAGAGGATTGGATCACTCCAAAACTGAAGGGTTGGGGAACATACAACACCACTTATAAAGGGGAAATCAGTAATCAAAAACACCTTTCTGATTACGGACGGGCAGTGAGAGGAGAAAGTCAGGGCTGTTCCAAATTAAACCCTCTCCTGTAGACAACAGAGGCATGAGAGGAAGGTTGAAAGGCCATAGATTGATCCCTCTCATTATTTTGCAGCATGTTTCTTGAGTACATTCAAGACAGTTCACTGAAAAATATGTCCTTGAGTCAACAAGGAAACAGACCAAATTGAATTTAGTGTCATTGATGGGCTGGAATTAGCCAATAATCTGATGGTAAGGAAAATTTAAATAATATTGACCAAATCATGACTTAAATTTGATAGTTGGTTTGAGAGGGAAAAGGCTTTAAATTTAGATCAGGCAGGCTTTACAGGGAATAGGCAGAAACTGACCACAGCTGTGTGGGGGGCTGGATTTTGGCTGAGGAGGCAGGATTCATGAGGGAATTTTGTTTCTGGGTCACAAGCCCACCCCTGATGGGAAGCTACCGATTTTGGTGGGAAGGGGAGGAGTTAAATGGTAGGGGGACATGACAGGGGATTAATTCGTGGTTAATGGGCACATACTCAAATAGACAGGATATGACTTGTAGTGCCTTCCAGGGATCTGTACTGGGCCCTCAACTTCTGTCTATATTTATAAATGACTTAGATGAAAAAACAGAGAGCTATATATGCAAGTTTGCTGATGGCATCAAGTTAGGTGGCAGAATTAAGTAGTGTAGTTGGGTTGCATAAAGTTGCCAAGGGACATTGATAGATTAAGTGGGTGGGCAAAACAGTGGCAAATGGAGGTCAATATGGGGACCTTTGGACCTAAGAAAGATCAATCAAAATAATTTCTAAGTGGTGAGAGTCTAGGATCTGTGGGTGAGCAGAGATTTCAGAGGTTCAAGTACAGGAAGATAGTGGACAGGCACAACAATTAATTAATAAGACTGATGAAATGTTGGCATTTATTTAGAGGGTGCTAAAGTACAAAGGGTTAAGATCCAGACAAGCCATGATCTAATTGGTGGCAAAGCAGGCTCAAGCGATTGAATGGACTCCTCCTATTTTCCCATCCCTGTGTTCCTAAATTACAATGCTCAGCCTACAACAGATAACTTGTTTGTGACATGCAGACTAAAGCCCAGCTGTTCTTCCATGGGTTCTGGCTCTGTGATTGATAGGAGCCAAGGGACAGAGTTTTTATATCTGGAGAAGAACAAGCTGTGCATGATTAACCTCTGCTGGTCCTGCAAACAAGAACTGCATACCAGAGTAGACGAAGACCAGCATTTTTGTTTTGTCTAACACTTGACCTTGCTAATTAGAATCCTAACTCACACCAAGTCCGTTCACCAGTGCTTGCTGACCCACATTGGCTCCCATTCCAAATCGCTTCAGTTTAAAATTCTCATCCTTGGGTGAGATTTTCCAGTCCACCCAAAGTCAATGGACCTATTGCCAGTCCGTCATGTTATCCGTCCCACCTGCTATGGTTCCCTCAGCGGCGGTTTGGCAGGGGGTGGGGGGGGGGGGGGGGGGGGTGGTGGGGGGGTGGCGGGGGGGGTGGGGGGGCAGGATTCTGGAAAATGTAGGCCATAAGTTTTAAGGAGCATCTTGAAGGAGGAGAGACAGAGATTCAGAAAGGTTAAGAGTGGGGATTCCAGAACTTAGGGTCAAGACACCAGAACATTTGGCTGCCAATGATGGAGTGAAGTAAATCGAGGATGCATGAGAGGCTGCATTTGGGGCACCTCAGAGGGTTGTAAGGCTGGAGGAGGAGACAGAAATAGGGAGCGGGCAAGGCCATGTAAAAATTTGAAAACAAGGGGCTGAATTTTCTGGTTAGCGGGAGGGCGGAGTGGGAGCAGGCACGGGTGGGTGCAGATTAAGGCCCTCCCAGTGTACTTCCCAGCCCTATGCACAGCGGGAGTGGGTGGGCGGCAGTGGGCACGCTCAGGCCGCTGGCCCTAATGGTGACCCAGTGGCCTATATAAAGGAAGGCCCTGGCAGCCTTGGAAAGGCTGCTCTCGATGGCTGGTCGAAGGGCTGTGCAGAGAGGCAATGAGGGTTCATGCAAGTCTGAAGGGTAGGCCATCGGGGCAGGCCAGGCCGGAGGGTAGGGTGGGGGATCAGTGTGCCCCTCCTGGAGGAGGTTGCAGCAAGGCAGGAGGTGCTGGTTCCCCAGGACGGGAGGAGGAGGCCCCCCCCACATGACAAAACGTGCCTGGGAGGAGGTGGCGGAAGTGGTGAGCTCCCGCGACGTGGTATGGCGCACTTGGATCCAGTGCTGCAAGCGCTTCAGTGAATTGTTGCGCTCTGGAAGGGTGCGTACAATATTGGCATTGGTCATTTAACCCAACAGGTCGGCTTTCCCCCTGCTGTCACCCCTCTCTCCACCACCGCCCACCCTCCAAAGTCTGAGTGTAGCGACTGCATTGAATCATTGATGGCATGTGTCCTTTGCTGGGTGGGCCAGCAGATATTGCCCATGCCAAGGTCAGCCTGAGAGGGTGGTGAAGAGATGGGTGTTGCCCCCGCAGCATGTGTTACACTGAGACCCACATGACTGTTTTGGGGACAACCTGGAGGAGCTGCACCTAGGCACTATGCTTGAACTGCAGGACATGTCCAAGTCAGGGTGATGACATGCTGGGAGGGGAGCTTCAAGGTGGTGTGGCAACAAACCATCTTCTGCCCTCTGCGCTCCATATGCTTGTGCCTCCTTGCTATGGAAGGATATACCGTGTGGTGCCTAATGTGATGTAGGCAGTATGTGACCAAGGGGGTGGCCGGGGGGGGTGGGGGCAGGCCTGGCATTTTTGTGTGAGTGTTTGGCAGCAGGAGGGTGAGGAGGCTCTGGAGCCCTGATATGTCCCACTCTGGTTGGGGTGGGCCGTGCGCGAAGAGATTCCATGCGCAATTTGCACTAATCAATGCTCGTCTCTCATTTTCAGGAGAAGAATGCTCATAATGCTGCAGAGTGTGTGAGGACTGGCGGCGGCCAGGCACAGTTAACCATTCTTAGCCGCTTCGAGCAGGAGGCCCTCAATTTGTAGAAGCACCATGCACCCAGGTCCACTGGTGTCGGTGAGGCTGGGGTGCCACGGCTAGGTATATATACCCAGCAGTGAGGTCAGCATTGTTCTCCCGACAGCCATGACTGTGCTTAATGTTAAGTGATTTAATTCTGCAACATGGCATGACCATTGCTTATGGAAGGATGAGTGCGTAATGATCTGGGGGACAGGGATGCACTTTGTGATTGTCTTCATGTTACCTGAGCCATTGTCCTTGTTCTTTCTTTCAGCATCAGTGGAGCAGGGCCGGGAGGAGGAGCAGCAGAGGCCCCCTCTCACACCTGAGGGCTCTGAAGTCTCACCAGCATCACACCATCTGTGCCAGGCAGGCACCAGCGCAGATATTAGTGCCTCGGTGGGAATTCGAACATTGGCTGGTGTCCCGGGGCACAGCGGTGAGGGCACTTCAGAGTTGCTGGAGGAGCTGACAGAGACAGAGAGTGTCCATGGCACCAGCAGTCAGAGGACTGCAGGGGACCAGGGCACATGCTCAATTGGTAACTGATGATGTGCCTCTGGAGTCCGCGACACAGCAGTTGCAGGAAATGTGGCCGGGTGTGCGGGAGCATCTGGGGGAGTTGCGTGAGGCTACACTTGGCTTGGTCTCTGTGGTGGAGGAGTCCACACGGACGATCGCTGAAGCAATGAGCCACATGTCTGAGCGCTATGCATCCTCCACGAAGAGAGTGCGACTCTCGTGGAGAGGTTCCTCCAGGAGAACAATCAGGGCTGCCTGGGAATGCACTCTGACCAGCAGGCCCTCACAGCAGCATTGACCTCAGCTGGTCAGCGCCAGTATGGGAGATGGTTTGGGCACCAAGGATCCCAGCTCGATGCTCATCCATCAATGGTGAGCCGGGAGGTCTGAAGCGACTTCACGTCGGCGCAGCAGCTGCCTGTCAGTCTCTGTGGGCTCCTCTCAGAGCGCTCCGATTGAGGGTGGCAGCTCCTCTGCCCCTCTCCCTGTGATCGTTGCATCCGGTGAGGCTGTGGCGACTGGGGAGATGCCAACTGTGGAACTGGCAGCTCCCTCCCAGACGGGGCCAGCACAGGCTCCACGGGCCAGAGGACGGCCACCAAGGTCATCGAAGCCAACAGGACAGCAGAGTGAGCAGGCTGTCTCAGATGCCACTCCCAGTGATGGGGCAGCACCAAGATGTAGCACCCGAAAACATAAACATAAGTCACCTTAGGCACAACACGGGTTTATCACTGGTGCTTTTGTGTTGGTCCGAGATGAGGTCTTTATGATTTGCTTTGATTTGGAACACCCTTGACATTTTGTTTCATTAAGTTTTTTTTCTTTGATATTAAATTCAGATATGTGACCATGGCTGAAGGTGCCTCTTTTCTTCTGCATGTGAATGGTTTCCAAAAATGTTAGGAGTGCTTTGTGGGACATTCAGCTTTATTAACAAGGTCCTTTGTTACTGTTCCTAAACTGGAAGATTTGGCACTAAGGTCTCGAGTATGGAGCCTACAGCCAGGCTTGTCCTGGAGGTCCATCTGTGGTGTTCTAGCTGAAGGTTCATTGGATTAAAGTCTCCCGGGTGTCCCTGCCTCCCTGGAGTATGCCCGGGTCAGCGCCTACCCCCTCAGCATTTCCCTGTGCGTGCTCATCCTCGGACTCAGTGCTGGACTCGTCGTGTGCAGCCACAGCCACTGTGTCAACACCTTCATCATCCACTGCGTCTCCCTTTCCAGCGTACGATTGTGGAGAGTGCAGCATGCAACCACCATCTGCGACACACGCTCTGGGGGGTACTGGAGTGCGCCCCCTGAGCGGTCCAAGCATCGGAAGCGCATCTTGAGAAGACCGATGGTTCTCTCCACCACAGCCCTTGTTGAGGCATGGCTCCTATTGTACCGCTGCTCAGCTTCTGTTCTTGGATGGCGGAGAGGCGTCGTGAGCCACCTTCTGAGGGGATAGCCCTTGTCACCCAGCAGCTATCCATCAAACTGGGCTGGAGCACTGAAGAGCCGCGGCATCTGGGAGTGTCTGAGGATGTAGGCATCATATGAGCTGCCTGGGTACCTTGCACAGACTTGTAAAATCCACATCCTGTGATCACACACTATCTGCACGTTCATGGAGTGGAAGCCCTTCCTGTTGATGAAGGCACCGGGCTCACCTGCTGGCACCTTGATGGCCACTTGTGTGCAGCCTATAGCACCCTGGATACAGGGGAAGCCAGCAATGGCCGCAAAGCCTCTGGCTCGCTCTGTCTGGCTTGCCTGGTCCCAACAGTAGTGGATGAAGATCAATACCTGTCTGAACAGAGTGTCTGTGACCTGCTTGACACGTGTGGACAGCTGATTGGGAGACACTGCAAATATCACCCACCGAGCCCTGGAAGGAGCCAGAGGCATAGAAGTTGAGGACAGCTGTGACCTTCAGAGCCACTGGCATGGGGTGTCCGCCCACACAGTTAGGGGAGATCTTAGAGCCAATCATCTGACAAATATAGTTAATTGTCTCCCTTGACAGTTGGAGCCTCCTTCGGCACTGCACCTCAGACATATTGAGGTAGCTGCTTTGCCGCCTGTATACCCTGGCAGCAGATAGTGCCATTTCCTGCGGCCCCTTCCGCCTTGGTCTACCTCTTGGCCCAACGCCCCTTGTGCCTGTGCCTGTCCTCTCAAAGGTAGCTGCCCTGGAATGTGCACTCCTGGCCTCCTCCTCCTTCTAGCCCTCCCTTCCTCCTCATAGGAGCTGCCGCCAGTGAACAATTCAGCTCCCATTCCCAGGCTAAGGGAAGGCTTCCTGAAAGTTACAGACCCGGAAAATATTCCTCACTATAGAGTGCTGACCTGAAGGTTAAGAGTCCAGAAAAAGTAGCTGGGATGTGTTTTGGAATATTGCAGATCACACAGGGAAGTTTCAATAACTTTGAAAATTAAATATTTGACAGAGCACACTCGCGACCCCAGTGAGTCCTCTTATCCTGCCCGTGGATGAGGTTTATACAAATGTCTCCTACCCGCCTGCCTGTTGCGCCCATGCGCCAACCCGAAGATTGCATGGACGCCCAAAAATTCGTGTTGGTTAGTGAGTAAAGGGCCTTAAGTAGCCCATTAATTAATGGCGGGCGCGCATCGGACATCATTGCGCACCCGCCCAATGAAATATCTTGATGGCGCGCGGTGATGTCAGGACGCTCGCCCAATGTCACCACGCGTCATTTTATGCGTGGATATGCGGGGCCTGGCCCGGCATGCCAAAGAGAAAATTCTGCCCATAGAGTTGACCTCTAGAGCTCTGAAGGAGAGTCACATGGACTCGAAATGTTAACTCTGCTTTTCTCTCCACAGATGCTGTCAGATCTGCTGAGTTTTTCCAGCATTTTCTGATTTTGTTTCAGGTTTCCAGCATCCGCAGTGTTTTGCTTTTAACCTATTCTTGGAGTTCACTGATCAAACCACAATGTAAAAATATCGACAGGAATCACAACCTGCTAACTGAATTTAAGCAGGTACCATCCTCTCTTGGGAAGGACAGTGTTAATTCCTGTCCTCCCTTTCTCGGAAAGAAACTGCAATGAATTCAATTGACCTTCCGCCCTGTTTGCCACACACCAATTTTCTGAAGCTTTTATTTTCTTCCAGTTGCGACCAAATACGGGAGAACCTTTAAGAGTGCTTATTCTGTTGCTTCTCAAAATAATTTAACAGCCACTTCCCCTGTATAAATAACTCAGAGGGAGGCCATTTTAGCAGCTGTGGAGCGTGTCAAACAGTAGAAAATATGTCTCATCAAATAACACTCACTGACAGCAACCTCGAAATGCTGGCTAATCCTGTAGTGGGCAAGGGAGGCTGGCTGATCACTTTGGAGTTGTGCATGGTTGACAACTGAGTTCTGGTGAACGGTTGTCAACCGGAAATGTTAACGCTGTTTCACTCCACAGGTGCTGCCTGACCAGCTGAGTTTTTCCAGCATTTTCTCTTTTTATTACAGCTGGCTCTGCCCATCAGCGTGGCATAAAGCCACGGGCTGACAGGGTAAACCAGGTCATCACAAATGGGTGGACCTAAGGGAAGCTCATCCCATGTTTCACAGCTTCAAAGTGAGTTCAGAAAGAGTCTGAACATTTTTGTGCACTCGCAGGACTTTATAGGTATTGTTGAATGCCAATCTGTCACGTCAATTAAATCAAACTCATTCTTGGGATTGGGGTGGCGCTAGCAAGGCTGACATTTATTACGCACTCATAGTTTTCTTTTACTCATTTATTCATGGGATGTGGGCATTGCTGGGGAGACCAGCATTTATTGCCCATCTCTAATTGCCTCTGGGAAGATGGTGGCGAGCTCTCTTCTTGAACCGCCACAGTCCATGTGGTGTAGGTACATCCACAGTGCTGTTAGGGGGTAAGTTCTAGGAATTTGACCCAATGACAGTGAAGGAACGGTGATATATTTCCAAGTCAGGATGGCCAGTGACTTGGAGAGGAACTTGCAGGTGGTGGTGATCCCATGTGTCTGCTGCCCTTGTTCTTCTAGATGGCAGTGGTCATGGGTTTGGAAAGTGCTGCCTAAGGAGCCCTGGTGAGTTCCTGCAGTGCATCTCGTAGATGGTACACGCTGCTACCACTGTGCATTGCTGGTGGAAGGAGTGAATGTTTGTGGTTGTGGTGCCAATCAAGCAGGCTGCTTTGTCCTGGATGGTGTCAAGCTTCTTGAGTGGTGTTAGAGCAGCACTCATCCAGGCAAATGGGGAGTATACCATCACACTCCTGACTTGTGCCTTGTACATAGTATACAGGCTTTGGGGAATCAGGAGGTGGGTTACTTGCCGCAGGATTCCTTACCTTGTCTTGCTCTTGTAGCCACAGTATTTATATGGATAGACCAGTTCATTTTCTGGTCAATGGTAACCCTCAGATGTTGCTAGTGGGGAATTCAGCAATGGTAATGCCATTGAATGTCAAGCAGCAATGATTAGATTCTCATTTATTGGAGATGGTCATTGCCTGGCACTTGTGCGGCACGAATGTTACTTGCCACTTGTCAGCCCAACATGGATATTGTCCAGGTCTTGCTGCATTTGGGCATGGACTGCTTCAGTGTCTGAGGAGTTGTGAATGGTGCTGAACATAGTGCAATCTTTAGTGAACATCCCCACTTCTGACCTTATGATGGATTGATCATTGATCAAGCAGCTGAAGATGGTTGGGCGTATGACACTACCCTGAGTAACTCCTGCAGTGATATCCTGGAACTGAGATGATTGACTTCCAATAACCACAACCATTTTCCTTTGTGCTAGGTGTGACTGCAACCAGTGGAGGGTTTTCCTCTGATTCCCATTGACTCCAGTTTTGCTGGGGCTCCTTGATGCCACACTTGGTCAAATACTGTCTTGATGTCAAGGGCAATCACTCTCACCTCACCTCGGGAGTTCAGCTCTTTTGTCCATGTTTGAACCAAGGCTGTAGTAAGGTCAGGAGCTGACTGGCCCTGGTGGAACCCAAATTGGACGTCAGTGAGCAGGTTATTGTTAAGCAAGTGCCACTTGATAGCACTGTTGATGACCCCTTCCATCACTTTACTGATGATTGAGAGTAGACTGATGGGGTGGTAGTTGGCTGGGTTGGATTTGTCCTGCTTTTTGTGTACAGGATATACCTGGGCAAATTTCCACATTGCTGGATAGATGCCAGTGTTGTAGCTGTACTGGAACAGCTTGGCTAGGGGTGGAGCAAGTTCCGGAGCACATGTGTTATGATCTCCAGCTGATGTTACTACTGGATAAGCCTGATCCCAGAGTGGAACCAAGCTTGATAAATCCTAACTTCTATTTTATTGTTTAGATACTTGGAGAGTAGCTACTGAACAGAGTCACAGGAGTCAGCTGATGAACTTTTAACAAAAGAATAAAACATTTATTAAACAAGAAAAGGCAACTATATTACAATACTCCTTCACCCACAACTATAACTTTACAGATATATACAGATTTATAAGGATAACACGTCACAAAAGCTATCTTATACTCTATTGTGTACAGTAAGTGAGGCGAGCTGTGGTCAGACACACCACACTCTGAAACCATGTGACAGATGCCTTTCCAGACAGATGCTATGGATCTCTCCTCAGCTCCCCCCAGACACTTGTCACACTGTGAGCCAACTAGTCTCACTAGTCTTACTCTGCCTTTCACAGGAGGGTTTCCATTCTCCACTCTCCAAGAACTCACATTGGAATTTCTCCCAAGCCAATGCTTTCCCTCAGATGCCTTCCACAAGGGTTCACCTCCAGGGTTTCTAACTCTCCTTCCGATGTTCCTTTCCCCGGGTCACCACATGCATTCAAGTTTTCTTCCATGCACTCTGTCTCACTGACGCAACTGTCAACAGCACACCACTGCTTCACATGCCCATAGCAAAGAATTACAGACCTTCGGTTGTCTCTTTGGACCTCTGACATTTCAAAGCCATTATCTCTTTAAGCTGGAAGCTTGGAGCCTTTCTCTCTGCTTCTTAATTTCACTTCCACAGAACAGGACCTTTTCCAGGTTGCTGTCCTTCCTTTGACCAGAAGGTCTTCTTGGGACTTTCTCCTGTTCCTCTCCCCTGGATTCTTGGGGACTTTCTTCGTTAGCTTTGGGAATGGCTACGTGTCCCCTTTTGCTCCAGTCTCTCTCTGGCAGCTACTTTCAACCAACTTTAGCTTGGGACTGGCTATCCGCCTTTTCTAGGTTGCTTCTGCTTGGCAGCTGTCTTCAAAGCCAACTGAGCTCAAACAGCTTCCAAATCAAACTGTTGTTTTTAGTTTCTTCTGTGTGTGTTAGTGGGAGGGACCGGCCTCTCTGGATCCCTGTGGCTAGGAAACAACCCAGTTTTTCTACTTTTGCGTTTGCTTAACTTCTCTTACAGTCATAAATTCTCACCAGAAATGCAGACACCTTTTAAAGTGAAACTAAAACTTAATGACCTTTTCTTAACACAGATATAGAATACAAATCAAAGTTAATCAATAAAACTAAAACATATCCCTAACACAAACAAATACCAAGGTAACTTATTTAAACTGTCTTTACTTCTTAACGCAAGTCTTCAGTAAAATTGCTGGAAAATTGTCATGGCCCAAAGAATTTGCAGGACCCAGAGCCTTCAGGCATTTCTTGATATCGTGTAGAGTGAATCAAATTGGCTGAAGACTGGCATCTGTGATGCTGGGGACCTCCAGAGGAGGCCAAGTTGGATCATTTACTTGGCATCTCTAGCTGAAAGTTGTTGCAAATGCTTTAGCCTTATCATATGCATCTGAAGAGAGTGTTACTTTGTCGTCTTGAACCGCTGCAGTCTATGTGGTAAAGTTGTGCCCACACAGCGGCAGTCTATGTGGTAAACATAGGGCCACACAGCTGCAGACTATGTGGTAAACATAGGGCCACACAGCTGCAGACTATGTGGTAAAGTTGTCTCCATACAGCTGCAGTCTATGTGGTAAGGTTGTCTCCACACAGCTGCAGTCTGTGTGGTAAAGTTGTGCCGATACAGCTGCAGTATATATGGTAACCATAAGCCCACACAGCTGCAGTCCATGTGGTAAAGTTGTGCCCAACGAGTTGCCGTCTAGATGGTGAAGTTGTGCCCACACAGCTGCAATGCATTTGGTAAAGTTGCGGCCACACAACTGCAGTCTATGTGGTAAAGTTGTGCCCACACAGCTACAGTCTAAGTGGTAAAGTTGTGCCCATACTGCTGCAGACTATTTGGTGAAGTTGTACCCAGACAGCTTCAGTCTACGTGCTACAGAAACGCCCATACTGCTGCAGTCTATTTGGTAAAGGTGTGCTCAGACAGCTGTAGTCTCTGTGGTAAAGTTGTGCCCAAACATCTGCAGACTAGGTGGTAAGGTTGTGCCCACACAGCTGCAGTCCATGTGGTAAAGCTGTGCCCACACAGCTGCAGTCAATGTGGTAAAGTTGTGCCCACACAGCTGCAGCCTATATGTTAAAGTTGTGCCCATACAGCTGCAGTATATGGTAAAGTTGTGTCCACAAAGTGGCAGTCTATATGGTAAAGTGTTGCCATACAGCTGCAGTATATATGGTAATGTTGTGCCCACACAGCTGCAGTCTATGTGGTAAAGTTGTGCCCACACTGCTGCAGTCTATGTGGTAAAGTTGCTGCCACACAACTGCAGTCTATGTGGTAAAGTTGTGCCCACACTGCTGCAGTCTATGTGGTAAAGTTGCTGCCACACAACTGCAGTCCATATAGTGAAGCTGTGCCTACACTGCTGCAGTGTATTTGGTAAAGTTGTTGCCACACAACTGCAGTCTATGTGGTAAAGTTGTGCCCACACTGCTGCAGTCTATGTGGTAAAGTTGTGCCCACACAGCTGCAGTCTATATGGTAAAGTTGTGCCCACACTGCTGCAGTCTATGTGGTAAAGTTGTGCCCACACAACTGCAGTGTATGTGGAAAAGTTGTGCCCAATGAGCTGCCGTCCATGTGGTAAAGTTGTGCCCACACAGCTGCAGTCTATGTGGTAAAATTGTGCCCAGACAGCTGTAGACTATTTGGTCAACATAGTCCCACACTGCTGCAGTCTACGTGGTAAAGTTGTGCCCATATAGCTGCAGTCTATATGGCAACCATAGGCTCATACAGCTGCAGTCTATATGGTAAAGATCTGCCCACACAGTTGCTGTCTATATGGAAATTATAGGCCCATACAGCTGCAGTCTATGTGGTAAAGGTGTGCCCAACGAGCTGCTGTCTATATGGTGAAGTTGTGCCCACACCACTGCAGTGTATTTGGTAAAGTTGTGTCCATACAACTGCAGTCTATATGGTAAAGTTGTGCCCACATAGCTGCAGTCTATGTGGTAAAGTTCTGCCCACACAGATGCAATCTATGTGGTAAAGTTGTGTCCATACAGCTGCAGTCTATGGGGTAATGTTGTGCCCAACGAGCTGCAGTCTATGTGATAACATTCTGCCCACACAACTGCAGTATATGTGGTAATGTTGTGCCCATACAGCTGCAGTGTATGTGGTAAAATGCTGCCCACACAGCTGCAGTTAATATGGTAAAGGTGTGCCCAACGAGATGCCGTCTATATGATGAAGTTGTGATCACACAGCTGCAGTCTGTGTGGTAAAGTTGTGCTCACACAGCTGCAGTCATTGTTGCACAGTTGTTCTCACACAGCTGCAGACTATGTTGTAAAGCTGTGCCCACACAGCTGCATTCTATGTGCTAACGTTGTGCCCATATAGCTGCAGCCTATATGTTAAAATTGTGCCCATACAGCTGCAGAATATATGGTGCAGTTGTGTCTACAAAGCTGCAGTCTATGTGGTAAAGTTGTGCCCACACTGCTGCAGTGTATGTGGTAAAGCTGTGACCACACAGCTGCAGTCTATGTGGTAAAGTTATGCACAGACAGCTGCAGTCTATGTGGTAAAGCTGTGCCCACAAAGCTGCAGTCTTTATGGTAAAGCTGTGCCCTCACATCTGCAGTCTATGTGGTAAAGCTGTGCCCACTCAGCTGCAGTCTATATAGTAAAGCTGTGCCCACACATCTTCAGTCTACGTGATACAGAAACGCGCATACTGCTGCAGTCTATTTGGTAAAGTTGTGCCCAGGCAGCTGTAGTCTATGTGGTAAAGTTGTGCCCACACTGCTGCAGTCTATGTGGTAAAGTTGTGCCCACACTGCTGCAGTCTATGTGGTAAAGCTGTGACCACACAGCTACAGTCTATGTGGTAAAGCAGTGACCACACAGCTGCAGTCTATGTGGTAAAGTTGTGCCCACTGAGCTGCAGCCTATATAGTAAAGCTGTGCCCACACAGCTTCAGTGTACGTGATACAGAAACGCCCATACTGCTGCAGTCTATGTGGTAAAGTTGTGCCCACGCAGCTGCAGTCTATATGGTAAAGTTGTGCCCAGACAGCTGCAGTCTATATGGTAAAGTTGTGCCCAGACAGCTGCTGTCTATGTGGTAAAGTTGTGCCCAGACAGCTGCAATATATGTGGTAAAGCTGTGCCCACACAGCTGTAGTCTACGTAGCACAGAAGTGCCCTCATAGCTGCAGACTGTGTGGTAAAGTTGTGCCCACGAAGCTGCAGTCTATATGGTTTTGTGCCCATACAATTGCAGTCTATATGGTAAACATAGTCCCACACTGCTGCACTCTATATGGTACAGTTTTGACCATACAGCTGCAGTCTATATGGTAAACATACTCCCACACTGTTGCAGTCTACATAGTAAAGTTGTGCCCATGCAGCTGCAGACTATGTGATATAGTTGTGCCCACATAGCTGCAGTCTCTGTGGTAAACCTGTGCCTATATAGCTGCAGTCTATTTGGTAAAGTTGTGCCCACACAGCTGCAGTATATGTGGTAAAGTTCTGCCCACACAGCTGCAGTCTACGTGGTAAAGTTGTGCCCACACAGCTGCAGTCTATATGGTAACCATAGGCCCATACAGCTGCAGTCTATGTGGTAATGTTGTGCCCAACGAGCTGCCATCTATATTGTGAAGTTGTGCCCACACCGCTGCAGTGCATTTGGTAAAGTTGCAGCCACACAACTGCAGTCTATGTGGTAAAGTGCGCCCACACAGCCACAGTCTATGTGGTAAAGCTGTGCCGACACAGCTGCAGCCTATATGTTAAAGTTGTGCCCATACAGCTGCAGTATATATGGTAAAGTTGTGTCCACAAAGCTGCAGTCTATATGGTAAAGATTTGCCATATAGCTGCAGTATATATGGTAAAGTTGTGCCCACACCACTGCAGTGTATTTGGTAAAGTTGCTGCCACACAACTGCAGTCTATATGGTAAAGTTGTGCCCACACTGCTGCAGTCTATGTGTTAAGTTGTGCTCACACAACTGCAGTCTATGTGGTGAACATAGTGCCACAGCTGCCATTCATGTGGTAAAGATGTGCCCACACAGCTGCTGTCTATGTGATAAAGTGGTGCCCACACAACTGCAGACTGTGTGTTAAAGATGTGCCCATACAGCTGTCGTCTATATGGTCACCAGAGTCCCACACTGCTGCAGTCTACGTGGTAAAGTTGTGCCCACACAGCTGCAGTCTATATGGTAACCATAGGCCCATACAGCTGCAGTCTATGTGGTAATGTTGTGCCCAACGAGCTGCCATCTATATTGTGAAGTTGTGCCCACACCGCTGCAGTGCATTTGGTAAAGTTGCAGCCACACAACTGCAGTCTATGTGGTAAAGAGCGCCCACACAGCCACAGTCTATGTGGTAAAGTTGTGCCCACACAGCTACAGTCTAAGTGGTAAAGTTGTGCTCAGGCGGCTGTAGTCTCTGTGGTAAAGTTGTGCCGACACAGCTGCAGTCTATGTGGTAAAGCTGTGCCCACACAGCTGCAGTCTATGTGGTAAAGTTGTGCCCATACAGCTGCAGCCTATATGTTAAAGTTGTGCCCATACAGCTGCAGTATATATGGTAAAGTTGTGTCCACAAAGCTGCAGTCTATATGGTAAAGATTTGCCATATAGCTGCAGTATATATGGTAAAGTTGTGCCCACACCGCTGCAGTGTATTTGGTAAAGTTGCTGCCACACAACTGCAGTCTATATGGTAAAGTTGTGCCCACACAGCTGCAGTATATGTGGTAAAGTTGTGCTCACACAACTGCAGTCTATGTGGTGAACATAGTGCCACAGCTGCCGTCCATGTGGTAAAGATGTGCCCACACAGCTGCTGTCTATGTGATAAAGTGGTGCCCACACAACTGCAGACTGTGTGTTAAAGATGTGCCCATACAGCTGTCGTCTATATGGTCACCAGAGTCCCACACTGCTGCAGTCTACGTGGAAAAGTTGTGCCCACACAGCTGCAGTCTATATGGCAACCATAGGGTCATACAGCTGCAGTCTATATGGTAAAGGTCTGCCCACACAGGTGTAGTCTATGGGGTAAAGATGTGCCCAGGTAGCTGCAGTCTAGGTGGTAAAGCTGTGCCCACCCAGCTGCAATCTATGTGTTAAAGTTGCGCCCACACAGCTGCAGTCCATGTGGTTAAGTTGTGCCCACACAGCTACAGTCTATGCGGTAAAGCTGTGCCCACACAGCTGTAGACTACATAGCACAGATATGCCCTCACAGCTGCAGACTATGTGGTACAGTCGTGCCCATGAAGCTGCAGTCTATATGGTAAACTTGTGCCCATACAACTGCAGTCTATACGGTAAACATAGTCCCACACGTCTGCGCTCTATATGGTACAGTTATGCCCATACAGCTGCAGTGTATATGGTAAACATACTCCCACACTGCTGCAGTCTACATGGTAAAGTTGTGCCCATGCAGCTGCAGAATATGTGATATAGTTGTGCCCACATAGCTGCAGTCTCTGTGGTAAACCTGTGCCTATATAGCTGCAGTCTATATGGCAACCATAGGCTCATACAGCTGCAGTCTATATGGTAAAGATCTGCCCACACAGTTGCTGTCTATATGGAAATTATAGGCCCATACAGCTGCAGTCTATGTGGTAAAGGTGTGCCCAACGAGCTGCTGTCTATATGGTGAAGTTGTGCCCACACCACTGCAGTGTATTTGGTAAAGTTGTGTCCATACAACTGCAGTCTATATGGTAAAGTTGTGCCCACATAGCTGCAGTCTATGTGGTAAAGTTCTGCCCACACAGATGCAATCTATGTGGTAAAGTTGTGTCCATACAGCTGCAGTCTATGGGGTAATGTTGTGCCCAACGAGCTGCAGTCTATGTGATAACATTCTGCCCACACAACTGCAGTATATGTGGTAATGTTGTGCCCATACAGCTGCAGTGTATGTGGTAAAATGCTGCCCACACAGCTGCAGTTAATATGGTAAAGGTGTGCCCAACGAGATGCCGTCTATATGATGAAGTTGTGATCACACAGCTGCAGTCTGTGTGGTAAAGTTGTGCTCACACAGCTGCAGTCATTGTTGCACAGTTGTTCTCACACAGCTGCAGACTATGTTGTAAAGCTGTGCCCACACAGCTGCATTCTATGTGCTAACGTTGTGCCCATATAGCTGCAGCCTATATGTTAAAATTGTGCCCATACAGCTGCAGAATATATGGTGCAGTTGTGTCTACAAAGCTGCAGTCTATGTGGTAAAGTTGTGCCCACACTGCTGCAGTGTATGTGGTAAAGCTGTGACCACACAGCTGCAGTCTATGTGGTAAAGTTATGCACAGACAGCTGCAGTCTATGTGGTAAAGCTGTGCCCACAAAGCTGCAGTCTTTATGGTAAAGCTGTGCCCTCACATCTGCAGTCTATGTGGTAAAGCTGTGCCCACTCAGCTGCAGTCTATATAGTAAAGCTGTGCCCACACATCTTCAGTCTACGTGATACAGAAACGCGCATACTGCTGCAGTCTATTTGGTAAAGTTGTGCCCAGGCAGCTGTAGTCTATGTGGTAAAGTTGTGCCCACACTGCTGCAGTCTATGTGGTAAAGTTGTGCCCACACTGCTGCAGTCTATGTGGTAAAGCTGTGACCACACAGCTACAGTCTATGTGGTAAAGCAGTGACCACACAGCTGCAGTCTATGTGGTAAAGTTGTGCCCACTGAGCTGCAGCCTATATAGTAAAGCTGTGCCCACACAGCTTCAGTGTACGTGATACAGAAACGCCCATACTGCTGCAGTCTATGTGGTAAAGTTGTGCCCACGCAGCTGCAGTCTATATGGTAAAGTTGTGCCCAGACAGCTGCAGTCTATATGGTAAAGTTGTGCCCAGACAGCTGCTGTCTATGTGGTAAAGTTGTGCCCAGACAGCTGCAATATATGTGGTAAAGCTGTGCCCACACAGCTGTAGTCTACGTAGCACAGAAGTGCCCTCATAGCTGCAGACTGTGTGGTAAAGTTGTGCCCACGAAGCTGCAGTCTATATGGTTTTGTGCCCATACAATTGCAGTCTATATGGTAAACATAGTCCCACACTGCTGCACTCTATATGGTACAGTTTTGACCATACAGCTGCAGTCTATATGGTAAACATACTCCCACACTGTTGCAGTCTACATAGTAAAGTTGTGCCCATGCAGCTGCAGACTATGTGATATAGTTGTGCCCACATAGCTGCAGTCTCTGTGGTAAACCTGTGCCTATATAGCTGCAGTCTATTTGGTAAAGTTGTGCCCACACAGCTGCAGTATATGTGGTAAAGTTCTGCCCACACAGCTGCAGTCTACGTGGTAAAGTTGTGCCCACACAGCTGCAGTCTATATGGTAACCATAGGCCCATACAGCTGCAGTCTATGTGGTAATGTTGTGCCCAACGAGCTGCCATCTATATTGTGAAGTTGTGCCCACACCGCTGCAGTGCATTTGGTAAAGTTGCAGCCACACAACTGCAGTCTATGTGGTAAAGTGCGCCCACACAGCCACAGTCTATGTGGTAAAGCTGTGCCGACACAGCTGCAGCCTATATGTTAAAGTTGTGCCCATACAGCTGCAGTATATATGGTAAAGTTGTGTCCACAAAGCTGCAGTCTATATGGTAAAGATTTGCCATATAGCTGCAGTATATATGGTAAAGTTGTGCCCACACCACTGCAGTGTATTTGGTAAAGTTGCTGCCACACAACTGCAGTCTATATGGTAAAGTTGTGCCCACACTGCTGCAGTCTATGTGTTAAGTTGTGCTCACACAACTGCAGTCTATGTGGTGAACATAGTGCCACAGCTGCCATTCATGTGGTAAAGATGTGCCCACACAGCTGCTGTCTATGTGATAAAGTGGTGCCCACACAACTGCAGACTGTGTGTTAAAGATGTGCCCATACAGCTGTCGTCTATATGGTCACCAGAGTCCCACACTGCTGCAGTCTACGTGGTAAAGTTGTGCCCACACAGCTGCAGTCTATATGGTAACCATAGGCCCATACAGCTGCAGTCTATGTGGTAATGTTGTGCCCAACGAGCTGCCATCTATATTGTGAAGTTGTGCCCACACCGCTGCAGTGCATTTGGTAAAGTTGCAGCCACACAACTGCAGTCTATGTGGTAAAGAGCGCCCACACAGCCACAGTCTATGTGGTAAAGTTGTGCCCACACAGCTACAGTCTAAGTGGTAAAGTTGTGCTCAGGCGGCTGTAGTCTCTGTGGTAAAGTTGTGCCGACACAGCTGCAGTCTATGTGGTAAAGCTGTGCCCACACAGCTGCAGTCTATGTGGTAAAGTTGTGCCCATACAGCTGCAGCCTATATGTTAAAGTTGTGCCCATACAGCTGCAGTATATATGGTAAAGTTGTGTCCACAAAGCTGCAGTCTATATGGTAAAGATTTGCCATATAGCTGCAGTATATATGGTAAAGTTGTGCCCACACCGCTGCAGTGTATTTGGTAAAGTTGCTGCCACACAACTGCAGTCTATATGGTAAAGTTGTGCCCACACAGCTGCAGTATATGTGGTAAAGTTGTGCTCACACAACTGCAGTCTATGTGGTGAACATAGTGCCACAGCTGCCGTCCATGTGGTAAAGATGTGCCCACACAGCTGCTGTCTATGTGATAAAGTGGTGCCCACACAACTGCAGACTGTGTGTTAAAGATGTGCCCATACAGCTGTCGTCTATATGGTCACCAGAGTCCCACACTGCTGCAGTCTACGTGGAAAAGTTGTGCCCACACAGCTGCAGTCTATATGGCAACCATAGGGTCATACAGCTGCAGTCTATATGGTAAAGGTCTGCCCACACAGGTGTAGTCTATGGGGTAAAGATGTGCCCAGGTAGCTGCAGTCTAGGTGGTAAAGCTGTGCCCACCCAGCTGCAATCTATGTGTTAAAGTTGCGCCCACACAGCTGCAGTCCATGTGGTTAAGTTGTGCCCACACAGCTACAGTCTATGCGGTAAAGCTGTGCCCACACAGCTGTAGACTACATAGCACAGATATGCCCTCACAGCTGCAGACTATGTGGTACAGTCGTGCCCATGAAGCTGCAGTCTATATGGTAAACTTGTGCCCATACAACTGCAGTCTATACGGTAAACATAGTCCCACACGTCTGCGCTCTATATGGTACAGTTATGCCCATACAGCTGCAGTGTATATGGTAAACATACTCCCACACTGCTGCAGTCTACATGGTAAAGTTGTGCCCATGCAGCTGCAGAATATGTGATATAGTTGTGCCCACATAGCTGCAGTCTCTGTGGTAAACCTGTGCCTATATAGCTGCAGTCTATTTGGTAAAGTTGTGCCCACACAGCTGCAGTCTATGTGGTAATATTGTGCCCAACGAGCTGCCATCTATATTGTGAAGTTGTGCCCACACCGCTGCAGTGCATTTGGTAAAGTTGCAGCCACACAACTGCAGTCTATGTGGTAACAGTGTGCCCAAACCCCTGCAGTCCATGTGGTAAAGTTGTGCCCACACAGCTGCAGTCTATGTGGTAAAGCTGTGCCGACACAGCTGCAGTCCATTTGGTAAAGTTGTGCCCAGACAGCTGCAGTCTATATGGTAAAGTTGTGCCCACACAGCTTCATCTACGTGATACAGAAACGCCCATACTGCTGCAGTCTATTTGGTAAAGTTGTGTCCAGGCAGCTGAAGTCTAGGTGGTAAGGCTGTGCCCACCCAGCTGCAATCTATGTGTTAAAGTTGCGCCCACATAGCTGCAGTCCATGTGGTTAAGTTGTGCCCACACTGCTGCAGTCTATGTGGTAAAGATGCGCCCACACCGCTGCAGTCTATGTGGTAAAGTCATGCCCATACAACTGCAGTTTATACGGTAAACATAGTCCCACACTGCTGCACTATATATGGTACAGTTATGCCCATACAGCTGCAGTCTATATGGTAAAGATGCGCCCACACCGCTGCAGTCTATGTGGTAAAGTCGTGCCCATACAGCTGTAGTCTACATAGCACAAATATGCACTCACAGCTGCAGACCATGTGGTAAAGTTGTGCACATGAAGCCGCAGTCTATATGGTAAACTTGTGCCCATACAACTGCAGTTTATACAGTAAACATAGTCCCACACTGCTGCACTCTATATGGTACAGTTATGCCCATACAGCTGCAGTCTATATGGTAAAGTTGTGCCCACACTGCTGCAGTCTATGTGGTAAAGATGCGCCCACACAGCTGCAGTCTATATGGTAAATTTGTGCCCACACTGCTGCAGTCTATATGGTAAAGTTGTGTCCACACATATGCAATCTATGTTGTAAAGTTGTGTCCATACAGCTGCAGTCTATGAGGTAAAGTTGTGCCCAATGAGCTGCAGTCCATGTGGTAAAGTTGTGCCCACAGAGCTGCAGTCTATGTGGTAAAATTCTGCCCATACACCAGCAGTCTAAGTGGTAAAGTTGTGCCCAAGTAGCTGCAGTGTATGTGGTAAAGTTGTGCCCATACAGCTGCAGTCAATATGGTAAACATAGTCCCATACAGCTGCAGTCTATATGGTAAAGTGCTGTCCAGACAACTGCAGTCTATATGGTAAAGGTGTGCCCAATGAGCTGCTGTCTATATGGTGAAGTTGTGCCCACACAGCTGCAGACTATGTTGTAAAGCTGTGCCCACACAGCTGCAGTGTATGTGGTAAAGTTGTGCCCGCCCCTCTGTAGTCTATATGGTAAAGCTGTGCTCACACAGCTGCAGTGTATGTGGTAAAGTTGTGCCCACACAGCTGCAGCCTATATGTTAAAGTTGTGCCCATACAGCTGCATTATATATGGCGAAGTTGTGTCCACAAAGCTGCAGTTTATGTGGTAAAGTTGTGTAAATACAGCTGCAGTCTATGTGGTAAAGTTGTGTAAATACAGCTGCAGTCTATGTGGTAAAGTTGTCCCCAGAAAGCTGCAGGCTATTGGTAAAATTGCATCCAAAATGTTGCAGACTACGTTGTAAAGCTGTGCCCACACAGCTGCAGTGTATGGGGTAAAGTTGTGCCCAGGTAGCTGCAGTCTAGGTGGTAAAGCTGTGTCCACCCAGCTGCAGTCTATGTGGTAAAGTTGTGCCCACACAGCTGCAGTCTATGTGGTAAAGTTGTGCCCACACCTCTGCAATCTATGTGTTAAAGTTGTGCCCATACAGCTGCAGTCTATGTGGCAAAGTTATGCCCTCACAACTGCAGACTATGGAGTACATTGGTGCCCACACAGCTGCAGTCTATGTGGTAAAGCTGTCCCACGTAGCTGCAGAGTCTGTTGTAAAGATGTGCCCACTCAGCTGCAGTCTATATGGTAACGTTCTGCCCATACAACTGCTGTCTATATGGTAAACATAGTCCCACACTGCTGCACTCTATATGGTAAAGTTTTGCCCATACAGCTGCAGTCTATGTGGTAAACATAGTCCCACACTGCTGCAGTCTACGTGGTAAAGTTGTGCCCATGTAGCTGCAGTCTGTGTGGTAAATTTGTGCCCATATTGCTGCAGTCTTTGTGCTAAGGTTGTGCCCACGTAGCTGCAGTCTATGTGGTAAAGTCGTGCCCATACTGCTGCAGTCTATTTGGTAAAGTTGTGCCCCCACAGGTGCATTGTATGTGGTAAAGATGTGCCCAGGTAGCTGCAGTCTAGGTGGTAAAGCTGTGCCCTCCCAGCTGCAATCTATGTGTTAAAGTTGCACCCACACAGCTGCAGTCCATGTGGTTAAGTTGTGCCCTCACTGCTACAGTCTATGCGGTAAAGATGCGCCCACACCGCTGCAGTCTATGTGGTACAGTCGTGCCCACACAGCTGTAGACCACATAGCACAGATATGCCCTCACAGCTGCAGACTATGTGGTACAGTCGTGCCCATGAAGCTGCTGCCTATATGGTAAACTTGTGCCCATACAACTGCAGTTTATACGGTAAACATAGTCCCACACGTCTGCGCTCTATATGGTACAGTTATGCCCATACAGCTGCAGTGTATATGGTAAACATACTCCCACACTGCTGCAGTCTACATGGTAAAGTTGTGCCCATGCAGCTGCAGAATATGTGATATAGTTGTGCCCACGTAGCTGCAGTCTCTGTGGTAAACCTGTGCCTATATAGCTGCAGTCTCTGTGGTAAACCTGTGCCTATATAGCTGCAGTCTATTTGGAAAGGTTGTGCCCACACAGCTGCAGTCTATTTGGTAAAGTTGCAGCCACACAACTGCAGTCTATGTGGTAACATTGTGCCCAAACCCCTGCAGTCTATGTGGTAAATTTGTGCCCACACAGCTGCAGTCTATTTGGTAAAGTTGTGCCCACACAGCTGCAGTCTATGTGGTAAAGCTGTGCCGACACAGCTGCAGTCCATTTGGTAAAGTTGTGCCCAGACAGCTGCAGTCTATATGGTAAAGTTGTGCCCACAGACCTGCAGTCTATGTGGTAAAATTCTGCCCACACACCTGCAGTCTATGTGGTAAAGTTGTGCCCAAGTAGCTGCAGTGTATGTGGTAAAGTTGTGCCTATACAGCTGCAGTCAATATGGTAAACATAGTCCCATACAGCTGCAGTCTATATTCTAAAGTGCTGCCCACACAGCTGCAGTCTATATGGTAAAGGTGTGCCCAACGAGCTGCCATCTGTATGGTGTAGCTGTGCCCATACAGCTGCAGTATATATGATGAAGTTGTGTCCACAAAGCTGCAGTCTACATGGTAAAGCTGTGCCCACACACCTGCAGTCTATGGGATAAAGTTGTGTCCATACAGCTGCAATCTATGGGGTAAAGTTGTGCCCACACAGCTGCAGTCTATATGATAAAACTGTGCCCACACAGCTGTAGTCGATGTGGTAAAATTGTGCCCACACACCTGTAGTCTATGTGCTAAAGCTGTGCCCAGGCAGCGTCAGTCTATGTGGTAAAGTTGTGCCATCACAGCTGCAGTTTAGGTGGTAAATTTGTGCCCAGACAGCTGCAGCCTAATTGGTAAAGTTGTGCCCGGACAGCTGCAGTGTATTTGGTAAAGCTGTGCACACACAGCTGCAGTCTATTTGGTAAACTTTTGCGCAGACAGCTGCCGTCTATATGGTAAAGTTGTGCCCATAAAGCTGCAGACTATATGGCAAAGTTGTGCCCAGATAGCTGCAGTCTATATGGTAAAGTTGTGCCCACAGACCTACAGTCTATGTGTTAAAATTCTGCCCATACACCTGCAGTCTATGTGGTAAAGTTGTGCCCAAGTAGCTGCAGTGTATGTGGTAAAGTTGTGCCTATACAGCTGCAGTCAATATGGTAAACATAGTCCCATACAGCTGCAGTCTATATGGTAAAGGTGTGCCCAATGAGCTGCTGTCTATATGGTGAAGTTGTGCCCACACAGCTGCAGTCTATGTGGTAAAGTTGTGCCCAGACAGCTGCAATATATGCGGTAAAGCTGTGCCTACACGTATCACAGATATGCCTTCGCTGCAGACTATCTGGTAAGGTTGTGCCCACGAAGCTGCAATCTATATGGTAAACTTGTGCCCATACAACTGCAGTCTACATGGTAAACATAGTCCCACACTGCTGCACTCTATATGGTACAGTTATGCCCATACAGCTGCAGTCTATATGGTAAACATAGTCCTACACTGCTGCAGTCTACGTGGTAAAGTTGTGCCCATACAGCTGCAGTCTAGGTGATATAGCTGTATCCACATAGCTGCAGTCTCTGTGGTAAACCTGTGCCTACATAGATGCAATCTATTTGGTAAAGTTGTGCCCACACAGCTGCAGTATATGTGGTAACATTGTGCCCAAACCTCTGCAGTCCAAGTGGTAAAGCTGTGCCCACACATTTGCAGTCTATGTGGTAAAGTTGTGCCCATGTAGCTGCAGTCTATGTGGTAAAGTTGTTCCCAGACAGGTGCAGTCTATGTGGAAAAGCTGTGACCACACTGCTGCAGTCTAGGTGGTAAAGTCTTGCCCACACAGCTGCAGTCTATATGGTAAAGTTGTGCCCAACGGCTGCAGTCCACGTGGTAAAGTTGTGCCCACACAGCTGCGATCCATTTGGTAAAGTTGTGCCCACGTAGCTGCAGTCTATGTGGTAAAGTTGTGCCCGCCACTCTGTAGTCTATATGGTAAAGTTGTGCCCATACAGCTGCAGTCTATATGGTAAAGTTGTACCCAGAAAGCTGCAGACTATTGGTAAAATTGCGTCCAAAAAGTTGCAGACTACGTTGTAAAGCGGTGCCCAGACAGCTTCAGTGTATGGGGTAAAGTTGTGCCCACACTGCAGCAGTCTATGTGGTAAAGTTGTGCCCAGGTAGCTGCAGTCTACGTGGTAAAGCTGTGCCCACTCTGCTGCAATGTATGTGTTAAAGTTGTGTGTAGACAGCTGCAGTCTATGTGGTAAAGGTGTGCCCATGCAGCTGAAGTCTATATGGTAAAGTTGTGCCAAAACTGCTGCAGTCTATATGGGAAAGCTGTGCCCACGTAGCTGCAGTCTATATGGTAATGTTGTGCCCACACAGCAGCAGTGTATGTGGTAAAGTTGTGCCCATACAGCTGCAGTCTATGTGGCAAAGTTATGCCCTCAAAGCTGCGGACTATGGAGTACATTGGTGCCCAAACAGCTGCAGTCTATTTGGTAAAGTTGCGGCCACACAGCTGCAGTCTATGCGGTAAAGCTGTGCCCACGTAGCTGCAGTCTATATGGTAAAGTTGTGCCTACACAGCTGCAGTCTAATGTGGTAAAGCTTTGCCCACACATCTGCAATCTATGTTAAAGTTATGCCCTCACAGCTGCAAACTATGTGGTACATTGGTGCCCACCCAGCTGCAGTCTATATGGTAAAGTTGTGCCCATACAACCGCTGTCTATATGGTAAACATACTACCATACTGCTGCACTCTATATGGTAAAGTTGTGCCCACACAGCTGCAGTCTATGTGGTAAAGTTGTGCCCATACAGCTGCAGTCTATGTGGTAAACATAGTCCCATACAGCTGCAGTCTATATGGTAAAGTGCTGCCCACACAGCTGCAGTCTATATGGTAAAGGTGTGCCCAACGAGTTGCCGTCTATATGGTGAAGTTGTGCCCACAGAGCTGTAGTCTATGTGGTAAAGTTGTGCCCACACAGCTGCAGTCTATCTGGTAAATTTGTGCCCACACAGCTGCAGTCTATTTGGTAAAGTTGCGGCCACACAGCTGCAGTCTATGTGGTAAAGTTGTGCCCAGGTAGCTGCAGTCTATGTGGTAAACCTGTGCCCACACAGCTGCAGTCTATTTGGTAAAGTTCTGCCCACAAAGCTGCTGTCTGTGTGGTAACATTGTGCCCAAACCCCTACAGTCTATGTGGAAGGTTGTGCCCACGTAGCTGCGTCTATGTGGTAAAGTTGTTCTCAGACAGCTGCAGTCTATGTGGTAAAGCTGTAACCACACTGCTGCAGTCTATGTGGTAAAGTTGTGCCCACATAGCTGCAGTTCATTTGGTAAAGTTGTGCCCAGACAGCTGCAGGCTATGTGGTAAAGTTGTGCCCACAGACCTGCAGTCTATGTGGTAAAGTTGTGCCCAAGTAGCTGCAGTGTATGTGGTAAAGTTGTGCCTATACAGCTGCAGTCAATATGGTAAACATAGTCCCATACAGCTGCAGTCTATATTCTAAAGTGCTGCCCACACAGCTGCAGTCTATATGGTAAAGGTGTGCCCAACGAGCTGCCATCTGTATGGTGTAGCTGTGCCCATACAGCTGCAGTATATATGATGAAGTTGTGTCCACAAAGCTGCAGTCTACATGGTAAAGCTGTGCCCACACACCTGCAGTCTATGGGATAAAGTTGTGTCCATACAGCTGCAATCTATGGGGTAAAGTTGTGCCCACACAGCTGCAGTCTATATGATAAAACTGTGCCCACACAGCTGTAGTCGATGTGGTAAAATTGTGCCCACACACCTGTAGTCTATGTGCTAAAGCTGTGCCCAGGCAGCGTCAGTCTATGTGGTAAAGTTGTGCCATCACAGCTGCAGTTTAGGTGGTAAATTTGTGCCCAGACAGCTGCAGCCTAATTGGTAAAGTTGTGCCCGGACAGCTGCAGTGTATTTGGTAAAGCTGTGCACACACAGCTGCAGTCTATTTGGTAAACTTTTGCGCAGACAGCTGCCGTCTATATGGTAAAGTTGTGCCCATAAAGCTGCAGACTATATGGCAAAGTTGTGCCCAGATAGCTGCAGTCTATATGGTAAAGTTGTGCCCACAGACCTACAGTCTATGTGTTAAAATTCTGCCCATACACCTGCAGTCTATGTGGTAAAGTTGTGCCCAAGTAGCTGCAGTGTATGTGGTAAAGTTGTGCCTATACAGCTGCAGTCAATATGGTAAACATAGTCCCATACAGCTGCAGTCTATATGGTAAAGGTGTGCCCAATGAGCTGCTGTCTATATGGTGAAGTTGTGCCCACACAGCTGCAGTCTATGTGGTAAAGTTGTGCCCAGACAGCTGCAATATATGCGGTAAAGCTGTGCCTACACGTATCACAGATATGCCTTCGCTGCAGACTATCTGGTAAGGTTGTGCCCACGAAGCTGCAATCTATATGGTAAACTTGTGCCCATACAACTGCAGTCTACATGGTAAACATAGTCCCACACTGCTGCACTCTATATGGTACAGTTATGCCCATACAGCTGCAGTCTATATGGTAAACATAGTCCTACACTGCTGCAGTCTACGTGGTAAAGTTGTGCCCATACAGCTGCAGTCTAGGTGATATAGCTGTATCCACATAGCTGCAGTCTCTGTGGTAAACCTGTGCCTACATAGATGCAATCTATTTGGTAAAGTTGTGCCCACACAGCTGCAGTATATGTGGTAACATTGTGCCCAAACCTCTGCAGTCCAAGTGGTAAAGCTGTGCCCATGTAGCTGCAGTCTATGTGGTAAAGTTGTGCCCATGTAGCTGCAGTCTATGTGGTAAAGTTGTTCCCAGACAGGTGCAGTCTATGTGGAAAAGCTGTGACCACACTGCTGCAGTCTAGGTGGTAAAGTCTTGCCCACACAGCTGCAGTCTATATGGTAAAGTTGTGCCCAACGGCTGCAGTCCACGTGGTAAAGTTGTGCCCACACAGCTGCGATCCATTTGGTAAAGTTGTGCCCACGTAGCTGCAGTCTATGTGGTAAAGTTGTGCCCGCCACTCTGTAGTCTATATGGTAAAGTTGTGCCCATACAGCTGCAGTCTATATGGTAAAGTTGTACCCAGAAAGCTGCAGACTATTGGTAAAATTGCGTCCAAAAAGTTGCAGACTACGTTGTAAAGCGGTGCCCAGACAGCTTCAGTGTATGGGGTAAAGTTGTGCCCACACTGCAGCAGTCTATGTGGTAAAGTTGTGCCCAGGTAGCTGCAGTCTACGTGGTAAAGCTGTGCCCACTCTGCTGCAATGTATGTGTTAAAGTTGTGTGTAGACAGCTGCAGTCTATGTGGTAAAGGTGTGCCCATGCAGCTGAAGTCTATATGGTAAAGTTGTGCCAAAACTGCTGCAGTCTATATGGGAAAGCTGTGCCCACGTAGCTGCAGTCTATATGGTAATGTTGTGCCCACACAGCAGCAGTGTATGTGGTAAAGTTGTGCCCATACAGCTGCAGTCTATGTGGCAAAGTTATGCCCTCAAAGCTGCGGACTATGGAGTACATTGGTGCCCAAACAGCTGCAGTCTATTTGGTAAAGTTGCGGCCACACAGCTGCAGTCTATGCGGTAAAGCTGTGCCCACGTAGCTGCAGTCTATATGGTAAAGTTGTGCCTACACAGCTGCAGTCTAATGTGGTAAAGCTTTGCCCACACATCTGCAATCTATGTTAAAGTTATGCCCTCACAGCTGCAAACTATGTGGTACATTGGTGCCCACCCAGCTGCAGTCTATATGGTAAAGTTGTGCCCATACAACCGCTGTCTATATGGTAAACATACTACCATACTGCTGCACTCTATATGGTAAAGTTGTGCCCACACAGCTGCAGTCTATGTGGTAAAGTTGTGCCCATACAGCTGCAGTCTATGTGGTAAACATAGTCCCATACAGCTGCAGTCTATATGGTAAAGTGCTGCCCACACAGCTGCAGTCTATATGGTAAAGGTGTGCCCAACGAGTTGCCGTCTATATGGTGAAGTTGTGCCCACAGAGCTGTAGTCTATGTGGTAAAGTTGTGCCCACACAGCTGCAGTCTATCTGGTAAATTTGTGCCCACACAGCTGCAGTCTATTTGGTAAAGTTGCGGCCACACAGCTGCAGTCTATGTGGTAAAGTTGTGCCCAGGTAGCTGCAGTCTATGTGGTAAACCTGTGCCCACACAGCTGCAGTCTATTTGGTAAAGTTCTGCCCACAAAGCTGCTGTCTGTGTGGTAACATTGTGCCCAAACCCCTACAGTCTATGTGGAAGGTTGTGCCCACGTAGCTGCGTCTATGTGGTAAAGTTGTTCTCAGACAGCTGCAGTCTATGTGGTAAAGCTGTAACCACACTGCTGCAGTCTATGTGGTAAAGTTGTGCCCACATAGCTGCAGTTCATTTGGTAAAGTTGTGCCCAGACAGCTGCAGGCTATGTGGTAAAGTTGTGCCCACGTAGCTGCAGTCTATGTGGTAAAGTTGTGCCCACACAGCTGCATTCTAGGTGGTAAAGTCTTGCCCACACAGCTGCATTCTATGTGGTAAAGTTGTTCCAACGGCTGCAGTCCACGTGGTAAAGTTGTGTCCACACAGCTGCGATCCATTTGGTAAAGTTGTGCCCACACAGCTGCAGTCTATGTGGTAAAGTTGTTCCAACGGCTGCAGTCCACGTGGTAAAGTTGTGCCCACACAGCTGCGATCCATTTGGTAAAGTTGTGCCCACGTAGCTGCAGTCTATGTGGTAAAGTTGTGCCCGCCACTCTGTAGTCTATATGGTAAAGTTGTGCCCATACAGCAGCAGTCTATGTGGTAAAGTTGTGCCCGCCACTCTGTAGTCTATATGGTAAAGTTGTGCCCATACAGCTGCAGTCTATATGGTAAAATTGTACCCAGAAAGCTGCAGACTACTGGTAAAACTGCGTCCAAAAAGTTGCAGACTACATTGTAAAGCGGTGCCCAGACAGCTTCAGTGTATGGGGTAAAGTTGTGCCCACTCTGCAGCAGTCTATGTGGTAAAGTGGTGCCCAGGTAGCTGCAGTCTACGTGGTAAAGCTGTGCCCACTCTGCTGCAATCTATGTGTTAAAGCTGTGCCTAGACAGCTGCAGTCTATGTGGTAAAGGTGTGCCCATGCAGCTGCAGTCTATATGGTAAAGCTGTGCCCACGTAGCTGCAGTCTATATGGTAAAGCTGTGCCCACACAGCAGCAGTGTATGTGGTAAAGTTGTGCCCACACAGCAGCAGTGTATGTGGTAAAGTTATGCCCATACAGCTGCAGTCTATGTGGCAAAGTTATGCCCTCAAAGCTGCAGACTATGGAGTACATTGGTGCCCAAACAGCTGCAGTCTATTTGGTAAAGTTGCGGCCACACAGCTGCAGTCTATGCGGTAAAGCTGTGCCCACATATCTGCAGTCTATATGGTAAAGTTGTGCCCACACAGCTGCAGTCTATGTGGTAAAGTTTTGCCCACACATCTGCAATCTATGTTAAAGTTATGCCCTCACAGCTGCAAACTATGTGGTACATTGGTGCCCACCCAGCTGCAGTCTGTATGGTAAAGTTGTGCCCATACAACCGCTGTCTATATGGTAAACATAGTACCACACAGCTGCGCTCTATATGGTAAAGGTGTGCCCACACAGCTGCAGTCTATGTGGTAAAGTTGTGCCCATACAGCTGCAGTCTATGTGGTAAACATAGTCCCATACAGCTGCAGTCTATATGGTAAAGTGCTGCCCACACAGCTGCAGTCTATATGGTAAAGGTGTGCCCAACGAGCTGCCGTCTATATGGTGAAGTTTTGCCCACACAGCTGCAGTCTATGTGGTAAAGTTGTGCCCACACAGCTGCAGTCTATCTGGTAAATTTGTGCCCACACAGCTGCAGTCTATTTGGTAAAGTTGCGGCCACACATCTGCAGTCTATGTGGTAAAGTTGTTCCCATGCAGCTGCAGTCTATATGGTAAAGTTGTGCCAACACTGCTGCAGTCTCTGTGGGAAAGCTGTGCCCACGTAGCTGCAGTCTATATGGTAAAGCTGTGCCCACACAGCTGCAGTCTAGGTGGTAAAGTTTTGCCCACACATCTGCAATCTATCTGTTAAAATTGTGCCCATACAGCTGCAGTCTATGTGGCAAAGTTATGCCCTCACAGCTGCAAACTATGTGGCACATTGGTGCCCACCCAGCTGCAGTCTATATGGTAAAGTTGTGCCCATACAACTGCTGTCTATATGGTAAACATGGTATCACACTGCTGCACTCTATATGCTAGATTTGTGCCCATACAGCTGCAGTCTATATGGTAAAGATGTGCCCACACAGCTGCAGTCTATGTGGTAAGGTTATGCCCAAGTAGCTGCAGTGTATGTGGTAAAGCTGTGTCCATACAGCTGCAGTCTATGTGGTAAACATAGTCCCATACAGCTGCAGTCTATATGGTAAAGTGCTGCCCACACAGCTGCAGTCTATATGGTAAAGGTGTGCCCAACGAGCTGCCGTCTATGTGGTGAAGTTGTGCCCACACTGCTGCAGTCTATGTGTTAAAGTTGTGCCCATGTATCTGCAGTCTATGTGGTAAGTTTGTGCCCACACTGCTGCAGTCTATGTTGTAAAGCTGTGCCCACACAGCTGCAGTCTATGTGGTAAAGTTGTGCCCACACAGCTGCATTCTATGTGGTAAAGTTGTGCCCACACAGCTGCAGTCTATGTGGTAAAGTTGTGCCCACACAGCTGCAGTCTATGTGGTAAAGTTGTGCCCACACAGCTGCAGTCTATGTGGTAAAGTTGTGCCCATGTACCTGCAGTCTCTGTGGTAAAGTTGTTCCCACACTGCTGCAGTCTATATGGTAAAGTTGTGCCCAGGTAGCTGCAGTCTACATGGTAAAGCTGTGCCCACCCAGCTGCAATCTATGTGTTAAAGTTGCGCCCATACAGCTGCAGTCTATGTGGTAAAGGTGTGCCCATGCAGCTGCAGTCTATATGGTAAAGTTGTGCCCACACAGCAGCAGTGTATGTGGTAAAGTTGTGCCCACACAGCAGCAGTCTATGTGGTAAAGTTGTGCTCACACAGCTGCAGTCTATATGGTAAAGTTGTGCCCAGAAATCTGCAGACTACTGGTAAAATTGCGTCCAAAAAGTTGCAGACTACATTGTAAAGCGGTGCCCAGACAGCTTCAGTGTATGGGGTTAAAGTTGTGCCCACACTGCAGCAGTCTATGTGGTAAAGTTGTGCCCAGGTTGCTGCAGTCTACGTGGTAAAGCTGTGCCCACTCTGCTGCAGTCTATGTGTTAAAGTTGTGCCCAGACAGCTGCAGTCTATGTGGTAAAGTTGCGGCCACACAGCTGCAGTCTATGTGGTAAACCTGTGCCCACACAGCTGCAGTCTATTTGGTAAAGTTGTGCCCATGTAGCTGCAGTCTATGTGGTAAAGTTGTTCCCAGACAGGTGCAGTCTATGTGGTAAAGCTGTGACCACACTGCTGCAGTCTATGTGGTAAAGTTGTGCCCACATAGCTGCAGTTCATTTGGTAAAGTTGTGCCCAGACAGCTGCAGGCTATGTGGTAAATTGTGCCCACGTAGCTGCAGTCTATGTGGTAAAGTTGTGCCCATACAGCTGCAGTCTAGGTGGTAAAGTCTTGCCCACACAGCTGCAGTCTATATGGTAAAGTTGTGCCCAAACGGCTGCAGTCCACGTGGTAAAGTTGTGCCCACACAGCTGCAGTCTATGTGGTAAAGTTGTGCCCGCCCCTCTATAGTCTATATGGTAAAGTTGTGCCCATACAGCAGCAGTCTATGTGGTAAAGTTGTGCTCACACAGCTGCAGTCTATATGGTAAAGTTATACCCAGAAAGCTGCAGACTATTGGTAAAATTGCGTCCAAAAAGTTGCAGACTACGTTGTAAAGCGGTGCCCAGACAGCTTCAGTGTATGGGGTAAAGTTGTGCCCACACTGCTGCAGTCTACGTGGTAAAGCTGTGCCCACTCTGCTGCAATGTATGTGTTAAAGCTGTGCCCAGACAGCTGCAGTCTATGTGGTAAATGTGTGCCCATGCAGCTGCAGTCTATATGGTAAAGCTGTGCCAAAACTGTTGCAGTCTATGTGGGAAAGCTGTGCCCACGTAGCTGCAGTCTATATGGTAACGTTGTGCCCACACAGCAGCAGTGTATGTGGTAAACCTGTGCCCACACAGCAGCAGTGTATGTGGTAAAGTTGTGCCCATACAGCTGCAGTCTGTGTGGCAAAGTTATGCCCTCAAAGCTGCGGACTATGGAGTACATTGGTGCCCAAACAGCTGCAGTCTATTTGGTAAAGTTGCGGCCACACAGCTGCAGTCTATGCGGTAAAGCTGTGCCCACGTATCTGCAGTCTATATGGTAAAGTTGTGCCTACACAGCTGCAGTCTAATGTGGTAAAGTTTTGCCCACACATCTGCAATCTATGTTAAAGTTATGCCCTCACAGCTGCAAACTATGTGGTACATTGGTGCCCACCCAGCTGCAGTCTGTATGGTAAAGTTGTGCCCATACAACCGCTGTCTATATGGTAAACATACTACCATACTGCTGCACTCTATATGGTAAAGTTGTGCCCACACAGCTGCAGTCTATGTGGTAAAGTTGTGCCCATACAGCTGCAGTCTATGTGGTAAACATAGTCCCATACAGCTGCAGTCTATATGGTAAAGTGCTGCCCACACAGCTGCAGTCTATATGGTAAAGGTGTGCCCAATGAGCTGCCGTCTATATGGTGACGTTGTGCCCACACAGCTGCAGTCTATGTGGTAAAGTTGTGCCCACACAGCTGCGGTCCATTTGGTAAAGTTGTGCCCACGTAGCTGCAGTCTATGTGGTAAAGTTGTGCCCGCCCCTCTATAGTCTATATGGTAAAGTTGTGCCCATACAGCAGCAGTCTATGTGGTAAAGTTGTGCTCACACAGCTGCAGTCTATATGGTAAAGTTGTGCCCAGAAAGCTGCAGACTATTGGTAAAATTGCGTCCAAAAAGTTGCAGACTACATTGTAATGCGGTGCCCAGACAGCTTCAGTGTATGGGGTAAAGTTGTGCCCACACTGCTGCAGTCTATGTGGTAAAGTTGTGCACAGGTAGCTGCAGTCTACGTGGTAAAGCTGTACCCACTCTGCTGCAATGTATGTGTTAAAGTTGTGACCAAACAGGTGCAGTCTATGTGGTAAAGTTGTGCCAATACTGCTGCAGTCTATGTGGGAAAGCTGTGCCCATGTAGCTGCAGTCTATATGGTAAAGCTGTGCCCACACAGCTGCAGTCTAGGTGGTAAAGTTTTGCCCACACATCTGCAATCTATCTGTTAAAATTGTGCCCATACAGCTGCAGTCTATGTGGCAAAGTTATGCCCTCACAGCTGCAAACTATGTGGCACATTGGTGCCCACCCAGCTGCAGTCTATTTGGTAAAGTTGTGCCCACACAGCTGCAGTCTATATGGTAAAGATGTGCCCACACAGCTGCAGTCTATGTGGTAAGGTTGTGCCCAAGTAGCTGCAGTGTATGTGGTAAAGCTGTGTCCATACAGCTGCAGTCTATGTGGTAAACATAGTCCCATACAGCTGCAGTCTATATGGTAAAGTGCTGCCCACACAGCTGCAGTCTATATGGTAAAGGTGTGCCCAACGAGCTGCCGTCAATGTGGTGAAGTTGTACCCACACTGCTGCAGTCTATGTGTTAAAGTTGTGCCCATGTATCTGCAGTCTATATGGTAAGTTTGTGCCCACACAGCTGCAGTCTATGTGGTAAAGTAGTGACCACACTGCTGCAGTCTATGTTGTAAAGCTGTGCCAACACAGCTGCATTCTATGTGGTAAAGTTGTGCCCACACAGCTGCAGTCTATGTGGTAAAGTTGTGCCCATGTACCTGCAGTCTATGTGGTAAAGTTGTTCCCACACAGCTGCAGTCTATGTGGTAAAGTTGTGCCCATACAGCTGTAGTCTATGTGGTAAAGTTGTTCTCACACAGCTGCAGTCTATGTGGTAAAGTTGTTCCCTTACAGCTGCAGTTTATGCGGTAAAGTTGTGCTCCCACAGCTGCAGTCTACGGGGTAAACCTGTGCCCATGTACCTGCAGTCTATGTGGTAAAGTTGTTCCCACACAGCTGCAGTCTATGTGGTAAAGTTGTTCCCACACAGCTGCAGTCTATGTGGTAAAGTTGTGCCGACACAGCTGCAGTCCATTTGGTAAAGTTGTGCCCAGACGGCTGCAGTCTATATGCTAAAGTTGTATCCGCACTGCTGCAGTCTATGTGATAAAGTTGTGCCCACACAGCTGCAGTCTATGTGGTAAAGATGTGCCCAAGTAGCTGCAGTCTATGTGGTAAAGTTGTGCCCACACAGCTGCAGTCTATGTGGTAAAGTTGTGCTCACACAGCTGCAGTCTATGTGGTAAAGTTGTGCCCACACAGCTGCAGTCTATGTGGTAAAGATGTGCCCATGCAGCTGCAGACTATGTGATATAGTTGTGTCTACATAGCTGCAGTCTCTGTGATAAACCTGTGCCTATATAGCTGCAGTCTATTTGGTAAACTTGTGCCCACACAGCTGCAGTCTGTGTGGTAAAGTTGTGCCCATGTACCTGCAGTCTATGTGGTAAAGTTGTTCCCACACAGCTGCAGTCTATGTGGTAAAGTTGTGCCGACACAGCTGTAGTCCATTTGGTAAAGTTGTGCCCAGATAGCTGCAGTCTATTTGCTAAAGTTGTACCCACACAGCTGCAGTCTATGTGGTAAAGATGTGCCCAAGTAGCTGCAGTGTATGTGGTAAAGTTGTGCCTATACAGCTGCAGTCAATGTGGTAAACATAGTCCCATACAGCTGCAGTCAATGTGGTAAACATAGTCCCATACAGCTGCAGTCTATACGGTAAACATAGTCCCACACTGCTGCACTCTATATGGTACAGTTATGCCCATACAGCTGCAGTCCATATGGTAAACATACTCCCACAGTGCTGCAGTCTACGTGGTAAAGTTGTGCTCATGCAGCTGCAGACTATGTGATATAGTTGTGCCCACATAGCTGCGGTCTCTGTGATAAACCTGTGCCTATATAGCTGCAGTCTATTTGGTAAAGTTGTGCCCACACAGCTGCAGTCTATGTGGTAACATTGTGCCCAAACCCCTGCAGTCCATGTGATAAGGTTGTGCCCACGCAGCTGCAGTCTATGTGGTAAACATACTCCCACACTGCTGCAGTCTACGTGGTAAAGTTGTGCCCATGCAGCTGCAGACTATGTGATATAGTTGTGCCCACGTAGCTGCAGACTCTGTGGTAAACTTGTGCCCACAAGGCTGCAGTCTATTTGGTAAAGTTGCAGCCACACAACTGCAGTCTATGTGGTAAAGTTGTGCCCATGTACCTGCAGTCTATGTGGTAAAGTTGTTCCCAGACAGGTGCAGTCTATATGCTAAAGTTGTACCCACAGAGCTGCAGTCTATGTGGTAAAATTCTGCCCACACACCTGCAGTCTATGTGGTAAAATTGTGCCCAAGTAGCTGCAGTGTATGTGGTAAAGTTGTGCCTATACAGCTGCAGTCTATGTGGTAAACATAGTCCCATACAGCTGCAGTCTATATTCTAAAGTGCTGCCCACACAGCTGCAGTCTACATGGTAAAGGTGTGCCCAATGAGCTGCCATCTGTATGGTGAAGCTGTGCCCACACAGCTGCAGTCTATGTGGTAAAGCTGTGCCCACACAGCTGCAGTCTATGTGGTAAAGCTGTGCCCACACAGCTGCAGTCTATATGGTAAAGTTGTGCCCACATAGCTGCAGCCTATATGTTAAAATTGTGCCCATACAGCTGCAGTATATATGGTGATGTTGTGTCCAACAAGCTGCAGTCTACATGGTAAAGCTGTGCCAACACAGCTGCAGTCTATGGGGTAAATCTGTGTCCATACAGCTGCAGTCTATGGGGTAAAGTTGTGCCCACATTGCTGCAGTCTATGTGGCAATATTGTACCCACACACCTGCAGTCTATGTGGTAATGTTGTCCCCACACAGCTGCAGTCTGTGTGATAACATTGTGCCCACACAGCTGCAATCTATATGGTAAACCTGTGCCCATACAACTGCAGTCCATACAGTAAACATAGTCCCACGCTGCTGCACTCTATATGGTACAGTTATGCCCATACAGCTGCAGTCTAGGTGATATAGCTGTGTCCACATAGCTGCAGTCTCTGTGGTAAACCTGTGCCTACATAGCTGCAGTCTATTTGGTAAAGTTCTGCCCACACAGCTGCAGTCTATGTGGTAAAGCTGTGCCCACACAGCTGCAGTCTATGTGGTAAAGCTGTGCCCACACAGCTGCAGTCTATATGGTAAAGTTGTGCCCACATAGCTGCAGCCTATATGTTAAAATTGTGCCCATACAGCTGCAGTATATATGGTGATGTTGTGTCCAACAAGCTGCAGTCTACATGGTAAAGCTGTGCCAACACAGCTGCAGTCTATGGGGTAAATCTGTGTCCATACAGCTGCAGTCTATGGGGTAAAGTTGTGCCCACATTGCTGCAGTCTATGTGGCAATATTGTACCCACACACCTGCAGTCTATGTGGTAATGTTGTGCCCACACAGCTGCAGTCTGTGTGATAACATTGTGCCCACACAGCTGCAATCTATATGGTAAACCTGTGCCCATACAACTGCAGTCCATACAGTAAACATAGTCCCACGCTGCTGCACTCTATATGGTACAGTTATGCCCATACAGCTGCAGTCTAGGTGATATAGCTGTGTCCACATAGCTGCAGTCTCTGTGGTAAACCTGTGCCTACATAGCTGCAGTCTATTTGGTAAAGTTCTGCCCACACAGCTGCAGTCTATGTGGTAACATTGTGCCCAAACCCCTGCAGTCCATGTGGTAAAGTTGTGCCCACACAGGTGTAGTCTATGTGGTAAAGTTGTGCCCAGGTAGCTGCAGTCTAGGTGGTAAAGTTGTGCCCACCCAGCTGCAATCTATGTGTTAAAGCTGCGCCCATACCGCTGCAGTCTATGTGGTAAAGGTGTGTCCATGCAGCTGCAGTCTATATGGTAAAGTTGTGCCAACACTGCTGCAGTCAATGTGGGAAAGCTGTGCACTCGTAGCTGTAGTCTATATGGTTTTGGTGTGCCCACACAGCTGCAGTTTATGTGATAAATTTGTGCCCATACAGCTGCAATCTATGTGTTAAAGCTGTGCCCACACAGCTGCAGTCTATGTGGTAAAGGTGTGTCCATGCAGCTGCACTCTATATGGTAAAGTTGTGCCAACACTGCTGCAGTCTATGTGGTAAAGGTGTGTCCATGCAGCTGCAGTCTATATGGTAAAGTTGTGCCAACACTGCTGCAGTCAATGTGGGAAAGCTGTGCACTCGTAGCTGTAGTCTATATGGTTTTGGTGTGCCCACACAGCTGCAGTTTATGTGATAAATTTGTGCCCATACAGCTGCAATCTATGTGTTAAAGCTGTGCCCACACAGCTGCAGTCTATGTGGTAAAGGTGTGTCCATGCAGCTGCACTCTATATGGTAAAGTTGTGCCAACACTGCTGCAGTCTATGTGGGAAAGCTGTGCCCATGTAGCTGTAGTCTATATGGTTTTGGTGTGCCCACACAGCTGCAGTTTATGTGATAAATTTGTGCCCATACAGCTGCAGTCTATGTGGTAAAGTTGTGCCCAAGTATCCGCAGTCTATATGGTAAAGTTGTGCCCAAACCTCTGCAATCTATGTGTTAAAGTTGTGCCCACACAGCTGCAGTCTATGGAGTACATTGGTGCCCACAGAGCTGCAGTCTATGTGGTAAAGCTGTGCCCACGTAGCTGCAGACTATGTTGTAAAGTTGTGCCCACACAGCTGCAGTCTATATGGTAATGTGCCCATACAACTGCTGTCTGTATGGTAAACTGGCACCCATACAGCTGCAGTCTATGTGATAAAGTTTTGCCCACACAATTACAGATACGTGTAACAGAAACACCCATACTGCTGCAGTCTATTTGGTATAAATGGTGCCCACACAGCTGCAGTGTATGTGGTAAAGTTGTGCCCACACAGCAGCAGTCTATGTGGTAAAGTTGTGCCCATACTGCTGCAGTCTATACGGTAAACATAGTCCCGCACTGCTTCACTCTATGTGGTACTGTTATGCCCATACAGCTGCAGTCTATATGGTAAACATACTCCCACACTGCTGCAGTCTACGTGGTGAAGTTGTGCCCATGCAGCTGCAGACTATGTGATATACTTGTGCCCACATAGCTGCAGTCTCTGTGATAAACCAGTGCCTATATTGCTGCAGTCTATTTGGTAAAGTTGTGCTCACGTAGCTGCAGTCTATGTTGTAACATTATGCCCAAACCTCTGCTGTCCATGTGGTAAAGTTGTTCCCAGACAGCTGCAGTCTATGTGGTAAAGATGTGCCCACACAGCTGTAGTCTAAATAGCCACAGATATGCCCTCAGAGCTGCAGACTATGTGATAAAGTTGTGCCCATGAAGCTGCAGTCTATATGGTAAACCTGTGCCCATACAACTGCAGTGTATACGGTAAACATAGTCCCACACTGCTGCACTCTATATGGTACAGTTATGCCCATACAGCTGCAGTCTATATGGTAAGCATACTCCCACACTGCTGCAGTCTACATGGTGAAGTTGTGCCTATGCAGCGGCAGTCTATGTGATATAGTTGTGCCCACGTAGCTGCAGACTCTGTGGTTAAATTCTGCCCAGACAGCTACAATGTATGTGGTAAAACTGTGCCCACATAACTGTAGTCTAGGTGGCACAGATATGCCCTCACAGCTGCAGTCTATGTGGTTCATTGGTGCCCACACAGCTGCAGTCTATGTGGTAAAATTGTGCCCATGTAGCTGCAGTCTATGTGGTAAAGTTGTGCCCGCCCAGCTGTAGTCTATATGGAAAAGTTGTACCCATACAGCAGCAGTCTATGTGGTAAAGTTGTTCTCACACAGCTGCAGACTATATGGTAAAGTTGTGCCCAGAAAGCTGCAGGCTATTGGTAAAATTGCATCCAAAAAGTTGCAGACTATGTTGTAAAGCTGTGTCCACACAGCTGCAGTGTATGGGGTAAAGTTGTGCCCAGGTAGCTGCAGTCTAGTTGGTCAAGCTGTGCCCACACAGCTGCAGTTTATGTGTTCAAGCTGCACCCATACAGCTGCAGTCTATGTGGTAAAGGTGTGCCCATGCAGCTGCAGTCTATATGGTAAAGTTGTGCCAACACTGCTGCAGTCTATGTGGTAAAGCTGTGCCCTCATAGCTGCGGACTATGGAGTACATTGGTGCACAAACAGCTGCAGCGTGTGTGGTAAAGCTGTGCCAACACTGCTGCAGTCTATATGTTAAAAAAGTGCCCATACAGCTGCAGTATATATGGTGAAGTTGTGTCCAACAAGCTGCAGTCTACGTGGTAAAGCTGTGCCCACACAGCTGCAGTCTATGGGGTAAAGCTGTGCCCACACAGCTGCAGTCTTTGGGGTAAAGCTGTGTCCATACAGTGGCAGTCTATGGGGTAAAGTTGTGCCCACACTGCTGCAGTCTATGTGGTAATGTTATGCTCACACACCTGCAGTCTATGTGGTAAAGCTTTGCCCACACAGCTATAGTCGATGTGGTAAAATTGTGCCCACCCACCTGCAGTCTATGTGGTAAAGAAGTGCACAGACAGCTGCAGTCTATGTGGTAAAGCTGTGCTCACACAGCTGCAGTCCATGTGGTAAAGTTGTGCCCACACAGCTGCAGTATATGTGGTAAAGCTGTGCCCACACAGCTGCAGTCTATGTGGTAAATCTGTGCCCACACAGCTGCAGTCTATGTAGTAAAGCTGTGCCCACACAGCTGCAGTCTATATGCTAAAGCTGTGCCCAGGCAGCTGCAGTCTATGTGGTAAAGTTGTGCCCACACAGCTGCAGTTTTGGTGGTAAATTTGTGCCCAGACAGCTGCAGCCTAATTGGTAAAGTTGTGCCCGGACAGCTGCACTGTATTTGGTAAAGCTGTGCCCACACAGCTGCAGTCTATTTGGTAAATGTGTTTGCAGACAACTACATTCTATGTGGTAAAGCTGCCACATAAAGCTGCAGACTATATGGTAAAGTTTTGCCCACCCAGCTGCAGTCTATGTGGTAAAGTTGTGCCCAGACAGCTGCAATATATGCGGTAAAGCTGTGCCCACATGTAGCACAGATATGCCTTCACAGCTGCAGACTATGTGGTAAGGTTGTGCCCACGAAGCTGCACTCTATATGGTAAACTTGTGCCCATACAACTGCAGTCTATACGGTAAACATAATCCCACACTGCTGCACTCTATATGGTACAGTTATGTCCATACAGCTGCAGTCTATGTGGTAACATTGTGCCGAAACCCATGCAGTCCATGTGGTAAAGCTGTGTCCACACTGCTGCAGTCTATGTGGTAAAGTTGTGCACAAGTAGCTGCAGTCTATGTGGTAAAGTTGTTCCTTGACAGGTGCAGTCTATGTGGTAAAGCTGTGCCCATGTAGCTGCAGTCTATGTGGTAAAGCTTTGCCCACACTGCTGCAGTCTATGTGGTAAAGTTGTGCCCTCATAGCCGCAGTCCATTTGGTAAAGTTGTGCCCAGACAGCTGCAGTCTATGTGGTAAAGCTGTGCCCATGTAGCTGCAGTCTATGTGGTAAAGTTTTGCCCACACAGCTGCAGTATATATGGTAAAGTTGTGCCCAAACGGCTGCAGTCCACGTGGTAAAGTTGTGCCCAGACAGTTATAAGGTATGTGGTAAAGCTGTGCCCACACAACTGTAGTCTAGGTGGCATTAATATGCTCTCACAGCTGCAGACTATGTGGTACATTGGTGCCCACACAGCTGCAGTCTATGTGGTAAAGTTGTGTCCATATAGATGCAGACTATTTGGTCAAGTTGTGCCCACACAGCTGCATGTCTATGTGGTAAATAGGTGCCCACACAGCTGCGGTCTATGTGATGAAGTGGTGCCCATGTAGCTGCAGTCTATGTGGTAAAGCTGTGCCCACGTAGCTGCAGACTCTGTTGTAAAGTTGTGCCCACTCAGCTGCCGTCTATATGGTAACGTTGTGCCCACACAGCTGCTGTCTATATGGTAAACATAGTCCCACACTGCTGAACTCTATATGGTAAAGTTGTGCCCATACAGCTGCAGTCTATATGGTAAACATAGTCCTACACTGCTGAAGTCTACGTGGTAAAGTTGTGCCCATGCAGCTGCAGTCTATGTGATATAGTTGTGCCCACATAGCTGCAGTCTATGTGGTAAACTTGTGCCCACACAGCTGCAGTCTATTTGGTAAAGTTGTGGCCACACAACTGCAGTCTATGTGGTAAAGTTGTTCCCAGACAGGTGCAGTCTATGTGGTAAAGATGTGCCCACACAACTGCAGTCTATGTGGTAAAGTTGTGCTGACACAGCTGCAGTCCATTTGGTAAAGTTGTGCCCAGATAGCTGCAGTCTATATGCTAAAGTTGTACCCATAGAGCTGCAGTCTATGTGGTAAAATTCTGCCTATATTGCTGCAGCCTTTGTGCTAATGTTGTGCCCACGTAGCTGCAGTGTATGTGGTAACGTTGTGCCTATACAGCTGCAGTCAATATGGTAAACATAGTCCCATACAGCTGCAGTCTATATGGTAAAGTTCTGCCCACACAGCTGCAGTCTATGTGGTAAAGGTGTGCCCAATGAGCTGCCGTCTGTATGGTGAAGCTGTGCCCACACAGCTGCAGTCTATGTGGTAAAGCTGTCCCCACGTAGCTGCAGTCTATATGGTAAAGTTGTGCCCATATAGCTGCAGCCTATAAGTTAAAAATGTGCCCATACAGCTGCAGTAGATATGGTGAAGCTGTGCCCACACAGCTTCAGTCTATGGGGAAAAGCTGTGCCCACACAGCTGCAGTCTTTGGGGTAAAGCTGTGTCCATACATCTGCAGTCTATGGGGTTAAGTTGTGCCCACACTGCTGCAGTCTGTGTGGTAATGTTGTGCTCACACACCTGCAGTCTATGTGGTAAATCTGTGCCCACACAGCTGTAGTTGATGTGGAAAAATTGTGCCCACCCACCTGCAGTTTTGGTGGTAAAGTTGTGCCCACTCAGCTGCAGTCTATGTTGTAAAGCTGCGCCCACACAGCTTCAGTCTACGTGATACAGAAATGCCCATACTGCTGCAGTCTATTCGGTAAAGTTGTGCCCAGGCAGCTGTAGTCTATGTGGTATATTTGTGCCCACACAGCTGCAGTCTATGCGCTAAAGCTGTGCCCAGGCAGCTGCAGTCTATGTGGTAAAGTTGTGCCCACACAGCTGCAGTTTTGGTGGTAAATTGGTGCCCAGACAGCTGCAGCCTAATTGGTAAAGTTGTGCCCGGACAGCTGCAGTGTATTTGGTAAAGCTGTGCCCACACAGCTGCAGTCTATTTGGTAAACTTGTTTGCAGACAACTGCAGTCTATGTGGTAAAGCTGAGCCCAAGTAGCTGCAGTCTATATGGTAAAGTTGTGCCCACCCAGCTGCAGTCTATGTGGTAAAGTTGTGCCCAGACAGCTGCAATATATGTGGTAAAGCTATGCCCACATGTAGCACAGATATGCCTTCACAGCTGCAGACTATCTGGTAAAGTTGTGCCCACGAAGCTGCAATTTATATGGTAAACTTGTGCCCATACAACTGCAGTCTATACGGTAAACATAATCCCACACGGCTGCACTCTATATGGTACAGTTATGCCCATACAGCTGCAGTCTATGTGATATAGCTGTGTCCACATAGCTGCAGTCTCAGTGGTGAACCTGTGCCTACATAACTGCAGACTATTTGGTAAAGTTGTGCCCACACAGCTGCAGTCTATGTGGTAACATTGTGCCCAAACCTCTGCAGTCCATGTGGTAAAGTTGTGCCCACGTAGCTGCAGTCTATGTGGTAAAGTTGTTCCCAGACAGGTGCAGTCTATGTGGTAAAGATGTGCCCACACTGCTGCAGTCTATGAGGTAAGGTTGTGCCCGCGCAGCTGCAGTCCATTTGGTAAAGTTGTGCCCAGACAGCTGCAGGATATGTGGTAAGGTTGTGCCCACGTAGCTGCAGTCTATGTGGTAAAATTGTGCCCACACAGCTGCAGTCTAGGTGGTAAAGTTTTGCCCACACAGCTGCAGTCCACGTGGTAAAGTTATGCCCATGTAGCTGCGGTCTACGTGATAAAATTGTGCCCAGACAGCTACAATGTATGTGGTAAAGCTGTGCCCACATAACTGTAGTCTAGGTGGCACAGATATGCTCTCACAGCTGCAGACTATGTGGTACATTTGTGCCCACACAGCTGCAGTCCATGTGGTAAAATTGTGCCCAGACAGCTACAATGTATGTGGTAAAGCTGTGCCCACATAACTGTAGTCTAGGTGGCACAGATATGCTCTCACAGCTGCAGACTATGTGGTACATTGGTGTCCACAGCTGCAGTCTATGTGGTAAAATTGTGCCCACATAGCTGCAGTCTATGTACTAAAGCTGTGCCCGCCCAGCTGTAGTCTATATGGTAAAGCTGTGCCCACACAGCTGCAGTCTATATGGTAAAGTTGTGCCCAGAAAGCTGCAGACTATTGGTAAAATTGGGTCCAAAAAGTTGCAGACTATGTTGTAAAGTGGTGCCCACACAGCTTCAGTGTATGTGTTAAACTTGCGCCCACACAGCTGCAGTCTATGTGGTAAATGTTGTGCCAACACTGCTGCAGTCTATGTGGGAAAGCTGTGCCCACAAAGCTGCAGTCTATATGGTAAAGTTGTGCCCACACAGCTGCAGTTTATGTGATATAGTTGTGCCCATACAACTGCAGTTTATGTGGTAAAGTTGTGCCCAAGTATCCGCAGTCTATATGGTAAATTTGTGCCCACACCTCTGCAATCTATGTGTTAAAGTTGTGCCCACACAGCTGCAGTCTATGTGGCAAAGTTATGCCCTCACAGCTGCGGACTATGGAGTACATTGGTGCCCACACAGCTGCAGTCTATGTGGTAAAGCTGTGCCCACACAGCTGCAGTCTATGTGGTAAAGCTGTGCCCACCCAGCTGCAGTCTATATGGTAACGTTGTGCCCATACACCTGCTGTCTATATGGTAAACATAGTCCCACACTGCTGAACTCTATATGGTAAAGTTGTGCCCATACAGCTGCAGTCTATATGGTAAACATAGTCCTACACTGCTGCAGTCTACGTGCTAAAGTTGTGCCCATGCAGCTGCAGTCTATGTGATATAGTTGTGCCCACATAGCTGCAGTCTCTGTGGTAAACTTGTGCTCACACAGCTGCAGTCTATTTGGTAAAGTTGCGGCCACACAACTGCAGTCCATGTAGTAAAGCTGTGCCCACACAGTTGCAGTCTGTGTGGTAAATTTGTGCCCATATTGCTGCAGTCTTTGTGCTAATGTTGTGCCCACGTAGCTGCAGTCTATATGTTAATGTTGTGGCCAGACAGGTGCAGTCTATGTGGTAAAGTTGTGTCCAAACAGATGCAGAGTATTTGGTAAAGTTGTGCCCAAACAGGTGCAGTCTATGTAGTAAAATTCTGCCCACACACCTGCAGTCTATGTGGTACAGTTGTGCCCATGTAGCTGCAGTGTATGTGGTAAAGTTGTGCCTATACAGCTGCAGTCAATATGGTAAACATAGTCCCATACAGCTGCAGTTTATATGGTAAAGGTGTGACCAATGAGTTGCCGTCTGTATGGTGAAGCTGTGCCCACACAGCTGCTGTCTATGTGGTAAAGGTGTGCCCAATGAGCTGCCATCTGTATGGTGAAGCTGTGCCCACACAGCTGCAGTCTATGTGGTAAAGCTGTGCCCACGTAGCTGCAGTCTATATGGTAAAGTGGTGCCCATATAGCTGCAGACTATATGTTAAAAATGTGCCCATACAGCTGCAGTATATATGGTGAAGTTGTGTCCAACAAGCTGCAGTCTACGTGGTAAAGCTGTGCCCAAACAGCTGCAGTCTATGGGGTAAAGCTGTGCCCACACAGCTGCAGTCTATGGGGTAAAGCTGTGCCCAAACAGCTGCCATCTTTGTGGTAAAGCTGTGCCCATACAGCTGCAGTCTACGGGGTAAAGCTGTGCCCACACAGCTGCAGTCTTTGGGGTAAAGCTGTGTCCACACAGCTGCAGTCTATATGGTAAAGCTGTGCCCACCCAGCTGCAGTCTATGTGGAAAAGTTGTGCCCAGACAGCTGCAATATATGCGGTAAAGCTGTGCCCACACGTAGCACAGATATGCCTTCACAGCTGCAGTATATGTGCTAGAGGTTTGCCCATACAGCTGCAGTCTATGTGGTAACATTGTGCCCAAACCCCTGCAGTCCATGTGGTAAAGCTGTGCCCACGCAGCTGCAGTCTATGTGGTAAATTTGTTCCTTGAAAGGTGCAGTCTATGTGGTAAAGCTGTGCCCACACTGCTGCAGTCTATGTGGTAAAGTTGTGCCCACACAGCTGCAGTCCATTTGGTAAAGTTGTGCCCAGACAGCTGCAGGCTATGTGGTAAAGTTGTGCCCACGTGGCTGCAGTCTATGTGGTAAAGTTTTGCCCACACAGCTGCAGTATATGTGGTAAAGTTGTGTCCATATAGATGCAGACTATTTGGTAAAGTTGTGCCCACACAGCTGCAGTCTATGTGGTATAGTTGTGCCTACACAGCTGCAGTCTATGTGGTAAAGTTGTGTCCATATAGATGCAGACTATTTGGTAAAGTTGTGCCCAGACAGCTGCAGTCTATGTGGTAAAGTTGTGTCCATATAGATGCAGACTATTTGGTAAAGTTGTGCCCACACAGCTGCAGTCTATGTGGTATAGTTGTGCCTACACAGCTGCCGTCTATATGGTATAGTTGTGCCCACACAGCTGCAGTCTATATGGTAAAGTTGTGCCCACACAACTGCAATCTATGTGGAAAAGTTGTCCGCATACAGCTGCAGTCTATGTGATATAGTTGTGCCCACCCAGCTGCAGTCTATGTGCTAAAATTGTGCCCATACAGCTGCAGTCTACGTGGTAAAGCTGTGCCCATGCAGCTGTAGTCTATATGGTAAAGATAAGCCCATACAGCTGCAGTATATATGGTAAAGTTGTGCCCACACAGCTGCAGTCTATATGGTAAATTTGTGTCCATATTGCTGCAGTCTTTGTGCTAATGTTGTGCCCATGTAGCTGCAGTCTATGTGGTAAAGTTGTGCCCACACTGCTGCAGTCTATGAGGTAAGGTTGTGCCCGCGTAGCTGCAGTCCATTTGGTAAAGTTGTGCCCAGACAGCTGCAGGCTATGTGGTAAAGTTGTGCCCACGTAGCTGCAGTCTATGTGGTAAAATTGTGCCCACACTGCTGCAGTCTAGGTGGTAAAGTTTTGCCCACACAGTTGCAGTCTAAATGGTAAAGTTGTGCCCGAACGGCTGCAGTCCACGTGGTAAAGTTGTGCCCACGTAGCTGCGGTCTACATGGTATAATTGTGCCCAGACAGCTACAATGTATGTGGTAAAGCTGTGCCCACATAACTGTAGTCTAGGTGGCACAGATATGCTCTCACAGCTGCAGACTATGTGGTACATTCGTGCCCACACAGCTGCAGTCCATGTGGTAAAATTGTGCCCAGACAGCTACAATGTATGTGGTAAAGCTGTGCCCACATAACTGTAGTCTAGGTGGCACAGATATGCTCTCACAGCTGCAGACTATGTTTTACATTCATGCCCACAAAGCTGCAGTCTATGTGGTAAAATTGTGCCCATACAGCTACAATGTATGTGGTAAAGCTGTGCCCACATAATTGTAGTCTAGGTGACACAGATATGCTCTCACAGCTGCAGACTCTGTGATACATTGGTGCCCACACAGCTGCAGTCTATGTGGTAAAATTGTGCCCACGGAGCTGCAGTCTATATGGTAAAGCTGTGCCCACACAGCAGCAGTCTATATGGTAAAGCTGTGCCCACACAGCAGCAGTCTATGTGGTAAAGTTGTGCCCATACAGCTGCCGTCTATCTGGTAAAGTTGTGCCCAGAAAGCTGCAGACTATTGGTAAAATTGCGTCCAAAAATTTGCAGACTATGTTGTAAAGCGGTGCCCACACAGCTTCAGTGTATGGGGTAAAGTTGTGCCCACACTGCTGCAGTCTATGTGATAAAGTTGTGCCCAGGTAGCTGCGATCTAGGTGGTTAAGCTGTGCCCACACCTCTGCAATCTATGTGTTAAACTTGCGCCCATACAGCTGCAGTCTATGTGGTAAAGGTGTGCCCATGCAGCTGCAGTCTATATGGTAAAATTGTGCCAACACTGCTGCAGTCTATGTGGGAAAGCTGTGCCCACGTAGCTGCAGTCTAAATGGTAAAGTTAAGCTCATAGAGCTGCAGTATATGTGGTAAAGTTGTGCCCACACTGCTGCAGTCTATGTGATAAAGTTGTGCCCAGGTAGCTGCGATCTAGGTGGTTAAGCTGTGCCCACACCTCTGCAATCTATGTGTTAAACTTGCGCCCATACAGCTGCAGTCTATGTGGTAAAGGTGTGCCCATGCAGCTGCAGTCTATATGGTAAAATTGTGCCAACACTGCTGCAGTCTATGTGGGAAAGCTGTACCCACGTAGCTGCAGTCTATATGGTAAAGTTAAGCCCATAGAGCTGCAGTATATGTAGTAAAGTTGTGCCCACACAGCTACAGTCTACGTGTTACAGGGACACCCATACTGCTGCAGTCTATTTGGTTAAATGGTGCCCACACAGCTGCAGTCTATGTGGTAAATTTGTGCCCACACAACAGCAGTCTATGTGGAAAGGTTGTGCCCATACTGCTGCAGTCTATTGGGTAAAGATGTGCCCATGCAGCTGCAGTCTATTGGGTAAAGATGTGCCCATGCAGCTGCAGACTCTGTGGTAATCTTGTGCCCACATAGCTGCAGTCTCTGTGATAAACCTGTGCCTATATAGCTGCAGTCTATTTGGTAAAGTTGTGCGCAGACAGCTACAGTCAATTTGCTAAAGGTGTGCCCAGACAGCTACAATGTATGTGGTAAATCTGTGCCCACACAACTGTAGTCTAGGTGGCACAGATATGCTCTCACAGCTGCAGACTATGTGGTACATTGGTGCCCACACAGCTGCAGTCTATGTGTTAAAAGTGTGCCCATGTAGCTGCAGTCTATGTGGGAAAGTTGTGCCTGCCCAGCTGCAATCTATGTGTTAAAGGTGCGCCTATACAGCTGCAGTCAGTGGTAAAGGTGTGCCCATGCAGCTGCAGTCTATATGGTAAAGTTGTGCCAACACTGCTGCAGTCTATATGGTAAAGTCGTGCCCCTACAGCTGCAGTTTATGTGATAAAGTTGTGCCCAAGTATCCGCAGTCTATATGGTAAAGTTGTGCCCACACCTCTGCAATCTATGTGTGAAAGTTGTGCGCACACAGCTGCAGTCTATGTGGCAAAGCTATGCCCTCACAGCTGCAGACTATGGAGTACATTGGTGCCCACACAGCTGCAGTCTATGTGGTAAAGTTGTGCCCAAGTATCCGCAGTCTATATGGTAAATTTGTGCCCACACCTCTGCAATCTATGTGTTAAAGTTGTGCCCACACAGCTGCAGTCTATGTGGCAAAGTTATGCTCTCACAGCTGCGGACTATGGAGTACATTGGTGCCCACACAGCTGCAGTCTATGTGGTAAAGCTGTGCCCACGTAGCTGCAGACTCTGTTGTAAAGTTGTGCCCACCCAGCTGCAGCCTATATGGTAACGTTGTGCCCATATAACTGCTGTCTATAAGGTAAACATAGTCCCACACTGCTGCACTCTATATGGTAAAGTTGTGCCCATACACCTGCTGTCTATAAGGTAAACATAGTCCTACACTGCTGCACTCTATATGGTAAAGTTGTGCCCATACAGCTGCAGTCTATATGGTAAACATAGTCCTACACTGCTGCAGTCTACGTGCTAAAGTTGTGCCCATGCAGCTGCAGTCTATGTGATATAGTTGTGCCCACATAGCTGCAGTCTCTGTGGTAAACTTGTGCTCACGCAGCTGCAGTCTATTTGGTAAAGTTGCGGCCACACAACTGCAGTCCATGTAGTAAAGCTGTGCCCACACAGTTGCAGTCTGTGTGGTAAATTTGTGCCCATATTGCTGCAGTCTTTGTGCTAATGCTGTGCCCACGTAGCTGCAGTCTATATGCTAATGTTGTGGCCAGACAGGTGCAGTCTATGTGGTAAAGTTGTGTCCAAACAGATGCAGAGTATTTGGTAAAGTTGTGCCCAAACAGGTGCAGTCTATGTAGTAAAATTCTGCCCACACACCTGCAGTCTATGTGGTAAAGTTGTGCCCATGTAGCTGCAGTGTATGTGGTAAAGTTGTGCCTATACAGCTGCAGTCAATATGGTAAACATAGTCCCATACAGCTGCAGTTTATATGGTAAAGGTGTGACCAATGAGTTGCCGTCTGTATGGTGAAGCTGTGCCCACACAGCTGCTGTCTATGTGGTAAAGGTGTGCCCAATGAGCTGCCATCTGTATGGTGAAGCTGTGCCCACACAGCTGCAGTCTATGTGGTAAAGCTGTGCCCACGTAGCTGCAGTCTATATGGTAAAGTGGTGCCCATATAGCTGCAGACTATATGTTAAAAATGTGCCCATACAGCTGCAGTATATATGGTGAAGTTGTGTCCAACAAGCTGCAGTCTACGTGGTAAAGCTGTGCCCAAACAGCTGCAGTCTATGGGGTAAAGCTGTGCCCACACAGCTGCAGTCTATGGGGTAAAGCTGTGCCCAAACAGCTGCCATCTTTGTGGTAAAGCTGTGCCCATACAGCTGCAGTCTACGGGGTAAAGCTGTGCCCACACAGCTGCAGTCTTTGGGGTAAAGCTGTGTCCACACAGCTGCAGTCTATATGGTAAAGCTGTGCCCACCCAGCTGCAGTCTATGTGGAAAAGTTGTGCCCAGACAGCTGCAATATATGCGGTAAAGCTGTGCCCACACGTAGCACAGATATGCCTTCACAGCTGCAGTATATGTGCTAGAGGTTTGCCCATACAGCTGCAGTCTATGTGGTAACATTGTGCCCAAACCCCTGCAGTCCATGTGGTAAAGCTGTGCCCACGCAGCTGCAGTCTATGTGGTAAATTTGTTCCTTGAAAGGTGCAGTCTATGTGGTAAAGCTGTGCCCACACAGCTGCAGTCTATGTGGTAAAGCTGTGCCCACACTGCTGCAGTCTATGTGGTAAAGTTGTGCCCACACAGCTGCAGTCCATTTGGTAAAGTTGTGCCCAGACAGCTGCAGGCTATGTGGTAAAGTTGTGCCCACGTGGCTGCAGTCTATGTGGTAAAGTTTTGCCCACACAGCTGCAGTCTATATGGTAAAGTTGTGTCCATATAGATGCAGACTATTTGGTAAAGTTGTGCCCACACAGCTGCAGTCTATGTGCTATAGTTGTGCCTACACAGCTGCCGTCTATATGGTATAGTTGTGCCCACACAGCTGCAGTCTATATGGTAAAGTTGTGCCCACACAACTGCAATCTATGTGGAAAAGTTGTCCGCATACAGCTGCGGTCTATGTGATATAGTTGTGCCCACCCAGCTGCAGTCTATGTGCTAAAATTGTGCCCATACAGCTGCAGTCTATGTGGTAAAGCTGTGCCCATGCAGCTGTAGTCTATATGGTAAAGTTAAGCCCATACAGCTGCAGTATATATGGTAAAGTTGTGCCCACACAGCTGCAGTCTATATGGTAAATTTGTGTCCATATTGCTGCAGTCTTTGTGCTAATGTTGTGCCCACGTAGCTGCAGTCTATGTGGTAAAGTTGTGCCCACATAGCTGCAGTCTATGTGGTAAAGTTGTTCCCAGACAGGTGCAGTCTATGTGGTAAAGCTGTGCCCACACTGCTGCAGTCTATGAGGTAAGGTTGTGCCCGCGTAGCTGCAGTCCATTTGGTAAAGTTGTGCCCAGACAGCTGCAGGCTATGTGGTAAAGTTGTGCCCACGTAGCTGCAGTCTATGTGGTAAAATTGTGCCCACACAGCTGCAGTCTAGGTGGTAAAGTTTTGCCCACACAGCTGCAGTCTAAATGGTAAAGTTGTGCCCGAACGGCTGCAGTCCACGTGGTAAAGTTGTGCCCATGTAGCTGCGGTCTACATGGTATAATTGTGCCCAGACAGCTACAATGTATGTGGTAAAGCTGTGCCCACATAACTGTAGTCTAGGTGGCACAGATATGCTCTCACAGCTGCAGACTATGTTTTACATTCATGCCCACAAAGCTGCAGTCTATGTGGTAAAATTGTGCCCATACAGCTACAATGTATGTGGTAAAGCTGTGCCCACATAATTGTAGTCTAGGTGACACAGATATGCTCTCACAGCTGCAGACTCTGTGATACATTGGTGCCCACACAGCTGCAGTCTCTGTGGTAAAATTGTGCCCACGGAGCTGCAGTCTATATGGTAAAGCTGTGCCCACACAGCAGCAGTCTATGTGGTAAAGTTGTGCTCACACAGCTGCAGACTATATGGTAAAGTTGTGCCCAGAAAGCTGCAGACTATTGGTAAAATTGCGTCCAAAAAGTTGCAGACTATGTTGTAAAGCGGTGCCCACACAGCTTCAGTGTATGGGGTAAAGTTGTGCCCACACTGCTGCAGTCTATGTGATAAAGTTGTGCCCAGGTAGCTGCAATCTAGGTGGTTAAGCTGTGCCCACACCTCTGCAATCTATGTGTTAAACTTGCGCCCATACAGCTGCAGTCTATGTGGTAAAGGTGTGCCCATGCAGCTGCAGTCTATATGGTAAAATTGTGCCAACACTGCTGCAGTCTATGTGGGAAAGCTGTGCCCACGTAGCTGCAGTCTAAATGGTAAAGTTAAGCCCATAGAGCTGCAGTGTATGTGGTAAAGTTGTGCCCATGTAGCTGCAGTCAATATGGTAAACATAGTCCCATACAGCTGCAGTCTATATGGTAACGTGCTGCCCACACAGCTGGTAAAGGTGTCACTAATGAGCTGCCGTCTGTTTGGTGAAGCTGTGCCCACACAGCTGCAGTCTATGTGGTAAAGGTGTGCCCAATGAGCTGCCGTCTGTATGGTGAAGCTGTGCCCACACAGCTGCAGTCTATGTGGTAAAGCTCTTCCCACGTAGCTGCAGTCTATATGGTAAAGTGGTGCCCACACCTCTGCAATCTATGTGTTAAAGTTGTGCGCACACAGCTGCAGTCTATGTGGCAAAGCTATGCCCTCACAGCTGCAGACTATGGAGTACATTGGTGCCCACACAGCTGCAGACTATGTGGTAAAGCTGTGCCCACGTAGCTGCAGACTATGTTGTAAAGTTGTGTCCACCCAGCTGCAGTCTATATGGTAATGTTGTGCCCATACACCTGCTGTCTGAATGGTAAACATAGTCCCACACTGCTGAACACTATATGGTAAAGTTGTGCCCATACAGCTGCAGTCTATGTGGTAAACATAGTCCCACACTGCTGCAGTCTATGTGGTAAAGTTGTGCCCATACAACTGCTGTCTGAATGGTAAACATAGTCCCACACTGCTGAACACTATATGGTAAAGTTGTGCCCATACAGCTGCAGTCTATGTGGTAAACATAGTCCCACACTGCTGCAGTCTATGTTGTAAAGTTGTGCCCATGCAGCTGCAGTCTATGTGATATAGTTGTGCCCACATAGCTGCAGTCTCTGTGGTAAACTTGTGCCCACACAGCTGCAGTCTATTTGGTAAAGTTACGGATACACAACTGCAGACCATGTGGTAAAGCTGTGCCCACACAGTTGCAGTCTGTGTGGTAAATTTGTGCCCATATTGCTGCAGTCTTTGTGCTAATGTTGTGCCCACGTAGCTGCAGTCTATATGCTAAAGTTGTGCCCAGACAGGTGCAATCTATGTGGTAAAGTGGTGTCCAAACAGATGCAGACCATTTGGTAAAGTTGTGCCCAAATAGGTGCAGTCTATGTAGTAAAATTCTGCCCACACACCTGCAGTCTATGTGGTAAAGTTGTGCCCATGTAGCTGCAGTGTATGTGGTAAAGTTGTGCCTATACAGCTGCAGTCAATATGGTAAACATAGTCCCATACAGCTGCAGTCTATATGGTAACGTGCTGCCCACACAGCTGGTAAAGGTGTCACTAATGAGCTGCCGTCTGTTTGGTGAAGCTGTGCCCACACAGCTGCAGTCTATGTGGTAAAGGTGTGCCCAATGAGCTGCCGTCTGTATGGTGAAGCTGTGCCCACACAGCTGCAGTCTATGTGGTAAAGCTGTGCCCACATAGCTGCAGTCTATATGGTAAAGTGGTGCCCATATAGCTGCAGACTATATGTTAAAAATGTGCCCATACAGCTGCAGTATATGGGGTAAAGTTGTGCCCACACTGCTGCAGTCTATGTGGTAATGTTGTGCTCACACACCTGCAGTCTATGTGGTAAAGCTGTGCCCACACAGCTATAGTCGATGTGGTAAAATTGTGCCCACGTACCTGCAGTCTATGTGGTAAAGCTGTGCCCACAGAGCTGCAGCCTATGTTGTAAAGCTGTGCTCACACAGATTCAGTCGACGTGATACAGAAACGCCCATATTGCTGCAGTGTATTTGGTAAAGTTGTGCCCAGGTAGCTGTAGTCTATGTGGTATATTTGTGCCCACACAGCTGCAGTCTATGTGCTAAAGCTGTGCCCAGGCAGCTGCAGTCTATGTGGTAAAGTTGTGCCCACACAGCTGCAGTTTTGGTGGTAAATTTGTGCCCAGACAGCTGCAGCCTAATTGGGAAAGTTGTGCCCGGACAGCTGCAGTGTATTTGGTAAAGCTGTGCCCACACAGCTGCAGTCTATTTGGAAACCTGTGCGCAGACACCTGCAGTCTATGTGGTAAAGTTATGCCCACATAGCTGCAGTCCATTTGGTAAAGTTGTGCCCAAATGGCTGCAGTCCAAGTGGTAAAGTTGTGCCCACACAGCTGCAGTCCATGTGGTAAAGTTGTGCCCAGACAGCTATAATGTATGTGGTAAAGCTGTGCCCACATAACTGTAGTCTAGGTGGCACAGATATGCTCTCACAGCTGCAGACTATGTGCTAAAAGTGTGCCCATGTAGCAGCAGTCTATGTGGTAAAGTTGTGCTCATACAGCTCCAGTCTTTATGGTAAAGTTGTGCCCAGAAAGCTTCAGACTATTGGTAAAATTGCGTCCAAAAAGTTGCAGACTACGTTGTAAAGCGGTGCCCAGACAGCTTCAGTGTATGTGGTAAAGTTGTGCCCACACAGCTGCAGTCTATGTGGTAAAGTTGTGCCTACACAGCTGCAGTCTATGTGGCAAAGTTATGCCCTCACAGCTGCGGACTATGGAGTACATTGGAGTCCACACAGCTGCAGTCTATGTGGTAAAGCTGTGCCCAATAGCTGCAGACTATGTTGTAAAGTTGTGCCCACCCAGCTGCAGTCTATGTGGTAAACATAGTCCCACACTGCTGCAGTCTATGTGGTAATGTTGTGCCCACACAGCTGCAGACTATGTGGTAAAGTTGTGCCCACACAGCTGCAGTCTATGTGGTAAACATAGTCCCACACTGCTGCAGTCTATGTGGTAATGTTGTGCCCACACAGCTGCAGTCTATGTGGTAAAGTTGTGCCCACACAGCTGCAGTCTATGTGATATAGTTGTGCCCACGTAGCTGCAGTCTATTTGGTAAAGTTGCGGCGACACAACTGCAGTCTATGTGGTAAAGTTGTGCCCACACAGCTGCAGGTTATGTGGTAAATTTGTGCCCATATTGCTGCAGTCTTTGTGCTAAAGTTTAGCCCAAGTTGCTGCAGTCTATGTGGTAAAGTTGTGCCCACACAGCTGCAGTCTATGTGGTAAAGTTGTGCCCATACAGCTGCAATATATGCGGTAAAGCTGTGCCCTTACAGCTGCAGGTTATGTGGTAAAGTTGTGCCCATATTGCTGCAGTCTATGTGGTAAAGCTGTGCCCACACAGCTGTAGTCTACATAGCACAGATATGCCCTCACAGCTGCAGACTATGTGGTAAAGTTGTGCCCACGAAGCTGCAATCTATATGGTAAACTTGTGCCCATACAACTGCAGTCTATACGGTAAACATAGTCCCACACTGCTGCACTCTATATGGTACAGTTATGCTCATACAGCTGCAGTCCATATGGTAAACATACTCCCACACTGCTGCAGTCTACAATGTAAAGTTGTGCCCATACAGTTGCAGTCTATGTGATATAGTTGTGTCCACATTGCTGCAGTCTCTGTGGTAAACCTGTCCCTACAGAGCTGCAGTCTATTTGGTAAAGTTGTGCCCACATAGCTGCAGTATATGTGGTAGAGGTTTGCCCACACAGCTGCAGTCTATGTGGTAAAGTTGTGCCTGTGTAGCTGCAGTCTATGTGGTAAAGTTGTGCCCACGTAGCTGCAGTATATGTGGTAAAGTTGTGCCCACACAGCTGCAGTCTAGGTGGTAAAGTTTTGCCCACACAGCTGCAGTCTAGGTGGTAAAGTTTTGCCCACACAGCTGCAGTCTAAATGGTAAAGTTGTGCCCAAACGGCTGCAGTCCACGTGGTAAAGTTGTGCCCATGTATCTGCGGTCTATGTGGTAAAGTTATGCCCTCACAGCTGCGGACTATGGAGTACATTGGTGCCCACACAGCTGCAGTCTATGTGGTTATGTTGTGCCCACGTAGCTGCAGACTATGTTGCAAAGTTGTGCCCACGAAGCTGCAATCTATATGGTAAACTTGTGTCCATACAACTGCAGTCTATACGGTAAACATAGTCCCACACGGCTGCACTCTATATGGTACAGTTATGCCCATACAGCTGCAGTCCATATGGAAAACATACTCCCACACTGCTGCAGTCTACATGGTAAAGTTGTGCCCACACAGCTGCAGTATATGTGGTAGAGGTCTGCCCACACATCTGCAGTCTATGTGGTAACGTTGTGCCCACACAGCTGCAGTCTATGTGTTAAAGTTGTGCCCACACAGCTGCAGTCTATGTGGTAACGTTGTGCCTGCGTAGCTGCAGTCCATTTGGTAAAGTTGTGCTCAGACAGCTGCAGTCTATGTGGTAAAGTTGTGCCCACGTAGCTGCAGTATATGTGGTAAAGTTGTGCCCACACAGCTGCAGTCTAGGTGGTAAAGTTTTGCCCACGTAGCTGCAGTCTATTTGGTAAAGTTGTGCCCAAACGACTGCAGTCCATGCGGTAAAGTTGTGCCCACGTAGCTGCGGTCTATGTGGTAAAATTGTGCCCAGACAGCTACAATGTATGTGGTAAAGCTGTGCCCACATAACTGTAGTCTAGGTGGCACAGATAATCCCTCACAGCTGCAGTCTATGTGGTACATTGGTGCCCACACAGCTGCAGTCTATGTGGTAAAATTGTGCCCACGGAGCTGCAGTCTATGTGGGAAAGTTGTGCCCGCCCAGCTGTAGTCTATATGGTAAAGTTGTGCCCACACAGCTGCAGTGTATGGGGTAATGTTTTGCCCACACTACTGCAGTCTATGTGGTAAAGTTGTGCCCACTCAGCTGCAGTCTATGTTGTAAAGCTGTGCCCACACATCTTCAGTCTACGTGATACAGAAATGCCCATACTGCTGCAGTCTATTCGGTAAGGTTGTGCCTAGGCAGCTGTAGTCTATGTGGTATATTTGTGCCCACACAGCTGCAGTCTATGTGCTAAAGCTGTGCCCAGGCAGCTGCAGTCTATGTGGTAAAGTTGTGCCCACACAGCTGCAGTTTTGGTGGTAAATTTGTGCCCAGACGGCTGCAGCCTAATTGGTAAAGTTGTGCCCGGACAGCTGCAGTGTAAGTGGTAAAGCTGTGCCCACACAACTGCAGTCTATGTGGTAAAGCTGAGCCCAAGTAGCTGCAGTCTATATGGTAAAGTTGTGCCTATAAAGCTGCAGAATATATGGTAAAGTTGTGCCCACCCAGCTGCAGTCTATGTGGTAAAGTTGTGCCCAGTCAGCTGCAATATATGCGGTAAAGCTGTGCCCACACGTAGTACAGATATGCCTTCACAGTTGCAGTCTATGTGGTAAAGTGGTCCCCAAGTATCCACAGTCTATATGGTAAAGTTGTGCCCTCACCTCTGCAATCTATGTGGTAAAGTTGTGCCCACACAGCTGCAGTCTATGTGGCAAAGTTATGCCCACACAGCTGCAGTCTATGTGGTAACGTTCTGCCCATACAACTGCTGTCTGAATGGTAAACATAGTCCCACACTGCTGCACTCTATATGGTAAAGTTGTGCCCATACAGCTGCAGTCTATATGGTAAACATAGTCCCACACTGCTGCAGTCTACATGGTAAAGTTGTGCCCACACAGCTGCAGTCTATGTGATATAGTTGTGCCCACGTAGCTGCAGACTCTGTGGTAAACACGTGCCCACACAGCAGCAGGTTATGTGGTAAATTTGTGCCCATATTGCTGCAGTCTATGTGGTAAAGTTGTGCCCTTACAGCTGCAGTCTACATAGCACAGATATGCCTTCACAGCTGCAGACTATGTGGTAAAGTTGTGCTCACGAAGCTGCAATCTATATGGTAAACCTGTGCCCATATAACTGCAGTCTATACGGTAAACATAGTCCCACACTGCTGCACTCTATATGGTACAGTTTTGCCCATACAGCTGCAGTCTATATGGTAAACATACTCCCACACTGCTGCAGTCTACGTGGTAAAGTTGTGCCCATACAGCTGCAGTCAATGTGATATAGTTGTTTCCACATAGCTGCAGTCTCTGTGGTAAACCTGTGCCTACAGAGCTGCAGTCTATGTGGTAAAGCTGTGCCCACACAGCTGCAGTCTATGTGGTAACATTGTGCCCAAACCCCTACAGTCCATGTGTTAAAGTTGTGCCCACACAGCTGCAGTCTATGTGGTAAATGTATGTCTGCGTAGCTGCAGTCCATTTGGTTAACTTGTGCCCAGACAGCTGCAGTCTATGTGGTAAAGTTGTGCCCACGTAGCTGCAGTCTATGTGGTAAAGTTATGCCCACACAGCTGCAGGCTAGGTGGTAAAGTTTTGCCCACACAGGTGCAGTCTAAGTGGTAAAGTTGTGCCCATGTAGCTGCGGTCTATGTGGTAAAATTGTGCCCAGACAGCTACAATGGATGTGGTAAAGCTGTGCCCACATACTGTAGTCTAGGTGGCACAGATAAGCCCTCACAGCTGCAGTCTATGTGATACATTGGTGCCCACACAGCTGCAGTCTATGTGGTAAAAATGTGGCCACATAGCTGCAGTCAATGTGGGAAAGTTGTGCCTGCCCAGCTGTAGTCTATATGGTAAAGTTGTGCCCATACAGCAGCAGTCTATGTGGTAAAGTTGTGCTCACACAGCTGCAGACTATATGGTAAAGTTGTGCCCAGAAAGCTGCAGACTATTGGTAAAATTGCATCCAAAAAGTTGCAGACTATGTTTTAAAGCTGTGCCCACACAGCTGCAGTGTATGGGGTAAAGTTGTGTCCAGGTAGCTGGAGTCTAGGTGGTAAAGCTGTTCCCAACCAGCTGCAATCTATGTGTTAAAGCTGCACCCATACAGCTTCAGTGTATGGGGTAAAGTTGTGCCCACACTGCTGCAGTCTATGTGGTAAGGTTGTGCCCAGGTAGCAGCAGTCTAGGTGGTAAAGCTGTGCCCACCCAGCTGCAATCTATGTGTTAAAGCTGCGCCCATACAGCTGCTGTCTATGTGGTAAAGGTGTGCCCATACAGCTGCAGTCTATATGGTAAAGTTGTGCCAACACTGCTGCAGTCTATGTTGGAAAGTTGTGCCCACGTAGCTGCAGTCTATATGGTAAAGTTGTGCCCACACAGCTGCAGTTTATGTGATAAAGTTGTTCCCATGCAGCTGCAGTCTATGTGGTAAAGTTGTGCCCAAGTATCTGCAATCTATATGGTAAAGTTGTGCCCACACCTCTGCAATCTATGTGTTTAAGTTGTGCCCATACAGCTGCAGTCTATGTGGCAAAGTTATGCCCTCACAGCTGCGGACTATGGAGTACATTGGTGCACAAACAACTGCAGTCTATGTGGTAAAGCTGTGCCCACGTAGCTGCAGTCTGTTTGGTAAAGTTGTGCCCACTAAGCTGCAGGCTATGTGGTAAAGTTGTGCCCACGTCGCTGCAGTCTATGTGGTAAAGTTGTGCTCACACAGCTGCAGTCTAGGTGGTAAAGTTTTGCCCACATAGCTGCAGTCTATATGGTAAAGTTGTGCCCAAACGGCTGCAGTCCACGTGGTAAAGTTGTGCCCACACAGCTGCGGTCCATGTGGTAAAGTTGTGCTCAGACAGCTACAATGTATGTGGTAAAGCTGTGCCCACATAACTGTAGTGTAGGTGGCACAGATATGCTCTCATAGCTGCAGACTATGTGGTACATTGGTGTCCACACAGCTGCAGTCCATGTGGTAAAATTGTGCCCACGTAGCTGCAGTCTATGTGGGAAAGTTGTGCCCGCCCAGCTGTAGTCCCTGTGGTTAAGTTGTGCCCATACAGCAGCAGTCTATGTGGTAAAGATGCGCTCATACAGCTGCCGTCTATCTGGTAAAGTTGTGCCCAGAAAGCTGCAGACTATTGGTAAAATTGCGTCCAAAAAGTTGCAGACTATGTTGTAAAGCTGTGCCCACACAGCTGCAGTGTATGGGGTAAAGCTGTGCCCAGGTAGCAGCAGTCTAGGTGGTAATGCTGTGTCCACCCAGCTGCAATCTATGTGTTAAATTTGTGCCCATACGGCTGCAGTCTATGTGGTAAAGTTGTGCCAGCACTGCTGCAGTCTATTTGGGAAAGCTGTGCCCAAGTAGCTGCAGTCTATGTGGTAAAGTTGTGCCCATACAGCTGCAGTTTATGTGATAAAGTTGTGCCCACACAGCTGCAGTCTATGTGGCAAAGTTATACCCTCACAGCTGCGGACTATGGAGTACATTGGTGCACAAACAGCTGCAGACTATGTGGTAAAGCTGTGCCCACGTAGCTGCAGACTATGTTGTAAAGTTATGCCCATACAGCTGCAGTCTATGTGATATAGTTGTGCCCACATAGCTACAGTCTATGTGGTAATCCTGTGCCTACAGAGCTGCAGTCTATTTGGTAAAGTTGTGACCACATAGCTGCAGTATATGTGGTAAAGGTCAGCCCACACAACTACAGTCTATATGGTAAAGTTGTGCCCAAACCCCTGCAGTCCATGTGGTAAAGTTGTGACCATAGAGCTGCAGTCTATGTGATATAGTTGTGCCCACCCAGCTGCAGTCTATGTGATAAAGCTGTGCCCACACAGCTGCAGGTTATGTGGTAAATCTGTTCCCATATTGCTGCAGTCTTTGTGCTAAAGTTGTGCCCAAGTTGCTGCAGTCTATGTGGTAAAGTTGTGCCCTTACAGCTGCAGTCTACTTAGCACAGATATGCCTTCACAGCTGCAGTCTTTGTGATAAAGTTGTGCCCACGAGGCTGCAATCTATATGGTAAACTTGTGCCCGTACAACTGCAGTCTATACGGTAAACATAGTCCCACAGTGCTGCACTCTATTGGTACAGTTATGCCCATACAGCTGCAGTCCATATGGTAAACACACCCCCACACTGCTGCAGTCTACATGGTGAAGTTGTGCCCATACAGCTGCAGTCTATATGATATAGTTGTGTTCACATAGCTGCAGTCTCTGTGGTAAACCTGTGCCTACAGAGCTGCAGTCTAGGTGGTAAAGTTGTACCCATGTAGCTGCAGTCTATGTGGTAAAGTTGTGCCCACACAGCTGCAGTCTCTGTGGTAAAGTTGTGCCCAGGTAGCAGCAGTCTACGTGGTAAAGTTGTGCCCACCCAGCTGCAATCTATGTGTTAAAGTTGTGCCCATACAGCTGCAGTCTATGTGGTAAAGGTGTGTCCATGCAGCTGCAGTCTATATGGTAAAGTTGTGCCAACACTGCTGCAGTCTATGTGGGAAAGCTGTGCCCACGTAGCTGCAGTCTATATGGTAAAGTTGTGCCCACACAGCTGCAGTTTATGTGATAAAGTTGTGCCCATAGAGCTGCAGCCTATGTGGCAAAGTTATGCCCTCACAGCTGCAGTCTAAGTGGTAAACATAGTCCCACACTGCTGCAGTCTACGTGGTAAAGTTGTGCCCATACAGCTGCAGTCTAAGTGGTAAACATAGTCCCACACTGCTGCAGTCTACGTGGTAAAGTTGCGCCCACACTGCTGCAGTCTACGTGGTAAAGTTGTGCCCATACAGCTGCAGTCGATGTGGGAAAGTTGTGCCCAAGTATCCGCAGTCTATATTGTAAAGTTGTGCCCACACCTCTGCAATCTATGTGTGGAAGTTGTGCCCACACAGCTGCAGTCTATGTGGCAAAGTTATGCCCTCACAGCTGCGGACTATGGAGTACATTGGTGCCCACACAGCTGCAGTCTATGTGGTAAAGCTGTGCCCACGTAGCTGCAGACTATGTTGTAAAGTTGTGCCCACCCAGCTGCAGTCTATATGGTAAAGTTAAGCCCATACAGCTGCAGTCTATATGGTAAACATAGTCCTACACTGCTGCAGTCTACGTGGTAAAGTTGTGCCCATACAGCTGCAGTCTATATTGTAAAGTTGTGCCCACACCTCTGCAATCTATGTGTTAAAGTTGTGCCCACACAGCTGCAGTCTATGTGGTAAAGCTGTGCCCACGTAGCTGCAGACTATGTGATATAGTTGTGCCCACATAGCTGCAGTCTCTGTGGTAATCCTGTGCCTACAGAGCTGCAGTCTATTTGGTAAAGTTGTGCCCACATAGCTGCAGTACATGTGGTAAAGGTCTGCCCACACAACTACAGTCTATGTGGTAACATTGTGCCCAAAGCCCTGCAGTCCATGTGGTAAAGCTGTGCCCACACAGCTGCAGTCTACGTGGTAAAGTTGTGGCCACGTAGCTGCAGTCTATGTGGTAAAGTTGTGCTCACACAGCTGCAGTCTAGGTGGTAAAGTTTTGCCCACACAGCTGCAGTCTAAATGGTAAAGTTGTGCCCAAACGTCTGCAGTCCACGTGGTAAAGTTGTGCCCATGGAGCTGCAGTCTATTTGGTAAAGTTGTGCCCAGACAGCTACAATGTATGTGGTAAAGCTGTGCCCACATAACTGTAGTCTAGGTGGCACAGATATGCTCTCACAGCTGCAGACTATGTGGTAAAGTTGTGCTCATACAGCTGCAGTCTATGTGGTAAAGTTGTGCCCAGAAAGCTGCAGACTATTGGTAAAATTGTGTCCAAAAAGTTGCAGACTATGTTGTAAAGCCGTGCCCACACAGCTTCAGTGTATGGGGTAAAGTTGTGACCACACTCCTGCTGTCTATGTGGTAAAGTTGTGCCCAGGTAGCTGCAGTCTACGTGGTAAGGTTGCGCCCACCCAGCTGCAGTCTATATGGTAAAGTTGTGCCAACACTGCTGCAGTCTATGTGGGAAAGCTGTGCCCACGTAGCTGCAGTCTATATGGTAAAGTTGTGCCCACACAGCTGCAGTTTTTGTGATAAAGTTGTGGCCATACAGCTGCAGTCTATGTGGCAAAGTTATGCCCTCACAGCTGCAGACTATGGAGTACATTGGTGCCCACACAGCTGCAGTCTATGTGGTAAAGCTGTGCCCACACAGCTGCAGTCTTTGTGATATAGTTGTGCCCACATAGCTGCAGACTCTGTGGTAAAGTTGTGCCCACACAGCTGCAGTCTATTTGGTAAAGTTGCGTCCAAACAACTGCAGTCTATGTGGTAAAGCTGTGCCCACACAGCTGCAGGTTATGTGGTAAATTTGTTCCCATATTGCTGCAGTCTTTGTGCTAAAGTTGTGCCCAAGTTGCTGCAGTCTATGTGGTAAAGTTGTGCCCTTACAGCTGCAGTCTACATAGCACAGATATGCCTTCACAGCTGCAGACTTTGTGATAAAGTTGTGCCCACAAAGCTGCAATCTATATGGTAAACTTGTGCCCATATAACTGCAGTCTATACGGTAAACATAGTCCCACAGTGCTGCATTCTATATGGTACAGTTATGCCCATACAGCTGCCGTCCATATGGTAAACACACTCCCACACTGCTGCAGTCTACATGGTGAAGTTGTGCCCATACAGCTGCAGTCTATGTGATATAGTTGTTTCCACATAGCTGCAGTCTCTGTGGTAAACCTGTGCCTACAGAGCTGCAGTCTATGTGGTAAAATTGTGCCCACACAGCTGCAGTCTATGTGGTAAAGTTGTGCCCACACAGCTGCAGTCTATGTGGTAAAGTTGTGCCCACGTAGCTGCAGTCTATTTGGTAAAGTTGTGCCAACGTAGCTGCAGTCTATGTGGTAACATTGTGCCCAGGCAGCTACAATGTATGTGGTAAAGCTGTGCCCGCATAACTGTAGTCTAGGTGGCACAGATAAGCCCTCATGCTGCAGACTATGTGGTACATTAGTGCCCACACAACTGCAGTCTATGTGGTAAAATTGTGCCCACGTAGCTTCAGTCTATGTGGGAAAGTTGTGCCCGCCCAGCTGTAGTCTATATGGTAAAGTTGTGCCCAAAGAGCAGCATTCTATGTGGTAAAGTTGTGCTCACACAGCTGCAGTCTATATGGTAAAGATGTGCCCAGAAAGCTGCAGACTATTGGTAAAACTGCGTCCAAAAAGTTGCAGACCATGTTGTAAAGCTGTGCACACACAGCTGCAGTGTATGGGGTAAAGTTGTGCCAACACAGCTGCAGTCTATGTGGGAAAGCTGTGCCCACATAGCTGCAGTCTATATGGTAAAGTTGTGCCCACACAGCTGCAGTTTATGTGATAAAGTTCTGCCCATACAGCTGCAGTCTATGTGTTAAAGTTGTGCCCATACAGCTGCAGTCGATGTGGTAAAGTTGTGCCCAAGTATCCGCAGTCTATATAGTAAAGTTGTGCCCACACCTCTGCAATCTATGTGTTTATGTTGTGCCCATACAGCTGCATTCTATGTGGCAAAGTTATGCCCTCACAGCTACGGACTATGGAGTACATTGGTGCACAAACAGCTGCAGACTATGTGGTAAAGTTGTGCCCAAGTAGCTGCAGACTATGTTGTAAAGTTGTGCCCACCCAGCTGCAGTCTATATGGTAAACATAGTCCCACACTGCTGCACTCTATATGGTAAAGTTGTGCCCATGCAGCTGCAGTCTATGTGGTAAACATAGTCCCACACTGCTGCAGTCTACGTGGTAAAGTTGTGCCCATGCAGCTGCAGTCTATGTGATATAGCTGTGCCCACACAGCTGCAGTCTATTTGGTAAAGTTGCGGCCACACAACTGCAGTCTATGTGGTAAAGTTGTGCCCAAGTATCCGCAGTCTATCTGCTAAAGTTGTGCCCACATCTCTGCAATCTATGTGTTAATGTTGTGCCCACACAGCTGCAGTCTATGTGGCAAAGTTATGCCCTCACATCTTTGGACTATGGAGAACATTGGTGCAGAAACAGCTGCAGTCTATGTGGTAAAGTTGTGCCCACCCAGCTGCAGTCTATGTGATATAGTTGTGTCTACATAGCTGAAGTCTCTGTGGTAAACCTGTGCCTACAGAGCTGCAGTCTATCTGGTAAAATTGTGCCCACATAGCTGCAGTACATGTGGTAAAGGTCTGCCCACACAACTACAGTCTATGTGGTAACATTGTGCCCAAAGCCCTGCAGTCCATGTCTTAAAGCTGTGCTCACACAGCTGCAGTCTATGTGGTAAAGTTGTGCCCACACAGCTGCATTCTATGTGGTAAAGTTGTGCCCACACAACTGCAGTCTATATGGTATAGTTGTGCCCACACAGCTGCAGTCTATATGGTAAATTTGTGCTCACACAGCTGCAGTCTATGTGGTAAAGCTGTGCCCATGTAGCTGTAGTCTATATGGTAAAGTTAAGCCCATACAGCTGCAGTCTATGTGATAAGATTGTGCCCATACAGCTGCAGTTTATGTGGTAAACATAGGTCCACACAGCTGCAGTCTATGTGATAAGATTGTGCCCATACAGCTGCAGTTTATGTGGTAAACATAGGTCCACACAGCTGCAGTCTATGTGATAAAGTTGGGCCCACACAGCTACAGTCTACGTGGTACAGAAACACCCATACTGCTGCAGTCTATTTGGTTAAATGGTGCCCACAAAGCTGCAGTATATGTGGTAAAGTTGTGCCCACACAGCTGCAGTTTATGTGATAAAGTTGTGCCCATACAGCTGCAGCCTATGTGGCAAAGTTATGCCCTCACAGCTGCGGACTATGGAGTACATTGGTGTCCACACAGCTGCAGTCTATGTGGTAAAGCTGTGCATTACTACATAGACTGCAGCTGTGTAAGCACAACTTTACCACAAAGACTGCAGCTGTGTGGGCACAGGTTTACCACATCGATTGCAGCTGTCCGGGCACAAGTTCACCATAGACCGCAGCTGTGTGGGCACAACTTTACCGCACACTGCAGCTGTGTGGGCACAAATTTACCACATAGACTGCAGCTGTGTGGGCACAACTTTACCACTTAGACTGCAGCTGTGTGGGCACAGCTTTACCAACAAGACTGCAGCTGTGTGGGCACAACTTTACCACTTAGACTGCAGCTGTGTGGGCACAGCTTTACCAACAAGACTGCAGCTGTGTGGGCACAACTTTAGCACATAGACTGGAAGCTGTGTGGGCACAAATCTAACATATAGACTGCAGCTGTGTGGGCACAATTTTACGATATAGACTGCAGCTGTGTGGGCACAACTTTCCACATAGACCGCAGCTGTGTGGGCAGAACATTAGAACTTACACTGAAGCTGTGTGGGCACAACATTACCACATAGACTTCAGCTGTGTGGGCGCAACTTTACCATATAGACCTCAGCTGTGTGGGCACAGCTTTAGCACATAGACTGCAGCTGTGTGGGCACAAGTTTACCATATAGACCGCAGCTGTGTGGGCAGAACTTCAGAACTTACACATAGACTTCAGCTGTGTGGGCACAACTTTACCATATAGACCGAAGCTGTGTGGGCACAACTTTAGCAAAGAGGCTGCAGCTTGGTGGGCACAAGTTAACATATAGACTGCAGCTGTGTTGGCACAACTTTGCAAATAGACTGAAGCAGTGTGGGCAAACAGTACTGCACAGCTGCAGTCTATGTGTTAATGTTGTGCCAACACAGCTGCAGTGTACATGATCAAGTTGTCCTCACACAGCTGCAGTCTATGTGGTAAAGTTGTGGCCACACAGCTGCAGTCTATGTGGTAAAGTTGTGCCCATACTGCTGCAGTCTATACGGTAAAGTTGTGCCCATACTGCTGCAGTCTATTGGGTAAAGTTGTGCCCAGACAAGCGCAGTCTATGTGGTAAAGCTGTGCCCACACAGCTTCAGTCTACATGGTACAGAAATGCCCATACGTCTTCAGTCTATTTGGTAAACTTGTGCCCATACTGCTGCAATCTATTTGCTAAAGTTGTGCACAGAAAGGTACAGTCTATGTGGTAAAGCTGTGCCCACACATCTTCAGTTTAAATGGTACAGAAATGCCCATACTGATGCAGTCTATTTGGTAAGGTTGTGCCCACACAACTGCAGTCTATGTGGTATAGTTGTGCCCACACAACTGCAGTCTATGTGGTATAGTTGTGCCCACACAGCTGCAGTCTATATGGTATAGTGCCCACACAGCTGCAGTCTATATGGTAAATTTGTGCTCACACAGCTGCAGTCTATGTGGTAAAGCTGTGCCCATGTAGCTGTAGTCTATATGGTAAAGTTAAGCCCATACAGCTGCAGTCTATGTGATAAGATTGTGCCCATACAGCTGCAGTTTATGTGGTAAACATAGGTCCACACAGCTGCAGTCTATGTGAAAAGATTGTGCCCATACAGCTGCAGTTTATGTGGTAAACATAGGTCCACACAGCTGCAGTCTACGTGATAAAGTTGTGCCCACACAGCTACAGTCTACGTGGTACAGAAACACCCATAATGCTGCAGTCTATTTGGTTAAATGGTGCCCACAAAGCTGCAGTCTATGTGGTAAAGTTGTGCCCACACAGCTGCAGTTTATGTGATAAAGTTGTGCCCATACAGCTGCAGCCTATGTGGCAAAGTTATGCCCTCACAGCTGCGGACTATGGAGTACATTGGTGTCCACACAGCTGCAGTCTATGTGGTAAAGCTGTGCATTACTACATAGACTGCAGCTGTGTAAGCACAACTTTACCACATAGACTGCAGCTATGTGGGCACAACTTTACCACAAAGACTGCAGCTGTGTGGGCACAGGTTTACCACATCGATTGCAGCTGTCCGGGCACAAGTTCACCATAGACCGCAGCTGTGTGGGCACAACTTTACCGCACACTGCAGCTGTGTGGGCACAAATTTACCACATAGACTGCAGCTGTGTGGGCACAACTTTACCACTTAGACTGCAGCTGTGTGGGCACAGCTTTACCAACAAGACTGCAGCTGTGTGGGCACAACTTTAGCACATAGACTGGAAGCTGTGTGGGCACAAATCTAACACATAGACTGCAGCTGTGTGGGCACAATTTTACGATATAGACTGCAGCTGTGTGGGCACAACTTTCCACATAGACCGCAGCTGTGTGGGCAGAACTTTAGAACTTACACTGAAGCTGTGTGGGCACAACATTACCATATAGACCTCAGCTGTGTGGGCACAACTTTAGCACATAGACTGCAGCTGTGTGGGCACAAGTTTACCATATAGACCGCAGCTGTGTGGGCAGAACTTCAGAACTTACACATAGACTTCAGCTGTGTGGGCACAACTTTACCATATAGACCGAAGCTGTGTGGGCACAACTTTAGCAAAGAGGCTGCAGCTTGGTGGGCACAAGTTAACATATAGACTGCAGCTGTGTTGGCACAACTTTGCAAATAGACTGAAGCAGTGTGGGCAAACAGTACTGCACAGCTGCAGTCTATGTGTTAATGTTGTGCCAACACAGCTGCAGTGTACATGATCAAGTTGTCCTCACACAGCTGCAGTCTATGTGGTAAAGTTGTGGCCACACAGCTGCAGTCTATGTGGTAAAGTTGTGCCCGTACTGCTGCCTTCTATACGGTAAAGTTGTGCCCATACTGCTGCAGTCTATTGGGTAAAGTTGTGCCCAGACAGGCGCAGTCTATGTGGTAAAGCTGTGCCCACACAGCTTCAGTCTACATGGTACAGAAATGCCCATACGTCTTCAGTCTATTTGGTAAACTTGTGCCCATATTGCTGCAATCTATTTGCTAAAGTTGTGCACAGAAAGGTACAGTCTATGTGGTAAAGCTGTGCCCACACATCTTCAGTCTACATGGTACAGAAATGCCCATACTGATGCAGTCTATTTGGTAAGGTTGTGCCCACACAGCTGCAGTCTATGTGGTAAACTTGTGCCCAGACAGCTGCAGTCTATGTGGTAAATCTGTTCCCACAAAACTGTAGTCAATGTGGTATAATTGTGCCCACACAGCTGCATACTATGTGGTAAAGTGGTGCACACACACCTGCAGTCTATGTGGTAAAATTGTGCCCAAGTATCTGCAGTCTATATGGTAAAGTTGTGCCCACGCATCTGCAATCTATGTGTTAAAGTTGTGCCAACACCGCTGCAGACTATGTGGCAAAGTTATGCCCTCACAGCTGCAGACTATGGGGTACATTGGTGCCCACACAGCTGCAGTCTATATTGTAAAGTTGTGCCCACATAGCTGCAGTATATGTGGTAAAGTTGTGCCCATACAGCTGCAGTCTATGTGGTAAAGGTGTGCCCACGCAGCTGCAGTCTATATGGTAACGTTGTCCCCATACAACTGCTGTCTATATGGTAAACATACTCCCACACTGCTGCAGTCTACATGGTAAAGTTGTGCCCATACAGCTGCAGTCTATGTGATATAGTTGTGCCCACATAGCTGCAGACTCTGTGGTAAACCTGTGCCCACACAACTGCAGTCTTTGTGGTAAACCTGTGCCCACACAGTTGCAGTCTACATGGTAAACTTGTGCCCTCACAGCTGTAGTCTTTGTTGTAATGTTGTGCCCACGTCGCTGCAGTCTATGTGGTAAAGTTGTGCCCAAACAGGTGCAGTCTATGTGGTAAAGTTGTGCCCAAACAGGTGCAGTCTATGTGGTAAAGTTGTGCCCATACAGCTGCAGTCTATGTGGTAAACCTGTGCCTACATAGCTGCAGTCTATTTGGTAAAGTTGTGCCCACACAGCTGCAGTATATGTGGTAAAGTTCTGCCCACACAGCTGCAGTCTATGTGGTAAAGTTGTGCCCACGTAGCTGCAGTCTATGTGGTAAAGCTGTGCCCATACTGCTGCAGTCTATATGGTAACATTGTGCCCAAACCCCTGCAATCCATGTGGTTAAGCTGTGCCCACACAGCTGCAATCTATGTGGTAACGTTGTGCCCATGTAGCTGCAGTCTATGTGGTAAAGCTGTGCCCACAATGCTGCAGTCTATGTGGTAAACTTGTACCCACATAGCTGCAGTCCATTTGGTAAAGTTGTGCCCAGACAGCTGCAGGCTATGTGGTAAAGTTGTGCCCACGTAACTGTAGTCTAGGTGGCACAGATATGCTCTCACAGCTGCAGGCTATGTGGTAAAGTTGTGCCCAGGTAGCTGCAGTCTATGAGGTAAAGTTTTGCCCAGAGTGCTGCAGGCTATGTGGTAGAGTTGTGCCATGTAGCTGCAGTCTATGTGGTAATGTTGTGCCCACACAGCTGCAGTCTAGGTGGTAAAGTTTTGCCCACACAGCTGCAGTCTAAATGGTAAATTTGTGCCCAAACAGCTGCAGTCCAAGTGGTAAAGCTGTGCCCACGTAGCTGCATCTATGTGGTAAAATTGTGCCCGGACAGCTACAATGTATGTGGTAAAGCTTTGTCCAAATAACTGTAGTCTAGGTGGCTCAGATAAGCCCTCACAGCAGCTGTCTATGTGGTAAAAGTGTGCCCAAGTAGCTGCCGTCTATGTGGCAAAGCTGTGCCCATACAGCAGCAGTCTATGTGGTAAAGTTGTGCTCACACAGCTGCAGTCTATATGGTAAAGTTGTGCCCACAAAGCTGCAGACTATTGGTAAAATTGCGCCCAAAAAGTTGCAGACTATGTTGTAAAGTTGTGACCACATGTAGCACAGATATGCCTTAATAGCTGCAGACTATGTGGTAAAGTGGTGCCCACGAAGTTGCAATCTATATGGTAAACTTGTGCCCATACAACTGCAGTCTATACGGTAAACATAATCCCACACTGCTGCACTCTATATGGTACAGTTATGCCCATACAGCTGCAGTCTATATGGTAAACACACTCCCACACTGCTGCAGTCTACATGGTAAAGATGTGCCCATACAGCTGCAGTCAATGTGATATAGTTGTGTCCACATAGCTGCAGTCTCTGTGGTAAACCTGTGCCTACACAGCTGCAGTCTATTTGGTAAAGTTGTGCCCCTACAGCTGCAGTATATGTGGTAGATTTCTGCCCACACAGCTGCAGTCTATATGATAAAGTTGTGCCTACACAGCTGCAGTCTATTTGGTAAAATTCTGCCCACACAGCTGCAGTCTATGTGGTAACATTGTGCCCAAACCCCTGCAGTCCATGTGGTAAAGCTGTGCCCACACAGCTGCAGTCTATGTGGTAAATTTGTGCCCACGTAGCTGCAGTCTATGTGGTAAAGTTGTGCCTAGACAGGTGCAGTCTATGTGGTAAAGTTTTGTCCACAAAGATGCAGTCCATTTGGTAAAGTTGTGCCCAAACAGGTGCAGTCTATGTGGTAAAGTTGTGCCCTTACAGCTGTAGTCTGTGTGGTAAATTGGGGCCCACAGAGCGAGAGTCTATGTGATGAAGTGGTGCCCACGTAGCTGCAGTCTAGGTGGTAAAGTTGTGCCCATACAGCTACAGTCTATGTGGTACAGGTATGCCCACACAGCTTCAGTCTATGTGGTAAAGTTGTGTCCACATAAATGCAGACTATTAGGTAAAGTTGTGCCCACACTGCTGCAGTCTATGTGCTAAAGATGCGCCCACACACTTGCAGTCTATATGGTAAAGTTGTGCCCAAATGGCTGCAGTCTATATGGTTAATGTGTGTCCACACAGATGCAGTCTATGTGGTAAAGTTGTGCCCAACAAGCTGCAGTCCATGTGGTAAAGTTGTGCCCACAGAGCTGCAGTTTATGTGATAAAATTGTGCCCACACACCTGCAGTCTATGTGGTAAAGCTGTGCCCATACAGCTGTAGTCTACATGGTAAACATAGTCCCATACCGCTGCAGTCCATATGGTAAAGTGCTGCCCACACAGCTGCAGTCTATGTGTTAAAGTTGAGCCAATGTATCTGCAGTCTATGTGGTAAACGTGTGCCCACACTGCTGCAGTCTACATGTTAAAGTTGTGCCCATGTATCTGCAGTCTATCTTGCACAGTTGTGCCCACACTGCTGCAGTCTATGTTGTAAAGCTGTGCCCACACTGCTGCAGTCTATGTGGTAAAGTAGTGCCCACACTGCTGCAGACTATGTGTTAAAGTTGTGCCCATGTATCTGCAGCCTATGTGTTAAAGTTGTGCCCACGTATCTGCAGCCTATGTGGTAAGTTTGTGCTCACACAGCTGCAGCCTATAGGTTAAAACTGTGCCCATACAGTGGCAGTATATATGATGAATTGTGTCTACAAAGCTGCAGTCTATGTGGTAAAGTTGTATCGATACAGCTGCAGTTTTTGGGGTAAAGTTGTGTCCATACAGCTGCAGTCGATGTGCTAAAGCTGTGCCCAGGCAGCTGCAGTCTACGTGGTAAAGTTGTGCCCACGTAGCTGCAGTCTATATGTTAAAGTTGTGCCCACACAGCTGCAGTCTATGTGGTAAAGTTGTACCCACACAGCTACAGTCTGTGTGGTAAAATTGTGCCCAGACAGCTGCAGCCTATTTGGTACAGTTGTGCCCAGACAGCTGCAATATATGCAGTAAAGCTGTGCCCACACAGCTTTAGTCTACGTAGCACAGATATGCCCTCACAGCTGCAGACTACGTGGTAAAGTTGTGCCCATGAAGCTGCTGTCTATATGGTAAACCTGTGCTCATACAACTGCAGTCTAGACGGTAAACGTAGTCCCACACTGCTGCACTCTATATGGTACAGTTATGCCCATACAGCTGCAGTCTATATGGTAAACATACTCCCACACTGCTGCAGTCTACGTGGTAAAGCTGTGCCCATATAGCTGCAGTCTATGTGATATAGTTGTGCCCACATAGCTGCAGTCTCTGTGGTAAACCTGTGCCTATATAGCTGGAGTCTATTTGGTAAATTTGTGCCCAACACAGCAGCAGTATATGTGATAGAGTTCTGCCCACACAGCTGCAGTCTATGTGGTAACATTGTGCCCAAACCCCTGCAGTCTACGTGGTAAAGTTGTGCCCACGTAGCTGCAGTCTATATGTTAAAGTTGTGCCCACACTGCTGCAATCTATGTGGTAAAGTTGTGACCACACAGCTGCAGTCCATGTGGTACAGTTGTGCCCAGACAGCCGCAATATATGTGGTAAAGCTGTGCCCACATAGCTGCAGTCTATGTGGTAATGTTGTGCCCATACTGCTGCGGTCTATGTGGTAAATTTGTGCCCATGTTGCTGCAGTCTACGTGGTACATTTCTTCCCGGACAGATGCAGTCTCTATGGTGAAGTTGTGCCCACACATCTGCAATCTATGTGTTAAAGTTGTGCCCATACCGCTGCAGTCTATGTGGCAAAGTTATGCCCTCACAGCTGCAGACTATGGGGTACATTGGTGCCCACACAGCTGCAGTCTATGCGGTAAAGTTGTGCCCACGTAGCCGCAGTCTATGTGGTAAAGTTGTGCCCACCCGCTGCAGTCTATATGGTAAAGTTGTGCCCATGCAGCTGCAGTCTATATGGTAAACATAGTCCCACACAGCTGCAGTATACATGGTAAAGTTGTGCCCATAAAGCGGCAGTCTATGCGATATAGGTGTGCCCATGTAGCTGCAGTCTCTGTGGTAAACGTGTGCCCACACAGCTGCAGTCTATTTGGTAAAGTTGTGGCCACACAACTGCAGTCTTTGTGGTAAAGCTGTGCCCACACAGCTGCAGTCTGTGTGGTAAATTTGTGCCCATACTGCTGTAGTCTTTGTGCTAAAGTTGTGCCCACGTAGCCGCAGTCTATGTGGTAAAGTTGTGCCCAGAGAGGTGCAGTCTATGTGGTAAAATTGTGCCCAAGTAGCTGCAATCTATATGGTAAAGTTGTGTCCATACAGCTGCAGTCTATGTTGTAAAGTTGTGTCCACATAGATGCAGACTATTTGGTAAAGCTGTGCCCACACACCTGCAGTCCATGTGGTAAAGCTGTGCCCACACTGCTGCAGTCCATGTGGTAAAGTTGTGCCCATACAGCTGCAGTCTATGTGGTAAACATAGCCCCATACAGCTGCAGTCTATATGGTAAAGTGCTGCCCACACAGCTGCAGTCTATATGGTAAAGGTGTGCCCAACGAGCTGCCGTCTATATGTTGAAATTGTGCCCACACTGCTGCAGTCTATGTGTTAAAGTTGTGCCCACGTATCTGCAGTCTATGTGGTAAAGTTGTGTCCACACTGTTGCAGTCTATGTTTTAAAGTTGTGCCCACGTATCTGCAGTCTATGTGGTAAAGTTGTGTCCACACTGTTGCAGTCTATGTTGTAAAGCTGTGCCCACACTGCTGCAGTCTATGTGGTAAAGTTGTGCCCATATAGCTGCTGCATATATGTTAAAACTGTGTCCATACAGTGGCAGTATATATGTTGAAGTTGTGCCCACAAAGCAGATTATTGGTACAATTGCATCCAAAAAGTTGCAGGCTATGTTGCAAAGCTGTGCGCAGGCAGCTGCAGTCTATGTGGTAAAGCTGTGCCCACACAGCTGCACTTTAGTTGGTAAATTTGTGCCCAGACAGCTGCAGTCTATATGGTAAAGTTGTGTCCAAATGGCTGCAGTCTATGTGGTAAAGATGTGCCCACGCAGCTGCAGTCTATATGGTAATGTTGTGCCCACACAGCTGCAGTTTATATGATAAAGTTGTGCCCATACATCTGCAGTATATATGGTAAAGATGTGCCCACAAAGCTGCAGTCTATGTTGTAAAGCTGTGCCCACACAGCTGCAAACTATGGGGTAAAGTTGTGCCCACGAAGCTGCAATCTATATGGTTAACTTGTGCCCATACAACTGCAGTCTATACGGTAAACATAGTCCCACAGTGCTGCACTCTATATGGTACAGTTATGCCCATACAGCTGCAGTCCATATGGTAAACATACTCCCACAGTGCTGCAGTCTACGCGGTAAAGTTGTGCCCATACAGCTGCAGACAATATGATATAGTTGTGCCCACATAGCTGCAGTCTCTGTGGTAAACCTGTGCCTACATAGCTGCAGTCTATTTGGTAAAGTTGTGCCCACACAGCTGCAGTATATGTGGTAGATTTCTGCCCACACAGCTGCAGTCTATGTGGTAACATTGTGCGCCAGCCCCTGCAGTCTATGTGCTAAAGTTGTGCCCATGTAGCTGCAGTCTATGTGGTAAAGTTGTTCCCAGACGGGTGCAGTCGATGTGGTAAAGTTGTGCCCACACTGCTGCAGTCTATGTGGTAACGTTGTGCACAGACAGCTGCAGTCTTTTTGCTAAAGTTGTGCACAGACAGATGCAGTCTATATGGTAAAGTTGTGCCCATACAACTGCTGTCTATATGCTAAACATAGTCCCACACTGCTGCACTCTATATGGTAAAGTTGTGCCCACACAACTTCAGTCTAGATGGTACAGAAATGCCCATACTGCTGCAGTCTATTTGGTAAAGTTGTGCCCAGACAGATGCTGTCTATGTGGTAAAGTTGTGCCCACACAGCTGCAGTCTATGGGGTAAAGTTGTGTCCACACAGCTGCAGTCTATGTGGTAAAGTTGTGCCCAGACAGCTGCAGTCTATGTGGTAAAGTTGTGCCCACAAAGCTGCAGTCTATATGGTAAACTTGTGCCCAGACTGCTGCAGTCTATTTGGTAAAGTTGTGCCCAGACAGATGCTGTCTATGTGGTAAAGTTGTGCCCACACAGCTGCAGTCTATGTGATAAAGTTGTGCCCACACTGCTGCATTCTATGTGATAAAGTTGAGCCCACGTAGCTGCAGTCTATGTGGTAAAGTTGTGCCCACAAAGTTGGAGTCTATATGGTAAACTTGTGCCCATACAACTGCAGTCTATACGGTAAACATAGTCCCACATTGCTGCAGTCTACGTGGTAAAGTTGTGCCCATACAGCTGCAGACAATGTGATATAGTTGTGCCCACATACCTGCAGTCTTTGTGGTAAACCTGTGCCTACATAGCTGCAGTCCATTTGGTAAAGTTGTGCCCCGACAGCTGCAGTATATGTGGTAGATTTCTGCCCACACAGCTGCAGTCTATATGATAAAGTTGTGCCCATACAGCTGCACTATATATGGTAAATTTGTGCCCACACTGCTGCAGTCTATGTGGTAAACATAGTCCCACACTGCTGTAGTCTATGTGGTAAATTTCTGCCCATACAGCTGCAGTCCATGTGGTAAATTTGTGCCCACACAGCTGCAGTCTATGTGGTAAAGTTGTGCCCAGACAGCTGCAATGTATGTGGTAAAGCTGTGCCCACATAACTGTAGTCTAGGTGGCACAGATATGCTCTCACAGCTGCAGACTATGTGGTACATTGGTGCCCACACAGCTGCAGTCTATGTGGTAAAATTGTGCCCACGTAGCTGCAATCTATGTGGTAAAGTTGTGCCCGCCCAGCTGTAGTCTATATGGTAAATTTGTGCCCATACAACAGCAGTCTATGTGGTAAAGTTGTGCTCACACAGCTGCAGTCTCTATGGTAAAGTTGTGCCCAGAAAGCTGCAGACTATTGGTAAAATTGCGTCCAAAAAGTTGCAGACTATGTTGTAAAGCTGTGTCCACACAGCTTCAGTGTATGGGGTAAAGTTGTGCCCAGGTAGCTCCAGTCTATATGGTAAAGTTGTGCCACACTGCAGCAGTCTATGTGTTAAAATTGTGCCCACACAGCTGCAGTCTATGTGGTAAAGTTGTGCCCAGACAGCTGCAGTCTATTTGCTAAAGTTGTGCACAGACAGATGCAGTCTATATGGTAAAGTTGTACCCATACAACTGCTGTCTATATGCTAAACATAGTTCCACACTGCTGCACTCTATATGGTAAAGTTGTGCCCACACAGCTTCTGTCTAGATGGTACAGAAATGCCCATACTGCTGCAGTCTATTTGGTAAAGTTGTGCCCAGACAGATGTAGTCTATGTGGTAAAGTTGTGCCCACACAGTTGCAGTCTATGGGGTAAAGTTGAGCCCACGTAGCTGCAGTCTATATGTTAAAGTTGTGCCCACACAGCTGCAGTCTATATGTTAAAGTTGTGCCCATAAGCCTGCAGCCAGTTTGGTACAGTTGTGCCCAGACAGCTGCAATATATGCAGTAAAGCTGTGCCCACACAGCTGTAGTCTACGTAGCACAGATATGCCCTCACAGCTGCAGACTATGTGGTAAAGTTGTGCCCACGAAGTTGGAGTCTATATGGTAAACTTGTGCCCATACAACTGCAGTCTATATGGTAAACATGGTCCCACACTGCTGCAGTCTAGGTGGTAAAGTTGTGCCCATACAGCTGCAGACAATGTGATATAGTTGTGTCCGCATAGCTGCAGTCTCTGTGGTAAACCTGTGCCTACAGAGCTGCAGTCTATTTGGTAAAGTTGTGCCCACACAGCTGCAGTATATGTGGTAACATTGTGCCCAAACCCCTGCAGTCTAGGTGGTAAAGCTGTGCCCAGACAGCTGCAGTCTATGTGATAAAGCTGTTCCCAGACAGGTGCAGTCTATTTGCTAAAGTTGTGCACAGACAGATGCAGTCTATATGGTAAAGTTGTGCCCATACAACTGCTGTCTATATGCTAAACATAGTCCCACACTGCTGCACTCTATGTGGTAATGTTGTGCCCACACAGCTTCAGTCTACATGGCACAGAAATGCCCAGACAGATGCAGTCTATGTGGTAAAGTTGTGCCCACACAGCTGCAGTCTATGTGGTAAAGCTGTGCCCACACTGCTGCAGTCTATGTGGTAAAGTTGTGCCCACACAGTTGCAGTCTATATGTTAAAGTTATGCTCATAATCCTGCAGCCTATTTGGTACAGTTGTGCCCAGGCAGCTGCAATATATGTGGTAAAGCTGTGCCCACACAGCTGTAGTCTACGTAGCACAGAAATGCCCTCACAGCTGCAGACTATGTGGTAAAGTTGTGCCCACGAAGTTGGAGTCTATATGGTAAACCTTTGCCCATACAACTGCAGTCTATACGGTAAACATAGTCCCACACTGCTGCAGTCTACGTGGTAAAGTTGTGCCCATACAGCTGCAGACTATGTGATATAGTTGTGCCCACATAGCTGCAGTCTCTGTGGTAAACCTGTGCCTACAGAGCTGCAGTCTATTTGGTAAAGTTGTGCCCACACAGCTGCAGTATATGTGGTAAAGGTCTGCACACACAGCTGCAGTCTATGTGGTAACATTGTGCGCCAGCCCCTGCAGTCTATGTGGTAAAACTGTGCCCACAAGCTGCAGTCTATGTGCTAAGGTTGTGCCCACGTAGCTGCAGTCTATGTGATAAAGTTGTTCCCAGACAGCTGCAGTCTATGTGGTAAAGCTGTGCCCATGTAGCTGCAGTCTATGTGGTAAAGTTGTGCCCATATATCTGCAGTCTATGTGGTAAAGTTGTGCCCACACAGCTGCAGTGTAGGTGGTAAAGCTTTGCCCACACAGCTGCAGTCTATATGATAAAGTTGTGCCCATACAGCTGCAGTATATATGGTAAAGTTGTGCCCACACTGCTGCAGTCTATGTGGTAAACATAGTCCCACACTGCTGTAGTCTATGTGGCAAAGTTGTGCCCATACAGCTGCAGTCCATGTGGTAAAGTTGTGCCCACACAGCTGCAGTCTATGTGGTGAAGTTGTGCACAGACAGCTGCAATGTATGTGGTAAAGCTGTGCCCACATAACTGTAGTCTAGGTGGCACAGATATGCCCTCACAGCTGCAGACTCTGTGATACATTGGTGCCCACACAGCTGCAGTCTATGTGGTAAAGTTGTGCCTGCCCAGCTGTAGTCTATATGGTAAAGTTGTGCCCATACAGCAGCAGTCTATGTGGTAAAGTTGTGCTCACACAGCTGCAGTCTATATGGTAAAGTTGTGCCCACAAAGCTGCAGACTATTGGTAAAATTGCGTCCAAAAAGTTGCAATTTGCCCATACAGCAGCAGTCTATGTTGTAAAGCTGTGCACACACAGCTGCAGTGTATGGGGTAAAGTTGTGCCCAGGTAGCTGCAGTCTATATGGTAAAGTTGAGCCCACACAGCAGCAGTCGATGTGGTAAAGTTGTGCCCATACAGCTTCAGTCTACATGGTACAGAAATGCCCATACATCTTCAGTCTATTTGGTAAATTTTTGCCCATACTGCTGCAGTCTATGTGGTAAAGTTGTGCACAGACAGATGCAGTCTATATGGTAAAGTTGTGCCCATACAACTGCTGTCTATATGCTAAACATGGTCCCACACTGCTGCACTCTATATGGTAAAGTTGTGCCCACACAGCTTCAGTCTACATGGTACAGAAATGCCCAAACTGCTGCTGTCTATTTGGTAAAGTTGTGCCCAGACAGATGCAGTCTATGTGGTAAACATGTGCCCACACAGCTGCAGTGTATGTGGTAAATCTGTGCCCACACAGCTGCAGCCCATTTGGTAAAGTTGTGCCCAGACAGCTGCAGTGTATGTGGTAAATCTGTGCCCACAAAGCTGTAGTCTATGTGGTAAAATTATGCCCACACAGCTGCAGACTATGGTGTACATTGGTGCCCACACAGCTGCAGTCTATGTGGTAAAGTTGTACCCACGTATCTGCAGTCTATGTGGTAAAGTTGTTCCCAGACAGGTGCAGTCTATGTGCTAAAGCTGTGCCCACACTGCTGCAGTCTATGTGGTAACATTGTGTCCACACAGCTGCAGTCCTTTTGGTAAAGTTGTGCCCACACAGCTGCAGTGTAGGTGGTAAAGTTTTGCCCACACAGCTGCAGTCTATATGATAATGTTGTGCCCATACAGCTGCAGTATATATGGTAAACTTGTGCCCACACAGCTGCAGTCTATGTGGTAAACATAGTCCCACACTGCTGTAGTCTATGTGGCAAAGATCTGCCCATACAGCTGCAGTCCATGTGGTAAAGTTGTGCCCACACAGCTGCAGTCTATGTGGTAAAGTTGTGCCCAGACAGCTGCAATGTATGTGGTAAAGCTGTGCCCACATAACTGTAGTCTAGGTGACACAGATATGCCCTCACAGCTGCAGACTCTGTGATACATTGGTGCCCACACAACTGCAGCATATATGGTAAATAGGTGCCCACACAGCTACAGTCTATATGGTAAAGTTGTGCCCATACAACTGCAATCTATATAGTAAACATAGTCCCATTCTGCTACAGTCTATGTGATAAAGTTATGCACAGACAGGTGCAGTGTATGTGGTAAAGAAACGCCCATACTGCTGCAGTCTATTTGGTAAAATTGTGCCCAGACTGCTGTAGTCTATGTGGTATTTTTGTGCCCACACAGCTGCAGTCTATGTGTTAAATTTGTGCTCACACAGCTGCAGTCTAGGTGGAAAATTTGTGCCCAGACAGCTGTGGCCTAATTGGTAAAGTTTTGCCCACACAGCTGCAGTTTATGTGGGAAAGTTGTGCCCAGACAGCTGCAGTCTGTTTGGTAAAGTTGTGCCCACACACCTGCAGTCTAGGTGGTAAAGTTTTGCCCACAGATCTGCAGTCTATATAGTAAAGTTGTGCCCAAACGGCTGCAGTCTATGTGGTAAAGATGTGCCCACGCAGCTGTAGCCTATATGGTAATATTGTGCCCACACAGCTGCAGTGTAGGTGGTAAAGTTTTGCCCACACAGCTGCAGTCTATGTTGGAAAGTTAACCCATACAGCTGCAGTCTATGTGGGAAAGGTGTGCCCACACAGCTGCAGCATATATGGTAAAGTTGTGCCCACACAGCTGCAGTCTATGTGGGAAAGGTGTGCCCACACAGCTGCAGCATATATGGTAAATAGGTGCCCACACAGCTACAGTCTATATGGTAAAGTTGTGCCCATACAACTGCAATCTATATAGTAAACATAGTCCCATTCTGCTACAGTCTATGTGATAAAGTTATGCACAGACAGGTGCAGTGTATGTGGTAAAGAAACGCCCATACTGCTGCAGTCTATTTGGTAAAATTGTGCCCAGACTGCTGTAGTCTATGTGGTATTTTTGTGCCCACACAGCTGCAGTCTATGTGTTAAATTTGTGCTCACACAGCTGCAGTCTAGGTGGAAAATTTGTGCCCAGACAGCTGTGGCCTAATTGGTAAAGTTTTGCCCACACAGCTGCAGTTTATGTGGGAAAGTTGTGCCCAGACAGCTGCAGTCTGTTTGGTAAAGTTGTGCCCACACACCTGCAGTCTAGGTGGTAAAGTTTTGCCCACAGATCTGCAGTCTATATAGTAAAGTTGTGCCCAAACGGCTGCAGTCTATGTGGTAAAGATGTGCCCACGCAGCTGTAGCCTATATGGTAATATTGTGCCCACACAGCTGCAGTGTAGGTGGTAACGTTTTGCCCACACAGCTGCAGTCTATATGGTAAAGTTGTGCCCACACAGCTGCAGTCTATGTTGGAAAGTTAACCCATACAGCTGCAGTCTATGTGCTAAAGTTGTGCCCATACAGCTGCAGTCTTTATGGTAAAGTTGTGCCCACACACCTGCAGTCTATGTGGGAAAGTTGTGCCCACACAGCTGCAGCATATATGGTAAAGTTGTGCCCATACAACTGCAATCTATATGGTAAACATAGTCCCATTCTGCTACAGTCTATGTGATAAAGTTGTACACAGACAGGTGCAGTCTATGTGCTAAAGATGCGCCCACACAGCTGCAGTCTATGTGCTAAAGTTTTGCCCACAGAGATTCAGTCTAGGTGGAAAATATGTGCCCAGACAGCTGCGACCTAATTGGTAAAGTTGTCCCAGACAGCTGCAGTCTGTGTGGTAAAGTTGTGCCCATGTAGCTGCAGTCTATGTGGTAAAGTTCTGCCCGCCAAGCTGTAGTCTATGTGGTAAAGTTGTACTCAGACAGCTGCAGTCTATATGGCAAAGCTGTGCCCACAAAGCTGCAGACTATTGGTAAAATTGCATCTAAAAAGTTGCAGACTATGTTGTAAAGCTGCGTCCACACAGTTGCAGTGTATGTGGTAAAGCAGTGTCCACACAGCTGCAGTGTTTGTGGAAAGTTGTGACCACACAGCTGCAGTCTATATGTTAAAGTTATGCTCATAATCCTGCAGCCTATTTGGTACAATTGTGCCCAGGCAGCTGCAATATATGTGGTAAAGCTGTGCCCACACAGCTGTATTCTACGTAGCACAGAAATGCCCTCACAGCTGCAGACTATATGGTAAAGTTGCTCCCACGAAGTTGGAGTCTATATGGTAAACCTTTGCCCATACAACTACAGTCTATACGGTAAACATAGTCCCACACTGCTGCAGACTATGTGATATAGTTGTGCCCACATAGCTGCAGTCTCTGTGGTAAACCTGTGCCTACAGAGCTGCAGTCTATTTGGTAAAGTTGTGCCCACACAGCTGAGTATATGTGGTAAATGTCTGCACACACAGCTGCAGTCTATGTGGTAACATTGTGCCCCAATCCCTGCAGTTTATGTGGTAAAGCTGTGCCCACAGAGCTGCAGTCTATGTGCTAAAGTTGTGCCCATGTAGCTGCAGTCTATGTGATAAAGTTGTTCCCAGACAGGTGCAGTCTATGTGGTAACGCTGTGCCCACACTGCTGCAGTCTATGTGGTAAAGTTGTGCCCATATAGCTGCAGTCTGTGTGGTAAAGTTGTGCCCACACAGCTGCAGTGTAGGTGGTAAGGTTTTGCCCACACAGCTGCAGTCTATATGATAGAGTTGTGCCCATACAGCTGCAGTATATATGGTAAAGTTGTGCCCACACTGCTGCAGTCTATGTGGTAAACATAGTCCCACACTGCTGTAGTCTATGTGGCAAAGTTCTGCCCATACAGCTGCAGTCCATGTGGTAAAGTTGTGCCCACATAACTGTAATCTAGGTGGTAAAGTTGTGTCCAGACAGCTGCAGACTCTGTGATACATTGGTGCCCACACAGCTGCAGTCTATGTGGTAAAGTTATGCCCGCCCAGCTGTAGTCTATATGGTAAAGTTGTGCCCATACAACAGCAGTCTATGTGGTAAAGTTGTGCTCACACAGCAGCAGTCTATATGGTAAAGTTGTGCCCACAAAGCTGCAGACTATTGGTAAAATTGCGTCCAAAAAGTTGCAGACTATATTGTAAAGTTGTGCACACACAGCTGCAGTGTATGGGATAAAGTTGTGCCCAGGTAGCTGCAGTCTATATGGTAAAGTTGAGCCCACACAGCAGCAGTCGATGTGGTAAAGTTGAGCCCATACAGCTTCAGTCTATATGGTACAGAAATGCCCATACATCTTCAGTCTATTTGGTAAATTTTTGCCCATACTGCTGCAGACTATGTGGTAAAGTTGTGCCCTGACAGCTGCAGTCTATGTGGTAAAGTTGTGCCCTGACAGCTGCAGTCTATGTGGTAAAGTTGAGGCCACACAGCTGCAGTCTATGTGGTAAAGTTGTGCCCACACAGCTGCAGTCTATGTGGTAAAATTGTGCCCATGTATCTGCAGTCCATATGGTAAAGTTGTGCCCATACCGCTGCAGTCTATGTGGCAAAGTTATGCCCTCACAGCTGCAGACTATGGGGTACATTGGTGCCCACACAGCTGCAGTCTATGCGGTAAAGTTGTGCCTACGTAGCCGCAGTCTATTTGGTAAAGTTGTGCCCACCCGCTGCAGTCTATATGGTAAAGTTGTGCCCATACAGCTGCAGTCTATATGGTAAACATAGTCCCTCACAGCTGCAGTCTATGTGGTAAAGTTGTGCCCACATAGCTGCAGTCTATGTGGTAAAGTTGTGCCCACCCAACTGCAGTCTATATGGTAACACTGTGCCTATACAACTGCTGTCTATAAGGTAAACATAGTCCCACACTGCTGCACTCTATATGGTAAAGTTGTGCCCATACAGCTGCAGTCTATGTGATATAGTTGTGCCCACGTAGCTGCAGTCTCTGTGGTAAACTTGTGCCCACACAGCTGCAGTCTATTTGGTAAAGTTGTGGCCACACAGCTGCAGTCTGTGTGTTAAAGTTGTGTCCACATAGATGCAGTCTATTTGGTAAAGTTGTGCCCAAACCCCTGCAGTCTATGTGGTAAAGTTGTGCCCACGTAGCTGCAGTCTATGTGGTTAAGTTGTTCCCAGACTAGTGCAGACTATGTGGTAAAGCTGTGCCCAAACTGCTGCAGTCTATGTGGTAAAGCTGTGCCCAGACAGCTGCAGTCTATGTGGTAAAGTTGGGCCCACACAGCTGCAGTCTATGTTGGAAATTTGTGCCCATACAGCTGCAGTCTATGTGGTAAAGTTTTGCCCACACAGCTGCAGTCTTTATGGTAAAGTTGTGCCCACACAGCTGCAGTCTATGTGGGAAAGTTGTGCCCACACAGCTGCAGCATATATGGTAAAGTTGTGCCCACACAGCTGCAGTCTATGTGGGAAAGGTGTGTCCACACAGCTGCAGCATATATGGTAAATAGGTGCCCACACAGCTACAGTCTATATGGTAAAGTTGTGCCCATACAACTGCAATCTATATAGTAAACATAGTCCCATTCTGCTACAGTCTATGTGATAAAGTTATGCACAGACAGGTGCAGTGTATGTGGTAAAGAAACGCCCATACTGCTGCAGTCTATTTGGTAAAATTGTGCCCAGACTGCTGTAGTCTATGTGGTATTTTTGTGCCCACACAGCTGCAGTCTATGTGTTAAATTTGTGCTCACACAGCTGCAGTCTAGGTGGAAAATTTGTGCCCAGACAGCTGTGGCCTAATTGGTAAAGTTTTGCCCACACAGCTGCAGTTTATGTGGGAAAGTTGTGCCCAGACAGCTGCAGTCTGTTTGGTAAAGTTGTGCCCACACACCTGCAGTCAAGGTGGTAAAGTTTTGCCCACAGATCTGCAGTCTATATAGTAAAGTTGTGCCCAAACGGCTGCAGTCTATGTGGTAAAGATGTGCCCACGCAGCTGTAGCCTATATGGTAATATTGTGCCCACACAGCTGCAGTGTAGGTGGTAAAGTTTTGCCCACACAGCTGCAGTCTATGTGCTAAAGTTTTGCCCACACAGCTGCAGTCTATGTTGGAAAGTTAACCCATACAGCTGCAGTCTATGTGCTAAAGTTGTGCCCATACAGCTGCAGTCTTTATGGTAAAGTTGTGCCCACACACCTGCAGTCTATGTGGGAAAGTTGTGCCCACACAGCTACAGTCTATATGGTAAAGTTGTGCCCATACAACTGCAATCTATATGGTAAACATAGTCCCATTCTGCTACAGTCTATGTGATAAAGTTGTGCACAGACAGGTGCAGTCTATGTGCTAAAGTTGCGCCCACACAGCTGCAGTCTATGTGCTAAAGTTTTGCCCACAGAGATTCAGTCCAGGTGAAAATGTGTGCCCAGACAGCTGCAGCCTAATTGGTAAAGTTGTCCCAGACAGCTGCAGTCTGTGTGGGAATGTTGTGCCCATGTAGCTGCAGTCTATGTGGTAAAGTTCTGCCCGCCAAGCTGTAGTCTATGTGGTAAAGTTGTGCTCAGACAGCTGCAGTCTATATGGCAAAGCTGTGCCCAGAAAGCTGCAGACTATTGGTAAAATTGCATCTAAAAAGTTGCAGACTATGTTGTAAAGCTGCGTCCACACAGTTGCAGTGTATGTGGTAAAGCAGTGTCCACACAGTTGCAGTGTTTGTGGTAAAGCTGTGCCCACACAGCTGCAGTGTTTGTGGAAAGTTGTGACCACACAGCTGCAGTCTATATGTTAAAGTTATGCTCATAATCCTGCAGCCTATTTGGTACAATTGTGCCCAGGCAGCTGCAATATATGTGGTAAAGCTGTGCCCACACAGCTGTATTCTACGTAGCACAGAAATGCCCTCACAGCTGCAGACTATATGGTAAAGTTGCTCCCACGAAGTTGGAGTCTATATGGTAAACCTTTGCCCATACAACTACAGTCTATACGGTAAACATAGTCCCACACTGCTGCAGTCTATGTGATATAGTTGTACCCACATAGCTGCAGTCTCTGTGGTAAACCTGTGCCTACAGAGCTGCAGTCTATTTGGTAAAGTTGTGCCCACACAGCTGAGTATATGTGGTAAAGCTGTGCCCACAAAGCTGCAGTCTATGTGCTAAAGTTGTGCCCACGTAGCTGCAGTCTATGTGATAAAGTTGTTCCCAGACAGGTGCAGTCTATGTGGTAACGCTGTGCCCACACTGCTGCAGTCTATGTGGTAAAGCTGTGCCCATATAGCTGCAGTCTGTGTGGTAAAGTTGTGCCCACACAGCTGCAGTGTAGGTGGTAAGGTTTTGCCCACACAGCTGCAGTCTATATGATAGAGTTGTGCCCATACAGCTGCAGTATATATGGTAAAGTTGTGCCCACACTGCTGCAGTCTATGTGGTAAACATAGTCCCACACTGCTGTAGTCTATGTGGCAAAGTTCTGCCCATACAGCTGCAGTCCATGTGGTAAAGTTGTGCCCACACAGCTGCAGTCTATGTGGTAAAGTTGTGTCCACACAGCTGCAATGTATGTGGTAAAGCTGTGCCCACATAACTGTAGTCTAGGTGGCACAGATATGCCCTCACAGCTGCAGACTCTGTGATACATTGGTGCCCACACAGCTGCAGTCTATGTGGTAAAGTTATGCCCGCCCAGCTGTAGTCTATATGGTAAAGTTGTGCCCATACAACAGCAGTCTATGTGTTAAAGTTGTGCTCACACATCAGCAGTCTATATGGTAAAGTTGTGCCCACAAATCTGCAGACTATTGGTAAAATTGCATCCAAAAAGTTGCAGACTATATTGTAAAGTTGTGCACACACAGCTGCAGTGTATGGGATAAAGTTGTGCCCAGGTAGCTGCAGTCTATATGGTAAAGTTGAGCCCACACAGCTGCAGTCTATGTGGTAACATTGTGCCCCAATCCCTGCAGTTTATGTGGTAAAGCTGTGCCCACAGAGCTGCAGTCTATGTGCTAAAGTTGTGCCCATGTAGCTGCAGTCTATGTGATAAAGTTGTTCCCAGACAGGTGCAGTCTATGTGGTAACGCTGTGCCCACACTGCTGCAGTCTATGTGGTAAAGTTGTGCCCATATAGCTGCAGTCTGTGTGGTAAAGTTGTGCCCACACAGCTGCAGTGTAGGTGGTAAGGTTTTGCCCACACAGCTGCAGTCTATATGATAGAGTTGTGCCCATACAGCTGCAGTATATATGGTAAAGTTGTGCCCACACTGCTGCAGTCTATGTGGTAAACATAGTCCCACACTGCTGTAGTCTATGTGGCAAAGTTCTGCCCATACAGCTGCAGTCCATGTGGTAAAGTTGTGCCCACATAACTGTAATCTAGGTGGTAAAGTTGTGTCCAGACAGCTGCAGACTCTGTGATACATTGGTGCCCACACAGCTGCAGTCTATGTGGTAAAGTTATGCCCGCCCAGCTGTAGTCTATATGGTAAAGTTGTGCCCATACAACAGCAGTCTATGTGGTAAAGTTGTGCTCACACAGCAGCAGTCTATATGGTAAAGTTGTGCCCACAAAGCTGCAGACTATTGGTAAAATTGCGTCCAAAAAGTTGCAGACTATATTGTAAAGTTGTGCACACACAGCTGCAGTGTATGGGATAAAGTTGTGCCCAGGTAGCTGCAGTCTATATGGTAAAGTTGAGCCCACACAGCAGCAGTCGATGTGGTAAAGTTGAGCCCATACAGCTTCAGTCTATATGGTACAGAAATGCCCATACATCTTCAGTCTATTTGGTAAATTTTTGCCCATACTGCTGCAGACTATGTGGTAAAGTTGTGCCCTGACAGCTGCAGTCTATGTGGTAAAGTTGTGGCCACACAGCTGCAGTCTATGTGGTAAAGTTGTGCCCACACAGCTGCAGTCTATGTGGTAAAATTGTGCCCATGTATCTGCAGTCCATATGGTAAAGTTGTGCCCATACCGCTGCAGTCTATGTGGCAAAGTTATGCCCTCACAGCTGCAGACTATGGGGTACATTGGTGCCCACACAGCTGCAGTCTATGCGGTAAAGTTGTGCCTACGTAGCCGCAGTCTATTTGGTAAAGTTGTGCCCACCCGCTGCAGTCTATATGGTAAAGTTGTGCCCATACAGCTGCAGTCTATATGGTAAACATAGTCCCTCACAGCTGCAGTCTATGTGGTAAAGTTGTGCCCACATAGCTGCAGTCTATGTGGTAAAGTTGTGCCCACCCAACTGCAGTCTATATGGTAACACTGTGCCTATACAACTGCTGTCTATAAGGTAAACATAGTCCCACACTGCTGCACTCTATATGGTAAAGTTGTGCCCATACAGCTGCAGTCTATGTGATATAGTTGTGCCCACGTAGCTGCAGTCTCTGTGGTAAACTTGTGCCCACACAGCTGCAGTCTATTTGGTAAAGTTGTGGCCACACAGCTGCAGTCTGTGTGTTAAAGTTGTGTCCACATAGATGCAGTCTATTTGGTAAAGTTGTGCCCAAACCCCTGCAGTCTATGTGGTAAAGTTGTGCCCACGTAGCTGCAGTCTATGTGGTTAAGTTGTTCCCAGACTAGTGCAGACTATGTGGTAAAGCTGTGCCCAAACTGCTGCAGTCTATGTGGTAAAGCTGTGCCCAGACAGCTGCAGTCTATGTGGTAAAGTTGGGCCCACACAGCTGCAGTCTATGTTGGAAATTTGTGCCCATACAGCTGCAGTCTATGTGGTAAAGTTTTGCCCACACAGCTGCAGTCTTTATGGTAAAGTTGTGCCCACACAGCTGCAGCATATATGGTAAAGTTGTGCCCACACAGCTGCAGTCTATGTGGGAAAGGTGTGTCCACACAGCTGCAGCATATATGGTAAATAGGTGCCCACACAGCTACAGTCTATATGGTAAAGTTGTGCCCATACAACTGCAATCTATATAGTAAACATAGTCCCATTCTGCTACAGTCTATGTGATAAAGTTATGCACAGACAGGTGCAGTGTATGTGGTAAAGAAACGCCCATACTGCTGCAGTCTATTTGGTAAAATTGTGCCCAGACTGCTGTAGTCTATGTGGTATTTTTGTGCCCACACAGCTGCAGTCTATGTGTTAAATTTGTGCTCACACAGCTGCAGTCTAGGTGGAAAATTTGTGCCCAGACAGCTGTGGCCTAATTGGTAAAGTTTTGCCCACACAGCTGCAGTTTATGTGGGAAAGTTGTGCCCAGACAGCTGCAGTCTGTTTGGTAAAGTTGTGCCCACACACCTGCAGTCAAGGTGGTAAAGTTTTGCCCACAGATCTGCAGTCTATATAGTAAAGTTGTGCCCAAACGGCTGCAGTCTATGTGGTAAAGATGTGCCCACGCAGCTGTAGCCTATATGGTAATATTGTGCCCACACAGCTGCAGTGTAGGTGGTAAAGTTTTGCCCACACAGCTGCAGTCTATGTGCTAAAGTTTTGCCCACACAGCTGCAGTCTATGTTGGAAAGTTAACCCATACAGCTGCAGTCTATGTGCTAAAGTTGTGCCCATACAGCTGCAGTCTTTATGGTAAAGTTGTGCCCACACACCTGCAGTCTATGTGGGAAAGTTGTGCCCACACAGCTACAGTCTATATGGTAAAGTTGTGCCCATACAACTGCAATCTATATGGTAAACATAGTCCCATTCTGCTACAGTCTATGTGATAAAGTTGTGCACAGACAGGTGCAGTCTATGTGCTAAAGTTGCGCCCACACAGCTGCAGTCTATGTGCTAAAGTTTTGCCCACAGAGATTCAGTCCAGGTGAAAATGTGTGCCCAGACAGCTGCAGCCTAATTGGTAAAGTTGTGCCCAGACAGCTGCAGTTTATGTGGGAATGTTGTGCCCATGTAGCTGCAGTCTATGTGGTAAAGTTCTGCCCGCCAAGCTGTAGTCTATGTGGTAAAGTTGTGCTCAGACAGCTGCAGTCTATATGGCAAAGCTGTGCCCAGAAAGCTGCAGACTATTGGTAAAATTGCATCTAAAAAGTTGCAGACTATGTTGTAAAGCTGCGTCCACACAGTTGCAGTGTATGTGGTAAAGCAGTGTCCACACAGTTGCAGTGTTTGTGGTAAAGCTGTGCCCACACAGCTGCAGTGTTTGTGGAAAGTTGTGACCACACAGCTGCAGTCTATATGTTAAAGTTATGCTCATAATCCTGCAGCCTATTTGGTACAATTGTGCCCAGGCAGCTGCAATATATGTGGTAAAGCTGTGCCCACACAGCTGTATTCTACGTAGCACAGAAATGCCCTCACAGCTGCAGACTATATGGTAAAGTTGCTCCCACGAAGTTGGAGTCTATATGGTAAACCTTTGCCCATACAACTACAGTCTATACGGTAAACATAGTCCCACACTGCTGCAGTCTATGTGATATGGTTGTACCCACATAGCTGCAGTCTCTGTGGTAAACCTGTGCCTACAGAGCTGCAGTCTATTTGGTAAAGTTGTGCCCACACAGCTGAGTATATGTGGTAAAGCTGTGCCCACAAAGCTGCAGTCTATGTGCTAAAGTTGTGCCCACGTAGCTGCAGTCTATGTGATAAAGTTGTTCCCAGACAGGTGCAGTCTATGTGGTAACGCTGTGCCCACACTGCTGCAGTCTATGTGGTAAAGCTGTGCCCATATAGCTGCAGTCTGTGTGGTAAAGTTGTGCCCACACAGCTGCAGTGTAGGTGGTAAGGTTTTGCCCACACAGCTGCAGTCTATATGATAGAGTTGTGCCCATACAGCTGCAGTATATATGGTAAAGTTGTGCCCACACTGCTGCAGTCTATGTGGTAAACATAGTCCCACACTGCTGTAGTCTATGTGGCAAAGTTCTGCCCATACAGCTGCAGTCCATGTGGTAAAGTTGTGCCCACACAGCTGCAGTCTATGTGGTAAAGTTGTGTCCAGACAGCTGCAATGTATGTGGTAAAGCTGTGCCCACATAACTGTAGTCTAGGTGGCACAGATATGCCCTCACAGCTGCAGACTCTGTGATACATTGGTGCCCACACAGCTGCAGTCTATGTGGTAAAGTTATGCCCGCCCAGCTGTAGTCTATATGGTAAAGTTGTGCCCATACAACAGCAGTCTATGTGTTAAAGTTGTGCTCACACATCAGCAGTCTATATGGTAAAGTTGTGCCCACAAATCTGCAGACTATTGGTAAAATTGCATCCAAAAAGTTGCAGACTATATTGTAAAGTTGTGCACACACAGCTGCAGTGTATGGGATAAAGTTGTGCCCAGGTAGCTGCAGTCTATATGGTAAAGTTGAGCCCACACAGTAGCAGTCGATGTGGTAAAGTTGTGCCCATACAGCTTCAGTCTATATGGTACAGAAATGCCCATACATCTTCAGTCTATTTGGTAAACTTTTGCCCATACAGCTGCAGTCTATGTGGTAAAATTGTGCCCATGTATCTGCAGTCCATATGGTAAAGTTGTGCCCATACATCTGCAATCTATGTGTTAAAGTTGTGCCCATACCGCTGCAGTCTATGTGGCAAAGTTATGCCCTCACAGCTGCAGACTATGGGGTACATTGGTGCCCACACAGCTGCAGTCAATGTGGTAAAGTTGTGCCCACATAGCTGCAGTCTATGTGGTAAAGTTGTGCCCACCCAACTGCAGTTTATATGGTAACACTGTGCCTATACAACTGCTGTCCATAAGGTAAACATAGTCCCTCACTGCTGCACTCTATATGGTAAAGTTGTGCCCATACAGCTGCAGTCTATGTGATATAGTTGTGCCCAAGTAGCTGCAGTCTCTGTGGTAAACCTGTGCCCACACAGCTGCAGTCTATTTGGTAAAGTTGTGTCCACATAGATGCAGTCTATTTGGTAAAGTTGTGCCCAAACCCCTGCAGTCTATGTGGTAAAGTTGTGCCCACGTAGCTGCAGTCTATGTGGTTAAGTTGTTCCCAGACAGGTGCAGTCTATGTGGTAAAGTTGTTCCTAGACTAGTGCAGACTATGTGGTAAAGCTGTGCCCAAACTGCTGCAGTCTATGTGGTAAAGCTGTGCCCAAACAGGTGCAGCCTATGTGGTAAAGTTGTGCCCAAACAGGTACAGTCTATGTGGTAAAGTTGTGCCCACACAGCTGCAGTGTATGTGCTAAAGCTGTGCCACACAGCTGCAGACTATGTGGTAAAGTTGTGCCCATACAGCTGTAGTCTCTGTGGTAAATTGGTGCCCACACAGTGACAGTCTATGTGATGAAGTGGTGTCCACGTAGCTGCAGTCTAGGTGGTAAAGGTTTGCCCATACAGCTGCAGTCTATGTGGTAAAGATGTGCCCACACAGTTGCAGTCTATGTGGTAACATTGTGCCCAAACCCCTGCAGTCTATGTGGTAAAGTTGTGCCCACGTAGCTGCAGTCTATGTGGTTAATTTGTTCCCAGACAGGTGCAGTCTATGTGGTAAAGTTGTTCCCAGACTAGTGCAGACTATGTGGTAAAGCTGTGCCCAAACTGCTGCAGTCTATGTGGTAAAGCTGTGCCCAGACAGCTGCAGTCTATGTGGTAAAGTTGGGCCCACACAGCTGCAGTCTATGTGGTAAAGTTGGGCCCACACAGCTGCAGTCTATGTGGTAAAGTTGTTCCCAGACAGGTGCAGTCTATGTGGTAAAGTTGCTCCCAGACAGGTGCAGTCTATGTGGTAAAGCTGTTCCCAGACTAGTGCAGATTATGTGGTAAAGCTGTGCCCAAACTGCTGCAGTCTATGTGGTAATATTGTGCCCATACTGCTGCAGTCTATATGGTAAAGTTGTGCCCATACAACTGCAATCTATATCGTAAACATAGTCCCATTCTGCTACAGTCTATGTGATAAAGTTGTGCACAGACAGGTGCAGTCTATGTGGTAAAGAAACGCCCATACTGCTGCAGTCTATTTGGTAAAATTGTGCCCAGACTGCTGTAGTCTATGTGGTATATTTGTGCCCACACAGCTGCAGTCCAGGTGGAATATTTGTGCCCAGACAGCTGCGGCCAAATTGGTAAAGTTGTGTCCAGACAGCTGCAGTTTATGTGGGAAAGCTGTGCCCACACAGGTGCAGTCTGTGTGGTAAAGCTGTTCCCAGACTAGTGCAGACTATGTGGTAAATCTGTGCCCAAATTGCTGCAGTCTATGTGGTAAAGCTGTGCCCAAACAGGTGCAGTCTATGTGGTAAAGTTGTGCCCACACAGCTGCAGTCTATGTGGTAAAGCTGTGCCCAAACTGCTGCAGTCTATGTGGTAAAGCTGTGCCCAAACAGGTGCAGTCTATGTGGTAAAGTTGTGCCCAAACAGGTGCAGTCTATGTGGTAAAGTGCCCATACAGCTGTAGTCTATGTGGTAAAGTTGTGCCCAAACAGGTGCAGTCTATGTGGTAAAGTTGTGCCCATACAGCTGTAGTCTCTGTGGTAAATTGGTGCCCACACAGCAACAGTCTATGTGATGAAGTGGTGTCCACGTAGCTGCAGTCTAGGTGGTAAAGGTTTGCCCACACAGCTGCAGTCTATATGGTAAAGTTGTGCCCACACAGCTGCAGTCTATGTGGTAACATTGTGCCCAAACCCCTGCAGTCTATGTGGTAAAGTTGTGCCCACGTAGCTGCAGTCTATGTGGTTAATTTGTTCCCAGACAGGTGCAGTCTATGTGGTAAAGTTGTTCCCAGCCTAGTGCAGACTATGTGGTAAAGCTGTGCCCAAACTGCTGCAGTCTATGTGGTAATGTTGTGCCCATACTGCTGCAGTCTATGTGGTAAATTTGTGCCCATATTGCTGCAGTCTATGTGCTAAAGTTCTGCCCACACAGCTACAGTCTATATGGTAAAGTTGTGCCCATACAACTGCAATCTATATGGTAAACATTGTCCCATTCTGCTACAGTCAGTGTGATAAAGTTGTGCACAGACAGGTGCAGTCAATGTGGTAAAGAAACGCCCATACTGCTGCAGTCAATTTGGTAAAATTGTGCCCAGACAGCTGTAGTCTATGTGGTATATTTGTGCCCACACAGCTGCAGTCCATGTGGTAAAGCTGTGCCCACACAGCTGCAGTCTAGGTGGAATATTTGTGCCCAGACAGCTGCGGCCTAATTGGTAAAGTTGTGTCCAGACAGTTGCAGTTTATGTGGGAAAGCTGTGCCCAGACAGGTGCAGTCTGTGTGGTAAAGTTGTGCCCACACAACTTCAGTCTACGTGGTACAGAATCACACATACTGCTGCAGTCTATGTGGAAATGTTGTGCCCACGTAGCTGCAGTCTATGTGGTAAAGTTGTGCCCACGCAGCTGCAGCATATATGGTAATGTTGTGCCCACACAGCTGCAGTCTAGGTGGTAAAGTTGTGCCCAGACAGCTGCAGTCTATGTGGTAAAGTTGGGCCCACACAGCTGCAGTCTATGTTGGAAATTTGTGCCCATACAGCTGCAGTCTATGTGGTAAAGTTTTGCCCACACAGCTGCAGTCTTTATGGTAAAGTTGTGCCCACACAGCTGCAGTCTATGTGGGAAAGTTGTGCCCACACAGCTGCAGTCTATGTGGTAAAGCTGTGCCCACACAGCTGTGGTCTATATGGTAAAATTGTGCCCACACAGCTGCTGTCTATTTGGTAAACATGTGCCCGCACAGCTGCAATGTATGTGGTAAAGCTGTGCCCACATAACTGTAGTCTAGGTGACACAGATATGCCCTCACAGCTGCAGACTCTGTGATACATTGGTGCCCACACAACTGCAGCATATATGGTAAATAGGTGCCCACACAGCTACAGTCTATATGGTAAAGTTGTGCCCATACAACTGCAATCTATATAGTAAACATAGTCCCATTCTGCTACAGTCTATGTGATAAAGTTATGCACAGACAGGTGCAGTGTATGTGGTAAAGAAACGCCCATACTGCTGCAGTCTATTTGGTAAAATTGTGCCCAGACTGCTGTAGTCTATGTGGTATTTTTGTGCCCATATTGCTGCAGTCTATGTGCTAAAGTTCTGCCCACACAGCTACAGTCTATATGGTAAAGTTGTGCCCATACAACTGCAATCTATATGGTAAACATTGTCCCATTCTGCTACAGTCAGTGTGATAAAGTTGTGCACAGACAGGTGCAGTCAATGTGGTAAAGAAACGCCCATACTGCTGCAGTCTATTTGGTAAAATTGTGCCCAGACTGCTGTAGTCTATGTGGTATTTTTGTGCCCACACAGCTGCAGTCTATGTGTTAAATTTGTGCTCACACAGCTGCAGTCTAGGTGGAAAATTTGTGCCCAGACAGCTGTGGCCTAATTGGTAAAGTTTTGCCCACACAGCTGCAGTTTATGTGGGAAAGTTGTGCCCAGACAGCTGCAGTCTGTTTGGTAAAGTTGTGCCCACACACCTGCAGTCTAGGTGGTAAAGTTTTGCCCACAGATCTGCAGTCTATATAGTAAAGTTGTGCCCAAACGGCTGCAGTCTATGTGGTAAAGATGTGCCCACGCAGCTGTAGCCTATATGGTAATATTGTGCCCACACAGCTGCAGTGTAGGTGGTAAAGTTTTGCCCACACAGCTGCAGTCTATGTTGGAAAGTTAACCCATACAGCTGCAGTCTATGTGGTAAAGTTGTGTCCATACAGCTGCAGTCTTTATGGTAAAGTTGTGCCCACACACCTGCAGTCTATGTGGGAAAGTTTTGCCCACACAGCTGCAGTCTGTATGGTAAAGTTGTGCCCACACAGCTGCAGTCTATGTTGGAAAGTTAACCCATACAGCTGCAGTCTATGTGGTAAAGTTGTGCCCATACAGCTGCAGTCTTTATGGTAAAGTTGTGCCCACACACCTGCAGTCTATGTGGGTAAGTTGTGCCCACACAGCTGCAGCATATATGGTAAAGTTGTGCCCATACAACTGCAGTCCATATGGTAAACATCGTCCCATTCTGCTACAGTCTATGTGATAAAGTTGTGCCCAGACAGCTGCAGTCTATGTGCTAAAGTTGCGCCCACACAGCTGCAGTCTATGTGCTAAAGTTGCGCCCACACAGCTGCAGTCTATGTGCTAAAGTTTTGCCCACAGAGATTCAGTCTAGGTGGAAAATGTGTGCCCAGACAGCTGCGGCCTAATTGGTAAAGTTGTGCCCAGACAGCTGCAGTCTGTGTGGTAAAGTTGTGCCCATGTAGTTGCAGTCTATGTGGTAAAGTTCTGCCCGCCAAGCTGTAGTCTATGTGGTAAAGTTGTGCTCAGACAGCTGCAGTCTATATGGCAAAGCTGTGCCCACAAAGCTGCAGACTATTGGTAAAATTGCATCTAAAAAGTTGCAGACTATATTGTAAAGCTGCATCCACACAGTTGCAGTGTATGTGGTAAAGCTGTGCCCACACAGCTGCAGTGTTTGTGGAAAGTTGTGACCACACAGCTGTAGTCTACATGGTGAAGTTGTGCCCACACTGCTGCAGTCTATGTGTTAAAGTTGTGCCCACATAACTGCAGTCTAGGTGGTAAAACTGTGCCCGCACAGCTGCAATCAATGTGTTAAAGTTTCCCCCATACAGTTTCAGTCTATGTGGTAAAGCTGTGCCCACGTAGCTGCAGTCTATATGGTAAAGTTGTGCCCACACAGGTGCAGTTTATGTGATAAAGCTGTGCCCATACAGCTGCAGTTTATGTAGTAAAGTTGTGCCCAAGTATCTGCAGTCTGTATGGTAAAGTTGTGCCCACACATCTGCAATCTATGTGTTAAAGTGGTGCCCATACAGCTGCAATCTATGTGGCAAAGTTATGTCCTCACAGCTGCAGACTATGGGGTACATTAGTGCCCACACAGCTGTAGTCTATGTGGTAAAGTTGTGCCCTCATAGCCGCAGTCTCTGTGGTAAAGTTGTGCCCACCCAGCTGCAGTCTATATGGTAACGTTGTGCCCATACAACTGCTGTATATAAGGTAAAGATGGTACCACACTGCTGCACTCTATATGGTAAATTTGTGCCCATACAGCTGCAGTCTATATGATAAACATAGTCCCACACTGCTGCAGTCTATGTGCTAAAGTTGTGCCCACGTAACTGCAGACTCGGTGGTAACCTTGTGCCCACACAGCTGCAGTTTATTTGGTAAAGTTGCGGCCACACAACTGCACTCCATGTGGTAAATCTGTGCCCGCACAGCTGTAGTTTGTGTGGTACATTTGTGCCCAACCTGCTGCAGTCTATTTGGTAAAGTTGTGCCCACGCAGCTGCAGTCTATGTGGTAAAGATGTGCCCGCCCAGCTGTATTCTATATGGTAAAATCATGCCCATATAGCAGCAGTCTATGTGGTAAAGTTGAGCCCAAACTGCTGCAGTCTATTTGGTAAAGTTGTGCCCACCCAGCTGCAGTCTATGTGGTAAAGATGTGCCCGCCCAGCTGTAGTCTATATGGTAAAATTGTGCCAATACAGCTGCAGTCTATATGGTAAAGCTGTGCCCACAAAGCTGCAGATTATATGGTAAAGTTGTGCCAACAAAGCTGCAGTCCATTTGGTAAAGTTGTGCCCAGACAGGTGCAGACTATGTGGTAAAGCTGTGCCCAAACTGCTGCAGTCTATGTGGTATATTTGTGCCCATACTGCTGCAGTCTATGTGGTAAATTTGTGCCCATATTGCTGCAGTTTATGTGATAAAGTTGTGCCCATACAGCTGCAGTCTATGTGGCAAAGTTATGCCCTCACAGCTGCAGACTATGAGGTACATTGGTGCCCACACAGCTGCAGTCTATGTGGTAAAGTTGTGCCCACACTTCTGCAGTCTATGTGGTAAAGTTGTGCCCATACAGCTGCAGTCTATATGGTAAAGTTGTGCCCACACATCTGCAATCTATGTGTTAAAGTTCTGGCCATACAGATGCAGTCTATGTGGCACATTTATGCCCTCACAGCTGCAGACTATGGGTTACATTGGTGCCAACACAGCTGTAGTCTATGTGGTAATGTTGTGCCCATGTAGCTGCAGACTCTGCTGTAAAGGTGTGCCCACCCAGCTGCACTCTATATGGTAACGTTGTGCCCATATAACTGCTGTCTATAAGGTAAACATAGTCCCACACTGCTGCAATCTACGTGGTAAAGTTGTGCCCATACAGCTGCAGTCTATGTGATATAGTTGTGCACACCTAACTGCAGACTCTGTGGTAACCTTGTGCACACACAGCTGCAGTCTAATTGGTAAAGTTTCGGCCACACAACTGCACTCCATGTGGTAAATTTGTGCCCATACTGCTGCAGTCTATTTGGTAAAGTTGTGCCCACACAGCTGCAGTCTATGTGGAAAAGTTGTCCCCATACAGCTGCAGTCTATGTGGTAAAGTTGTGCCCGCCCAGCTGTAGTCTATATGGAAAAGTTGTGCCCATACAGCACCAGTCGATGTGATAAATTTGTGCTCACACAGCTGCAGTGTATATGGTAAAGTTGTGCCCACACAGCTGTAGTCTATTTGGGAAAGTTGTGCCCATACAGCTACAGTCTATATGGTAAAGCTGTGCCCATACAGCTGCAGTATATATGGTACAGTTGTGCCTACACAGCTGTATTCTATGTGGTAAAGTTGCCCCCATACAGCTGCAGTCTATGTGGTAAAGTTGTGCACACGCAGCTGGTCTATTTGGTAAAGTTGCGCCCACACAGCTGCAATCTATGTGTTAAAGTTGCCCTCATACAGCTGCAGTCTATGTGGTAATATTATGCCCACACAGCTGCAGACTATGTGGTAAAGCTGTGCCCACCCAGCTGCAGTCTATATGGGAACGTTGTGCCCATACAACTGCTGTCTATAAGGTAAACATAGAACCACACTGCTGCACTCTATATGGTAAACTTGTGCCCATACAGCTGCAATCTATATGGTAAACATAGTCCCACACTGCTGCAGTCTACGTGGTAAAGTTGTGCCCATACTGCTACATTCAATGTGATATAGTTGTGCCCACATAGCTGCAAACTCTGTGGTAACTTTGTGCCCACACAGCTGCAGTCTATTTGGTAAAGTTGCGGCCACACAACTGCACTCTATGTGGTAATGTTGTGCCCAGACAGCTGCAGTTTATGTGTTAAATCTGTGCCCAAACAGCTGCAGTCTGTGTGGTAAATTTGTGCCCATACTGCTGCAGTCTATTTGGTAAAGTTGTGCCCAGGCAGGTGCTGTCTATGTGGTATGTTTGTGCATATACAGCTGTTGTCTACGTGGCACAGATATGCCCACACAGCTGCAGACTATGTGGAAAATTGGTGCCCACACAGCAGCAGTCTATGTGATGACGTGGTGCCCATGTAGCTACTGTCTAGGTGGTAAAGTTGTGCCCATGCAGCTGCAGTCTATGGGATAAAGTTGTGCTCACGTAGCTGCAGTCTATATGGTAAAGTTGTGCCCACACATCTGCAGTCTATGTGGAAAAGTTGTCCCCACACAGCTGCTATCTATGTGGTACAGTTGTGCCCACACAGCTGCAGTCTATGTGGTAAAGTTGTGCCCATACAGTTGCAGTCTATGAGATATAGTTGTGCCCACACTGCTGCAGTCTATATGGTAAGGTTGTACCCATACAGCTGCAGTCTATGTGGTAAACAGAGTTCCACGCTGCTGCTGTCTGTGTGCTCAAGTTGTGCCCACACTACTACTACAGTCTCCGTGGTACAGAAACGCCCATAATGCTGCAGTCTATTTGGTAAAATGGTGCCGCACAGCTGCAGTCTATATAGGAAAGTTCTGTCCACACAGCAGCAGTCTATGTGGTGAAGTTGTGCTCACACAGCTACAGTCTATACGGTAAAGTTGTGCCCATACAGCTGCAGTCTATATGGTAAAGTTGTGCCCACGTAGCTGCAGTCTATATGGTAAAGTTGTGCCCACATTGCTGCAGTTTATGTGATAAAGTTGTGCTCACACAGCTGCAGACTATATGGTAAAGTTGCACCCACGTAGCTGTAGTCTATATGGTAAAGTTGCGCCCACATTGCTGCAGTCTATGTGATAAAGTTGTGCTCACACAGCTGCAGTCTATGTGGTAAAGTTGTGCCCAGACAGCTACAATGTATGTGGTGAAACGGTAAATCTGTGCCCACATTACTGTAGTCTATGTGGCACAGATATGCCCTCACAGCTGCAGACTATGTGGTACTTTGGTGCCTACACAGCTGCAGTCTATGTGGTAAAGTTGTGCCCAGACAGCTACAATGTATGTGGTAAAGTGGTAAAGCTGTGCCCACATTACTGTAGTCTATGTGGCACAGATATGCCCTCACAGCTGCAGTCTATGTGGTAAAGTTGTGCCCACGAAGCTGCAGTCTATATGGTAAAGTTGTGCCCACGCAGCTGCAGTCTATGTGGTAAAGTTGTGCCCACACAGCTGCAGACTATGTGGAAAATTGGTGCCCACACAGCGGCAGTCTATGTGATGACGTGGTGCCCATGTAGCTACTGTCTAGGTGGTAAAGTTGTGCCCATACAGCTGCAGTCTATGGGATAAAGTTGTGCCCACACAGCTGCAGTCTATGTGTTAAAGTTGTGCCCACACATCTGCAGTCTATGTGGAAAAGTTGTCCCCACACAGCTGCTATCTATGTGGTATAGTTGTGCCCACACTGCTGCAGTCTATATGGTAAGGTTGTACCCATACAGCTGCAGTCTATGTGGTAAACAGAGTTCCACGCTGCTGCTGTCTGTGTGCTCAAGTTGTGCCCACACTACTACAGTCTACGTGGTACAGAAACGCCCATAATGCTGCAGTCTATTTGGTAAAATGGTGCCGCACAGCTGCAGTCTATATTGGAAAGTTCTGTCCACACAGCAGCAGTCTATGTGGTAAAGTTGTGCTCACACAGCTACGGACTATATGGTAAAGTTGCGCCCACGTAGCTCTAGTCTATATGGTAAAGTTGCGCCCACATTGCTGCAGTTTATGTGATAAAGTTGTGCTCACACAGCTGCAGTCTATGTGGTAAAGTTGTGCTCACACAGCTGCAGACTATGTGGTAAAGTTGTGCCCACGTAGCTGCAGTCTATGTGATAAAGTTGTGCTCACACAGCTGCAGTCTATGTGGTAAAGTTGTGCCCACGTAGCTGCAGTCTATGTGATAAAGTTGTGCTCACACTGCTGCAGTCTATGTGGTAAAGTTGTGCCCACGTAGCTGCAGTCTATGTGGTAAAGTTGTGCTCACACAGCTGCAGTCTATGTGGTAAAGTTGTGCCCACGTAGCTGCAGTCTATATGGTAAAGTTGCGCCCACATTGCTGCAGTTTATGTGATAAAGTTGTGCTCACACAGCTGCAGTCTATGTGGTAAAGTTGTGCTCACACAGCTGCAGACTATGTGGTAAAGTTGTGCCCACGTAGCTGCAGTCTATGTGATAAAGTTGTGCTCACACAGCTGCAGTCTATGTGGTAAAGTTGTGCCCACGTAGCTGCAGTCTATGTGATAAAGTTGTGCTCACACTGCTGCAGTCTATGTGGTAAAGTTGTGCCCACGTAGCTGCAGTCTATGTGGTAAAGTTGTGCTCACACAGCTGCAGTCTATGTGGTAAAGTTGTGCCCACGTAGCTGCAGTCTATATGGTAAAGTTGTGCCCACATTGCTGCAGTTTATGTGATAAAGTTGTGCTCACACAGCTGCAGACTATATGGTAAAGTTGCGCCCACGTAGCTGTAGTCTATATGGTAAAGTTGCGCCCACATTGCTGCAGTCTATGTGATAAAGTTGTGCTCACACAGCTGCAGTTTATGTGGTAAAGTTGTGCCCAGACAGCTACAATGTATGTGGTGAAACGGTAAATCTGTGCCCACATTACTGTAGTCTATGTGGCACAGATATGCCCTCACAGCTGCAGACTATGTGGTACTTTGGTGCCTACACAGAAGCAGTCTATGTGGTAAAGTTGTGCTCACACAGCTGCAGTCTATATGGTAAAGTTGTGCCCACGAAGCTGCAGTCTATATGGTAAAGTTTCGTCCAAAAATTTGCAGACTATGTTGTAAAGCTGTGCCCACACAGCTGCAGTCTATGTGGTAAAGTTGTGCCCACACAGCTGCAGACTATGTGGAAAATTGGTACCCACACAGCGGCAGTCTATGTGATGACGTGGTGCCCATGTAGCTACTGTCTAGGTGGTAAAGTTGTGCCCATGCAGCTGCAGTCTATGGGATAAAGTTGTGCTCACGTAGCTGCAGTCTATATGGTAAAGTTGTGCCCACACAGCTGCAGTCTATGTGGTAAAGTTCTGCCCACACAGCTGCAGTCTATGTGCTAAAGCTGAGCCTAGACAGCTGCAGTCTATGTGGTAAAGTTGTGCTCACACAGCTGCAGCCCATTTTGTAAAGTTTTGCCCAGACAGCTGCAGTGTATGTAGTAAAGCTGTGCCCACAAGCTGTAGTCTATGTGGTTAAGTTGTGCACACACAGCTGCAGTCTATGTGGTAAAATTGTGCCCAAGTATCTGTAGTCTATTTGGAAAAGTTGTGCCCACACATCTGCAATCTATGTGTTAAATTTGTGCACATACAGCTGCAGTCTATGTGGCAAAGTTATGCTCTCACAGCTGCAGACATTGGGGTTCACTGGTGTCCACACAGCTGCAGTCTATATGGTAAAGTTGTGCCCAGGTAGCTGCAGTCTATGTGGTAAAGATGTACCCACCCAGCTGCAGTCTATATGGTAACGTTGTGCCCAGGTAGCTGCAGTCTATGTGGTAAAGATGTACCCACCCAGCTGCAGTCTATATGGTAACGTTGTGCCCTTACAACTGCTGTATATATGGTAAACATAGTCCTTCACTGATGCACTCTATATGGTAAAGTTGTGCCCATACAGCTGCAGTCTCTGTGATATAGTTGTGCCCACGTAGCAGCAGTCTCTGTGGTAAACTTGTGCCCACACTGCTGCAGTCTACTTGGTAAAGTTGTGGCCACACAACAGCAGTCCTTGTGGTAAAGCTGTGCCCACACAGCTGCAGTCTATGTGGTGAAGTTGTGCCGACCGAGCTCCCAACCATATGGTGAAGTTGTGCGCACACAGCTGCAGCCCATTTGGTAAAGTTGTGCCCACACAGCTGCAGTCTATGTGCTAAAGTTGTGCCCATACAGCTGCAGTCTTTATGGTAAAGTTGTGCCCACACACCTGCAGTCTATGTGGGAAAGTTGTGCCCACACAGCTGCAGCATATATGGTAAAGTTGTGCCCATACAGCTGCAGTATATATGGTAAAGTTGTGCCCACACTGCTGCAGTCTATGTGGTAAACATAGTCCCACACTGCTGTAGTCTATGTGGCAAAGTTGTGCCCATACAGCTGCAGTCCATGTGGTAAAGTTGTGCCCACACAGCTGCAGTCTATGTGGTGAAGTTGTGCACAGACAGCTGCAATGTATGTGGTAAAGCTGTGCCCACATAACTGTAGTCTAGGTGGCACAGATATGCCCTCACAGCTGCAGACTCTGTGATACATTGGTGCCCACACAGCTGCAGTCTATGTGGTAAAGTTGTGCCTGCCCAGCTGTAGTCTATATGGTAAAGTTGTGCCCATACAGCAGCAGTCTATGTGGTAAAGTTGTGCTCACACAGCTGCAGTCTATATGGTAAAGTTGTGCCCACAAAGCTGCAGACTATTGGTAAAATTGCGTCCAAAAAGTTGCAATTTGCCCATACAGCAGCAGTCTATGTTGTAAAGCTGTGCACACACAGCTGCAGTGTATGGGGTAAAGTTGTGCCCAGGTAGCTGCAGTCTATATGGTAAAGTTGAGCCCACACAGCAGCAGTCGATGTGGTAAAGTTGTGCCCATACAGCTTCAGTCTACATGGTACAGAAATGCCCATACATCTTCAGTCTATTTGGTAAATTTTTGCCCATACTGCTGCAGTCTATGTGGTAAAGTTGTGCACAGACAGATGCAGTCTATATGGTAAAGTTGTGCCCATACAACTGCTGTCTATATGCTAAACATGGTCCCACACTGCTGCACTCTATATGGTAAAGTTGTGCCCACACAGCTTCAGTCTACATGGTACAGAAATGCCCAAACTGCTGCTGTCTATTTGGTAAAGTTGTGCCCAGACAGATGCAGTCTATGTGGTAAACATGTGCCCACACAGCTGCAGTGTATGTGGTAAATCTGTGCCCACACAGCTGCAGCCCATTTGGTAAAGTTGTGCCCAGACAGCTGCAGTGTATGTGGTAAATCTGTGCCCACAAAGCTGTAGTCTATGTGGTAAAATTATGCCCACACAGCTGCAGACTATGGTGTACATTGGTGCCCACACAGCTGCAGTCTATGTGGTAAAGTTGTACCCACGTATCTGCAGTCTATGTGGTAAAGTTGTTCCCAGACAGGTGCAGTCTATGTGCTAAAGCTGTGCCCACACTGCTGCAGTCTATGTGGTAACATTGTGTCCACACAGCTGCAGTCCTTTTGGTAAAGTTGTGCCCACACAGCTGCAGTGTAGGTGGTAAAGTTTTGCCCACACAGCTGCAGTCTATATGATAATGTTGTGCCCATACAGCTGCAGTATATATGGTAAACTTGTGCCCACACAGCTGCAGTCTATGTGGTAAACATAGTCCCACACTGCTGTAGTCTATGTGGCAAAGATCTGCCCATACAGCTGCAGTCCATGTGGTAAAGTTGTGCCCACACAGCTGCAGTCTATGTGGTAAAGTTGTGCCCAGACAGCTGCAATGTATGTGGTAAAGCTGTGCCCACATAACTGTAGTCTAGGTGACACAGATATGCCCTCACAGCTGCAGACTCTGTGATACATTGGTGCCCACACAACTGCAGCATATATGGTAAATAGGTGCCCACACAGCTACAGTCTATATGGTAAAGTTGTGCCCATACAACTGCAATCTATATAGTAAACATAGTCCCATTCTGCTACAGTCTATGTGATAAAGTTATGCACAGACAGGTGCAGTGTATGTGGTAAAGAAACGCCCATACTGCTGCAGTCTATTTGGTAAAATTGTGCCCAGACTGCTGTAGTCTATGTGGTATTTTTGTGCCCACACAGCTGCAGTCTATGTGTTAAATTTGTGCTCACACAGCTGCAGTCTAGGTGGAAAATTTGTGCCCAGACAGCTGTGGCCTAATTGGTAAAGTTTTGCCCACACAGCTGCAGTTTATGTGGGAAAGTTGTGCCCAGACAGCTGCAGTCTGTTTGGTAAAGTTGTGCCCACACACCTGCAGTCTAGGTGGTAAAGTTTTGCCCACAGATCTGCAGTCTATATAGTAAAGTTGTGCCCAAACGGCTGCAGTCTATGTGGTAAAGATGTGCCCACGCAGCTGTAGCCTATATGGTAATATTGTGCCCACACAGCTGCAGTGTAGGTGGTAAAGTTTTGCCCACACAGCTGCAGTCTATGTTGGAAAGTTAACCCATACAGCTGCAGTCTATGTGGGAAAGGTGTGCCCACACAGCTGCAGCATATATGGTAAAGTTGTGCCCACACAGCTGCAGTCTATGTGGGAAAGGTGTGCCCACACAGCTGCAGCATATATGGTAAATAGGTGCCCACACAGCTACAGTCTATATGGTAAAGTTGTGCCCATACAACTGCAATCTATATAGTAAACATAGTCCCATTCTGCTACAGTCTATGTGATAAAGTTATGCACAGACAGGTGCAGTGTATGTGGTAAAGAAACGCCCATACTGCTGCAGTCTATTTGGTAAAATTGTGCCCAGACTGCTGTAGTCTATGTGGTATTTTTGTGCCCACACAGCTGCAGTCTATGTGTTAAATTTGTGCTCACACAGCTGCAGTCTAGGTGGAAAATTTGTGCCCAGACAGCTGTGGCCTAATTGGTAAAGTTTTGCCCACACAGCTGCAGTTTATGTGGGAAAGTTGTGCCCAGACAGCTGCAGTCTGTTTGGTAAAGTTGTGCCCACACACCTGCAGTCTAGGTGGTAAAGTTTTGCCCACAGATCTGCAGTCTATATAGTAAAGTTGTGCCCAAACGGCTGCAGTCTATGTGGTAAAGATGTGCCCACGCAGCTGTAGCCTATATGGTAATATTGTGCCCACACAGCTGCAGTGTAGGTGGTAACGTTTTGCCCACACAGCTGCAGTCTATATGGTAAAGTTGTGCCCACACAGCTGCAGTCTATGTTGGAAAGTTAACCCATACAGCTGCAGTCTATGTGCTAAAGTTGTGCCCATACAGCTGCAGTCTTTATGGTAAAGTTGTGCCCACACACCTGCAGTCTATGTGGGAAAGTTGTGCCCACACAGCTGCAGCATATATGGTAAAGTTGTGCCCATACAACTGCAATCTATATGGTAAACATAGTCCCATTCTGCTACAGTCTATGTGATAAAGTTGTACACAGACAGGTGCAGTCTATGTGCTAAAGATGCGCCCACACAGCTGCAGTCTATGTGCTAAAGTTTTGCCCACAGAGATTCAGTCTAGGTGGAAAATATGTGCCCAGACAGCTGCGACCTAATTGGTAAAGTTGTCCCAGACAGCTGCAGTCTGTGTGGTAAAGTTGTGCCCATGTAGCTGCAGTCTATGTGGTAAAGTTCTGCCCGCCAAGCTGTAGTCTATGTGGTAAAGTTGTACTCAGACAGCTGCAGTCTATATGGCAAAGCTGTGCCCACAAAGCTGCAGACTATTGGTAAAATTGCATCTAAAAAGTTGCAGACTATGTTGTAAAGCTGCGTCCACACAGTTGCAGTGTATGTGGTAAAGCAGTGTCCACACAGCTGCAGTGTTTGTGGAAAGTTGTGACCACACAGCTGCAGTCTATATGTTAAAGTTATGCTCATAATCCTGCAGCCTATTTGGTACAATTGTGCCCAGGCAGCTGCAATATATGTGGTAAAGCTGTGCCCACACAGCTGTATTCTACGTAGCACAGAAATGCCCTCACAGCTGCAGACTATATGGTAAAGTTGCTCCCACGAAGTTGGAGTCTATATGGTAAACCTTTGCCCATACAACTACAGTCTATACGGTAAACATAGTCCCACACTGCTGCAGACTATGTGATATAGTTGTGCCCACATAGCTGCAGTCTCTGTGGTAAACCTGTGCCTACAGAGCTGCAGTCTATTTGGTAAAGTTGTGCCCACACAGCTGAGTATATGTGGTAAATGTCTGCACACACAGCTGCAGTCTATGTGGTAACATTGTGCCCCAATCCCTGCAGTTTATGTGGTAAAGCTGTGCCCACAGAGCTGCAGTCTATGTGCTAAAGTTGTGCCCATGTAGCTGCAGTCTATGTGATAAAGTTGTTCCCAGACAGGTGCAGTCTATGTGGTAACGCTGTGCCCACACTGCTGCAGTCTATGTGGTAAAGTTGTGCCCATATAGCTGCAGTCTGTGTGGTAAAGTTGTGCCCACACAGCTGCAGTGTAGGTGGTAAGGTTTTGCCCACACAGCTGCAGTCTATATGATAGAGTTGTGCCCATACAGCTGCAGTATATATGGTAAAGTTGTGCCCACACTGCTGCAGTCTATGTGGTAAACATAGTCCCACACTGCTGTAGTCTATGTGGCAAAGTTCTGCCCATACAGCTGCAGTCCATGTGGTAAAGTTGTGCCCACATAACTGTAATCTAGGTGGTAAAGTTGTGTCCAGACAGCTGCAGACTCTGTGATACATTGGTGCCCACACAGCTGCAGTCTATGTGGTAAAGTTATGCCCGCCCAGCTGTAGTCTATATGGTAAAGTTGTGCCCATACAACAGCAGTCTATGTGGTAAAGTTGTGCTCACACAGCAGCAGTCTATATGGTAAAGTTGTGCCCACAAAGCTGCAGACTATTGGTAAAATTGCGTCCAAAAAGTTGCAGACTATATTGTAAAGTTGTGCACACACAGCTGCAGTGTATGGGATAAAGTTGTGCCCAGGTAGCTGCAGTCTATATGGTAAAGTTGAGCCCACACAGCAGCAGTCGATGTGGTAAAGTTGAGCCCATACAGCTTCAGTCTATATGGTACAGAAATGCCCATACATCTTCAGTCTATTTGGTAAATTTTTGCCCATACTGCTGCAGACTATGTGGTAAAGTTGTGCCCTGACAGCTGCAGTCTATGTGGTAAAGTTGTGCCCTGACAGCTGCAGTCTATGTGGTAAAGTTGAGGCCACACAGCTGCAGTCTATGTGGTAAAGTTGTGCCCACACAGCTGCAGTCTATGTGGTAAAATTGTGCCCATGTATCTGCAGTCCATATGGTAAAGTTGTGCCCATACCGCTGCAGTCTATGTGGCAAAGTTATGCCCTCACAGCTGCAGACTATGGGGTACATTGGTGCCCACACAGCTGCAGTCTATGCGGTAAAGTTGTGCCTACGTAGCCGCAGTCTATTTGGTAAAGTTGTGCCCACCCGCTGCAGTCTATATGGTAAAGTTGTGCCCATACAGCTGCAGTCTATATGGTAAACATAGTCCCTCACAGCTGCAGTCTATGTGGTAAAGTTGTGCCCACATAGCTGCAGTCTATGTGGTAAAGTTGTGCCCACCCAACTGCAGTCTATATGGTAACACTGTGCCTATACAACTGCTGTCTATAAGGTAAACATAGTCCCACACTGCTGCACTCTATATGGTAAAGTTGTGCCCATACAGCTGCAGTCTATGTGATATAGTTGTGCCCACGTAGCTGCAGTCTCTGTGGTAAACTTGTGCCCACACAGCTGCAGTCTATTTGGTAAAGTTGTGGCCACACAGCTGCAGTCTGTGTGTTAAAGTTGTGTCCACATAGATGCAGTCTATTTGGTAAAGTTGTGCCCAAACCCCTGCAGTCTATGTGGTAAAGTTGTGCCCACGTAGCTGCAGTCTATGTGGTTAAGTTGTTCCCAGACTAGTGCAGACTATGTGGTAAAGCTGTGCCCAAACTGCTGCAGTCTATGTGGTAAAGCTGTGCCCAGACAGCTGCAGTCTATGTGGTAAAGTTGGGCCCACACAGCTGCAGTCTATGTTGGAAATTTGTGCCCATACAGCTGCAGTCTATGTGGTAAAGTTTTGCCCACACAGCTGCAGTCTTTATGGTAAAGTTGTGCCCACACAGCTGCAGTCTATGTGGGAAAGTTGTGCCCACACAGCTGCAGCATATATGGTAAAGTTGTGCCCACACAGCTGCAGTCTATGTGGGAAAGGTGTGTCCACACAGCTGCAGCATATATGGTAAATAGGTGCCCACACAGCTACAGTCTATATGGTAAAGTTGTGCCCATACAACTGCAATCTATATAGTAAACATAGTCCCATTCTGCTACAGTCTATGTGATAAAGTTATGCACAGACAGGTGCAGTGTATGTGGTAAAGAAACGCCCATACTGCTGCAGTCTATTTGGTAAAATTGTGCCCAGACTGCTGTAGTCTATGTGGTATTTTTGTGCCCACACAGCTGCAGTCTATGTGTTAAATTTGTGCTCACACAGCTGCAGTCTAGGTGGAAAATTTGTGCCCAGACAGCTGTGGCCTAATTGGTAAAGTTTTGCCCACACAGCTGCAGTTTATGTGGGAAAGTTGTGCCCAGACAGCTGCAGTCTGTTTGGTAAAGTTGTGCCCACACACCTGCAGTCAAGGTGGTAAAGTTTTGCCCACAGATCTGCAGTCTATATAGTAAAGTTGTGCCCAAACGGCTGCAGTCTATGTGGTAAAGATGTGCCCACGCAGCTGTAGCCTATATGGTAATATTGTGCCCACACAGCTGCAGTGTAGGTGGTAAAGTTTTGCCCACACAGCTGCAGTCTATGTGCTAAAGTTTTGCCCACACAGCTGCAGTCTATGTTGGAAAGTTAACCCATACAGCTGCAGTCTATGTGCTAAAGTTGTGCCCATACAGCTGCAGTCTTTATGGTAAAGTTGTGCCCACACACCTGCAGTCTATGTGGGAAAGTTGTGCCCACACAGCTACAGTCTATATGGTAAAGTTGTGCCCATACAACTGCAATCTATATGGTAAACATAGTCCCATTCTGCTACAGTCTATGTGATAAAGTTGTGCACAGACAGGTGCAGTCTATGTGCTAAAGTTGCGCCCACACAGCTGCAGTCTATGTGCTAAAGTTTTGCCCACAGAGATTCAGTCCAGGTGAAAATGTGTGCCCAGACAGCTGCAGCCTAATTGGTAAAGTTGTCCCAGACAGCTGCAGTCTGTGTGGGAATGTTGTGCCCATGTAGCTGCAGTCTATGTGGTAAAGTTCTGCCCGCCAAGCTGTAGTCTATGTGGTAAAGTTGTGCTCAGACAGCTGCAGTCTATATGGCAAAGCTGTGCCCAGAAAGCTGCAGACTATTGGTAAAATTGCATCTAAAAAGTTGCAGACTATGTTGTAAAGCTGCGTCCACACAGTTGCAGTGTATGTGGTAAAGCAGTGTCCACACAGTTGCAGTGTTTGTGGTAAAGCTGTGCCCACACAGCTGCAGTGTTTGTGGAAAGTTGTGACCACACAGCTGCAGTCTATATGTTAAAGTTATGCTCATAATCCTGCAGCCTATTTGGTACAATTGTGCCCAGGCAGCTGCAATATATGTGGTAAAGCTGTGCCCACACAGCTGTATTCTACGTAGCACAGAAATGCCCTCACAGCTGCAGACTATATGGTAAAGTTGCTCCCACGAAGTTGGAGTCTATATGGTAAACCTTTGCCCATACAACTACAGTCTATACGGTAAACATAGTCCCACACTGCTGCAGTCTATGTGATATAGTTGTACCCACATAGCTGCAGTCTCTGTGGTAAACCTGTGCCTACAGAGCTGCAGTCTATTTGGTAAAGTTGTGCCCACACAGCTGAGTATATGTGGTAAAGCTGTGCCCACAAAGCTGCAGTCTATGTGCTAAAGTTGTGCCCACGTAGCTGCAGTCTATGTGATAAAGTTGTTCCCAGACAGGTGCAGTCTATGTGGTAACGCTGTGCCCACACTGCTGCAGTCTATGTGGTAAAGCTGTGCCCATATAGCTGCAGTCTGTGTGGTAAAGTTGTGCCCACACAGCTGCAGTGTAGGTGGTAAGGTTTTGCCCACACAGCTGCAGTCTATATGATAGAGTTGTGCCCATACAGCTGCAGTATATATGGTAAAGTTGTGCCCACACTGCTGCAGTCTATGTGGTAAACATAGTCCCACACTGCTGTAGTCTATGTGGCAAAGTTCTGCCCATACAGCTGCAGTCCATGTGGTAAAGTTGTGCCCACACAGCTGCAGTCTATGTGGTAAAGTTGTGTCCACACAGCTGCAATGTATGTGGTAAAGCTGTGCCCACATAACTGTAGTCTAGGTGGCACAGATATGCCCTCACAGCTGCAGACTCTGTGATACATTGGTGCCCACACAGCTGCAGTCTATGTGGTAAAGTTATGCCCGCCCAGCTGTAGTCTATATGGTAAAGTTGTGCCCATACAACAGCAGTCTATGTGTTAAAGTTGTGCTCACACATCAGCAGTCTATATGGTAAAGTTGTGCCCACAAATCTGCAGACTATTGGTAAAATTGCATCCAAAAAGTTGCAGACTATATTGTAAAGTTGTGCACACACAGCTGCAGTGTATGGGATAAAGTTGTGCCCAGGTAGCTGCAGTCTATATGGTAAAGTTGAGCCCACACAGCTGCAGTCTATGTGGTAACATTGTGCCCCAATCCCTGCAGTTTATGTGGTAAAGCTGTGCCCACAGAGCTGCAGTCTATGTGCTAAAGTTGTGCCCATGTAGCTGCAGTCTATGTGATAAAGTTGTTCCCAGACAGGTGCAGTCTATGTGGTAACGCTGTGCCCACACTGCTGCAGTCTATGTGGTAAAGTTGTGCCCATATAGCTGCAGTCTGTGTGGTAAAGTTGTGCCCACACAGCTGCAGTGTAGGTGGTAAGGTTTTGCCCACACAGCTGCAGTCTATATGATAGAGTTGTGCCCATACAGCTGCAGTATATATGGTAAAGTTGTGCCCACACTGCTGCAGTCTATGTGGTAAACATAGTCCCACACTGCTGTAGTCTATGTGGCAAAGTTCTGCCCATACAGCTGCAGTCCATGTGGTAAAGTTGTGCCCACATAACTGTAATCTAGGTGGTAAAGTTGTGTCCAGACAGCTGCAGACTCTGTGATACATTGGTGCCCACACAGCTGCAGTCTATGTGGTAAAGTTATGCCCGCCCAGCTGTAGTCTATATGGTAAAGTTGTGCCCATACAACAGCAGTCTATGTGGTAAAGTTGTGCTCACACAGCAGCAGTCTATATGGTAAAGTTGTGCCCACAAAGCTGCAGACTATTGGTAAAATTGCGTCCAAAAAGTTGCAGACTATATTGTAAAGTTGTGCACACACAGCTGCAGTGTATGGGATAAAGTTGTGCCCAGGTAGCTGCAGTCTATATGGTAAAGTTGAGCCCACACAGCAGCAGTCGATGTGGTAAAGTTGAGCCCATACAGCTTCAGTCTATATGGTACAGAAATGCCCATACATCTTCAGTCTATTTGGTAAATTTTTGCCCATACTGCTGCAGACTATGTGGTAAAGTTGTGCCCTGACAGCTGCAGTCTATGTGGTAAAGTTGTGGCCACACAGCTGCAGTCTATGTGGTAAAGTTGTGCCCACACAGCTGCAGTCTATGTGGTAAAATTGTGCCCATGTATCTGCAGTCCATATGGTAAAGTTGTGCCCATACCGCTGCAGTCTATGTGGCAAAGTTATGCCCTCACAGCTGCAGACTATGGGGTACATTGGTGCCCACACAGCTGCAGTCTATGCGGTAAAGTTGTGCCTACGTAGCCGCAGTCTATTTGGTAAAGTTGTGCCCACCCGCTGCAGTCTATATGGTAAAGTTGTGCCCATACAGCTGCAGTCTATATGGTAAACATAGTCCCTCACAGCTGCAGTCTATGTGGTAAAGTTGTGCCCACATAGCTGCAGTCTATGTGGTAAAGTTGTGCCCACCCAACTGCAGTCTATATGGTAACACTGTGCCTATACAACTGCTGTCTATAAGGTAAACATAGTCCCACACTGCTGCACTCTATATGGTAAAGTTGTGCCCATACAGCTGCAGTCTATGTGATATAGTTGTGCCCACGTAGCTGCAGTCTCTGTGGTAAACTTGTGCCCACACAGCTGCAGTCTATTTGGTAAAGTTGTGGCCACACAGCTGCAGTCTGTGTGTTAAAGTTGTGTCCACATAGATGCAGTCTATTTGGTAAAGTTGTGCCCAAACCCCTGCAGTCTATGTGGTAAAGTTGTGCCCACGTAGCTGCAGTCTATGTGGTTAAGTTGTTCCCAGACTAGTGCAGACTATGTGGTAAAGCTGTGCCCAAACTGCTGCAGTCTATGTGGTAAAGCTGTGCCCAGACAGCTGCAGTCTATGTGGTAAAGTTGGGCCCACACAGCTGCAGTCTATGTTGGAAATTTGTGCCCATACAGCTGCAGTCTATGTGGTAAAGTTTTGCCCACACAGCTGCAGTCTTTATGGTAAAGTTGTGCCCACACAGCTGCAGCATATATGGTAAAGTTGTGCCCACACAGCTGCAGTCTATGTGGGAAAGGTGTGTCCACACAGCTGCAGCATATATGGTAAATAGGTGCCCACACAGCTACAGTCTATATGGTAAAGTTGTGCCCATACAACTGCAATCTATATAGTAAACATAGTCCCATTCTGCTACAGTCTATGTGATAAAGTTATGCACAGACAGGTGCAGTGTATGTGGTAAAGAAACGCCCATACTGCTGCAGTCTATTTGGTAAAATTGTGCCCAGACTGCTGTAGTCTATGTGGTATTTTTGTGCCCACACAGCTGCAGTCTATGTGTTAAATTTGTGCTCACACAGCTGCAGTCTAGGTGGAAAATTTGTGCCCAGACAGCTGTGGCCTAATTGGTAAAGTTTTGCCCACACAGCTGCAGTTTATGTGGGAAAGTTGTGCCCAGACAGCTGCAGTCTGTTTGGTAAAGTTGTGCCCACACACCTGCAGTCAAGGTGGTAAAGTTTTGCCCACAGATCTGCAGTCTATATAGTAAAGTTGTGCCCAAACGGCTGCAGTCTATGTGGTAAAGATGTGCCCACGCAGCTGTAGCCTATATGGTAATATTGTGCCCACACAGCTGCAGTGTAGGTGGTAAAGTTTTGCCCACACAGCTGCAGTCTATGTGCTAAAGTTTTGCCCACACAGCTGCAGTCTATGTTGGAAAGTTAACCCATACAGCTGCAGTCTATGTGCTAAAGTTGTGCCCATACAGCTGCAGTCTTTATGGTAAAGTTGTGCCCACACACCTGCAGTCTATGTGGGAAAGTTGTGCCCACACAGCTACAGTCTATATGGTAAAGTTGTGCCCATACAACTGCAATCTATATGGTAAACATAGTCCCATTCTGCTACAGTCTATGTGATAAAGTTGTGCACAGACAGGTGCAGTCTATGTGCTAAAGTTGCGCCCACACAGCTGCAGTCTATGTGCTAAAGTTTTGCCCACAGAGATTCAGTCCAGGTGAAAATGTGTGCCCAGACAGCTGCAGCCTAATTGGTAAAGTTGTGCCCAGACAGCTGCAGTTTATGTGGGAATGTTGTGCCCATGTAGCTGCAGTCTATGTGGTAAAGTTCTGCCCGCCAAGCTGTAGTCTATGTGGTAAAGTTGTGCTCAGACAGCTGCAGTCTATATGGCAAAGCTGTGCCCAGAAAGCTGCAGACTATTGGTAAAATTGCATCTAAAAAGTTGCAGACTATGTTGTAAAGCTGCGTCCACACAGTTGCAGTGTATGTGGTAAAGCAGTGTCCACACAGTTGCAGTGTTTGTGGTAAAGCTGTGCCCACACAGCTGCAGTGTTTGTGGAAAGTTGTGACCACACAGCTGCAGTCTATATGTTAAAGTTATGCTCATAATCCTGCAGCCTATTTGGTACAATTGTGCCCAGGCAGCTGCAATATATGTGGTAAAGCTGTGCCCACACAGCTGTATTCTACGTAGCACAGAAATGCCCTCACAGCTGCAGACTATATGGTAAAGTTGCTCCCACGAAGTTGGAGTCTATATGGTAAACCTTTGCCCATACAACTACAGTCTATACGGTAAACATAGTCCCACACTGCTGCAGTCTATGTGATATGGTTGTACCCACATAGCTGCAGTCTCTGTGGTAAACCTGTGCCTACAGAGCTGCAGTCTATTTGGTAAAGTTGTGCCCACACAGCTGAGTATATGTGGTAAAGCTGTGCCCACAAAGCTGCAGTCTATGTGCTAAAGTTGTGCCCACGTAGCTGCAGTCTATGTGATAAAGTTGTTCCCAGACAGGTGCAGTCTATGTGGTAACGCTGTGCCCACACTGCTGCAGTCTATGTGGTAAAGCTGTGCCCATATAGCTGCAGTCTGTGTGGTAAAGTTGTGCCCACACAGCTGCAGTGTAGGTGGTAAGGTTTTGCCCACACAGCTGCAGTCTATATGATAGAGTTGTGCCCATACAGCTGCAGTATATATGGTAAAGTTGTGCCCACACTGCTGCAGTCTATGTGGTAAACATAGTCCCACACTGCTGTAGTCTATGTGGCAAAGTTCTGCCCATACAGCTGCAGTCCATGTGGTAAAGTTGTGCCCACACAGCTGCAGTCTATGTGGTAAAGTTGTGTCCAGACAGCTGCAATGTATGTGGTAAAGCTGTGCCCACATAACTGTAGTCTAGGTGGCACAGATATGCCCTCACAGCTGCAGACTCTGTGATACATTGGTGCCCACACAGCTGCAGTCTATGTGGTAAAGTTATGCCCGCCCAGCTGTAGTCTATATGGTAAAGTTGTGCCCATACAACAGCAGTCTATGTGTTAAAGTTGTGCTCACACATCAGCAGTCTATATGGTAAAGTTGTGCCCACAAATCTGCAGACTATTGGTAAAATTGCATCCAAAAAGTTGCAGACTATATTGTAAAGTTGTGCACACACAGCTGCAGTGTATGGGATAAAGTTGTGCCCAGGTAGCTGCAGTCTATATGGTAAAGTTGAGCCCACACAGTAGCAGTCGATGTGGTAAAGTTGTGCCCATACAGCTTCAGTCTATATGGTACAGAAATGCCCATACATCTTCAGTCTATTTGGTAAACTTTTGCCCATACAGCTGCAGTCTATGTGGTAAAATTGTGCCCATGTATCTGCAGTCCATATGGTAAAGTTGTGCCCATACATCTGCAATCTATGTGTTAAAGTTGTGCCCATACCGCTGCAGTCTATGTGGCAAAGTTATGCCCTCACAGCTGCAGACTATGGGGTACATTGGTGCCCACACAGCTGCAGTCAATGTGGTAAAGTTGTGCCCACATAGCTGCAGTCTATGTGGTAAAGTTGTGCCCACCCAACTGCAGTTTATATGGTAACACTGTGCCTATACAACTGCTGTCCATAAGGTAAACATAGTCCCTCACTGCTGCACTCTATATGGTAAAGTTGTGCCCATACAGCTGCAGTCTATGTGATATAGTTGTGCCCAAGTAGCTGCAGTCTCTGTGGTAAACCTGTGCCCACACAGCTGCAGTCTATTTGGTAAAGTTGTGTCCACATAGATGCAGTCTATTTGGTAAAGTTGTGCCCAAACCCCTGCAGTCTATGTGGTAAAGTTGTGCCCACGTAGCTGCAGTCTATGTGGTTAAGTTGTTCCCAGACAGGTGCAGTCTATGTGGTAAAGTTGTTCCTAGACTAGTGCAGACTATGTGGTAAAGCTGTGCCCAAACTGCTGCAGTCTATGTGGTAAAGCTGTGCCCAAACAGGTGCAGCCTATGTGGTAAAGTTGTGCCCAAACAGGTACAGTCTATGTGGTAAAGTTGTGCCCACACAGCTGCAGTGTATGTGCTAAAGCTGTGCCACACAGCTGCAGACTATGTGGTAAAGTTGTGCCCATACAGCTGTAGTCTCTGTGGTAAATTGGTGCCCACACAGTGACAGTCTATGTGATGAAGTGGTGTCCACGTAGCTGCAGTCTAGGTGGTAAAGGTTTGCCCATACAGCTGCAGTCTATGTGGTAAAGATGTGCCCACACAGTTGCAGTCTATGTGGTAACATTGTGCCCAAACCCCTGCAGTCTATGTGGTAAAGTTGTGCCCACGTAGCTGCAGTCTATGTGGTTAATTTGTTCCCAGACAGGTGCAGTCTATGTGGTAAAGTTGTTCCCAGACTAGTGCAGACTATGTGGTAAAGCTGTGCCCAAACTGCTGCAGTCTATGTGGTAAAGCTGTGCCCAGACAGCTGCAGTCTATGTGGTAAAGTTGGGCCCACACAGCTGCAGTCTATGTGGTAAAGTTGGGCCCACACAGCTGCAGTCTATGTGGTAAAGTTGTTCCCAGACAGGTGCAGTCTATGTGGTAAAGTTGCTCCCAGACAGGTGCAGTCTATGTGGTAAAGCTGTTCCCAGACTAGTGCAGATTATGTGGTAAAGCTGTGCCCAAACTGCTGCAGTCTATGTGGTAATATTGTGCCCATACTGCTGCAGTCTATATGGTAAAGTTGTGCCCATACAACTGCAATCTATATCGTAAACATAGTCCCATTCTGCTACAGTCTATGTGATAAAGTTGTGCACAGACAGGTGCAGTCTATGTGGTAAAGAAACGCCCATACTGCTGCAGTCTATTTGGTAAAATTGTGCCCAGACTGCTGTAGTCTATGTGGTATATTTGTGCCCACACAGCTGCAGTCCAGGTGGAATATTTGTGCCCAGACAGCTGCGGCCAAATTGGTAAAGTTGTGTCCAGACAGCTGCAGTTTATGTGGGAAAGCTGTGCCCACACAGGTGCAGTCTGTGTGGTAAAGCTGTTCCCAGACTAGTGCAGACTATGTGGTAAATCTGTGCCCAAATTGCTGCAGTCTATGTGGTAAAGCTGTGCCCAAACAGGTGCAGTCTATGTGGTAAAGTTGTGCCCACACAGCTGCAGTCTATGTGGTAAAGCTGTGCCCAAACTGCTGCAGTCTATGTGGTAAAGCTGTGCCCAAACAGGTGCAGTCTATGTGGTAAAGTTGTGCCCAAACAGGTGCAGTCTATGTGGTAAAGTGCCCATACAGCTGTAGTCTATGTGGTAAAGTTGTGCCCAAACAGGTGCAGTCTATGTGGTAAAGTTGTGCCCATACAGCTGTAGTCTCTGTGGTAAATTGGTGCCCACACAGCAACAGTCTATGTGATGAAGTGGTGTCCACGTAGCTGCAGTCTAGGTGGTAAAGGTTTGCCCACACAGCTGCAGTCTATATGGTAAAGTTGTGCCCACACAGCTGCAGTCTATGTGGTAACATTGTGCCCAAACCCCTGCAGTCTATGTGGTAAAGTTGTGCCCACGTAGCTGCAGTCTATGTGGTTAATTTGTTCCCAGACAGGTGCAGTCTATGTGGTAAAGTTGTTCCCAGCCTAGTGCAGACTATGTGGTAAAGCTGTGCCCAAACTGCTGCAGTCTATGTGGTAATGTTGTGCCCATACTGCTGCAGTCTATGTGGTAAATTTGTGCCCATATTGCTGCAGTCTATGTGCTAAAGTTCTGCCCACACAGCTACAGTCTATATGGTAAAGTTGTGCCCATACAACTGCAATCTATATGGTAAACATTGTCCCATTCTGCTACAGTCAGTGTGATAAAGTTGTGCACAGACAGGTGCAGTCAATGTGGTAAAGAAACGCCCATACTGCTGCAGTCAATTTGGTAAAATTGTGCCCAGACAGCTGTAGTCTATGTGGTATATTTGTGCCCACACAGCTGCAGTCCATGTGGTAAAGCTGTGCCCACACAGCTGCAGTCTAGGTGGAATATTTGTGCCCAGACAGCTGCGGCCTAATTGGTAAAGTTGTGTCCAGACAGTTGCAGTTTATGTGGGAAAGCTGTGCCCAGACAGGTGCAGTCTGTGTGGTAAAGTTGTGCCCACACAACTTCAGTCTACGTGGTACAGAATCACACATACTGCTGCAGTCTATGTGGAAATGTTGTGCCCACGTAGCTGCAGTCTATGTGGTAAAGTTGTGCCCACGCAGCTGCAGCATATATGGTAATGTTGTGCCCACACAGCTGCAGTCTAGGTGGTAAAGTTGTGCCCAGACAGCTGCAGTCTATGTGGTAAAGTTGGGCCCACACAGCTGCAGTCTATGTTGGAAATTTGTGCCCATACAGCTGCAGTCTATGTGGTAAAGTTTTGCCCACACAGCTGCAGTCTTTATGGTAAAGTTGTGCCCACACAGCTGCAGTCTATGTGGGAAAGTTGTGCCCACACAGCTGCAGTCTATGTGGTAAAGCTGTGCCCACACAGCTGTGGTCTATATGGTAAAATTGTGCCCACACAGCTGCTGTCTATTTGGTAAACATGTGCCCGCACAGCTGCAATGTATGTGGTAAAGCTGTGCCCACATAACTGTAGTCTAGGTGACACAGATATGCCCTCACAGCTGCAGACTCTGTGATACATTGGTGCCCACACAACTGCAGCATATATGGTAAATAGGTGCCCACACAGCTACAGTCTATATGGTAAAGTTGTGCCCATACAACTGCAATCTATATAGTAAACATAGTCCCATTCTGCTACAGTCTATGTGATAAAGTTATGCACAGACAGGTGCAGTGTATGTGGTAAAGAAACGCCCATACTGCTGCAGTCTATTTGGTAAAATTGTGCCCAGACTGCTGTAGTCTATGTGGTATTTTTGTGCCCATATTGCTGCAGTCTATGTGCTAAAGTTCTGCCCACACAGCTACAGTCTATATGGTAAAGTTGTGCCCATACAACTGCAATCTATATGGTAAACATTGTCCCATTCTGCTACAGTCAGTGTGATAAAGTTGTGCACAGACAGGTGCAGTCAATGTGGTAAAGAAACGCCCATACTGCTGCAGTCTATTTGGTAAAATTGTGCCCAGACTGCTGTAGTCTATGTGGTATTTTTGTGCCCACACAGCTGCAGTCTATGTGTTAAATTTGTGCTCACACAGCTGCAGTCTAGGTGGAAAATTTGTGCCCAGACAGCTGTGGCCTAATTGGTAAAGTTTTGCCCACACAGCTGCAGTTTATGTGGGAAAGTTGTGCCCAGACAGCTGCAGTCTGTTTGGTAAAGTTGTGCCCACACACCTGCAGTCTAGGTGGTAAAGTTTTGCCCACAGATCTGCAGTCTATATAGTAAAGTTGTGCCCAAACGGCTGCAGTCTATGTGGTAAAGATGTGCCCACGCAGCTGTAGCCTATATGGTAATATTGTGCCCACACAGCTGCAGTGTAGGTGGTAAAGTTTTGCCCACACAGCTGCAGTCTATGTTGGAAAGTTAACCCATACAGCTGCAGTCTATGTGGTAAAGTTGTGTCCATACAGCTGCAGTCTTTATGGTAAAGTTGTGCCCACACACCTGCAGTCTATGTGGGAAAGTTTTGCCCACACAGCTGCAGTCTGTATGGTAAAGTTGTGCCCACACAGCTGCAGTCTATGTTGGAAAGTTAACCCATACAGCTGCAGTCTATGTGGTAAAGTTGTGCCCATACAGCTGCAGTCTTTATGGTAAAGTTGTGCCCACACACCTGCAGTCTATGTGGGAAAGTTGTGCCCACACAGCTGCAGCATATATGGTAAAGTTGTGCCCATACAACTGCAGTCCATATGGTAAACATCGTCCCATTCTGCTACAGTCTATGTGATAAAGTTGTGCCCAGACAGCTGCAGTCTATGTGCTAAAGTTGCGCCCACACAGCTGCAGTCTATGTGCTAAAGTTTTGCCCACAGAGATTCAGTCTAGGTGGAAAATGTGTGCCCAGACAGCTGCGGCCTAATTGGTAAAGTTGTGCCCAGACAGCTGCAGTCTGTGTGGTAATGTTGTGCCCATGTAGCTGCAGTCTATGTGGTAAAGTTCTGCCCGCCAAGCTGTAGTCTATGTGGTAAAGTTGTGCTCAGACAGCTGCAGTCTATATGGCAAAGCTGTGCCCACAAAGCTGCAGACTATTGGTAAAATTGCATCTAAAAAGTTGCAGACTATATTGTAAAGCTGCATCCACACAGTTACAGTGTATGTGGTAAAGCTGTGCCCACACAGCTGCAGTGTTTGTGGAAAGTTGTGACCACACAGCTGCAGTCTACATGGTGAAGTTGTGCCCACACTGCTGCAGTCTATGTGTTAAAGTTGTGCCCACATAACTGCAGTCTAGGTGGTAAAACTGTGCCCGCACAGCTGCAATCAATGTGTTAAAGTTTCCCCCATACAGTTTCAGTCTATGTGGTAAAGCTGTGCCCACGTAGCTGCAGTCTATATGGTAAAGTTGTGCCCACACAGGTGCAGTTTATGTGATAAAGCTGTGCCCATACAGCTGCAGTTTATGTAGTAAAGTTGTGCCCAAGTATCTGCAGTCTGTATGGTAAAGTTGTGCCCACACATCTGCAATCTATGTGTTAAAGTGGTGCCCATACAGCTGCAATCTATGTGGCAAAGTTATGTCCTCACAGCTGCAGACTATGGGGTACATTAGTGCCCACACAGCTGTAGTCTATGTGGTAAAGTTGTGCCCTCATAGCCGCAGTCTCTGTGGTAAAGTTGTGCCCACCCAGCTGCAGTCTATATGGTAACGTTGTGCCCATACAACTGCTGTATATAAGGTAAAGATGGTACCACACTGCTGCACTCTATATGGTAAATTTGTGCCCATACAGCTGCAGTCTATATGATAAACATAGTCCCACACTGCTGCAGTCTATGTGCTAAAGTTGTGCCCACGTAACTGCAGACTCGGTGGTAACCTTGTGCCCACACAGCTGCAGTTTATTTGGTAAAGTTGCGGCCACACAACTGCACTCCATGTGGTAAATCTGTGCCCGCACAGCTGTAGTTTGTGTGGTACATTTGTGCCCAACCTGCTGCAGTCTATTTGGTAAAGTTGTGCCCACGCAGCTGCAGTCTATGTGATAAAGATGTGCCCGCCCAGCTGTATTCTATATGGTAAAATCGTGCCCATATAGCAGCAGTCTATGTGGTAAAGTTGAGCCCAAACTGCTGCAGTCTATTTGGTAAAGTTGTGCCCACCCAGCTGCAGTCTATGTGGTAAAGATGTGCCCGCCCAGCTGTAGTCTATATGGTAAAATTGTGCCAATACAGCTGCAGTCTATATGGTAAAGCTGTGCCCACAAAGCTGCAGATTATATGGTAAAGTTGTGCCAACAAAGCTGCAGTCCATTTGGTAAAGTTGTGCCCAGACAGGTGCAGACTATGTGGTAAAGCTGTGCCCAAACTGCTGCAGTCTATGTGGTATATTTGTGCCCATACTGCTGCAGTCTATGTGGTAAATTTGTGCCCATATTGCTGCAGTTTATGTGATAAAGTTGTGCCCATACAGCTGCAGTCTATGTGGCAAAGTTATGCCCTCACAGCTGCAGACTATGAGGTACATTGGTGCCCACACAGCTGCAGTCTATGTGGTAAAGTTGTGCCCACACTTCTGCAGTCTATGTGGTAAAGTTGTGCCCATACAGCTGCAGTCTATATGGTAAAGTTGTGCCCACACATCTGCAATCTATGTGTTAAAGTTCTGGCCATACAGATGCAGTCTATGTGGCACATTTATGCCCTCACAGCTGCAGACTATGGGTTACATTGGTGCCAACACAGCTGTAGTCTATGTGGTAATGTTGTGCCCATGTAGCTGCAGACTCTGCTGTAAAGGTGTGCCCACCCAGCTGCACTCTATATGGTAACGTTGTGCCCATATAACTGCTGTCTATAAGGTAAACATAGTCCCACACTGCTGCAATCTACGTGGTAAAGTTGTGCCCATACAGCTGCAGTCTATGTGATATAGTTGTGCACACCTAACTGCAGACTCTGTGGTAACCTTGTGCACACACAGCTGCAGTCTAATTGGTAAAGTTTCGGCCACACAACTGCACTCCATGTGGTAATGTTGTGCCCATACAGCTGCAGTCTATGTGGTAAATCTGTGCCCACACAGCTGCAGTCTGTGTGGTAAATTTGTGCCCATACTGCTGCAGTCTATTTGGTAAAGTTGTGCCCACACAGCTGCAGTCTATGTGGAAAAGTTGTCCCCATACAGCTGCAGTCTATGTGGTAAAGTTGTGCCCGCCCAGCTGTAGTCTATATGGAAAAGTTGTGCCCATACAGCACCAGTCGATGTGATAAATTTGTGCTCACACAGCTGCAGTGTATATGGTAAAGTTGTGCCCACACAGCTGTAGTCTATTTGGGAAAGTTGTGCCCATACAGCTACAGTCTATATGGTAAAGCTGTGCCCATACAGCTGCAGTATATATGGTACAGTTGTGCCTACACAGCTGTATTCTATGTGGTAAAGTTGCCCCCATACAGCTGCAGTCTATGTGGTAAAGTTGTGCACACGCAGCTGGTCTATTTGGTAAAGTTGCGCCCACACAGCTGCAATCTATGTGTTAAAGTTGCCCTCATACAGCTGCAGTCTATGTGGTAATATTATGCCCACACAGCTGCAGACTATGTGGTAAAGCTGTGCCCACCCAGCTGCAGTCTATATGGGAACGTTGTGCCCATACAACTGCTGTCTATAAGGTAAACATAGAACCACACTGCTGCACTCTATATGGTAAACTTGTGCCCATACAGCTGCAATCTATATGGTAAACATAGTCCCACACTGCTGCAGTCTACGTGGTAAAGTTGTGCCCATACTGCTACATTCAATGTGATATAGTTGTGCCCACATAGCTGCAAACTCTGTGGTAACTTTGTGCCCACACAGCTGCAGTCTATTTGGTAAAGTTGCGGCCACACAACTGCACTCTATGTGGTAATGTTGTGCCCAGACAGCTGCAGTTTATGTGTTAAATCTGTGCCCAAACAGCTGCAGTCTGTGTGGTAAATTTGTGCCCATACTGCTGCAGTCTATTTGGTAAAGTTGTGCCCAGGCAGGTGCTGTCTATGTGGTATGTTTGTGCATATACAGCTGTTGTCTACGTGGCACAGATATGCCCACACAGCTGCAGACTATGTGGAAAATTGGTGCCCACACAGCAGCAGTCTATGTGATGACGTGGTGCCCATGTAGCTACTGTCTAGGTGGTAAAGTTGTGCCCATGCAGCTGCAGTCTATGGGATAAAGTTGTGCTCACGTAGCTGCAGTCTATATGGTAAAGTTGTGCCCACACATCTGCAGTCTATGTGGAAAAGTTGTCCCCACACAGCTGCTATCTATGTGGTACAGTTGTGCCCACACAGCTGCAGTCTATGTGGTAAAGTTGTGCCCATACAGTTGCAGTCTATGAGATATAGTTGTGCCCACACTGCTGCAGTCTATATGGTAAGGTTGTACCCATACAGCTGCAGTCTATGTGGTAAACAGAGTTCCACGCTGCTGCTGTCTGTGTGCTCAAGTTGTGCCCACACTACTACTACAGTCTCCGTGGTACAGAAACGCCCATAATGCTGCAGTCTATTTGGTAAAATGGTGCCGCACAGCTGCAGTCTATATAGGAAAGTTCTGTCCACACAGCAGCAGTCTATGTGGTGAAGTTGTGCTCACACAGCTACAGTCTATACGGTAAAGTTGTGCCCATACAGCTGCAGTCTATATGGTAAAGTTGTGCCCACGTAGCTGCAGTCTATATGGTAAAGTTGTGCCCACATTGCTGCAGTTTATGTGATAAAGTTGTGCTCACACAGCTGCAGACTATATGGTAAAGTTGCACCCACGTAGCTGTAGTCTATATGGTAAAGTTGCGCCCACATTGCTGCAGTCTATGTGATAAAGTTGTGCTCACACAGCTGCAGTCTATGTGGTAAAGTTGTGCCCAGACAGCTACAATGTATGTGGTGAAACGGTAAATCTGTGCCCACATTACTGTAGTCTATGTGGCACAGATATGCCCTCACAGCTGCAGACTATGTGGTACTTTGGTGCCTACACAGCTGCAGTCTATGTGGTAAAGTTGTGCCCAGACAGCTACAATGTATGTGGTAAAGTGGTAAAGCTGTGCCCACATTACTGTAGTCTATGTGGCACAGATATGCCCTCACAGCTGCAGTCTATGTGGTAAAGTTGTGCCCACGAAGCTGCAGTCTATATGGTAAAGTTGTGCCCACGCAGCTGCAGTCTATGTGGTAAAGTTGTGCCCACACAGCTGCAGACTATGTGGAAAATTGGTGCCCACACAGCGGCAGTCTATGTGATGACGTGGTGCCCATGTAGCTACTGTCTAGGTGGTAAAGTTGTGCCCATACAGCTGCAGTCTATGGGATAAAGTTGTGCCCACACAGCTGCAGTCTATGTGTTAAAGTTGTGCCCACACATCTGCAGTCTATGTGGAAAAGTTGTCCCCACACAGCTGCTATCTATGTGGTATAGTTGTGCCCACACTGCTGCAGTCTATATGGTAAGGTTGTACCCATACAGCTGCAGTCTATGTGGTAAACAGAGTTCCACGCTGCTGCTGTCTGTGTGCTCAAGTTGTGCCCACACTACTACAGTCTACGTGGTACAGAAACGCCCATAATGCTGCAGTCTATTTGGTAAAATGGTGCCGCACAGCTGCAGTCTATATTGGAAAGTTCTGTCCACACAGCAGCAGTCTATGTGGTAAAGTTGTGCTCACACAGCTACGGACTATATGGTAAAGTTGCGCCCACGTAGCTCTAGTCTATATGGTAAAGTTGCGCCCACATTGCTGCAGTTTATGTGATAAAGTTGTGCTCACACAGCTGCAGTCTATGTGGTAAAGTTGTGCTCACACAGCTGCAGACTATGTGGTAAAGTTGTGCCCACGTAGCTGCAGTCTATGTGATAAAGTTGTGCTCACACAGCTGCAGTCTATGTGGTAAAGTTGTGCCCACGTAGCTGCAGTCTATGTGATAAAGTTGTGCTCACACTGCTGCAGTCTATGTGGTAAAGTTGTGCCCACGTAGCTGCAGTCTATGTGGTAAAGTTGTGCTCACACAGCTGCAGTCTATGTGGTAAAGTTGTGCCCACGTAGCTGCAGTCTATATGGTAAAGTTGTGCCCACATTGCTGCAGTTTATGTGATAAAGTTGTGCTCACACAGCTGCAGACTATATGGTAAAGTTGCGCCCACGTAGCTGTAGTCTATATGGTAAAGTTGCGCCCACATTGCTGCAGTCTATGTGATAAAGTTGTGCTCACACAGCTGCAGTTTATGTGGTAAAGTTGTGCCCAGACAGCTACAATGTATGTGGTGAAACGGTAAATCTGTGCCCACATTACTGTAGTCTATGTGGCACAGATATGCCCTCACAGCTGCAGACTATGTGGTACTTTGGTGCCTACACAGAAGCAGTCTATGTGGTAAAGTTGTGCTCACACAGCTGCAGTCTATATGGTAAAGTTGTGCCCACGAAGCTGCAGTCTATATGGTAAAGTTTCGTCCAAAAATTTGCAGACTATGTTGTAAAGCTGTGCCCACACAGCTGCAGTCTATGTGGTAAAGTTGTGCCCACACAGCTGCAGACTATGTGGAAAATTGGTACCCACACAGCGGCAGTCTATGTGATGACGTGGTGCCCATGTAGCTACTGTCTAGGTGGTAAAGTTGTGCCCATGCAGCTGCAGTCTATGGGATAAAGTTGTGCTCACGTAGCTGCAGTCTATATGGTAAAGTTGTGCCCACACATCTGCAGTCTATGTGGAAAAGTTGTCCCCACACAGCTGCTATCTATGTGGTACAGTTGTGCCCACACAGCTGCAGTCTATGTGGTAAAGTTGTGCCCATACAGTTGCAGTCTATGTGATTTAGTTGTGCCCACACTGCTGCAGTCTATATGGTAAGGTTGTACCCATACAGCTGCAGTCTATGTGGTAAACATAGTTCCACGCTGCTGCTGTCTGTGTGCTCAAGTTGTGCCCACACAGCTACAGTCTACGTGGTACAGAAACGCCCATAATGCTGCAGTCTATTTGGTAAAATGGTGCCGCACAGCTGCAGTCTATATTGGAAAGTTCTGCCCACACAGCTGCAGTCTATGTGGTGAAGTTGTGCTCACACAGCTACAGTCTGTGTGGTACAGAAACACCCATAATGCTGCAGTCTATGGGATAAAGTTCTGCCCACACAGCTGCAGTCTATGTGCTAAAGCTGAGCCTAGACAGCTGCAGTCTATGTGGTAAAGTTGTGCTCACACAGCTGCAGCCCATTTTGTAAAGTTTTGCCCAGACAGCTGCAGTGTATGTAGTAAAGCTGTGCCCACAAGCTGTAGTCTATGTGGTTAAGTTGTGCACACACAGCTGCAGTCTATGTGGTAAAATTGTGCCCAAGTATCTGTAGTCTATTTGGAAAAGTTGTGCCCACACATCTGCAATCTATGTGTTAAATTTGTGCACATACAGCTGCAGTCTATGTGGCAAAGTTATGCTCTCACAGCTGCAGACATTGGGGTTCACTGGTGTCCACACAGCTGCAGTCTATATGGTAAAGTTGTGCCCAGGTAGCTGCAGTCTATGTGGTAAAGATGTACCCACCCAGCTGCAGTCTATATGGTAACGTTGTGCCCTTACAACTGCTGTATATATGGTAAACATAGTCCTTCACTGATGCACTCTATATGGTAAAGTTGTGCCCATACAGCTGCAGTCTCTGTGATATAGTTGTGCCCACGTAGCAGCAGTCTCTGTGGTAAACTTGTGCCCACACTGCTGCAGTCTACTTGGTAAAGTTGTGGCCACACAACAGCAGTCCTTGTGGTAAAGCTGTGCCCACACAGCTGCAGTCTATGTGGTGAAGTTGTGCCGACCGAGCTCCCAACCATATGGTGAAGTTGTGCGCACACAGCTGCAGCCCATTTGGTAAAGTTGTGCCCACACAGCTGCAGTCTATGTGCTAATGTTGTGCCCACACAACTGCAGTCTATGTGGTAAGGTTGTGCCCACACAGCTACAGTCTAGGTGGTAAAGTTGTGCCCAGACAGCTGCAGTCCATATGGTAAAGTTGTGCCCAGACAGCTGTAGTGTATGTGGTAAAGCTGTGCTCACACAGCTGCAGTCTATCTGGTAAAGTTGTGCCCACACAGCTGCAGGCTATGTGATAAAGTTGTGCCCATACAGCTGCAGTCTATGTGGTAAATCTGTGCCCACACAGCTGCAATCAATGTGTTAAAGTTGCCCCCATACAGCTGCAGTCTATGTGGTAATGTTGTGCCCAGACAGCTGCAATGTATGTGGTAAAGTGGTAAAGCTGTGCCCACATTACTGTAGTCTATGTGGCACAGATATGCCCTCACAGCGGCAGACTATGTGGTACTTTGGTGCCTACACAGCTGCAGTCTATATGGTAAAGTTGTGCTCACACAGCTGCAGTCTGTGTGGTAAATCTGTGCCCATACTGCTGCAGTCCATTTGGTAAAGTTGTGCCCACACAGCTGCAGTCTATGTGGTAAAGTTGTGCCCACACAGCTGCAGTCTATGTGGTAAAGTTGTGCCCACACACCTGCAGTCTATATGGTAAAGATGTGCCCAAACAGCTGCAGTCTATGGGATAAAGTTGTGCCCACGTAGCTGCAGTCTATATGGTAAAGTTGTGCCCACATTGCTGCAGTCTATGTGATAAAGTTGTGCCCATACAGCTGCAGTCTATATGGTAAAGTTGTGCCCACATTGCTGCAGTCTATGTGATAAAGTTGTGCTCACACAGCTGCAGTCTATGTGGTAAAGTTGTGCCCAGACAGCTACAATGTATGTGGTGAAGGGGTAAATCTGTGCCCACATTACTGTAGTCTATGTGGCACAGATATGCCCTCACAGCAGCAGACTATGTGGTACTTTGGTGCCTACACAGCTGCAGTCTATGTGGTAAAGTTGTGCCCACGTAGCTGTAGTCTATATGGTAAAGTTGTGCTCACACAGCTGCAGTCTATGTGATAAAGTTGTGCTCACACATCTGCAGTCTATGTGATAAAGTTGTGCTCACACAACTGCAGTCTATGTGGTAAAGTTGTGCTCACACAGCTGCAGTCTATATGGTAAAGTTGTGCTCACACAGCTGCAGTCTATATGGTAAAGTTGTGCTCACACAGCTGCAGTCTATATGGTAAAGTTGTGCCCATACAGCTGCAGTCTATGTGGTAAAGTTGTGCCCACACATCTGCAATCTATGTGCTAAAGTTCTGTCCATACAGCTGCAGTCTATGTGGCAATGACTATGGGTTACATTGGTGTCCACACAGCAGTAGTGTATGTGGAAAAGTTGTGCCCATGTAGCTGCAGACTCTGTTGTAAAGTTGTGCCCACCCAGCTGCAGTCTATATGGTAACGTTGTGCCCATATAACTGCTGTCTATAAGGTAAACATAGTCCCACACTGCTGCACTCTATATGGTAAAGTTGTGCCCATGCAGCTGCAGTCTATATGGTAAACATAGTCCCACACTGCTGCAGTCTACGTGGTAAAGTTGTGCCCATACAGCTGCAGTCTATATGATATAGTTGTGCCCACATAACGGCAGACTCTGTGGTAACCTTGTGCACACACAGCTGCAGTCTAATTGGTAAAATTGCGGCCACACAACTGCACTCTATGTGGTAATGTTGTGCCCACACAACTGCAGTTTGTGTGGTAATGTTGTGCCCATACAGCTGCAGTCTATGTGGTAAATCTGTGCCCACACAGCTGCAGTCTGTGTGGTAATGTTGTGCCCACACAGCTGCTGTCTATGTGGTAAATCTGTGCCCATACAGCTGCAGTATATATGGTAAAGTTGTGCGTACACAGCTGTGTTCTATGTGGAAAAGTTGTGCCCATAAAGCTGCAGTCTATGTGGTAAAGCTGTGCCCACGTACGTACAGTCTATATGGTAAAGCTGTGCCCAAGTATCTGCAGTCTATTTGGTAAAGTTGTGCCCACACATCTGCAATCTATGTATTAAAGCTATGCCCATACAGCTGCAGTCTATGTGGCAATGTTATGCCCTCACAGCTGCAGACTATGGGGTACAATGGTGCCCACACAGCTGCAGTCTATGTGGTAAAGTTGTGTCCACCCAGCTGCAGTCTATATGGTAACGTTGTGCCCATACAACTGCTGTCTATAAGGTAAACATAGTACCGCACTGCTGCACTCTATATGGTAAAGTTGTGCGCATACAGCTGCAATATATATGGTAAACATAGTCCCACACTGCTGCAGTCTACGTGGTAAAGTTGTGCCCATACAGCTACAGTCAATGTGATATAGTTGTGCCCACATAGCTGCAGACTCTGTGGTAACTTTGTGCCCACACAGCTGCAGTCTATGTGGTAAAGTTGCGGCCACACAACTGCACTCTATGTGCTAACGTTGTGCCCAGACAGCTGCAGTTTATGTTTTAAATCTGTGCCCAAACAGCTGCAGTCTGTGTGGTAAATTTGTGCCCATACTGCTGCAGTCCATTTGGTAAAGTTGTGCCCACACAGCTGCAGTCTATGTGGTAAAGTTGTGCCCACACAGCTGCAGTCTATGTGGTAAAGTTGTGCCCACACACCTGCAGTCTATATGGTAAAGATGTGCCCAAACAGCTGCAGTCTATGGGATAAAGTTGTGCCCACGTAGCTGCAGTCTATATGGTAACGTTGTGCCCACGTAGCTGCAGTCTATATGGTAACGTTGTGCCCACACAGGTGCAGTTTATGTGGAAAAGGTGTGCCCACACAGCTGCTGTCTATGTGGTAAATCTGTGCCCACACAGCTGCAGTCTGTGTGGTAAATCTGTGCCCATACTGCTGCAGTCTATTTGGTAAAGTTGTGCCCAGACAGGTGCTGTCTATGTGGTACGTTTGTGCACATACAGCTGTTGTCTACATGGCACAGATATGCCCACACAGCTGCAGACTATGTGGAAAATTGGTGCCCACACAGCAGCAGACTATGTGATGATGTGGTGCCCATGTAGCGACTGTCTAGGTGGTAAAGTTGTGCCCATACATCTGCAGTCTATGGGATAAAGTTGTGCCCACATAGCTGCAGTCTATATGGTAAAGTTGTGCCCACACAGCTGCAGTCTATGTGGTAAAGTTGTGCCCACACAGCTGCAGTCTATGTGGTAAAGTTGTGCCCACACAGCTGCAGTCTTTATGGTAAAGTTGTGCCCACACACCTGCTGTCTATGTGGTAAAGTTGTGCCCACACAGCCACAGCCCATTTTGTAAAGTTCTGCCCAGACAAATGCAGTGTATGTGGTAAAGCTGTGCCCACACAACTGCAGTCTATGTGGTAAAGTTTTGCCACACAGCTGCAGTGTATGTGGTTAAGTTGTGCCCACACATCTGCAGTCTATGTTGTAAAATTGTGCCCATACAGCTGCAGACTATGTGGTAAAGTGGTGCCCATACAGCTGCAGTCTTTATGGTAAAGTTGTGCCCACACACCTGCAGTCTATGTGGGAAAGTTGTGCCCACACAGCTGCAGCATATATGGTAAAGTTGTGCCCATACAACTGCAGTCCATATGGTAAACATCGTCCCATTCTGCTACAGTCTATGTGATAAAGTTGTGCCCAGACAGCTGCAGTCTATGTGCTAAAGTTGCGCCCACACAGCTGCAGTCTATGTGCTAAAGTTTTGCCCACAGAGATTCAGTCTAGGTGGAAAATGTGTGCCCAGACAGCTGCGGCCTAATTGGTAAAGTTGTGCCCAGACAGCTGCAGTCTGTGTGGTAAAGTTGTGCCCATGTAGCTGCAGTCTATGTGGTAAAGTTCTGCCCGCCAAGCTGTAGTCTATGTGGTAAAGTTGTGCTCAGACAGCTGCAGTCTATATGGCAAAGCTGTGCCCACAAAGCTGCAGACTATTGGTAAAATTGCATCTAAAAAGTTGCAGACTATATTGTAAAGCTGCATCCACACAGTTGCAGTGTATGTGGTAAAGCTGTGCCCACACAGCTGCAGTGTTTGTGGAAAGTTGTGACCACACAGCTGCAGTCTACATGGTGAAGTTGTGCCCACACTGCTGCAGTCTATGTGTTAAAGTTGTGCCCACATAACTGCAGTCTAGGTGGTAAAACTGTGCCCGCACAGCTGCAATCAATGTGTTAAAGTTTCCCCCATACAGTTTCAGTCTATGTGGTAAAGCTGTGCCCACGTAGCTGCAGTCTATATGGTAAAGTTGTGCCCACACAGGTGCAGTTTATGTGATAAAGCTGTGCCCATACAGCTGCAGTTTATGTAGTAAAGTTGTGCCCAAGTATCTGCAGTCTGTATGGTAAAGTTGTGCCCACACATCTGCAATCTATGTGTTAAAGTGGTGCCCATACAGCTGCAATCTATGTGGCAAAGTTATGTCCTCACAGCTGCAGACTATGGGGTACATTAGTGCCCACACAGCTGTAGTCTATGTGGTAAAGTTGTGCCCTCATAGCCGCAGTCTCTGTGGTAAAGTTGTGCCCACCCAGCTGCAGTCTATATGGTAACGTTGTGCCCATACAACTGCTGTATATAAGGTAAAGATGGTACCACACTGCTGCACTCTATATGGTAAATTTGTGCCCATACAGCTGCAGTCTATATGATAAACATAGTCCCACACTGCTGCAGTCTATGTGCTAAAGTTGTGCCCACGTAACTGCAGACTCGGTGGTAACCTTGTGCCCACACAGCTGCAGTTTATTTGGTAAAGTTGCGGCCACACAACTGCACTCCATGTGGTAAATCTGTGCCCGCACAGCTGTAGTTTGTGTGGTACATTTGTGCCCAACCTGCTGCAGTCTATTTGGTAAAGTTGTGCCCACGCAGCTGCAGTCTATGTGGTAAAGATGTGCCCGCCCAGCTGTATTCTATATGGTAAAATCGTGCCCATATAGCAGCAGTCTATGTGGTAAAGTTGAGCCCAAACTGCTGCAGTCTATTTGGTAAAGTTGTGCCCACCCAGCTACAGTCTATGTGGTAAAGATGTGCCCGCCCAGCTGTAGTCTATATGGTAAAATTGTGCCAATACAGCTGCAGTCTATATGGTAAAGCTGTGCCCACAAAGCTGCAGATTATATGGTAAAGTTGTGCCAACAAAGCTGCAGTCCATTTGGTAAAGTTGTGCCCAGACAGGTGCAGACTATGTGGTAAAGCTGTGCCCAAACTGCTGCAGTCTATGTGGTATATTTGTGCCCATACTGCTGCAGTCTATGTGGTAAATTTGTGCCCATATTGCTGCAGTTTATGTGATAAAGTTGTGCCCATACAGCTGCAGTCTATGTGGCAAAGTTATGCCCTCACAGCTGCAGACTATGAGGTACATTGGTGCCCACACAGCTGCAGTCTATGTGGTAAAGTTGTGCCCACACTTCTGCAGTCTATGTGGTAAAGTTGTGCCCATACAGCTGCAGTCTATATGGTAAAGTTGTGCCCACACATCTGCAATCTATGTGTTAAAGTTCTGGCCATACAGATGCAGTCTATGTGGCACATTTATGCCCTCACAGCTGCAGACTATGGGTTACATTGGTGCCAACACAGCTGTAGTCTATGTGGTAATGTTGTGCCCATGTAGCTGCAGACTCTGCTGTAAAGGTGTGCCCACCCAGCTGCACTCTATATGGTAACGTTGTGCCCATATAACTGCTGTCTATAAGGTAAACATAGTCCCACACTGCTGCAATCTACGTGGTAAAGTTGTGCCCATACAGCTGCAGTCTATGTGATATAGTTGTGCACACCTAACTGCAGACTCTGTGGTAACCTTGTGCACACACAGCTGCAGTCTAATTGGTAAAGTTTCGGCCACACAACTGCACTCCATGTGGTAATGTTGTGCCCATACAGCTGCAGTCTATGTGGTAAATCTGTGCCCACACAGCTGCAGTCTGTGTGGTAAATTTGTGCCCATACTGCTGCAGTCTATTTGGTAAAGTTGTGCCCACACAGCTGCAGTCTATGTGGAAAAGTTGTCCCCATACAGCTGCAGTCTATGTGGTAAAGTTGTGCCCGCCCAGCTGTAGTCTATATGGAAAAGTTGTGCCCATACAGCACCAGTCGATGTGATAAATTTGTGCTCACACAGCTGCAGTGTATATGGTAAAGTTGTGCCCACACAGCTGTAGTCTATTTGGTAAAGCTGTGCCCATACAGCTGCAGTATATATGGTACAGTTGTGCCTACACAGCTGTATTCTATGTGGTAAAGTTGCCCCCATACAGCTGCAGTCTATGTGGTAAAGTTGTGCACACGCAGCTGGTCTATTTGGTAAAGTTGCGCCCACACAGCTGCAATCTATGTGTTAAAGTTGCCCTCATACAGCTGCAGTCTATGTGGTAATATTATGCCCACACAGCTGCAGACTATGTGGTAAAGCTGTGCCCACCCAGCTGCAGTCTATATGGGAACGTTGTGCCCATACAACTGCTGTCTATAAGGTAAACATAGAACCACACTGCTGCACTCTATATGGTAAACTTGTGCCCATACAGCTGCAATCTATATGGTAAACATAGTCCCACACTGCTGCAGTCTACGTGGTAAAGTTGTGCCCATACTGCTACATTCAATGTGATATAGTTGTGCCCACATAGCTGCAAACTCTGTGGTAACTTTGTGCCCACACAGCTGCAGTCTATTTGGTAAAGTTGCGGCCACACAACTGCACTCTATGTGGTAATGTTGTGCCCAGACAGCTGCAGTTTATGTGTTAAATCTGTGCCCAAACAGCTGCAGTCTGTGTGGTAAATTTGTGCCCATACTGCTGCAGTCTATTTGGTAAAGTTGTGCCCATGCAGCTGCAGTCTATGGGATAAAGTTGTGCTCACGTAGCTGCAGTCTATATGGTAAAGTTGTGCCCACACATCTGCAGTCTATGTGGAAAAGTTGTCCCCACACAGCTGCTATCTATGTGGTACAGTTGTGCCCACACAGCTGCAGTCTATGTGGTAAAGTTGTGCCCATACAGTTGCAGTCTATGAGATATAGTTGTGCCCACACTGCTGCAGTCTATATGGTAAGGTTGTACCCATACAGCTGCAGTCTATGTGGTAAACAGAGTTCCACGCTGCTGCTGTCTGTGTGCTCAAGTTGTGCCCACACTACTACTACAGTCTCCGTGGTACAGAAACGCCCATAATGCTGCAGTCTATTTGGTAAAATGGTGCCGCACAGCTGCAGTCTATATAGGAAAGTTCTGTCCACACAGCAGCAGTCTATGTGGTGAAGTTGTGCTCACACAGCTACAGTCTATACGGTAAAGTTGTGCCCATACAGCTGCAGTCTATATGGTAAAGTTGTGCCCACGTAGCTGCAGTCTATATGGTAAAGTTGTGCCCACATTGCTGCAGTTTATGTGATAAAGTTGTGCTCACACAGCTGCAGACTATATGGTAAAGTTGCACCCACGTAGCTGTAGTCTATATGGTAAAGTTGCGCCCACATTGCTGCAGTCTATGTGATAAAGTTGTGCTCACACAGCTGCAGTCTATGTGGTAAAGTTGTGCCCAGACAGCTACAATGTATGTGGTGAAACGGTAAATCTGTGCCCACATTACTGTAGTCTATGTGGCACAGATATGCCCTCACAGCTGCAGACTATGTGGTACTTTGGTGCCTACACAGCTGCAGTCTATGTGGTAAAGTTGTGCCCAGACAGCTACAATGTATGTGGTAAAGTGGTAAAGCTGTGCCCACATTACTGTAGTCTATGTGGCACAGATATGCCCTCACAGCTGCAGTCTATGTGGTAAAGTTGTGCCCACGAAGCTGCAGTCTATATGGTAAAGTTGTGCCCACGCAGCTGCAGTCTATGTGGTAAAGTTGTGCCCACACAGCTGCAGACTATGTGGAAAATTGGTGCCCACACAGCGGCAGTCTATGTGATGACGTGGTGCCCATGTAGCTACTGTCTAGGTGGTAAAGTTGTGCCCATACAGCTGCAGTCTATGGGATAAAGTTGTGCCCACACAGCTGCAGTCTATGTGTTAAAGTTGTGCCCACACATCTGCAGTCTATGTGGAAAAGTTGTCCCCACACAGCTGCTATCTATGTGGTATAGTTGTGCCCACACTGCTGCAGTCTATATGGTAAGGTTGTACCCATACAGCTGCAGTCTATGTGGTAAACAGAGTTCCACGCTGCTGCTGTCTGTGTGCTCAAGTTGTGCCCACACTACTACAGTCTACGTGGTACAGAAACGCCCATAATGCTGCAGTCTATTTGGTAAAATGGTGCCGCACAGCTGCAGTCTATATTGGAAAGTTCTGTCCACACAGCAGCAGTCTATGTGGTAAAGTTGTGCTCACACAGCTACGGACTATATGGTAAAGTTGCGCCCACGTAGCTCTAGTCTATATGGTAAAGTTGCGCCCACATTGCTGCAGTTTATGTGATAAAGTTGTGCTCACACAGCTGCAGTCTATGTGGTAAAGTTGTGCTCACACAGCTGCAGACTATGTGGTAAAGTTGTGCCCACGTAGCTGCAGTCTATGTGATAAAGTTGTGCTCACACAGCTGCAGTCTATGTGGTAAAGTTGTGCCCACGTAGCTGCAGTCTATGTGATAAAGTTGTGCTCACACTGCTGCAGTCTATGTGGTAAAGTTGTGCCCTCATAGCCGCAGTCTCTGTGGTAAAGTTGTGCCCACCCAGCTGCAGTCTATATGGTAACGTTGTGCCCATACAACTGCTGTATATAAGGTAAAGATGGTACCACACTGCTGCACTCTATATGGTAAATTTGTGCCCATACAGCTGCAGTCTATATGATAAACATAGTCCCACACTGCTGCAGTCTATGTGCTAAAGTTGTGCCCACGTAACTGCAGACTCGGTGGTAACCTTGTGCCCACACAGCTGCAGTTTATTTGGTAAAGTTGCGGCCACACAACTGCACTCCATGTGGTAAATCTGTGCCCGCACAGCTGTAGTTTGTGTGGTACATTTGTGCCCAACCTGCTGCAGTCTATTTGGTAAAGTTGTGCCCACGCAGCTGCAGTCTATGTGGTAAAGATGTGCCCGCCCAGCTGTATTCTATATGGTAAAATCGTGCCCATATAGCAGCAGTCTATGTGGTAAAGTTGAGCCCAAACTGCTGCAGTCTATTTGGTAAAGTTGTGCCCACCCAGCTACAGTCTATGTGGTAAAGATGTGCCCGCCCAGCTGTAGTCTATATGGTAAAATTGTGCCAATACAGCTGCAGTCTATATGGTAAAGCTGTGCCCACAAAGCTGCAGATTATATGGTAAAGTTGTGCCAACAAAGCTGCAGTCCATTTGGTAAAGTTGTGCCCAGACAGGTGCAGACTATGTGGTAAAGCTGTGCCCAAACTGCTGCAGTCTATGTGGTATATTTGTGCCCATACTGCTGCAGTCTATGTGGTAAATTTGTGCCCATATTGCTGCAGTTTATGTGATAAAGTTGTGCCCATACAGCTGCAGTCTATGTGGCAAAGTTATGCCCTCACAGCTGCAGACTATGAGGTACATTGGTGCCCACACAGCTGCAGTCTATGTGGTAAAGTTGTGCCCACACTTCTGCAGTCTATGTGGTAAAGTTGTGCCCATACAGCTGCAGTCTATATGGTAAAGTTGTGCCCACACATCTGCAATCTATGTGTTAAAGTTCTGGCCATACAGATGCAGTCTATGTGGCACATTTATGCCCTCACAGCTGCAGACTATGGGTTACATTGGTGCCAACACAGCTGTAGTCTATGTGGTAATGTTGTGCCCATGTAGCTGCAGACTCTGCTGTAAAGGTGTGCCCACCCAGCTGCACTCTATATGGTAACGTTGTGCCCATATAACTGCTGTCTATAAGGTAAACATAGTCCCACACTGCTGCAATCTACGTGGTAAAGTTGTGCCCATACAGCTGCAGTCTATGTGATATAGTTGTGCACACCTAACTGCAGACTCTGTGGTAACCTTGTGCACACACAGCTGCAGTCTAATTGGTAAAGTTTCGGCCACACAACTGCACTCCATGTGGTAATGTTGTGCCCATACAGCTGCAGTCTATGTGGTAAATCTGTGCCCACACAGCTGCAGTCTGTGTGGTAAATTTGTGCCCATACTGCTGCAGTCTATTTGGTAAAGTTGTGCCCACACAGCTGCAGTCTATGTGGAAAAGTTGTCCCCATACAGCTGCAGTCTATGTGGTAAAGTTGTGCCCGCCCAGCTGTAGTCTATATGGAAAAGTTGTGCCCATACAGCACCAGTCGATGTGATAAATTTGTGCTCACACAGCTGCAGTGTATATGGTAAAGTTGTGCCCACACAGCTGTAGTCTATTTGGGAAAGTTGTGCCCATACAGCTACAGTCTATTTGGTAAAGCTGTGCCCATACAGCTGCAGTATATATGGTACAGTTGTGCCTACACAGCTGTATTCTATGTGGTAAAGTTGCCCCCATACAGCTGCAGTCTATGTGGTAAAGTTGTGCACACGCAGCTGGTCTATTTGGTAAAGTTGCGCCCACACAGCTGCAATCTATGTGTTAAAGTTGCCCTCATACAGCTGCAGTCTATGTGGTAATATTATGCCCACACAGCTGCAGACTATGTGGTAAAGCTGTGCCCACCCAGCTGCAGTCTATATGGGAACGTTGTGCCCATACAACTGCTGTCTATAAGGTAAACATAGAACCACACTGCTGCACTCTATATGGTAAACTTGTGCCCATACAGCTGCAATCTATATGGTAAACATAGTCCCACACTGCTGCAGTCTACGTGGTAAAGTTGTGCCCATACTGCTACATTCAATGTGATATAGTTGTGCCCACATAGCTGCAAACTCTGTGGTAACTTTGTGCCCACACAGCTGCAGTCTATTTGGTAAAGTTGCGGCCACACAACTGCACTCTATGTGGTAATGTTGTGCCCAGACAGCTGCAGTTTATGTGTTAAATCTGTGCCCAAACAGCTGCAGTCTGTGTGGTAAATTTGTGCCCATACTGCTGCAGTCTATTTGGTAAAGTTGTGCCCATGCAGCTGCAGTCTATGGGATAAAGTTGTGCTCACGTAGCTGCAGTCTATATGGTAAAGTTGTGCCCACACATCTGCAGTCTATGTGGAAAAGTTGTCCCCACACAGCTGCTATCTATGTGGTACAGTTGTGCCCACACAGCTGCAGTCTATGTGGTAAAGTTGTGCCCATACAGTTGCAGTCTATGAGATATAGTTGTGCCCACACTGCTGCAGTCTATATGGTAAGGTTGTACCCATACAGCTGCAGTCTATGTGGTAAACAGAGTTCCACGCTGCTGCTGTCTGTGTGCTCAAGTTGTGCCCACACTACTACTACAGTCTCCGTGGTACAGAAACGCCCATAATGCTGCAGTCTATTTGGTAAAATGGTGCCGCACAGCTGCAGTCTATATAGGAAAGTTCTGTCCACACAGCAGCAGTCTATGTGGTGAAGTTGTGCTCACACAGCTACAGTCTATACGGTAAAGTTGTGCCCATACAGCTGCAGTCTATATGGTAAAGTTGTGCCCACGTAGCTGCAGTCTATATGGTAAAGTTGTGCCCACATTGCTGCAGTTTATGTGATAAAGTTGTGCTCACACAGCTGCAGACTATATGGTAAAGTTGCACCCACGTAGCTGTAGTCTATATGGTAAAGTTGCGCCCACATTGCTGCAGTCTATGTGATAAAGTTGTGCTCACACAGCTGCAGTCTATGTGGTAAAGTTGTGCCCAGACAGCTACAATGTATGTGGTGAAACGGTAAATCTGTGCCCACATTACTGTAGTCTATGTGGCACAGATATGCCCTCACAGCTGCAGACTATGTGGTACTTTGGTGCCTACACAGCTGCAGTCTATGTGGTAAAGTTGTGCCCAGACAGCTACAATGTATGTGGTAAAGTGGTAAAGCTGTGCCCACATTACTGTAGTCTATGTGGCACAGATATGCCCTCACAGCTGCAGTCTATGTGGTAAAGTTGTGCCCACGAAGCTGCAGTCTATATGGTAAAGTTGTGCCCACGCAGCTGCAGTCTATGTGGTAAAGTTGTGCCCACACAGCTGCAGACTATGTGGAAAATTGGTGCCCACACAGCGGCAGTCTATGTGATGACGTGGTGCCCATGTAGCTACTGTCTAGGTGGTAAAGTTGTGCCCATACAGCTGCAGTCTATGGGATAAAGTTGTGCCCACACAGCTGCAGTCTATGTGTTAAAGTTGTGCCCACACATCTGCAGTCTATGTGGAAAAGTTGTCCCCACACAGCTGCTATCTATGTGGTATAGTTGTGCCCACACTGCTGCAGTCTATATGGTAAGGTTGTACCCATACAGCTGCAGTCTATGTGGTAAACAGAGTTCCACGCTGCTGCTGTCTGTGTGCTCAAGTTGTGCCCACACTACTACAGTCTACGTGGTACAGAAACGCCCATAATGCTGCAGTCTATTTGGTAAAATGGTGCCGCACAGCTGCAGTCTATATTGGAAAGTTCTGTCCACACAGCAGCAGTCTATGTGGTAAAGTTGTGCTCACACAGCTACGGACTATATGGTAAAGTTGCGCCCACGTAGCTCTAGTCTATATGGTAAAGTTGCGCCCACATTGCTGCAGTTTATGTGATAAAGTTGTGCTCACACAGCTGCAGTCTATGTGGTAAAGTTGTGCTCACACAGCTGCAGACTATGTGGTAAAGTTGTGCCCACGTAGCTGCAGTCTATGTGATAAAGTTGTGCTCACACAGCTGCAGTCTATGTGGTAAAGTTGTGCCCACGTAGCTGCAGTCTATGTGATAAAGTTGTGCTCACACTGCTGCAGTCTATGTGGTAAAGTTGTGCCCACGTAGCTGCAGTCTATGTGGTAAAGTTGTGCTCACACAGCTGCAGTCTATGTGGTAAAGTTGTGCCCACGTAGCTGCAGTCTATATGGTAAAGTTGTGCCCACATTGCTGCAGTTTATGTGATAAAGTTGTGCTCACACAGCTGCAGACTATATGGTAAAGTTGCGCCCACGTAGCTGTAGTCTATATGGTAAAGTTGCGCCCACATTGCTGCAGTCTATGTGATAAAGTTGTGCTCACACAGCTGCAGTTTATGTGGTAAAGTTGTGCCCAGACAGCTACAATGTATGTGGTGAAACGGTAAATCTGTGCCCACATTACTGTAGTCTATGTGGCACAGATATGCCCTCACAGCTGCAGACTATGTGGTACTTTGGTGCCTACACAGAAGCAGTCTATGTGGTAAAGTTGTGCTCACACAGCTGCAGTCTATATGGTAAAGTTGTGCCCACGAAGCTGCAGTCTATATGGTAAAGTTTCGTCCAAAAATTTGCAGACTATGTTGTAAAGCTGTGCCCACACAGCTGCAGTCTATGTGGTAAAGTTGTGCCCACACAGCTGCAGACTATGTGGAAAATTGGTGCCCACACAGCGGCAGTCTATGTGATGACGTGGTGCCCATGTAGCTACTGTCTAGGTGGTAAAGTTGTGCCCATACAGTTGCAGTCTATGTGATTTAGTTGTGCCCACACTGCTGCAGTCTATATGGTAAGGTTGTACCCATACAGCTGCAGTCTATGTGGTAAACATAGTTCCACGCTGCTGCTGTCTGTGTGCTCAAGTTGTGCCCACACAGCTACAGTCTACGTGGTACAGAAACGCCCATAATGCTGCAGTCTATTTGGTAAAATGGTGCCGCACAGCTGCAGTCTATATTGGAAAGTTCTGCCCACACAGCTGCAGTCTATGGGATAAAGTTGTGCTCACGTAGCTGCAGTCTATATGGTAAAGTTGTGCCCACACATCTGCAGACTATGTGGAAAAGTTGTCCCCACACAGCTGCTATCTATGTGGTACAGTTGTGCCCACACAGCTGCAGTCTATGTGGTAAAGTTGTGCCCATACAGTTGCAGTCTATGTGATTTAGTTGTGCCCACACTGCTGCAGTCTATATGGTAAGGTTGTACCCATACAGCTGCAGTCTATGTGGTAAACATAGTTCCACGCTGCTGCTGTCTGTGTGCTCAAGTTGTGCCCACACAGCTACAGTCTACGTGGTACAGAAACGCCCATAATGCTGCAGTCTATTTGGTAAAATGGTGCCGCACAGCTGCAGTCTATATTGGAAAGTTCTGCCCACACAGCTGCAGTCTATGTGGTGAAGTTGTGCTCACACAGCTACAGTCTGTGTGGTACAGAAACACCCATAATGCTGCAGTCTATTTGGTAAAATGGTGCCGCACAGCTGCAGTCTATGTGGTAAAGTTCTGCCCACACAGCTGCAGTCTATGGGATAAAGTTCTGCCCACACAGCTGCAGTCTATGTGCTAAAGCTGAGCCTAGACAGCTGCAGTCTATGTGGTAAAGTTGTGCTCACACAGCTGCAGCCCATTTTGTAAAGTTTTGCCCAGACAGCTGCAGTGTATGTAGTAAAGCTGTGCCCACAAGCTGTAGTCTATGTGGTTAAGTTGTGCACACACAGCTGCAGTCTATGTGGTAAAATTGTGCCCAAGTATCTGTAGTCTATTTGGAAAAGTTGTGCCCACACATCTGCAATCTATGTGTTAAATTTGTGCACATACAGCTGCAGTCTATGTGGCAAAGTTATGCTCTCACAGCTGCAGACATTGGGGTTCACTGGTGTCCACACAGCTGCAGTCTATATGGTAAAGTTGTGCCCAGGTAGCTGCAGTCTATGTGGTAAAGATGTACCCACCCAGCTGCAGTCTATATGGTAACGTTGTGCCCTTACAACTGCTGTATATATGGTAAACATAGTCCTTCACTGATGCACTATATATGGTAAAGTTGTGCCCATACAGCTGCAGTCTCTGTGATATAGTTGTGCCCACGTAGCAGCAGTCTCTGTGGTAAACTTGTGCCCACACTGCTGCAGTCTACTTGGTAAAGTTGTGGCCACACAACAGCAGTCCTTGTGGTAAAGCTGTGCCCACACAGCTGCAGTCTATGTGGTGAAGTTGTGCCGACCGAGCTCCCAACCATATGGTGAAGTTGTGCGCACACAGCTGCAGCCCATTTGGTAAAGTTGTGCCCACACAGCTGCAGTCTATGTGCTAATGTTGTGCCCACACAACTGCAGTCTATGTGGTAAGGTTGTGCCCACACAGCTACAGTCTAGGTGGTAAAGTTGTGCCCAGACAGCTGCAGTCCATATGGTAAAGTTGTGCCCAGACAGCTGTAGTGTATGTGGTAAAGCTGTGCTCATACAGCTGCAGTCTATGTGATAAAGTTGTGCCCACACAGCTGCAGGCTATGTGATAAAGTTGTGCCCAGACAGCTACAATGTATGTGGTGAAGGGGTAAATCTGTGCCCACATTACTGTAGTCTATGTGGCACAGATATGCCCTCACAGCAGCAGACTATGTGGTACTTTGGTGCCTACACAGCTGCAGTCTATGTGGTAAAGTTGTGCCCACGTAGCTGTAGTCTATATGGTAAAGTTGTGCTCACACAGCTGCAGTCTATGTGATAAAGTTGTGCTCACACATCTGCAGTCTATGTGATAAAGTTGTGCTCACACAGCTGCAGTCTATGTGGTAAAGTTGTGCTCACACAGCTGCAGTCTATATGGTAAAGTTGTGCTCACACAGCTGCAGTCTATATGGTAAAGTTGTGCTCACACAGCTGCAGTCTATATGGTAAAGTTGTGCCCATACAGCTGCAGTCTATGTGGTAAAGTTGTGCCCACACATCTGCAATCTATGTGCTAAAGTTCTGTCCATACAGCTGCAGTCTATGTGGCAATGACTATGGGTTACATTGGTGTCCACACAGCAGTAGTGTATGTGGAAAAGTTGTGCCCATGTAGCTGCAGACTCTGTTGTAAAGTTGTGCCCACCCAGCTGCAGTCTATATGGTAACGTTGTGCCCATATAACTGCTGTCTATAAGGTAAACATAGTCCCACACTGCTGCACTCTATATGGTAAAGTTGTGCCCATGCAGCTGCAGTCTATATGGTAAACATAGTCCCACACTGCTGCAGTCTACGTGGTAAAGTTGTGCCCATACAGCTGCAGTCTATATGATATAGTTGTGCCCACATAACGGCAGACTCTGTGGTAACCTTGTGCACACACAGCTGCAGTCTAATTGGTAAAATTGCGGCCACACAACTGCACTCTATGTGGTAATGTTGTGCCCACACAACTGCAGTTTGTGTGGTAATGTTGTGCCCATACAGCTGCAGTCTATGTGGTAAATCTGTGCCCACACAGCTGCAGTCTGTGTGGTAATGTTGTGCCCACACAGCTGCTGTCTATGTGGTAAATCTGTGCCCATACAGCTGCAGTATATATGGTAAAGTTGTGCGTACACAGCTGTGTTCTATGTGGAAAAGTTGTGCCCATAAAGCTGCAGTCTATATGGTAAATTTGTGCCCACAAAGCTGCAGACTATTGGTAAAATTGTGTCTGAAATGTTGCCGACTATGTTGTAAAGCTGTGCCCACACAGCTGCAGTGTATGTGGTAAAGTTGTGCCCACACTGCTGCAGTCTATGTGGTAAAGCTGTGCCCACGTACGTACAGTCTATATGGTAAAGCTGTGCCCAAGTATCTGCAGTCTATTTGGTAAAGTTGTGCCCACACATCTGCAATCTATGTATTAAAGCTATGCCCATACAGCTGCAGTCTATGTGGCAATGTTATGCCCTCACAGCTGCAGACTATGGGGTACAATGGTGCCCACACAGCTGCAGTCTATGTGGTAAAGTTGTGTCCACCCAGCTGCAGTCTATATGGTAACGTTGTGCCCATACAACTGCTGTCTATAAGGTAAACATAGTACCGCACTGCTGCACTCTATATGGTAAAGTTGTGCGCATACAGCTGCAATATATATGGTAAACATAGTCCCACACTGCTGCAGTCTACGTGGTAAAGTTGTGCCCATACAGCTACAGTCAATGTGATATAGTTGTGCCCACATAGCTGCAGACTCTGTGGTAACTTTGTGCCCACACAGCTGCAGTCTATGTGGTAAAGTTGCGGCCACACAACTGCACTCTATGTGCTAACGTTGTGCCCAGACAGCTGCAGTTTATGTTTTAAATCTGTGCCCAAACAGCTGCAGTCTGTGTGGTAAATTTGTGCCCATACTGCTGCAGTCTATTTGGTAAAGTTGTGCCCACACAGCTGCAGTCTATGTGGTAAAGTTGTGCCCACACAGCTGCAGTCTATGTGGTAAAGTTGTGCCCACACACCTGCAGTCTATATGGTAAAGATGTGCCCAAACAGCTGCAGTCTATGGGATAAAGTTGTGCCCACATAGCTGCAGTCTATATGGTAACGTTGTGCCCACGTAGCTGCAGTCTATATGGTAACGTTGTGCCCACACAGGTGCAGTTTATGTGGAAAAGGTGTGCCCACACAGCTGCTGTCTATGTGGTAAATCTGTGCCCACACAGCTGCAGTCTGTGTGGTAAATCTGTGCCCATACTGCTGCAGACTATTTGGTAAAGTTGTGCCCAGACAGGTGCTGTCTATGTGGTACGTTTGTGCACATACAGCTGTTGTCTACATGGCACAGATATGCCCACACAGCTGCAGACTATGTGGAAAATTGGTGCCCACACAGCAGCAGACTATGTGATGATGTGGTGCCCATGTAGCGACTGTCTAGGTGGTAAAGTTGTGCCCATACATCTGCAGTCTATGGGATAAAGTTGTGCCCACATAGCTGCAGTCTATATGGTAAAGTTGTGCCCACACAGCTGCAGTCTATGTGGTAAAGTTGTGCCCGCACAGCTGCAGTCTATGTGGTAAAGTTGTGCCCGCACAGCTGCAGTCTATGTGGTAAAATTGCACCCACACAGCTGCAGTCTGTGTGCTAAAGCTGAGCCTAGACAGCTGCTGTCTATGTGGTAAATCTGTGCCCACACAGCTGCAGTCTGTGTGGTAAATCTGTGCCCATACTGCTGCAGTCTATTTGGTAAAGTTGTGCCCAGACAGGTGCTGTCTATGTGGTACGTTTGTGCATATACAGCTGTTGTCTACGTGGCACAGATATGCCCACACAGCTGCAGACTATGTGGAAAATTGGTGCCCACACAGCGGCAGTCTATGTGATGATGTGGTGCCCATGTAGCGACTGTCTAGGTGGTAAAGTTGTGCCCATACAGCTGCAGTCTATGGGATAAAGTTGTGCCCACATAGCTGCAGTCTATATGGTAAAGTTGTGCCCACACAGCTGCAGTCTATGTGGTAAAGTTGTGCCCACACAGCTGCAGTCTATGTGGTAAAGTTGTGCCCGCACAGCAGCAGACTGTGTGCTAAAGCTGAGCCTAGACAGCTGCTGTCTATGTGGTAAAGTTGTGCCCACACAGCCACAGCCCATTTTGTAAAGTTCTGCCCACACAACTGCAGTCTATGTGGTAAAGTTTTGCCACACAGCTGCAGTGTATGTGGTTAAGTTGTGCCCACACATCTGCAGTCTATGTTGTAAAATTGTGCCCATACAGCTGCAGACTATGTGGTAAAGTGGTGCCCACACAGCTGCAGTGTATATGGTAAAACTGTGCCCACACAGCTGCAGTCTAGGTGGTAACGTTGTGCCCATACAGCTGCAGTCTATGTGATAAAGTTGTGCTCACGTAGCTGCAGTCTATATGGTAAAGTTGTGCCCATACAACTGCAATCTATATGGTAAATATAGTCCCATTCTGCTACAGTCTATGTGATAAAGCTGTGCACAGACAGGTGCAGTATATGTGGTAAAGAAACGCCCATACTGCTACAGTCTATTTGGTAAAATTGTGCCCACACAGCTGCAGTCTATGTGCTATATTTGTGTCCACACAGCTGCAGTCTATGTACTAAAGTTGTGCCCACACAGCTGCAGTCTAGGTGGAAAATTTGTGCCCAGACAGCTGCAGTTTATGTAGGAAAGTTGTGCCCACACAGCTGCAGTCTATATGGTAAAGTTGCATCCAAAAATTTGCAGACTATGTTGTAAAGCTGCGCCCACACAGCTGCAGTCTATGTGGTAAAGTTGTGCCCACATAGCTGCAGTCTATATGGTAAAGTTGTGCCCATACAGCTGCAGTCTATGTGATAAAGTTGTGCCCATACAGCTGCAGTCTATATGGTAAAGTTGTGCCCACACATCTGCAATCTATGTGCTAAAGTTCTGGCCATACAGCTGCAGTCTATGTGGCAATGTTATGCCCTCACAGCTGCAGACTATGGGTTACATTGGTGTCCACACAGCTGTAGTGTATGTGGTAAAGCTGTGCCCACGTAGCTGCAGACTCTGTTGTAAAGTTGTGCCCACTCAGCTGCAGTCTATATGGTAACGTTGTGCCCATATAACTGCTGTCTATAAGGTAAACATAGTCCCACACTGCTGCACTCTATATGGTAAAGTTGTGCCTATACATCTGCAGTCAATGTGATATAGTTGTGCCCATGTAGCTGCAGACTCTGTGGTAAACTTGTGGCTACACAGCTGCAGTCTATGTGGTACCATTGTGCCCACACAGCTGCAGTCTATATGGTAAAACTGTGCCCACACAGTTGCAGTCTGTGTGGTAAATTTATGCCCATACTGCTGCAGTCTATTTGGTAAAGTTGTGCCCATACTGCTGAACTCTATTTGGTAAAGTTGTGCCCAGACAGGTGCAGTCTATGTGAGACAGATATGCCCAGACAACTGCAGACTACGTGGTACATTGGTGCCCACACAGCGGCAGTCTATGGGATAAAGTTGTGCCCACATAGCTGCAGTCTATATGGTAAAGTTGTGCCCATGTAGCTTCAGTCTAGGTGGTAAAGTTGTGCCCATACAGCTCCAGTCTATGGAATAAAGTTGTGCCCACGTAGCTGCAGTCTATGTGGTATAGTTGTGCCCACACAGCTGTAGTCTATGTGGTAAAGTTGCGCCCATGTAGCTGCAGTCTATGTGAAAAGTTGTGCCCACACTGCTGCAGTCTATGTGGTAAAGTTGCACCCATACAGCTGCAGTCAATGTGGGAAACATATTACCACACTGCTGCAGTGTATGTGATAAAGTTGTGCCCAGACAGCTGCAGACTATGTGCTAAAGTTGCGCCCATTCTGCTGCAGTCTATTGGGTAAAGTTGTGCCCACACATCTGCAGTCTATGTGGTAAATTTGTGCCCACACAGCTTCATTCTACATGGTACAGAAATGCCCATACTTCTTCAGTCTGTTTGGTAAAGTTGTGCCCATACTGCTGCAGTCTATTTGCTAAAGTTGTGCCCAGACAGATGCAGTCTATGTGGTAAGGTTGTGCCCACACAGCTGCAGTCTATGTGGTAAAGTTGTGCCCAGACAGCTGCAGCCCATTTGGTAAAGTTGTGCCCAGACAGCTGCAGTGTATGTGGTAAAGCTGTGCCCACAAAGCTGTAGTCTATGTGGTAAAATTGTGCACACACAGCTGCAGACCATGTGGTAAAGTGGTGCGCACACAGCTGCAGTCTATGTGGTAAGATTGTGCCCACACAGCTGCAGACTAGGTGGTAAAGTTGTGCCCACACAACTGCAGTCTATGTGGTAAAGTTGTGACCACACAGCTGCAGCCTATATGTTAAAGTTGTGCCCATACAGCTGCAGTCTATATGGTACAGTTGTGTCCACTTAGCTGCAGTCTATGTGGTGTAGTGGTGTCCACTTAGCTGCAGTCTATGTGGTAAAGTTGCACCCATACAGCTGCAGTCTATGTGGTGAAGTTGTGGCCACACAGCTGCAGCCCATTTGGTAAAGTTGTGCCCACACAGCTGCAATATATGTGTTAAAGTTGTGCCCATACAGCTGCAGTCTAAGTGGTAAAGCTGTGCCCATGTAGCTGCAGTCTATATGGTAAAGTTGTACCTACACTGCTGCAGTCTTTGTGATAAAGTTGTGCCCATATAGCTGCAGTCGATGTGATAAAGCTGTGCCCATGTAGCTGTGGTCTATATGGTAAAGTTAAGCCCATACAGCTGCAGTCTATGTGGTAAATTTGTGCCCACACAGCTGCAGTCTGTATGCTAAACATAGGCCCATACAGCTGTAGTCTATGTGGTAAAGTTGTCTCCACACAATTGCAGTCTATGTGGTAAAGTTGTGCCCACACAGCTGCAGTCTAAGTGGTAAAGTTGTGACAATGTAGCTTCAGTCTATGTGGTAAAGTTGGGCCCACACTGCTGCAGTCTATGTGGTAAAGTTGCACCCATACAGTTGCAGTCTATGTGGTAAACATATATCCACACTGCTGCAGTGTATGTGATAAAGTTGTGCCCAGACAGATGCAGACCATGTGCTAAAGTTGTGCCCATACTGCTGCAGTCTATTGGGTAACGTTGTGCACAGACAGGTGCAGTCTGTGAGGAAAAGCTGTGCCCACACAGCTTCAGTCTACATGGTACAGAAATGCCCATACTTCTTCAGTCTGTTTGGTAAAGTTGTGCACAGACACTTGAAGCCCATTTGGTAAAGTTGTGCCCAGACAGCTGCAGTCTATGTGGTAAAGCTGTGCCCACAAAGCTGTAGTCTATGTGCTAAAATTGTGCACACACAGCTGCAGACTATGTGGTAAAGTGGTGCCCACAAAGCTGCAGTCTATGTGGTAAAGTTGTGCCCATGTATCTGCAGTCTATGTGGTAAAGTTGTGCCCACACATCTGCAGAATATATGTTAAAGTTGTGCCCATACAGCTGCAGTCTATATGGTACAGTTGTGTCCACAAAGCTGCAGTTTATGTGGTAAAGTTGTGCCCAAATGGCTGCAGTCTATGTGGTAAAGTTGTGCCCATGTATCTGCAGTCTATGTGGTAAAGTTGTGCCCAGACAGATGCAGTCTATGTGGTAAAGTTGTGCCCATACAGCTGCAGTATATATGGTACAGTTGTGTCCACAAAGCTGCAGTCTATGTGGTAAAGTTGTGCCCATACAGCTGCACTCTATGTGGTGTAGTTGTGCCCACACAGCTGCAGTCTATGTGGTAAAGCTGTGCCCATATAGCTGCAATCTATGTGGTAAAGTTGTGCCCATATAGCTGCAATCTATGTGGTAAAGATGTGCCCAACGAGCTCCCGAACATATGGTGAAGTTGTGGCCACACAGCTGCAGCCCATTTGGTAAAGTTGTGCCCACACAGCTGCAATATATGTGTTAAAGTTGTGCCCATACAGCTGCAGACTAAGTGGTTAAGTTGTGCACATGTAGCTGCAGTCTATATGGTAAAGTTGTGCCTACACTGCTGCAGTCTTTGTGATAAAGTTGTGCCCATACAGCTGCAGTCTATGTGGTAAAGTTGTGCCCATGTAGCTGTAGTCTATCTGGTAAAGATAAGCCCATACAGCTGCAGTCGATGTGGTAAATTTGTGCCCACACAGCTGCAGTCTGTATGCTAAACATAGGCCCATAGAGCTGCAGTCTATGTGGTAAAGTTGTCTCCACACAATTGCAGTCTATGTGGTAAAGTTGTGCCCACACAGCTGCAGTCTAAGTGGTAAAGTTGTGCCCATGTAGCTTCAGTCTATGTGGTAAAGTTGTGCCCACACTGTTGCAGTCTATGTGTTAAAGTTGCACCCATACAGTTGCAGTCTATGTGGTAAACATATTTCCACACTGCTGCAGTGTATGTGATAAAGTTGTGCCCAGACAGATGCAGACCATGTGCTAAAGTTGTGCCCATACTGCTGCAGTCTATTGGGTAACGTTGTGCACAGACAGGTGCAGTCTATGAGGTAAAGCTGTGCCCACACAGCTTCAGCCTACATGGTACAGAAATGCCCATAGTACTGCAGTCTATTTGGTAAAGTTGTGCACAGACACTTGAAGCCCATTTGGTAAAGTTGTGCCCAGACAGCTGCAGTGTCTGTGGTAAAGCTGAGCCCACAAAGCTGTAGTCTATGTGCTAAAATTGTGCACACACAGCTGCAGACTATGTGGTAAAGTGGTGCCCAAACGGCTGCAGTCTATGTGGTAAAGATGTGCCCACACAGCTGCAGTCTATGTGGTAAAGTTGCACCCATACAGCTGCAGTCTATATGGTACAGTTGTGTCCACAAAGCTACAGTCTATGTGGTAAAATTATGCCCAAATGGCTGCAGTCTATGTGGTAAAGATGTGCCCACACTGCTGCAGTCTATGTGGTAAAGTTGTGCCCATGTATCTGCAGTCTATGTGGTAAAGTAGTGCCCAGACAGATGGAGTCTATGTGGTAAAGATAAGCCCATACAGCTGCAGTCGATGTGGTAAATTTGTGCCCACACAGCTGCAGTCTGTATGCTAAACATAGGCCCATACAGCTGTAGTCTATGTGGTAAAGTTGTCTCCACACAATTGAAGTCTATGTGCTAAAGTTGTGCCCACACAGCTGCAGTCTAAGTGGTAAAGTTGTGCCCATGTAGCTGCAGACTATGTGGTAAAGTTGGGCCCACACTGCTGCAGTCTATATGGTAAAGTTGTGCCCACACTGCTGCAGTCTATGTGGTAAAGTTGCACCCATACAGTTGCAGTCTATGTGGTAAACATATTTCCACACTGCTGCAGTGTATGTGATAAAGTTGTGCCCAGACAGATGCAGACCATGTGCTAAAGTTGTGCCCATACGGCTGCCGTCTATTGGGTAACGTTGTGCACAGACAGGTGCAGTCTATGAGGTAAAGCTGTGCCCACACAGCTTCAGTCTACGTGGTACAGAAATGCCCATACTTCTTCAGTCTGTTTGGTAAAGTTGTGCACAGACACTTGAAGCCCATTTGGTAAAGTTGAGCCCACACAGCTGCAGTGTCTGTGGTAAAGCTGTGCCCACAAAGCTGTAGTCTATGTGCTAAAATTGTGCACACACAGCTGCAGACTATGTGGTAAAGTGGTGCCCACACAGCTGCAGTCTAGGTGGTAGAGTTGTGCCCACGTAGCTGCAGTCTATGTGGTAAAGTTGTGCCCACACAGCTGCAGTCTATATGTTAAAGTTGTGCCCATACAGCTGCAGTCTATATGGTACAGTTGTGTCCACAAAGCTGCTGTCTATGTGGTAAAGTTGTGCCCACACAGCTGCAGTCTATATGTTAAAGTTGTGCCCATACAGCTGCAGTCTATATGGTACAGTTGTGTCCACAAAGCTGCAGTCTATGTGGTAAAGATGTGCCCAACGAGCTCCCGACCATATGGTGAAGTTGTGGCCACATAGCTGCAGCCCATTTGTTAAAACTGTGCCCACACAGCTGCAATATATGTGTTAAAGTTGTGCCCATACAGCTGCAGTCTATGTGGTAAAGTTGTGCCCATGTAGCTGTAGTCTATATGGTAAAGTTAAGCCCATACAGCTGCAGTCTATGTGGTAAGTCTGTGCTCACACATCTGCAGTCTATATGGTAAAGTTGTGCCAACACAACTGCAGCCTATATGGTAAACATTGGCCCACAGAATTGCAGTCCATGTGGCAAGTTTTGCCCACAAAGCTGCAGTCTTTCTGGTAGCGTTGTACCCACATGTCTGCAGTCTATGTGGTAAAGTTGTGCCCACACAGCTGCCGTCTATATGGACAAATTGTGCCCACACAGCTGCAGTTTGAATGGTAAAGACTGGCCCACACATCTGCAGTCTATGTGGTAAAGTTGTGCTCACACAGCTGGAGTCTATATGGTAAAGCTGTGCTCACACAGCTGCAGTCTGTATGGTAAACATTGGACCACACAGCTGCAGTTTATGTGGTAAAGTTGTGCCCACACAGCTTCAGTCTATATGGTAAAGTGGTGCTCATACAGCTACAGTCTATATGATAAACTTGTGCCCACACAGCTGCAGTCTATGTGGTAAATCTGTGCTCACACATCTGCAGTCTATATGGTAAAGTTGTGCCCACACAACTGCAGTCTATATGGTAAACATTGGACAACACAGCTGCAGTCAATGTGGTATAGTTGTACCCACATATCTGCAGTCTATGTGGTAAAGTTGTGGCACACAGCTGCAGTCTACGTGGTAAAACTTTGCCCACAGAGCTGTAGTCTATTTGGTAAAGTCGTGCCCACAGATCTGCAGTCTGTATGGCAAAGTTGTGCCCATATAGCTGTAGTCTGTGTGGTAAATTTGAGCCCTCACAGCTACAGCTTATGTGGTAAAGTTGTGCTCACACAGCGGCAGACTATATGGTAAAGCTGTGCCCACACAGCTGCAGTCTATATGGTAAAGTTGTGCCCACTCAGCTGCAGCCTATGTGGTAAAGTTGTGCCCACACAGCTGCAATCTATGTGGTTAAATTGCGCCACAGTGCTGCAGTCTATGTGGTAAAGCTGTGCCCACACAGCTGCTGCCCAAGTGTTAAAGTTGTGCCCACACAGCTGCTGTCCAAGTGGTAAAGTTATGCCCACACAGCTGCTGTCCAAGTGGTAAGGTTGTGCCCACACAGCTGCTGTCCAAGTGGTAAAGTTGTGCCCACACAGCTGCTGCCTCTGTGTTAAAGTTGTGCCCACACAGCTGCAGTGCTACATGGTAAAGTTGTGCCCTAACAGCTGCAGTCTACATGGTAAAGTTGTGCCCACACAGCTGCAGTCTACATGGTAAAGATGTGCCCAAACAGCTGCAGTCTACATGGTAAAGTTGTGCCCACACAGCTGCAGTCTACATGGCAAAGTTGTGCCCACACAGCTGCAGTCTACATGGCAAAGTTGTGCTCACACAGCTGCAGTCTATGTGGTAAATCTGTGCTCACACATCTGCAGTCTATATGGTAAAGTTGTGCCCACACAACTGCAGCCTATATGGTAAACATTGGACAACACAGCTGCAGTCAATGTGGTATAGTTGTACCCACATATCTGCAGTCTATGTGGTAAAGTTGTGGCACACAGCTGCAGTCTACGTGGTAAAACTTTGCCCACAGAGCTGTAGTCTATTTGGTAAAGTCGTGCCCACAGATCTGCAGTCTGTATGGCAAAGTTGTGCCCATATAGCTGTAGTCTGTGTGGTAAATTTGAGCCCTCACAGCTACAGCTTATGTGGTAAAGCTGTGCCCACATAGCTGCAGTCTATATGGTAAAGTTGTGCCCACTCAGCTGCAGCCTATGTGGTAAAGTTATGCCCACACAGCTGCAATCTATGTGGTAAAATTGCGCCACAGTGCTGCAGTCTATGTGGTAAAGTTGTGCCCACACAGCTGCTGCCCAAGTGTTAAAGTTGTGCCCACACAGCTGCTGTCCAAGTGGTAAAGTTGTGCCCACACAGCTGCTGTCCAAGTGGTAAAGTTGTGCCCACACAGCTGCTGCCTCTGTGTTAAAGTTGTGCCCACACAGCTGCAGTGCTACATGGTAAAGGTGTGCCCACACAGCTGCAGTCTACATGGTAAAGATGTGCCCAAACAGCTGCAGTCTACATGGTAAAGTTGTGCCCACACAGCTGCAGTCTACATGGTAAAGTTGTGCCCACACAGCTGCAGTCTACATGGCAAAGTTGTGCCCACACAGCTGCAGTCTACATGGTAAAGGTGTGCCCAAACAGCTGCAGTCTACATGGTAAAGTTGTGCCCACACAGCTGCAGTCTACATGGCAAAGTTGTGCCCACACAGCTGCAGTCTACATGGTAAAGTTGTGCCCACACAGCTGCAGTCTATGTGGTAAATCTGTGCTCACACATCTGCAGTCTATATGGTAAAGTTGTGCCCACACAACTGCAGTCTATATGGTAAACATTGGACAACACAGCTGCAGTCAATGTGGTATAGTTGTACCCACATATCTGCAGTCTATGTGGTAAAGTTGTGGCACACAGCTGCAGTCTACGTGGTAAAACTTTGCCCACAGAGCTGTAGTCTATTTGGTAAAGTCGTGCCCACAGATCTGCAGTCTGTATGGCAAAGTTGTGCCCACATAGCTGTAGTCTGTGTGGTAAATTTGAGCCCTCACAGCTACAGCTTATGTGGTAAAGTTGTGCTCACACAGCGGCAGTCTATATGGTAAAGCTGTGCCCACACAGCTGCAGTCTATATGGTAAAGTTGTGCCCACTCAGCTGCAGCCTATGTGGTAAAGTTGTGCCCACACAGCTGCTGCCCAAGTGTTTAAAGTTGTGCCCACACAGCTGCAATCTATATGGTAAAGTTATGCCCACACAGCTGCTGTCCAAGTGGTAAAGTTGTGCCCACACAGCTGCTGTCCAAGTGGTAAAGTTGTGCCCACACAGCTGCTGTCCAAGTGGTAAAGTGGTGCCCACACAGCTGCTGCCTCTGTGTTAAAGTTGTGCCCACACAGCTGCAGACTATGTGGTAAAGTTGTGCCCACGTAGCTGCAGTCTATATGGTAAAGTTGTGCCCATACAGCTGCAGTCTATGTGATAAAGTTGTGCCCATACAGCTGCAGTCTATATGGTAAAGTTGTGCCCACACATCTGCAATCTATGTGCTAAAGTTCTGGCCATACAGCTGCAGTCTATGTGGCAATGTTATGCCCTCACAGCTGCAGACTATGGGTTACATTGGTGTCCACACAGCTGTAGTGTATGTGGTAAAGCTGTGCCCACGTAGCTGCAGACCCTGTTGTAAAGTTGTGCCCACTCAGCTGCAGTCTATATGGTAACGTTGTGCCCATATAACTGCTGTCTATAAGGTAAACATAGTCCCACACTGCTGCACTCTATATGGTAAAGTTGTGCCTATACATCTGCAGTCAATGTGATATAGTTGTGCCCATGTAGCTGCAGACTCTGTGGTAAACTTGTGGCTACACAGCTGCAGTCTATGTGGTAACATTGTGCCCACACAGCTGCAGTCTATATGGTAAAACTGTGCCCACACAGTTGCAGTCTGTGTGGTAAATTTATGCCCATACTGCTGCAGGCTATTTGGTAAAGTTGTGCCCATACTGCTGAACTCTATTTGGTAAAGTTGTGCCCAGACAGGTGCAGTCTATGTGAGACAGATATGCCCAGACAACTGCAGACTACGTGGTACATTGGTGCCCACACAGCGGCAGTCTATGGGATAAAGTTGTGCCCACATAGCTGCAGTCTATATGGTAAAGTTGTGCCCATGTAGCTTCAGTCTAGGTGGTAAAGTTGTGCCCATACAGCTCCAGTCTATGGAATAAAGTTGTGCCCACGTAGCTGCAGTCTATGTGGTATAGTTGTGCCCACACAGCTGTAGTCTATGTGGTAAAGTTGCGCCCATGTAGCTGCAGTCCATGTGAAAAGTTGTGCCCACACTGCTGCAGTCTATGTGGTAAAGTTGCACCCATACAGCTGCAGTCAATGTGGGAAACATATTACCACACTGCTGCAGTGTATGTGATAAAGTTGTGCCCAGACAGCTGCAGACTATGTGCTAAAGTTGCGCCCATTCTGCTGCAGTCTATTGGGTAAAGTTGTGCCTACACATCTGCAGTCTATGTGGTAAATTTGTGCCCACACAGCTTCATTCTACATGGTACAGAAATGCCCATACTTCTTCAGTCTGTTTGGTAAAGTTGTGCCCATACTGCTGCAGTCTATTTGCTAAAGTTGTGCCCAGACAGATGCAGTCTATGTGGTAAGGTTGTGCCCACACAGCTGCAGTCTATGTGGTAAAGTTGTGCCCAGACAGCTGCAGCCCATTTGGTAAAGTTGTGCCCAGACAGCTGCAGTGTATGTGGTAAAGCTGTGCCCACAAAGCTGTAGTCTATGTGGTAAAATTGTGCACACACAGCTGCAGACCATGTGGTAAAGTGGTGCGCACACAGCTGCAGTCTATGTGGTAAGATTGTGCCCACACAGCTGCAGACTAGGTGGTAAAGTTGTGCCCACACAACTGCAGTCTATGTGGTAAAGTTGTGACCACACAGCTGCAGCCTATATGTTAAAGTTGTGCCCATACAGCTGCAGTCTATATGGTACAGTTGTGTCCACTTAGCTGCAGTCTATGTGGTGTAGTGGTGTCCACTTAGCTGCAGTCTATGTGGTAAAGTTGCACCCATACAGCTGCAGTCTATGTGGTGAAGTTGTGGCCACACAGCTGCAGCCCATTTGGTAAAGTTGTGCCCACACAGCTGCAATATATGTGTTAAAGTTGTGCCCATACAGCTGCAGTCTAAGTGGTAAAGCTGTGCCCATGTAGCTGCAGTCTATATGGTAAAGTTGTACCTACACTGCTGCAGTCTTTGTGATAAAGTTGTGCCCATATAGCTGCAGTCGATGTGGTAAAGCTGTGCCCATGTAGCTGTGGTCTATATGGTAAAGTTAAGCCCATACAGCTGCAGTCTATGTGGTAAATTTGTGCCCACACAGCTGCAGTCTGTATGCTAAACATAGACCCATACAGCTGTAGTCTATGTGGTAAAGTTGTCTCCACACAATTGCAGTCTATGTGGTAAAGTTGTGCCCACACAGCTGCAGTCTATGTGGTATAGTTGTGCTCACACTGCTGCAGTGTATATGGTAAAGTTGTGCCCAGACAGCTGTAGTCTATACGGTCAACATAGTCCCACACTGCTGCAGTTTAGGTGGTAAATTTGTGCCCACACAGCTGCAGTCTATATGGCAACCATAGGCTCATACAGCTGCAGTCTATATGGTAAAGGTCTACGCACACAGCTGTAGTCTATATGGTAAAGTTGTGCCCAACGTACTGCCGTCTATATGGTGAAGTTGTGCCCACACAGCTGCAGTCTATGTGGTGTAGTTGTGCCCACACAGCTGCAGCCCATTTGGTAAAGTTGTGCCCACACAGCTGCAATATATGTGTTAAAGTTGTGCCCATACAGCTGCAGTCTAAGTGGTAAAGCTGTGCCCATGTAGCTGCAGTCTATAAGGTAAAGTTGTGCACATACAGCTGCAGTCTATATGGTAAAGTTGTGCCCACACTGCTGTAGTCTATATGGTAAATTTCTGCCCACACTGTTGCAGTCTATTTGGTAAAGTTGCGGCCACACAGCGGCAGTCTATATGGCAAACATGTGCCCACACAGCTGCAGTCTATGTGGTAAAGATGTGCCCACACAGTTGCAGTCTGTGTGGTAAATTTATGCCCATACTGCTGCAGTGTATTTGGTAAAGTTGTGCCCATACTGCTGCACTCTATTTGGTAAAGTTGTGCCCAGACAGGTGCAGTCTATGTGGTACAGATATGCCCACACAACTGCAGACTATGTGGTACATTGGTGCCCACACAGCGGCAGTCTATGGGATAAAGTTGTGCCCACGTAGCTGCAGTCTTTATGGTAAAGTTGTGCCCATGTAGCTTCAGTCTATGTGGGAAAGTTGTGCCCAAACACCTCCAGTCTATGGGATAAAGTTGTACCCACATCGCTGCAATCTATATGGTAAAGTTGTGCCCACACAGCTGCAGTCTATGTGAAAAGTTGTCCCCATACAGCTGCAGTCTATGTGGTAAAGTTGCGCCCATGTAGCTGCAGTCTATATGGTAAAGTTGTGCCCACACTGCTGTAGTCTATATGGTAAATTTCTGCCCACACTGTTGCAGTCTATTTGGTAAAGTTGCGGCCACACAGCGGCAGTCTATATGGCAAACATGTGCCCACACAGCTGCAGTCTATGTGGTAAAGCTGTGCCCACACAGTTGCAGTCTGTGTGGTAAATTTATGCCCATACTGCTGCAGTGTATTTGGTAAAGTTGTGCCCATACTGCTGCACTCTATTTGGTAAAGTTGTGCCCAGACAGGTGCAGTCTATGTGGTACAGATATGCCCACACAACTGCAGACTATGTGGTAAATTGGTGCCCACACAGCGGCAGTCTATGGGATAAAGTTGTGCCCACGTAGCTGCAGTCTTTATGGTAAAGTTGTGCCCATGTAGCTTCAGTCTATGTGGGAAAGTTGTGCCCAAACACCTCCGGTCTATGGGATAAAGTTGTACCCACATCGCTGCAATCTATATGGTAAAGTTGTGCCCACACAGCTGCAGTCTATGTGAAAAGTTGTCCCCATACAGCTGCAGTCTATGTGGTAAAGTTGCGCCCATGTAGCTGCAGTCTATGTGGTAAAGTTGGGCCCACACTGCTGCAGTCTATGTGGTAAAGTTGCACCCATACAGCTGCAGTCTATGTGGTAAACATAGTTCCACACTGCTGCAGTTTATGTGATAAAGTTGTGCCCAGACAGCTGCAGAATATGTGCTAAAGTTGCGCCCATACTGCTGCAGTCTATTGGGTAAAGTTGTGCCCAGACAGCTACAGCCCATTTGGTAAAGTTGTGCCCAAACGGCTGCAGTCTATGTGGTAAAGTTGTGCCCACACAGCTGCAGTCTATGTGGTAAAGTTGTGCCCAAACGGCTGCAGTCTATTGGGTAACGTTGTGCACAGACAGGTGCAGTCTATGTGGTAAAGTTGTGCCCACACAGCTTTATTCTACATGGTACAGAAATGCCCATACTTCTTCAGTCTGTTTGGTAAAGTTGTGCACAGACAGGTGCAGTCTATGTGGTAAAGCTGTGCCCACACAGCTTCAGTCTACATGGTACAGAAATGCCCATAGTACTGCAGTCTATTTGGTAAAGTTGTGCCCAGACAGCTGCAGCCCATTTGGTAAAGTTGTGTTCAGACAGCTGCAGTGTATGTGGTAAAGCTGTGCCCACAAAGCTGCAGACTATGTGGTGAAGTGGTGCCCACACAGCTGCAGTCTATGTGGTAAGGTTGTGCCCACACAGCTGCAGATTAGGTGGTAAAGTTGTGCCCACGTAGCTGCAGGCTATGTGGTAAAGTTGTGCCCATACAGCTGCAGCCTATATGTTAAAGTTGTGCCGATACAGCTGCAGTCTATATGGTACAGTTGTGTCCACAAAGCTGCAGTCTACGTGGTAAAGTTGTCGCCACACCGCTGCAGTCTATGAGGTAAATTTGTGCCCATACACCTGCAGACCATGTGATAAATCTGTGCCCACACAGCTGCAGTGTATGTGGTAAAGCTGTGCCCACAAAGCTGCAGTCTATGTGGTAAAATTGTGCACACACAGCTGCAGACTATTTGGTAAAGTGGTGCCCACACAGCTGCAGTCTATAAGGTAAGGTTGTGCCCAGACAGCTGCAGCCTATATGTTAAAATTGTGCTCATACAGCTACAGTATATATGGTACAGTTGTGTCCACAAAGCTGCAGTCTATGTGGTACAGTTGTGCTCACACAGCTGCAGTCTATGTGGTACAGTTGTGCCCAAACGGCTGCAGGCTAGGTGGTAATGTTTTGCCCACACAGCTGCAGTCTATATGATAACATTGTACCCATACAGCTGCAATCTATATGGTAAAGTTGTGCCCATGTATCTGCAGTCTATGTGGTAAAGCTGTGCCCACAAAGCTGTAGTCTATGTGGTAAAATTGTGCACAAACAGCTGCAGACTATGTGGTAAAGTTGTGCCCAGACAGCTGCAGTGTATGTGGTAAAATTGTGCACAAACAGCTGCAGACTATGTGGTAAAGTTGTGCCCAGACAGCTGCAGTTTATGTGGTAAAGTTGTGCCCACAAAGCTGCAGTCTATGTGGTAAAGATGCACCCATACAGCTGCAGTCTATGTGGTAAAGATGTGCCCACACTGCTGCAGTCTATGTGGTAAAGTTGCACCCATACAGCTGCAGTCTATGTGGTAAAGTTGTGCCCACACAACTGCAGTCTATATGGTAAACATTGGACAACACAGCTGCAGTCAATGTGGTATAGTTGTACCCACATATCTGCAGTCTATGTGGTAAAGTTGTGGCACACAGCTGCAGTCTACGTGGTAAAACTTTGCCCACAGAGCTGTAGTCTATTTGGTAAAGTCGTGCCCACAGATCTGCAGTCTGTATGGCAAAGTTGTGCCCATATAGCTGTAGTCTGTGTGGTAAATTTGAGCCCTCACAGCTACAGCTTATGTGGTAAAGTTGTGCTCACACAGCGGCAGACTATATGGTAAAGCTGTGCCCACACAGCTGCAGTCTATATGGTAAAGTTGTGCCCACTCAGCTGCAGCCTATGTGGTAAAGTTGTGCCCACACAGCTGCAATCTATGTGGTTAAATTGCGCCACAGTGCTGCAGTCTATGTGGTAAAGCTGTGCCCACACAGCTGCTGCCCAAGTGTTAAAGTTGTGCCCACACAGCTGCTGTCCAAGTGGTAAAGTTATGCCCACACAGCTGCTGTCCAAGTGGTAAAGTTGTGCCCACACAGCTGCTGTCCAAGTGGTAAAGTTGTGCCCACACAGCTGCTGCCTCTGTGTTAAAGTTGTGCCCACACAGCTGCAGTGCTACATGGTAAAGTTGTGCTCTAACAGCTGCAGTCTACATGGTAAAGTTGTGCCCACACAGCTGCAGTCTACATGGTAAAGATGTGCCCAAACAGCTGCAGTCTACATGGTAAAGTTGTGCCCAAACAGCTGCAGTCTACATGGTAAAGTTGTGCCCACACAGCTGCAGTCTATATGGCAAAGTTGTGCCCACACAGCTGCAGTCTACATGGCAAAGTTGTACCCACACAGCTGCAGTCTATGTGGTAAATCTGTGCTCACACATCTGCAGTCTATATGGTAAAGTTGTGCCCACACAACTGCAGCCTATATGGTAAACATTGGACAACACAGCTGCAGTCAATGTGGTATAGTTGTACCCACATATCTGCAGTCTATGTGGTAAAGTTGTGGCACACAGCTGCAGTCTACGTGGTAAAACTTTGCCCACAGAGCTGTAGTCTATTTGGTAAAGTCGTGCCCACAGATCTGCAGTCTGTATGGCAAAGTTGTGCCCATATAGCTGTAGTCTGTGTGGTAAATTTGAGCCCTCACAGCTACAGCTTATGTGGTAAAGCTGTGCCCACATAGCTGCAGTCTATATGGTAAAGTTGTGCCCACTCAGCTGCAGCCTACGTGGTAAAGTTATGCCCACACAGCTGCAATCTATGTGGTAAAATTGCGCCACAGTGCTGCAGTCTACGTGGTAAAGTTGTGCCCACACAGCTGCAGTCTATGTGGTAAATTTGTGCTCACACATCTGCAGTCTATATGGTAAAGTTGTGCCCACACAACTGCAGTCTATATGGTAAACATTGGACAACACAGCTGCAGTCAATGTGGTATAGTTGTACCCACATATCTGCAGTCTATGTGGTAAAGTTGTGGCACACAGCTGCAGTCTACGTGGTAAAACTTTGCCCACAGAGCTGTAGTCTATTTGGTAAAGTCGTGCCCACAGATCTGCAGTCTGTATGGCAAAGTTGTGCCCATATAGCTGTAGTCTGTGTGGTAAATTTGAGCCCTCACAGCTACAGCTTATGTGGTAAAGTTGTGCTCACACAGCGGCAGTCTATATGGTAAAGCTGTGCCCACACAGCTGCAGTCTATATGGTAAAGTTGTGCCCACTCAGCTGCAGCCTATGTGGTAAAGTTGTGCCCACACAGCTGCTGCCCAAGTGTTTAAAGTTGTGCCCACACAGCTGCAATCTATATGGTAAAGTTATGCCCACACAGCTGCTGTCCAAGTGGTAAAGTTGTGCCCACACAGCTGCTGTCCAAGTGGTAAAGTTGTGCCCACACAGCTGCTGTCCAAGTGGTAAAGTGGTGCACACACAGCTGCTGCCTCTGTGTTAAAGTTGTGCCCACACAGCTGCAGTGCTACATGGTAAAGTTGTGCCCTAACAGCTGCAGTCTACATGGTAAAGTTGTGCCCACACAGCTGCAGTCTGTATGGCAAAGTTGTGCCCATATAGCTGTAGTCTGTGTGGTAAATTTGAGCCCTCACAGCTACAGCTTATGTGGTAAAGCTGTGCCCACATAGCTGCAGTCTATATGGTAAAGTTGTGCCCACTCAGCTGCAGCCTACGTGGTAAAGTTATGCCCACACAGCTGCAATCTATGTGGTAAAATTGCGCCACAGTGCTGCAGTCTACGTGGTAAAGTTGTGCCCACACAGCTGCAGTCTATGTGGTAAATTTGTGCTCACACATCTGCAGTCTATATGGTAAAGTTGTGCCCACACAACTGCAGTCTATATGGTAAACATTGGACAACACAGCTGCAGTCAATGTGGTATAGTTGTACCCACATATCTGCAGTCTATGTGGTAAAGTTGTGGCACACAGCTGCAGTCTACGTGGTAAAACTTTGCCCACAGAGCTGTAGTCTATTTGGTAAAGTCGTGCCCACAGATCTGCAGTCTGTATGGCAAAGTTGTGCCCATATAGCTGTAGTCTGTGTGGTAAATTTGAGCCCTCACAGCTACAGCTTATGTGGTAAAGTTGTGCTCACACAGCGGCAGTCTATATGGTAAAGCTGTGCCCACACAGCTGCAGTCTATATGGTAAAGTTGTGCCCACTCAGCTGCAGCCTATGTGGTAAAGTTGTGCCCACACAGCTGCTGCCCAAGTGTTTAAAGTTGTGCCCACACAGCTGCAATCTATATGGTAAAGTTATGCCCACACAGCTGCTGTCCAAGTGGTAAAGTTGTGCCCACACAGCTGCTGTCCAAGTGGTAAAGTTGTGCCCACACAGCTGCTGTCCAAGTGGTAAAGTGGTGCACACACAGCTGCTGCCTCTGTGTTAAAGTTGTGCCCACACAGCTGCAGTGCTACATGGTAAAGTTGTGCCCTAACAGCTGCAGTCTACATGGTAAAGTTGTGCCCACACAGCTGCAGTCTACATGGTAAAGATGTGCCCAAACAGCTGCAGTCTGCATGGTAAAGTTGTGCCCACACAGCTGCAGTCTACATGGCAAAGTTGTGCCCACACAGCTGCAGTCTACATGGCAAAGTTGTGCCCACACAGCTGCAGTCTTTTTGTGTAAAAATTGTGCCCACACATTTGCAGTCTATGTGGTAAAGTTGTGCCCACACAGCTGCAGTCTATGTGGTAAAGTTGTGCCCACACAGCTGCAGTATATATGGTAAACATATATCCACACAGCTGCAGTCTATGTGCTAAAATTGTGACCATACACATACAGTGTATATGGTAAAGATGTGCCCACACAGCTTCAGTCTATGTGGTAAAGTTGTTCCACACAGCTGCAGTCTATGTGGTAAAGTTGTGCCCATGTAGATGCAGTCTATGTGGTAAAGCTGTGCCCACACAGCTGTAGTCTACATGGCACAGATATGCCCACAAAGCTGCACTCTATGTGGTAAAGTTGTGTCCACCCAGCTGCAGTATATATGGTAAACATACATCCACACAGCTGCAGTCTATGGGGTTAAATTGTGACCATACACATACAGTGTATATGGTAAGGTTGCGTCCATATATCTGCAGTATATGCGGTAAAGTTGTTCCACACAGCTGCAGTCTATGTGGTAAAGTTATGCCCACACTACTGCAGCCTATATGGTACGGATAAGCGCACACAGCTGCAGTCTATGATGTAAAGTTGTGCCCACACAGCTGCTGCCCAAGTGTTAAAGTTGTGCCCACACAGCTGCAATCTATATGGTAAAGTTATGCCCACACAGCTGCTGTCCAAGTGGTAAAGTTGTGCCCACACAGCTGCTGTCCAAGTGGTAAAGTTGTGCCCACACAGCTGCTGTCTCTGTGTTAAAGTTGTGCCCACACAGCTGCAGTGCTACATGGTAAAGTTGTGCCCTAACAGCTGCAGTCTACATGGTAAAGTTGTGCCCACACAGCTGCAGTCTACATGGTAAAGATGTGCCCAAACAGCTGCAGTCTACATGGTAAAGTTGTGCCCACACAGCTGCAGTCTACATGGTAAAGTTGTGCCCACACAGCTGCAGTCTACATGGCAAAGTTGTGCCCACACAGCTGCAGTTTACATGGCAAAGTTGTGCCCACACAGCTGCAGTCTTTTTGTGTAAAAGTTGTGCCCACACATTTGCAGTCTATGTGGTAAAGTTGTGCCCACACAGCTGCAGTCTATGTTGGAAAGTTGTGCCCACACAGCTGCAGTATATATGGTAAACATATATCCACACAGCCGCAGTCTATGTGCTAAAATTGTGACCATACACATACAGTGTATATGGTAAAGATGTGCCCACACAGCTTCAGTCTATGTGGTAAAGTTGTTCCACACAGCTGCAGTCTATGTGGTAAAGTTGTGCCCATGTAGATGCAGTCTATGTGGTAAAGTTGTGCCCACACAGCTGTGGTCTATGTGGTAAAGTTGTGCTCACAGAGCTGCAGTCAATTTGTAAAGATTGTGCCCACACTGCTGCAGTTTTTGTGTTAAATCTGTGCCCACACAGCTGCAATGTTTTTGGTAAAGTTGTGCCCACACATCTGTAGTCTATATGAAAAACATACATCCACAACGCTGCAGTCTATATGGTAAAGTTGTGCCCACACAGCTGCAGTCCTTTTGTGTAAAAGTTGTGCCCACACAGCTGCAGTCTATGTGGTAAAGTTGTGCCCACACAGCTGCAGTATATATGGTAAACATATATCCACACAGCCGCAGTCTATGTGCTAAAATTGTGACCATACACATACAGTGTATATGGTAAAGATGTGCCCACACAGCTTCAGTCTATGTGGTAAAGTTGTTCCACACAGCTGCAGTCTATGTGGTAAAGTTGTGCCCATGTAGATGCAGTCTATGTGGTAAAGCTGTGCCCACACAGCTGTAGTCTACATGGCACAGATATGCCCACAAAGCTGCACTCTATGTGGTAAAGTTGTGTCCACACAGCTGCAGTATATATGGTAAACATACATCCACACAGCTGCAGTCTATGGGGTTAAATTGTGACCATACACATACAGTGTATATGGTAAAGTTGCGTCCACATATCTGCAGTATATGCGGTAAAGTTGTCCCACACAGCTGCAGTTTGAATGGTAAAGACTGGCCCACACATCTGCAGTCTATGTGGTAAAGTGGTGCTCACACAGCTGCAGTCTATATGGTAAGGCTGTACTCAAACAGCTTCAGTCTATATGGTAAAGCTGTGCTCATACAGCTGCACTCTATATGGTAAACATTGGACCACACAGCTGCAGTTTATGTGGTAAAGTTGTGCCCGCACAGCTTCAGTCTATATGGTAAAGTGGTGCTCACACAGCTACAGTCTATATGATAAACTTGTGCCCACACAGCTGCAGTCTATGTGGTAAATCTGTGCTCACACAGCTGCAGTCTATATGGTAAACCTGTGCCCACTCAGCTGCAGCCTATGTGGTAAAGTTGTGCCCACAGAGCTGCAGTCTATGTGGTAAAGTTGTGCTCACACAGCTGCAGTCTATATGGTAAACCTGTGCCCACTCAGCTGCAGCCTATGTGGTAAAGTTGTGCTCACACAGCTGCAGTCCATGTGGTAACTATAAGCCTACACAGCTGCAGTCTATATGGACAAATTGTGCCCACACAGCTGCAGTTTATATGGCAAAGACTGGCCAACACAGTCTGTGTGGTAAAGTTATGCCCACATTACTGCAGGCTCTATGGTAAGGATAAGCCCACACAGCTGCAGTCTCTCTGGTAAAGTGCTGCTCACACAGCTACAGTCTATATGGTAAACTTGTGCCCACACTGCTGCAGTCTATGTGGTACATCTGTGCTGTCGCATCTGCAGTCTATATGGTAAAGTTGTGCCCACACAGCTGCAGTCTATGTGGTAAAGTTGTGCTCACACAACTGCAGGCTATATGATAAACATACGTCCAGACAGCTGCAGTCTATATGGTAAGGCTGTGCCCACACAGCTGCAGTCTAGGTTGTAAATTTGTGCCCACACAGCTACAGTTCATATGGTAAAGTTGTGCCCACACAGCTTCAGTCTATATGGTACAGTGGTGCTCACACAGCTATAGTCTATATGGTAAAGTTGTGCCCACACAACTGCAATCTATATGGTAAACATTGGAACACAGGGCTGCAGTCTATATGGTAAAGCTGTACTCAAACAGCTTCAGTCGATGTGGTAAAGTTGTACCCACACAGCTGCCGTCTATGCAGTAAAGTTGTGGCACACAGCTGCAGTCTATGTGGTAAATTTGTGCCCACAGAGCTGTAGTCTATGTGGTAAAGTTGTGCCCACACAGCTGCAGTCTACATGGTAACTATAAGCCCACACAGCTGCAGTCTATATGGTAAACATTGGCCCACACAGTGGCAGTCCATGTGGTAAAGTTGTGCCCACAGAGCTGCAGTCTTTGTGGTAGTGTTGTACCCATATATCTGCAGTCCATGTGGCAAAGTTTTACCCACATATCTGCAGTCTATGTGGTAAAGTTGTGCCCACAGAGCTGCAGTCTATGTGGTAGCATTGTACCCACATATCTGCAACCTATGTGGTAAAGTTGTGCCCACACAGCTGCCATCTATATGGACAAATTGTGCCCACACAGCTGCAGTTTGAATGGTAAAGACTGGCCCACACATCTGCAGTCTATGTGGTAAAGCTGTGCTCAAACAACTTCAGTCTATATGGTAAAGCTGTCTTCACACAGCGTCAGTCTATATGGTAAAGCTTTGCCCACACAGCTGCAGTCTATATGGTAAAGTTGTGCCCACACAGCTGCAGTCTATATGGTAAAGTTGTGCCCACAGAGTTGCAGCCCATTTGGTAAAGTTCTGCCCACAGAACTGCAGTTTATGTGGTAAAGTTGTGCACATATAGCTGTAGTCTGTGAGGTATAGTTGTGCCCTCACATCTGCAGCTTATGTGGTAAAATTGTGCCCACACTGCTGCAGTCTATATGGTAAAGTTGTGCTCACACAGCTGCAGTCCATGTGGTAACTATAAGCCCACACAGCTGCAGTCTATATGGACAAATTGTCCCCACACAGCTGCAGTTTTATGGCAAAGACTGGCCCACACATCTGCAGTCTATGTGGTAAAGTTATGCCCACACTACTGCAGTCTCTATGGTAAGGATAAGCCCACACAGCTGCAGTCTATATGGTGAAGTTGTGTCCACAAAACTGCACTCTATATGGTAAGGATTGGACCACAGAGCTGCAGTCTATATGGTAAAGCTGTACTCAAACATCTTCAGTCTATGTGGTAAAGTTGTGCTCACACAGCTGCAATCTATGTGGTAAAGTTGTACCAACACAGCTGCAGTCTATGCGGTAAAGTTGTGCCCACACAGCTGCAGTCTATGTGGTAAAATTGTGCCCACAGAGCTGCAGTCTATATGGTAAAGTTGTGCCCACTCAGCTGCAGCCTATGTGGTAAAGTTGTGCCCACAGAGCTGCAGTCCATGTGGTAACTATAAGCCCACACAGCTGCAGTCTATATGGACAAATTGTGCCCACACAGCTGCTGTTTATATAGCAAAGACTGGCCCACACATCGGCAGTCTATATGGTAAAGTTGTGCCCACACAGCTGCAGCCTACATGGTAAAGCTGTGCCCACGGAGCTGCAGCCTATGTGTTAAATTGTGCCCACACAGCTGCGGTTTATATGGTAAAGACTGGCCCACACATCTGCAGTCTATGTGGTAAAGTTATGCCCGCACTACTGCAGTCTCTATGGTAGGGATACGCCTACACAGCTGCAGTTTATGTAATAAATTTGTGCCCACACAGCTGCAGTCTATGTGGTAAAATTGTGCCCATACAGCTGCAGTCTATATGATAAAGTTGTGCTCACACAGCTGCAGTCTATGTGGTAGCTATAAGCCCACACAGCTGCAGTCTATATGGACAAATTGTGCCCACACAGCTGCAGTTTTATGGCAAAGACTGGCCAACACATCTGCAGTCTATGTGGTAAAGTTATGCCCACACTTCTGCAGTCTCTATGGTAAGCATAAGCCCACACAGCTGCAGTCTATATGGTAAAGCTGTACTCAAACATCTTCAGTCTATGTGGTAAAGTTGTACCCACACAGCAGCAGTCTATGCGGTAAAGTTGTGCCCACAGAGCTGCAGCCCATTTGGTAAAGTTCTACCCACAGAGCTGCAGTTTATGTGGTAACGTTGTGCGCATATAGCTGTAGTCCGTGAGGTAAAGTTGTGCCCTCACAGCTGCAGCTTATGTGGTAAAATTGTGCCCACACAGCTACAGTCTATATGGTAAAGTTGTGCCCACACAGCAGCAGTCTATTTGGTAATGCTGTGCCCACACAGCTGCAGTCTATATGGTAAAGCTGTGCTCAAACAACTTCAGTCCATATGGTAAAGTTGTGCCCACACAGCTTCAGTCTATATGGTAAAGTTGTGCCCACTCAGCTGCAGCCTATGTGGTAAAGTTGTGCCCACAGAGCTGCAGTCCATGTGGTAACTATAAGCCCACACAGCTGCAGTCTATATGGACAAATTGTGCCCACACAGCTGCAGTTTATATGGCAAAGACTGGCCCACACATCTGCAGTCTATGTGGTAAAGTTATGCCCGCAGTACTGCAGGCTCTATGGTAAGGATAAGCCCACACAGCTGCAGTCTCTCTTGTAAAGTGCTGCTCACACAGATACAGTCACTATGGTAAACTTGTGCCCACACATCTGCAGTCTATGTGGTACATCTGTGCTCTCACATCTGCAGTATATATGGTAAAGTTGTGCCCACACAGCTGCAGTCTATGTGGTAAAGTTGTGCTCACACAACTGCAGTCTATATGATAAACATACGTCCAGACAGCTGCAGTCTATATGGTAAGGCTGTGCCCACACAGCTGCAGTCTATGTGGTAAATCTGTGCTTACACATATGCAGTCTATAAGGTAAAGTTGTGCCCTCACAGCTGCAGTCTATGTGGTAAATCTGTACCAACACAGCTGCTGTCTATGTGTTAAACTTGTGACCACACAGCTGCAATCTATGTGGGAAAGGTGTGCCCACACAGTTGCAGTCTATATGGTAAAGTTGTGCTCACACAGTTGCAGTCTATGTGGTAAAGCTGTGCCCACACAGCTGCAGTCTAATTGTTAAAGGTGTGCCCACACACATGCCATATATGTGGTAAAGCTGTGCCCGCAGAGCTGCTGTCTATCTGTTAAAATTGTGCCCACACACCTGCAGTCTATGTGGTAAAGTTGTGCCCACACATCTGCAGTCTATGTGGTAAAGCTGTGCCCGCACACCTGCAGTCTATGTGGTAAAGTTATGCCTACACAGCTGCAGTCTATGTGGTAAAGTTGTGCCCACACAGCTGCAGTCGATATGGTAAAGTTGTGCCGACACAGCTGCAGTCTATGTGCTAAAGTTGTGCTGACACAGCTGCAGTTTATGTGGTAAAGTTGTGCACATATAGCTGTAGTCTGTGAGGTAAAGTTGTGCCCTCACAGCTGCAGCTTATGTGGTAAAATTGTGCCCACACAGCTACAGTCTATATGGTACTGTTGTGCCCACACAGCTACAGTCTATATGGTAAAATTATGCCCACACAGCAACAGTCTATATGGTAAAGTTGTGCCCACACAGCAGCAGTCTATATGGTAAAGTTGTGCCCACACAGCTGCAGCCTATGTGTTAAATTGTGCCCACACAGCTGCGGTTTATATGGTAAAGACTGGCCCACACATCTGCAGTCTATGTGGTAAAGTTATGCCCGCACTACTGCAGTCTCTATGGTAGGGATATGCCTACACAGCTGCAGTTTATGTAATAAAGTTGTGCCCACACAGCTGCAGTCTATGTGGTAAAATTGTGCCCATACAGCTGCAGTCTATATGATAAAGTTGTGCTCACACAGCTGCAGTCTATGTGGTAGCTATAAGCCCACACAGCTGCAGTCTATATGGACAAATTGTGCCCACACAGCTGCAGTTTTATGGCAAAGACTGGCCAACACATCTGCAGTCTATGTGGTAAAGTTATGCCCACACTTCTGCAGTCTCTATGGTAAGCATAAGCCCACACAGCTGCAGTCTATATGGTAAAGCTGTACTCAAACATCTTCGGTCTATGTGGTAAAGTTGTACCCACACAGCAGCAGTCTATGCGGTAAAGTTGTGCCCACAGAGCTGCAGCCCATTTGGTAAAGTTCTACCCACAGAGCTGCAGTTTATGTGGTAACGTTGTGCGCATATAGCTGTAGTCCGTGAGGTAAAGTTGTGCCCACTCAGCTGCAGCCTATGTGGTAAAGTTGTGCCCACACAGCTGCAATCTATGTGGTTAAATTGCGCCACAGTGCTGCAGTCTATGTGGTAAAGCTGTGCCCACACAGCTGCTGCCCAAGTGTTAAAGTTGTGCCCACACAGCTGCTGTCCAAGTGGTAAAGTTATGCCCACACAGCTGCTGTCCAAGTGGTAAAGTTGTGCCCACACAGCTGCTGTCCAAGTGGTAAAGTTGTGCCCACACAGCTGCTGCCTCTGTGTTAATGTTGTGCCCACACAGCTGCAGTGCTACATGGTAAAGTTGTGCCCTAACAGCTGCAGTCTACATGGTAAAGTTGTGCCCACACAGCTGCAGTCTACATGGTAAAGATGTGCCCAAACAGCTGCAGTCTACATGGTAAAGTTGTGCCCACACAGCTGCAGTCTACATGGTAAAGTTGTGCCCACACAGCTGCAGTCTATATGGCAAAGTTGTGCCCACACAGCTGCAGTCTACATGGCAAAGTTGTACCCACACAGCTGCAGTCTATGTGGTAAATCTGTGCTCACACATCTGCAGTCTATATGGTAAAGTTGTGCCCACACAACTGCAGCCTATATGGTAAACATTGGACAACACAGCTGCAGTCAATGTGGTATAGTTGTACCCACATATCTGCAGTCTATGTGGTAAAGTTGTGGCACACAGCTGCAGTCTACGTGGTAAAACTTTGCCCACAGAGCTGTAGTCTATTTGGTAAAGTCGTGCCCACAGATCTGCAGTCTGTATGGCAAAGTTGTGCCCATATAGCTGTAGTCTGTGTGGTAAATTTGAGCCCTCACAGCTACAGCTTATGTGGTAAAGCTGTGCCCACATAGCTGCAGTCTATATGGTAAAGTTGTGCCCACTCAGCTGCAGCCTACGTGGTAAAGTTATGCCCACACAGCTGCAATCTATGTGGTAAAATTGCGCCACAGTGCTGCAGTCTACGTGGTAAAGTTGTGCCCACACAGCTGCAGTCTATGTGGTAAATTTGTGCTCACACATCTGCAGTCTATATGGTAAAGTTGTGCCCACACAACTGCAGTCTATATGGTAAACATTGGACAACACAGCTGCAGTCAATGTGGTATAGTTGTACCCACATATCTGCAGTCTATGTGGTAAAGTTGTGGCACACAGCTGCAGTCTACGTGGTAAAACTTTGCCCACAGAGCTGTAGTCTATTTAGTAAAGTCGTGCCCACAGATCTGCAGTCTGTATGGCAAAGTTGTGCCCATATAGCTGTAGTCTGTGTGGTAAATTTGAGCCCTCACAGCTACAGCTTATGTGGTAAAGTTGTGCTCACACAGCGGCAGTCTATATGGTAAAGCTGTGCCCACACAGCTGCAGTCTATATGGTAAAGTTGTGCCCACTCAGCTGCAGCCTATGTGGTAAAGTTGTGCCCACACAGCTGCTGCCCAAGTGTTAAAGTTGTGCCCACACAGCTGCAATCTATATGGTAAAGTTATGCCCACACAGCTGCTGTCCAAGTGGTAAAGTTGTGCCCACACAGCTGCTGTCCAAGTGGTAAAGTTGTGCCCACACAGCTGCTGTCCAAGTGGTAAAGTGGTGCACACACAGCTGCTGCCTCTGTGTTAAAGTTGTGCCCACACAGCTGCAGTGCTACATGGTAAAGTTGTGCCCTAACAGCTGCAGTCTATATGGTAAAGTTGTGCCCACACAGCTGCAGTCTACATGGTAAAGATGTGCTCAAACAGCTGCAGTCTGCATGGTAAAGTTGTGCCCACACAGCTGCAGTCTACATGGCAAAGTTGTGCCCACACAGCTGCAGTCTACATGGCAAAGTTGTGCCCACACAGCTGCAGTCTTTTTGTGTAAAAATTGTGCCCACACATTTGCAGTCTATGTGGTAAAGTTGTGCCCACACAGCTGCAGTCTATGTGGTAAAGTTATGCCCACACTACTGCAGCCTATATGGTACGGATAAGCGCACACAGCTGCAGTCTATGATGTAAAGTTGTGCCCACACAGCTGCTGCCCAAGTGTTAAAGTTGTGCCCACACAGCTGCAATCTATATGGTAAAGTTATGCCCACACAGCTGCTGTCCAAGTGGTAAAGTTGTGCCCACACAGCTGCTGTCCAAGTGGTAAAGTTGTGCCCACACAGCTGCTGTCTCTGTGTTAAAGTTGTGCCCACACAGCTGCAGTGCTACATGGTAAAGTTGTGCCCTAACAGCTGCAGTCTACATGGTAAAGTTGTGCCCACACAGCTGCAGTCTACATGGTAAAGATGTGCCCAAACAGCTGCAGTCTACATGGTAAAGTTGTGCCCACACAGCTGCAGTCTACATGGTAAAGTTGTGCCCACACAGCTGCAGTCTACATGGCAAAGTTGTGCCCACACAGCTGCAGTTTACATGGCAAAGTTGTGCCCACACAGCTGCAGTCTTTTTGTGTAAAAGTTGTGCCCACACATTTGCAGTCTATGTGGTAAAGTTGTGCCCACACAGCTGCAGTCTATGTTGGAAAGTTGTGCCCACACAGCTGCAGTATATATGGTAAACATATATCCACACAGCCGCAGTCTATGTGCTAAAATTGTGACCATACACATACAGTGTATATGGTAAAGATGTGCCCACACAGCTTCAGTCTATGTGGTAAAGTTGTTCCACACAGCTGCAGTCTATGTGGTAAAGTTGTGCCCATGTAGATGCAGTCTATGTGGTAAAGTTGTGCCCACACAGCTGTGGTCTATGTGGTAAAGTTGTGCTCACAGAGCTGCAGTCAATTTGTAAAGATTGTGCCCACACTGCTGCAGTTTTCGTGTTAAATCTGTGCCCACACAGCTGCAATGTTTTTGGTAAAGTTGTGCCCACACATCTGTAGTCTATATGAAAAACATACATCCACAACGCTGCAGTCTATATGGTAAAGTTGTGCCCACACAGCTGCAGTCTTTTTGTGTAAAAGTTGTGCCCACACAGCTGCAGTCTATGTGGTAAAGTTGTGCCCACACAGCTGCAGTATATATGGTAAACATATATCCACACAGCCGCAGTCTATGTGCTAAAATTGTGACCATACACATACAGTGTATATGGTAAAGATGTGCCCACACAGCTTCAGTCTATGTGGTAAAGTTGTTCCACACAGCTGCAGTCTATGTGGTAAAGTTGTGCCCATGTAGATGCAGTCTATGTGGTAAAGCTGTGCCCACACAGCTGTAGTCTACATGGCACAGATATGCCCACAAAGCTGCACTCTATGTGGTAAAGTTGTGTCCACACAGCTGCAGTATATATGGTAAACATACATCCACACAGCTGCAGTCTATGGGGTTAAATTGTGACCATACACATACAGTGTATATGGTAAAGTTGCGTCCACATATCTGCAGTATATGCGGTAAAGTTGTCCCACACAGCTGCAGTTTGAATGGTAAAGACTGGCCCACACATCTGCAGTCTATGTGGTAAAGTGGTGCTCACACAGCTGCAGTCTATATGGTAAGGCTGTACTCAAACAGCTTCAGTCTATATGGTAAAGCTGTGCTCATACAGCTGCACTCTATATGGTAAACATTGGACCACACAGCTGCAGTTTATGTGGTAAAATTGTGCCCACACAGCTACAGTCTATATGGTAAAGTTGTGCCCACACAGCAGCAGTCTATTTGGTAATGCTGTGCCCACACAGCTGCAGTCTATATGGTAAAGCTGTGCTCAAACAACTTCAGTCCATATGGTAAAGTTGTGCCCACACAGCTTCAGTCTATATGGTAAAGTTGTGCCCACTCAGCTGCAGCCTATGTGGTAAAGTTGTGCCCACAGAGCTGCAGTCCATGTGGTAACTATAAGCCCACACAGCTGCAGTCTATATGGACAAATTGTGCCCACACAGCTGCAGTTTATATGGCAAAGACTGGCCCACACATCTGCAGTCTATGTGGTAAAGTTATGCCCGCAGTACTGCAGGCTCTATGGTAAGGATAAGCCCACACAGCTGCAGTCTCTCTTGTAAAGTGCTGCTCACACAGATACAGTCACTATGGTAAACTTGTGCCCACACATCTGCAGTCTATGTGGTACATCTGTGCTCTCACATCTGCAGTATATATGGTAAAGTTGTGCCCACACAGCTGCAGTCTATGTGGTAAAGTTGAGCTCACACAACTGCAGTCTATATGATAAACATACGTCCAGACAGCTGCAGTCTATATGGTAAGGCTGTGCCCACACAGCTGCAGTCTATGTGGTAAATCTGTGCTTACACATATGCAGTCTATAAGGTAAAGTTGTGCCCTCACAGCTGCAGTCTATGTGGTAAATCTGTACCAACACAGCTGCTGTCTATGTGTTAAACTTGTGACCACACAGCTGCAATCTATGTGGGAAAGGTGTGCCCACACAGTTGCAGTCTATATGGTAAAGTTGTGCTCACACAGTTGCAGTCTATGTGGTAAAGCTGTGCCCACACAGCTGCAGTCTAATTGTTAAAGGTGTGCCCACACACATGCCATATATGTGGTAAAGCTGTGCCCGCAGAGCTGCTGTCTATCTGTTAAAATTGTGCCCACACACCTGCAGTCTATGTGGTAAAGTTGTGCCCACACATCTGCAGTCTATGTGGTAAAGCTGTGCCCGCACACCTGCAGTCTATGTGGTAAAGTTATGCCTACACAGCTGCAGTCTATGTGGTAAAGTTGTGCCCACACAGCTGCAGTCGATATGGTAAAGTTGTGCCGACACAGCTGCAGTCTATGTGCTAAAGTTGTGCTGACACAGCTGCAGTTTATGTGGTAAAGTTGTGCACATATAGCTGTAGTCTGTGAGGTAAAGTTGTGCCCTCACAGCTGCAGCTTATGTGGTAAAATTGTGCCCACACAGCTACAGTCTATATGGTACTGTTGTGCCCACACAACTACAGTCTATATGGTAAAGTTGTGCCCACACAGCAGCAGTCTATATGGTAAAGTTGTGCCCACACAGCTGCAGCCTATGTGTTAAATTGTGCCCACACAGCTGCGGTTTATATGGTAAAGACTGGCCCACACATCTGCAGTCTATGTGGTAAAGTTATGCCCGCACTACTGCAGTCTCTATGGTAGGGATATGCCTACACAGCTGCAGTTTATGTAATAAAGTTGTGCCCACACAGCTGCAGTCTATGTGGTAAAATTGTGCCCATATAGCTGCAGTCTATATGATAAAGTTGTGCTCACACAGCTGCAGTCTATGTGGTAGCTATAAGCCCACACAGCTGCAGTCTATATGGACAAATTGTGCCCACACAGCTGCAGTTTTATGGCAAAGACTGGCCAACACATCTGCAGTCTATGTGGTAAAGTTATGCCCACACTTCTGCAGTCTCTATGGTAAGCATAAGCCCACACAGCTGCAGTCTATATGGTAAAGCTGTACTCAAACATCTTCGGTCTATGTGGTAAAGTTGTACCCACACAGCAGCAGTCTATGCGGTAAAGTTGTGCCCACAGAGCTGCAGCCCATTTGGTAAAGTTCTACCCACAGAGCTGCAGTTTATGTGGTAACGTTGTGCGCATATAGCTGTAGTCCGTGAGGTAAAGTTGTGCCCTCACAGCTGCAGCTTATGTGGTAAAATTGTGCCAACACAGCTACAGTCTCTATGGTAAAGTTGTGCCCACACAGCAGCAGTCTATTTGGTAATGCTGTGCCCACACAGCTGCAGTCTATATGGTAAAGCTGTGCTCAAACAACTTCAGTCCATATGGTAAAGTTGTGCCCACACAGCTTCAGTCTATATGGTAAAGTTGTGCCCACTCAGCTGCAGCCTATGTGGTAAAGTTGTGCCCAAAGAGCTGCAGTCCATGTGGTAACTATAAGTCCACACAGCTGCAGTCTATATGGACAAATTGTGCCCACACAGCTGCAGTTTATATGGCAAAGACTGGCCCACACATCTGCAGTCTATGTGGTAAAGTTATGCCCGCAGTACTGCAGGCTCTATGGTAAGGATAAGCCCACACAGCTGCAGTCTCTCTTGTAAAGTGCTGCTCACACAGCTACAGTCTATATGGTAAACTTGTGCCCACACTGCTGCAGTCTATGTGGTACATCTGTGCTCTCACATCTGCAGTCTATATGGTAAAGTTGTGCCCACACAGCTGCAGTCTATGTGGTAAAGTTGTGCCCTCACAGCTGCAGCTTATGTGGTAAAATTGTGCCCACACAGCTACAGTCTATATGGTAAAGTTGTGCTCACACAACTGCAGGCTATATGATAAACATACGTCCAGACAGCTGCAGTCTATATGGTAAGGCTGTGCCCACACAGCTGCAGTCTATGTGGTAAATCTGTGCTTACACATATGCAGTCTATAAGGTAAAGTTGTGCCCACACAATTGCAGTCTATGTGGTAAGGTCGAGCCCACACAGCTGCAGTCTATGTGGCAAATCTGTACCAACACAGCTGCTGTCTATGTGTTAAACTTGTGACCACACAGCTGCAATCTATGTGGGAAAGGTGTGCCCACACAGTTGCAGTCTATATGGTAAAGTTGTGCTCACACAGTTGCAGTCTATGTGTTAACGTTGTGCACACACAGTTGCATTCTATGTGTTAAAGTTATGCACACACAGCTGCAGTCTATGTGGTAAAGCTGTGCCCACACAGCTGCAGTCTAATTGTTAAAGGTGTGCCCACACACATGCCGTATATGTGTTAAAGCTGTGCCCGCAGAGCTGCTGTCTATCTGTTAAAATTGTGCCCACACACCTGCAGTCTATGTGGTAAAGTTGTGCCCACACAGCTTCAGTCTATGTGGTAAAGTTGTGCCCACTCAGCTGCAGCCTATGTGGTAAAGTTGTGCCCAAAGAGCTGCAGTCCATGTGGTAACTATAAGCCCACACAGCTGCAGTCTATATGGACAAATTGTGCCCACACAGCTGCAGTTTATATGGCAAAGACTGGCCCACACATCTGCAGTCTATGTAGTAAAGTTATGCCCGCATTACTGCAGGCTCTATGGTAAGGATAAGCCCACACAGCTGCAGTCTCTCTTGTAAAGTGCTGCTCACACAGCTACAGTTTATATGGTAAACTTGTGCCCACACTGCTGCAGTCTATGTGGTACATCTGTGCTCTCACATCTGCAGTCTATATGGTAAAGTTGTGCCCACACAGCTGCAGTCTATGTGGTAAAGTTGTGCCCTCACAGCTGCTGCTTATGTGGTAAAATTGTGCCCACACAGCTACAGTCTATATGGTAAAGTTGTGCTCACACAACTGCAGGCTATATGATAAACATATGTCCAGACAGCTGCAGTCTATATGGTAAGGCTGTGCCCACACAGCTGCAGTCTATGTGGTAAATCTGTGCTTACACATATGCAGTCTATAAGGTAAAGTTGTGCCCACACAGCTGCAGTCTATGTGGTAAGGTCCAGCCCACACAGCTGCAGTCTATGTGGTAAATCTGTACCAACACAGCTGCTGTCTATGTGTTAAACGTGTGACCACACAGCTGCAATCTATGTGGGAAAGGTGTGCCCACACAGTTGCTGTCTATATGGTAAAGTTGTGCTCACACAGTTGCAGTCTATGTGTTAACGTTGTGCACACACAGTTGCATTCTATGTGTTAAAGTTATGCACACACAGCTGCAGTCTATGTGGTAAAGCTGTGCCCACACAGCTGCAGTCTAATTGTTAAAGGTGTGCCCACACACATGCCGTATATGTGTTAAAGCTGTGCCCGCAGAGCTGCTGTCTATCTGTTAAAATTGTGCCCACACACCTGCAGTCTATGTGGTAAAGTTGTGCCCACACATCTGCAGTCTATGTGGTAAAGCTGTGCCCGCACACCTGCAGTCTATGTGGTAAAGTTATGCCTACACAGCTGTAGTCTATGTGGTAAAGTTGTGCCGACACAGCTGCAATCTTTGTGCTAAAGTTGTGCCGACACAGCTGCAGTTTATGTGGTAAAGTTGTGCACATATAGCTGTAGTCTGTGAGGTAAAGTTGTGCCCTCACAGCTGCAGCTTATGTGGTAAAATTGTGCCCACACAGCTACAGTCTATATGGTAAAGTTGTGCCCACACAGCTAGTCTATATGGTAAAATTATGCCCACACAGCATCAGTCTATATTGTAAAGTTGTGCCCACACAGCTGCAGCCTATGTGTTAAATTGTGCCCACACATCTGCAGTCTATGTGGTAAAGTTATGCCCGCACTACTGCAGTCTCTATGGTAGGGATACGCCTACACAGCTGCAGTTTATGTAATAAAGTTGTGCCCACACAGCTGCAGTCTATGTGGTATTATTGTGCCCATACAGCTGCAGTCTATATGATAAATTTTGCTCACACAGCTGCAGTCTATGTGGTAGCTATAAGCCCACACAGCTGCAGTCTATATGGACAAATTGTGCCCACACAGCTGCAGTTTTATGGCAAAGACTGGCCAACACATCTGCAGTCTATGTGGTAAAGTTATGCCCACACTTCTGCAGTCTCTATGGTAAGCATAAGCCCACACAGCTGCAGTCTATATGGTAAAGCTGTACTCAAACATCTTCAGTCTATGTGGTAAAGTTGTACCCACACAGCAGCAGTCTATGCGGTAAAGTTGTGCCCACAGAGCTGCAGCCCATTTGGTAAAGTTCTACCCACAGAGCTGCAGTTTATGTGGTAACGTTGTGCGCATATAGCTGTAGTCCGTGAGGTAAAGTTGTGCCCTCACAGCTGCAGCTTATGTGGTAAAATTGTGCCAACACAGCTACAGTCTCTATGGTAAAGTTGTGCCCACACAGCAGCAGTCTATTTGGTAATGCTGTGCCCACAGAGCTGCAGTCTATATGGTAAAGCTGTGCTCAAACAACTTCAGTCCATATGGTAAAGTTGTGCCCACACAGCTTCAGTCTATATGGTAAAGTTGTGCCCACTCAGCTGCAGCCTATGTGGTAAAGTTGTGCCCAAAGAGCTGCAGTCCATGTGGTAACTATAAGCCCACACAGCTGCAGTCTATATGGACAAATTGTGCCCACACAGCTGCAGTTTATATGGCAAAGACTGGCCCACACATCTGCAGTCTGTGTGGTAAAGTTATGCCCGCAGTACTGCAGGCTCTATGGTAAGGATAAGCCCACACAGCGGCAGTCTCTCTTGTAAAGTGCTGCTCACACAGCTACAGTCTATATGGTAAACTTGTGCCCACACTGCTGCAGTCTATGTGGTACATCTGTGCTCTCACATCTGCAGTCTATATGGTAAAGTTGTGCCCACACAGCTGCAGTCTATGTGGTAAAGTTGTGCCCTCACAGCTGCAGCTTATGTAGTAAAATTGTGCCCACACAGCTACAGTCTATATGGTAAAGTTGTGCTCACACAACTGCAGGCTATATGATAAACATACGTCCAGACAGCTGCAGTCTATATGGTAAGGCTGTGCCCACACAGCTGCAGTCTATGTGGTAAATCTGTGCTTACACATATGCAGTCTATAAGGTAAAGTTGTGCCCACACAGCTGCAGTCTATGTGGTAAATCTGTACCAACACAGCTGCTGTCTATGTGTTAAACTTGTGACCACACAGCTGCAATCGATGTGGGAAAGGTGTGCCCACACAGCTGCCGTCTATGTGGTAAAGTTGTGCCCACACAGTTGCAGTCTATGTGTTAAAGTTGTGCACACACAGTTGCAGTCTATGTGTTAAAGTTGTGCACACACAGCTGCAGTCTATGTGGTAAAGCTGTGCCCACACAGCTGCAGTCTAATTGTTAAAGGTGTGCCCACACACATGCCGTATATGTGTTAAAGCTGTGCCCGCAGAGCTGCTGTCTATCTGTTAAAATTGTGCCCACACACCTGCAGTCTATGTGGTAAAGTTGTGCCCACACATCTGCAGTCTATGTGGTAAAGCTGTGCCCGCACACCTGCAGTCTATGTGGTAAAGTTGTGCCCACACAGCTGCAGTCGATATGGTAAAGTTGTGCCGACACAGCTGCAGTCTTTGTGCTAAAGTTGTGCCGACACAGCTGCAGTTTATGTGGTAAAGTTGTGCACATATAGCTGTAGTCTGTGAGGTAAAGTTGTGCCCTCACAGCTGCAGTCTATGTGGTAAAATTGTGCCCACACAGCTACAGTCTATATGGTAAAATTGTGCCCACACAGCTACAGTCTATATGGTAAAATTATGCCCACACAGCAACAGTCTATTTGGTAATGCTGTGCCCACACAGCAACAGTCTATATGGTAAAGTTGTGCCCACACAGCAACAGTCTATATGGTAAAGTTATACTCACACAGCTGCAGTCTATATGGTAAAGCTGTGCTCAAACAACTTCAGTCCATATGGTAAAGCTGTGCCCACACAGCTTCAGTCTATATGGTAAAGTTGTGCCCACTCAGCTGCAGCCTATGTGGTAAAGTTGTGCCCACAGAGCTGCAGTCCATGTGGTTACTATAAGCCCACACAGCTGCAGTCTATATGGACAAATTGTGCCCAGACAGCTGCAGTTTGTATGGCAAAGACTGGCCCACACATCTGCAGTCTATGTGGTAAAGATATGCCCGCATTACTGCAGGCTCTATGGTAAGGATAAGCCCACACAGCGGCAGTCTCTCTTGTAAAGTGCTGCTCACACAGCTACAGTCTCTATGGTAAACTTGTGCCCACACTGCTGCAGTCTATGTGGTACATCTGTGCTCTCACATCTGCAGTCTATATCGTAAAGTTGTGCCCACACAGCTGCAGCCTATGTGGTAAAGTTGTGCCCACACATCTGCAGTCTATGTGGTAAAGCTGTGCCCGCACACCTGCAGTTTATGTGGTAAAGTTATGCCTACACAGCTGCAGTCTATGTGGTAAAGTTATGCCTACACAGCTGCAGTCTATGTGGTAAAGTTGTGCCCACACAGCTGCAGTCGATATGGTAAAGTTGTGCCGACACAGCTGCAGTCTTTGTGCTAAAGTTATGCCGACACAGCTGCAGTTTATGTGGTAAAGTTGTGCACATATAGCTGTAGTCTGTGAGGTAAAGTTGTGCCCTCACAGCTGCAGTCTATGTGGTAAAATTGTGCCCACACAGCTACAGTCTATATGGTAAAATTGTGCCCACACAGCTACAGTCTATATGGTAAAATTATGCCCACACAGCAACAGTCTATTTGGTAATGCTGTGCCCACACAGCAACAGTCTATATGGTAAAGTTGTGCCCACACAGCAACAGTCTATATGGTAAAGTTATACTCACACAGCTGCAGTCTATATGGTAAAGCTGTGCTCAAACAACTTCAGTCCATATGGTAAAGCTGTGCCCACACAGCTTCAGTCTATATGGTAAAGTTGTGCCCACTCAGCTGCAGCCTATGTGGTAAAGTTGTGCCCACAGAGCTGCAGTCCATGTGGTTACTATAAGCCCACACAGCTGCAGTCTATATGGACAAATTGTGCCCAGACAGCTGCAGTTTGTATGGCAAAGACTGGCCCACACATCTGCAGTCTATGTGGTAAAGATATGCCCGCATTACTGCAGGCTCTATGGTAAGGATAAGCCCACACAGCGGCAGTCTCTCTTGTAAAGTGCTGCTCACACAGCTACAGTCTCTATGGTAAACTTGTGCCCACACTGCTGCAGTCTATGTGGTACATCTGTGCTCTCACATCTGCAGTCTATATCGTAAAGTTGTGCCCACACAGCTGCAGCCTATGTGGTAAAGTTGTGCCCACACATCTGCAGTCTATGTGGTAAAGCTGTGCCCGCACACCTGCAGTTTATGTGGTAAAGTTATGCCTACACAGCTGCAGTCTATGTGGTAAAGTTATGCCTACACAGCTGCAGTCTATGTGGTAAAGTTGTGCCCACACAGCTGCAGTCGATATGGTAAAGTTGTGCCGACACAGCTGCAGTCTTTGTGCTAAAGTTATGCCGACACAGCTGCAGTTTATGTGGTAAAGTTGTGCACATATAGCTGTAGTCTGTGAGGTAAAGTTGTGCCCTCACAGCTGCAGTCTATGTGGTAAAATTGTGCCCACACAGCTACAGTCTATATGGTAAAATTGTGCCCACACAGCTACAGTCTATATGGTAAAATTATGCCCACACAGCAACAGTCTATTTGGTAATGCTGTGCCCACACAGCAACAGTCTATATGGTAAAGTTGTGCCCACACAGCAACAGTCTATATGGTAAACTTATACTCACACAGCTGCAGTCTATATGGTAAAGCTGTGCTCAAACAACTTCAGTCCATATGGTAAAGCTGTGCCCACACAGCTTCAGTCTATATGGTAAAGTTGTGCCCACTCAGCTGCAGCCTATGTGGTAAAGTTGTGCCCACAGAGCTGCAGTCCATGTGGTTACTATAAGCCCACACAGCTGCAGTCAATATGGACAAATTGTGCCCAGACAGCTGCAGTTTGTATGGCAAAGACTGGCCCACACATCTGCAGTCTATGTGGTAAAGATATGCCTGCATTACTGCAGGCTCTATGGTAAGGATAAGCCCACACAGCTGCAGTTGTATGGCAAAGACTGGCCCACACATCTGCAGTCTATGTGGTAAAGTTATGCCCACACTTCGGCAGTCTCTATGGTAAGCATAAGCCCACACAGCTGCTGTCTATATGGTAAAGCTGTACTCAAACATCTTCAGTCTATGTGGTAAAGTTGTACCCACACAGCGGCTGTCTATGCGGTAAAGTTGTGCCCACACAGCTGCAGTCTATGTGGTAAAGTTGTGCTCACACAGCTGCAGTCCATGTGGTAACTATAAGCCCACACAGCTTCAGTCTATATGGACAAATTGTGCCCACACAGCTGCAGTTATATGGCAAAGACTGGCCCACACATCTGCAGTCTATGTGGTAAAGTTATGCCCACACTTCTGCAGTCTCTATGCTAAGCATAAGCCCACACAGCTGCAGTCTATATGGTAAAGCTGTACTCAAACATCTTCAGTCTATGTGGTAAAGTTGTACCCACACAGCAGCAGTCTATGTGGTAAAGTTGTGCTCACAGAGCTGCAGCCCATTTGGTAAAGTTCTACCCACAGAGCTGCAGTTTATGTGGTAACGTTGTGCGCATATAGCTGTAGTCCGTGAGGTAAAGTTGTGCCCTCACAGCTGCAGCTTATGTGGTAAAGTTGTGCCCACACAGCTTCAGTCTATGTGGTAAAGTTGTGCCCACTCAGCTGCAGCCTATGTGGTAAAGTTGTGCCCACAGAGCTGCAGTCCATGTGCTAACTATAAGCCCACACAGCTGCAGTCTATATGGACAAATTGTGCACACACAGCTGCAGTCTATGTGGTAAAATTGTACCCACATGTCTGTAGTCTATGTGGTAAAGTTGTGCTCAAACAACTTCAGTCTATATGGTAAAGCTGTCTTCACACAGCTTCAGTCTATATGGTAAAGCTTTGCACACACAGCTGCAGTCTATATGGTAAAGTTGTGCCCACAGGGCTGCAGCCCATTTGGTAAAGTTCTGCCCACAGAGCTGCAGTTTATGTGGTAACGTTGTGCGCATATAGCTGTAGTCTGTGAGGTAAAGTTGTGCCCTCACAGCTACAGTCTATATGGTAAAGTTGTGCCAACACAGCAGCAGTCTATTTGGTAATGCTGTGCCCACACAGCTGCAGTTTATATGGTAAAGTTGTGCCCACTCAGCTGCAGCCTATGTGGTAAAGTTGTGCCACAGAGCTGCAGTCCATGTGGTAACTATAAGCCCACACAGCTGCAGTCTATATGGACAAATTGTGCCCACACAGCTGCAGTTTATATGGCAAAGACTGGCCCACACATCTGCAGTCTATGTGGTAAAGTTATGCCCGCACTACTGCAGGCTCTATGGTAAAGTTGTGCCCACACAGCTGCAGTCTATGTGGTAAAGTTGTGCTCACACAACTGCAGTCTATATGATAAACATACGTCCAGACAGCTGCAGTCTATATGGTAAGGCTGTGCCCACACAGCTGCAGTCTATGTGGTAAATCTGTACCAACACAGCTGCAGTCTATGTGGTAAATCTGTACCAACACAGCTGCAGTCTATGTGGTAAAGTTGTGCTCACACAACTGCAGTCTATATGATAAACATACGTCCAGACAGCTGCAGTCTATATGGTAAGGCTGTGCCCACACAGCTGCAGTCTATGTGGTAATGTTGTGACCACACAGTTGCAATCTATGTGGGAAAAGTGTGCCCACACAATTGCAGTCTATATGGTAAAGTTGTACCCACACAGATGCAGTCTATATGGTAAAGTTGTGCACACACAGCTGCAGTCTATGTGGTAAAGCTGTGCCCACACAGCTGCAGTCTAATTGTTAAAGGTGTGCCCACACACATGCCGTATATGTGGTAAAGCTGTGCCCGCAGAGCTGCTGTCTATCTGGTAAAATTGTGCCCACACACCTGCAGTCTCTGTGGTAAAGTTGTGCCCACACATCTGCAGTCTATGTGGTAAAGCTGTGCCCGCACACCTGCAGTCTATGTGGTAAAGTTGTGCCCACACAGCTGCAGTCGATATGGTAAAGTTGTGCACATACAGCTGCAGTCTATGTGCTAGAGTTGTGCCCACACAGCTGCAGTCTATGTGTTAAAGGTGTGCCGACACAGCTGCAGTCTATGTGGTAACTTTATGCTCGCACAGCTGCAGTCTATGTGGTAAAGTTGTGCCCACACAGCAGCAGTCTATATGGTAAAGTTGTGCCCACACAGCTGCAGTCTATGTGGTAAAGTTGTACCCACACAGCTGCAGTCTATGTGGTAAAGTTGTACTCACACAGCTGCAGTCTATGTGGTAAAGTTGTACTCACACAGCTGCAGTCTACGCGGTAAAGTTGTGCCACACACAACTGCAGTCTTTATGGTAAAGTTGTGCCCACACAGCTGCAGCCTACATGGTAAAGCTGTGCCCACGGAGCTGCAGCCTATGTGTTAAATTGTGCCCACACAGCTGCGGTTTACATGGTAAAGACTGGCCCACACATCTGCAGTCTATGTGGTAAAGTTATGACCGCACTACTGCAGTCTCTATGGTAAGGATAAGCCTACACAGCTGCAGTCTATATGGTAAAGTTGTGCCCACACAGCTGCAGTCTATATGGTAAAGTTGTGCGCACACAGCTTCAGTCTATATGGTAAAGTCGTGCCCACAGAGCTGCAGTCCATGTGGTAACTATAGGCCACACAGCTGCCGTCTAATTGGCAAATTTATGCCCGCACTTCTGCAGTCTCTATGGAAAGGATAAGCCCACAAAGCTGCAGTTTATGTAGTAAAGTGGTGCTCACACAGCTACAGTCTATACGATAAACTTGTGCCCACACAGCTGCCGTATATGTGGTAAAGTTGTACTCACACAGCTGCAGTCTATGTGGTAAGGATGTGCCCACATAGCTGCAGTCTATGTGGTAAGGTCAAGCCCACACAGCTGCAGTCTATGTGGTAAAGTTGTGCCCACAGAGCTGCAGTCTATGTGGTAAAGTTGAGCCCACACAGCTGCAGTCTATGTGGTAAAGTTGTACTCACACAGCTGCAGTCTATGTGGTAAGGATGTGCCCACATAGCTGCAGTCTATGTGGTAAGGTCAAGCCCACACAGCTGCAATCTATGTGGGAAAAGTGTGCCCACACAATTGCAGTCTATATGGTAAAGTTGTACCCACACAGTTGCAGTCTATATGGTAAAGTTGTGCCCACACAGTTGCAGTCTATGTGGTAAAGTTGTGCCCACACAGCTGCAGTCTAATTGTTAAAGGTGTGCTCACACACATGCAGTATATGTGGTAAAGCTGTGCCCGCAGAGCTGCTGTCTATCTGTTAAAATTGTGCCCACACACCTGCAGTCTATGTGGTAAAGTTGTGCCGACAGAGCTGCTGTTATATGGCAAAGATTAGCCCACACAGCTGCAGTCTATGTGGTAAAGTTGTGCCCACGCAGCTGGAGATTATGTGAAGTTGTGCCCAAACAGGTGCAGTCTATGTGGTAAAGTTGTGCCCACACAGCTGCAGTATATGTGTTAAAGGTGTGCCAACACAGCTGCAGTCTATCTGCCCATGCTGTGGCTACAATGCTGCAGTCTATGTGGTAAAGTTGCGCCCACACAGCTGCAGTCTATATGGTAGAGTTGTGCCCACAAAGCTGCAGGTTATGTGCTAACTTTGTACCCACACAGCTGCAGTCTATGTGATAAAGTTGTGCCCACACAGCTGCAGTCAATGTGGTAATGTTGTGCCCACACAGCAGCAGTCTATGTGGTAAACCTGTGTCCACACAGCTGCCGTCCATGTGTTAAATTAGTGCCGACACAGCTGCGGTCTATGTGGTAAAGTTGTGCCGACACAGCTGCAGTCTATGTGGTAACTTTATGCTCGCACAGCTGCAGTCTATGTGGTAAAGTTGTGCCCACACAGCTGCAGTCTATGTGGTAATGTTGTGACCACACAGCTGCAGTCTATGTGGTAAAGTTGTGCCCACACAGTTGCAGTCTATATGGTAAAGTTGTGCCCACACAGCTGCAGTCCATGTGATAAAGCTGTGCCCACACAGCTGCAGTTGATGGGTTAAAAATGAGCCCACACAGCTGCGGTCTATGTGGTAAAGTTGTGCCCACACAGATGCAGTCAATGTGATAAAGCTGTGCCCACACAGCTGCTGTCTCTGTGTTAAAGTTGTGCCCACACAGCTGCAGTCTATGTGTTACTGTATGACCACACAGCTGCAATCTATGTGGGAAAGGTGTGCCCACACAATTGCAGTCTATATGGTAAAGTTGTGCCCACACAGTTGCAGTCTATATGGTAAAGTTGTGCCCACACAGTTGCAATCTATGTGTTAAAGTTGTGCACACACAGCTGCAGTCTAATTGTTAAAGGTGTGCCCACACACATGCAGTATATGTGGTAAAGCTGTGCCCGCAGAGCTGCTGTCTATCTGGTAAAATTGTGCCCACACACCTGGAGTCTATGTGGTAAAGTTGTGCCCACACATCTGCAGTCTATGTGGTAAAGTTGTGCCCGCACAGCTGAAGACTATGTGCAAAGTTGTGCCCGCACACCTGCAGTCTATGTGGTAAAGTTGTGCCCACACGGCTGCAGTCTATGTGGTAAAGTTGTGCCCACACAGCTGCAGTCTATGTGGTAAAGTTGTGCTCACACAGCTGCAGTCCATGTGGTAAAGCTGTACCCATGCAGCTGCAATTTATGAGGTAATGTTGTGCTCACACAGCTGCAGTGTATGTGGTAAAGTTGTGCCCACACAGCTGCAGTCTAATTGTTAAAGGTGTGCCCACACACATGCAGTATATGTGGTAAAGCTGTGCCCGCAGAGCTGCTGTCTATCTGGTAAAATTGTGCCCACACACCTGGAGTCTATGTGGTAAAGTTGTGCCTACACATCTGCAGTCTATGTGGTAAAGTTGTGCCCGCACACCTGCAGTCTATGTGGTAAAGTTGTGCCCACACAGCTGCAGTCTATGTGGTAAAGTTGTGCCCGCACACCTGCAGTCTATGTGGTAAAGTTGTGCCCGCATAGCTGCAGTCTATGTGGTAAAGTTGTGCTCACACAGTTGCAATCCATGTGGTAAAGATATGCTCACACAGCTGCAGTCTATGTGGTAAAGCTGTGCCCATGCAGCTGCAATTTATGAGGTAATGTTGTGCTCACACAGCTGCAGTGTATGTGGTAAAGTTGTGCCCACACAGCTGCAGTCTAATTGTTAAAGGTGTGCCCACACACATGCAGTATATGTGGTAAAGCTGTGCCCACAGAGCTGCTGTCTATCTGGTAAAATTGTGCCCACACGCCTGGAGTCTATGTGGTAAAGTTGTGCCCACACATCTGCAGTCAATGTGGTAAAGTTGTGCCCGCACACCTGCAGTCTATGTGGTAAAGTTGTGCCCACACAGCTGCAGTCTATGTGGTAAAGTTGTGCCCGCACACCTGCAGTCTATGTGGTAAAGTTGTGCCCGCATAGCTGCAGTCTATGTGGTAAAGTTGTGCTCACACAGTTGCAGTCCATGTGGTAAAGATATGCTCACACAGCTGCAGTCTATGTGGTAAAGCTGTGCCCATGCAGCTGCAATTTATGAGGTAATGTTGTGCTCACCCAGCTGCAGTGTATGTGGCAAAGTTGTGCCGACACAGCAGCAGTCTATATGGTAAAGTTGTGCCTACACAGCTGCATTCTATGTGGTAAAGTTGTGCCCACACAGCTGCAGTTTATGTGTTAAAGTTGTGCGCACACAGCTGTAGTTTATGTGCTAAAGTTCTACTCAAACAGCTGCAGACTATGTGGTATATTTGTGCCCAAACAGCTGCAGTCTATGTGGTAAAGCTGTGACCACACAGCTGCAGTCTATGTGGTAAATCTGTGCTCACACAGCTGCAGTCTATGTGGTAAAGTTGTGCCCACACACCTACAGTCTATGTGGTAACGTTGTGCCCACACAGATGCAGTCAATGTGATAAAGCTGTGCCCACACAGCTGCTGTCTCTGTGTTAAAGTTGTGCCCACACAGCTGCAGTCTATGTGTTAATGTATGACCACACAGCTGCAATCTATGTGGGAAAGGTGTGCCCACACAATTGCAGTCTATATGGTAAAGTTGTGCCCACACAGTTGCAGTCTATATGGTAAAGTTGTGCCCACACAGTTGCAGTCTATGTGTTAAAGTTGTGCCCACACAGCTGCAGTCTATGTGGTAAAGTTGTGCCCACACAGCTGCAGTCTAATTGTTAAAGGTGTGCCCACACACATGCAGTATATGTGGTAAAGCTGTGCCCACACAGTTGCAGTCTATCTGGTAAAATTGTGCCCACACACCTGGAGTCTATGTGGTAAAGTTGTGCCCACACATCTGCAGTCTATGTGGTAAAGTTGTGCCCGCACACCTGCAGTCTATGTGGTAATGTTGTGCCCGCACACCTGCAGTCTATGTGGTAAAGTTGTGCCGACACAGCTGCAGTCTATGTGGTAAAGTTGTGCCCGCACACCTGCAGTCTATGTGGTAAAGTTGTGCCCACACACCTGCAGTCTATGTGGTAAAGTTGTGCCCACACATCTGCAGTCTATGTGGTAAAGTTGTGCCCGCACAGCTGCAGTCTATGTGCTAAAGTTGTGCCCACAGACCTGCAGTCTATGTGGTAAAGTTGTGCCGACACAGCTGTAGTCTATGTTTTAAAGTTGAGCTCACACAGCTGCAGTCTATTTGGCAAAGTTGTGCCCAAACAGCTGCAGTCTATGTGCTAAAGCTGCGCCTACACTGCTGCAGTCTACATGTTAAGGATTTGCCCTCACAGCTGCAGAAAATATGGTACAGTTGTGCCCACACAGCTGCAGTTTATATGCTAAAGTTGTGCTGATACAGCTGCAATCTATGTGCTAACGTTGTGCCAAAACAGGAGAAGTCTCTGTGGTAAAGTTGTGCTCACACAGCTGCAATTTATGTTGTAAAGCTGTGCCCACACAGCTGCAGAGTATGTGGTAAAGTTGTGTCCACAAAGCTGCAGTCTATGTGGTAATGTTGTGACCACACAGCTGCAATCTATGTGGGAATGGTGTGCCCACACAATTGCAGTCTATGTGGAAAGTTGTGCCTGCACAGCTGCAGTTTATGTGGTAAGGTTGTGCCCACATAGCTGCAGTCTATGTGGTAAATCTGTGCCCACACAGCTGCAGTCTATGTGGTAAAGTTGTGCCCACACACCTGCAGTCTATGTGGTAAATTTGTGCACACACAGCTGCAGTCTATGTGGTAAATTTGTGCCCACACAGCTGCAATCTATGTGCTAAAGATGTGCTCACACAGCAGCAGTCTATGTGGCAAAGTGTTGCCCACACAGCTGCAGTCTATGTGGCAAAGCTGTGCCCACACAGCTGCAATCTATGTGCTAAAGATGTGCCCACACAGCTGCAGATTATGTGGTAAAGCTGTGCCCACGCAGTTGCAGACTATGTGGTAAACCTGTGCCCACACAGCAACAGTTTATATGTTAAAGTTCTGCCCATGCAGCTGCAGTCAATGTGGTAAAGTTGTACCCACACAGCTGCAGTCAATGTGGTAAAGTTGTGCCCACACAACTGCAGTCAATGTGGTAAAGCTGTGCTCACACAGCTGCAGTCAATGTGGTAAAGCTGTGCTCACACAGCTGCAGTCAATGTGGTAAAGCTGTGCCCACACAGCTGCAGTCTATGTGGTAAAGTTGTACTCACACAGCTGCAGTCTATGTGGTAAGGATGTCCCCACACAGCTGTGTGTCTATATGATAAAGTTGTGACAACACAGAAGCAGTCTATGTGGTAAGGATGTCCCCACACAGCTGTGTGTCTATATGATAAAGTTGTGCCAACACAGAAGCAGTCTATGTGGTAAGGATGTGCCCACACAGCTGCAGTCTATGTGGTAAGGTTGTACTCACACAGCTGCAGTCTATGTGGTAAGGATGTCCCCACACAGCTGTGTATCTATATGATAAAGTTGTGCCAACACAGAAGCAGTCTATGTGGTAAGGATGTCCCCACACAGCTGTGTGTCTATATGATAATGTTGTGCCAACACAGAAGCAGTCTATGTGGTAAGGATGTGCCCACACAGCTGCAGTCTATGTGGTAAAGTTGTACTCACACAGCTGCAGTCTATGTGGTAAGGTCGACCCCACACAGCTGCAGTCTATGTGGTAAATCTGTACCAACACAGCTGCAGTCTATGTGGTAAAGTTGTGCCCACACAGATGCAGTCAATGTGATAAAGCTGTGCCCACACAGCTGCTGTCTATGTGTTAAAGTTGTGCCCACAAAGCTGCAGTCTATGTGGTAATGTTGTGACCACACAGCTGCAATCTATGTGGGAATGGTGTGCCCACACAATTGCAGTCTATATGGTAAAGTTGTGCCCACACAGCTGCAGTCTAATTGTTAAAGGTGTGCCCACACACATGCAGTATATGTGGTAAAGCTGTGCCCGCAGAGCTGCTGTCTATCTGTTAAAATTGTGCCCACAAACCTGCAGTCTATGTGTAAAGTTGTGCCTGCACAGCTGCAGTTTATGTGGTAAGGTTGTGCCCACATAGCTGTAGTCTATGTGGTAAATCTGTGCCCACACAGCTGCAGTCTATGTGGTAAAGTTGTGCCCACACACCTACAGTCTATGTGGTAAAGTTATGCCCACACACCTGCGGTCTATGTGGTAAATTTGTGCCCACACAGCTGCAATCTATGTGCTAAAGATTTGCTCACACAGCAGCAGTCTATGTGGCAAAGTGTTGCCCACACAGCTGCAGTCTATGTGGAAAAGCTGTGCCCACACAGCTGCAGTCTATGTGGCAAAGATGTGCCCACACAGCTGCAGATTATGTGGTAAAGCTGTGCCCACGCAGTTGCAGACTATGTGGTAAACCTGTGCCCACACAGCAACAGTTTATATGTTAAAGTTCTGCCCATGCAGCTGCAGTCTATGTGGTAAAGGTGTGCTCACACAGCTGCAGTTTATGTGGTAAATCTGTGCGAACACAGCTGCAATCTATGCGGTAAGGTTGTGCCCACACAGCTGCAGTCTATGTGGTAAATTTGTGCCGACACAGTTGCAGTCTATGTGGTAAAGTTGTGACCACACAGCTGCAGTTTATATGCTAAAGTTGTGCTCACACAGCTACAGACTATGTGGTAAAGTTGCGTCCAAACAGCTGTAGTGATGTGCTAAAGTTCTGCTCACACAGCTGCAGAGTATGTGGTAATGTTGTGCCCACACAGCTGCAGTCTATGTGGTAAATTTGTGCCCACACAGCTGCAGTCTATGTGGTAATGTTGTGCCCACACAGCGGCAGTCTATGTGGTAAACCTGTGTCCACACAGCTGCCATCCATGTGTTAAATTAGTGCCAACACAGCTGCAGTCTATGTGGTAAAGATGTGCCCACACAGCTGTGTGTCTATATGATAAAGTTGTGCCAACACAGAAGCAGTCTATGTGGTAAAGTTGTGCTCACACAGCTGCAGTCTATGTGGTAAAGTTGTACTCACACAGAAGCAGTCTATGTGGTAAGGATGTGCCCACACAGCTGTGTGTCTATATGATAAAGTTGTGCCAACACAGAAGCAGTCTATGTGGTAAGGATGTGCCCACACAGCTGCAGTCTATGTAGTAAAGTTGTACTCACACAGCTGGAGTCTATGTGGTAAGGTCGAGCCCACACAGCTGCAGTCTATGTGGTAAATCTGTACCAACACAGCTGCCGTCTATGTGGTAAAGTTGTGCCCACACAGATGCAGTCAATGTGATAAAGCTGTGCCCACACAGCTGCTGTCTATGTGTTAAAGTTGTGCCCACAAAGCTGCAGTCTATGTGGTAATGTTGTGCCCACACAGCTGCAGTCTATGTGTTAATGTTGTGCACATACAGCTGCAGTCTTTGTGGTAAAGTTGTGCACATACAGCTGCAGTCTATGTGGTAAAGTTGTGCTCACACAGCTGCAATTTATGTTGTAAAGCTGTGCCCACACAGCTGCAGTCTATGTGGTAAAGTTGTGACCACACAGCTGCAGTCTATGTGGTAATGTTGTAACCACACAGCTGCAATCTATGTGGGAATGGTGTGCCCACACAGCTGCAGTCGATATGGTAAAGTTGTGTCCACACAGCTGCAGTCTATGTGTTAAAGTTGTGTCCACACAGCTGCAGTCTATGTGTTAAAGTTGTGCACATACAGCTGCAGTCTATGTGGTAAATCTGTACCCACACAGCTGCAGTCTATATGGTAAAGTTGTGCACATACAGCTGCAGTCTATATGGTAAAGTGGTGCCCACACAGCTGCAGTTTATATGCTAAAGTTGTGCACATACAGCTGCAATCTATGTGCTAACGTTGTGCCAAAACAGGAGAAGTCTCTGTGGTAAAGTTGTGCTCACACAGCTGCAATTTATGTTGTAAAGTTGCACTCACACAGCTGCAGTCTATGTGGTAAGGATGTGCTCACACAGCTGCAGTCTATGTCATAATGTTGTGCCCACACAGCTGCAGTCTATGTGGTAAGGTCGAGCCCACACAGCTGCAGTCTATGTGGTAAATCTGTACCAACACAGCTGCAATCTATGCGGTAAGGTTGTGCCCACACAGCTGCAGTCTATGTGGTAAATTTGTGCCGACACAGTTGCAGTCTATGTGGTAAAGTTGTGCCCACACAGCTGCAGTCTAATTGTTAAAGGTGTGCCCACACACATGCAGTATATGTGGTAAAGCTGTGCCCGCAGAGCTGCTGTCTATCTGTTAAAATTGTGCCCACACACCTGCAGTCTATGTGCTAAAGATGTGCTCACACAGCAGCAGTCTATGTGGCAAAGTGTTGCCCACACAGCTGCAGTCTATGTGGCAAAGCTGTGCCCACACAGCTGCAGTCTATGTGGCAAAGTTGTGCCCACACAGCAACAGTTTATATGTTAAAGTTCTGCCCATGCAGCTGCAGTCTATGTGGTAAAGGTGTGCTCACACAGCTGCAGTTTATGTGGTAAATCTGTGCCAACACAGCTGCAATCTATGCGGTAAGGTTGTGCCCACACAGCTGCAGTCTATGTGGTAAATTTGTGCCGACACAGTTGCAGTCTATGTGGTAACGTTGTGACCACACAGCTGCAGTTTATGTGCTAAAGTTGTGCTCACACAGCTACAGACTATGTGGCAAAGTTGTGCCCACACAGCAACAGTTTATATGTTAAAGTTCTGCCCATGCAGCTGCAGTCTATGTGGTAAAGGTGTGCTCACACAGCTGCAGTTTATGTGGTAAATCTGTGCCAACACAGCTGCAATCTATGCGGTAAGGTTGTGCCCACACAGCTGCAGTCTATGTGGTAAATTTGTGCCGACACAGTTGCAGTCTATGTGGCAAAGTGTTGCCCACACAGCTGCAGTCTATGTGGCAAAGCTGTGCCCACACAGCTGCAGTCTATGTGGCAAAGTTGTGCCCACACAGCAACAGTTTATATGTTAAAGTTCTGCCCATGCAGCTGCAGTCTATGTGGTAAAGGTGTGCTCACACAGCTGCAGTTTATGTGGTAAATCTGTGCCAACACAGCTGCAATCTATGCGGTAAGGTTGTGCCCACACAGCTGCAGTCTATGTGTTAAATTTGTGCCGACACAGTTGCAGTCTATGTGGTAAAGTTGTGACCACACAGCTGCAGAGTATGTGGTAATGTTGTGTCCACACAGCTGCAGTCTATGTGGTAAAGTTGTGTCCACACAGCTGCTGTCTATGTGTTAAAGTTGTGCACATACAGCTGCAGTCCATGTGGTAAATTTGTACCCACACAGCTGCAGTCTATATGGTAAAGTTGTGCACATACAGCTGCAGTCTATGTGGTAAAGTTGTGCACATACAGCTGCAGTCTATATGGTAAAGTGGTGCCCACACAGCTGCAGTTTATATGCTAAAGTTGTGCTCATACAGCTGCAGTCTATGTGCTAAGGTTGTGCCAAAACAGGAGAAGTCTCTGTGGTAAAGTTGTGCTCACACAGCTGCAATTTATGTTGTAAAGCTGTGCTCACACAGCTGCAATTTATGTTGTAAAGTTGTACTCACACAGCTGCAGTCTGTGTGGTAAAGTTATACTCACACAGAAGCAGTCTATGTGGTAAGGATGTGCTCACACAGCTGCAGTCTATGTCATAATGTTGTGCCCACACAGCTGCCGTCTATGTGGTAAGGTCGAGCCCACACAGCTGCAGTCTGTGTGGTAAATCTGTACCAACACAGCTGCTGTCTATGTGTTAAAGTTGTGCCCACACAGCTGCTGTCTATGTGTTAAAGTTGTGACCACACAGCTGCAATCTATGTGGGAATGGTGTGCCCACACAATTGCAGTCTACATGGTAAAGTTGTGCCCACACAGCTGCAGTCTAATTGTTAAAGGTGTGCCCACACACATGCAGTATATGTGGTAAAGCTGTGCCCGCAGAGCTGCTGTCTATCTGTTAAAATTGTGCCCACACACCTGCAGTCTATGTGTAAAGTTGTGCCTGCACAGCTGCAGTTTATGTGGTAAGGTTGTGCCCACATAGCTGCAGTCTATGTGGTAAATCTGTGCCCACACAGCTGCAGTCTATGTGGTAAAGTTGTGCCCACACACCTACAGTCTATGTGGTAAAGTTATGCCCACACACCTGCAGTCTATGTGGTAATGTTGTGCCCACACAGCTGCTGTCTATGTGTTAAAGTTGTGCCCACAAAGCTGCAGTCTATATGGTAAAGTGGTGCCCACACAGCTGCAGTTTATATGCTAAAGTTGTGCTCATACAGCTGCAGTCTATGTGCTAAGGTTGTGCCAAAACAGGAGAAGTCTCCGTGGTAAAGTTGTGCTCACACAGCTGCAATTTATGTTGTAAAGCTGTGCTCACACAGCTGCAGTCTATGTGGTAAAGTTGTGCCCACACAGCTGCAGTCTATGTGGTAATGTTGTGACCACACAGCTGCAATCTATGTGGGAATGGTGTGCCCACACAGCTGCAGTCGATATGGTAAAGTTGTGCCTGCACAGCTGCAGTTTATGTGGTAAGGTTGTGCCCACATAGCTGCAGTCTATGTGGTAAATCTGTGCCCACACAGCTGCAGTCTATGTGGTAAAGTTGTGCCCACACACCTACAGTCTATGTGGTAAAGTTATGCCCACACACCTGCAGTCTATGTGGTAATGTTGTGCCCACACAGCTGCTGTCTATGTGTTAAAGTTGTGCCCACAAAGCTGCAGTCTATATGGTAAAGTGGTGCCCACACAGCTGCAGTTTATATGCTAAAGTTGTGCTCATACAGCTGCAGTCTATGTGCTAAGGTTGTGCCAAAACAGGAGAAGTCTCCGTGGTAAAGTTGTGCTCACACAGCTGCAATTTATGTTGTAAAGCTGTGCTCACACAGCTGCAGTCTATGTGGTAAAGTTGTGTCCACACAGCTGCTGTCTATGTGTTAAAGTTGTGCACATACAGCTGCAGTCTATGTGGTAAATTTGTACCAACACAGCTGCAGTCTATATGGTAAAGTTGTGCACATACAGCTGCAGTCTATGTGGTAAAGTTGTGCACATACAGCTGCAGTCTATATGGTAAAGTGGTGCCCACACAGCTGCAGTTTATATGCTAAAGTTGTGCTGATACAGCTGCAGTCTATGTGCTAAGGTTGTGCCAAAACAGGAGAAGTCTCTGTGGTAAAGTTGTGCTCACACAGCTGCAATTTATGTTGTAAAGCTGTGCTCACACAGCTGCAGTCTATGTGGTAAAGTTGTACCAACACAGCTGCAGTCTATGTGGTAAAGTTGTACTCACACAGAAGCAGTCTATGTGGTAAAGTTGTACTCACACAGAAGCAGTCTATGTGGTAAGGATGTGCTCACACAGCTGCAGACTATGTGGTAAAGTTGCGTCCAAACAGCTGTAGTGATGTGCTAAAGTTCTGCTCACACAGCTGCAGAGTATGTGGTAATGTTGTGCCCACACAGCTGCAGTCTATGTGGTAAAGTTGTGTCCACACAGCTGCTGTCTATGTGGTAATGTTGTGCCCACACAGCGGCAGTCTATGTGGTAAACCTGTGTCCACACAGCTGCCATCCATGTGTTAAATTAGTGCCAACACAGCTGCAGTCTATGTGGTAAAGTTGTGCACACACAGCTGTGTGTCTATATGATAAAGTTGTGCCAACACAGAAGCAGTCTATGTGGTAAAGTTGTGCTCACACAGCTGCAGTCTATGTGGTAAAGTTGTACTCACACAGCTGCAGTCTATGTGGTAAGGATGTGCCCACACAGCTGTGTGTCTATATGATAAAGTTGGGCCAACACAGAAGCAGTCTATGTGGTAAGGATGTGCCCACACAGCTGCAGTCAATGTGATAAAGCTGTGCCAACACAGCTGCTGTCTATGTGTTAAAGTTGTACCCACAAAGCTGCAGTCTATGTGGTAATGTTGTGCCCACATAGCTGCAGTCTATGTGGTAAATCTGTGCCCACACAGCTGCAGTCTATGTGGTAAAGTTGTGCCCACACACCTACAGTCTATGTGGTAAAGTTATGCCCACACACCTGCAGTCTATGTGGTAATGTTGTGCCCACACAGCTGCAGTCTATGTGTTAAATTTGTGCACATACAGCTGCAGTCTCTGTGGTAAAGTTGTACCCATACAGCTGCAGTCTATGTGGTAAAGTTGTGCACATACAGCTGCAGTCTATGTGGTAAAGTTGTACTCACACAGCTGCAATTTATGTTGTAAAGCTGTGCTCACACAGCTGCAGTCTATGTGGTAAAGTTGTGCCCACACAGCTGCAGTCTATGTGGTAAAGTTGTGCCCACACAGCTGCAGTCGATATGGTAAAGTTGTGTCCACACAGCTGCTGTCTGTGTGTTAAAGTTGTGCACATACAGCTGCAGTCTATGTGGTAAAGTTGTGCACATACAGCTGCAGTCTATGTGGTAAAGTTGTGCACATACAGCTGCAGTCTATATGGTAAAGTGGTGCCCACACAGCTGCAGTTTATATGCTAAAGTTGTGCTGATACAGCTGCAGTCTATGTGCTAAGGTTGTGCCAAAACAGGAGAAGTCTCTGTGGTAAAGTTGTGCTCACACAGCTGCAGTCTATGTGGTAAAGTTGTACTCACACAGCTGCAGTCTATGTGGTAAAGTTGTACTCACACAGAAGCAGTCTATGTGGTAAGGATGTACCCACACAGCTGTGTGTCTATATGATAAAGTTGTGACAACACAGAAGCAGTCTATGTGGTAACGATGTGCCCACACAGCTGCAGTCTATGTGGTAAAGTTGTACTCACACAGCTGCAGTCTATGTGGTAAGGTCGAGCCCACACAGCTGCAGTCTATGTGGTAAATCTGTACCAACACAGCTGCAGTCTATGTGGTAAAGTTGTGCCCACACAGATGCAGTCAATGTGATAAAGCTGTGCCCACACAGCTGCTGTCTATGTGTTAAAGTTGTGCCCACAAAGCTGCAGTCTATGTGGTAATGTTGTGACCACACAGCTGCAATCTATGTGGGAATGGTGTGCCCACACAATTGCAGTTTATATGGTAAAGTTGTGCCCACACAGTTGCAGTCTATGTGGTAAAGTTGTGTCCACACAGCTGCAGTCTATCTGTTAAAATTGTGCCCACACATCTGCAGTCTATGTGGTAAAGTTATGCCTACACAGCTGCTGTCTATGTGGTAAAGTTATGCCTACACAGCTGCTGTCTATGTGGTAAAGTTATGCCCACACACCTGCAGTCTATGTGGTAAAGTTATGCCCACACACCTGCAGTCTATGTGGTAAAGTTATGCCCACACACCTGCAGTCTATGTGGTAAAGTTATGCCCACACACCTGCAGTCTATGTGGTAAATTTGTGCCCACACAGCTGCAATCTATGTGCTAAAGATGTGCTCACACAGCAGCCGTCTATGTGGCAAAGTGTTGCCCACACAGCTGCATTCTATGTGGCAAAGTTGTGCCCACACAGCAACAGTTTATATGTTAAAGTTCTGCCCATGCAGCTGCAGTCTATGTGGTAAAGGTGTGCTCACACAGCTGCAGTTTATGTGGTACATCTGTGCCAACACAGCTGCAATCTATGCGGTAAGGTTGTGCCCACACAGCTGCAGTCTATGTGGTAAATTTGTGCCGACACAGTTGCAGTCTATGTGGTAAAGTTGTGACCACACAGCTGCAGTTTATGTGGTAATGTTGTGCTCACACAGCTACAGACTATGTGGTAAAGTTGCATCCAAACAGCTGTAGTGATGTGCTAAAGTTCTGCTCACACAGCTGCAGAGTATGTGGTAATGTTGTGCCCACACAGCGGCAGTCTATGTGGTAAACCTGTGTCCACACAGCTGCCATCCATGTGTTAAATTAGTGCCAACACAGCTGCAGTCTATGTGGTAAAGATGTGCCCACACAGCTGTGTGTCTATATGATAAAGTTGTGCCAACACAGAAGCAGTCAATGTGGTAAAGTTGTGCTCACACAGCTGCAGTCTATGTGGTAAAGTTGTACTCACACAGCTGCAGTCTATGTGGTAAAGTTGTACTCACACAGCTGCAGTCTATGTGGTAAAGTTGTACTCACACAGCTGCAGTCTATGTGGTAAAGTTGTACTCACACAGCTGCAGTCTATGTGGTAAGGTCGAGCCCACACAGCTGCAGTCTATGTGGTAAATCTGTACCAACACAGCTGCAGTCTATGTGGTAAAGTTGTGCCCACACAGCTGCTGTCTATGTGTTAAAGTTGTGCCCACACAGCTGCAGTCTATGTGGCAAAGTTGTGACCACACAGCTGCAGTCGTTATGGTAAAGTTGTGCCCACACAGCTGCTGTCTGTGTGTTAAAGTTGTGCACATACAGCTGCAGTCTATGTGGTAAATTTGTACCCACACAGCTGCAGTCTATATGGTAAAGTTGTGCTCATACAGCTGCAGTCTATGTGCTAAGGTTGTGCCAAAACAGGAGAAGTCTCTGTGGTAAAGTTGTGCTCACACAGCTGCAATTTATGTTGTAAAGCTGTGCTCACACAGCTGCAGAGTATGAGGTAAAGTTGCACTCACACAGCTGCAGTCTATGTGGTAAGGATGTGCTCACACAGCTGCAGTCTATGTCATAATGTTGTGCCCACACAGCTGCAGTCTTTGTGGTAAGGTCGAGCCCACACAGCTGCAGCCTATGTGGTAAATCTGTACCAACACAGCTGCAGTCTATGTGGTAAAGTTGTGCCCACACAGATGCAGTCAATGTGATAAAGCTGTGCCCACACAGCTGCTGTCTATGTGTTAAAGTTGTGCCCACACAGCTGCAGTCTATGTGGTAATGTTGTGACCACACAGCTGCAATCTATGTGGGAATGGTGTGCCCACACAATTGCAGTCTATATGGTAAAGTTGTACCCACACAGTTGCAGTCTATGTGGTAAAGTTGTGCCCACACAGCTGCAGTCTAATTGTTAAAGGTGTGCCCACACACATGCAGTATATGTGGTAAAGCTGTGCCCGCAGAGCTGCTGTCTATCTGTTAAAATTGTGCCCACACATCTGCAGTCTATGTGGTAAAGTTATGCCTACACAGCTGCTGTCTATGTGGTAAAGTTATGCCTACACAGCTGCTGTCTATGTGGTAAAGTTATGCCCACACACCTGCAGTCTATGTGGTAAAGTTATGCCCACACACCTGCAGTCTATGTGGTAAAGTTATGCCCACACACCTGCAGTCTATGTGGTAAATTTCTGCCCACACAGCTGCAATCTATGTGCTAAAGATGTGCTCACACAGCAGCCGTCTATGTGGCAAAGTGTTGCCCACACAGCTGCATTCTATGTGGCAAAGTTGTGCCCACACAGCAACAGTTTATATGTTAAAGTTCTGCCCATGCAGCTGCAGTCTATGTGGTAAAGGTGTGCTCACACAGCTGCAGTTTATGTGGTACATCTGTGCCAACACAGCTGCAATCTATGCGGTAAGGTTGTGCCCACACAGCTGCAGTCTATGTGGTAAATTTGTGCCGACACAGTTGCAGTCTATGTGGTAAAGTTGTGACCACACAGCTGCAGTTTATGTGGTAATGTTGTGCTCACACAGCTACAGACTATGTGGTAAAGTTGCATCCAAACAGCTGTAGTGATGTGCTAAAGTTCTGCTCACACAGCTGCAGAGTATGTGGTAATGTTGTGCCCACACAGCGGCAGTCTATGTGGTCAACCTGTGTCCACACAGCTGCCATCCATGTGTTAAATTAGTGCCAACACAGCTGCAGTCTATGTGGTAAAGATGTGCCCACACAGCTGTGTGTCTATATGATAAAGTTGTGCCAACACAGAAGCAGTCAATGTGGTAAAGTTGTGCTCACACAGCTGCAGTCTATGTGGTAAAGTTGTACTCACACAGCTGCAGTCTATGTGGTAAAGTTGTACTCACACAGCTGCAGTCTATGTGGTAAAGTTGTACTCACACAGCTGCAGTCTATGTGGTAAAGTTGTACTCACACAGCTGCAGTCTATGTGGTAAGGTCGAGCCCACACAGCTGCAGTCTATGTGTTAAATCTGTACCAACACAGCTGCAGTCTATGTGGTAAAGTTGTGCCCACACAGCTGCTGTCTATGTGTTAAAGTTGTGCCCACACAGCTGCTGTCTGTGTGTTAAAGTTGTGCACATACAGCTGCAGTCTATGTGGTAAATTTGTACCCACACAGCTGCAGTCTATGTGTTAAAGTTGTGCACATACAGCTGCAGTCTATGTGGTAAATTTGTACCCACACAGCTGCAGTCTATATGGTAAAGTTGTGCCCACACAGCTGCAGTCTATATGGTAAAGTTGTGCTCATACAGCTGCAGTCTATGTGCTAAGGTTGTGCCAAAACAGGAGAAGTCTCCGTGGTAAAGTTGTGCTCACACAGCTGCAATTTATGTTGTAAAGCTGTGCTCACACAGCTGCAGAGTATGAGGTAAAGTTGCACTCACACAGCTGCAGTCTATGTGGTAAGGATGTGCTCACACAGCTGCAGTCTATGTCATAATGTTGTGCCCACACAGCTGCAGTCTTTGTGGTAAGGTCGAGCCCACACAGCTGCAGTCTATGTGGTAAATCTGTACCAACACAGCTGCAGTCTATGTGGTAAAGTTGTGCCCACACAGATGCAGTCAATGTGATAAAGCTGTGCCCACACAGCTGCTGTCTATGTGTTAAAGTTGTGCCCACACAGCTGCAGTCTATGTGGTAATGTTGTGACCACACAGCTGCAATCTATGTGGGAATGGTGTGCCCACACAATTGCAGTCTATATGGTAAAGTTGTACCCACACAATTGCAGTCTATATGGTAAAGTTGTGCCCACACAGCTGCAGTCTAATTGTTAAATGTGTGCCCAAAAACATGCAGTATATGTGGTAAAGCTGTGCCCGCAGAGTTGCTGTCTATCTGTTAAAGTTGTGTCCACACACCTGCAGTCTATGTGGTAAAGTTGTGCCTGCACAGCTGCAGTTTATGTGGTAAAGTTGTGCCCACACACCTACAGTCTATGTGGTAAAGTTGTGCCCACACAGGTGCAATCTATGTGCTAAAGATGTGCTCACACAGCAGCAGTCTATGTGGCAAAGCTGTGCCCACACAGCTGCAGTCTATGTGGTAAAGTTGTACTCACACAGCTGCAGTCTATGTGGTAAAGTTGTACTCACACAGCTGCAGTCTATGTGGTAAAGTTGTACTCACACAGCTGCAGTCTATGTGGTAAGGTCGAGCCCACACAGCTGCAGTCTATGTGGTAAATCTGTACCAACACAGCTGCAGTCTATGTGGTAAAGTTGTGCCCACACAGCTGCTGTCTATGTGTTAAAGTTGTGCCCACACAGCTGCAGTCTATGTGGCAAAGTTGTGACCACACAGCTGCAGACGTTATGGTAAAGTTGTGCCCACACAGCTGCTGTCTGTGTGTTAAAGTTGTGCACATACAGCTGCAGTCTATGTGGTAAATTTGTACCCACACAACTGCAGTCTATATGGTAAAGTTGTGCTCATACAGCTGCAGTCTATGTGCTAAGGTTGTGCCAAAACAGGAGAAGTCTCTGTGGTAAAGTTGTGCTCACACAGCTGCAATTTATGTTGTAAAGCTGTGCTCACACAGCTGCAGAGTATGAGGTAAAGTTGCACTCACACAGCTGCAGTCTATGTGGTAAGGATGTGCTCACACAGCTGCAGTCTATGTCATAATGTTGTGCCCACACAGCTGCAGTCTTTGTGGTAAGGTCGAGCCCACACAGCTGCAGTCTATGTGGTAAATCTGTACCAACACAGCTGCAGTCTATGTGGTAAAGTTGTGCCCACACAGATGCAGTCAATGTGATAAAGCTGTGCCCACACAGCTGCTGTCTATGTGTTAAAGTTGTGCCCACACAGCTGCAGTCTATGTGGTAATGTTGTGACCACACAGCTGCAATCTATGTGGGAATGGTGTGCCCACACAATTGCAGTCTATATGGTAAAGTTGTACCCACACAGTTGCAGTCTATGTGGTAAAGTTGTGCCCACACAGCTGCAGTCTAATTGTTAAAGGTGTGCCCACACACATGCAGTATATGTGGTAAAGCTGTGCCCGCAGAGCTGCTGTCTATCTGTTAAAATTGTGCCCACACATCTGCAGTCTATGTGGTAAAGTTATGCCTACACAGCTGCTGTCTATGTGGTAAAGTTATGCCTACACAGCTGCTGTCTATGTGGTAAAGTTATGCCCACACACCTGCAGTCTATGTGGTAAAGTTATGCCCACACACCTGCAGTCTATGTGGTAAAGTTATGCCCACACACCTGCAGTCTATGTGGTAAATTTCTGCCCACACAGCTGCAATCTATGTGCTAAAGATGTGCTCACACAGCAGCCGTCTATGTGGCAAAGTGTTGCCCACACAGCTGCATTCTATGTGGCAAAGTTGTGCCCACACAGCAACAGTTTATATGTTAAAGTTCTGCCCATGCAGCTGCAGTCTATGTGGTAAAGGTGTGCTCACACAGCTGCAGTTTATGTGGTACATCTGTGCCAACACAGCTGCAATCTATGCGGTAAGGTTGTGCCCACACAGCTGCAGTCTATGTGGTAAATTTGTGCCGACACAGTTGCAGTCTATGTGGTAAAGTTGTGACCACACAGCTGCAGTTTATGTGGTAATGTTGTGCTCACACAGCTACAGACTATGTGGTAAAGTTGCATCCAAACAGCTGTAGTGATGTGCTAAAGTTCTGCTCACACAGCTGCAGAGTATGTGGTAATGTTGTGCCCACACAGCGGCAGTCTATGTGGTCAACCTGTGTCCACACAGCTGCCATCCATGTGTTAAATTAGTGCCAACACAGCTGCAGTCTATGTGGTAAAGATGTGCCCACACAGCTGTGTGTCTATATGATAAAGTTGTGCCAACACAGAAGCAGTCAATGTGGTAAAGTTGTGCTCACACAGCTGCAGTCTATGTGGTAAAGTTGTACTCACACAGCTGCAGTCTATGTGGTAAAGTTGTACTCACACAGCTGCAGTCTATGTGGTAAAGTTGTACTCACACAGCTGCAGTCTATGTGGTAAAGTTGTACTCACACAGCTGCAGTCTATGTGGTAAGGTCGAGCCCACACAGCTGCAGTCTATGTGTTAAATCTGTACCAACACAGCTGCAGTCTATGTGGTAAAGTTGTGCCCACACAGCTGCTGTCTATGTGTTAAAGTTGTGCCCACACAGCTGCTGTCTGTGTGTTAAAGTTGTGCACATACAGCTGCAGTCTATGTGGTAAATTTGTACCCACACAGCTGCAGTCTATGTGTTAAAGTTGTGCACATACAGCTGCAGTCTATGTGGTAAATTTGTACCCACACAGCTGCAGTCTATATGGTAAAGTTGTGCCCACACAGCTGCAGTCTATATGGTAAAGTTGTGCTCATACAGCTGCAGTCTATGTGCTAAGGTTGTGCCAAAACAGGAGAAGTCTCCGTGGTAAAGTTGTGCTCACACAGCTGCAATTTATGTTGTAAAGCTGTGCTCACACAGCTGCAGAGTATGAGGTAAAGTTGCACTCACACAGCTGCAGTCTATGTGGTAAGGATGTGCTCACACAGCTGCAGTCTATGTCATAATGTTGTGCCCACACAGCTGCAGTCTTTGTGGTAAGGTCGAGCCCACACAGCTGCAGTCTATGTGGTAAATCTGTACCAACACAGCTGCAGTCTATGTGGTAAAGTTGTGCCCACACAGATGCAGTCAATGTGATAAAGCTGTGCCCACACAGCTGCTGTCTATGTGTTAAAGTTGTGCCCACACAGCTGCAGTCTATGTGGTAATGTTGTGACCACACAGCTGCAATCTATGTGGGAATGGTGTGCCCACACAATTGCAGTCTATATGGTAAAGTTGTACCCACACAATTGCAGTCTATATGGTAAAGTTGTGCCCACACAGCTGCAGTCTAATTGTTAAATGTGTGCCCAAAAACATGCAGTATATGTGGTAAAGCTGTGCCCGCAGAGTTGCTGTCTATCTGTTAAAGTTGTGTCCACACACCTGCAGTCTATGTGGTAAAGTTGTGCCTGCACAGCTGCAGTTTATGTGGTAAAGTTGTGCCCACACACCTACAGTCTATGTGGTAAAGTTGTGCCCACACAGGTGCAATCTATGTGCTAAAGATGTGCTCACACAGCAGCAGTCTATGTGGCAAAGCTGTGCCCACACAGCTGCAGTCTATGTGGTAAAGTTGTACTCACACAGCTGCAGTCTATGTGGTAAAGTTGTACTCACACAGCTGCAGTCTATGTGGTAAAGTTGTACTCACACAGCTGCAGTCTATGTGGTAAGGTCGAGCCCACACAGCTGCAGTCTATGTGGTAAATCTGTACCAACACAGCTGCAGTCTATGTGGTAAAGTTGTGCCCACACAGCTGCTGTCTATGTGTTAAAGTTGTGCCCACACAGCTGCAGTCTATGTGGCAAAGTTGTGACCACACAGCTGCAGACGTTATGGTAAAGTTGTGCCCACACAGCTGCTGTCTGTGTGTTAAAGTTGTGCACATACAGCTGCAGTCTATGTGGTAAATTTGTACCCACACAACTGCAGTCTATATGGTAAAGTTGTGCTCATACAGCTGCAGTCTATGTGCTAAGGTTGTGCCAAAACAGGAGAAGTCTCTGTGGTAAAGTTGTGCTCACACAGCTGCAATTTATGTTGTAAAGCTGTGCTCACACAGCTGCAGAGTATGAGGTAAAGTTGCACTCACACAGCTGCAGTCTATGTGGTAAGGATGTGCTCACACAGCTGCAGTCTATGTCATAATGTTGTGCCCACACAGCTGCAGTCTTTGTGGTAAGGTCGAGCCCACACAGCTGCAGTCTATGTGGTAAATCTGTACCAACACAGCTGCAGTCTATGTGGTAAAGTTGTGCCCACACAGATGCAGTCAATGTGATAAAGCTGTGCCCACACAGCTGCTGTCTATGTGTTAAAGTTGTGCCCACACAGCTGCAGTCTATGTGGTAATGTTGTGACCACACAGCTGCAATCTATGTGGGAATGGTGTGCCCACACAATTGCAGTCTATATGGTAAAGTTGTACCCACACAGTTGCAGTCTATGTGGTAAAGTTGTGCCCACACAGCTGCAGTCTAATTGTTAAAGGTGTGCCCACACACATGCAGTATATGTGGTAAAGCTGTGCCCGCAGAGCTGCTGTCTATCTGTTAAAATTGTGCCCACACATCTGCAGTCTATGTGGTAAAGTTATGCCTACACAGCTGCTGTCTATGTGGTAAAGTTATGCCTACACAGCTGCTGTCTATGTGGTAAAGTTATGCCCACACACCTGCAGTCTATGTGGTAAAGTTATGCCCACACACCTGCAGTCTATGTGGTAAAGTTATGCCCACACACCTGCAGTCTATGTGGTAAATTTCTGCCCACACAGCTGCAATCTATGTGCTAAAGATGTGCTCACACAGCAGCCGTCTATGTGGCAAAGTGTTGCCCACACAGCTGCATTCTATGTGGCAAAGTTGTGCCCACACAGCAACAGTTTATATGTTAAAGTTCTGCCCATGCAGCTGCAGTCTATGTGGTAAAGGTGTGCTCACACAGCTGCAGTTTATGTGGTACATCTGTGCCAACACAGCTGCAATCTATGCGGTAAGGTTGTGCCCACACAGCTGCAGTCTATGTGGTAAATTTGTGCCGACACAGTTGCAGTCTATGTGGTAAAGTTGTGACCACACAGCTGCAGTTTATGTGGTAATGTTGTGCTCACACAGCTACAGACTATGTGGTAAAGTTGCATCCAAACAGCTGTAGTGATGTGCTAAAGTTCTGCTCACACAGCTGCAGAGTATGTGGTAATGTTGTGCCCACACAGCGGCAGTCTATGTGGTCAACCTGTGTCCACACAGCTGCCATCCATGTGTTAAATTAGTGCCAACACAGCTGCAGTCTATGTGGTAAAGATGTGCCCACACAGCTGTGTGTCTATATGATAAAGTTGTGCCAACACAGAAGCAGTCAATGTGGTAAAGTTGTGCTCACACAGCTGCAGTCTATGTGGTAAAGTTGTACTCACACAGCTGCAGTCTATGTGGTAAAGTTGTACTCACACAGCTGCAGTCTATGTGGTAAAGTTGTACTCACACAGCTGCAGTCTATGTGGTAAAGTTGTACTCACACAGCTGCAGTCTATGTGGTAAGGTCGAGCCCACACAGCTGCAGTCTATGTGTTAAATCTGTACCAACACAGCTGCAGTCTATGTGGTAAAGTTGTGCCCACACAGCTGCTGTCTATGTGTTAAAGTTGTGCCCACACAGCTGCTGTCTGTGTGTTAAAGTTGTGCACATACAGCTGCAGTCTATGTGGTAAATTTGTACCCACACAGCTGCAGTCTATGTGTTAAAGTTGTGCACATACAGCTGCAGTCTATGTGGTAAATTTGTACCCACACAGCTGCAGTCTATATGGTAAAGTTGTGCCCACACAGCTGCAGTCTATATGGTAAAGTTGTGCTCATACAGCTGCAGTCTATGTGCTAAGGTTGTGCCAAAACAGGAGAAGTCTCCGTGGTAAAGTTGTGCTCACACAGCTGCAATTTATGTTGTAAAGCTGTGCTCACACAGCTGCAGAGTATGAGGTAAAGTTGCACTCACACAGCTGCAGTCTATGTGGTAAGGATGTGCTCACACAGCTGCAGTCTATGTCATAATGTTGTGCCCACACAGCTGCAGTCTTTGTGGTAAGGTCGAGCCCACACAGCTGCAGTCTATGTGGTAAATCTGTACCAACACAGCTGCAGTCTATGTGGTAAAGTTGTGCCCACACAGATGCAGTCAATGTGATAAAGCTGTGCCCACACAGCTGCTGTCTATGTGTTAAAGTTGTGCCCACACAGCTGCAGTCTATGTGGTAATGTTGTGACCACACAGCTGCAATCTATGTGGGAATGGTGTGCCCACACAATTGCAGTCTATATGGTAAAGTTGTACCCACACAATTGCAGTCTATATGGTAAAGTTGTGCCCACACAGCTGCAGTCTAATTGTTAAATGTGTGCCCAAAAACATGCAGTATATGTGGTAAAGCTGTGCCCGCAGAGTTGCTGTCTATCTGTTAAAGTTGTGTCCACACACCTGCAGTCTATGTGGTAAAGTTGTGCCTGCACAGCTGCAGTTTATGTGGTAAAGTTGTGCCCACACACCTACAGTCTATGTGGTAAAGTTGTGCCCACACAGGTGCAATCTATGTGCTAAAGATGTGCTCACACAGCAGCAGTCTATGTGGCAAAGCTGTGCCCACACAGCTGCAGTCTATGTGGCAAAATTGTGCCCACACAGCTGCAGATTATGTGGTAAAGCTGTGCCCACGCAGTTGCAGACTATGTGGTAAACCTGTGCCCACACAGCAACAGTTTATATGTTAAAGTTCTGCCCATGCAGCTGCAGTCTATGTGGTAAAGGTGTGCTCACACAGCTGCAGTTTATGTGGTAAATCTGTGCCAACACAGCTGCAATCTATGCGGTAAGGTTGTGCCCACACAGCTGCAGTCTATGTGGTAACGTTGTGACCACACAGCTGCAGTTTATGTGGTAAAGTTGTGCTCACACAGCTACAGATTATGTGGTAAAGTTGCGTCCATACAGCTGTAGTGATGTGCTAAAGTTCTGCTCACACAGCTGCAGTTTATGTGGTAATGTTGTGCCCACACAGCTGCAGTCTATGTGGTAAAGTTGTGCCCACACAGCTGCAGTCTATGTGGTAATGTTGTGCCCACACAGCGGCAGTCTATGTGGTCAACCTGTGTCCACACAGCTGCCATCCATGTGTTAAATTAGTGCCAACGCACCTGCAGTCTATGTGGTAAAGTTGTACTCACACAGAAGCAGTCTATGTGGCAAAGATGTGCCCACACAGCTGTGTGTCTATATGATAAAGTTGTGCCAACACAGAAGCAGTCTATGTGGTAAAGTTGTGCTCACACAGCTGCAGTCTATGTGGTAAAGTTGTACTCACACAGCTGCAGTCTATGTGGTAAAGTTGTACTCACACAGAAGCAGTCTATGTGGTAAGGATGTGCCCACACAGCTGTGTGTCTATATGATAAAGTTGTGCCAACACAGAAGCAGTCTATGTGGTAAGGATGTGCCCACACAGCTGCAGTCTATGTGGTAAAGTTGTACCAACACAGCTGCAGTCTATGTGGTAAAGTTGTGCCCACACAGATGCAGTCAATGTGATAAAGCTGTGCCCACACAGCTGCTGTCTATGTGTTAAAGTTGTGCCCACACAGCAGCAGTCTATGTGGTAAAGTTGTGACCGCACAGCTGCAGTCGATATGGTAAAGTTGTGCCCACACAGTTGCTGTCTATGTGTTAAAGTTGTGCACATACAGCTGCAGTCTATGTGGTAAATTTGTACCCACACAGCTGCAGTCTATATGGTAAAGTTGTGCACATACAGCTGCAGTCTATGTGGTAAACTTGTGCACATACAGCTGCAGTCTATGTGGTAAAGTTGTGGCCACACAGCTGCAGTCTATGTGGTAAAGTTGTACTCACACAGCTGCAGTCTATATGGTAAAGTTGTACTCACACAGAAGCAGTCTATGTGGTAAGGATGTGCCCACACAGCTGCAGTCTATGTGGTAAGGTCGAGCCCAACCTGCTGCAGTCTATGTGGTAAATCTGTACCAACACAGCTGCAGTCTATGTGGTAAAGTTGTGCCCACACAGATGCAGTCAATGTGATAAAGCTGTGCCCACACAGCTGCTGTCTATGTGTTAAAGTTGTGCCCACACAGCTGCAGTCTATGTGGTAATGTTGTGACCACACAGCTGCAGTCTATGTGGGAATGGTGTGCCCACACAATTGCAGTCTATATGGTAAAGTTGTACCCACACAATTGCAGTCTATATGGTAAAGTTGTGCCCACAAAGTTGCAGTCTATGTGGTAAAGTTGTGCCCACACATCTGCCATCTATGTGGTAAAGTTATGCCTACACAGCTGCAGTCTATGTGGTAAAGTTGTGCACATACAGCTGCAGTCTATGTGGTAAAGTTGTACTCACACAGCTGCAGTCTATATGGTAAAGTTGTGCCCACAAAGTTGCAGTCTATGTGGTAAAGTTGTGCCCACACAGTTGCAGTCTATGTGGTAAATCTGTACCAACACAGCTTAAGTCTATGTGGTAAAGTTGTGCCCACAAAGATGCAGTCAATGTGTTAAAGGTGTGCCAACACAGCTGCTGTCTATGTGGTAATGTTGTGACCACACAGCTGCAATCTATGTGGGAAAAGTGTGCCCACACAATTGCAGTCTATATGGTAAAGTTGTACCCACACAGTTGCAGTCTATGTGGTAAAGTTGTCCCCCTACAGCTGCATTCTAATTGTTATAAGGTGTGCTCACACACATGCAGTATATGTGGTAAAGATGTGCCCGCAGAGCTGCTGTCTATCTGTTAAAATTGTGCCCACACACCTGCAGTCTATGTGGTATAGTTGTGCCCACACATCTGCAGTCTATGTGGTAAAGTTATGCCTACACAGCTGCTGTCTATGTGGTAAAGTTGTGCCCGCACACCTGCAGTCTATGTGGTAATGTTGTGCCCACACAGCTGCAGTCTATGTGGTAAAGTTGTGCCCACACAGCTGCAGTCGATATGGTAAAGTTGTGCACATACAGCTGCAGTCTATGTGGTAAATTTGTACCCACACAGCTGCAGTCTATATGGTAAGGTTGTGCACATAAAGCTGCAGTCTATGTGTTAAGGTTGTGCCAAAACAGGAGAAGTCTCTGTGGTAAAGTTGTGCCCACACAGCTGCAGTCTATGTGGTAAAGCTGTGCCCACACAGCTGCAATCAATGTGGCAAAGTTGTGCCCACACAGCTGCAGATTATGTGGTAAAGCTGTGCCCACGCAGTTGCAGACTATGTGGTAAACCTGTGCCCACACAGCAACAGTTTATATGTTGAAGTTCTGCCCATGCAGCTGCAGTCTATGTGGTAAAGGTGTGCCCACACAGCTGCAGTTTATGTGGTAAATCTGTGCCTACACAGCTGCAATCTATGCGGTAAGGTTGTGCCCACACAGCTGCAGTCTATGTGGTAAATTTGTGCCGACACAGTTGCAGTCTGTGTGGTAAAGTTGTGACCACACAGCTGCAGTCTATGTGGTAAAGCTGTACCCAAACAGCTACAGTCTATGTGGTAAAGTTGTGCCCACACAGCTGCAGTCTTTGTGGTAAATTTGTGCCCACACAGCTGCGGTCAATGTGATAAAGTTGTGGCCACACAGCTGCAGTTTTTGTGATAAGGTTGTGCCCACACACCTACAGTCTATGTGGTAAAGTTGTGCCCACACACCTGCAGTCTATGTGGTACATTTGTGCCCACACAGCTGCAATCTATGTGCTAAAGATGTGCTCACACAGCAGCAGTCTATGTGGCAAAGTGTTGCCCACACAGCTGCAGTCTATGTGGCAAAGCTGTGCCCACACAGCTGCAATCTATGTGGCAAAGTTGTGCCCACACAGCTGCAGATTATGTGGTAAAGCTGTGCCCACGCAGTTGCAGACTATGTGGTAAACCTGTGCCCACACAGCAACAGTTTATATGTTGAAGTTCTGCCCATGCAGCTGCAGTCTATGTGGTAAAGGTGTGCCCACACAGCTGCAGTTTATGTGGTAAATCTGTGCCTACACAGCTGCAATCTATGCGGTAAGGTTGTGCCCACACAGCTGCAGTCTATGTGGTAAATTTGTGCCGACACAGTTGCAGTCTGTGTGGTAAAGTTGTGACCACACAGCTGCAGTTTATGTGCTAAAGTTGTGCTCACACAGCTACAGATTATGTGGTGAAGTTGCGTCCAAACAGCTGTAGTGATGTGCCAAAGTTCTGCTCACACAGCTGCAGAGTATGTGGTAATGTTGTGCCCACACAGCTGCAGTCTATGTGGTAACGTTGTGCCCACACAGCTGCAGTCAGTGTGGTAATGTTGTGCCCACACAGCGGCAGTATATGTGGTAAACCTGTGTCCACACAGCTGCAGACTATGTGGTAAAGTTGTACCCACACAGCTGCAGTCTATATGGTAAAGTTGTGCACATACAGCTGCAGTCTATGTGCTAAGGTTGTGCCAAAACAGGAGAAGTCTCCGTGGTAAAGTTGTGCTCACACAGCTGCAATTTATGTTGTAAAGCTGTGCCCACACAGCTGCAGATTATGTGGTAAAGTTGTGCCCACACAGCTGCAGTCAATGTGATAAAGTTGTGCTCACACAGCTGCAGTCTATGTGGTAAAGTTGTGCCCACACACCTACAGTCTATGTGGTAAAGTTATGCCTACACAGCTGCAGTCTATGTGGTAAAGTTGTGCCCGCACACCTGCAGTCTATGTGGTAAAGTTGTGCCCCCACAGCTGCAGTCTAATTGTTATAAGGTGTGCTCACACACATGCAGTATATGTGGTAAAGCTGTGCCCGCAGAGCTGCTGTCTATCTGTTAAAATTGTGCCCACACACCTGCAGTCTATGTGATAAAGTTGTGCCCACACATCTGCAGTCTATGTGGTAAAGTTGTGCCCACACAGCTGCAGTCTACGTGGTAAAGTTGTGCCCACACAGCTGCAGTTGATATGGTAAATTTGTGCACATACAGCTGCAGTCTATGTGGTAAATTTGTACCCACACAGCTGCAGTCTATATGGTAAAGTTGTGCACATACAGCTGCGGTCTATGTGCTAAGGTTGTGCCAAAACAGGAGAAGTCTCTGTGGTAAAGTTGTGCCCACACAGCTGCTGTCTGTGTGGTAAAGTTGTGCCCACACAGCTGCAGTATATGTGGCAAAGTTGTGCCCACACACCTACAGTCTATTTGGTAAAGTTGTGCCCACACACCTGCAGTCTATGTGGTAGATTTGTGCCCACACAGCTGCAATCTATGTGCTAAAGATGTGCTCACTCAGCAGAAGTCTATGTGGCAAAGTGTTGCCCACAGAGCTGCAGTCTATGTGGCAAAGCTGTGCCCACACCGCTGCAGTCTATGTGGCAAAGTTGTGCCCACACAGCTGCAGATTATGTGGTAAAGCTGTGCCCACGCAGGTGCAGACTATGTGGTAAACCTGTGCCCACACAGCAACAGTTTATATGTTAAAGTTCTGCTCATGCAGCTGCAGTCTATGTGGTAAAGGTGTGCTCACACAGCTGCAGTATATGTGGTAAATCTGTGCCAACACTGCTGCAATCTATGCGGTAAGGTTGTGCCCACACAGCTGCAGTGTATGTGGTAAATTTGTGCCGACACAGTTGCAGTCTATGTGGTAACGTTGTGACCACACAGCTGCAGTTTATATGCTAAAGTTGTGCTCACACAGCTACAGACTATGTGGTAAAGTTGCGTCCAAACAGCTGTAGTGATGTGCTAAAGTTCTGCTCACACAGCTGCAGAGTATGTGGTAATGTTGTGCCCACACAACTGCAGTCAATGTGGTAAACCTGTGTCCACACAGCGGCAGTCTATGTGGTAAACCTGTGTCCACACAGCTGCAGTCTATGTGGTAAACCTGTTGTCCACACAGCTGCCATGCATGTGTTAAATTAGTGCCAACACAGCTGCAGTCTATGTGGTAAAGTTGTACTCACACAGCTGCAGTCTATGTGGTAAAGTTGTACTCACACAGAAGCAGTCTATGTGGTAAAGATGTGCCCACACAGCTGTGTGTCTATATGATAAAGTTGTGCCAACACAGAAGCAGTCTATGTGGTGAAGTTGTGCTCACACAGAAGCAGTCTATGTGGTAAGGATGTGCCCACACAGCTGCAGTCTATGTGGTAATGTCGAGCCCACACAGCTGCAGTCTATGTGGTAAATCTGTACCAACACAGCTGCTTTCTATTTGGTAAAGTTGTGCCCACAAAGATGCAGTCAATGTGATAAAGCTGTGTCCACACAGCTGCTGTCTATGTGTTAAAGTTTTGCCCACACAGCTGCAGTCTATGTGGTAATGTTGTGACCACACAGCTGCAATCTATGTGGGAAAGGTGTGCCCACACAATTGCCGTCTATATGGTAAAGTTGTACCCACACAGTTGCAGTCTATATGGTAAAGTTGTGCCCACACAGCTGCAGTCTAATTGTTAAAGGTGTGCTCACACACATGCAGTATATGTGGTAAAGCTGTGCCCGCAGAGTTGCTGTCTATCTGTTAAAATTGTGCCCACACAGCTGCAGTCTATGTGGAAAGTTGTGCCCACACATCTGCAGTCTATGTGGTAAAGTTGTGCCGACAGAGCTGCTGTTATATGGCAAAGGTTAACCCACACAGCTGCAGTCTATGTGGTAAAGTTGTGCCCACGCAGCTGGAGATTATGTGCTGAAGTTGTGCCCATACAGCTGCAGTCTATGTGGTAAAGTTGTGCCCACACAGCTGCAGTCAATGTGGTAATGTTGTGCCCACACAGTGGCAGTCTCTGTGGTAAACCTGTGTCCACACAGCTGCCGTCCATGTGTTAAATTAGTGCCAACACAGCTGCAGTCTATGTGGTAAAGATATGCCCACACAGCTGCAGTCTATACGGTAGAGTTGTGCCCACAAAGCTGCAGGTTATGTGCTAACTTTGTACCCACACAGCTGTAGTCTATGTGATAAAGTTGTGCTCATACAGGTTCAGTTTATGTGCTAAAGTTGTGCTCATACAGCTGCAATCTACGTGCTAAAGTTGTGCCCACACACCTGCAGTCTATGTGGTAAAGTTGTGCCCACACATCTGCAGTCTATGTGGTAAAGTTGTGCCGACAGAGCTGCTGTTATATGGCAAAGATTAGCCCACACAGCTGCAGTCTATGTGGTAAAGTTGTGCCCACGCAGCTGGAGATTATGTGCTGAAGTTGTGCCCATACAGCTGCAGTCTATGTGGTAAAGTTGTGCCCACGCAGCTGGAGATTATGTGCTGAAGTTGTGCCCAAACAGGTGCAGTCTATGTGGTAAAGTTGTGCCCACACAGCTGCAGTCTGTGTGTTAAAGGTGTGCCAACACAGCTGTAGTCTATGTGCCCATGCTGTGGCTACAATGCTGCAGTCTATGTGGTAAAGTTGCGCCCACACAGCTGCAGTCTATATGGTAGAGTTGTGCCCACAAAGCTGCAGGTTATGTGCTAACTTTGTACCCACACAGCTGCAGTCTATGTGATAAAGTTGTGCTCATACAGGTCCAGTTTATGTGCTAAAGTTGTGCTCATACAGCTGCAATCTATGTGCTAAAGTTGTGCCCACACACAGCTACAGTCTAAATGGTACAGTTGTGCCCACAGAGCTGCAGTCTATGTGCTCAAGTTGTGCTCACAGAGCTATAGACTATGTGGTTAAGTTGCGTCCAAACAGCTGTAGTGATGTGCTAAAGTTCTGCTCACACAGCTGCAGAGTATGTGGTAATGTTGTGTCCACACAGCTGCAGTCTATGTGGTAAAGTTGTACTCACACAGAAGCAGTCTATGTGGTAAAGTTGTACTCACACAGAAGCTGTCTATGTGGTAAGGATGTGCACACACAGCTGCAGTCTTTGTCATAATGTTGTGCCCACACAGCTGCAGTCTATGTGGTAAGGTCGAGCCCGCACAGCTGCATCGATGTGGTAAATCTGTACCAACACAGCTGCAGTCTATGTGGTAAAGTTGGGCCCACACAGATGCAGCCAATGTGATAAAGCTGTGCCCACACAGCTGCTGTCTATGTGTTAAAGTTGTGCCCACACAGCTGCAGTCTATGTGGTAAAGTTGTGCCCACACATGTGCAGTCTATGTGGTAAAGTTGTGCCGACAGAGCTGCTGTTATATGGCAAAGATTAGCCCACACAGCTGCAGTCTATGTGGTAAAGTTGTGCCCATGCAACTGGAGATTATGTGCTGAAGTTGTGCCCATACAGCTGCAGTCTATGTGTTAAAGTTGTGCCCACACAGCTGCAGTCTATATGGTAGAGTTGTGGCCACAAAGCTGCAGGTTATGTGCTAACTTTGTACCCACACAGCTGCAGTCTATGTGATAAAGTTGTGCCCACGCAGCTGGAGATTATGTGCTGAGGTTGTGCCCAAACAGGTGCAGTCTATGTGGTAAAGTTGTGCCCACACAGCTGCAGTCTATATGGCAGAGTTGTGCCCACAAAGCTGCAGGTTATTTGCTAACTTTGTACCCACACAGCTGCAGTCTATGTGATAAAGTTGTGCTCATACAGGTCCAGTTTATGTGCTAAAGTTGTGCTCATACAGGTCCAGTTTATGTGCTAAAGTTGTGCCCACACAGCTGCAGTTTATGTGCTAAAGTTATGCTCACACAGCTACAGACGATGTGGTAAAGTTGCGTCCAAACAGCTGTAGTGATGTGCTAAAGTTCTGCTCACACAGCTGCAGAGTATGTGGTAATGTTGTGTCCACACAGCGGCAGTCTATGTGGTAATGTTGTGTCCACACAGCGGCAGTCTATGTGGTAATGTTGTGCCCAGACAGCGGCAGTCTATGTGGTAAAACTGTATCCACACAGCTGCCGTCCATGTGTTAAATTAGTGCCAACACAGCTGCAGTCTATGTGGTAGAGTTGTGCCCACAAAGCTGCAGGTTATGTGCTAACTTTGTACCCACACAGCTGCAGTCTATGTGATAAAGTTGTGCTCATACAGCTGCAGTCTACGTGCTAAAGTTGTGCCAACACAGAAGCAGTCTATGTGGTAAAGTTGTACTCACACAGCTGCAGTCTATGTGGTAAAGTTGTACTAACACAGAAGCAGTCTATGTGGTAAGGATGTGCTCTCACAGCTGCAGTCCTTGTCATAATGTTGTGCCCACACAGCTGCAGTCTATGTAGTAAATCTGTACCAACACAGCTGCAGTCTATGTGGGAATGGTGTGCCCACACAATTGCAGTCTATATGGTAAAGTTGTACCCACACAGTTGCAGTCTATATGGTAAAGTTGTGCCCACACAGTTGCAGTCTATGTGGTAAAGTTGTGCCCACACAGCTGCAGTCTAACTGTTAAAGGTGTGCTCACACACATGCAGTATATGTGGTAAAGCTGTGCCCGCAGAGCTGCTGTCTATCTGTTAAAATTGTGCCCACACACCTGCAGTCTATGTGGTAAAGTTGTGCCCACACATCTGCAGTCTATGTGTAAAGTTGTGCCCGCACACCTGCAGTCTATGTGGTAAAGTTGTGCCCACACAGCTGCAGTCTATGTAGTAAAGTTGTGCCCACACAGCTGCAGTCGATATGGTAAAGTTGTGGCCACACAGCTGCATTTTATGTGGTAAGGTTGTGCCCACATAGCTGCAGTCTATGTGGTAAATTTGTGCCCACACAGCTGCAATCTATGTGCTACAGATGTGCTCACACAGCAGCAGTCTATGTGGCAAAGCTGTGCCCACACAGCTGCAGTCTATGTGGCAAAGTTGTGCCCACACAGCTGCAGATTATGTGGTAAAGCTGTGTCCACGCAGTTGCAGACTATGTGGTAAACCTGTGCCCACACAGCAACAGTTTATATGTTAAAGTTCTGCCCATGCAGCTGCAGTCTATGTGGTAAAGGTGTGCTCACACAGCTGCAGTTTATGTGGTAAATCTGTGGCAACACAGCTGCAATCTATGCGGTAAGGTTGTGCCCACACAGCTGCAGTCTATGTGGTAAAGTTGTGCCGACACAGCTACAGACTATGTGGTAAAGTTGCATCCAAACAGCTGTAGTGATGTGCTAAAGTTCTGCTCACACAGCTGCAGAGTATGTGGTAATGTTGTGCCCACACAGCTGCAGTCTATGTGGTAAAGTTGTGCCCACACAGCTGCAGTCAATGTGGTAATGTTGTGCCCACACAGCGGCAGTCTATGTGGTAAACCTGTGTCCACACAGCTGCCATCCACGTGTTAAATTAGTGCCAACACAGCTGCAGTCTATGTGGTAAAGATGTGCCCACACAGCTGTGTGTCTATATGATAAAGTTGTGCCAACACAGAAGCAGTCTATGTGGTAAAGTTGTGCTCACACAGCTGCAGTCTATGTGGTAAAGTTGTACTCACACAGCTGCAGTCTATGTGGTAAAGTTGTACTCACACAGAAGCAGTCTATGTGGTAAGGATGTGCCCACACAGCTGCAGTCTATGTGGTAAGGATGTGCCCACACAGCTGCAGTCTATGTGGTAAGGTCGAGCCCACACAGCTGCAGTCTATGTGGTAAATCTGTACCAACACAGCTGCAGTCTATGTGGTAAAGTTGTGCCCACAAAGATGCAGTCAATGTGATAAAGCTGTGCCCACACAGCTGCTGTATATGTGTTAAAGTTGTGCCCACACAGCTGCAGTCTATGTGGTAATGTTGTGACCACACAGCTGCAATCTATGTGGGAATGGTGTGCCCACACAATTGCAGTCTATATGGTAAAGTTGTACCCACACAGTTGCAGTCTGTATGGTAAAGTTGTGCCCACACAGCTGCAGTCTAATTGTTAAAGGTGTGCTCACACACATGCAGTATATGTGGTAAAGCTGTGCCCGCAGAGCTGCTGTCTATCTGTTAAAATTGTGCCCACACACCTGCAGTCTATGTGGTAAAGTTGTGCCCACACATCTGCAGTCTATGTGGTAAAGTTGTGCCGACAGAGCTGCTGTTATATGGCAAAGATTAGCCCACACAGCTGCAGTCTATGTGGTAAAGTTGTGCCCACGCAGCTGGAGATTATGTGCTGAAGTTGTGCCCATACAGCTGCAGTCTATGTGGTAAAGTTGTGCCCACACAGCTGCAGTCAATGTGGTAATGTTGTGCCCACACAGCGGCAGTCTCTGTGGTAAACCTGTGTCCATACAGCTGCCGTCCATGTGTTAAATTAGTGCCAACGCAGCTGCAGTCTATGTGGTAAAGATATGCCCACACAGCTGCAGTCTATACGGTAGAGTTGTGCCCACAAAGCTGCAGGTTATGTGCTAACTTTGTACCCACACAGCTGTAGTCCATGTGATAAAGTTGTGCTCATACAGGTTCAGTTTATGTGCTAAAGTTGTGCTCATACAGCTGCAATCTACGTGCTAAAGTTGTGCCAACACAGAAGCAGTCTATGTGGTAAAGTTGTACTCACACAGCTGCAGTCTATGTGCTAACTTTGTACCCACACAGCTGCAGTCTATGTGCTAAAGTTGTACCCACACAGCTGCAGTCTATGTGCTAAGGTTGTGCCCACACATCTGCAGTCTATATCGTACAGTTGTTCCCACAAAGCAGCAGGTTATATGCTAACTTTGTACCCACACAGCTGCAGTCTATGTGCTAAAGCTGTGCCTACACTGCTGCAGTCTACATGATAAGGTTTAGCCCTCACAGCTGCTGTCAATATGGTAAAGTTGTGCCCACACAGCTGCAGTCTATGTGCTAAAGTTGTGCCCACACAGCTGCAGTCTATGTGCTAAGGTTGTGCCAACACAGCTGCAGTCTATGTGGTAAAGTTTATGTGCTAAAGCTGTGCTCATACAGCTGCAATCTATGTGCTAAGGTTGTGCCAACACAGCTGCAGTCTATGTGGTAAAGTTGTGCCCGCACAGCTGCAGTCTATGTGCTAAATACGTGCCCACACAGCTGCAGTTTATGTGCTAAAGTTGTGCTCATACAGCTGCAATCAATGTGCTAAAGTTGTACCAACACAGCTGCAGTCAATGTGGTAAAGTTGTGCCCACACAGCTGTAGTTGATGGGCTAAAGTTCTGCTCACACAGCTGCAGACTATGTGGTACATTTGTGCCCACAAAGCTGCAGAGTATGTGGTAAAGTTTTGCCAAGACAACTGCAATCTATGTGATAAAGTTGTGCCCACACACCTGCAGTCTATTTGGTAAGGTTGTGCCCACACAGCTGCAGTCTACATGTTAAGGTTTTGCCCTCACAGCTGCAGTCTATATGGTAAAATTGTGCCAACACAGCTGCAGTTTATGTGCTAACGTCCAGCCCACACAGCTGCAGTTCATGTGGTAAGGTTGTGCCCATACACCTGCAGTCTATGTGGTAAAGTTGTGCCGACACAGCTGCAGTCTATGTGTTAAAGTTGTGCCCATACAGCTGCAGTCTATGTGGTAAGGTTGTGCCCTCACAGCTGCAGTCTACATGTTAAGGTGTGGCCCTCAAAGCTGCAGTCTATATGGTAAACTTGTGCCAACACAGCTGCAGTTTATGTGCTCACGTCCAGCCCACACAGCTGCAGTCTATGTGGTAAAGTTGTGCCCACACAGCTGCAGTCTATGTGGTAAAGTTGTGCCCACACAGCTGTAGTTGATGTGCTAAGGTTCTGCTCACACAGCTGCAGAATATGTGGTACATTTTTGCCCACACATCTCAAGTCTATGTGGTAAGGTTGTGCCCACACAGCTGCAGACTATGTGGTAATGTTGTGCTCACACAGCTGCAGTCTATGTGGTAACATTGTGCCAAACAGCTGCAGTCTGTGTGGTAAAGTTGTGCCCACACAGCTGCAGTCTATATGATAAAGTTGTGGCCACACAGCTGCAGTGTATGTGGTAAACCTTTGCGCACACAGCTGTAGTTTATTTGCTAAAGTTCTGCTCACACAGCTGCAGACTATGTGGTACATATTTGCCCAAACAGCTGCAGTCTATGTGGAAAAGTGGTGCTCACACAGCTGCAGTTTATGTTGTAAAGCTGTGCCAACACAGCTGCTCAGTATGTGGTAAAGTTGCGCCCACACAGCTGCAGTCTATGTGATGAAGTTGCGCCCACACAGCTGCAGGCTATGTGATGAAGTTGTGCCCACACAGCTGCAGGCTATGTGGTAAATCTGTGCCCACACAGCTGCAGTCTATGTGGTAAATCTGTGCCCACACAGCTGCAGTCTATGTGGTAAATCTGTGCCCACACAGCTGCAGTCTATGTGGTAAATCTGTGCCCACACAGCTGCAGTCTATGTGGTAGATTTGTGCCCAAACATCTGCAGTCTATGTGGTAAACGTTTCCCCTGAATGCTGCAGTCTATGTAGTAAATTTTTGCCCACACCCCTGCATCTATGTGCTAAATATGTGCCCGCACAGCTGCAGTCTGTGTGGTAAAGTTGTGCCCACACTGCTGCAGTCGATGTGGTAAAATTGTGCCCATACAGCTGCAGTCTATGTGGGAAAGTTGTGCCCACACAGCTGCAGTCGATGTGATAAAATTGTGCCCACACAGCTGCAGTCCATGCGGTAAAGTTGTGCCGACACATCTACAGTTTATGTGGTAAAGTTGTGCCAACACAGCTGCATTCTATGTGCCAAAGCTGTGACTACACTGCTGCAGTCTATGTGGTAAAGTTGTGCCAACACGGCTGCAGTCTATGTGGTAAAGGTGTGCCCCCACAGCTGCAGTCTATGTGTTAAAGTTGTGCCAACACAGCTGCAGTCTATGTGCCAAAGCTGTGACTACACTGCTGCAATCTATGTGGTAATGTTGTGCCCACACAGCTGCAGTCTATGTGGTAAAGTTGTGCCCCCACAGCTGCAGTCTATGTGGTAAAGTTGTGCCGACACAGCTGCAGTCTATGTGTTAAAGTTGTGCCCACACAGCTGCAGTCTATATTGTACAGTTGTTCCCACAAAGCAGCAGGTTATGTGCTAACTTTGTACCCACACAGCTGCAGTCTATGTGCTAAGGTTGTGCCAACACAGCTGCAGTCTATGTGGTAAAGTTGTGCCCGCACAGCTGCAGTCTATGTGCTAAATACGTGCCCACACAGCTGCAGTTTATGTGCTAAAGTTGTGCTCATACAGCTGCAATCAATGTGCTAAAGTTGTACCAACACAGCTGCAGTCAATGTGGTAAAGTTGTGCCCACACAGCTGTAGTTGATGGGCTAAAGTTCTGTTCACACAGCTGCAGACTATGTGGTACATTTGTGCCCACAAAGCTGCAGAGTATTCGGTAACGTTTTGCCCAGACAACTGCAGTCTATGTGATAAAGTTGTGCCCACACACCTGCAGTCTATTGGTAAGGTTGTGCCCACACAGCTGCAGTCTACATGTTAAGGTTTTGCCCTCACAGCTGCAGTCTATATGGTACAATTGTGCCAACACAGCTGCAGTTTATGTGCTAACGTCCAGCCCACACAGCTGCAGTTCATGTGGTAAGGTTGTGCCCATACACCTGCAGTCTATGTGGTAAAGTTGTGCCGACACAGCTGCAGTCTACGTGTTAAAGTTGTGCCCATACAGCTGCAGTCTATGTGGTAAGGTTGTGCCCTCACAGCTGCAGTCTACATGTTTAGGGTTTGCCCTCAAAGCTGCAGTCTATATGGTAAACTTGTGCCAACACAGCTGCAGTTTATGTGCTCACGTCCAGGCCACACAGCTGCAGTCTATGTGGTAAAGTTGTGCCCACACAGCTGCAGTCTATGTGGTAAAGTTGTGCCCACACAGCTGTAGTTGATGTGCTAAAGTTCTGCTCACACAGCTGCAGAATATGTGGTACATTTTTGCCCACACAGCTGCAGAGTATGTGGTAAAGTTGTGCTCACACAGCTGCAGTCTATGTGATAAAGTGGTGCACACACATCTCAAGTCTATGTGGTAAGGTTGTGCCCACACAGCTGCAGACTATGTGGTAATGTTGTGCTCACACAGCTGCAGTCTATGTGGTAACATTGTGCCAAACAGCTGCAGTCTGTGTGGTAAAGTTGTGCCCACACAGCTGCAGTCTATATGATAAAGTTGTGGCCACACAGCTGCAGTGTATGTGGTAAACCTTTGCGCACACAGCTGTAGTTTATTTGCTAAAGTTCTGCTCACACAGCTGCAGACTATGTGGTACATATGTGCCCAAACAGCTGCAGTCTATGTGGTAAAGTGGTGCTCACACAGCTGCTGAGTATGTGGTAAAGTTGTGCCCACACAGCTGCAGTCTATGTGATGAAGTTGTGCCCACACAGCTGCAGGCTATGTGGTAAATCTGTGCCCACACAGCTGCAGTCTATGTGGTAAATCTGTGCCCACACAGCTGCAGTCTATGTGGTAAATCTGTGCCCACACAGCTGCAGTCTATGTGGTAAATCTGTGCCCACACAGCTGCAGTCTATGTGGTAAACGTTTCCCCTGATTGCTGCAGTCTATGTAGTAAATTTTTGCCCACACCCCTGCATCTATGTGCTAAATATGTGCCCGCACAGCTGCAGTCTGTGTGGTAAAGTTGTGCCCACACTGCTGCAGTCGATGTGGTAAAATTGTGCCCATACAGCTGCAGTCTATGTGGGAAAGTTGTGCCCACACAGCTGCAGTCGATGTGATAAAATTGTGCCCACACAGCTGCAGTCCATGCGGTAAAGTTGTGCCGACACATCTACAGTTTATGTGGTAAAATTGTGCCAACACAGCTGCAGTCTATGTGCCAAAGCTGTGACTACACTGCTGCAGTCTATGTGGTAAAGTTGTGTCAACACGGCTGCAGTCTATGTGGTAAAGTTGTGCCCCCACAGCTGCAGTCTATGTGTTAAAGTTGTGCCAACACAGCTGCAGTCTATGTGCCAAAGCTGTGACTAAACTGCTGCAATCTATGTGGTAATGTTGTGCCCACACAGCTGCAGTCTATGTGGTAAAGTTGTGCCCCCACAGCTGCAGTCTATGTGGTAAAGTTGTGCCGACACAGCTGCAGTCTATGTGTTAAAGTTGTGCCGACACAGCTGCAGTCTATATTGTACAGTTGTTCCCACAAAGCAGCAGGTTATGTGCTAACTTTGTACCCACACAGCTGCAGTCTATGTGCTAACATTGTACCCACACAGCTGCAGTCTATGTGCTAAGGTTGTGCCCACACATCTGCAGTCTATATCGTACAGTTGTTCCCACAAAGCAGCAGGTTATATGCTAACTTTGTACCCACACAGCTGCAGTCTATGTGCTAAAGCTGTGCCTACACTGCTGCAGTCTACATGATAAGGTTTAGCCCTCACAGCTGCTGTCAATATGGTAAAGTTGTGCCCACACAGCTGCAGTCTATGTGCTAAGGTTGTGCCAACACAGCTGCAGTCTGTGTGGTAAAGTTTATGTGCTAAAGTTGTGCTCATACAGCTGCAATCTATGTGCTAAGGTTGTGCCAACACAGCTGCAGTCTATGTGGTAAAGTTGTGCCCACACAGCTGCAGTCTATGTGCTAAATACCTGCCCACACAGCTGCTGTTTATGTGCTAAAGTTGTGCTCATACAGCTGCAATCAATGTGCTAAAGTTGTACCAACACAGCTGCAGTCAATGTGGTAAAGTTGTGCCCACACAGCTGTAGTTGATGGGCTAAAGTTCTGCTCACACAGCTGCAGACTATGTGGTACATTTGTGCCCACAAAGCTGCAGAGTATGTGGTAAAGTTTTGCCCAGACAACTGCAGTCTATGTGATAAAGTTGTGCCCACACACCTGCAGTCTATTTGGAAAAGGTTGTGCCCACACAGCTGCAGTCTACATGTTAAGGTTTTGCCCTCACAGCTGCAGTCTATATGGTAAAATTGTGCCAACACAGCTGCAGTTTATGTGCTAACGTCCAGCCCACACAGCTGCAGTTCATGTGGTAAGGTTGTGCCCATACACCTGCAGTCTATGTGTTAAAGTTGTGCCCATACAGCTGCAGTCTATGTGGTAAGGTTGTGCCCTCACAGCTGCAGTCTACATGTTAAGGTTTTGCCCTCAAAGCTGCAGTCTATATGGTAAACTTGTGCCAACACAGCTGCAGTTTATGTGCTCACGTCCAGCCCACACAGCTGCAGTCTATGTGGTAATGTTGTGCCCACACAGCTGCAGGTTATGTGCTAAAGATGTTCCCACACAGATGCAGTTTATGTGCTAACGTTGTGCTCATACTGCTGCAATCTATGTGCTAAGGTTGTGCCAACACAGCTGCAGTCTATGTGGTAAAGTTGTGCCCACAAAGCTGCAGTCTATGTGGTAAAGTTGTGCCCACACAGTTGCAGTCTATGTGGTAAAGTTGTGCTCACACGGCAGCAGTCTATGTGGCAAAGTTGTGCCAACACAGCTTCTGTCTATGTGCCAAAGCTGTGACTACATTGCTGCAGTCTATGTGGTAAAGTTGTTCCCACACAGATGCAGTTTATGTGCTAACGTTGTGCTCATACTGCGGCAATCTATGTGCTAAGGTTGTGCCAACACAGCTGCAGTCTATGTGGTAAAGTTGTGCCCACACAGCTGTAGTTGATGTGCTAAAGTTCTGATCACACAGCTGCAGACTATGTGGTACATTTGTGCCCACACAGCTGCAGAGTGTGTGGTAAAGTTGTGCCCACACAGCTGCCGTGGTGTACACACATCTCAAGTCTTTGTGCTAAGGTTGTGCCAAACAGCTGCAGTCTCTGTGGTAATGTTGAGCTCACACAACAGCAGTCTCTGTGGCAAGGTTGTGCCGACAAAGCTTCTGTCCATGTGCCAAAGCTGTGGCTACACTGCTGCAGTCTATGTGGTAAAGTTGTGCCCACACAGCTGCAGTCTATATGGTACACTTGTTCCCACACAGCTGCAGGTTATGTGCTAAAGATGTTCCCACACAGATGCAGTTTATGTGCTAAAGTTGTGCTCCTACTGCTGCAATCTATGTGCTAAGGTTGTGCCAACACAGCTGCAGTCTATGTGGTAAAGTTGTGCCCACACAGCTGCAGTCTATGTGGTAAAGCTGTGCCCACACAGCTGTAGTTGATGTGCTAAAGTTCTGCTCACACAGCTGCAGACTATGTGGTACATTTTTGCCCACACACCTGCAGAGTATGTGGTAAAGTTGTGCCCACACAGCTACAGTCTATGTGGTAAGGTTGTACCCACACAACTGCAGACTATGTGGTAATGTTGTGCTCACACAGCTGCAGTCTATGTGGTAACATTGTGCCAAACAGCTGCAGTCTGTGTGGTAAAGTTGTGCCCACACAGCTGCAGTCTATATGATAAAGTTGTGGCCACACAGCTGCAGCGTATGTGGTCAACTTTTGCGCACACAGCTGTAGTTTATTTGCTAAAGTTCTGCTCACACAGCTGCAGACTATGTGGTACATATGTGCCCAAACAGCTGCAGTCTATGTGGTAAAGTGGTGCTCACACAGCTGCAGTTTATGTTGTAAAGCTGTGCCCATACAGCTGCAGTCTATGTGGTAAAGTTGCGCCCACACAGCTGCAGTCTATGTGATGAAGTTGTGCCCGCACAGCTGCAGTCTATGTGGTAAATCTGTGCCCACACAGCTGCAGTCTATGTGGTAAATCTGTGCCCACACAGCTGCAGTCTATGTGGTAAATCTGTGCCCACACAGCTGCAATCTATGTGGTAAATTTGTGCCCAAACATCTGCAGTCTATATGGTAAATTTGTGCCCACACAGCTGCAGTCTACGTGGTAAAGTTGTGCCCCCACAGCTGCAGTCTATGTGGTAAAGTTGTGCCAACACAGCTGCAGTCTATGTGCCAAAGCTGTGACTACACTGCTGCAGTCTATGTGGTAATGTTGTGCCCACACAGCTGCAGTCTATATCGTACAGTTGTTCCCACAAAGCAGCAGGTTATGTGCTAACTTTGTACCCACACAGCTGCAGTCTATGTGCTAAAGCTGTGCCTACACTGCTGCAGTCTACATGTTAGGGTTTAGCCCTCACAGCTGCTGTCAATATGGTAAAGTTGTGCCCACACAGCTGCAATTTATGTGCTAAAGTTGTGCTCATACAGCTGCAATCTATGTGCTAAGGTTGTGCCAACACAGCTGCAGTCTATGTGGTAAAGTTGTGCCCACACAGCTGCAGTCTATGTGCTAAATACCTGCCCACACAGCTGCAGTTTATGTGCTAAAGCTGTGCTCATACAGCTGCAATCAATGTGCTAAAGTTGTACCAACACAGCTGCAGTCAATGTGGTAAAGTTGTGCCCACACAGCTGTAGTTGATGGGCTAAAGTTCTGCTCACACAGCTGCAGACTATGTGGTACATTTGTGCCCACAAAGCTGCAGAGTATGTGGTACAGTTGTACCCACACACCTGCAGTCTATGTGGTAAGGTCGTGCCCACATAGCTGCAGGCTATGTGGTAAACTTGAGCCCACACAGCTGCCGTCTATGTGTAAAAGCTATGCCCACACACCTGCAGTTTACGTGGTAACGCTGTGCCCATACAGCTACAGTCTATGTGGTAAGGTTGTGCCCACACAGCTGCAGTCTATGTTGTAAAGTTGTGCCCATACAGCTGCAGTCTATGTGGTAAGGTTGTGCCCTCACAGATGCAGTCTATATGTTACGGTTTTGACCTCAAAGCTGCAGTCTATATGGTAAAATTGTGCCAACACAGCTGCAGTTTATGTGCTAACGTCCAGCCCACACAGCTGCAGTTCATGTGGTAAGGTTGTGCCCATACACCTGCAGTCTATGTGGTAAAGCTGTGCCGACAAAGCTGCAGTCTATGTGTTAAAGTTGTGCTCACACAGCTGCAGTCTATGTCGTAACGTTGTGCCCATACAGCTGCAGTCTATGTGGTAAGGTTGTGCCCTCACAGATGCAGTCTACATTTTACGGTTTTGACCTCAAAGCTGCAGTCTATATGGTACAGTTGTGCCAACACAGCTGCAGTTTATGTGCTCACGTCCAGCCCACACAGCTGCAGTCTATGTGGTAAAATTGTGCTGACACAGCTGCAGGCTATGTGGTAAAGTTGTGCCCACACAGCTGCAGTCTATGTGGTAAAGTTGTGCCCACACAGCTGCAGGTTATGTGCTAAAGATGTTCCCACACAGATGCAGTTTATGTGCTAAAGTTGTGCTCCTACTGCTGCAATCTATGTGCTAAGGTTGTGCCAACACAGCTGCAGTCTATGTGGTAAAGTTGTGCCCACACAGCTGCAGTCTATGTGGTAAAGTTGTGCCCACACAGCTGTAGTTGATGTGCTAAAGTTCTGCTCACACAGCTGCAGACTATGTGGTACATTTTTGCCCACACACCTGCAGAGTATGTGGTAAAGTTGTGCCCACACAGCTACAGTCTATGTGGTAAGGTTGTACCCACACAGCTGCAGACTATGTGGTAATGTTGTGCTCACACAGCTGCAGTCTATGTGGTAATGTTGTGGCCACACAGCTGCAGTGTATGTGGTAAACCTTTGCGCACACAGCTGTAGTTTATTTGCTAAAGTTCTGCTCACACAGCTGCAGACTATGTGGTACATATGTGCCCAAACAGCTGCAGTCTATGTGGTAAAGTGGTGCTCACACAGCTGCAGTTTATGTTGTAAAGCTGTGCCTACACAGCTGCTGAGTATGTGGTAAAGTTGCACCCACACAGCTGCAGTCTATGTGATAAAGTTGTGCCCACACAGCTGCAGTCTATGTGGTAAAGTTGTGCCCACACAGCTGCAGTCTATGTGGTAAATCTGTGCCCACACAGCTGCAGTCTATGTGGTAAATTTGTGCCCAAACATCTGCAGTCTATATGGTAAATTTGTGCCCACACAGCTGCAGTCTATGTGGTAAAGTTGTGCCCACACAGCTGCAGTCTATGTGGTAAAGTTGTGCCCACACAGCTGTAGTTGATGTGCTAAAGTTCTGATCACACAGCTGCAGACTATGTGGTACATTTGTGCCCACACAGCTGCAGAGTATGTGGTAAAGTTGTGCCCACACAGCTGCCGTGGTGTACACACATCTCAAGTCTATGTGCTAAGGTTGTGCCAAACAGCTGCAGTCTCTGTGGTAATGTTGAGCTCACACAACAGCAGTCTCTGTGGCAAGGTTGTGCCGACAAAGCTTCTGTCCATGTGCCAAAGCTGTGGCTACACTGCTGCAGTCTATGTGGTAAAGTTGTGCCCACACAGCTGCAGTCTATATGGTACACTTGTTCCCACACAGCTGCAGGTTATGTGCTAAAGATGTTCCCACACAGATGCAGTTTATGTGCTAAAGTTGTGCTCCTACTGCTGCAATCTATGTGCTAAGGTTGTGCCAACACAGCTGCAGTCTATGTGGTAAAGTTGTGCCCACACAGCTGTAGTTGATGTGCTAAAGTTCTGCTCACACAGCTGCAGACTATGTGGTACATTTTTGCCCACACACCTGCAGAGTATGTGGTAAAGTTGTGCCCACACAGCTACAGTCTATGTGGTAAGGTTGTACCCACACAACTGCAGACTATGTGGTAATGTTGTGCTCACACAGCTGCAGTCTATGTGGTAACATTGTGCCAAACAGCTGCAGTCTGTGTGGTAAAGTTGTGCCCACACAGCTGCAGTCTATATGATAAAGTTGTGGCCACACAGCTGCAGCGTATGTGGTCAACTTTTGCGCACACAGCTGTAGTTTATTTGCTAAAGTTCTGCTCACACAGCTGCAGACTATGTGGTACATATGTGCCCAAACAGCTGCAGTCTATGTGGTAAAGTGGTGCTCACACAGCTGCAGTTTATGTTGTAAAGTTGTGCCCACACAGCTGCAGTCTATGTGATGAAGTTGCGCCCACACAGCTGCAGTCTATGTGATGAAGTTGTGCCCACACAGCTTCAGTCTATGTGGTAAATCTGTGCCCACACAGCTGCAGTCTATGTGGTAAATCTGTGCCCACACAGCTGCAGTCTATGTGGTAAATCTGTGCCCACACAGCTGCAATCTATGTGGTACATTTGTGCCCAAACATCTGCAGTCTATATGGTAAATTTGTGCCCACACAGCTGCAGTCTACGTGGTAAAGTTGTGCCCCCACAGCTGCAGTCTATGTGGTAAAGTTGTGCCAACACAGCTGCAGTCTATGTGCCAAAGCTGTGACTACATTGCTGCAGTCTATGTGGTAAAGTTGTTCCCACACAGATGCAGTTTATGTGCTAACGTTGTGCTCATACTGCTGCAATCTATGTGCTATGATTGTGCCAACACAGCTGCAGTCTATGTGGTAAGGTTGTGCCCACACAGCTGCAGTCTATGTGGTAAAGTTGTGCCCACACAGCTGTAGTTGATGTGCTAAAGTTCTGCTCACACAGCTGCAGACTATGTGGTACATTTGTGCCCACACAGCTGCAGAGTATGTGGTAAAGTTGTGCCCACACAGCTGCCGTCTATGTGATAAAGTGGTGTACACACATCTCAAGTCTATGTGCTAAGGTTGTGCCAAACAGCTGCAGTCTCTGTGGTAATGTTGAGCTCACACAACAGCAGTCTCTGTGGCAAGGTTGTGCCGACAAAGCTTCTGTCCATGTGCCAAAGCTGTGGCTACACTGCTGCAGTCTATGTGGTAAAGTTGTGCCCACACAGCTGCAGGTTATGTGCTAAAGATGTTCCCACACAGATGCAGTTTATGTGCTAAAGTTGTGCTCCTACTGCTGCAATCTATGTGCTAAGGTTGTGCCAACACAGCTGCAGTCTATGTGGTAAAGTTGTGCCCACACAGCTGCAGTCTATGTGGTAATGTTGTGCCCACACAGCTGTAGTTGATGTGCTAAAGTTCTGCTCACACAGCTGCAGACTATGTGGTACATTTTTGCCCACACACCTGCAGAGTATGTGGTAAAGTTGTGCCCACACAGCTACAGTCTATGTGGTAAGGTTGTACCCACACAGCTGCAGACTATGTGGTAATCCAAAACAAAAACAGAATTACCTGGAAAAACTCAGCAGGTCTGGCAGCATCGGCGGAGAAGAAAAGAGTTGACGTATCGAGTCTTCATGACCCTTCGACAGAACTACCACACAGTGTATGACTATGTGGTAATGTTGTGCTCACACAGCTGCAGTCTATGTGGTAACATTGTGCCAAACAGCTGCAGTCTGTGTGGTAAAATTGTGCCCACACAGCTGCAGTCTATATGATAAAGTTGTGGCCACACAGCTGCAGCGTATGTGGTCAACTTTTGCGCACACAGCTGTAGTTTATTTGCTAAAGTTCTGCTCACACAGCTGCAGACTATGTGGTACATATGTGCCCAAACAGCTGCAGTCTATGTGGTAAAGTGGTGCTCACACAGCTGCAGTTTATGTTGTAAAGCTGTGCCCACACAGCTGCCGAGTATGTGGTAAAGTTGCACCCACACAGCTGCAGTCTATGTGATGAAGTTGTGCCCACACAGCTGCAGTCTATGTGGTAAATCTGTGCCCACACAGCTGCAGTCTATGTGGTAAATCTGTGCCCACACAGCTGCAGTCTATGTGGTAAATCTGTGCCCACACAGCTGCAATCTATGTGGTAAATTTGTGCCCAAACATCTGCAGTCTATATGGTAAATTTGTGCCCACACAGCTGCAGTCTACGTGGTAAAGTTGTGCCCCACAGCTGCAGTCTATGCGGTAAAGTTGTGCCAACACAGCTGCAGTCTATGTGCCAACGCTGTGACTACACTGCTGCAGTCTATGTGGTAATGTCGTGCCCACACAGCTGCAGTCTATATCGTACAGTTGTTCCCACAAAGCAGCAGGTTATGTGCTAACTTTGTACCCACACAGCTGCAGTCTATGTGCTAAAGCTGTGCCTACATTGCTGCAGTCTACATGTTAGGGTTTAGCCCTCACAGCTGCTGTCAATATGGTAAAGTTGTGCCCACACAGCTGCAGTTTATACGCTAAAGTTGTGCTCATACAGCTGCAATCTATGTGCTAAGGTTGTGCCCACACAGCTGCAGTCTATGTGCTAAATACCTGCCCACACAGCTGCAGTTTATGTGCTAAAGCTGTGCTCATACAGCTGCAATCAATGTGCTAAAGTTGTACCAACACAGCTGCAGTCAATGTGGTAAAGTTGTGCCCACACAGCTGTAGTTGATGGGCTAAAGTTCTGCTCACACAGCTGCAGACTATGTGGTACATTTGTGCCCACAAAGCTGCAGAGTATGTGGTAAAGTTTTGCCCACACAACTGCAGTTATTGGGATAAAGTTGTGCCCACACACCTGCAGTCTATTTGGTAAGGTTGTGCCCACACAGCTGCAGTCTACGTGTTAAGGTTTTGCCCTCACAGCTGCAGTCTATATGGTAAAATTGTGCCAACACAGCTGCAGTTTATGTGCTAACGTCCAGCCCACACAGCTACAGTCTATGTGGTAAGGTTGTGCCCACACAGCTACAGTCTATGTGGTGAGGTTGTGCCCATACAGCTGCAGTCTATGTGGAAAAGTTGTGCTCACACAGCTGCCATCTATGTGTTAAAGTTGTGCCCACACACCTGCAGTCTATGTGCTAAGGTTGTGCCCATACAGCTGCAGTCTATGTGGTAAAGTTGTGCCCACACAGCTACAGTCTATGTGGTAAGGTTGTGCCCATACAGCTGCAGTTTATGTGGTAAAGTTGTGCTCACACAGCTGCAGATTATGTGGTAAAGTTGTACCCACACACCTGCAGTCTATGTGGTAAGGTCGTGCCCACATAGCTGCAGGCTATGTGGTAAACTTGAGCCCACACAGCTGCCGTCTATGTGTAAAGGTTGTGCCCACACACCTGCAGTTTACGTGGTAACGCTGTGCCCATACAGCTACAGTCTATGTGGTAAGGTTGTGCCCACACAGCTGCAGTCTATGTTGTAAAGTTGTGCCCATACAGCTGCAGTCTATGTGGTAAGGTTGTGCCCATACAGCTGCAGTCTATGTGGTAAGGTTGTGCCCTCACAGATGCAGTCTATATGTTAAGGTTTTGACCTCAAAGCTGCAGTCTATATGGTAAAATTGTGCCAACACAGCTGCAGTTTATGTGCTAACGTCCAGCCCACACAGCTGCAGTTTATGTGGTAAAGTTGTGCCGACACAGCTGCAGTCTATGTGTTAAAGTTGTGCTCACACAGCTGCAGTCTATGTGCTAATGTTGTGCCCACAGAGCTGCAGTCTATGTGGTAAAGTTGTGCCCACACAGCTGCAGTCTATGTCGTAACGTTGTGCCCACACAGCTGCAGTTTATGTGCTAAAGTTGTGCCCACAGAGCGGCAGTCTATGTGGGAAAGTTGTGCTCACACGGCATCAGTCTATGTGCTAAAGCTGTGCCCATACAGCTGCAGTCTATGTGGTAAAGGTGTGCCCACTCACCTGCAGTCTATGTGGTAAAGGTGTGCCCACACAGCTACAGTCTATATGGTAAACTTGTGCCAACACAGCTGCCGTTTATGTGCTAACATCCAGCCCTCACAGCTGCAGTCTATGTGGTAAGGTTTTGCCCACACAGCTGCAGTCTACATGTTAAGGTTTTGCCCTCACAGCTGCAGTCTATATGGTACAGTTGTGCCAACACAGCTGCAGTTTATGTGCTAACGTCCAGCCCACACAGCTGCAGTCTATGTGGTAAAGTTGTACCCACACAGCTGCAGTTTATGTGGTAAAGTTGTGCTCACATGGCATCAGTCTATGTGGCAAAGTTGTGCCGACACAGCTGCAGTCTCTGTGCTAAAGTTGTGCCAGCACAGCCGCAGTCTATGTGCCAAAGCTTTGGCTACGCTGCTGCAGTCTATGTGGTAAAGTTGTGCCCACACAGCTGCAGTCTGTATGGTACAGTTGTTCCCACAAAGCTGCAAGTTATGTGCTAAAGATGTTCCCACACAGATGCAGTTTATGTGCTAACGTTGTGCCCCCACAGCTTCAGTCTATGTGGTAAAGATGTGCCAACACAGCTGCAGTCTATGTGGTAAAGCTGTGCCCACACAGCTGCAGTTTATGTGCTAAAGTTGTGCTCATACAGCTGCAATCTATGTGCTAAAGGTGTGCCAACACAGCTGCAGTCTATGTGGTAAAGTTGTGCCCACACAGCTGTAGTTGATGGGCGAAAGTTCTGCTCACACAGCTGCAGACTATGTGGTACATTTGTGCCCACACAGCTGCAGTCTATGTGATAAAGTTGTGCCCACACAGCTGCTGTCTATGTGGCAAAGTTGTGCTCACACTGCTGCAGTTTATTTGCTAACATTGTGCCCACACATTTGCAGTCCATGTGGTAAAGTTGAGCCCACACATCTGCAGTTTATGTGGTAAAGTTGTGCCAACACAGCTGCAGTCTATGTGCCAAAGCTGTGACTACACTGCTGCAGTCTCTGTGGTAATGTTGTCCCCACAAAGCTGCAGGTTATGTGCTAAAGATGTTCCCACACAGATGCAGTTTATGTGCTAAGGTTGTGCTCATACTGCTGCAATCTATGTGCTAAGGTTGTGCCAACACAGCTGCAGTCTATGTGGTAAAGTTGTGACCACACATCTGCAGTCTATGTGGTAAAGTTGTGCCCATAAAGTTGTAGTTGATGTGCTAAAGTTCTGCTCACACAGCTGCAGACTATGTGGTCCATTTGTGCCCACACAGCTGCAGAGTATGTGGTAAAGTTGTGCCCACACAGCTACAGTCTATGTGCTAAGGTTGTGCCCACACAGCTGCAGTCTACATGTTAAGGTTTTGCCCTCACAGCTGCAGTCAATTTGGTACAGTTGTGCCAACACAGCTGCAGTTTATGTGCTTACGTCCAGCCCACACAGCTGCAGTCTATGTGGTAAAGTTGTGCCGACACAGCTGCAGTCTATGTGGTAAAGTTGTACCCACACAGCTGCAGTTTATGTGGTAAAGTTGTGCTCACACAGCAGCAATCTATGTGGCAAAGTTGTGCCGACACAGCTGCAGTCTATGTGCCAAAGCTGTGACTACACTGCTGCAGTCTATGTGGTAATGTTGTGCCCACAAAGCTGCAGGTTATGTGCTAAAGATGTTCCCACACAGATGTAGTTTATGTGCTAAAGTTGTGCTCATACTGCTGCAATCTATGTGCTAAGGTTGTGCCAACACAGCTGCAGTCTATGTGGTAAAGTTGTACTCACACAGCTGCAGTCTATATGGTAAAGTTGTGCCCACACAGCTGCAGTCTATATGGTAAAGTTGTGCCCACACAGCTGCAGTCTATATGGTTAAGTTGTGCCCACACAGCTGTAGTTGATGTGCTAAAGTTCTGCTCACACAGCTGCAGACTATGTGGTACATTTGTGCCCACACAGCTGCAGACTATGTGATAAAGTTGTGCCCCCACAGCTGCAGTCTATGTGGTAATGTTGTGCCCACACAGCTGCAGTCTATGTGGTAATGTTGTGCTCACACAGCTGCAGTCGATGTGGTAACATTGTGCCAAACAGCTGCAGTCTCTGTGGTAAAGTTGTGCCCACACAGCTGCAGTCTGTGTGGTAATGTTGTGGCCACACAGCTGCAGTCTATATGATAAATTTGTGGCCACACAGCTGCAGTCTATGTGGTATACTTTTGCCCACACAGCTGTAGTTTGCTTGCTAAAGTTCTGCTCACACAGCTGCAGTCTATGTGGTAAATCTGTGCCCAAACATTTGCAGTCTATATATCGTAAATTTGTGCCCACACAGCTGCAGTCTATGTGGTAAACCTTTCCCCTGAATGCTGCAGTCTATGTGGTAAATTTCTGCCCACACAGCTGCAGTCTGTGCTAAACATGTGCCCAAACAGCGGCAGTCTATGTGGTAAACTTGTGCCCAAACAGCGGCAGTCTATGTGGTAAACTTGTGCCCACACAGCTGCAGTCTATGTGGTAAATTTGTGCCCACACAGCTGCAGCTTATGTGCTAAATATGTGCCCACACAGCTGCAGTCTATGTGGTAAAGTTGTGCCCACACAGCTGCAGTTTATGTGCTAAAGTTCTGCCCACCCATCTGCAGTCTATGTGATAAAGTTGTGACAACAGATGGTGTCTATGTGGCAAAGTTGTGCCAACACTGCTGCAATTTATTGCTAACATTGTGCCCACACATTTGCAGTCCATGTGGTAAAGTTGTGCCCACACATCTGCAGTTTATGTGGTAAAGTTGTGCTCACACAGCTGCAGTCTATGTGGTAAGGTTGTGCCAACACAGCTGTAGTCTATGTGCCAAAGCTGTGACTTCACTGCTGCAGTCTATGTGGTAATGTTGTGCCCACAAAGCTGCAGGTTATGTGCTAAAGATGTTCCCACACAGATGCAGTTTATGTGCTAAAGTTGTGCTCATACTGCTGCAATCTATGTGCTAAGGTTGTGCCAACACAGCTGCAGTCTATGTGGTAAAGTTGTGCCCACACAGCTGCAGTCTATGTGGTAAAGTTGTGCCCACACAGCTGTAGTTGATGTGCTAAAGTTCTGCTCACACAGCTGCAGACTATGTGGTACATTTTTGCCCACACATCTGCAGAGTATGTGGTAAAGTTGTGCCCACACAGATACAGTCTATGTGGTAAGGTTGTACCCACACAGCTGCAGACTATGTGGTAATGTTGTGCTCACACAGCTGCAGTCTATGTGGTAATGTTGTGCTCACACAGCTGCAGACTATGTGGTAATGTTGTGCTCACACAGCTGCAGACTATGTGGTAATGTTGTGCTCACACAGCTGCAGTCTATGTGGTAACATTGTGCCAAACTGCTGCAGTCTGTGTGGTAAAGTTGTGCCCACACAGCTGCACTCTATATGATAAAGTTGTGGCCACACAGCTGCAGTGTATGTGGTAAACCTTTGCGCACACAGCTGTAGTTTATTTGCTAAAGTTCTGCTCACACAGCTGCAGACTATGTGGTACATATGTGCCCAAACAGCTGCAGTCTATGTGGTAAAGTGGTGCTCACACAGCTGCAGTCTATGTGGTAATGTTGTGCTCACACAGCTGCAGACTATGTGGTAATGTTGTGCTCACACAGCTGCAGACTATGTGGTAATGTTGTGCTCACACAGCTGCAGTCTATGTGGTAAGGTTGTGCCAACACAGCTGTAGTCTATGTGCCAAAGCTGTGACTTCACTGCTGCAGTCTATGTGGTAATGTTGTGCCCACAAAGCTGCAGGTTATGTGCTAAAGATGTTCCCACACAGATGCAGTTTATGTGCTAAAGTTGTGCTCATACTGCTGCAATCTATGTGCTAAGGTTGTGCCAACACAGCTGCAGTCTATGTGGTAAAGTGCCCACACAGCTGCAGTCTATGTGGTAAAGTTGTGCCCACACAGCTGTAGTTGATGGGCTAAAGTTCTGCTCACACAGCTGCAGACTATGTGGTACATTTTTGCCCACACATCTGCAGAGTATGTGGTAAAGTTGTGCCCACACAGATACAGTCTATGTGGTAAGGTTGTACCCACACAGCTGCAGACTATGTGGTAATGTTGTGCTCACACAGCTGCAGTCTATGTGGTAATGTTGTGCTCACACAGCTGCAGACTATGTGGTAATGTTGTGCTCACACAGCTGCAGACTATGTGGTAATGTTGTGCTCACACAGCTGCAGTCTATGTGGTAACATTGTGCCAAACAGCTGCAGTCTGTGTGGTAAAGTTGTGCCCACACAGCTGTAGTCTATATGATAAAGTTGTGGCCACACAGCTGCAGTGTATGTGGTAAACCTTTGCGCACACAGCTGTAGTTTATTTGCTAAAGTTCTGCTCACACAGCTGCAGACTATGTGGTACATATGTGCCCAAACAGCTGCAGTCTATGTGGTAAAGTGGTGCTCACACAGCTGCAGTCTATGTGGTAATGTTGTGCTCACACAGCTGCAGACTATGTGGTAATGTTGTGCTCACACAGCTGCAGACTATGTGGTAATGTTGTGCTCACACAGCTGCAGTCTATGTGGTAACATTGTGCCAAACAGCTGCAGTCTGTGTGGTAAAGTTGTGCCCACACAGCTGCAGTCTATATGATAAAGTTGTGGCCACACAGCTGCAGTGTATGTGGTAAACCTTTGCGCACACAGCTGTAGTTTATTTGCTAAAGTTCTGCTCACACAGCTGCAGACTATGTGGTACATATGTGCCCAAACAGCTGCAGTCTATGTGGTAAAGTGGTGCTCACACAGCTGCAGTTTATGTTGTAAAGCTGTGCCCACACAGCTGCTCAGTATGTGGTAAAGTTGCACCCACACAGCTGCAGTCTATGTGATGAAGTTGTGCCCACACAGCTGCAGGCTATGTGGTAAATCTGTGCCCACACAGCTGCAGTCTATGTGGTAAATCTGTGCCCACACAGCTGCAGTCTATGTGGTAAATCTGTGCCCACACAGCTGCAATCTATGTGGTAAATTTGTGCCCAAACATCTGCAGTCTATATGGTAAATTTGTGCCCACACAGCTGCAGTCTACGTGGTAAAGTTGTGCCCCCACAGCTGCAGTCTATGTGGTAAAGTTGTGCCAACACAGCTGCAGTCTATGTGCCAACGCTGTGACTACACTGCTGCAGTCTATGTGGTAATGTTGTGCCCACACAGCTGCAGTCTATATCGTACAGTTGTTCCCACAAAGCAGCAGGTTATGTGCTAACTTTGTACCCACACAGCTGCAGTCTATGTGCTAAAGCCGTGCCTACACTGCTGCAGTCTACATGTTAGGGTTTAGCCCTCACAGCTGCTGTCAATATGGTAAAGTTGTGCCCACACAGCTGCAGTTTATATGCTAAAGTTGTGCTCATACAGCTGCAATCTATGTGCTAAGGTTGTGCCAACACAGCTGCAGTCTATGTGGTAAAGTTGTGCCCACACAGCTGCAGTCTATGTGCTAAATACCTGCCCACACAGCTGCAGTTTATGTGCTAAAGCTGTGCTCATACAGCTGCAATCAATGTGCTAAAGTTGTACCAACACAGCTGCAGTCAATGTGGTAAAGTTGTGCCCACACAGCTGTAGTTGATGGGCTAAAGTTCTGCTCACACAGCTGCAGACTATGTGGTACATTTGTGCCCACAAAGCTGCAGAGTATGTGGTAAAGTTTTGCCCACACAACTGCAGTTATTGGGATAAAGTTGTGCCCACACACCTGCAGTCTATTTGGTAAGGTTGTGCCCACACAGCTGCAGTCTACATGTTAAGGTTTTGCCCTCACAGCTGCAGTCTATATGGTAAAATTGTGCCAACACAGCTGCAGTTTATGTGCTAACGTCCAGCCCACACGGCTACAGTCTATGTGGTAAGGTTGTGCCCACACAGCTACAGTCTATGTGGTAAGGTTGTGCCCATACAGCTGTAGTCTATGTGGAAAAGTTGTGCCCACACACCTGCAGTCTATGTGATAAGGTTGTGCCCACACAGCTGCAGTCTATGTTGTAAAGTTGTGCCCACACAGCTGCAGTCTATGTGCTAAGGTTGTGCCCATACAGCTGCAGTCTATGTGGTAAAGTTGTGCCCACACAGCTACAGTCTATGTGGTAAGGTTGTGCCCATACAGCTGCAGTTTATGTGGTAAGGTCGTGCCCACATAGCTGCAGGCTATGTGGTAAACTTGAGCCCACACAGCTGCCGTCTATGTGTAAAAGTTGTGCCCACACACCTGCAGTTTACGTGGTAACGCTGTGCCCATACAGCTACAGTCTATGTGGTAAGGTTGTGCCCACACAGCTGCAGTCTATGTTGTAAAGTTGTGCCCATACAGCTGCAGTCTATGTGGTAAGGTTGTGCCCATACAGCTGCAGTCTATGTGGTAAGGTTGTGCCCTCACAGATGCAGTCTATATGTTAAGGTTTTGACCTCAAAGCTGCGGTCTATATGGTAAAATTGTGCCAACACAGCTGCAGTTTATGTGCTAACGTCCAGCCCACACAGCTGCAGTTTATGTGGTAAAGTTGTGCCGACACAGCTGCAGTCTATGTGTTAAAGTTGTGCTCACACAGCTGCAGTCTATGTGCTAATGTTGTGCCCACAGAGCTGCAGTCTATGTGGTAAAGTTGTGCCCACACAGCTGCAGTCTATGTCGTAAAGTTGTGCCCACACAGCTGCAGTCTATGTGCTAAAGTTGTGCCCACAGAGCTGCAGTCTATGTGGTACAGTTGTGCCCACACAGCTGCAGTCTATGTGGTAAGGTTGTGCCCATACAGCTGCAGTCTATGTGGTAAAGGTGTGCCCACACACCTGCAGTCTATGTGGTAAAGGTGTGCCCACACAGCTACAGTCTATATGGTAAACCTGTGCCAACACAGCTGCCGTTTATGTGCTAACATCCAGCCCACACAGCTGCAGTCTATGTGGTAAGGTTTTGCCCACACAGCTGCAGTCTCCATGTTAAGGTTTTGCCCTCACAGCTGCAGTCTATATGGTACAGTTGTGCCAACACAGCTGCAGTTTATGTGCTAACGTCCAGCCCACACAGCTGCAGTCTATGTGTTAAAGTTGTGCTCACACAGCTGCAGTCTATGTGGTAAAGTTGTACCCACACAGCTGCAGTTTATGTGGTAAAGTTGTGCTCACAAGGCATCAGTCTATGTGGCAAAGTTGTGCCGACACAGCTGCAGTCTCTGTGCTAAAGTTGTGCCAGCACAGCCGCAGTCTATGTGCCAAAGTTTTGGCTACGCTGCTGCAGTCTATGTGGTAAAGCTGTGCCCACACAGCTGCAGTCTATATGGTACAGTTGTTCCCACAAAGCTGCAGGTTATGTGCTAAAGATGTTCCCACACAGATGCAGTTTATGTGCTAACGTTGTGCCCCCACAGCTTCAGTCTATGTGGTAAAGATGTGCCAACACAGCTGCAGTCTATGTGGTAAAGCTGTGCCCACACAGCTGCAGTTTATGAGCTAAAGTTGTGCTCATACAGCTGCAATCTATGTGCTAAAGGTGTGCCAACACAGCTGCAGTCTATGTGGTAAAGTTGTCCCCACACAGCTGTAGTTGATGGGCTAAAGTTCTGCTCACACAGCTGCAGACTATGTGGTACATTTGTGCCCACAAAGCTGCAGAGTATGTGGTAAAGTTGTGCTCACACAGCTGCAGTCTATGTGGTAAAGTTGTGCCCACACAGCTGCAGTCTATGTGATAAAGTTGTGCCCACACAGCTGCTGTCTATGTGGCAAAGTTGTGCTCACACAGCTGCAGTCTATGTGGTAAAGTTGTGCCCACACAGCTGCAGTCTATGTGGTAAAGTTGTGCTCACAAGGCATCAGTCTATGTGGCAAAGTTGTGCCGACACAGCTGCAGTCTCTGTGCTAAAGTTGTGCCAGCACAGCCGCAGTCTATGTGCCAAAGTTTTGGCTACGCTGCTGCAGTCTATGTGGTAAAGCTGTGCCCACACAGCTGCAGTCTATATGGTACAGTTGTTCCCACAAAGCTGCAGGTTATGTGCTAAAGATGTTCCCACACAGATGCAGTTTATGTGCTAACGTTGTGCCCCCACAGCTTCAGTCTATGTGGTAAAGATGTGCCAACACAGCTGCAGTCTATGTGGTAAAGCTGTGCCCACACAGCTGCAGTTTATGTGCTAAAGTTGTGCTCATACAGCTGCAATCTATGTGCTAAAGGTGTGCCAACACAGCTGCAGTCTATGTGGTAAAGTAGTCCCCACACAGCTGTAGTTGATGGGCTAAAGTTCTGCTCACACAGCTGCAGACTATGTGGTACATTTGTGCCCACAAAGCTGCAGAGTATGTGGTAAAGTTGTGCTCACACAGCTGCAGTCTATGTGGTAAAGTTGTGCCCACACAGCTGCAGTCTATGTGATAAAGTTGTGCCCACACAGCTGCTGTCTATGTGGCAAAGTTGTGCTCACACAGCTGCAGTCTATGTGGTAAAGTTGTGCCCACACAGCTGCAGTCTATGTGATAAAGTTGTGCCCACACAGCTGCAGTCTATGTGCCAAAGCTGTGACTACACTGCTGCAGTCTCTGTGGTAATGTTGTCCCCACAAAGCTGCAGGTTATGTGCTAAAGATGTTCCCACACAGATGCAGTTTATGTGCTAAGGTTGTGCTCATACTGCTGCAATCTATGTGCTAAGGTTGTGCCAACACAGCTGCAGTCTATGTGGTAAAGTTGTGACCACACATCTGCAGTCTATGTGGTAAAGTTGTGCCCATAAAGTTGTAGTTGATGTGCTAAAGTTCTGCTCACACAGCTGCAGACTATGTGGTCCATTTGTGCCCACACAGCTGCAGAGTATGTGGTAAAGTTGTGCCCACACAGCTACAGTCTATGTGCTAAGGTTGTGCCCACACAGCTGCAGTCTACATATTAAGGTTTTGCCCTCACAGCTGCAGTCTATTTGGTACAGTTGTGCCAACACAGCTGCAGTTTATGTGCTAACGTCCAGCCCACACAGCTGCAGTCTATGTGGTAAAGTTGTGCCGACACAGCTGCAGTCTATGTGGTAAAGTTGTACCCACACAGCTGCAGTTTATGTGGTAAAGTTGTGCTCACAAGGCATCAGTCTATGTGGCAAAGTTGTGCCGACACAGCTGCAGTCTCTGTGCTAAAGTTGTGCCAGCACAGCCGCAGTCTATGTGCCAAAGCTTTGGCGATGCTGCTGCAGTCTATGTGGTAAAGCTGTGCCCACACAGCAGCAGTCTATATGGTACAGTTGTTCCCATAAAGCTGCAGGTTATGTGCTAAAGATGTTCCCACACAGATGCAGTTTATGTGCTAAAGTTGTGCTCATACTGCTGCAATCTATGTGGCAAAGTTGTGCCGACACAGCTGCAGTCTATGTGCCAAAGCTGTGACTACACTGCTGCAGTCTATGTGGTAATGTTGTGCCCACAAAGCTGCAGGTTATGTGCTAAAGATGTTCCCACACAGATGCAGTTTATGTGCTAAAGTTGTGCTCATACTGCTGCAATCTATGTGCTAAGGTTGTGCCAACACAGCTGCAGTCTATGTGGTAAAGTTGTACTCACACAGCTGCAGTCTATATGGTAAAGTTGTGCCCACACAGCTGCAGTCTATATGGTAAAGTTGTGCCCACACAGCTGCAGTCTATATGGTTAAGTTGTGCCCACACAGCTGTAGTTGATGTGCTAAAGTTCTGCTCACACAGCTGCAGACTATGTGGTACATTTGTGCCCACACAGCTGCAGACTATGTGATAAAGTTGTGCCCACACAGCTGCAGTCTATGTGGTAATGTTGTGCCCACACAGCTGCAGTCTATGTGGTAATGTTGTGCTCACACAGCTGCAGTCGATGTGGTAACATTGTGCCAAACAGCTGCAGTCTCTGTGGTAAAGTTGTGCCCACACAGCTGCAGTCTGTGTGGTAATGTTGTGGCCACACAGCTGCAGTCTATATGATAAATTTGTGGCCACACAGCTGCAGTCTATGTGGTATACTTTTGCCCACACAGCTGTAGTTTGCTTGCTAAAGTTCTGCTCACACAGCTGCAGTCTATGTGGTAAATCTGTGCCCAAACATTTGCAGTCTATATATCGTAAATTTGTGCCCACACAGCTGCAGTCTATGTGGTAAACCTTTCCCCTGAATGCTGCAGTCTATGTGGTAAATTTCTGCCCACACAGCTGCAGTCTGTGCTAAACATGTGCCCAAACAGCGGCAGTCTATGTGGTAAACTTGTGCCCAAACAGCGGCAGTCTATGTGGTAAACTTGTGCCCACACAGCTGCAGTCTATGTGGTAAATTTGTGCCCACACAGCTGCAGTTTATGTGCTAAATATGTGCCCACACAGCTGCAGTCTATGTGGTAAAGTTGTGCCCACACAGCTGCAGTTTATGTGCTAAAGTTCTGCCCACCCATCTGCAGTCTATGTGATAAAGTTGTGACAACTGATGGTGTCTATGTGGCAAAGTTGTGCCAACACTGCTGCAATTTATTGCTAACATTGTGCCCACACATTTGCAGTCCATGTGGTAAAGTTGTGCCCACACATCTGCAGTTTATGTGGTAAAGTTGTGCTCACACAGCTGCAGTCTATGTGGTAAGGTTGTGCCAACACAGCTGTAGTCTATGTGCCAAAGCTGTGACTTCACTGCTGTAGTCTATGTGGTAATGTTGTGCCCACAAAGCTGCAGGTTATGTGCTAAAGATGTTCCCACACAGATGCAGTTTATGTGCTAAGGTTGTGCTCATACTGCTGCAATCTATGTGCTAAGGTTGTGCCAACACAGCTGCAGTCTATGTGGTAAAGTTGTGACCACACATCTGCAGTCTATGTGGTAAAGTTGTGCCCATAAAGTTGTAGTTGATGTGCTAAAGTTCTGCTCACACAGCTGCAGACTATGTGGTCCATTTGTGCCCACACAGCTGCAGAGTATGTGGTAAAGTTGTGCCCACACAGCTACAGTCTATGTGCTAAGGTTGTGCCCACACAGCTGCAGTCTACATGTTAAAGTTTTACCCTCACAGCTGCAGTCTATTTGGTACAGTTGTGCCAACACAGCTGCAGTTTATGTGCTAACGTCCAGCCCACACAGCTGCAGTCTATGTGGTAAAGTTGTGCCGACACAGCTGCAGTCTATGTGGTAAAGTTGTACCCACACAGCTGCAGTTTATGTGGTAAAGTTGTGCTCACACAGCAGCAATCTATGTGGCAAAGTTGTGCCGACACAGCTGCAGTCTATGTGCCAAAGCTGTGACTACACTGCTGCAGTCTATGTGGTAATGTTGTGCCCACAAAGCTGCAGGTTATGTGCTAAAGATGTTCCCACACAGATGCAGTTTATGTGCTAAAGTTGTGCTCATACTGCTGCAATCTATGTGCTAAGGTTGTGCCAACACAGCTGCAGTCTATGTGGTAAAGTTGTACTCACACAGCTGCAGTCTATATGGTAAAGTTGTGCCCACACAGCTGCAGTCTATATGGTAAAGTTGTGCCCACACAGCTGTAGTTGATGTGCTAAAGTTCTGCTCACACAGCTGCAGACTATGTGGTACATTTGTGCCCACACAGCTGCAGACTATGTGATAAAGTTGTGCCCACACAGCTGCAGTCTATGTGGTAATGTTGTGCCCACACAGCTGCAGTCTATGTGGTAATGTTGTGCTCACACAGCTGCAGTCGATGTGGTAACATTGTGCCAAACAGCTGCAGTCTCTGTGGTAATGTTGTGCCCACACAGCTGCAGTCTGTGTGGTAATGTTGTGGCCACACAGCTGCAGTCTATATGATAAATTTGTGGCCACACAGCTGCAGTCTATGTGGTATACTTTTGCCCACACAGCTGTAGTTTGCTTGCTAAAGTTCTGCTCACACAGCTGCAGTCTATGTGGTAAATCTGTGCCCAAACATTTGCAGTCTATATATCGTAAATTTGTGCCCACACAGCTGCAGTCTATGTGGTAAACCTTTCCCCTGAATGCTGCAGTCTATGTGGTAAATTTCTGCCCACACAGCTGCAGTCTGTGCTAAACATGTGCCCAAACAGCGGCAGTCTATGTGGTAAAGTTGTGCCCAAACAGCGGCAGTCTATGTGGTAAACTTGTGCCCACACAGCTGCAGTCTATGTGGTAAATTTGTGCCCACACAGCTGCAGTTTATGTGCTAAATATGTGCCCACACAGCTGCAGTCTATGTGGTAAAGTTGTGCCCACACAGCTGCAGTTTATGTGCTAAAGTTCTGCCCACCCATCTGCAGTCTATGTGATAAAGTTGTGACAACAGATGGTGTCTATGTGGCAAAGTTGTGCCAACACTGCTGCAATTTATTGCTAACATTGTGCCCACACATTTGCAGTCCATGTGGTAAAGTTGTGCCCACACATCTGCAGTTTATGTGGTAAAGTTGTGCTCACACAGCTGCAGTCTATGTGGTAAGGTTATGCCAACACAGCTGTAGTCTATGTGCCAAAGCTGTGACTTCACTGCTGCAGTCTATGTGGTAATGTTGTGCCCACAAAGCTGCAGGTTATGTGCTAAAGATGTTCCCACACAGATGCAGTTTATGTGCTAAAGTTGTGCTCATACTGCTGCAATCTATGTGCTAAGGTTGTGCCCACACAGCTGCAGGCTATGTGGTAAATCTGTGCCCACACAGCTGCAGTCTATGTGGTAAATCTGTGCCCACACAGCTGCAGTCTATGTGGTAAATCAGTGCCCACACAGCTGCAGTCTATGTGATAAAGTTGTGCACACACAGCTCAAGTCTATGTGGTAAGGTTGTGCCCACACAGCTGCAGTCTATGTAGTAACATTTCGCCCACACAGCTGCAGTGTATGTGGTAAATTTGTGCCCAGAGTGCTGCATTCTATATGGTAAACGTAGCCCCACACAGCTGCAGTCTATATGGTACAGTTGTGCCAACACAGCTGCAGTTTATTTGCTAACGTCCAGCCCACACAGCTTCAGTCTATGTGGTAAGATTGTGCCCACACAGCAGCATTCTTTGTCAAAATGTTGTGCCCACACAGCTGCAATCTATGTGGTAAAGTTGTGCCCACACAGCTGCAGTTTATGTGGTAAAGTTGTGCCCACACATCTGCAGTCTATGTGGTAAAATTGTGCCCATACAGCTGCAGTCTATGTGGTAAAGCTGTGCCCACACAGCTGCTGTCCATGTGGTAAAGTTGTGCCCACACATCTGCAGTTTGTGTGGTAAAGTTGTGCTCACACAGCTGCAGTCCATGTGGTAAAGTTGTGCCAACACAGCTGCAGTCTATGTGCCAAAGCTGTGACTACACTGCTGCAGTCTATGTGGTAATGTTGTGCCCACAAAGCTGCAGGTTATGTGCTAAAGATGTTCCCACACAGATGCAGTTTATGTGCTAAAGTTGTGCTCATACTGCTGCAGTCTATGTGCTAAGTTTGTGCCAACACAGCTGCAGTCTATGTGGTAAAGTTGTGCCCACACAGCTGCAGTCTATGTGGTAAAGTTGTGCCCATACAGCTATAGTTGATGTGCTAAAGTTCTGCTCACACAGCTGCAGAGTATGTGGTAAAGTTGTGCCCACACAGCTGCAGTCTATGTGATAAAGTTGTGCACACACAGCTCAAGTCTATGTGGTAAGGTTGTGCCCACACAGCTGCAGTCCATGTAGTAACATTGTGCCCACACAGCTGCAGTTTATGTGCTAAATTTATGCCCATGCAGCTGCAGTGTATGTGGTAAATTTGTGCCCAGAGTGCTGCATTCTATATGGTAAACGTAGCCCCACACAGCTGCAGTCTAAATGGTAATGTTGTGCCCACACAGCTGCAGTCTATATGGCAAACCTGTGCCCATACAGCTGCAGTCTATGCAGCAAAGTTGTGCCCACACAGCTGCAGTCTATGTAGTAATGTTGTGCCCACACAGCTGCAGTCTATGGGCTAAGGTTGTGCCTACAGAGCTGCAGTCTACATGTTAAGGTTTTGCCCTCACAGCTGCAGTCTATATGGTACAGTTGTGCCAACACAGCTGCAGTTTATGTGCTAACGTCCAGCCCACACAGCTCAAGTCTGTCTGATAAGGTTGTGCCCACACAGCTGCAGTCTATGTGGTAAAACTGTGCCCACACAACTGCAGACTATGTGGTAACATTGTGCCAAACAGCTGCAGTCTCTGTGGTAAAGTTGTGCCCACACAGCTGCAGTCTATGTGGTAAAGATGTGCCCACATAGCTGCAGTCTATATGATAAAGTTGTGGCCACACAGCTTCAGTCTATGTGGTATACTTTTGCCCACACAACTGTAGTTTGTTTGCTAAAGTTCTGCTCACACAGCTGCAGACTATGTGGTACATATGTGCCCAAACATTTGCAGTCTATATGGTAAATTTGTGCCCACACAGCTGCAGTCTCTGAGGTAAACTTTTCCCCTGAATGCTGCAGTCCATGTGGTAAATTTCTGCCCACACAGCTGCAGTCTATGTGCTAAATATGTGCCCGCACAGCTGCATTCTATGTGGTAAAGTTGTGCCCACACAGCTGCTGTCTATGTGGCAAAGATGTGCCGACACTGCTGCAGTTTATTTTCTAACATTGTGCCCACACACTTGCAGTCCATGTGGTAAAGTTGTGCCCACACATCTGCAGTTTATGTGGTAAAGTTGTGCTCACACAGCTACAGTCTATGTGGTAAAGTTGTGCCAACACAGCTGCAGTCTATGTGCCAAAGCTGTGACTTCACTGCTGCAGTCTATGTGGTAATGTTGTGCCCACAAAGCTGCAGGTTATGTGCTAAAGATGTTCCCACACAGATGCAGTTTATGTGCTAAAGTTGTGCTCATACTGCTGCAATCTATGTGCTAAGGTTGTGCCAACACAGCTGCAGTCTATGTGGTAAATTTGTGCCCACACAGCTGCAGTCTATGTGGTAAAGTTGTGTCCACACAGCTGTAGTTGATGTGCTAAAGTTCTGCTCACACAGCTGCAGACTATGTGGTACATTTGTGCCCACACAGCTGCAGTTTATGTGGTAAAGTTGTGCCCACACAACTGCAGTCGATGTGGTAAATTTGTGCCCATACAGCTGCACTCTATGTGCTAATGTTGTGCCCACACAGCTGCAGTCTATGTGGTAATGTTGTGCTCACATAGCTGAGTCTATGTGGTAACATTGTGCCAAACAGCTGCAGTCTCTATGGTAAAGTTGTGCCCACACAGCTGCAGTCTGTGTGGTAATGTTGTGGCCACAGAGCTGCAGACTATGTGGTAAACCTATGCCCACACAGCTGCCGTTTATGTGTTAAAGTTGTGCCCTCACAACTGCAGTCTATATGGTAAAGTTTTGCCCATACAGCTGCAGTCTATGTGGTAAAGGTGTGCCAACACAGCTGCAGTCTATGTGGTAAAGTTGTGCCCACAGAGCTGCAGTCTATATGATAAAGTTGTGCCAACACAGCAGCAGTCTATGTGGTAAAGTTGTGCCCACACAGCTGCAGTCCATCTGGTAAAGATGTGCTCACACAGCTGCAGTCTACATGGTAAAGTTGTGCCCTCCCTGCTGCAGTCTATGTGGTAAAACTGTGCCCACACAGCTTCGGTTTATGTGGCAAAGGTGTGCCCACACACCTGCAGTCTATGTGGTAAAGCTTTGCCCACACAGCTGCAGTTTATGTGGAAAGTTGTGCCCACACAACTGCAGTCTATGTGGTAAAGCTGTGCACACACAGCTGCAGTCTATTTGACAAACTTCTGCCCATAGAGGTGCAGTCTATTTGGTAAAGTTGTGCCCACACAGCTTCAGTCTATATGGTAGACATAGGACCACACGGCTGCAGTCCCTGTGCTAAATATGTGCCCACACAGCTGCAGTCTATGTGGTAAAGTTGTGCCCACACAGCTGCAGTCGATGTGGTAAAGTTGTGCCCACACAGCTGCAGTCGATGTGTTAAAGTTGTGCCCGCACTTTTGTTGTTTATGTGCTAACGTTTTGCTCACACAGCTGCAGCCTATGTGTCAACGTTGTGCCCACACAGCTGGAGATTTTGTGCTCAGGTTGTGCCCACACAGCTGCAGTCTATGTGGTAAATATGTGCCAATACAGCAGCAGTCTATGTGGTAAAGTTGTGGCCACACAGCTGCCGATTATGTGGTAAAGTTCTGCTCACGCAGCTGCTGTATATGTGGTAAAGTTGTTCCCACACAGCTGCAGTTTACATGGTAAAGTTGTTCCCACACAGCTGCAGTTTACATGGTAAAGTTGTTCCCACACAGCTGCAGTTTACATGGTAAAGTTGTTCCCACACAGCTGCAGTTTACATGGTAAAGTTGTTCCCACACAGCTGCAGTTTACATGGTAAAGTTGTTCCCACACAGCTGCAGTTTACATGGTAAAGTTGTTCCCACACAGCTGCAGTTTACATGGTAAAGTTGTTCCCACACAGCTGCAGTCCATGTGGTAAAGTTGTGCTCACACACTGGATGTCTATGTGGTAAAGCTGTGCACACACAGCTGCAGTGTATGTGATAAATTTGTGCACACATATTCGCAGTCTATTTGGCAAAGTTGTGCCCACACAGCTGCAGACTATGTGGTAAAGTTGTGCCAATACAGCTGCAGTCTATGTGGTAAACATGTGCCCACACAGCTGCAGTCTATGTGGTAAATATGTGCCAATACAGCAGCAGTCTATGTGGTAAAGTTGGGCTCACACAGCTGCAGTCTATGTGTTAAACGTGTGCCCACACAGCTGCAGTATATGTGGTAAAGCTGTGCCCACAGAGCTGCAGCCTATCTGGGAATGTTGTGCCCACACACCTGCAGTCTATGTGGTAAAGTTGTGCCCATACAGCTGCAGTCTATATGGTAAAGTTGTGCTCACACAGCTGCAGACTATGTGGTAATGTTGTGCCAATACAGCTGCAGTCTATGTGGTAAATATGTGCCATACAGCAGCAGTCTATGTGGTAAAGCTGTGCTCACACAGCTGCAGATTATGTGTTAAAGCTGTGGCCACACGGCAGCCGATTATGTGGTAAAGTTGTGACGACACAGCTGCAGTCTATGTGGTAAAGTTGTGCCCAGACAGCTGCAATATACGTGGTAAAGTTGTTCCCACACAGCTGCAGTCTATGTGGTAAAGTTGTGCCCACACAGCTGCAGTTTACGTGGTAAAGCTGTTCCCACACAGCTGCGGTCCATGTGGTAAAGTTGTGCCCACACACTGGATGTCTATGTGCTAAAGATGTGCCCACACAGCTGCAGTGTATGTGATAAAGTTGTGCACACATATCCGCAGTCTATATGGCAAAGTTGTGCCGATACAGCTGCAGTCTATATGGTAAAGTTGTGCCCACACAGCTGCAGACTATGTGGTAAAGTTGTGCTAATACAGCTGCAGTCTATGTGGTAAAGATGTGCCCAAACAGCTGCAGTCTATATGGTAAATATGTGCCAATACAGCAGCAGTCTATGTAGTAAAGTTGTGCTCACACAGATGCAGTCTACGTGGTAAAATTGTGCCCACACAGCTTCAGTTTATGTGATAACGTTGTGCTCACACGGCAGCAGTCTATGTGGCAAAGTCACGCGGACACAACTGCAGTTTATTTGGTAAAGTTTTGCTCACACAGCTGCAGTTTATGTGGCAAAGTTGTGCCCACACAGCTGCAGTCCATGTGGTAAAACTGTGCCCACACAGCTGCAGTGTATGTGGTGAATTTGTGCTCACACAACTGCAGTCTATGTGCTAAAGTTGTGCCCAGAGTGCTGCAGTCTATATGGTAATCATAGCCCCACACAGCTGCAGTCTATATGGTAAAGTTGTGCCCACACAGCTGCAGTCTTTGTGGTAAAGGTATGCCCAAACAGCTGCAGTCAATGTGGTAAGGTTTTGCCCACACAGCTGCAGTCTATGTGGTAATGTTGTTCCGACACAGCTGCAGTTTATGTGCTAACATTTTGCCCACACATCTGCAGTCTATGTGGTAAAGTTGTGCCCACACAGCTGCAGTTTACATGGTAAAGTTCTGCCCATGCACCTGCAGTCTATGTGGTAAAGGTGTCCCCACACAGCTGCAGTCTATGTGGCAAAGTTGTGCCCGCACATCTGCAGTCTATGTGTTAAACATGTGCCCACACAGCTGCAGTATATGTGGTAAAACTGTGCCCACACAGCTGCAGTCAATGTAGCACAGTTGTGCCCACACATCTGCAGTCTACGTGTTAAACATGTGCCCACACAGCTGCAGTATATGTGGTAAAGCTGTGCCCGAAGAGCTACAGTCTATCTGGGAATGTTGTGCCCACACAGCTGCAGTCTATGTGGTAAACTTGTGCCCACACAGCTGCATTCTATGTGGTAAAATTGTGCACACACAGCTGCAGCCTATTTGGTAAAGTTGTGCCCTCAGAGCTGCACTCTATCTGGTAAAGTTGTGCCCACACAGCTGCAGATTATATGCTAAAGTTGTGCCGACACAGCTGCAGTCTATGTGGCAAAGTTGTGCTGACACAGCTGCAGTTTATGTGGTAAAGTTGTGCCCTCCATGCTGCATTCTATGTGGTAAAACTATGCCCACACAGCTGCAGTCTATGTGGTAAATTTGTGCCTGCACAGCTGCAGTTTATGTGGTAAAGTTGTGCCCTCCATGCTGCATTCTATGTGGTAAAACTATGCCCACACAGCTGCAGTCTATGTGGTAAATTTGTGCCTGCACAGCTGCAGTCTATTTGGTAAAGTTGTGCCCACACACCTGCAGTATATATGGTAAATCTGTGCCCGCAGAGCTGCACTCTATCTGGTAAAGCTGTGCCCTCACAGCTGCAGTTTATGTGCTAAAGTTGTGTCCACACAGAGCTGCAGTCTACATGTTAAGGTTTTGTCCATACAGCTGCAGTCTATATGGTACAGTTGTTCCGACACAGCTGCAGTTTATGTGCTAACGTCCAGCCCACACAGCTGCTGTCAATGTGGTAAAGATGTGCTCACACAGCTGCAGTACATGTGGTAATGTTGTGCCCACACATCTGCAGTCCATATGGTAAAGCTGTGCCTACACAGTTGCAGTTTATGTGTTAAAGTTCTGCCCATGCAGCTGCAGTCTATGTGGTAACGTTGTGCCCACACAGCTGCAGTCTATGTGGCAAGGCTGTGCCCACACAGCTTCGGTTATGTGGCAAATGTTTGCTCACACAGCTGCAGTCTATGTAGTAAAGTTGTGCCAACACAGCTGCAGTCCATGTGGTAAAGTTGTACTCACACAGCTGCAGTATATGTGGTAGATCTGTGGCCACACAGCTGCAGTCTATGTGGTGAAGTTGTGCCCAGAGTGCTGCATTCTGTATGGTAAACATAGCCCCACACAGCTGCAGTCTATATGGTAAATTTGTGCCCACACAGCTGCAGTCTTTGAGGTAAACTTTTCCCCTGAATGCTGCAGTCCATGTGGTAAATTTCTGCCCACACAGCTGCAGTCTATGTGCTAAATATGTGCCCGCACAGCTGCATTCTATGTGGTAAAGTTGTGCCCACACAGCTGCTGTCTATGTGGCAAAGATGTGCCGACACTGCTGCAGTTTATTTTCTAACATTGTGCCCACACACTTGCAGTCCATGTGGTAAAGTTGTGCCCACACATCTGCAGTTTATGTGGTAAAGTTGTGCTCACACAGCTACAGTCTATGTGGTAAAGTTGTGCCAACACAGCTGCAGTCTATGTGCCAAAGCTGTGACTTCACTGCTGCAGTCTATGTGGTAATGTTGTGCCCACAAAGCTGCAGGTTATGTGCTAAAGATGTTCCCACACAGATGCAGTTTATGTGCTAAAGTTGTGCTCATACTGCTGCAATCTATGTGCTAAGGTTGTGCCAACACAGCTGCAGTCTATGTGGTAAATTTGTGCCCACACAGCTGCAGTCTATGTGGTAAAGTTGTGTCCACACAGCTGTAGTTGATGTGCTAAAGTTCTGCTCACACAGCTGCAGACTATGTGGTACATTTGTGCCCACACAGCTGCAGTTTATGTGGTAAAGTTGTGCCCACACAACTGCAGTCGATGTGGTAAATTTGTGCCCATACAGCTGCACTCTATGTGCTAATGTTGTGCCCACACAGCTGCAGTCTATGTGGTAATGTTGTGCTCACATAGCTGAGTCTATGTGGTAACATTGTGCCAAACAGCTGCAGTCTCTATGGTAAAGTTGTGCCCACACAGCTGCAGTCTGTGTGGTAATGTTGTGGCCACAGAGCTGCAGACTATGTGGTAAACCTATGCCCACACAGCTGCCGTTTATGTGTTAAAGTTGTGCCCTCACAACTGCAGTCTATATGGTAAAGTTTTGCCCATACAGCTGCAGTCTATGTGGTAAAGGTGTGCCAACACAGCTGCAGTCTATGTGGTAAAGTTGTGCCCACAGAGCTGCAGTCTATATGATAAAGTTGTGCCAACACAGCAGCAGTCTATGTGGTAAAGTTGTGCCCACACAGCTGCAGTCCATCTGGTAAAGATGTGCTCACACAGCTGCAGTCTACATGGTAAAGTTGTGCCCTCCCTGCTGCAGTCTATGTGGTAAAACTGTGCCCACACAGCTTCGGTTTATGTGGCAAAGGTGTGCCCACACACCTGCAGTCTATGTGGTAAAGCTTTGCCCACACAGCTGCAGTTTATGTGGAAAGTTGTGCCCACACAACTGCAGTCTATGTGGTAAAGCTGTGCACACACAGCTGCAGTCTATTTGACAAACTTCTGCCCATAGAGGTGCAGTCTATTTGGTAAAGTTGTGCCCACACAGCTTCAGTCTATATGGTAGACATAGGACCACACGGCTGCAGTCCCTGTGCTAAATATGTGCCCACACAGCTGCAGTCTATGTGGTAAAGTTGTGCCCACACAGCTGCAGTCGATGTGGTAAAGTTGTGCCCACACAGCTGCAGTCGATGTGTTAAAGTTGTGCCCGCACTTTTGTTGTTTATGTGCTAACGTTTTGCTCACACAGCTGCAGCCTATGTGTCAACGTTGTGCCCACACAGCTGGAGATTTTGTGCTCAGGTTGTGCCCACACAGCTGCAGTCTATGTGGTAAATATGTGCCAATACAGCAGCAGTCTATGTGGTAAAGTTGTGGCCACACAGCTGCCGATTATGTGGTAAAGTTCTGCTCACGCAGCTGCTGTATATGTGGTAAAGTTGTTCCCACACAGCTGCAGTTTACATGGTAAAGTTGTTCCCACACAGCTGCAGTTTACATGGTAAAGTTGTTCCCACACAGCTGCAGTTTACATGGTAAAGTTGTTCCCACACAGCTGCAGTTTACATGGTAAAGTTATTCCCACACAGCTGCAGTTTACATGGTAAAGTTGTTCCCACACAGCTGCAGTTTACATGGTAAAGTTGTTCCCACACAGCTGCAGTTTACATGGTAAAGTTGTTCCCACACAGCTGCAGTCCATGTGGTAAAGTTGTGCTCACACACTGGATGTCTATGTGGTAAAGCTGTGCACACACAGCTGCAGTCAATGTAGCACAGTTGTGCCCACACATCTGCAGTCTACGTGTTAAACATGTGCCCACACAGCTGCAGTATATGTGGTAAAGCTGTGCCCGAAGAGCTACAGTCTATCTGGGAATGTTGTGCCCACACAGCTGCAGTCTATGTGGTAAACTTGTGCCCACACAGCTGCATTCTATGTGGTAAAATTGTGCACACACAGCTGCAGCCTATTTGGTAAAGTTGTGCCCTCAGAGCTGCACTCTATCTGGTAAAGTTGTGCCCACACAGCTGCAGATTATATGCTAAAGTTGTGCCGACACAGCTGCAGTCTATGTGGCAAAGTTGTGCTGACACAGCTGCAGTTTATGTGGTAAAGTTGTGCCCTCCATGCTGCATTCTATGTGGTAAAACTATGCCCACACAGCTGCAGTCTATGTGGTAAATTTGTGCCTGCACAGCTGCAGTTTATGTGGTAAAGTTGTGCCCTCCATGCTGCATTCTATGTGGTAAAACTATGCCCACACAGCTGCAGTCTATGTGGTAAATTTGTGCCTGCACAGCTGCAGTCTATTTGGTAAAGTTGTGCCCACACACCTGCAGTATATATGGTAAATCTGTGCCCGCAGAGCTGCACTCTATCTGGTAAAGCTGTGCCCTCACAGCTGCAGTTTATGTGCTAAAGTTGTGTCCACACAGAGCTGCAGTCTACATGTTAAGGTTTTGTCCATACAGCTGCAGTCTATATGGTACAGTTGTTCCGACACAGCTGCAGTTTATGTGCTAACGTCCAGCCCACACAGCTGCTGTCAATGTGGTAAAGATGTGCTCACACAGCTGCAGTACATGTGGTAATGTTGTGCCCACACATCTGCAGTCCATATGGTAAAGCTGTGCCTACACAGTTGCAGTTTATGTGTTAAAGTTCTGCCCATGCAGCTGCAGTCTATGTGGTAACGTTGTGCCCACACAGCTGCAGTCTATGTGGCAAGGCTGTGCCCACACAGCTTCGGTTATGTGGCAAATGTTTGCTCACACAGCTGCAGTCTATGTAGTAAAGTTGTGCCAACACAGCTGCAGTCCATGTGGTAAAGTTGTACTCACACAGCTGCAGTATATGTGGTAGATCTGTGGCCACACAGCTGCAGTCTATGTGGTGAAGTTGTGCCCAGAGTGCTGCATTCTGTATGGTAAACATAGCCCCACACAGCTGCAGTCTATATGGTAAACTTGTGCCCACACAGCTGCAGTCTATGTGGCAAAGTTGTGCCCACACAGCTGCAGTATATGTGGTAAAACTGTGCCCACACAGCTGCAGTCAATGTAGCACAGTTGTGCCCACACATCTGCAGTCTACGTGTTAAACATGTGCCCACACAGCTGCAGTATATGTGGTAAAGCTGTGCCCGAAGAGCTACAGTCTATCTGGGAATGTTGTGCCCACACAGCTGCAGTCTATGTGGTAAACTTGTGCCCACACAGCTGCATTCTATGTGGTAAAATTGTGCACACACAGCTGCAGCCTATTTGGTAAAGTTGTGCCCTCAGAGCTGCACTCTATCTGGTAAAGTTGTGCCCACACAGCTGCAGATTATATGCTAAAGTTGTGCCGACACAGCTGCAGTCTATGTGGCAAAGTTGTGCTGACACAGCTGCAGTTTATGTGGTAAAGTTGTGCCCTCCATGCTGCATTCTATGTGGTAAAACTATGCCCACACAGCTGCAGTCTATGTGGTAAATTTGTGCCTGCACAGCTGCAGTTTATGTGGTAAAGTTGTGCCCTCCATGCTGCATTCTATGTGGTAAAACTATGCCCACACAGCTGCAGTCTATGTGGTAAATTTGTGCCTGCACAGCTGCAGTCTATTTGGTAAAGTTGTGCCCACACACCTGCAGTATATATGGTAAATCTGTGCCCGCAGAGCTGCACTCTATCTGGTAAAGCTGTGCCCTCACAGCTGCAGTTTATGTGCTAAAGTTGTGTCCACACAGAGCTGCAGTCTACATGTTAAGGTTTTGTCCATACAGCTGCAGTCTATATGGTACAGTTGTTCCGACACAGCTGCAGTTTATGTGCTAACGTCCAGCCCACACAGCTGCTGTCAATGTGGTAAAGATGTGCTCACACAGCTGCAGTACATGTGGTAATGTTGTGCCCACACATCTGCAGTCCATATGGTAAAGCTGTGCCTACACAGTTGCAGTTTATGTGTTAAAGTTCTGCCCATGCAGCTGCAGTCTATGTGGTAACGTTGTGCCCACACAGCTGCAGTCTATGTGGCAAGGCTGTGCCCACACAGCTTCGGTTATGTGGCAAATGTTTGCTCACACAGCTGCAGTCTATGTAGTAAAGTTGTGCCAACACAGCTGCAGTCCATGTGGTAAAGTTGTACTCACACAGCTGCAGTATATGTGGTAGATCTGTGGCCACACAGCTGCAGTCTATGTGGTGAAGTTGTGCCCAGAGTGCTGCATTCTGTATGGTAAACATAGCCCCACACAGCTGCAGTCTATATGGTAAACTTGTGCCCACACAGCTGCAGTCTATGTGGCAAAGTTGTGCCCACACAGCTGCAGTGTATGTAGTAAAGTTGTGCCCACACAGATGCAGTCGATATGGTACAGTTGTACCAACACAGCTGCAGTTTATGTGCTAACGTTCAGCCCACACAGCTGCAGTATATGTGGTAAGGTTGTGCCCACACAGCAGCATTCTTTGTCAAAATGTTGTGCCCACACAGCTCTAGATTATGTGGTAAAGTTGAGCGCACACAGCTGCAGTCTTGGTCATAATGTTGTGCCCACACAGCTGCAGTCTCTGTGGTAAAACTGTGCCCACACAAGTGCAGACTATGTGGTAAAGTTGTGCCCACAAAGCTGCAGTCTATGTGGTAAAGTTGTGCCCACACAGCTGCATTCTATGTGGTAAAATTGTGCACACACAGCTGCAGTCTATGTGGTAAAGTTGTGCCCACACACCTGCAGTATATATGGTAAAGCTGTGCCCGCAGAGCTGCACTCTATCTGGTAAAGTTGTGCCCACACACCTGCAGTCTATGTGGTAAAGTTGTGCCGACACAGCTGCAGTCTATGTGTTAATGTTGTGCGCACACAGCTGCAGTCTATGTGGTAAAGTTGTGCTGACACAGCTGCAGTCTATGTGGTAAAGTTGTGCCCTCCGTGCTGCATTCTATGTGGTAAAACTATGCCCACACAGCTGCAGTGTATGTGGTAAATTTGTGCTCACACAGCTGCAGTCTATGTGGTAAAGTTGTGCCCACACACATGCAGTATATGTGGTAAAGCTGAGTCCGCAGAGCTACTGTCTATCTGGTAAAGTTGTGCCCAAACACTTGCAGTCTATGTGCCAAAGTTGTACCCACCCAGCTGCAGTCTCTGTGGTAACTTTATGCCCAGACAGCTGCTGTTTATGTGGTAAAGTTGTGCACACACAGCTGCGGTCTATGTGGTAAACCTGTGCCCACACAGCTGCAGACTATGTGCTAAAGTTGTGCCCACACAGCTGCAGTTTATGTGGTAAAGTTGTGCCCACACAGCTGCAGTCTATGTGGTAAAGTTGTGCCCAAACAACTGCAGTCTATGTGGTAAAGTTGTGCCCACACAGTTGCATTTTTTGTGCTAAAGTTGTGCTCATACAGCTGCAATCTATTAGCTAAAGTTGTACCCACACAGCTGCAGTCTCTGTGGTAACTTTATGCCCACACAGCTGCTGTTTATGTGGTAAAGTTGTGCCCACACAGCTGTAGTCTATGTGTTAGACCTGTGCCCACACAGCTGCAGACTATGTGCTAACGTTATGCCCACACAGCTGCAGTCTATGTGCTAATGTTGTGCCCACACAGCTGCAGTCGACGTGCTAAAGTTGTGCTCATACAGCTGCAATCTATGAGCTAAAGATGTGCCTTCACAGCTGCAGTCTATGTGGGAAAGTTGTGCCCACACAGCTACAGTCTAAACGGTACAGTTGTGCCCACACAGCTGCAGTTTATGTATTAAAGTTGTGCTCATACAGCTGCAGTCTATGTGGTAAAGTTGTGCCCTCACAGCTGCAGTCGATATGGTACAGTTGTGCCCACAAAGCTGCAGTTTATGTGGTAGTTTTGCCCACACAGCTGCAGTCTATGTGCTAATGTTGTGCACACACAGCTGCAGTCCATGTGTTAAAGGTGTGCCCACACAGCTGGAGATTATGTGGTGAAGTTGTGCCCACACAGCAGCAGTCTTTGTGGTAAATCTGTACCCACACAGCTGCAGTCAATGTGGTAACGTTGTGCCCGAATGCTGCAGTCCATCTGGTAAAGTAGTGCACAAACAGTTGCTGTCTACGTGGTAAAGATGTGCTCACACATCTGCAGTCCATATGGTAAAGCTGTGCACTCCCTGCTGCAGTCTATGTGGTAAAACTGTGCCCACACAGCTGCAGTCTATGTGGTAAAGTGTGCCCACACAGCTGCAGTCCATGTGGTAAAGTTGTGCTCACACAGCTGCAGTCTATGTGCTAAAGTTGTGCCCACACAGCTGCATTTTATGTGCTAAAGGTGTGCTCATACAGCTGCGATCTATGTGCCAAAGTTGTACCCACCCAGCTGCAGTCTCTGTGGTAACTTTATGCCCAGACAGCTGCTGTTTTTTTATGTGCTAAAGTTGTGCCCACACAGCTGCAGACTATGTGCTAATGTTGTGCCCATACAGCTGCCGTCTACGTGCTAAAGTTGTGCCCACACAGCAGCAGGCTATATGGTACAGTTGTGCCCACACAGCTGCAGTCTATGTGGTAAAGTTGTGCCCAAACAACTGCAGTCTATGTGGTAAAGTTGTGCCCACACAGCTTCGGTTATGTGGCAAATGTTTGCTCACACAGCTGCAGTCTATGTAGTAAAGTTGTGCCAACACAGCTGCAGTCCATGTGGTAAAGTTGTACTCACACAGCTGCAGTATATGTGGTAGATCTGTGGCCACACAGCTGCAGTCTATGTGGTGAAGTTGTGCCCAGAGTGCTGCATTCTGTATGGTAAACATAGCCCCACACAGCTGCAGTCTATATGGTAAACTTGTGCCCACACAGCTGCAGTCTATGTGGCAAAGTTGTGCCCACACAGCTGCAGTGTATGTAGTAAAGTTGTGCCCACACAGATGCAGTCGATATGGTACAGTTGTACCAACACAGCTGCAGTTTATGTGCTAACGTTCAGCCCACACAGCTGCAGTATATGTGGTAAGGTTGTGCCCACACAGCAGCATTCTTTGTCAAAATGTTGTGCCCACACAGCTCTAGTTTATGTGGTAAAGTTGAGCGCACACAGCTGCAGTCTTGGTCATAATGTTGTGCCCACACAGCTGCAGTCTCTGTGGTAAAACTGTGCCCACACAAGTGCAGACTATGTGGTAAAGTTGTGCCCACAAAGCTGCAGTCTATGTGGTAAAGTTGTGCCCACACAGCTGCAGTCTATGTGGTAAAGTTGTGCCCACACAGCTGCATTCTATGTGGTAAAATTGTGCACACACAGCTGCAGTCTATGTGGTAAAGTTGTGCCCACACACCTGCAGTATATATGGTAAAGCTGTGCCCGCAGAGCTGCACTCTATCTGGTAAAGTTGTGCCCACACACCTGCAGTCTATGTGGTAAAGTTGTGCCGACACAGCTGCAGTCTATGTGTTAATGTTGTGCGCACACAGCTGCAGTCTATGTGGTAAAGTTGTGCTGACACAGCTGCAGTTTATGTGGTAAAGTTGTGCCCTCCGTGCTGCATTCTATGTGGTAAAACTATGCCCACACAGCTGCAGTGTATGTGGTAAATTTGTGCTCACACAGCTGCAGTCTATGTGGTAAAGTTGTGCCCACACACATGCAGTATATGTGGTAAAGCTGAGTCCGCAGAGCTACTGTCTATCTGGTAAAGTTGTGCCCAAACACTTGCAGTCTATGTGGTAAATTTGTGCCTGCACAGCTGCAGTCTATGTGGTAAAGTTGTGCCGACACAGCTGCAGTCTATTTGGTAAAGTTGTGCCCACACACCTGCAGTATATATGGTAAAGCTGTGCCCGCAGAGCTGCACTCTATCTGGTAAAGCTGTGCCCACACACCTGCAGTTTATGTGGTAAAGTTGTGCCGACACAACTGCAGTCTATGTGGTAAAGTTGTACCCACACAGCTGCGGTCTATGTGGTAAAGTTGTGCCCACACAGCTGCAGTCTATGTGGTAAAGTTGTGCCCACACAGCTGCAGTCTATATGGTAAAGGTGTGCCCACACAGCTGCGGTCTATGTGGTAAAGTTGTGCCCATACATCTGCAGTCTATGTGGTAAATCTGTGTCTACACAGCTGCAGTCTATGTTGTAAATTTGAGCCCTAAAAGCTGCAATCTATGTGGTAAAGATGTGCCCAAACAGTAGAAGTCTTTGTGGTAAACCTTTGCTCACACAGCTACAGTTTATGTTTTAACGTTCTGCCCATGCACCTGCAGTTTATGTGGTAAAGGTGTGCCCACACAGCTGCAGTCTATGTGTTAAACGTGTGCCCATACAGCCGCAGTCTATGTGGCAAAGTTGTGCCCACACAGCTGCAGTCTATGTGTTAAACATGTGCCCACACAGCTGCAGTCTTTGTGGTAAAGCTGTGCCCGCAGAGCTGCAGTCTATCTGGGAATGTTGTGCCCACACACCTGCAGACTATGTGGTAAAGTTGTGCCCACACAGCTGGAGATTATGTGGTGATGTTCTGCCCACACAGCTGCAGTCTATGTGGTAAAGTTGTGCCCACACAGCTGCAGTCTATGTGGTAAAACTGTACTCACACAGCTGCAGTCTATATGGTAAAGTTGTGCCCACACAGCTGCAGTCTATGTGGTAAAGTTGTGCCCACACAGCTGCAGCCTATGTGGTAAGGTTTTGCCCACACAGCTGCAGTTTATGTGGTATAGTTGTGCCCACACAGCTGCAGTCTATGTCGTAAAGTTGTGCCCACACAGCTACAGTTTATGTGTTAAAGTTCTGCCCATGCAGCTGCAGTCTATGTGGCAACTTTGTGCCCACACAGCTTCGGTTTATGTGGCAAAGGTTTGCCCACACAGCTGCAGTTTATGTGGTAAAGTTGTTCCCACAAATCTGCAGTCTGTGTGGTAAAGTTGTGCTCACCCAGCTGCAGTCTATGTGGTAAATTTGTACCCACACAGCTGCAGTCGATATGGTAAAGTTGTGCACATACAGCTGCAGTCTATGTGGTAAGGTTGTGCCCACGCAGCTGCAATCTATATGGTAAGATTGTGCCCACACAGCAGCAGTCTATTTGGTAATGCTGTGCCCACACAGCTGCAATCTATATGGTAAAGTTATACTCACACAGCTGCAGTCGAAATGGTAAAGATGTGCTCAAACAACTTCAGTCCATATGGTAAAGCTGTGCCCACACAGCTTCAGTCTATGTGGTAAAGTTGTGCCCACACAGCTTCAGTCTATATGGTAAAGTTGTGCCCACTCAGCTGCAGCCTATGTGGTAAAGTTGTGCCCACAGAGCTGCAGTCCATGTGGTAACTATAAGCCCACACAGCTGCAGTCTATATGGACAAATTGTGCCCACACAGCTGCAGTTTATATGGCAAAGACTGGTCCACACATCTGCAGTCTATGTGGTAAAGTTATGCCCGCACTACTGCAGGCTCTATGGTAAGGATAAGCCCACACAGCTACAGTCTATATGGTAAACTTGTGCCCACACTGCTGCAGTCTATGTGGTAAATCTGTGCTCTCACATCTGCAGTCTATATGGTAAAGTTGTGCCCACACAGCTGCAGTCTATGTGGTAAATCTGTGCTCTCACACCTGCAGTCTATATGGTAAAGTTGTGCCGACACAGCTGCAGTCTATGTGGTAAAGTTGTGCTCACACAACTGCAGTATATATGATAAACATACGTCCACACAGCTGCAGTCTATGTGGTAAATCTGTGCTCACACATCTGCAGTCTATATGGTAAAGTGCCCACACAGATGCAGTCAATGTGATAATGTTGTGCCCACACAGCTGCAGTCTATGTGGTAATGTTGTGACCACACAGCTGCAGTCTATGTGGTAATGTTGTGACCACACAGCTGCAATCTATGTGGGAATGGTGTGGCCACACAATTGCAGTCCATATGGTAAAGTTGTGCCCACACAGTTGCAGTCTATGTGTTAAAGTTGTGCCCACACAGCTGCTGTCTATGTGGTAAAGTTGTGCCCACACAGCTGCAGTCTAATTGTTAAAGGTGTGCCCACACACATGCCTTATATGTGGTAAAGCTGTGTCCGCAGAGCTGCTGTCTATCTGGTAAAATTGTGCGAACACACCTGCAGTCTATGTGGTAAAGTTGTGCCCACACATCTGCAGTCTATGTGGTAAAGCTGTGCCTGCACAGCTGCAGTCTATGTGGTAACGTTATGCCTACACAGCTGCAGTCTATGTGGTAAAGTTGTGCCCACACAGCTGCAGTCTTTGTGGTAAAGCTGTGCCCGCAGAGCTGCAGTCTATCTGGGAATGTTGTGCTCACACACCTGCAGACTATGTGGTAAAGTTGTGCCCACACAGCTGGAGATTATGTGGTGATGTTCTGCCCACACAGCTGCAGTCTATGTGGTAAAGTTGTGCTCACACAGCTGCAGTCTATGTGGTAAAGTTGTGCCCACACAGCTTCAGTTTATGTGGTAAAGTTGTGCTCACACGGCTGCAGTCTATTTGGCAAAGTCTTGCCGACACAGCTGCAGTTTATTTGGTAAAGTTTTGCTCACCCAGCTGTAGTTTATGTGGCAAGGTTGTGCTCACACAGCTGCAATCTATGTGCTAAAGTTATACCCACCCAGCTGCAGTCTATGTGGTAACTTTATGCCCACACAGCTGCAGTTTATGTGGTAAAGTTATGCCCACACAGCTGCAGTCTACATGTTAAGGTTTTGCCCACACAGCTGCAGTCTATGTGGTAAAGCTGTGCCCACACAGCTGCAGTCGATGTGATATAGTTGTGCCCACACAGCTGCAGTCTATGTGGTAAAGCTGTGCACACACAGCTGCAGTCCATGTGTTAAAGTTGTGCCCACACAGCTGGAGATTATGTGGTGAAGTTGTGCCCACACAGCAGCAGTCTTTGTGGTAAATCTGTACCCACACAGCTGCAGTCGATGTGATATAGTTGTGCCCACACAGCTGCAGTCTATGTGGTAAAGCTGTGCACACACAGCTGCAGTCCATGTGTTAAAGTTGTGCCCACACAGCTGGAGATTATCTGGTGAAGTTGTGCCCACACAGCTGCAGTCTATGTGGTAAAGTTGTGCCCAAATGCTGCAGTCTATCTGGTAAAGTAGTGCACAAACAGTTGCTGTCTACGTGGTAAAGATGTGCTCACACAGCTGCAGTCCATATGGTAAAGCTGTGCACTCCCTCCTGCAGTCTATGTGGTAAAACTGTGCCCACACAGCTGCAGTCTATGTGGTAAAGCTGTGCCCACACAGCTGCTGTCTATGTGTTAAAGTTGTGCCCACACAGCTGCAGTATATTTGGTAAAGTTGTGCCCACACAGCTGCAGTCTATGTGGTTAATTTGTGCCCAAACAGCTGCAGTCTATATGGTAACGTTGTGCCCACACATCTGCAGTCTATGTGATAAAGCTGTCCCCACACAGCTGCAGACTATGTGCTAAAGTTGTGCCACGCAGCTGCAGTTTATGTGGTAAAACTGTGCCCTCACAGCTGCAGTCTATGTGGTAATGTTATGCCCACATAGCTGCATTCTATATGGTAATCATAGGACCACACAGCTGCAGTCTATGTGCTAAATGTGTGCCCACACAGCTGCAGTCAATGTGCTAAAGTTGTGCCCACACGGCAGCAGTCTATGTGGTAAAGTTGTGCCAACACAGCTGCAGTCTATGTGGTAAAGTTCTGCCCTCACAGCTGCAGTCTATATGGTACAGTTGTGCCCACAAAGCTGCAGTTTATGTGTTAATTTTGTACCCACACAGCTGCAGTCTCTGTGGTAAAGTTGTGCCCACACAGCTGCAGTCTATGTGGTAATGTTGTGCCCACACAGCTGCAGTCCATGTGTTAAAGGTGTGCACACATAGCTGGAGATTATGTGGTGAAGTTGTGCCCACACAGCAGCAGTCTTTGTGGTAAATCTGTACACACACAGCTGCAGTCTATGTGTTAAAGTTGTGCCCACACAGCTGCAGTATATGTGGTAAAGTTTTGCCCACACAGCTGCAGTCCATGTGGTTAATTTGTGCCCAAACAGCTACAGTCTACGTGGTAACGTTGTGTCCACACATCTGCAGTCTATGTGATAAAGCTGTGCCCAAACAGCTGCAGACTATGTGCTAAGGCTGTGCTCACACAGCTGCAGTTTATGTGGTAAGTTGTGCCCACATAGCTGCATTCTATATGGTGAACATAGGACCACACAGCTGCAGTATATGTGCTAAATGTGTGCCCACACAGCTGCACTCAATGTGGTAAAGTTGTGCCCACACAGCAGCAGTCAGTGTGGTAAAGTTGTGCCCACACAGCAGCAGTCTATGTGCTAATGTTGTGCCCACACAGCTGCAGTCCATGTGCTAAGGTTGTGCTCACACAGCTGCAGTCTCTGTGGTAACGTTAAGCCCACACAGCTGCTGTTTATGTGGTAAAGTTGTGCCCAAACAACTGCAGTTTTTGTGGTAAAGTTGTGCCCACACAGCTGCAGTCTATGTGGTAAAGTTGTGCCCACACAGCAGCAGGCTATATGGTACAGTTGTGCCCAAACAACTGCAGTCTATGTGGTAAGGTTGTACCCACACAGCTGCAGTCTATGTGCTAAAGTTGTGCCCACACAGCTGCATTTTATGTGCTAAAGTTGTGCTCATACAGCTGCAATCTATGTGCCAAATTTGTACCCACCCAGCTGCAGTCTCTGTGATAACTTTATGCCCAGACAGCTGCTGTTTATGTGGTAAAGATGTGCCCACACAGCTGCGGTCTATGTGGTAAACCTGTGCCCACACAGCTGCAGACTATGTGGTAAAGGTGTGCCCACACAGCTGCAGTCTATGTGGTAAAGTTGTGCCCACACAGCTGCAGTCTATGTGGTAAAGTTGTGCCCAAACAACTGCAGTCTATGTGGTACAGTTGTGCCCACACAGTTGCATTTTTTGTGCTAACGTTGTGCTCATACAGCTGCAATCTATTAGCTAAAGTTGTACCCACACAGCTGCAGTCTCTGTGGTAACTTTATGCCCACACAGCTGCTGTTTATGTGGTAAAGTTGTGCCCAAACAACTGCAGTCTATGTGGTAAAGTTGTGCCCACACAGCTGTAGTCTATGTGGTAAACCTGTGCCCACACAGCTGCAGACTATGTGATAAAGCTGTGCCCACACAGCTGCTGTCTATGTGTTAAAGTTGTGCCCACACAGCTGCAGTCTATGTGGTAAAGTTGTGCCCACACAGCAGCAGTCTATGTGGTAAAGTTGTGCCCACACAGCTGCTGTCTATGTGGTAACTTTATGCCCAGACAGCTGCTGTTTATTTATGTGCTAAAGTTGTGCCCACACAGCTGCGGTCTATGTGGTAAACCTGTGCCCACACAGCTGCAGTCTATGTGGTAAAGTTGTGCCCACACAGCTGCAGACTATGTGGTAAGGTTATGCCCACACAGCTGCAGTCTATGTGGTAAGTTGTGCCCACACAGCTGGAGATTATGTGGTGAAGTTGTGCCCACACAGCTGCAGTCTATGTGGTATATTCGTGCCCACACAGCTGCTGTCTATGTGTTAAAGTTGTGCCCAAACAGCTGCAGTCTATATGGTAACGTTGTGCCCACACAGCTGCAGTCTATGTGATAAAGCTGTCCCCACACAGCTGCAGACTATGTGCTAAAGTTGTGCCCACACAGCTGCATTTTATGTGCTAAAGTTGTGCTCATACAGCTGCAATCTATGTGCCAAAGTCGTACCCACCCAGCTGCAGTCTCTGTGGTAACTTTATGCCCAGACAGCTGCTGTTTATGTGGTAAAGTTGTGCACACACAGCTGCGGTCTATGTGGTAAACCTGTGCCCACACAGCTGCAGACTATGTGCTAAAGTTGTGCCCACACAGCTGCAGTTTATGTGGTAAAGTTGTGCCCACACAGCTGCAGTCTATGTGGTAAAGTTGTGCCCAAACAACTGCAGTCTATGTGGTAAAGTTGTGCCCACACAGTTGCATTTTTTGTGCTAAAGTTGTGCTCATACAGCTGCAGTCTTTGTGGTAAAGCTGTGCCCGCAGAGCTGCAGTCTATCTGGGAATGTTGTGCCCACACACCTGCAGACTATGTGGTAAAGTTGTGCCCACACAGCTGGAGATTATGTGGTGATGTTCTGCCCACACAGCTGAGGTCTATGTGGTAAAGTTGTGCCCACACAGCTGCAGTCTATGTGGTAAAGTTGTGCTCACACAGCTGCAGACTATGTGGTAAAATTGTGCCCACACAGCTGCAGTCTATGTGGTAAAGTTGTGCTCACACGGCAGCAGTCTATTTGGCAAAGTCTTGCCGACACAGCTGCAGTTTATTTGGTAAAGTTTTGCTCACCCAGCTGCAGTTTATGTGGCAAGGTTGTGCTCACACAGCTGCAGTCAATGTGGTAACTTTGTGCCCAGACAGCTGCTGTTTATGTGGTAAAGTTGTGCCCACACAGCTGCAGACTATATGGTAAGGTTATGCCCACACAGCTGCAGTTTATGTGGTAAAGTTGTGCCCACACAGCTGCAGACTATGTGGTAAGGTTATGCCCACACAGCTGCAGTCTATGTGGTAAGTTGTGCCCACACAGCTGGAGATTATGTGGTGAAGTTGTGCCCACACAGCTGCAGTCTATGTGGTATATTCGTGCCCACACAGCTGCTGTCTATGTGTTAAAGTTGTGCCCAAACAGCTGCAGTCTATATGGTAACGTTGTGCCCACACAGCTGCAGTCTATGTGATAAAGCTGTCCCCACACAGCTGCAGACTATGTGCTAAAGTTGTGCCCACACAGCTGCATTTTATGTGCTAAATTTGTGCTCATACAGCTGCAATCTATGTGCCAAAGTTGTACCCACCCAGCTGCAGTCTCTGTGGTAACTTTATGCCCAGACAGCTGCTGTTTATGTGGTAAAGTTGTGCACACACAGCTGCGGTCTATGTGGTAAACCTGTGCCCACACAGCTGCAGACTATGTGCTAAAGTTGTGCCCACACAGCTGCAGTTTATGTGGTAAAGTTGTGCCCACACAGCTGCAGTCTATGTGGTAAAGTTGTGCCCAAACAACTGCAGTCTATGTGGTAAAGTTGTGCCCACACAGTTGCATTTCTTGTGCTAAAGTTGTGCTCATACAGCTGCAATCTATTAGCTAAAGTTGTGCCCACACAGCTGCTGTTTATGTGGTAAAGTTGTGCCCACACAGCTGTAGTCTATGTGTTAGACCTGTGCCCACACAGCTGCAGACTATGTGCTAACGTTATGCCCACACAGCTGCAGTCTATGTGCTAATGTTGTGCCCACACAGCTGCAGTCGACGTGCTAAAGTTGTGCTCATACAGCTGCAATCTATGAGCTAAAGATGTGCCTTCACAGCTGCAGTCTATGTGGGAAAGTTGTGCCCACACAGCTACAGTCTAAACGGTACAGTTGTGCCCACACAGCTGCAGTTTATGTATTAAAGTTGTGCTCATACAGCTGCAGTCTATGTGGTAAAGTTGTGCCCTCACAGCTGCAGTCGATATGGTACAGTTGTGCCCACAAAGCTGCAGTTTATGTGGTAGTTTTGCCCACACAGCTGCAGTCTATGTGCTAATGTTGTGCACACACAGCTGCAGTCCATGTGTTAAAGGTGTGCCCACACAGCTGGAGATTATGTGGTGAAGTTGTGCCCACACAGCAGCAGTCTTTGTGGTAAATCTGTACCCACACAGCTGCAGTCAATGTGGTAACGTTGTGCCCGAATGCTGCAGTCCATCTGGTAAAGTAGTGCACAAACAGTTGCTGTCTACGTGGTAAAGATGTGCTCACACATCTGCAGTCCATATGGTAAAGCTGTGCACTCCCTGCTGCAGTCTATGTGGTAAAACTGTGCCCACACAGCTGCAGTCTATGTGGTAAAGTTGTGCTCACACAGCTGCAGCCAATGTGATAAAGCTGTGCCCACACAGCTGCAGTCTATGTGCTAAAGTTGTGCCCACACAGCTGCATTTTATGTGCTAAAGGTGTGCTCATACAGCTGCAATCTATGTGCCAAAGTTGTACCCACCCAGCTGCAGTCTCTGTGGTAACTTTATGCCCAGACAGCTGCTGTTTTTTTATGTGCTAAAGTTGTGCCCACACAGCTGCAGACTATGTGCTAATGTTGTGCCCATACAGCTGCCGTCTACGTGCTAAAGTTGTGCCCACACAGCAGCAGGCTATATGGTACAGTTGTGCCCACACAGCTGCAGTCTATGTGGTAAAGTTGTGCCCAAACAACTGCAGTCTATGTGGTAAAGTTGTGCCCACACAGCTGTAGTCTATGTGGTAAACCTGTGCCCACACAGCTGCAGACTATATGGTACAGTTGTGCCCAAACAACTGCAGTCTATGTGGTAAGTTTGTACCCACACAGCTGCAGTCTATGTGCTAAAGTTGTGCCCACACAGCTGCATTTTATGTGCTAAAGTTGTGCTCATACAGCTGCAATCTATGTGCCAAATTTGTACCCACCCAGCTGCAGTCTCTGTGATAACTTTATGCCCAGACAGCTGCTGTTTATGTGGTAAAGATGTGCCCACACAGCTGCGGTCTATGTGGTAAACCTGTGCCCACACAGCTGCAGACTATGTGGTAAAGGTGTGCCCACACAGCTGCAGTTTATGTGGTAAAGTTGTGCCCACACAGCTGCAGTCTATGTGGTAAAGTTGTGCCCACACAGCTGCAGTTTATGTGGTAAAGTTGTGCCCACACAGCTGCAGTCTATGTGGTAAAGTTGTGCCCACACAGTTGCATTTTTTGTGCTAAAGTTGTGCTCATACAGCTGCAATCTATGTGCCAAAGTTGTACCCACACAGCTGCAGTCTCTGTGGTAACTTTATGCCCACACAGCTTCTGTTTATGTGGTAAAGTTGTGCCCAAAAAACTGAAGTCTATATGGTAAAGTTGTGCCCACACAGCTGCAGTCTATGTGCTAAAGTTGTGCCCACACAGCTGCAGTCTATGTGCTAATGTTGTGCCCACACAGCTGCAGTCGACGTGCTAAAGTTGTGCTCATACAGCTGCAATCTATGTGCTAAAGATGTGCCTACACAGCTGCAGTCTATGTGGGAAAGTTGTGCCCACACAGCTACAGTCTAAATGGTACAGTTGTGCCCACACAGCTGCAGTTCATGTGCTAAAGTTGTGCTCATACAGCTGCAGTCTATGTGGTAAAGTTGTGCCCTCACAGCTGCAGTCGATATGCTACAGTTGTGCCCACAAAGCTGCAGTTTATGTGTTAATTTTGTACCCACACAGCTGCAGTCTATGTGGTAAAGTTGTGCCCACACAGCTGCAGTCTATGTGCTAATGTTGTGCACACACAGCTGCAGTCCATGTGTTAAAGGTGTGCCCACACAGCTGGAGATTATGTGGTGAAGTTGTGCCCACACAGCTGCAGTCTATGTGCTAATGTTGTGCACACACAGCTGCAGTCCATGTGTTAAAGGTGTGCCCACACAGCTGGAGATTATGTGGTGAAGTTGTGCCCACACAGCAGCAGTCTTTGTGGTAAATCTGTACCCACACAGCTGCAGTCAATGTGGTAACGTTGTGCCCGAATGCTGCAGTCCATCTGGTAAAGCAGTGCACAAACAGTTGCTATCTACGTGGTAAATGTGCTAATGTTGTGCCCACACAGCTGCAGACTATGTGCTAAAGTTGTGCCACGCAGCTCCAGTTTTTGTGGTAAAGTTATGCCCTCACAGCTGCAGTCTATGTGGTAAAGTTGAGCCCACATAGCTGCATTCTATATGGTAAACATAGTACCACACTGATGCAGTCTATGTGCTAAATGTGTGCCCACACAGCTGCAGTCAATGTGGTAAAGTTGTGCCCACACGGCAGCAGTCAATGTGGTAAAGTTGTGCCCACACGGCAGCAGTCTATGTGGTAAAGTTGTGCCCACACAGCTGCAGTCTATGTGGTAAAGTTGTGCCCTCACAGCTGCAGTCTATATGGTACAGTTGTGCCCACAAAGCTGCTGTTTATGTGTTAATTTTGTACCCACACAGCTGCAGTCTATGTGGTAAATTTGTGCCCACACAGCTGCAGTCTATGTGCTAATGTTCTGCCCACACAGCTGCAGTCTATGTGCTAATGTTGTGCCCACACAGCTGCAGTCCATGTGTTAAAAGTGTGCACACACAGCTGGAGATTATGTGGTGAAGTTGTGCCCACACAGCAGCAGTCTTTGTGGTAAAGTTGTGCCCAAATGCTGCAGTCTATGTGGTAAAGATGTTCTCACACAGCTGCAGTCTATGTGGTAAAGTTGTGCCCACACAGCTGCAGTCTATATGGTTAAGTTGTGCCCACACAGCTGTAGTTGATGTGCTAAAGTTCTGCTCACACAGCTGCAGACTATGTGGTACATTTGTGCCCACACAGCTGCAGTCTGTGTGATAAAGTTGTGCCCACACAGCTGCAGACTATGTGCTAAGGTTGTGCTCACACAGCTGCAGTCTCTGTGGTAACGTTAAGCCCACACAGCTGCTGTTTATGTGGTAAAGTTGTGCCCACACAACCTCAGTTTTTGTGGTAAAGTTGTGCCCACACAGCTGCAGACTATGTGGTAAAGTTGTGCCCACACAGCAGCAGGCTATATGGTACAGTTGTGCCCAAACAACTGCAGTCTATGTGGTAAGGTTGTGCCCACACAGCTGCAGTCTATGTGGTAAAGTTGTGCCCACACAGCAGCAGGCTATATGGTACAGTTGTGCCCAAACAACTGCAGTCGATGTGGTAAAGTTGTGCCCACACAGCTGCAGTCGATGTGTTAAAGTTGTGCCCGCACTTTTGTTGTTTATGTGCTAACGTTTTGCTCACACAGCTGCAGCCTATGTGTCAACGTTGTGCCCACACAGCTGGAGATTTTGTGCTCAGGTTGTGCCCACACAGCTGCAGTCTATGTGGTAAATATGTGCCAATACAGCAGCAGTCTATGTGGTAAAGTTGTGGCCACACAGCTGCCGATTATGTGGTAAAGTTCTGCTCACGCAGCTGCTGTATATGTGGTAAAGTTGTTCCCACACAGCTGCAGTTTACATGGTAAAGTTGTTCCCACACAGCTGCAGTTTACATGGTAAAGTTGTTCCCACACAGCTGCAGTTTACATGGTAAAGTTGTTCCCACACAGCTGCAGTTTACATGGTAAAGTTATTCCCACACAGCTGCAGTTTACATGGTAAAGTTGTTCCCACACAGCTGCAGTTTACATGGTAAAGTTGTTCCCACACAGCTGCAGTTTACATGGTAAAGTTGTTCCCACACAGCTGCAGTTTACATGGTAAAGTTGTTCCCACACAGCTGCAGTCCATGTGGTAAAGTTGTGCTCACACACTGGATGTCTATGTGGTAAAGCTGTGCACACACAGCTGCAGTGTATGTGATAAATTTGTGCACACATATTCGCAGTCTATTTGGCAAAGTTGTGCCCACACAGCTGCAGACTATGTGGTAAAGTTGTGCCAATACAGCTGCAGTCTATGTGGTAAACATGTGCCCACACAGCTGCAGTCTATGTGGTAAATATGTGCCAATACAGCAGCAGTCTATGTGGTAAAGTTGGGCTCACACAGCTGCAGTCTATGTGTTAAACGTGTGCCCACACAGCTGCAGTATATGTGGTAAAGCTGTGCCCACAGAGCTGCAGCCTATCTGGGAATGTTGTGCCCACACACCTGCAGTCTATGTGGTAAAGTTGTGCCCATACAGCTGCAGTCTATATGGTAAAGTTGTGCTCACACAGCTGCAGACTATGTGGTAATGTTGTGCCAATACAGCTGCAGTCTATGTGGTAAATATGTGCCATACAGCAGCAGTCTATGTGGTAAAGCTGTGCTCACACAGCTGCAGATTATGTGTTAAAGCTGTGGCCACACGGCAGCCGATTATGTGGTAAAGTTGTGACGACACAGCTGCAGTCTATGTGGTAAAGTTGTGCCCAGACAGCTGCAATATACGTGGTAAAGTTGTTCCCACACAGCTGCAGTCTATGTGGTAAAGTTGTGCCCACACAGCTGCAGTTTACGTGGTAAAGCTGTTCCCACACAGCTGCGGTCCATGTGGTAAAGTTGTGCCCACACACTGGATGTCTATGTGCTAAAGATGTGCCCACACAGCTGCAGTGTATGTGATAAAGTTGTGCACACATATCCGCAGTCTATATGGCAAAGTTGTGCCGATACAGCTGCTGTCTATATGGTAAAGTTGTGCCCACACAGCTGCAGACTATGTGGTAAAGTTGTGCTAATACAGCTGCAGTCTATGTGGTAAAAATGTGCCCAAACAGCTGCAGTCTATATGGTAAATATGTGCCAATACAGCAGCAGTCTATGTAGTAAAGTTGTGCTCACACAGATGCAGTCTACGTGGTAAAATTGTGCCCACACAGCTTCAGTTTATGTGATAACGTTGTGCTCACACGGCAGCAGTCTATGTGGCAAAGTCACGCGGACACAACTGCAGTTTATTTGGTAAAGTTTTGCTCACACAGCTGCAGTTTATGTGGCAAAGTTGTGCCCACACAGCTGCAGTCCATGTGGTAAAGATGTGCCCTCCCTGCTGCAGTCTATGTGGTAAAACTGTGCCCACACAGCTGCAGTGTATGTGGTGAATTTGTGCTCACACAACTGCAGTCTATGTGCTAAAGTTGTGCCCAGAGTGCTGCAGTCTATATGGTAATCATAGCCCCACACAGCTGCAGTCTATATGGTAAAGTTGTGCCCACACAGCTGCAGTCTTTGTGGTAAAGGTATGCCCAAACAGCTGCAGTCAATGTGGTAAGGTTTTGCCCACACAGCTGCAGTCTATGTGGTAATGTTGTTCCGACACAGCTGCAGTTTATGTGCTAACATTTTGCCCACACATCTGCAGTCTATGTGGTAAAGTTGTGCCCACACAGCTGCAGTTTACATGGTAAAGTTCTGCCCATGCACCTGCAGTCTATGTGGTAAAGGTGTCCCCACACAGCTGCAGTCTATGTGGCAAAGTTGTGCCCGCACATCTGCAGTCTATGTGTTAAACATGTGCCCACACAGCTGCAGTATATGTGGTAAAACTGTGCCCACACAGCTGCAGTCAATGTAGCACAGTTGTGCCCACACATCTGCAGTCTACGTGTTAAACATGTGCCCACACAGCTGCAGTATATGTGGTAAAGCTGTGCCCGAAGAGCTACAGTCTATCTGGGAATGTTGTGCCCACACAGCTGCAGTCTATGTGGTAAACTTGTGCCCACACAGCTGCATTCTATGTGGTAAAATTGTGCACACACAGCTGCAGCCTATTTGGTAAAGTTGTGCCCTCAGAGCTGCACTCTATCTGGTAAAGTTGTGCCCACACAGCTGCAGATTATATGCTAAAGTTGTGCCGACACAGCTGCAGTCTATGTGGCAAAGTTGTGCTGACACAGCTGCAGTTTATGTGGTAAAGTTGTGCCCTCCATGCTGCATTCTATGTGGTAAAACTATGCCCACACAGCTGCAGTCTATGTGGTAAATTTGTGCCTGCACAGCTGCAGTTTATGTGGTAAAGTTGTGCCCTCCATGCTGCATTCTATGTGGTAAAACTATGCCCACACAGCTGCAGTCTATGTGGTAAATTTGTGCCTGCACAGCTGCAGTCTATTTGGTAAAGTTGTGCCCACACACCTGCAGTATATATGGTAAATCTGTGCCCGCAGAGCTGCACTCTATCTGGTAAAGCTGTGCCCTCACAGCTGCAGTTTATGTGCTAAAGTTGTGTCCACACAGAGCTGCAGTCTACATGTTAAGGTTTTGTCCATACAGCTGCAGTCTATATGGTACAGTTGTTCCGACACAGCTGCAGTTTATGTGCTAACGTCCAGCCCACACAGCTGCTGTCAATGTGGTAAAGATGTGCTCACACAGCTGCAGTACATGTGGTAATGTTGTGCCCACACATCTGCAGTCCATATGGTAAAGCTGTGCCTACACAGTTGCAGTTTATGTGTTAAAGTTCTGCCCATGCAGCTGCAGTCTATGTGGTAACGTTGTGCCCACACAGCTGCAGTCTATGTGGCAAGGCTGTGCCCACACAGCTTCGGTTATGTGGCAAATGTTTGCTCACACAGCTGCAGTCTATGTAGTAAAGTTGTGCCAACACAGCTGCAGTCCATGTGGTAAAGTTGTACTCACACAGCTGCAGTATATGTGGTAGATCTGTGGCCACACAGCTGCAGTCTATGTGGTGAAGTTGTGCCCAGAGTGCTGCATTCTGTATGGTAAACATAGCCCCACACAGCTACAGTCTATATGGTAAACTTGTGCCCACACAGCTGCAGTCTATGTGGCAAAGTTGTGCCCACACAGCTGCAGTGTATGTAGTAAAGTTGTGCCCACACAGATGCAGTCGATATGGTACAGTTGTACCAACACAGCTGCAGTTTATGTGCTAACGTTCAGCCCACACAGCTGCAGTATATGTGGTAAGGTTGTGCCCACACAGCAGCATTCTTTGTCAAAATGTTGTGCCCACACAGCTGCAGTCTATGTGGTAAGGTTGTGCCCACACAGATGCAGTCTATATGGTACAGTTGTACCAACACAGCTGCAGTTTATGTGCTAACGTTCAGCCCACACAGCTGCAGTATATGTGGTAAGGTTGTGCCCACACAGCAGCATTCTTTGTCAAAATGTTGTGCCCACACAGCTCTAGATTATGTGGTAAAGTTGAGCGCACACAGCTGCATTCTATGTGGTAAAATTGTGCACACACAGCTGCAGTCTATGTGGTAAAGTTGTGCCCACACACCTGCAGTATATATGGTAAAGCTGTGCCCGCAGAGCTGCACTCTATCTGGTAAAGTTGTGCCCACACACCTGCAGTCTATGTGGTAAAGTTGTGCCGACACAGCTGCAGTCTATGTGTTAATGTTGTGCGCACACAGCTGCAGTCTATGTGGTAAAGTTGTGCTGACACAGCTGCAGTTTATGTGGTAAAGTTGTGCCCTCCGTGCTGCATTCTATGTGGTAAAACTATGCCCACACAGCTGCAGTGTATGTGGTAAATTTGTGCTCACACAGCTGCAGTCTATGTGGTAAAGTTGTGCCCACACACATGCAGTATATGTGGTAAAGCTGAGTCCGCAGAGCTACTGTCTATCTGGTAAAGTTGTGCCCAAACACTTGCAGTCTATGTGGTAAATTTGTGCCTGCACAGCTGCAGTCTATGTGGTAAAGTTGTGCCGACACAGCTGCAGTCTATTTGGTAAAGTTGTGCCCACACACCTGCAGTATATATGGTAAAGCTGTGCCCGCAGAGCTGCACTCTATCTGGTAAAGCTGTGCCCACACAGCTGCAGTTTATGTGGTAAAGTTGTGCCCACACAGCTGCAGACTATGTGGTAAGGTTATGCCCACACAGCTGCAGTCTATGTGGTAAGTTGTGCCCACACAGCTGGAGATTATGTGGTGAAGTTGTGCCCACACAGCTGCAGTCTATGTGGTATATTCGTGCCCACACAGCTGCTGTCTATGTGTTAAAGTTGTGCCCAAACAGCTGCAGTCTATATGGTAACGTTGTGCCCACACAGCTGCAGTCTATGTGATAAAGCTGTCCCCACACAGCTGCAGACTATGTGCTAAAGTTGTGCCCACACAGCTGCATTTTATGTGCTAAATTTGTGCTCATACAGCTGCAATCTATGTGCCAAAGTTGTACCCACCCAGCTGCAGTCTCTGTGGTAACTTTATGCCCAGACAGCTGCTGTTTATGTGGTAAAGTTGTGCACACACAGCTGCGGTCTATGTGGTAAACCTGTGCCCACACAGCTGCAGACTATGTGCTAAAGTTGTGCCCACACAGCTGCAGTTTATGTGGTAAAGTTGTGCCCACACAGCTGCAGTCTATGTGGTAAAGTTGTGCCCAAACAACTGCAGTCTATGTGGTAAAGTTGTGCCCACACAGTTGCATTTTTTGTGCTAAAGTTGTGCTCATACAGCTGCAATCTATTAGCTAAAGTTGTACCCACACAGCTGCAGTCTCTGTGGTAACTTTATGCCCACACAGCTGCTGTTTATGTGGTAAAGTTGTGCCCACACAGCTGTAGTCTATGTGTTAGACCTGTGCCCACACAGCTGCAGACTATGTGCTAACGTTATGCCCACACAGCTGCAGTCTATGTGCTAATGTTGTGCCCACACAGCTGCAGTCGACGTGCTAAAGTTGTGCTCATACAGCTGCAATCTATGAGCTAAAGATGTGCCTTCACAGCTGCAGTCTATGTGGGAAAGTTGTGCCCACACAGCTACAGTCTAAACGGTACAGTTGTGCCCACACAGCTGCAGTTTATGTATTAAAGTTGTGCTCATACAGCTGCAGTCTATGTGGTAAAGTTGTGCCCTCACAGCTGCAGTCGATATGGTACAGTTGTGCCCACAAAGCTGCAGTTTATGTGGTAGTTTTGCCCACACAGCTGCAGTCTATGTGCTAATGTTGTGCACACACAGCTGCAGTCCATGTGTTAAAGGTGTGCCCACACAGCTGGAGATTATGTGGTGAAGTTGTGCCCACACAGCAGCAGTCTTTGTGGTAAATCTGTACCCACACAGCTGCAGTCAATGTGGTAACGTTGTGCCCGAATGCTGCAGTCCATCTGGTAAAGTAGTGCACAAACAGTTGCTGTCTACGTGGTAAAGATGTGCTCACACATCTGCAGTCCATATGGTAAAGCTGTGCACTCCCTGCTGCAGTCTATGTGGTAAAACTGTGCCCACACAGCTGCAGTCTATGTGGTAAAGTGTGCCCACACAGCTGCAGTCCATGTGGTGAAGTTGTGCTCACACAGCTGCAGCCAATGTGATAAAGCTGTGCCCACACAGCTGCAGTCTATGTGCTAAAGTTGTGCCCACACAGCTGCGGTCTATGTGGTAAACCTGTGCCCACACAGCTGCAGACTATGTGCTAAAGTTGTGCCCACACAGCTGCAGTTTATGTGGTAAAGTTGTGCCCACACAGCTGCAGTCTATGTGGTAAAGTTGTGCCCAAACAACTGCAGTCTATGTGGTAAAGTTGTGCCCACACAGTTGCATTTTTTGTGCTAAAGTTGTGCTCATACAGCTGCAGTCTTTGTGGTAAAGCTGTGCCCGCAGAGCTGCAGTCTATCTGGGAATGTTGTGCCCACACACCTGCAGACTATGTGGTAAAGTTGTGCCCACACAGCTGGAGATTATGTGGTGATGTTCTGCCCACACAGCTGAGGTCTATGTGGTAAAGTTGTGCCCACACAGCTGCAGTCTATGTGGTAAAGTTGTGCCCACACAGCTGCAGTCTATGTGGTAAAGTTGTGCTCACACGGCAGCAGTCTATTTGGCAAAGTCTTGCCGACACAGCTGCAGTTTATTTGGTAAAGTTTTGCTCACCCAGCTGCAGTTTATGTGGCAAGGTTGTGCTCACACAGCTGCAGTCAATGTGGTAACTTTGTGCCCAGACAGCTGCTGTTTATGTGGTAAAGTTGTGCCCACACAGCTGCAGACTATATGGTAAGGTTATGCCCACACAGCTGCAGTTTATGTGGTAAAGTTGTGCCCACACAGCTGCAGTCTATTTGGTAAAGTTGTGCCCACACACCTGCAGTATATATGGTAAAGCTGTGCCCGCAGAGCTGCACTCTATCTGGTAAAGCTGTGCCCACACAGCTGCAGTTTATGTGGTAAAGTTGTGCCCACACAGCTGCAGACTATGTGGTAAGGTTATGCCCACACAGCTGCAGTCTATGTGGTAAGTTGTGCCCACACAGCTGGAGATTATGTGGTGAAGTTGTGCCCACACAGCTGCAGTCTATGTGGTATATTCGTGCCCACACAGCTGCTGTCTATGTGTTAAAGTTGTGCCCAAACAGCTGCAGTCTATATGGTAACGTTGTGCCCACACAGCTGCAGTCTATGTGATAAAGCTGTCCCCACACAGCTGCAGACTATGTGCTAAAGTTGTGCCCACACAGCTGCATTTTATGTGCTAAATTTGTGCTCATACAGCTGCAATCTATGTGCCAAAGTTGTACCCACCCAGCTGCAGTCTCTGTGGTAACTTTATGCCCAGACAGCTGCTGTTTATGTGGTAAAGTTGTGCACACACAGCTGCGGTCTATGTGGTAAACCTGTGCCCACACAGCTGCAGACTATGTGCTAAAGTTGTGCCCACACAGCTGCAGTTTATGTGGTAAAGTTGTGCCCACACAGCTGCAGTCTATGTGGTAAAGTTGTGCCCAAACAACTGCAGTCTATGTGGTAAAGTTGTGCCCACACAGTTGCATTTTTTGTGCTAAAGTTGTGCTCATACAGCTGCAATCTATTAGCTAAAGTTGTACCCACACAGCTGCAGTCTCTGTGGTAACTTTATGCCCACACAGCTGCTGTTTATGTGGTAAAGTTGTGCCCACACAGCTGTAGTCTATGTGTTAGACCTGTGCCCACACAGCTGCAGACTATGTGCTAACGTTATGCCCACACAGCTGCAGTCTATGTGCTAATGTTGTGCCCACACAGCTGCAGTCGACGTGCTAAAGTTGTGCTCATACAGCTGCAATCTATGAGCTAAAGATGTGCCTTCACAGCTGCAGTCTATGTGGGAAAGTTGTGCCCACACAGCTACAGTCTAAACGGTACAGTTGTGCCCACACAGCTGCAGTTTATGTATTAAAGTTGTGCTCATACAGCTGCAGTCTATGTGGTAAAGTTGTGCCCTCACAGCTGCAGTCGATATGGTACAGTTGTGCCCACAAAGCTGCAGTTTATGTGGTAGTTTTGCCCACACAGCTGCAGTCTATGTGCTAATGTTGTGCACACACAGCTGCAGTCCATGTGTTAAAGGTGTGCCCACACAGCTGGAGATTATGTGGTGAAGTTGTGCCCACACAGCAGCAGTCTTTGTGGTAAATCTGTACCCACACAGCTGCAGTCAATGTGGTAACGTTGTGCCCGAATGCTGCAGTCCATCTGGTAAAGTAGTGCACAAACAGTTGCTGTCTACGTGGTAAAGATGTGCTCACACATCTGCAGTCCATATGGTAAAGCTGTGCACTCCCTGCTGCAGTCTATGTGGTAAAACTGTGCCCACACAGCTGCAGTCTATGTGGTAAAGTGTGCCCACACAGCTGCAGTCCATGTGGTGAAGTTGTGCTCACACAGCTGCAGCCAATGTGATAAAGCTGTGCCCACACAGCTGCAGTCTATGTGCTAAAGTTGTGCCCACACAGCTGCGGTCTATGTGGTAAACCTGTGCCCACACAGCTGCAGACTATGTGCTAAAGTTGTGCCCACACAGCTGCAGTTTATGTGGTAAAGTTGTGCCCACACAGCTGCAGTCTATGTGGTAAAGTTGTGCCCAAACAACTGCAGTCTATGTGGTAAAGTTGTGCCCACACAGTTGCATTTTTTGTGCTAAAGTTGTGCTCATACAGCTGCAGTCTTTGTGGTAAAGCTGTGCCCGCAGAGCTGCAGTCTATCTGGGAATGTTGTGCCCACACACCTGCAGACTATGTGGTAAAGTTGTGCCCACACAGCTGGAGATTATGTGGTGATGTTCTGCCCACACAGCTGAGGTCTATGTGGTAAAGTTGTGCCCACACAGCTGCAGTCTATGTGGTAAAGTTGTGCCCACACAGCTGCAGTCTATGTGGTAAAGTTGTGCTCACACGGCAGCAGTCTATTTGGCAAAGTCTTGCCGACACAGCTGCAGTTTATTTGGTAAAGTTTTGCTCACCCAGCTGCAGTTTATGTGGCAAGGTTGTGCTCACACAGCTGCAGTCAATGTGGTAACTTTGTGCCCAGACAGCTGCTGTTTATGTGGTAAAGTTGTGCCCACACAGCTGCAGACTATATGGTAAGGTTATGCCCACACAGCTGCAGTTTATGTGGTAAAGTTGTGCCCACACAGCTGCAGACTATGTGGTAAGGTTATGCCCACACAGCTGCAGTCTATGTGGTAAGTTGTGCCCACACAGCTGGAGATTATGTGGTGAAGTTGTGCCCACACAGCTGCAGTCTATGTGGTATATTCGTGCCCACACAGCTGCTGTCTATGTGTTAAAGTTGTGCCCAAACAGCTGCAGTCTATATGGTAACGTTGTGCCCACACAGCTGCAGTCTATGTGATAAAGCTGTCCCCACACAGCTGCAGACTATGTGCTAAAGTTGTGCCCACACAGCTGCATTTTATGTGCTAAATTTGTGCTCATATAGCTGCAATCTATGTGCCAAAGTTGTACCCACCCAGCTGCAGTCTCTGTGGTAACTTTATGCCCAGACAGCTGCTGTTTATGTGGTAACGTTGTGCACACACAGCTGCGGTCTATGTGGTAAACCTGTGCCCACACAGCTGCAGACTATGTGCTAAAGTTGTGCCCACACAGCTGCAGTTTATGTGGTAAAGTTGTGCCCAAACAACTGCAGTCTATGTGGTAAAGTTGTGCCCACACAGTTGCATTTTTTGTGCTAAAGTTGTGCTCATACAGCTGCAATCTATTAGCTAAAGTTGTACCCACACAGCTGCAGTCTCTGTGGTAACTTTATGCCCACACAGCTGCTGTTTATGTGGTAAAGTTGTGCCCACACAGCTGTAGTCTATGTGTTAGACCTGTGCCCACACAGCTGCAGACTATGTGCTAACGTTATGCCCACACAGCTGCAGTCTATGTGCTAATGTTGTGCCCACACAGCTGCAGTCGACGTGCTAAAGTTGTGCTCATACAGCTGCAATCTATGAGCTAAAGATGTGCCTTCACAGCTGCAGTCTATGTGGGAAAGTTGTGCCCACACAGCTACAGTCTAAACGGTACAGTTGTGCCCACACAGCTGCAGTTTATGTATTAAAGTTGTGCTCATACAGCTGCAGTCTATGTGGTAAAGTTGTGCCCAAACAACTGCAGTCTATGTGGTAAAGTTGTGCCCACACAGTTGCATTTTTTGTGCTAAAGTTGTGCTCATACAGCTGCAATCTATTAGCTAAAGTTGTACCCACACAGCTGCAGTCTCTGTGGTAACTTTATGCCCACACAGCTGCTGTTTATGTGGTAAAGTTGTGCCCACACAGCTGTAGTCTATGTGTTAGACCTGTGCCCACACAGCTGCAGACTATGTGCTAACGTTATGCCCACACAGCTGCAGTCTATGTGCTAATGTTGTGCCCACACAGCTGCAGTCGACGTGCTAAAGTTGTGCTCATACAGCTGCAATCTATGAGCTAAAGATGTGCCTTCACAGCTGCAGTCTATGTGGGAAAGTTGTGCCCACACAGCTACAGTCTAAACGGTACAGTTGTGCCCACACAGCTGCAGTTTATGTATTAAAGTTGTGCTCATACAGCTGCAGTCTATGTGGTAAAGTTGTGCCCTCACAGCTGCAGTCGATATGGTACAGTTGTGCCCACAAAGCTGCAGTTTATGTGGTAGTTTTGCCCACACAGCTGCAGTCTATGTGCTAATGTTGTGCACACACAGCTGCAGTCCATGTGTTAAAGGTGTGCCCACACAGCTGGAGATTATGTGGTGAAGTTGTGCCCACACAGCAGCAGTCTTTGTGGTAAATCTGTACCCACACAGCTGCAGTCAATGTGGTAACGTTGTGCCCGAATGCTGCAGTCCATCTGGTAAAGTAGTGCACAAACAGTTGCTGTCTACGTGGTAAAGATGTGCTCACACATCTGCAGTCCATATGGTAAAGCTGTGCACTCCCTGCTGCAGTCTATGTGGTAAAACTGTGCCCACACAGCTGCAGTCAATGTGATAAAGCTGTGCCCACACAGCTGCAGTCTATGTGCTAAAGTTGTGCCCACACAGCTGCATTTTATGTGCTAAAGGTGTGCTCATACAGCTGCAATCTATGTGCCAAAGTTGTACCCACCCAGCTGCAGTCTCTGTGGTAACTTTATGCCCAGACAGCTGCTGTTTTTTTATGTGCTAAAGTTGTGCCCACACAGCTGCAGACTATGTGCTAATGTTGTGCCCATACAGCTGCCGTCTACGTGCTAAAGTTGTGCCCACACAGCAGCAGGCTATATGGTACAGTTGTGCCCACACAGCTGCAGTCTATGTGGTAAAGTTGTGCCCAAACAACTGCAGTCTATGTGGTAAAGTTGTGCCCACACAGCTTCGGTTATGTGGCAAATGTTTGCTCACACAGCTGCAGTCTATGTAGTAAAGTTGTGCCAACCCAGCTGCAGTCCATGTGGTAAAGTTGTACTCACACAGCTGCAGTATATGTGGTAGATCTGTGGCCACACAGCTGCAGTCTATGTGGTGAAGTTGTGCCCAGAGTGCTGCATTCTGTATGGTAAACATAGCCCCACACAGCTGCAGTCTATATGGTAAACTTGTGCCCACACAGCTGCAGTCTATGTGGCAAAGTTGTGCCCACACAGCTGCAGTGTATGTAGTAAAGTTGTGCCCACACAGATGCAGTCGATATGGTACAGTTGTACCAACACAGCTGCAGTTTATGTGCTAACGTTCAGCCCACACAGCTGCAGTATATGTGGTAAGGTTGTGCCCACACAGCAGCATTCTTTGTCAAAATGTTGTGCCCACACAGCTCTAGTTTATGTGGTAAAGTTGTGCCCACAAAGCTGCAGTCTATGTGGTAAAGTTGTGCCCACACAGCTGCAGTCTATGTGGTAAAGTTGTGCCCACACAGCTGCATTCTATGTGGTAAAATTGTGCCCACACACCTGCAGTATATATGGTAAAGCTGTGCCCGCAGAGCTGCACTCTATCTGGTAAAGTTGTGCCCACACACCTGCAGTCTATGTGGTAAAGTTGTGCCGACACAGCTGCAGTCTATGTGTTAATGTTGTGCGCACACAGCTGCAGTCTATGTGGTAAAGTTGTGCTGACACAGCTGCAGTTTATGTGGTAAAGTTGTGCCCTCCGTGCTGCATTCTATGTGGTAAAACTATGCCCACACAGCTGCAGTGTATGTGGTAAATTTGTGCTCACACAGCTGCAGTCTATGTGGTAAAGTTGTGCCCACACACATGCAGTATATGTGGTAAAGCTGAGTCCGCAGAGCTACTGTCTATCTGGTAAAGTTGTGCCCAAACACTTGCAGTCTATGTGGTAAATTTGTGCCTGCACAGCTGCAGTCTATGTGGTAAAGTTGTGCCGACACAGCTGCAGTCTATTTGGTAAAGTTGTGCCCACACACCTGCAGTATATATGGTAAAGCTGTGCCCGCAGAGCTGCACTCTATCTGGTAAAGCTGTGCCCACACACCTGCAGTTTATGTGGTAAAGTTGTGCCGACACAACTGCAGTCTATGTGGTAAAGTTGTACCCACACAGCTGCGGTCTATGTGGTAAAGTTGTGCCCACACAGCTGCAGTCTATGTGGTAAAGTTGTGCCCACACAGCTGCAGTCTATATGGTAAAGATGTGCCCACACAGCTGCGGTCTATGTGGTAAAGTTGTGCCCATACATCTGCAGTCTATGTGGTAAATCTGTGTCTACACAGCTGCAGTCTATGTTGTAAATTTGAGCCCTAAAAGCTGCAATCTATGTGGTAAAGATGTGCCCAAACAGTAGAAGTCTTTGTGGTAAACCTTTGCTCACACAGCTACAGTTTATGTTTTAACGTTCTGCCCATGCACCTGCAGTTTATGTGGTAAAGGTGTGCCCACACAGCTGCAGTCTATGTGTTAAACGTGTGCCCATACAGCCGCAGTCTATGTGGCAAAGTTGTGCCCACACAGCTGCAGTCTATGTGTTAAACATGTGCCCACACAGCTGCAGTCTTTGTGGTAAAGCTGTGCCCGCAGAGCTGCAGTCTATCTGGGAATGTTGTGCCCACACACCTGCAGACTATGTGGTAAAGTTGTGCCCACACAGCTGGAGATTATGTGGTGATGTTCTGCCCACACAGCTGCAGTCTATGTGGTAAAGTTGTGCCCACACAGCTGCAGTCTATGTGGTAAAACTGTACTCACACAGCTGCAGTCTATATGGTAAAGTTGTGCCCACACAGCTGCAGTCTATGTGGTAAAGTTGTGCCCACACAGCTGCAGCCTATGTGGTAAGGTTTTGCCCACACAGCTGCAGTCTATGTGGTATAGTTGTGCCCACACAGCTGCAGTCTATGTCGTAAAGTTGTGCCCACACAGCTACAGTTTATGTGTTAAAGTTCTGCCCATGCAGCTGCAGTCTATGTGGCAACTTTGTGCCCACACAGCTTCGGTTTATGTGGCAAAGGTGTGCCCACACAGCTGCAGTTTATGTGGTAAAGTTGTTCCCACAAATCTGCAGTCTGTGTGGTAAAGTTGTGCTCACCCAGCTGCAGTCTATGTGGTAAATTTGTACCCACACAGCTGCAGTCGATATGGTAAAGTTGTGCACATACAGCTGCAGTCTATGTGGTAAGGTTGTGCCCACGCAGCTGCAATCTATATGGTAAGATTGTGCCCACACAGCAGCAGTCTATTTGGTAATGCTGTGCCCACACAGCTGCAATCTATATGGTAAAGTTATACTCACACAGCTGCAGTCGAAATGGTAAAGATGTGCTCAAACAACTTCAGTCCATATGGTAAAGCTGTGCCCACACAGCTTCAGTCTATGTGGTAAAGTTGTGCCCACACAGCTTCAGTCTATATGGTAAAGTTGTGCCCACTCAGCTGCAGCCTATGTGGTAAAGTTGTGCCCACAGAGCTGCAGTCCATGTGGTAACTATAAGCCCACACAGCTGCAGTCTATATGGACAAATTGTGCCCACACAGCTGCAGTTTATATGGCAAAGACTGGTCCACACATCTGCAGTCTATGTGGTAAAGTTATGCCCGCACTACTGCAGGCTCTATGGTAAGGATAAGCCCACACAGCTACAGTCTATATGGTAAACTTGTGCCCACACTGCTGCAGTCTATGTGGTAAATCTGTGCTCTCACATCTGCAGTCTATATGGTAAAGTTGTGCCCACACAGCTGCAGTCTATGTGGTAAATCTGTGCTCTCACACCTGCAGTCTATATGGTAAAGTTGTGCCGACACAGCTGCAGTCTATGTGGTAAAGTTGTGCTCACACAACTGCAGTATATATGATAAACATACGTCCACACAGCTGCAGTCTATGTGGTAAATCTGTGCTCACACATCTGCAGTCTATATGGTAAAGTGCCCACACAGATGCAGTCAATGTGATAATGTTGTGCCCACACAGCTGCAGTCTATGTGGTAATGTTGTGACCGCACAGCTGCAGTCTATGTGGTAATGTTGTGACCACACAGCTGCAATCTATGTGGGAATGGTGTGGCCACACAATTGCAGTCCATATGGTAAAGTTGTGCCCACACAGTTGCAGTCTATGTGTTAAAGTTGTGCCCACACAGCTGCTGTCTATGTGGTAAAGTTGTGCCCACACAGCTGCAGTCTAATTGTTAAAGGTGTGCCCACACACATGCCTTATATGTGGTAAAGCTGTGTCCGCAGAGCTGCTGTCTATCTGGTAAAATTGTGCGAACACACCTGCAGTCTATGTGGTAAAGTTGTGCCCACACATCTGCAGTCTATGTGGTAAAGCTGTGCCTGCACAGCTGCAGTCTATGTGGTAACGTTATGCCTACACAGCTGCAGTCTATGTGGTAAAGTTGTGCCCACACAGCTGCAGTCTTTGTGGTAAAGCTGTGCCCGCAGAGCTGCAGTCTATCTGGGAATGTTGTGCTCACACACCTGCAGACTATGTGGTAAAGTTGTGCCCACACAGCTGGAGATTATGTGGTGATGTTCTGCCCACACAGCTGCAGTCTATGTGGTAAAGTTGTGCTCACACAGCTGCAGTCTATGTGGTAAAGTTGTGCCCACACAGCTTCAGTTTATGTGGTAAAGTTGTGCTCACACGGCTGCAGTCTATTTGGCAAAGTCTTGCCGACACAGCTGCAGTTTATTTGGTAAAGTTTTGCTCACCCAGCTGTAGTTTATGTGGCAAGGTTGTGCTCACACAGCTGCAATCTATGTGCTAAAGTTATACCCACCCAGCTGCAGTCTATGTGGTAACTTTATGCCCACACAGCTGCAGTTTATGTGGTAAAGTTATGCCCACACAGCTGCAGTCTACATGTTAAGGTTTTGCCCACACAGCTGCAGTCTATGTGGTAAAGCTGTGCCCACACAGCTGCAGTCGATGTGATATAGTTGTGCCCACACAGCTGCAGTCTATGTGGTAAAGCTGTGCACACACAGCTGCAGTCCATGTGTTAAAGTTGTGCCCACACAGCTGGAGATTATGTGGTGAAGTTGTGCCCACACAGCAGCAGTCTTTGTGGTAAATCTGTACCCACACAGCTGGAGATTATCTGGTGAAGTTGTGCCCACACAGCTGCAGTCTATGTGGTAAAGTTGTGCCCAAATGCTGCAGTCTATCTGGTAAAGTAGTGCACAAACAGTTGCTGTCTACGTGGTAAAGATGTGCTCACACAGCTGCAGTCCATATGGTAAAGCTGTGCACTCCCTGCTGCAGTCTATGTGGTAAAACTGTGCCCACACAGCTGCAGTCTATGTGGTAAAGCTGTGCCCACACAGCTGCTGTCTATGTGTTAAAGTTGTGCCCACACAGCTGCAGTATATTTGGTAAAGTTGTGCCCACACAGCTGCAGTCTATGTGGTTAATTTGTGCCCAAACAGCTGCAGTCTATATGGTAACGTTGTGCCCACACATCTGCAGTCTATGTGATAAAGCTGTCCCCACACAGCTGCAGACTATGTGCTAAAGTTGTGCCACGCAGCTGCAGTTTATGTGGTAAAACTGTGCCCTCACAGCTGCAGTCTATGTGGTAATGTTATGCCCACATAGCTGCATTCTATATGGTAATCATAGGACCACACAGCTGCAGTCTATGTGCTAAATGTGTGCCCACACAGCTGCAGTCAATGTGCTAAAGTTGTGCCCACACGGCAGCAGTCTATGTGGTAAAGTTGTGCCAACACAGCTGCAGTCTATATGGTAAAGTTGTGCCCACACAGCTGCAGTCTATGTGGTAAAGGTGTGCCCACACAGCTGCAGTCTATGTGGTAAAGTTCTGCCCTCACAGCTGCAGTCTATATGGTACAGTTGTGCCCACAAAGCTGCAGTTTATGTGTTAATTTTGTACCCACACAGCTGCAGTCTCTGTGGTAAAGTTGTGCCCACACAGCTGCAGTCTATGTGGTAATGTTGTGCCCACACAGCTGCAGTCCATGTGTTAAAGGTGTGCACACACAGCTGGAGATTATGTGGTGAAGTTGTGCCCACACAGCAGCAGTCTTTGTGGTAAATCTGTACCCACACAGCTGCAATCTATGTGTTAAAGTTGTGCCCACACAGCTGCAGTATATGTGGTAAAGTTTTGCCCACACAGCTGCAGTCCATGTGGTTAATTTGTGCCCAAACAGCTACAGTCTACATGGTAACGTTGTGTCCACACATCTGCAGTCTATGTGATAAAGCTGTGCCCAAACAGCTGCAGACTATGTGCTAAGGCTGTGCTCACACAGCTGCAGTTTATGTGGTAAGTTGTGCCCACATAGCTGCATTCTATATGGTGAACATAGGACCACACAGCTGCAGTATATGTGCTAAATGTGTGCCCACACAGCTGCACTCAATGTGGTAAAGTTGTGCCCACACAGCAGCAGTCAGTGTGGTAAAGTTGTGCCCACACAGCTGCAGTCTATGTGCTAATGTTGTGCCCACACAGCTGCAGTCCATGTGCTAAGGTTGTGCTCACACAGCTGCAGTCTCTGTGGTAACGTTAAGCCCACACAGCTGCTGTTTATGTGGTAAAGTTGTGCCCAAACAACTGCAGTTTTTGTGGTAAAGTTGTGCCCACACAGCTGCAGTCTATGTGGTAAAGTTGTGCCCACACAGCAGCAGGCTATATGGTACAGTTGTGCCCAAACAACTGCAGTCTATGTGGTAAGGTTGTACCCACACAGCTGCAGTCTATGTGCTAAAGTTGTGCCCACACAGCTGCATTTTATGTGCTAAAGTTTTGCTCATACAGCTGCAATCTATGTGCCAAATTTGTACCCACCCAGCTGCAGTCTCTGTGATAACTTTATGCCCAGACAGCTGCTGTTTATGTGGTAAAGATGTGCCCACAGAGCTGCGGTCTATGTGGTAAACCTGTGCCCACACAGCTGCAGACTATGTGGTAAAGGTGTGCCCACACAGCTGCAGTCTATGTGGTAAAGTTGTGCCCACACAGCTGCAGTTTATGTGGTAAAGTTGTGCCCAAACAACTGCAGTCTATGTGGTACAGTTGTGCCCACACAGTTGCATTTTTTGTGCTAAAGTTGTGCTCATACAGCTGCAATCTATTAGCTAAAGTTGTACCCACACAGCTGCAGTCTCTGTGGTAACTTTATGCCCACACAGCTGCTGTTTATGTGGTAAGGTTGTGCCCAAACAACTGCAGTCTATGTGGTAAAGTTGTGCCCACACAGCTGTAGTCTATGTGGTAAACCTGTGCCCACACAGCTGCAGACTATGTGATAAAGCTGTGCCCACACAGCTGCTGTCTATGTGTTAAAGTTGTGCCCACACAGCGGCAGTCTATATGGTAAAGTTGTGCCCACACAGCAGCAGTCTATGTGGTAAAGTTGTGCCCACACAGCTGCTGTCTATGTGGTAACTTTATGCCCAGACAGCTGCTGTTTTTTTATGTGCTAAAGTTGTGCCCACACAGCTGCGGTCTATGTGGTAAACCTGTGCCCACACAGCTGCAGTTTATGTGGTAAAGTTGTGCCCACACAGCTGCAGACTATGTGGTAAGGTTATGCCCACACAGCTGCAGTCTATGTGGTAAGTTGTGCCCACACAGCTGGAGATTATGTGGTGAAGTTGTGCCCACACAGCTGCAGTCTATGTGGTATATTCGTGCCCACACAGCTGCTGTCTATGTGTTAAAGTTGTGCTCAAACAGCTGCAGTCTATATGGTAACGTTGTGCCCACACAGCTGCAGTCTATGTGATAAAGCTGTCCCCACACAGCTGCAGACTATGTGCTAAAGTTGTGCCCACACAGCTGCATTTTATGTGCTAAAGTTGTGCTCATACAGCTGCAATCTATGTGCCAAAGTCGTACCCACCCAGCTGCAGTCTCTGTGGTAACTTTATGCCCAGACAGCTGCTGTTTATGTGGTAAAGTTGTGCACACACAGCTGCGGTCTATGTGGTAAACCTGTGCCCACACAGCTGCAGACTATGTGCTAAAGTTGTGCCCACACAGCTGCAGTTTATGTGGTAAAGTTGTGCCCACACAGCTGCAGTCTATGTGGTAAAGTTGTGCCCAAACAACTGCAGTCTATGTGGTAAAGTTGTGCCCACACAGTTGCATTTTTTGTGCTAAAGTTGTGCTCATACAGCTGCAGTCTTTGTGGTAAAGCTGTGCCCGCAGAGCTGCAGTCTATCTGGGAATGTTGTGCCCACACACCTGCAGACTATGTGGTAAAGTTGTGCCCACACAGCTGGAGTTTATGTGGTGATGTTCTGCCCACACAGCTGAGGTCTATGTGGTAAAGTTGTGCCCACACAGCTGCAGTCTATGTGGTAAAGTTGTGCTCACACAGCTGCAGACTATGTGGTAAAATTGTGCCCACACAGCTGCAGTCTATGTGGTAAAGTTGTGCCCACACAGCTGCAGTCTATATGGTAAAGATGTGCCCACACAGCTGCGGTCTATGTGGTAAAGTTGTGCCCATACATCTGCAGTCTATGTGGTAAATCTGTGTCTACACAGCTGCAGTCTATGTTGTAAATTTGAGCCCTAAAAGCTGCAATCTATGTGGTAAAGATGTGCCCAAACAGTAGAAGTCTTTGTGGTAAACCTTTGCTCACACAGCTACAGTTTATGTTTTAACGTTCTGCCCATGCACCTGCAGTTTATGTGGTAAAGGTGTGCCCACACAGCTGCAGTCTATGTGTTAAACGTGTGCCCATACAGCCGCAGTCTATGTGGCAAAGTTGTGCCCACACAGCTGCAGTCTATGTGTTAAACATGTGCCCACACAGCTGCAGTCTTTGTGGTAAAGCTGTGCCCGCAGAGCTGCAGTCTATCTGGGAATGTTGTGCCCACACACCTGCAGACTATGTGGTAAAGTTGTGCCCACACAGCTGGAGATTATGTGGTGATGTTCTGCCCACACAGCTGCAGTCTATGTGGTAAAGTTGTGCCCACACAGCTGCAGTCTATGTGGTAAAACTGTACTCACACAGCTGCAGTCTATATGGTAAAGTTGTGCCCACACAGCTGCAGTCTATGTGGTAAAGTTGTGCCCACACAGCTGCAGCCTATGTGGTAAGGTTTTGCCCACACAGCTGCAGTCTATGTGGTATAGTTGTGCCCACACAGCTGCAGTCTATGTCGTAAAGTTGTGCCCACACAGCTACAGTTTATGTGTTAAAGTTCTGCCCATGCAGCTGCAGTCTATGTGGCAACTTTGTGCCCACACAGCTTCGGTTTATGTGGCAAAGGTGTGCCCACACAGCTGCAGTTTATGTGGTAAAGTTGTTCCCACAAATCTGCAGTCTGTGTGGTAAAGTTGTGCTCACCCAGCTGCAGTCTATGTGGTAAATTTGTACCCACACAGCTGCAGTCGATATGGTAAAGTTGTGCACATACAGCTGCAGTCTATGTGGTAAGGTTGTGCCCACGCAGCTGCAATCTATATGGTAAGATTGTGCCCACACAGCAGCAGTCTATTTGGTAATGCTGTGCCCACACAGCTGCAATCTATATGGTAAAGTTATACTCACACAGCTGCAGTCGAAATGGTAAAGATGTGCTCAAACAACTTCAGTCCATATGGTAAAGCTGTGCCCACACAGCTTCAGTCTATGTGGTAAAGTTGTGCCCACACAGCTTCAGTCTATATGGTAAAGTTGTGCCCACTCAGCTGCAGCCTATGTGGTAAAGTTGTGCCCACAGAGCTGCAGTCCATGTGGTAACTATAAGCCCACACAGCTGCAGTCTATATGGACAAATTGTGCCCACACAGCTGCAGTTTATATGGCAAAGACTGGTCCACACATCTGCAGTCTATGTGGTAAAGTTATGCCCGCACTACTGCAGGCTCTATGGTAAGGATAAGCCCACACAGCTACAGTCTATATGGTAAACTTGTGCCCACACTGCTGCAGTCTATGTGGTAAATCTGTGCTCTCACATCTGCAGTCTATATGGTAAAGTTGTGCCCACACAGCTGCAGTCTATGTGGTAAATCTGTGCTCTCACACCTGCAGTCTATATGGTAAAGTTGTGCCGACACAGCTGCAGTCTATGTGGTAAAGTTGTGCTCACACAACTGCAGTATATATGATAAACATACGTCCACACAGCTGCAGTCTATGTGGTAAATCTGTGCTCACACATCTGCAGTCTATATGGTAAAGTGCCCACACAGATGCAGTCAATGTGATAATGTTGTGCCCACACAGCTGCAGTCTATGTGGTAATGTTGTGACCACACAGCTGCAGTCTATGTGGTAATGTTGTGACCACACAGCTGCAATCTATGTGGGAATGGTGTGGCCACACAATTGCAGTCCATATGGTAAAGTTGTGCCCACACAGTTGCAGTCTATGTGTTAAAGTTGTGCCCACACAGCTGCTGTCTATGTGGTAAAGTTGTGCCCACACAGCTGCAGTCTAATTGTTAAAGGTGTGCCCACACACATGCCTTATATGTGGTAAAGCTGTGTCCGCAGAGCTGCTGTCTATCTGGTAAAATTGTGCGAACACACCTGCAGTCTATGTGGTAAAGTTGTGCCCACACATCTGCAGTCTATGTGGTAAAGCTGTGCCTGCACAGCTGCAGTCTATGTGGTAACGTTATGCCTACACAGCTGCAGTCTATGTGGTAAAGTTGTGCCCACACAGCTGCAGTCTTTGTGGTAAAGCTGTGCCCGCAGAGCTGCAGTCTATCTGGGAATGTTGTGCTCACACACCTGCAGACTATGTGGTAAAGTTGTGCACACACAGCTGCGGTCTATGTGGTAAACCTGTGCCCACACAGCTGCAGACTATGTGCTAAAGTTGTGCCCACACAGCTGCAGTTTATGTGGTAAAGTTGTGCCCACACAGCTGCAGTCTATGTGGTAAAGTTGTGCCCAAACAACTGCAGTCTATGTGGTAAAGTTGTGCCCACACAGTTGCATTTTTTGTGCTAAAGTTGTGCTCATACAGCTGCAGTCTTTGTGGTAAAGCTGTGCCCGCAGAGCTGCAGTCTATCTGGGAATGTTGTGCCCACACACCTGCAGACTATGTGGTAAAGTTGTGCCCACACAGCTGGAGTTTATGTGGTGATGTTCTGCCCACACAGCTGAGGTCTATGTGGTAAAGTTGTGCCCACACAGCTGCAGTCTATGTGGTAAAGTTGTGCTCACACAGCTGCAGACTATGTGGTAAAATTGTGCCCACACAGCTGCAGTCTATGTGGTAAAGTTGTGCCCACACAGCTGCAGTCTATATGGTAAAGATGTGCCCACACAGCTGCGGTCTATGTGGTAAAGTTGTGCCCATACATCTGCAGTCTATGTGGTAAATCTGTGTCTACACAGCTGCAGTCTATGTTGTAAATTTGAGCCCTAAAAGCTGCAATCTATGTGGTAAAGATGTGCCCAAACAGTAGAAGTCTTTGTGGTAAACCTTTGCTCACACAGCTACAGTTTATGTTTTAACGTTCTGCCCATGCACCTGCAGTTTATGTGGTAAAGGTGTGCCCACACAGCTGCAGTCTATGTGTTAAACGTGTGCCCATACAGCCGCAGTCTATGTGGCAAAGTTGTGCCCACACAGCTGCAGTCTATGTGTTAAACATGTGCCCACACAGCTGCAGTCTTTGTGGTAAAGCTGTGCCCGCAGAGCTGCAGTCTATCTGGGAATGTTGTGCCCACACACCTGCAGACTATGTGGTAAAGTTGTGCCCACACAGCTGGAGATTATGTGGTGATGTTCTGCCCACACAGCTGCAGTCTATGTGGTAAAGTTGTGCCCACACAGCTGCAGTCTATGTGGTAAAACTGTACTCACACAGCTGCAGTCTATATGGTAAAGTTGTGCCCACACAGCTGCAGTCTATGTGGTAAAGTTGTGCCCACACAGCTGCAGCCTATGTGGTAAGGTTTTGCCCACACAGCTGCAGTCTATGTGGTATAGTTGTGCCCACACAGCTGCAGTCTATGTCGTAAAGTTGTGCCCACACAGCTACAGTTTATGTGTTAAAGTTCTGCCCATGCAGCTGCAGTCTATGTGGCAACTTTGTGCCCACACAGCTTCGGTTTATGTGGCAAAGGTGTGCCCACACAGCTGCAGTTTATGTGGTAAAGTTGTTCCCACAAATCTGCAGTCTGTGTGGTAAAGTTGTGCTCACCCAGCTGCAGTCTATGTGGTAAATTTGTACCCACACAGCTGCAGTCGATATGGTAAAGTTGTGCACATACAGCTGCAGTCTATGTGGTAAGGTTGTGCCCACGCAGCTGCAATCTATATGGTAAGATTGTGCCCACACAGCAGCAGTCTATTTGGTAATGCTGTGCCCACACAGCTGCAATCTATATGGTAAAGTTATACTCACACAGCTGCAGTCGAAATGGTAAAGATGTGCTCAAACAACTTCAGTCCATATGGTAAAGCTGTGCCCACACAGCTTCAGTCTATGTGGTAAAGTTGTGCCCACACAGCTTCAGTCTATATGGTAAAGTTGTGCCCACTCAGCTGCAGCCTATGTGGTAAAGTTGTGCCCACAGAGCTGCAGTCCATGTGGTAACTATAAGCCCACACAGCTGCAGTCTATATGGACAAATTGTGCCCACACAGCTGCAGTTTATATGGCAAAGACTGGTCCACACATCTGCAGTCTATGTGGTAAAGTTATGCCCGCACTACTGCAGGCTCTATGGTAAGGATAAGCCCACACAGCTACAGTCTATATGGTAAACTTGTGCCCACACTGCTGCAGTCTATGTGGTAAATCTGTGCTCTCACATCTGCAGTCTATATGGTAAAGTTGTGCCCACACAGCTGCAGTCTATGTGGTAAATCTGTGCTCTCACACCTGCAGTCTATATGGTAAAGTTGTGCCGACACAGCTGCAGTCTATGTGGTAAAGTTGTGCTCACACAACTGCAGTATATATGATAAACATACGTCCACACAGCTGCAGTCTATGTGGTAAATCTGTGCTCACACATCTGCAGTCTATATGGTAAAGTGCCCACACAGATGCAGTCAATGTGATAATGTTGTGCCCACACAGCTGCAGTCTATGTGGTAATGTTGTGACCACACAGCTGCAGTCTATGTGGTAATGTTGTGACCACACAGCTGCAATCTATGTGGGAATGGTGTGGCCACACAATTGCAGTCCATATGGTAAAGTTGTGCCCACACAGTTGCAGTCTATGTGTTAAAGTTGTGCCCACACAGCTGCTGTCTATGTGGTAAAGTTGTGCCCACACAGCTGCAGTCTAATTGTTAAAGGTGTGCCCACACACATGCCTTATATGTGGTAAAGCTGTGTCCGCAGAGCTGCTGTCTATCTGGTAAAATTGTGCGAACACACCTGCAGTCTATGTGGTAAAGTTGTGCCCACACATCTGCAGTCTATGTGGTAAAGCTGTGCCTGCACAGCTGCAGTCTATGTGGTAACGTTATGCCTACACAGCTGCAGTCTATGTGGTAAAGTTGTGCCCACACAGCTGCAGTCTTTGTGGTAAAGCTGTGCCCGCAGAGCTGCAGTCTATCTGGGAATGTTGTGCTCACACACCTGCAGACTATGTGGTAAAGTTGTGCACACACAGCTGCGGTCTATGTGGTAAACCTGTGCCCACACAGCTGCAGACTATGTGCTAAAGTTGTGCCCACACAGCTGCAGTTTATGTGGTAAAGTTGTGCCCACACAGCTGCAGTCTATGTGGTAAAGTTGTGCCCAAACAACTGCAGTCTATGTGGTAAAGTTGTGCCCACACAGTTGCATTTTTTGTGCTAAAGTTGTGCTCATACAGCTGCAGTCTTTGTGGTAAAGCTGTGCCCGCAGAGCTGCAGTCTATCTGGGAATGTTGTGCCCACACACCTGCAGACTATGTGGTAAAGTTGTGCCCACACAGCTGGAGATTATGTGGTGATGTTCTGCCCACACAGCTGCAGTCTATGTGGTAAAGTTGTGCCCACACAGCTGCAGTCTATGTGGTAAAACTGTACTCACACAGCTGCAGTCTATATGGTAAAGTTGTGCCCACACAGCTGCAGCCTATGTGGTAAGGTTTTGCCCACACAGCTGCAGTCTATGTGGTATAGTTGTGCCCACACAGCTGCAGTCTATGTCGTAAAGTTGTGCCCACACAGCTACAGTTTATGTGTTAAAGTTCTGCCCATGCAGCTGCAGTCTATGTGGCAACTTTGTGCCCACACAGCTTCGGTTTATGTGGCAAAGGTGTGCCCACACAGCTGCAGTTTATGTGGTAAAGTTGTTCCCACAAATCTGCAGTCTGTGTGGTAAAGTTGTGCTCACCCAGCTGCAGTCTATGTGGTAAATTTGTACCCACACAGCTGCAGTCGATATGGTAAAGTTGTGCACATACAGCTGCAGTCTATGTGGTAAGGTTGTGCCCACGCAGCTGCAATCTATATGGTAAGATTGTGCCCACACAGCAGCAGTCTATTTGGTAATGCTGTGCCCACACAGCTGCAATCTATATGGTAAAGTTATACTCACACAGCTGCAGTCGAAATGGTAAAGATGTGCTCAAACAACTTCAGTCCATATGGTAAAGCTGTGCCCACACAGCTTCAGTCTATGTGGTAAAGTTGTGCCCACACAGCTTCAGTCTATATGGTAAAGTTGTGCCCACTCAGCTGCAGCCTATGTGGTAAAGTTGTGCCCACAGAGCTGCAGTCCATGTGGTAACTATAAGCCCACACAGCTGCAGTCTATATGGACAAATTGTGCCCACACAGCTGCAGTTTATATGGCAAAGACTGGTCCACACATCTGCAGTCTATGTGGTAAAGTTATGCCCGCACTACTGCAGGCTCTATGGTAAGGATAAGCCCACACAGCTACAGTCTATATGGTAAACTTGTGCCCACACTGCTGCAGTCTATGTGGTAAATCTGTGCTCTCACATCTGCAGTCTATATGGTAAAGTTGTGCCCACACAGCTGCAGTCTATGTGGTAAATCTGTGCTCTCACACCTGCAGTCTATATGGTAAAGTTGTGCCGACACAGCTGCAGTCTATGTGGTAAAGTTGTGCTCACACAACTGCAGTATATATGATAAACATACGTCCACACAGCTGCAGTCTATGTGGTAAATCTGTGCTCACACATCTGCAGTCTATATGGTAAAGTGCCCACACAGATGCAGTCAATGTGATAATGTTGTGCCCACACAGCTGCAGTCTATGTGGTAATGTTGTGACCACACAGCTGCAGTCTATGTGGTAATGTTGTGACCACACAGCTGCAATCTATGTGGGAATGGTGTGGCCACACAATTGCAGTCCATATGGTAAAGTTGTGCCCACACAGTTGCAGTCTATGTGTTAAAGTTGTGCCCACACAGCTGCTGTCTATGTGGTAAAGTTGTGCCCACACAGCTGCAGTCTAATTGTTAAAGGTGTGCCCACACACATGCCTTATATGTGGTAAAGCTGTGTCCGCAGAGCTGCTGTCTATCTGGTAAAATTGTGCGAACACACCTGCAGTCTATGTGGTAAAGTTGTGCCCACACATCTGCAGTCTATGTGGTAAAGCTGTGCCTGCACAGCTGCAGTCTATGTGGTAACGTTATGCCTACACAGCTGCAGTCTATGTGGTAAAGTTGTGCCCACACAGCTGCAGTCTTTGTGGTAAAGCTGTGCCCGCAGAGCTGCAGTCTATCTGGGAATGTTGTGCTCACACACCTGCAGACTATGTGGTAAAGTTGTGCCCACACAGCTGGAGATTATGTGGTGATGTTCTGCCCACACAGCTGCAGTCTATGTGGTAAAGTTGTGCTCACACAGCTGCAGTCTATGTGGTAAAGTTGTGCCCACACAGCTTCAGTTTATGTGGTAAAGTTGTGCTCACACGGCTGCAGTCTATTTGGCAAAGTCTTGCCGACACAGCTGCAGTTTATTTGGTAAAGTTTTGCTCACCCAGCTGTAGTTTATGTGGCAAGGTTGTGCTCACACAGCTGCAATCTATGTGCTAAAGTTATACCCACCCAGCTGCAGTCTATGTGGTAACTTTATGCCCACACAGCTGCAGTTTATGTGGTAAAGTTATGCCCACACAGCTGCAGTCTACATGTTAAGGTTTTGCCCACACAGCTGCAGTCTATGTGGTAAAGCTGTGCCCACACAGCTGCAGTCGATGTGATATAGTTGTGCCCACACAGCTGCAGTCTATGTGGTAAAGCTGTGCACACACAGCTGCAGTCCATGTGTTAAAGTTGTGCCCACACAGCTGGAGATTATGTGGTGAAGTTGTGCCCACACAGCAGCAGTCTTTGTGGTAAATCTGTACCCACACAGCTGGAGATTATCTGGTGAAGTTGTGCCCACACAGCTGCAGTCTATGTGGTAAAGTTGTGCCCAAATGCTGCAGTCTATCTGGTAAAGTAGTGCACAAACAGTTGCTGTCTACGTGGTAAAGATGTGCTCACACAGCTGCAGTCCATATGGTAAAGCTGTGCACTCCCTGCTGCAGTCTATGTGGTAAAACTGTGCCCACACAGCTGCAGTCTATGTGGTAAAGCTGTGCCCACACAGCTGCTGTCTATGTGTTAAAGTTGTGCCCACACAGCTGCAGTATATTTGGTAAAGTTGTGCCCACACAGCTGCAGTCTATGTGGTTAATTTGTGCCCAAACAGCTGCAGTCTATATGGTAACGTTGTGCCCACACATCTGCAGTCTATGTGATAAAGCTGTCCCCACACAGCTGCAGACTATGTGCTAAAGTTGTGCCACGCAGCTGCAGTTTATGTGGTAAAACTGTGCCCTCACAGCTGCAGTCTATGTGGTAATGTTATGCCCACATAGCTGCATTCTATATGGTAATCATAGGACCACACAGCTGCAGTCTATGTGCTAAATGTGTGCCCACACAGCTGCAGTCAATGTGCTAAAGTTGTGCCCACACGGCAGCAGTCTATGTGGTAAAGTTGTGCCAACACAGCTGCAGTCTATATGGTAAAGTTGTGCCCACACAGCTGCAGTCTATGTGGTAAAGGTGTGCCCACACAGCTGCAGTCTATGTGGTAAAGTTCTGCCCTCACAGCTGCAGTCTATATGGTACAGTTGTGCCCACAAAGCTGCAGTTTATGTGTTAATTTTGTACCCACACAGCTGCAGTCTCTGTGGTAAAGTTGTGCCCACACAGCTGCAGTCTATGTGGTAATGTTGTGCCCACACAGCTGCAGTCCATGTGTTAAAGGTGTGCACACACAGCTGGAGATTATGTGGTGAAGTTGTGCCCACACAGCAGCAGTCTTTGTGGTAAATCTGTACCCACACAGCTGCAGTCTATGTGTTAAAGTTGTGCCCACACAGCTGCAGTATATGTGGTAAAGTTTTGCCCACACAGCTGCAGTCCATGTGGTTAATTTGTGCCCAAACAGCTACAGTCTACATGGTAACGTTGTGTCCACACATCTGCAGTCTATGTGATAAAGCTGTGCCCAAACAGCTGCAGACTATGTGCTAAGGCTGTGCTCACACAGCTGCAGTTTATGTGGTAAGTTGTGCCCACATAGCTGCATTCTATATGGTGAACATAGGACCACACAGCTGCAGTATATGTGCTAAATGTGTGCCCACACAGCTGCACTCAATGTGGTAAAGTTGTGCCCACACAGCAGCAGTCAGTGTGGTAAAGTTGTGCCCACACAGCTGCAGTCTATGTGCTAATGTTGTGCCCACACAGCTGCAGTCCATGTGCTAAGGTTGTGCTCACACAGCTGCAGTCTCTGTGGTAACGTTAAGCCCACACAGCTGCTGTTTATGTGGTAAAGTTGTGCCCAAACAACTGCAGTTTTTGTGGTAAAGTTGTGCCCACACAGCTGCAGTCTATGTGGTAAAGTTGTGCCCACACAGCAGCAGGCTATATGGTACAGTTGTGCCCAAACAACTGCAGTCTATGTGGTAAGGTTGTACCCACACAGCTGCAGTCTATGTGCTAAAGTTGTGCCCACACAGCTGCATTTTATGTGCTAAAGTTTTGCTCATACAGCTGCAATCTATGTGCCAAATTTGTACCCACCCAGCTGCAGTCTCTGTGATAACTTTATGCCCAGACAGCTGCTGTTTATGTGGTAAAGATGTGCCCACAGAGCTGCGGTCTATGTGGTAAACCTGTGCCCACACAGCTGCAGACTATGTGGTAAAGGTGTGCCCACACAGCTGCAGTCTATGTGGTAAAGTTGTGCCCACACAGCTGCAGTTTATGTGGTAAAGTTGTGCCCAAACAACTGCAGTCTATGTGGTACAGTTGTGCCCACACAGTTGCATTTTTTGTGCTAAAGTTGTGCTCATACAGCTGCAATCTATTAGCTAAAGTTGTACCCACACAGCTGCAGTCTCTGTGGTAACTTTATGCCCACACAGCTGCTGTTTATGTGGTAAGGTTGTGCCCAAACAACTGCAGTCTATGTGGTAAAGTTGTGCCCACACAGCTGTAGTCTATGTGGTAAACCTGTGCCCACACAGCTGCAGACTATGTGATAAAGCTGTGCCCACACAGCTGCTGTCTATGTGTTAAAGTTGTGCCCACACAGCGGCAGTCTATATGGTAAAGTTGTGCCCACACAGCAGCAGTCTATGTGGTAAAGTTGTGCCCACACAGCTGCTGTCTATGTGGTAACTTTATGCCCAGACAGCTGCTGTTTTTTTATGTGCTAAAGTTGTGCCCACACAGCTGCGGTCTATGTGGTAAACCTGTGCCCACACAGCTGCAGTTTATGTGGTAAAGTTGTGCCCACACAGCTGCAGACTATGTGGTAAGGTTATGCCCACACAGCTGCAGTCTATGTGGTAAGTTGTGCCCACACAGCTGGAGATTATGTGGTGAAGTTGTGCCCACACAGCTGCAGTCTATGTGGTATATTCGTGCCCACACAGCTGCTGTCTATGTGTTAAAGTTGTGCTCAAACAGCTGCAGTCTATATGGTAACGTTGTGCCCACACAGCTGCAGTCTATGTGATAAAGCTGTCCCCACACAGCTGCAGACTATGTGCTAAAGTTGTGCCCACACAGCTGCATTTTATGTGCTAAAGTTGTGCTCATACAGCTGCAATCTATGTGCCAAAGTCGTACCCACCCAGCTGCAGTCTCTGTGGTAACTTTATGCCCAGACAGCTGCTGTTTATGTGGTAAAGTTGTGCACACACAGCTGCGGTCTATGTGGTAAACCTGTGCCCACACAGCTGCAGACTATGTGCTAAAGTTGTGCCCACACAGCTGCAGTTTATGTGGTAAAGTTGTGCCCACACAGCTGCAGTCTATGTGGTAAAGTTGTGCCCAAACAACTGCAGTCTATGTGGTAAAGTTGTGCCCACACAGTTGCATTTTTTGTGCTAAAGTTGTGCTCATACAGCTGCAGTCTTTGTGGTAAAGCTGTGCCCGCAGAGCTGCAGTCTATCTGGGAATGTTGTGCCCACACACCTGCAGACTATGTGGTAAAGTTGTGCCCACACAGCTGGAGTTTATGTGGTGATGTTCTGCCCACACAGCTGAGGTCTATGTGGTAAAGTTGTGCCCACACAGCTGCAGTCTATGTGGTAAAGTTGTGCTCACACAGCTGCAGACTATGTGGTAAAATTGTGCCCACACAGCTGCAGTCTATGTGGTAAAGTTGTGCTCACACGGCAGCAGTCTATTTGGCAAAGTCTTGCCGACACAGCTGCAGTTTATTTGGTAAAGTTTTGCTCACCCAGCTGCAGTTTATGTGGCAAGGTTGTGCTCACACAGCTGCAGTCAATGTGGTAACTTTGTGCCCAGACAGCTGCTGTTTATGTGGTAAAGTTGTGCCCACACAGCTGCAGACTATATGGTAAGGTTATGCCCACACAGCTGCAGTTTATGTGGTAAAGTTGTGCCCACACAGCTGCAGACTATGTGGTAAGGTTATGCCCACACAGCTGCAGTCTATGTGGTAAGTTGTGCCCACACAGCTGGAGATTATGTGGTGAAGTTGTGCCCACACAGCTGCAGTCTATGTGGTATATTCGTGCCCACACAGCTGCTGTCTATGTGTTAAAGTTGTGCCCAAACAGCTGCAGTCTATATGGTAACGTTGTGCCCACACAGCTGCAGTCTATGTGATAAAGCTGTCCCCACACAGCTGCAGACTATGTGCTAAAGTTGTGCCCACACAGCTGCATTTTATGTGCTAAATTTGTGCTCATACAGCTGCAATCTATGTGCCAAAGTTGTACCCACCCAGCTGCAGTCTCTGTGGTAACTTTATGCCCAGACAGCTGCTGTTTATGTGGTAAAGTTGTGCCCACACAGCTGCGGTCTATGTGGTAAACCTGTGCCCACACAGCTGCAGACTATGTGCTAAAGTTGTGCCCACACAGCTGCAGTTTATGTGGTAAAGTTGTGCCCACACAGCTGCAGTCTATGTAGTAAAGTTGTGCCCAAACAACTGCAGTCTATGTGGTAAAGTTGTGCCCACACAGTTGCATTTTTTGTGCTAAAGTTGTGCTCATACAGCTGCAGTCTTTGTGGTAAAGCTGTGCCCGCAGAGCTGCAGTCTATCTGGGAATGTTGTGCCCACACACCTGCAGACTATGTGGTAAAGTTGTGCCCACACAGCTGGAGATTATGTGGTGATGTTCTGCCCACACAGCTGAGGTCTATGTGGTAAAGTTGTGCCCACACAGCTGTAGTCTATGTGCTTATGTTGTGCCCACACAGCTGCAGTCTATGTGCTTATGTTGTGCCCACACAGCTGCAGTCTATGTGCTTATGTTGTGCCCACACAGCTGCAGTCTATGTGCTTATGTTGTGCCCACACAGCTGCAATCTATGTGGTAAAGCTGAGCCAATAAACATGCAGTCTATGTGGTAAAGTTGTGCTCACACAGCTGCAGTCTATGTGGTAAAGTTGTGCCCACACAGCTGCAGTCTATGTGCTAAAGTTGTGCCCACACAGCTGCAGTCTATGTGCTAAAGTTGTGCCCACACAGCTGCATTTTATGTGCTAAAGGTGTGCTCATACAGCTGCAATCTATGTGCCAAAGTTGTACCCACCCAGCTGCAGTCTCTGTGGTAACTTTATGCCCAGACAGCTGCTGTTTTTTTATGTGCTAAAGCTGTGCCCACACAGCTGCAGACTATGTGCTAATGTTGTGCCCATACAGCTGCCGTCTACGTGCTAAAGTTGTGCCCACACAGCAGCAGGCTATATGGTACAGTTGTGCCCACACAGCTGCAGTCTATGTGGTAAAGTTGTGCCCAAACAACTGCAGTCTATGTGGTAAAGTTGTGCCCACACAGCTGTAGTCTATGTGGTAAACCTGTGCCCACACAGCTGCAGACTATATGGTACAGTTGTGCCCAAACAACTGCAGTCTATGTGGTAAGTTTGTACCCACACAGCTGCAGTCTATGTGCTAAAGTTGTGCCCACACAGCTGCATTTTATGTGCTAAAGTTGTGCTCATACAGCTGCAATCTATGTGCCAAATTTGTACCCACCCAGCTGCAGTCTCTGTGATAACTTTATGCCCAGACAGCTGCTGTTTATGTGGTAAAGATGTGCCCACACAGCTGCGGTCTATGTGGTAAACCTGTGCCCACACAGCTGCAGTTTATGTGGTAAAGGTGTGCCCACACAGCTGCAGTTTATGTGGTAAAGTTGTGCCCACACAGCTGCAGTCTATGTGGTAAAGTTGTGCCCACACAGCTGCAGTTTATGTGGTAAAGTTGTGCCCACACAGCTGCAGTCTATGTGGTAAAGTTGTGCCCACACAGTTGCATTTTTTGTGCTAAAGTTGTGCTCATACAGCTGCAATCTATGTGCCAAAGTTGTACCCACACAGCTGCAGTCTCTGTGGTAACTTTATGCCCACATAGCTTCTGTTTATGTGGTAAAGTTGTGCCCAAAAAACTGAAGTCTATATGGTAAAGTTGTGCCCACACAGCTGCAGTCTATGTGCTAAAGTTGTGCCCACACAGCTGCAGTCTATGTGCTAATGTTGTGCCCACACAGCTGCAGTCGACATGCTAAAGTTGTGCTCATACAGCTGCAATCTATGTGCTAAAGATGTGCCTACACAGCTGCAGTCTATGTGGGAAAGTTGTGCCCACACAGCTACAGTCTAAATGGTACAGTTGTGCCCACACAGCTGCAGTTCATGTGCTAAAGTTGTGCTCATACAGCTGCAGTCTATGTGGTAAAGTTGTGCCCTCACAGCTGCAGTCGATATGCTACAGTTGTGCCCACAAAGCTGCAGTTTATGTGTTAATTTTGTACCCACACAGCTGCAGTCTATGTGGTAAAGTTGTGCCCACACAGCTGCAGTCTATGTGCTAATGTTGTGCACACACAGCTGCAGTCCATGTGTTAAAGGTGTGCCCACACAGCTGGAGATTATGTGGTGAAGTTGTGCCCACACAGCTGCAGTCTATGTGCTAATGTTGTGCACACACAGCTGCAGTCCATGTGTTAAAGGTGTGCCCACACAGCTGGAGATTATGTGGTGAAGTTGTGCCCACACAGCAGCAGTCTTTGTGGTAAATCTGTACCCACACAGCTGCAGTCAATGTGGTAACGTTGTGCCCGAATGCTGCAGTCCATCTGGTAAAGCAGTGCACAAACAGTTGCTATCTACGTGGTAAATGTGCTAATGTTGTGCCCACACAGCTGCAGACTATGTGCTAAAGTTGTGCCACGCAGCTCCAGTTTTTGTGGTAAAGTTGTGCCCTCACAGCTGCAGTCTATGTGGTAAAGTTGAGCCCACATAGCTGCATTCTATATGGTAAACATAGTACCACACTGATGCAGTCTATGTGCTAAATGTGTGCCCACACAGCTGCAGTCAATGTGGTAAAGTTGTGCCCACACGGCAGCAGTCAATGTGGTAAAGTTGTGCCCACACGGCAGCAGTCTATGTGGTAAAGTTGTGCCCACACAGCTGCAGTCTATGTGGTAAAGTTGTGCCCTCACAGCTGCAGTCTATATGGTACAGTTGTGCCCACAAAGCTGCTGTTTATGTGTTAATTTTGTACCCACACAGCTGCAGTCTATGTGGTAAATTTGTGCCCACACAGCTGCAGTCTATGTGCTAATGTTCTGCCCACACAGCTGCAGTCTATGTGCTAATGTTGTGCCCACACAGCTGCAGTCCATGTGTTAAAAGTGTGCACACACAGCTGGAGATTATGTGGTGAAGTTGTGCCCACACAGCAGCAGTCTTTGTGGTAAAGTTGTGCCCAAATGCTGCAGTCTATGTGGTAAAGATGTTCTCACACAGCTGCAGTCTATGTGGTAAAGTTGTGCCCACACAGCTGCAGTCTATATGGTTAAGTTGTGCCCACACAGCTGTAGTTGATGTGCTAAAGTTCTGCTCACACAGCTGCAGACTATGTGGTACATTTGTGCCCACACAGCTGCAGTCTGTGTGATAAAGTTGTGCCCACACAGCTGCAGACTATGTGCTAAGGTTGTGCTCACACAGCTGCAGTCTCTGTGGTAACGTTAAGCCCACACAGCTGCTGTTTATGTGGTAAAGTTGTGCCCACACAACCTCAGTTTTTGTGGTAAAGTTGTGCCCACACAGCTGCAGTCTATGTGGTAAAGTTGTGCCCACACAGCAGCAGGCTATATGGTACAGTTGTGCCCAAACAACTGCAGTCTATGTGGTAAGGTTGTGCCCACACAGCTGCAGTCTATGTGGTAAAGTTGTGCCCACACAGCAGCAGGCTATATGGTACAGTTGTGCCCAAACAACTGCAGTCTATATGCTAAAGTTGTGCCCACACAGCTGCATTTTATGTGCTAAAGTTGTGCTCATACAGCTGCAATCTATGTGCCAAAGTTGTACCCACCCAGCTGCAGTCTCTGTGATAACATTATGCCCAGACAGCTGCTGTTTATGTGGTAAAGTTGTGCCCACACAGCTGCGGTCTATGTGGTAAACCTGTGCCCACACAGCTGCAGACTATGTGGTAAAGTTGTGCCCACACAGCTGCAGTTTATGTGGTAAAGTTGTGCCCACACAGCTGCAGTCTATGTGGTAAAGTTGTGCCCACACAGCTGCAGTCTATGTGCTTATGTTGTGCCCACACAGCTGCAGACTATGTGCTAAAGTTGTGCCACGCAGCTGCAGTTTATGTGGTAAAGTTGTGCCCTCACAGCTGCAGTCTATGTGGTAAAGTTGAGCCCACATAGCTGCATTCTATATGGTAAACATAGTACCACACAGATGCAGTCTATGTGCTAAATGTGTGCCCACACAGCTGCAGTCAATGTGGTAAAGTTGTGCCCACACGGCAGCAGTCAATGTGGTAAAGTTGTGCCCACACGGCAGCAGTCTATGTGGTAAAGTTGTGCCAACACAGCTGCAGTCTATGTGGTAAAGTTGTGCCCTCACAGCTGCAGTCTATATGGTACAGTTGTGCCCACAAAGCTGCTGTTTATGTGTTAATTTTGTACCCACACAGCTGCAGTCTATGTGGTAAATTTGTGCCCACACAGCTGCAGTCTATGTGCTAATGTTCTGCCCACACAGCTGCAGTCTATGTGCTAATGTTGTGCCCACACAGCTGCAGTCCATGTGTTAAAAGTGTGCACACACAGCTGGAGATTATGTGGTGAAGTTGTGCCCACACAGCAGCAGTCTTTGTGGTAAAGTTGTGCCCAAATGCTGCAGTCTATGTGGTAAAGATGTTCTCACACAGCTGCAGTCTATGTGGTAAAGTTGTGCCCACACAGCTGCAGTCTATATGGTTAAGTTGTGCCCACACAGCTGTAGTTGATGTGCTAAAGTTCTGCTCACACAGCTGCAGACTATGTGGTACATTTGTGCCCACACAGCTGCAGTCTATGTGATAAAGTTGTGCCCACACAGCTGCAGTCTATGTGCTAAGGTTGTGCCCACACAGCTACAGTCTAAATGGTACAGTTGAGCCCGCACAGCTGCAGTTATGTGCTAAAGCTGTGCTCATACAGCAGCAGTCTATGTGGTAAAGTTGTGCCCTCACAGCTGCAGTCGATATGCTACAGTTGTGCCCACAAAGCTGCAGTTTATGTGTTAATTTTGTACCTACACAGCTGCAGTCTATGTGGTAAAGTTGTGCACACACAGCTGCAGTCCATGTGTTAAAGGTGTGCCCACACAGCTGGAGATTATGTGGTGAAGTTGTGCCCACACAGCAGCAGTTTTTGTGGTAAATCTGTACACACACAGCTGCAGTCAATGTGGTAACGTTGTGCCCGAATGCTGCAGTCCATCTGGTAAAGTAGTGCACAAACAGTTGCTGTCTACGTGGTAAGGATGTGCTCACACAGCTGCAGTCCATATGGTAATGCTGTGCACTCCCTGCTGCAGTCTATGTGGTAAAACTGTGCCCACACAGCTGCAGTCTATGTGGTAAAACTGTGCCCACACAGCTGCAGCCAATGTGATAAAGGTGTGCCCACACAGCTGCATTTTATGTGCCAAAGTTGTACCCACCCAGCTGCAGTCTCTGTGGTAACTTTATGCCCAGACAGCTGCTGTTTTTTTATGTGCTAAAGTTGTGCCCACACAGCTGCAGACTATGTGCTAATGTTGTGCCCATACAGCTGCCGTCTACGTGCTAAAGTTGTGCCCACACAGCAGCAGGCTATATGGTACAGTTGTGCCCAAACAACTGCAGTCTATGTGGTAAAGTTGTGCTCACACAGCTGCAGTCTCTGTGGTAACGTTGTGCCCACACAGCTGCTGTTTATGTGATAAAGTTGTGCCCAAACAACTGCAGTCTATGTGGTAAAGTTGTGCCCACACAGCTGAAGTCTATGTGGTAAACCTGTGCCCACACAGCTGCAGACTATATGGTACAGTTGTGCCCAAACAACTGCTGTCTATGTGGTAAGGTTGTGCCCACACAGCTGCAGTCTATGTGCTAAAGTTGTGCCCACACAGCTGCATTTTATGTGCTAAAGCTGTGCTCATACAGCTGCAATCTATGTGCCAAAGTTGTACCCACCCAGCTGCAGTCTCTGTGATAACTTTATGCCCAGACAGCTGCTGTTTATGTGGTAAGGTTGTGCCCACACAGCTGCGGTCTATGTGGTAAACCTGTGCCCACACAGCTGCAGACTATGTGGTAAAGTTGTGCCCACACAGCTACAGTCTAAATGGTACAGTTGTGCCCACACAGCTGCAGTTTATGTGCTAAAGTTGTGCTCATACAGCTGCAGTCTATGTGCTAAAGTTGTACCCACACAACTGCTGTCTCTGTGGTAACTTTATGCCCACACAGCTGCTGTTTATGTGGTAAAGTTGTGCCTACACAGCTGCAGTCTATGTGGTAAACTTGTGCCCACACAGCTGCAGACTATATGGTAAAGTTTTGCCCACACAACTGCAGTCTATGTGCTTATGTTGTGCCCACACAGCTGCAGTCTATGTGCTAACGTTGTGCTCATACAGCTGCTATCTATGTGCTAAAGAAGTGCCTACACAGCTGCAGTCTATGTGGGAAAGTTGTGCTCACACAGCGGCAGTCTATCTGGTAAAGTTGTGCTCACACAGCTACAGTCTATGTGGTAATGTTCTGCGAACACAGCTGCAGTCTATGTGGTAAAGTTGTGCCCACACAGCTGCAGTCTATGTGGTAACTTTATGCCCACACAGCTGCTGTTTATGTGGTAAAGTTGTGCCCAAACAACTGCAGTCTATGTGGTAAAGTTGTGCCCAAACAACTGCAGTCTATGTGGTAAAGTTGTGCCCACACAGCTGCAGTCTATGTGGTAAAGTTGTGCTCAAACAGCTGCAGTATATGTGGTAAATCTGTGCCCACACAGCTGCAGTCTGTGTGGTAAATCTGTGCCCACACAGCTGCAGTCTGTGTGGTAAAGTTGTGCCCACACAGCTGCAGTCGATGTGGTAAAGTTGTGCCCACACAGCTGCAGTCTATGTGGTAAAGTTGTGCCCACACAGCTGCAGTCGATGTGGTAAAGTTGTGCCCACACAGCTGCAGTATATGTGGTAAGGTTGTGCCCACACAGCAGATATTCTTTGTCAAAATGTTGTGCCCACACAGATCTAGTCTATGTGGTAAAGTTGTGCCCACACAGCTGCAGTCTATGTGCTAATGTTGTGCCCACACAGCTGCAGTCTATGTGGCAAAGATGTGCTCACACAGCTGCAATCTATGTCGTAAAGTTGTGCCCACACAGCTGCAGTCTATATGGTAAAGTTCTGCCCACACACATGCCGTATACGTGGTAAAGCTGTGCCCGCAGAGCTGCTGTCTATCTGGTAAAATTGTGCCCACACACCTGCAGTCTATGTGGTAAAGTTATGCCTACACAGCTGCAGTCTATGTGGTAAAGTTGTGCCCAAACAACTGCAGTCTATGTGGTAAAGTTGTGCCCACACAGTTGCATTTTTTGTGCTAAAGTTGTGCTCATACAGCTGCAATCTATTAGCTAAAGTTGTGCCCACACAGTTGCAGTCTATGTGGTAAAGTTTTGCTCACACAGCTGCAGTATATGTGGTAAATCTGTGCCCACACAGCTGCAGTCTATGTGGTAAAGTTGTGCCCACACAGCTGCAGTCTATGTGGTAAAGTTGTGCCCACACAGCTGCAGTCGATGTGGTAAAGTCGTGCCCACACAGCTGCAGTCTATGTGGTAAAGTTGTGCCCACACAGCTGCAGATTATGTGATAAAGTTATGCCACACAGCTGCAGTCTATGTGGTACAGTTGTGCACACACATCTGCAGTATTTGTGTTTAAGTTGTGCACACACAGCTGCCTTCTATGTGTTAAAGTTGTGCTCACACAGCTGCAGTCTATGTGGTAAGGTTGTGCACACACATCTGCAGTCTATGTGGTAACTTTATGCCCACACAGCTGCTGTTTATGTGGTAATGTTGTGCCCAAACAACTGCAGGCTATGTGGTAAAGTTGTGCCCACACAGCTGCAGTCTATGTGGTAAAGTTGTGCTCACACAGCTGCAGTATATGTGGTAAATCTGTGCCCACACAGCTGCAGTCTATGTGGTAAAGTTGTGCTCACACAGCTGCAGTCTATGTGGTAAAGTTGTGCCCACACAGCTGCAGTCGATGTGGTAAAGTTGTGCCCACACAGCTGCAGTCTATGTGGTAAAGTTGTGCCCACACAGCTGCAGTCTATGTGGTAAGGTTGTGCACACACATCTGCAGTATATGTGTTTAAGTTGTGCACACACAGCTGCCTTCTATGTGTTAAAGTTGTGCTCACACAGCTGCAGTCTATGTGGTAAGGTTGTGCCCACACAGCTGCAGTCTATGTGGTAAGGTTGTGCACACACATCTGCAGTCTATGTGCTATTTTGTGCCGACACAGCTGCAGTCTATGTGCTAAGGTTGTGCCAACACAGCTGCAGTGTACATGATCAAGTTGTCCTCACACAGCTGCAGTCTATGTGGTAAAGTGGTGCCCACACAGCTGTAGTCTGTGTGGTAAAGTTGTGCTCAAACAGCTGCAGTTTATGTGGTAACGTTGTGCTCACACGGCAGCAGTCTATGTGGCAAATTCATGCCGACACAGCTGCAGTTTATTTGGTAAAATTTTGCTCACCCAGCTGTAGTTTATGTGGCAAGTTTGTGCCCACATAGCTGCAGTCTATGTGGTAAAGTTGTGCCCACACAGCTGCAGTCTGTGGTAAATCTGTGCCCACGCAGCTGCAGTCTATGTGGTAAGGTCGAGCCCACACAGCTGCAGTCTGTGGTAAATCTGTACCAACACAGCTGCAGTCTATGTGGTGAAGCTGTGCCCACACAGATGCAGTCAATGTGATAAAGCTGTGCCCACACAGCTGCTGTTGATGTGGTAAATTTGTGCACACACAGCTGCAGTCTATCTGTTAAAGTTCTACCCACAAACATGCAGTATATGTGGTAAAGCTGAGCCCGCAGAGCATCTGTCTATCTGGTAAAGTTGTGCCCACACACCTGCAGTCTGTGTGGTAAAGTTTTGCCCATGCAGCTGCAGTCTATGTGGCAAAGTTCTGCTCACGCAGCTGCTGTACATGTGGTAAAGTTGTGCCCACACAGCTGCAGTCTGTGTGGTAAAGTTTTGCCCACACAGCTGCAGTCTATGTGGTAAAGTTGTGCTCATACAGCTGCAGTTTATATGGTACAGTTGTACCAACACAGCTGCAGTTTATGTGCTAACGTTCAGCCCACACAGCTGCAGTCTATGTGGTAAGGTTGTGCCCACACAGATGCAGTCTATATGGTACAGTTGTACCAACACAGCTGCAGTTTATGTGCTAACGTTCAGCCCACACAGCTGCAGTATATGTGGTAAGGTTGTGCCCACACAGCAGCATTCTTTGTCAAAATGTTGTGCCCACACAGCTGCAGTCTATGTGGTAAAGTTGAGCCCACACAGCTGCAGTCTATGTGGTAAAGTTGTGCCCACACAGCTGCAGTCTATGTGGTAAAGTTGTGCACACACAGCTGCAGACTATGTGGTAAAGTGTGCCCACACAGCTGCAGTCTATGTGGTAAAGATGTGCCCACACAGCTGCAGTCTCTGTGGTAAAGATGTGCTCACACAGCTGCAGTACATGTGGTAATGTTGTGCCCACACATCTGCAGTCCATATGGTAAAGCTGTGCCTACACAGTTGCAGTTTATGTGTTAAATTTGTGCCGACACAGCTGCTGTCTATGTGCTAAGGTTGTGCCCACACATCTGCAGTCTATGTGGTAAAATTGTGCCCACACAGCTGCAGTTTATGTGGTAACGTTGTGCTCACACGGCAGCAGTCTATGTGGCAAATTCATGCCGACACAGCTGCAGTTTATTTGGTAAAATTTTGCTCAACCAGCTGCAGTTTATGTGGCAGGTTTGTGCCCACATAGCTACAGTCTGTGTGGTAAAGTTGTGCCCACACAGCTGCAGTCTATGTGGTAAAGTTGTGCCCACACAGCTGCAGTCTGTGGTAAATCTGTGCCCACGCAGCTGCAGTCTATGTGGTAAAGCTGTGCCCACACAGATGCAGTCAATGTGATAAAGCTGTGACCACACAGCTGCAGTCTATGTGGTAAATTTGTGCCCACACAGCTGCTGTTGATGTGGTAAATTTGTGCACACACAGCTGCAGTCTATCTGTTAAAGTTCTACCCACAAACATGCAGTATATGTGGTAAAGCTGAGCCCGCAGAGCATCTGTCTATCTGGTAAAGTTGTGCCCACACACCTGCAGTCTGTGTGGTAAAGTTTTGCCCATGCAGCTGCAGTCTATGTGGCAAAGTTCTGCTCACGCAGCTGCTGTCCATGTGGTAAAGTTGTGCCCACACAGCTGCAGTTTATATGGTAATGTTGTTCCCACAAAGCTGCGGTCTATGTGGTAAAGTTGTGCCCACACAGCTGCAGTATATGTGGTAAGGTTGTGCCCACACAGCAGCATTCTTTGTCAAAATGTTGTGCCCACACAGATCTAGTCTCTGTGGTAAAGTTGTGCCCACACAGCTGCAGACTATGTGGTAAATTGTGCCCACACAGCTGCAGTCTATGTGGTAAAGATGTGCCCACACAGCTGCAGTCTATGTGGTAAAGATGTGCTCACACAGCTGCAGTACATGTGGTAATGTTGTGCCCACACATCTGCAGTCCATATGGTAAAGCTGTGCCTACACAGTTGCAGTTTATGTGTTAAAGTTCTGCCCATGCAGCTGCAGTCTATGTGGTAACGTTGTGCCCACACAGCGCAGTCTATGTGGCAAGGCTGTGCCCACACAGCTTCGGTTATGTGGCAAATGTTTGCTCACACGGCAGCAGTCTATGTGGTAAAGTTGTGCCCACAAAGCTGCGGTCTATGTGGTAAAGTTGTGCCCACACAGCTGCAGTCTATATGGTACAGTTGTACCAACACAGCTGCAGTTTATGTGCTAACGTTCAGCCCACACAGCTGCAGGATATGTGGTAAGGTTGTGCCCACACAGCAGCACTCTTTGTCAAAATGTTGTGCCCACACAGATGCAGTCTATGTGGTAAAGTTGAGCCCACACAGCTGCAGTCTATGTGGTAAAGTTGTGCCCACACAGCTGCAGTCTCTGGTAAAACTGTGCACACACAGCTGCAGACTATGTGGTAAAGTGTGTCCACACAGCTGCAGTCTATGTGGTAAAGATGTGCTCACACAGCTGCAGTACATGTGGTAATGTTGTGCCCACACATCTGCAGTCCATATGGTAAAGCTGTGCCTACACAGTTGCAGTTTATGTGTTAAATTTGTGCCGACACAGCTGCTGTCTATGTGCGAAGGTTGTGCCCACACATCTGCAGTCTATGTGGTAAAATTGTGCCCACACAGCTGCAGTTTATGTGGTAACGTTGTGCTCACACGGCAGCAGTCTATGTGGCAAATTCATGCCGACACAGCTGCAGTTTATTTGGTAAAATTTTGCTCATCCAGCTGCAGTTTATGTGGCAGGTTTGTGCCCACATAGCTGCAGTCTATGTGGTAAAGTTGTGCCCACACAGCTGCAGTCTGTGTGGTAAAGTTGTGCCCACACAGCTGCTGTTGATGTGGTAAATTTGTGCACACACAGCTGCAGTCTATCTGTTAAAGTTCTACCCACAAACATGCAGTATATGTGGTAAAGCTGAGCCCGCAGAGCATCTGTCTATCTGGTAAAGTTGTGCCCACACACCTGCAGTCTGTGTGGTAAAGTTTTGCCCATGCAGCTGCAGTCTATGTGGCAAAGTTCTGCTCACGCAGCTGCTGTACATGTGGTAAAGTTGTGCCCACACAGCTGCAGTTTATATGGTAAGGTTGTGCCGACACAGCTGCGTTCTATGTGGTAAAGTTGTGCCCACACAGCTGCAGTCTATATGGTAAGGTTGTGCCCAAACAGCTGCAGTCTATGTGCTAACGTTCAGCCCACACAGCTGCAGTATATGTGGTAAGGTTGTGCCCACACAGCAGCATTCTTTGTCAAAATGTTGTGCCCTCACAGATCTAGTCTATGTGGTAAAGTTGTGCCCACACAGCTGCAGTCTATGTGGTAAAGCTGTGCCCAGACAGCTGCAGTCTATGTGGTAAAGTTGAGCCCACACAGCTGCAGTCTATGTGGTAAAGTTGTGCTCACACAGCTGCAGTCTATGTGGTAAAGTTGTGCTCACACAGCTGCAGTTTATGTGGTAAAGTTGTGCCCACACAGCTGCAGTCTATGTGGTAAATCTGTGTCCACACAGCTGCAGTCTATGTTGTAAATTTGTGCCCTAAAAGCTGCAATCTATGTGGTAAAGATGTGCCCAAACAGTAGAAGTCTTTGTGGTAAAACTTTGCCCACACAGCTACAGTTTATGTGTTAACGGTCTGCCCATGCACCTGCAGTCTATGTGGTAAAAGTGTGCCCACACAGCTGCAGTCTATGTGTTAAACGTGTGCCCACACTACTGCAGTATATGTGGTAAAACTGTGCCCACACAGCCGCAGTCTATTTGGCAAAGTTGTGCCCACACAGCTGCAGTCTATGTGGCAAAGCTGTGCCCACACGGCTGCAGTCTATGTGTTAAACATGTGCCCACACAGCTGCAGTCTTTGAGGTAAAGCTGTGCCCGCAGAGCTGCAGTCTATCTGGGAATGTTGTGCCCACACACCTGCAGACTATGTGGTAAAGTTGTGCCCAAACAGCTGGAGATTATGTGGTGATGTTCTGTCCACACAGCTGCAGTTTATTTGGTAAAGTTTTGCTCACACAGCTGCAGTCTATGTGGTAAAGTTGTGCTCAGACAGCTGCAGTCTATGTGCTAAAGATTGTGCCCAGAGTGCTGCATTCTATATGGTAAACATACCCCACACAGCTGCAGTCTATATGGTAAAGTTGTGCCCACACAGCTGCAGTCTATATGATAAAGTTGTGCCCACACAGCTGCAGTCTATGTGGTAACGTTGTGTCCATACAGCTGCAGTCTATATGGTAAAGATGTGCCCTCACAGCTGCAGACTATGTGGTACTGTTGTTACGACACAGCTGCAGTTTACATGGTAAAGTTGTGCCCATACAGCTGCATTCTACGTGGTAAAGTTGTGCCCAAACAGATACAGTTTATGTGTTAAAGGTCTGCCCATGCAGCTGCAGTCTATGTAGCAACTTTGTGCCCACACAGCTTCAATTTATGTGGCAAAGGTGTGCCCACACAGCTGCAGTTTATGTGGTAAAGTTGTTCCCATAAAGCTGCAGTCTGTGTGGTAAAGGTGCTGCCCACACAGCTGCAGTCTATGTGGTAAAGTTGTGCCCACACAGTTGCAGTTTACATGGTAAAGTTGTGCCCACACAGCTGCAGTCTATGTGGTAAAGTTGTGCCCACACAGCTGCACTCTCTGTGGTAAAACTGTGCCCATACAGCTGCAGACTATGTGGTAAAGTTGAGCCCACACAGCTGCAGTCTATGTGGTAAAGTTGAGCCCACACAGCTGCAGTCTATGTGGTAAAGTTGTGCCCACACAGCTACAGTTTATGTGTTAAAGTTCTGCCCATGCAGCTGCAGTCTATGTGATAACTTTGTTCCCACACAGCTTCGGTTTATGTGGCAAAGGTGTGCCCACACAGCTGCAGTTTATGTGGTAAAGTTGTTCCCACAAAGCTGCAGTCTGTGTGGTAATGTTGTGCTCACACAGCTGCAGTCTATGTGGTAAAGTGGTGCCCACACAGCTGTAGTCTATGTGGTAAAGTTGTGCCCACACAGCTGCAGTCTATGTGGTAAAGTTGTTCCCACAAAGCTGCAGTCTATGTGGTAAAGTGGTGCCCACAAAGCTGCAGTCTGTGTGGTAAAGTTGTGCTCACACAGCTGCAGTCTATTGGTAAAGTGGTGCCCACACAGCTGTAGTCTATGTGGTAAAGTTGTGCCCACACAGCTGCATTCTATGTGGTAAAGTTGTTCCCACAAAGCGGCAGTCTATGTGGTAAAGTGGTGCCCACAAAGCTGCAGTCTGTGTGGTAAAGTTGTGCTCACACAGCTGCAGTCTATGTGGTAAAGTGGTGCCCACACAGCTGTAGTCTATGTGGTAAAGTTGTGCCCACACAGCTGCAGTCTATGTGGTAAAGTTGTTCCCACAAAGCTGCAGTCTGTGTGGTAAAGTTGTGCTCACACAGCTGCAGTCTATGTGGTAAAGTGGTGCCCACACAGCTGTAGTCTATGTGGTAAAGATGTGCTCACACAGCTGCAGTACATGTGGTAATGTTGTGCCTACACAGTTGCAGTCTATGTGGTAAATTTGTGCCGACACAGCTGCAGTTTATGTGGTAACGTTGTGCTCACACGGCAGCAGTCCATGTGGCAAATTCATTCCGACACAGCTGCAGTTTATTTGGTAAAATTTTGCTCACCCAGCTGCAGTTTATGTGGCAAGTTTGTGCCCACATAGCTGCAGTCTATGTGGTAAAGTTGTGCCCACACAGCTGCAGTCTGTGGTAAATCTGTGCCCACGCAGTTGCAGTCTATGTGGTAAAGTTGTGCCCACACAGCTGCAGTCTATGTGGTAAAGTTGTGCCCACACAGATGCAGTCAATGTGATAAAGCTGTGCCCACACAGCTGCTGTCGATGTGGTAAAGTTGTGCCCACACAGCGGCAGTCTGTGGTAAAGTTGTGCATACACATCTGCAGTCTATGTGGTAAAGTTGTGCCCACACAGCTGCAGTCTGTGGTAAGGTTGTGCACACACATCTGCAGTCTATGTGGTAAAGTTGTGCCCAGAGTGCTGCATTCTATATGGTAAACATACCCCACACAGCTGCAGTCTATATGGTAAAGTTGTGCTCGCACAGCTGCAGTCTATGTGGTAAAGTTGTTCCCACAAAGCTGCAGTCTGTGTGGTAAATTTGTGCTCACACAGCTGCAGTCTATGTGGTAAGGTTGTGCTCACACAGCTGCAGTCTATGTGGTAAAACTGTGCCCACACAGCTGCAGACTATGTGGTAAAGTTGAGCCCACACAGCTGCAGTCTATGTGGTAAAGTTGTGCCCACACAGCTACAGTTTATGTGTTAAAGTTCTGCCCATGCAGCTGCAGTCTATGTGGTAAAGTGTGCCCACACAGCTGCAGTCTATGTGGTAAAGATGTGCCCACACAGCTGCAGTCTATGTGGTAAAGATGTGCTCACACAGCTGCAGTACATGTGGTAATGTTGTGCCCACACATCCGCAGTCCATATGGTAAAGCTGTGCCTACACAGTTGCAGTTTATGTGTTAAAGTTCTGCCCATGCAGCTGGAGTCTATGTGGTAACGTTGTGCCCACACAGCTTCGGTTATGTGGCAAATGTTTTCTCACACAGCTGCAGTCTATGTGGTAAAGTTGTGCTCACACAGCTGCAGTGTATGTGGTAAAGATGTACTCACACAGCTGCAGTATATGTGGTAGATCTGTGCCCACACAGCTGCAGTCTCTTTGACAAACCTGTGCCCACACAGTTGCAGTCTATATGGTAAAGGGTTGCCCATACATCTGCAGTCTATGTGGTAAATCTGTGTCCACACAGCTGCAGTCTATGTTGTAAATTTGAGCCCTAAAAGCTGCAATCTATGTGGTAAAGATGTGCCCAAACAGTAGAAGTCTTTGTGGTAAACCTTTGCTCACACAGCTACAGTTTATGTGTTAACGTTCTGCCCATGCACCTGCATTCTATGTGGTAAAGGTGTGCCCACACAGCTGCAGTCTATGTGTTAAACGTGTGCCCACACAGCCGCAGTCTATGTGGCAAAGTTGTGCCCATGCACCTGCAGTCTATGTGGCAAAGTTGTGCCCACACAGCTGCAGTCTATGTGTTAAACATGTGCCCACACAGCTGCAGTCTTTGTGGTAAAGGTGTGCCCACACAGCTGCAGTCTATGTGTTAAACGTGTGCCCACACAGCCGCAGTCTATGTGGCAAAGTTGTGCCCACACAGCTGCAGTCTATGTGGCAAAGTTGTGCCCACACACCCGCAGTCTATGTGGCAAAGTTGTGCCCCACACAGCCACAGTCTATGTGGCAAAGCTGTGCCCACACAGCTGCAGTCTATGTGTTAAACATGTGCCCACACAGCTGCAGTCTTTGTGGTAAAGCTGTGACCGCAGAGCTGCAGTCTATCTGGGAATGTTGTGCCCAAACACCTGCAGTCTATGTGGTAAAGTTGTGCCCACACAGCTGGAGATTATGTGGTGATGTTCTGCCCACACAGCTGCAGTCTATCTGGTAAAGTTGTGCTCACACAGCTACAGTCTATGTGGTAATGTTCTGCGAACACAGCTGCAGTCTATGTGGTAAAGTTGTGCCCACACAGCTGCAGTCTATGTGGTAACTTTATGCCCACACAGCTGCTGTTTATGTGGTAAAGTTGTGCCCAAACAACTGCAGTCTATGTGGTAAAGTTGTGCCCAAACAACTGCAGTCTATGTGGTAAAGTTGTGCCCACACAGCTGCAGTCTATGTGGTAAAGTTGTGCTCAAACAGCTGCAGTATATGTGGTAAATCTGTGCCCACACAGCTGCAGTCTGTGTGGTAAATCTGTGCCCACACAGCTGCAGTCTGTGTGGTAAAGTTGTGCCCACACAGCTGCAGTCGATGTGGTAAAGTTGTGCCCACACAGCTGCAGTCTATGTGGTAAAGTTGTGCCCACACAGCTGCAGTCGATGTGGTAAAGTTGTGCCCACACAGCTGCAGTATATGTGGTAAGGTTGTGCCCACACAGCAGATATTCTTTGTCAAAATGTTGTGCCCACACAGATCTAGTCTATGTGGTAAAGTTGTGCCCACACAGCTGCAGTCTATGTGCTAATGTTGTGCCCACACAGCTGCAGTCTATGTGGCAAAGATGTGCTCACACAGCTGCAATCTATGTCGTAAAGTTGTGCCCACACAGCTGCAGTCTATATGGTAAAGTTCTGCCCACACACATGCCGTATACGTGGTAAAGCTGTGCCCGCAGAGCTGCTGTCTATCTGGTAAAATTGTGCCCACACACCTGCAGTCTATGTGGTAAAGTTGTGCCCACACATCTGCAGTCTATGTGGTAAAGTTATGCCTACACAGCTGCAGTCTATGTGGTAAAGTTGTGCCCAAACAACTGCAGTCTATGTGGTAAAGTTGTGCCCACACAGTTGCATTTTTTGTGCTAAAGTTGTGCTCATACAGCTGCAATCTATTAGCTAAAGTTGTGCCCACACAGTTGCAGTCTATGTGGTAAAGTTTTGCTCACACAGCTGCAGTATATGTGGTAAATCTGTGCCCACACAGCTGCAGTCTATGTGGTAAAGTTGTGCCCACACAGCTGCAGTCTATGTGGTAAAGTTGTGCCCACACAGCTGCAGTCGATGTGGTAAAGTCGTGCCTACACAGCTGCAGTCTATGTGGTAAAGTTGTGCCCACACAGCTGCAGATTATGTGATAAAGTTATGCCACACAGCTGCAGTCTATGTGGTACAGTTGTGCACACACATCTGCAGTATTTGTGTTTAAGTTGTGCACACACAGCTGCCTTCTATGTGTTAAAGTTGTGCTCACACAGCTGCAGTCTATGTGGTAAGGTTGTGCACACACATCTGCAGTCTATGTGGTAACTTTATGCCCACACAGCTGCTGTTTATGTGGTAATGTTGTGCCCAAACAACTGCAGGCTATGTGGTAAAGTTGTGCCCACACAGCTGCAGTCTATGTGGTAAAGTTGTGCTCACACAGCTGCAGTATATGTGGTAAATCTGTGCCCACACAGCTGCAGTCTATGTGGTAAAGTTGTGCTCACACAGCTGCAGTCTATGTGGTAAAGTTGTGCCCACACAGCTGCAGTCGATGTGGTAAAGTTGTGCCCACACAGCTGCAGTCTATGTGGTAAAGTTGTGCCCACACAGCTGCAGTCTATGTGGTAAGGTTGTGCACACACATCTGCAGTATATGTGTTTAAGTTGTGCACACACAGCTGCCTTCTATGTGTTAAAGTTGTGCTCACACAGCTGCAGTCTATGTGGTAAGGTTGTGCCCACACAGCTGCAGTCTATGTGGTAAGGTTGTGCACACACATCTGCAGTCTATGTGCTATTTTGTGCCGACACAGCTGCAGTCTATGTGCTAAGGTTGTGCCAACACAGCTGCAGTGTACATGATCAAGTTGTCCTCACACAGCTGCAGTCTATGTGGTAAAGTGGTGCCCACACAGCTGTAGTCTGTGTGGTAAAGTTGTGCTCAAACAGCTGCAGTTTATGTGGTAACGTTGTGCTCACACGGCAGCAGTCTATGTGGCAAATTCATGCCGACACAGCTGCAGTTTATTTGGTAAAATTTTGCTCACCCAGCTGTAGTTTATGTGGCAAGTTTGTGCCCACATAGCTGCAGTCTATGTGGTAAAGTTGTGCCCACACAGCTGCAGTCTGTGGTAAATCTGTGCCCACGCAGCTGCAGTCTATGTGGTAAGGTCGAGCCCACACAGCTGCAGTCTGTGGTAAATCTGTACCAACACAGCTGCAGTCTATGTGGTGAAGCTGTGCCCACACAGATGCAGTCAATGTGATAAAGCTGTGCCCACACAGCTGCTGTTGATGTGGTAAATTTGTGCACACACAGCTGCAGTCTATCTGTTAAAGTTCTACCCACAAACATGCAGTATATGTGGTAAAGCTGAGCCCGCAGAGCATCTGTCTATCTGGTAAAGTTGTGCCTACACACCTGCAGTCTGTGTGGTAAAGTTTTGCCCATGCAGCTGCAGTCTATGTGGCAAAGTTCTGCTCACGCAGCTGCTGTACATGTGGTAAAGTTGTGCCCACACAGCTGCAGTCTGTGTGGTAAAGTTTTGCCCATGCAGCTGCAGTCTATGTGTTAAAGTTGTGCCCACACAGCTGCAGTCTATGTGGTAAAGTTGTGCTCATACAGCTGCAGTTTATATGGTACAGTTGTACCAACACAGCTGCAGTTTATGTGCTAACGTTCAGCCCACACAGCTGCAGTCTATGTGGTAAGGTTGTGCCCACACAGATGCAGTCTATATGGTACAGTTGTACCAACACAGCTGCAGTTTATGTGCTAACGTTCAGCCCACACAGCTGCAGTATATGTGGTAAGGTTGTGCCCACACAGCAGCATTCTTTGTCAAAATGTTGTGCCCACACAGCTGCAGTCTATGTGGTAAAGTTGAGCCCACACAGCTGCAGTCTATGTGGTAAAGTTGTGCCCACACAGCTGCAGTCTATGTGGTAAAGTTGTGCACACACAGCTGCAGACTATGTGGTAAAGTGTGCCCACACAGCTGCAGTCTATGTGGTAAAGATGTGCCCACACAGCTGCAGTCTCTGTGGTAAAGATGTGCTCACACAGCTGCAGTACATGTGGTAATGTTGTGCCCACACATCTGCAGTCCATATGGTAAAGCTGTGCCTACACAGTTGCAGTTTATGTGTTAAATTTGTGCCGACACAGCTGCTGTCTATGTGCTAAGGTTGTGCCCACACATCTGCAGTCTATGTGGTAAAATTGTGCCCACACAGCTGCAGTTTATGTGGTAACGTTGTGCTCACACGGCAGCAGTCTATGTGGCAAATTCATGCCGACACAGCTGCAGTTTATTTGGTAAAATTTTGCTCAACCAGCTGCAGTTTATGTGGCAGGTTTGTGCCCACATAGCTACAGTCTGTGTGGTAAAGTTGTGCCCACACAGCTGCAGTCTGTGGTAAATCTGTGCCCACGCAGCTGCAGTCTATGTGGTAAAGCTGTGCCCACACAGATGCAGTCAATGTGATAAAGCTGTGACCACACAGCTGCAGTCTATGTGGTAAATTTGTGCCCACACAGCTGCTGTTGATGTGGTAAATTTGTGCACACACAGCTGCAGTCTATCTGTTAAAGTTCTACCCACAAACATGCAGTATATGTGGTAAAGCTGAGCCCGCAGAGCATCTGTCTATCTGGTAAAGTTGTGCCCACACACCTGCAGTCTGTGTGGTAAAGTTTTGCCCATGCAGCTGCAGTCTATGTGGCAAAGTTCTGCTCACGCAGCTGCTGTCCATGTGGTAAAGTTGTGCCCACACAGCTGCAGTTTATATGGTAATGTTGTTCCCACAAAGCTGCGGTCTATGTGGTAAAGTTGTGCCCACACAGCTGCAGTATATGTGGTAAGGTTGTGCCCACACAGCAGCATTCTTTGTCAAAATGTTGTGCCCACACAGATCTAGTCTCTGTGGTAAAGTTGTGCCCACACAGCTGCAGACTATGTGGTAAATTGTGCCCACACAGCTGCAGTCTATGTGGTAAAGATGTGCCCACACAGCTGCAGTCTATGTGGTAAAGATGTGCTCACACAGCTGCAGTACATGTGGTAATGTTGTGCCCACACATCTGCAGTCCATATGGTAAAGCTGTGCCTACACAGTTGCAGTTTATGTGTTAAAGTTCTGCCCATGCAGCTGCAGTCTATGTGGTAACGTTGTGCCCACACAGCGCAGTCTATGTGGCAAGGCTGTGCCCACACAGCTTCGGTTATGTGGCAAATGTTTGCTCACACGGCAGCAGTCTATGTGGTAAAGTTGTGCCCACAAAGCTGCGGTCTATGTGGTAAAGTTGTGCCCACACAGCTGCAGTCTATATGGTACAGTTGTACCAACACAGCTGCAGTTTATGTGCTAACGTTCAGCCCACACAGCTGCAGGATATGTGGTAAGGTTGTGCCCACACAGCAGCACTCTTTGTCAAAATGTTGTGCCCACACAGATGCAGTCTATGTGGTAAAGTTGAGCCCACACAGCTGCAGTCTATGTGGTAAAGTTGTGCCCACACAGCTGCAGTCTCTGGTAAAACTGTGCACACACAGCTGCAGACTATGTGGTAAAGTGTGTCCACACAGCTGCAGTCTATGTGGTAAAGATGTGCTCACACAGCTGCAGTACATGTGGTAATGTTGTGCCCACACATCTGCAGTCCATATGGTAAAGCTGTGCCTACACAGTTGCAGTTTATGTGTTAAATTTGTGCCGACACAGCTGCTGTCTATGTGCGAAGGTTGTGCCCACACATCTGCAGTCTATGTGGTAAAATTGTGCCCACACAGCTGCAGTTTATGTGGTAACGTTGTGCTCACACGGCAGCAGTCTATGTGGCAAATTCATGCCGACACAGCTGCAGTTTATTTGGTAAAATTTTGCTCATCCAGCTGCAGTTTATGTGGCAGGTTTGTGCCCACATAGCTGCAGTCTATGTGGTAAAGTTGTGCCCACACAGCTGCAGTCTGTGTGGTAAAGTTGTGCCCACACAGCTGCTGTTGATGTGGTAAATTTGTGCACACACAGCTGCAGTCTATCTGTTAAAGTTCTACCCACAAACATGCAGTATATGTGGTAAAGCTGAGCCCGCAGAGCATCTGTCTATCTGGTAAAGTTGTGCCCACACACCTGCAGTCTGTGTGGTAAAGTTTTGCCCATGCAGCTGCAGTCTATGTGGCAAAGTTCTGCTCACGCAGCTGCTGTACATGTGGTAAAGTTGTGCCCACACAGCTGCAGTTTATATGGTAAGGTTGTGCCGACACAGCTGCGTTCTATGTGGTAAAGTTGTGCCCACACAGCTGCAGTCTATATGGTAAGGTTGTGCCCAAACAGCTGCAGTCTATGTGCTAACGTTCAGCCCACACAGCTGCAGTATATGTGGTAAGGTTGTGCCCACACAGCAGCATTCTTTGTCAAAATGTTGTGCCCTCACAGATCTAGTCTATGTGGTAAAGTTGTGCCCACACAGCTGCAGTCTATGTGGTAAAGCTGTGCCCAGACAGCTGCAGTCTATGTGGTAAAGTTGAGCCCACACAGCTGCAGTCTATGTGGTAAAGTTGTGCTCACACAGCTGCAGTCTATGTGGTAAAGTTGTGCTCACACAGCTGCAGTTTATGTGGTAAAGTTGTGCCCACACAGCTGCAGTCTATGTGGTAAATCTGTGTCCACACAGCTGCAGTCTATGTTGTAAATTTGTGCCCTAAAAGCTGCAATCTATGTGGTAAAGATGTGCCCAAACAGTAGAAGTCTTTGTGGTAAAACTTTGCCCACACAGCTACAGTTTATGTGTTAACGGTCTGCCCATGCACCTGCAGTCTATGTGGTAAAAGTGTGCCCACACAGCTGCAGTCTATGTGGTAAATCTGTGTCCACACAGCTGCAGTCTATGTTGTAAATTTGTGCCCTAAAAGCTGCAATCTATGTGGTAAAGATGTGCCCAAACAGTAGAAGTCTTTGTGGTAAAACTTTGCCCACACAGCTACAGTTTATGTGTTAACGGTCTGCCCATGCACCTGCAGTATATGTGGTAAAACTGTGCCCACACAGCCGCAGTCTATTTGGCAAAGTTGTGCCCACACAGCTGCAGTCTATGTGGCAAAGCTGTGCCCACACGGCTGCAGTCTATGTGTTAAACATGTGCCCACACAGCTGCAGTCTTTGAGGTAAAGCTGTGCCCGCAGAGCTGCAGTCTATCTGGGAATGTTGTGCCCACACACCTGCAGACTATGTGGTAAAGTTGTGCCCAAACAGCTGGAGATTATGTGGTGATGTTCTGTCCACACAGCTGCAGTTTATTTGGTAAAGTTTTGCTCACACAGCTGCAGTCTATGTGGTAAAGTTGTGCTCAGACAGCTGCAGTCTATGTGCTAAAGATTGTGCCCAGAGTGCTGCATTCTATATGGTAAACATACCCCACACAGCTGCAGTCTATATGGTAAAGTTGTGCCCACACAGCTGCAGTCTATATGATAAAGTTGTGCCCACACAGCTGCAGTCTATGTGGTAACGTTGTGTCCATACAGCTGCAGTCTATATGGTAAAGATGTGCCCTCACAGCTGCAGACTATGTGGTACTGTTGTTACGACACAGCTGCAGTTTACATGGTAAAGTTGTGCCCATACAGCTGCATTCTACGTGGTAAAGTTGTGCCCAAACAGATACAGTTTATGTGTTAAAGGTCTGCCCATGCAGCTGCAGTCTATGTAGCAACTTTGTGCCCACACAGCTTCAATTTATGTGGCAAAGGTGTGCCCACACAGCTGCAGTTTATGTGGTAAAGTTGTTCCCATAAAGCTGCAGTCTGTGTGGTAAAGGTGCTGCCCACACAGCTGCAGTCTATGTGGTAAAGTTGTGCCCACACAGTTGCAGTTTACATGGTAAAGTTGTGCCCACACAGCTGCAGTCTATGTGGTAAAGTTGTGCCCACACAGCTGCACTCTCTGTGGTAAAACTGTGCCCATACAGCTGCAGACTATGTGGTAAAGTTGAGCCCACACAGCTGCAGTCTATGTGGTAAAGTTGAGCCCACACAGCTGCAGTCTATGTGGTAAAGTTGTGCCCACACAGCTACAGTTTATGTGTTAAAGTTCTGCCCATGCAGCTGCAGTCTATGTGATAACTTTGTTCCCACACAGCTTCGGTTTATGTGGCAAAGGTGTGCCCACACAGCTGCAGTTTATGTGGTAAAGTTGTTCCCACAAAGCTGCAGTCTGTGTGGTAATGTTGTGCTCACACAGCTGCAGTCTATGTGGTAAAGTGGTGCCCACACAGCTGTAGTCTATGTGGTAAAGTTGTGCCCACACAGCTGCAGTCTATGTGGTAAAGTTGTTCCCACAAAGCTGCAGTCTATGTGGTAAAGTGGTGCCCACAAAGCTGCAGTCTGTGTGGTAAAGTTGTGCTCACACAGCTGCAGTCTATTGGTAAAGTGGTGCCCACACAGCTGTAGTCTATGTGGTAAAGTTGTGCCCACACAGCTGCATTCTATGTGGTAAAGTTGTTCCCACAAAGCTGCAGTCTATGTGGTAAAGTGGTGCCCACAAAGCTGCAGTCTGTGTGGTAAAGTTGTGCTCACACAGCTGCAGTCTATGTGGTAAAGTGGTGCCCACACAGCTGTAGTCTATGTGGTAAAGTTGTGCCCACACAGCTGCAGTCTATGTGGTAAAGTTGTTCCCACAAAGCTGCAGTCTGTGTGGTAAAGTTGTGCTCACACAGCTGCAGTCTATGTGGTAAAGTGGTGCCCACACAGCTGTAGTCTATGTGGTAAAGATGTGCTCACACAGCTGCAGTACATGTGGTAATGTTGTGCCTACACAGTTGCAGTCTATGTGGTAAATTTGTGCCGACACAGCTGCAGTTTATGTGGTAACGTTGTGCTCACACGGCAGCAGTCCATGTGGCAAATTCATTCCGACACAGCTGCAGTTTATTTGGTAAAATTTTGCTCACCCAGCTGCAGTTTATGTGGCAAGTTTGTGCCCACATAGCTGCAGTCTATGTGGTAAAGTTGTGCCCACACAGCTGCAGTCTGTGGTAAATCTGTGCCCACGCAGTTGCAGTCTATGTGGTAAAGTTGTGCCCACACAGCTGCAGTCTATGTGGTAAAGTTGTGCCCACACAGATGCAGTCAATGTGATAAAGCTGTGCCCACACAGCTGCTGTCGATGTGGTAAAGTTGTGCCCACACAGCGGCAGTCTGTGGTAAAGTTGTGCATACACATCTGCAGTCTATGTGGTAAAGTTGTGCCCACACAGCTGCAGTCTGTGGTAAGGTTGTTGCACACACATCTGCAGTCTATTTGGTAAAGTTGTGCCCAGAGTGCTGCATTCTATATGGTAAACATACCCCACACAGCTGCAGTCTATATGGTAAAGTTGTGCTCGCACAGCTGCAGTCTATGTGGTAAAGTTGTTCCCACAAAGCTGCAGTCTGTGTGGTAAATTTGTGCTCACACAGCTGCAGTCTATGTGGTAAGGTTGTGCTCACACAGCTGCAGTCTATGTGGTAAAACTGTGCCCACACAGCTGCAGACTATGTGGTAAAGTTGAGCCCACACAGCTGCAGTCTATGTGGTAAAGTTGTGCCCACACAGCTACAGTTTATGTGTTAAAGTTCTGCCCATGCAGCTGCAGTCTATGTGATAACTTTGTGCCCACACAGCTTCGGTTTATGTGGCAAATGTGTGCCCACACAGCTGCAGTTTATGTGGTAAAGTTGTTCCCACAAAGCTGCAGTCTGTATGGTAAAGTTGTGCTCACACAGCTGCAGTCTATGTGGTAAAGTTGTGCTCACACAGCTGCAGTCTATGTGGTAAAACTGTGCCCACACAGCTGCAGACTATGTGGTAAAGTGTGCCCACACAGCTGCAGTCTATGTGGTAAAGATGTGCCCACACAGCTGCAGTCTATGTGGTAAAGATGTGCTCACACAGCTGCAGTACATGTGGTAATGTTGTGCCCACACATCCGCAGTCCATATGGTAAAGCTGTGCCTACACAGTTGCAGTTTATGTGTTAAAGTTCTGCCCATGCAGCTGGAGTCTATGTGGTAACGTTGTGCCCACACAGCTTCGGTTATGTGGCAAATGTTTTCTCACACAGCTGCAGTCTATGTGGTAAAGTTGTGCTCACACAGCTGCAGTGTATGTGGTAAAGATGTACTCACACAGCTGCAGTATATGTGGTAGATCTGTGCCCACACAGCTGCAGTCTCTTTGACAAACCTGTGCCCACACAGTTGCAGTCTATATGGTAAAGGGTTGCCCATACATCTGCAGTCTATGTGGTAAATCTGTGTCCACACAGCTGCAGTCTATGTTGTAAATTTGAGCCCTAAAAGCTGCAATCTATGTGGTAAAGATGTGCCCAAACAGTAGAAGTCTTTGTGGTAAACCTTTGCTCACACAGCTACAGTTTATGTGTTAACGTTCTGCCCATGCACCTGCATTCTATGTGGTAAAGGTGTGCCCACACAGCTGCAGTCTATGTGTTAAACGTGTGCCCACACAGCCGCAGTCTATGTGGCAAAGTTGTGCCCATGCACCTGCAGTCTATGTGGCAAAGTTGTGCCCACACAGCTGCAGTCTATGTGTTAAACATGTGCCCACACAGCTGCAGTCTTTGTGGTAAAGGTGTGCCCACACAGCTGCAGTCTATGTGTTAAACGTGTGCCCACACAGCCGCAGTCTATGTGGCAAAGTTGTGCCCACACAGCTGCAGTCTATGTGGCAAAGTTGTGCCCACACACCCGCAGTCTATGTGGCAAAGTTGTGCCCCACACAGCCGCAGTCTATGTGGCAAAGCTGTGCCCACACAGCTGCAGTCTATGTGTTAAACATGTGCCCACACAGCTGCAGTCTTTGTGGTAAAGCTGTGCCCGCAGAGCTGCGGTCTATCTGGGAATGTTGTGCCCAAACACCTGCAGTCTATGTGGTAAAGTTGTGCCCACACAGCTGGAGATTATGTGGTGATGTTCTGCCCACACAGCTGCAGTCTATCTGGTAAAGTTGTGCTCACACAGCTACAGTCTATGTGGTAATGTTCTGCGAACACAGCTGCAGTCTATGTGGTAAAGTTGTGCCCACACAGCTGCAGTCTATGTGGTAACTTTATGCCCACACAGCTGCTGTTTATGTGGTAAAGTTGTGCCCAAACAACTGCAGTCTATGTGGTAAAGTTGTGCCCAAACAACTGCAGTCTATGTGGTAAAGTTGTGCCCACACAGCTGCAGTCTATGTGGTAAAGTTGTGCTCAAACAGCTGCAGTATATGTGGTAAATCTGTGCCCACACAGCTGCAGTCTGTGTGGTAAATCTGTGCCCACACAGCTGCAGTCTGTGTGGTAAAGTTGTGCCCACACAGCTGCAGTCGATGTGGTAAAGTTGTGCCCACACAGCTGCAGTCTATGTGGTAAAGTTGTGCCCACACAGCTGCAGTCGATGTGGTAAAGTTGTGCCCACACAGCTGCAGTATATGTGGTAAGGTTGTGCCCACACAGCAGATATTCTTTGTCAAAATGTTGTGCCCACACAGATCTAGTCTATGTGGTAAAGTTGTGCCCACACAGCTGCAGTCTATGTGCTAATGTTGTGCCCACACAGCTGCAGTCTATGTGGCAAAGATGTGCTCACACAGCTGCAATCTATGTCGTAAAGTTGTGCCCACACAGCTGCAGTCTATATGGTAAAGTTCTGCCCACACACATGCCGTATACGTGGTAAAGCTGTGCCCGCAGAGCTGCTGTCTATCTGGTAAAATTGTGCCCACACACCTGCAGTCTATGTGGTAAAGTTGTGCCCACACATCTGCAGTCTATGTGGTAAAGTTATGCCTACACAGCTGCAGTCTATGTGGTAAAGTTGTGCCCAAACAACTGCAGTCTATGTGGTAAAGTTGTGCCCACACAGTTGCATTTTTTGTGCTAAAGTTGTGCTCATACAGCTGCAATCTATTAGCTAAAGTTGTGCCCACACAGTTGCAGTCTATGTGGTAAAGTTTTGCTCACACAGCTGCAGTATATGTGGTAAATCTGTGCCCACACAGCTGCAGTCTATGTGGTAAAGTTGTGCCCACACAGCTGCAGTCTATGTGGTAAAGTTGTGCCCACACAGCTGCAGTCGATGTGGTAAAGTCGTGCCCACACAGCTGCAGTCTATGTGGTAAAGTTGTGCCCACACAGCTGCAGATTATGTGATAAAGTTATGCCACACAGCTGCAGTCTATGTGGTACAGTTGTGCACACACATCTGCAGTATTTGTGTTTAAGTTGTGCACACACAGCTGCCTTCTATGTGTTAAAGTTGTGCTCACACAGCTGCAGTCTATGTGGTAAGGTTGTGCACACACATCTGCAGTCTATGTGGTAACTTTATGCCCACACAGCTGCTGTTTATGTGGTAATGTTGTGCCCAAACAACTGCAGGCTATGTGGTAAAGTTGTGCCCACACAGCTGCAGTCTATGTGGTAAAGTTGTGCTCACACAGCTGCAGTATATGTGGTAAATCTGTGCCCACACAGCTGCAGTCTATGTGGTAAAGTTGTGCTCACACAGCTGCAGTCTATGTGGTAAAGTTGTGCCCACACAGCTGCAGTCGATGTGGTAAAGTTGTGCCCACACAGCTGCAGTCTATGTGGTAAAGTTGTGCCCACACAGCTGCAGTCTATGTGGTAAGGTTGTGCACACACATCTGCAGTATATGTGTTTAAGTTGTGCACACACAGCTGCCTTCTATGTGTTAAAGTTGTGCTCACACAGCTGCAGTCTATGTGGTAAGGTTGTGCCCACACAGCTGCAGTCTATGTGGTAAGGTTGTGCACACACATCTGCAGTCTATGTGCTATTTTGTGCCGACACAGCTGCAGTCTATGTGCTAAGGTTGTGCCAACACAGCTGCAGTGTACATGATCAAGTTGTCCTCACACAGCTGCAGTCTATGTGGTAAAGTGGTGCCCACACAGCTGTAGTCTGTGTGGTAAAGTTGTGCTCAAACAGCTGCAGTTTATGTGGTAACGTTGTGCTCACACGGCAGCAGTCTATGTGGCAAATTCATGCCGACACAGCTGCAGTTTATTTGGTAAAATTTTGCTCACCCAGCTGTAGTTTATGTGGCAAGTTTGTGCCCACATAGCTGCAGTCTATGTGGTAAAGTTGTGCCCACACAGCTGCAGTCTGTGGTAAATCTGTGCCCACGCAGCTGCAGTCTATGTGGTAAGGTCGAGCCCACACAGCTGCAGTCTGTGGTAAATCTGTACCAACACAGCTGCAGTCTATGTGGTGAAGCTGTGACCACACAGCTGCAGTCTATGTGGTAAAGTTGTGCCCACACAGCTGCTGTTGATGTGGTAAATTTGTGCACACACAGCTGCAGTCTATCTGTTAAAGTTCTACCCACAAACATGCAGTATATGTGGTAAAGCTGAGCCCGCAGAGCATCTGTCTATCTGGTAAAGTTGTGCCCACACACCTGCAGTCTGTGTGGTAAAGTTTTGCCCATGCAGCTGCAGTCTATGTGGCAAAGTTCTGCTCACGCAGCTGCTGTACATGTGGTAAAGTTGTGCCCACACAGCTGCAGTCTGTGTGGTAAAGTTTTGCCCATGCAGCTGCAGTCTATGTGGTAAAGTTGTGCCCACACAGCTGCAGTCTATGTGGTAAGGTTGTGCCCACACAGATGCAGTCTATATGGTACAGTTGTACCAACACAGCTGCAGTTTATGTGCTAACGTTCAGCCCACACAGCTGCAGTATATGTGGTAAAGTTGAGCCCACACAGCTGCAGTCTATGTGGTAAGGTTGTGCCCACACAGCAGCATTCTTTGTCAAAATGTTGTGCCCACACAGCTGCAGTCTATGTGGTAAAGTTGAGCCCACACAGCTGCAGTCTATGTGGTAAAGTTGTGCCCACACAGCTGCAGTCTATGTGGTAAAGTTGTGCACACACAGCTGCAGACTATGTGGTAAAGTGTGCCCACACAGCTGCAGTCTATGTGGTAAAGATGTGCCCACACAGCTGCAGTCTCTGTGGTAAAGATGTGCTCACACAGCTGCAGTACATGTGGTAATGTTGTGCCCACACATCTGCAGTCCATATGGTAAAGCTGTGCCTACACAGTTGCAGTTTATGTGTTAAATTTGTGCCGACACAGCTGCTGTCTATGTGCTAAGGTTGTGCCCACACATCTGCAGTCTATGTGGTAAAATTGTGCCCACACAGCTGCAGTTTATGTGGTAACGTTGTGCTCACACGGCAGCAGTCTATGTGGCAAATTCATGCCGACACAGCTGCAGTTTATTTGGTAAAATTTTGCTCAACCAGCTGCAGTTTATGTGGCAGGTTTGTGCCCACACAGCTGCAGTCTATGTGGTAAAGTTGTGCCCACACAGCTGCAGTCTGTGGTAAATCTGTGCCCACGCAGCTGCAGTCTATGTGGTAAAGCTGTGCCCACACAGATGCAGTCAATGTGATAAAGCTGTGACCACACAGCTGCAGTCTATGTGGTAAATTTGTGCCCACACAGCTGCTGTTGATGTGGTAAATTTGTGCACACACAGCTGCAGTCTATCTGTTAAAGTTCTACCCACAAACATGCAGTATATGTGGTAAAGCTGAGCCCGCAGAGCATCTGTCTATCTGGTAAAGTTGTGCCCACACACCTGCAGTCTGTGTGGTAAAGTTTTGCCCATGCAGCTGCAGTCTATGTGGCAAAGTTCTGCTCACGCAGCTGCTGTCCATGTGGTAAAGTTGTGCCCACACAGCTGCAGTTTATATGGTAATGTTGTTCCCACAAAGCTGCGGTCTATGTGGTAAAGTTGTGCCCACACAGCTGCAGTATATGTGGTAAGGTTGTGCCCACACAGCAGCATTCTTTGTCAAAATGTTGTGCCCACACAGATCTAGTCTCTGTGGTAAAGTTGTGCCCACACAGCTGCAGACTATGTGGTAAATTGTGCCCACACAGCTGCAGTCTATGTGGTAAAGATGTGCCCACACAGCTGCAGTCTATGTGGTAAAGATGTGCTCACACAGCTGCAGTACATGTGGTAATGTTGTGCCCACACATCTGCAGTCCATATGGTAAAGCTGTGCCTACACAGTTGCAGTTTATGTGTTAAAGTTCTGCCCATGCAGCTGCAGTCTATGTGGTAACGTTGTGCCCACACAGCGCAGTCTATGTGGCAAGGCTGTGCCCACACAGCTTCGGTTATGTGGCAAATGTTTGCTCACACGGCAGCAGTCTATGTGGTAAAGTTGTGCCCACAAAGCTGCGGTCTATGTGGTAAAGTTGTGCCCACACAGCTGCAGTCTATATGGTACAGTTGTACCAACACAGCTGCAGTTTATGTGCTAACGTTCAGCCCACACAGCTGCAGGATATGTGGTAAGGTTGTGCCCACACAGCAGCACTCTTTGTCAAAATGTTGTGCCCACACAGATGCAGTCTATGTGGTAAAGTTGAGCCCACACAGCTGCAGTCTATGTGGTAAAGTTGTGCCCACACAGCTGCAGTCTCTGGTAAAACTGTGCACACACAGCTGCAGACTATGTGGTAAAGTGTGTCCACACAGCTGCAGTCTATGTGGTAAAGATGTGCTCACACAGCTGCAGTACATGTGGTAATGTTGTGCCCACACATCTGCAGTCCATATGGTAAAGCTGTGCCTACACAGTTGCAGTTTATGTGTTAAATTTGTGCCGACACAGCTGCTGTCTATGTGCGAAGGTTGTGCCCACACATCTGCAGTCTATGTGGTAAAATTGTGCCCACACAGCTGCAGTTTATGTGGTAACGTTGTGCTCACACGGCAGCAGTCTATGTGGCAAATTCATGCCGACACAGCTGCAGTTTATTTGGTAAAATTTTGCTCATCCAGCTGCAGTTTATGTGGCAGGTTTGTGCCCACATAGCTGCAGTCTATGTGGTAAAGTTGTGCCCACACAGCTGCAGTCTGTGTGGTAAAGTTGTGCCCACACAGCTGCTGTTGATGTGGTAAATTTGTGCACACACAGCTGCAGTCTATCTGTTAAAGTTCTACCCACAAACATGCAGTATATGTGGTAAAGCTGAGCCCGCAGAGCTGCTGTCTATCTGGTAAAGTTGTGCCCACACACCTGCAGTCTGTGTGGTAAAGTTTTGCCCATGCAGCTGCAGTCTATGTGGCAAAGTTCTGCTCACGCAGCTGCTGTACATGTGGTAAAGTTGTGCCCACACAGCTGCAGTTTATATGGTAAGGTTGTGCCGACACAGCTGCGTTCTATGTGGTAAAGTTGTGCCCACACAGCTGCAGTCTATATGGTAAGGTTGTGCCCAAACAGCTGCAGTCTATGTGCTAACGTTCAGCCCACACAGCTGCAGTATATGTGGTAAGGTTGTGCCCACACAGCAGCATTCTTTGTCAAAATGTTGTGCCCTCACAGATCTAGTCTATGTGGTAAAGTTGTGCCCACACAGCTGCAGTCTATGTGGTAAAGCTGTGCCCAGACAGCTGCAGTCTATGTGGTAAAGTTGAGCCCACACAGCTGCAGTCTATGTGGTAAAGTTGTGCTCACACAGCTGCAGTCTATGTGGTAAAGTTGTGCTCACACAGCTGCAGTTTATGTGGTAAAGTTGTGCCCACACAGCTGCAGTCTATGTGGTAAATCTGTGTCCACACAGCTGCAGTCTATGTTGTAAATTTGTGCCCTAAAAGCTGCAATCTATGTGGTAAAGATGTGCCCAAACAGTAGAAGTCTTTGTGGTAAAACTTTGCCCACACAGCTACAGTTTATGTGTTAACGGTCTGCCCATGCACCTGCAGTCTATGTGGTAAAAGTGTGCCCACACAGCTGCAGTCTATGTGTTAAACGTGTGCCCACACTACTGCAGTATATGTGGTAAAACTGTGCCCACACAGCCGCAGTCTATTTGGCAAAGTTGTGCCCACACAGCTGCAGTCTATGTGGCAAAGCTGTGCCCACACGGCTGCAGTCTATGTGTTAAACATGTGCCCACACAGCTGCAGTCTTTGAGGTAAAGCTGTGCCCGCAGAGCTGCAGTCTATCTGGGAATGTTGTGCCCACACACCTGCAGACTATGTGGTAAAGTTGTGCCCAAACAGCTGGAGATTATGTGGTGATGTTCTGTCCACACAGCTGCAGTTTATTTGGTAAAGTTTTGCTCACACAGCTGCAGTCTATGTGGTAAAGTTGTGCCCACACAGCTGCAGTCTATGTGGTAAAGTTGTGCCCACACAGCTGCAGTCGATGTGGTAAAGTTGTGCCCACACAGCTGCAGTATATGTGGTAAGGTTGTGCCCACACAGCAGATATTCTTTGTCAAAATGTTGTGCCCACACAGATCTAGTCTATGTGGTAAAGTTGTGCCCACACAGCTGCAGTCTATGTGCTAATGTTGTGCCCACACAGCTGCAGTCTATGTGGCAAAGATGTGCTCACACAGCTGCAATCTATGTCGTAAAGTTGTGCCCACACAGCTGCAGTCTATATGGTAAAGTTCTGCCCACACACATGCCGTATACGTGGTAAAGCTGTGCCCGCAGAGCTGCTGTCTATCTGGTAAAATTGTGCCCACACACCTGCAGTCTATGTGGTAAAGTTGTGCCCACACATCTGCAGTCTATGTGGTAAAGTTATGCCTACACAGCTGCAGTCTATGTGGTAAAGTTGTGCCCAAACAACTGCAGTCTATGTGGTAAAGTTGTGCCCACACAGTTGCATTTTTTGTGCTAAAGTTGTGCTCATACAGCTGCAATCTATTAGCTAAAGTTGTGCCCACACAGTTGCAGTCTATGTGGTAAAGTTTTGCTCACACAGCTGCAGTATATGTGGTAAATCTGTGCCCACACAGCTGCAGTCTATGTGGTAAAGTTGTGCCCACACAGCTGCAGTCTATGTGGTAAAGTTGTGCCCACACAGCTGCAGTCGATGTGGTAAAGTCGTGCCCACACAGCTGCAGTCTATGTGGTAAAGTTGTGCCCACACAGCTGCAGATTATGTGATAAAGTTATGCCACACAGCTGCAGTCTATGTGGTACAGTTGTGCACACACATCTGCAGTATTTGTGTTTAAGTTGTGCACACACAGCTGCCTTCTATGTGTTAAAGTTGTGCTCACACAGCTGCAGTCTATGTGGTAAGGTTGTGCACACACATCTGCAGTCTATGTGGTAACTTTATGCCCACACAGCTGCTGTTTATGTGGTAATGTTGTGCCCAAACAACTGCAGGCTATGTGGTAAAGTTGTGCCCACACAGCTGCAGTCTATGTGGTAAAGTTGTGCTCACACAGCTGCAGTATATGTGGTAAATCTGTGCCCACACAGCTGCAGTCTATGTGGTAAAGTTGTGCTCACACAGCTGCAGTCTATGTGGTAAAGTTGTGCCCACACAGCTGCAGTCGATGTGGTAAAGTTGTGCCCACACAGCTGCAGTCTATGTGGTAAAGTTGTGCCCACACAGCTGCAGTCTATGTGGTAAGGTTGTGCACACACATCTGCAGTATATGTGTTTAAGTTGTGCACACACAGCTGCCTTCTATGTGTTAAAGTTGTGCTCACACAGCTGCAGTCTATGTGGTAAGGTTGTGCCCACACAGCTGCAGTCTATGTGGTAAGGTTGTGCACACACATCTGCAGTCTATGTGCTATTTTGTGCCGACACAGCTGCAGTCTATGTGCTAAGGTTGTGCCAACACAGCTGCAGTGTACATGATCAAGTTGTCCTCACACAGCTGCAGTCTATGTGGTAAAGTGGTGCCCACACAGCTGTAGTCTGTGTGGTAAAGTTGTGCTCAAACAGCTGCAGTTTATGTGGTAACGTTGTGCTCACACGGCAGCAGTCTATGTGGCAAATTCATGCCGACACAGCTGCAGTTTATTTGGTAAAATTTTGCTCACCCAGCTGTAGTTTATGTGGCAAGTTTGTGCCCACATAGCTGCAGTCTATGTGGTAAAGTTGTGCCCACACAGCTGCAGTCTGTGGTAAATCTGTGCCCACGCAGCTGCAGTCTATGTGGTAAGGTCGAGCCCACACAGCTGCAGTCTGTGGTAAATCTGTACCAACACAGCTGCAGTCTATGTGGTGAAGCTGTGCCCACACAGATGCAGTCAATGTGATAAAGCTGTGCCCACACAGCTGCTGTTGATGTGGTAAATTTGTGCACACACAGCTGCAGTCTATCTGTTAAAGTTCTACCCACAAACATGCAGTATATGTGGTAAAGCTGAGCCCGCAGAGCATCTGTCTATCTGGTAAAGTTGTGCCCACACACCTGCAGTCTGTGTGGTAAAGTTTTGCCCATGCAGCTGCAGTCTATGTGGCAAAGTTCTGCTCACGCAGCTGCTGTACATGTGGTAAAGTTGTGCCCACACAGCTGCAGTCTGTGTGGTAAAGTTTTGCCCATGCAGCTGCAGTCTATGTGTTAAAGTTGTACCAACACAGCTGCAGTTTATGTGCTAACGTTCAGCCCACACAGCTGCAGTCTATGTGGTAAGGTTGTGCCCACACAGATGCAGTCTATATGGTACAGTTGTACCAACACAGCTGCAGTTTATGTGCTAACGTTCAGCCCACACAGCTGCAGTATATGTGGTAAGGTTGTGCCCACACAGCAGCATTCTTTGTCAAAATGTTGTGCCCACACAGCTGCAGTCTATGTGGTAAAGTTGAGCCCACACAGCTGCAGTCTATGTGGTAAAGTTGTGCCCACACAGCTGCAGTCTATGTGGTAAAGTTGTGCACACACAGCTGCAGACTATGTGGTAAAGTGTGCCCACACAGCTGCAGTCTATGTGGTAAAGATGTGCCCACACAGCTGCAGTCTCTGTGGTAAAGATGTGCTCACACAGCTGCAGTACATGTGGTAATGTTGTGCCCACACATCTGCAGTCCATATGGTAAAGCTGTGCCTACACAGTTGCAGTTTATGTGTTAAATTTGTGCCGACACAGCTGCTGTCTATGTGCTAAGGTTGTGCCCACACATCTGCAGTCTATGTGGTAAAATTGTGCCCACACAGCTGCAGTTTATGTGGTAACGTTGTGCTCACACGGCAGCAGTCTATGTGGCAAATTCATGCCGACACAGCTGCAGTTTATTTGGTAAAATTTTGCTCAACCAGCTGCAGTTTATGTGGCAGGTTTGTGCCCACATAGCTACAGTCTGTGTGGTAAAGTTGTGCCCACACAGCTGCAGTCTATGTGGTAAAGTTGTGCCCACACAGCTGCAGTCTGTGGTAAATCTGTGCCCACGCAGCTGCAGTCTATGTGGTAAAGCTGTGCCCACACAGATGCAGTCAATGTGATAAAGCTGTGACCACACAGCTGCAGTCTATGTGGTAAATTTGTGCCCACACAGCTGCTGTTGATGTGGTAAATTTGTGCACACACAGCTGCAGTCTATCTGTTAAAGTTCTACCCACAAACATGCAGTATATGTGGTAAAGCTGAGCCCGCAGAGCATCTGTCTATCTGGTAAAGTTGTGCCCACACACCTGCAGTCTGTGTGGTAAAGTTTTGCCCATGCAGCTGCAGTCTATGTGGCAAAGTTCTGCTCACGCAGCTGCTGTCCATGTGGTAAAGTTGTGCCCACACAGCTGCAGTTTATATGGTAATGTTGTTCCCACAAAGCTGCGGTCTATGTGGTAAAGTTGTGCCCACACAGCTGCAGTATATGTGGTAAGGTTGTGCCCACACAGCAGCATTCTTTGTCAAAATGTTGTGCCCACACAGATCTAGTCTCTGTGGTAAAGTTGTGCCCACACAGCTGCAGACTATGTGGTAAATTGTGCCCACACAGCTGCAGTCTATGTGGTAAAGATGTGCCCACACAGCTGCAGTCTATGTGGTAAAGATGTGCTCACACAGCTGCAGTACATGTGGTAATGTTGTGCCCACACATCTGCAGTCCATATGGTAAAGCTGTGCCTACACAGTTGCAGTTTATGTGTTAAAGTTCTGCCCATGCAGCTGCAGTCTATGTGGTAACGTTGTGCCCACACAGCGCAGTCTATGTGGCAAGGCTGTGCCCACACAGCTTCGGTTATGTGGCAAATGTTTGCTCACACGGCAGCAGTCTATGTGGTAAAGTTGTGCCCACAAAGCTGCGGTCTATGTGGTAAAGTTGTGCCCACACAGCTGCAGTCTATATGGTACAGTTGTACCAACACAGCTGCAGTTTATGTGCTAACGTTCAGCCCACACAGCTGCAGGATATGTGGTAAGGTTGTGCCCACACAGCAGCACTCTTTGTCAAAATGTTGTGCCCACACAGATGCAGTCTATGTGGTAAAGTTGAGCCCACACAGCTGCAGTCTATGTGGTAAAGTTGTGCCCACACAGCTGCAGTCTCTGGTAAAACTGTGCACACACAGCTGCAGACTATGTGGTAAAGTGTGTCCACACAGCTGCAGTCTATGTGGTAAAGATGTGCTCACACAGCTGCAGTACATGTGGTAATGTTGTGCCCACACATCTGCAGTCCATATGGTAAAGCTGTGCCTACACAGTTGCAGTTTATGTGTTAAATTTGTGCCGACACAGCTGCTGTCTATGTGCGAAGGTTGTGCCCACACATCTGCAGTCTATGTGGTAAAATTGTGCCCACACAGCTGCAGTTTATGTGGTAACGTTGTGCTCACACGGCAGCAGTCTATGTGGCAAATTCATGCCGACACAGCTGCAGTTTATTTGGTAAAATTTTGCTCATCCAGCTGCAGTTTATGTGGCAGGTTTGTGCCCACATAGCTGCAGTCTATGTGGTAAAGTTGTGCCCACACAGCTGCAGTCTGTGTGGTAAAGTTGTGCCCACACAGCTGCTGTTGATGTGGTAAATTTGTGCCCACACAGCTGCTGTTGATGTGGTAAATTTGTGCACACACAGCTGCAGTCTATCTGTTAAAGTTCTACCCACAAACATGCAGTATATGTGGTAAAGCTGAGCCCGCAGAGCATCTGTCTATCTGGTAAAGTTGTGCCCACACACCTGCAGTCTGTGTGGTAAAGTTTTGCCCATGCAGCTGCAGTCTATGTGGCAAAGTTCTGCTCACGCAGCTGCTGTACATGTGGTAAAGTTGTGCCCACACAGCTGCAGTTTATATGGTAAGGTTGTGCCGACACAGCTGCGTTCTATGTGGTAAAGTTGTGCCCACACAGCTGCAGTCTATATGGTAAGGTTGTGCCCAAACAGCTGCAGTCTATGTGCTAACGTTCAGCCCACACAGCTGCAGTATATGTGGTAAGGTTGTGCCCACACAGCAGCATTCTTTGTCAAAATGTTGTGCCCTCACAGATCTAGTCTATGTGGTAAAGTTGTGCCCACACAGCTGCAGTCTATGTGGTAAAGCTGTGCCCAGACAGCTGCAGTCTATGTGGTAAAGTTGAGCCCACACAGCTGCAGTCTATGTGGTAAAGTTGTGCTCACACAGCTGCAGTCTATGTGGTAAAGTTGTGCTCACACAGCTGCAGTTTATGTGGTAAAGTTGTGCCCACACAGCTGCAGTCTATGTGGTAAATCTGTGTCCACACAGCTGCAGTCTATGTTGTAAATTTGTGCCCTAAAAGCTGCAATCTATGTGGTAAAGATGTGCCCAAACAGTAGAAGTCTTTGTGGTAAAACTTTGCCCACACAGCTACAGTTTATGTGTTAACGGTCTGCCCATGCACCTGCAGTCTATGTGGTAAAAGTGTGCCCACACAGCTGCAGTCTATGTGTTAAACGTGTGCCCACACTACTGCAGTATATGTGGTAAAACTGTGCCCACACAGCCGCAGTCTATTTGGCAAAGTTGTGCCCACACAGCTGCAGTCTATGTGGCAAAGCTGTGCCCACACGGCTGCAGTCTATGTGTTAAACATGTGCCCACACAGCTGCAGTCTTTGAGGTAAAGCTGTGCCCGCAGAGCTGCAGTCTATCTGGGAATGTTGTGCCCACACACCTGCAGACTATGTGGTAAAGTTGTGCCCAAACAGCTGGAGATTATGTGGTGATGTTCTGTCCACACAGCTGCAGTTTATTTGGTAAAGTTTTGCTCACACAGCTGCAGTCTATGTGGTAAAGTTGTGCTCAGACAGCTGCAGTCTATGTGCTAAAGATTGTGCCCAGAGTGCTGCATTCTATATGGTAAACATACCCCACACAGCTGCAGTCTATATGGTAAAGTTGTGCCCACACAGCTGCAGTCTATATGATAAAGTTGTGCCCACACAGCTGCAGTCTATGTGGTAACGTTGTGTCCATACAGCTGCAGTCTATATGGTAAAGATGTGCCCTCACAGCTGCAGACTATGTGGTACTGTTGTTACGACACAGCTGCAGTTTACATGGTAAAGTTGTGCCCATACAGCTGCATTCTACGTGGTAAAGTTGTGCCCAAACAGATACAGTTTATGTGTTAAAGGTCTGCCCATGCAGCTGCAGTCTATGTAGCAACTTTGTGCCCACACAGCTTCAATTTATGTGGCAAAGGTGTGCCCACACAGCTGCAGTTTATGTGGTAAAGTTGTTCCCATAAAGCTGCAGTCTGTGTGGTAAAGGTGCTGCCCACACAGCTGCAGTCTATGTGGTAAAGTTGTGCCCACACAGTTGCAGTTTACATGGTAAAGTTGTGCCCACACAGCTGCAGTCTATGTGGTAAAGTTGTGCCCACACAGCTGCACTCTCTGTGGTAAAACTGTGCCCATACAGCTGCAGACTATGTGGTAAAGTTGAGCCCACACAGCTGCAGTCTATGTGGTAAAGTTGAGCCCACACAGCTGCAGTCTATGTGGTAAAGTTGTGCCCACACAGCTACAGTTTATGTGTTAAAGTTCTGCCCATGCAGCTGCAGTCTATGTGATAACTTTGTTCCCACACAGCTTCGGTTTATGTGGCAAAGGTGTGCCCACACAGCTGCAGTTTATGTGGTAAAGTTGTTCCCACAAAGCTGCAGTCTGTGTGGTAATGTTGTGCTCACACAGCTGCAGTCTATGTGGTAAAGTGGTGCCCACACAGCTGTAGTCTATGTGGTAAAGTTGTGCCCACACAGCTGCAGTCTATGTGGTAAAGTTGTTCCCACAAAGCTGCAGTCTATGTGGTAAAGTGGTGCCCACAAAGCTGCAGTCTGTGTGGTAAAGTTGTGCTCACACAGCTGCAGTCTATTGGTAAAGTGGTGCCCACACAGCTGTAGTCTATGTGGTAAAGTTGTGCCCACACAGCTGCATTCTATGTGGTAAAGTTGTTCCCACAAAGCTGCAGTCTATGTGGTAAAGTGGTGCCCACAAAGCTGCAGTCTGTGTGGTAAAGTTGTGCTCACACAGCTGCAGTCTATGTGGTAAAGTGGTGCCCACACAGCTGTAGTCTATGTGGTAAAGTTGTGCCCACACAGCTGCAGTCTATGTGGTAAAGTTGTTCCCACAAAGCTGCAGTCTGTGTGGTAAAGTTGTGCTCACACAGCTGCAGTCTATGTGGTAAAGTGGTGCCCACACAGCTGTAGTCTATGTGGCAAAGCTGTGCCCACACAGCTGCAGTCTATGTGGCAAAGCTGTGCCCACACGGCTGCAGTCTATGTGTTAAACATGTGCCCACACAGCTGCAGTCTTTGAGGTAAAGCTGTGCCCGCAGAGCTGCAGTCTATCTGGGAATGTTGTGCCCACACACCTGCAGACTATGTGGTAAAGTTGTGCCCAAACAGCTGGAGATTATGTGGTGATGTTCTGTCCACACAGCTGCAGTTTATTTGGTAAAGTTTTGCTCACACAGCTGCAGTCTATGTGGTAAAGTTGTGCTCAGACAGCTGCAGTCTATGTGCTAAAGATTGTGCCCAGAGTGCTGCATTCTATATGGTAAACATACCCCACACAGCTGCAGTCTATATGGTAAAGTTGTGCCCACACAGCTGCAGTCTATATGATAAAGTTGTGCCCACACAGCTGCAGTCTATGTGGTAACGTTGTGTCCATACAGCTGCAGTCTATATGGTAAAGATGTGCCCTCACAGCTGCAGACTATGTGGTACTGTTGTTACGACACAGCTGCAGTTTACATGGTAAAGTTGTGCCCATACAGCTGCATTCTACGTGGTAAAGTTGTGCCCAAACAGATACAGTTTATGTGTTAAAGGTCTGCCCATGCAGCTGCAGTCTATGTAGCAACTTTGTGCCCACACAGCTTCAATTTATGTGGCAAAGGTGTGCCCACACAGCTGCAGTTTATGTGGTAAAGTTGTTCCCATAAAGCTGCAGTCTGTGTGGTAAAGGTGCTGCCCACACAGCTGCAGTCTATGTGGTAAAGTTGTGCCCACACAGTTGCAGTTTACATGGTAAAGTTGTGCCCACACAGCTGCAGTCTATGTGGTAAAGTTGTGCCCACACAGCTGCACTCTCTGTGGTAAAACTGTGCCCATACAGCTGCAGACTATGTGGTAAAGTTGAGCCCACACAGCTGCAGTCTATGTGGTAAAGTTGTGCCCACACAGCTACAGTTTATGTGTTAAAGTTCTGCCCATGCAGCTGCAGTCTATGTGATAACTTTGTTCCCACACAGCTTCGGTTTATGTGGCAAAGGTGTGCCCACACAGCTGCAGTTTATGTGGTAAAGTTGTTCCCACAAAGCTGCAGTCTGTGTGGTAATGTTGTGCTCACACAGCTGCAGTCTATGTGGTAAAGTGGTGCCCACACAGCTGTAGTCTATGTGGTAAAGTTGTGCCCACACAGCTGCAGTCTATGTGGTAAAGTTGTTCCCACAAAGCTGCAGTCTATGTGGTAAAGTGGTGCCCACAAAGCTGCAGTCTGTGTGGTAAAGTTGTGCTCACACAGCTGCAGTCTATTGGTAAAGTGGTGCCCACACAGCTGTAGTCTATGTGGTAAAGTTGTGCCCACACAGCTGCATTCTATGTGGTAAAGTTGTTCCCACAAAGCTGCAGTCTATGTGGTAAAGTGGTGCCCACAAAGCTGCAGTCTGTGTGGTAAAGTTGTGCTCACACAGCTGCAGTCTATGTGGTAAAGTGGTGCCCACACAGCTGTAGTCTATGTGGTAAAGTTGTGCCCACACAGCTGCAGTCTATGTGGTAAAGTTGTTCCCACAAAGCTGCAGTCTGTGTGGTAAAGTTGTGCTCACACAGCTGCAGTCTATGTGGTAAAGTGGTGCCCACACAGCTGTAGTCTATGTGGTAAAGATGTGCTCACACAGCTGCAGTACATGTGGTAATGTTGTGCCTACACAGTTGCAGTCTATGTGGTAAATTTGTGCCGACACAGCTGCAGTTTATGTGGTAACGTTGTGCTCACACGGCAGCAGTCCATGTGGCAAATTCATTCCGACACAGCTGCAGTTTATTTGGTAAAATTTTGCTCACCCAGCTGCAGTTTATGTGGCAAGTTTGTGCCCACATAGCTGCAGTCTATGTGGTAAAGTTGTGCCCACACAGCTGCAGTCTGTGGTAAATCTGTGCCCACGCAGTTGCAGTCTATGTGGTAAAGTTGTGCCCACACAGCTGCAGTCTATGTGGTAAAGTTGTGCCCACACAGATGCAGTCAATGTGATAAAGCTGTGCCCACACAGCTGCTGTCGATGTGGTAAAGTTGTGCCCACACAGCGGCAGTCTGTGGTAAAGTTGTGCATACACATCTGCAGTCTATGTGGTAAAGTTGTGCCCACACAGCTGCAGTCTGTGGTAAGGTTGTGCACACACATCTGCAGTCTATGTGGTAAAGTTGTGCCCAGAGTGCTGCATTCTATATGGTAAACATACCCCACACAGCTGCAGTCTATATGGTAAAGTTGTGCTCGCACAGCTGCAGTCTATGTGGTAAAGTTGTTCCCACAAAGCTGCAGTCTGTGTGGTAAATTTGTGCTCACACAGCTGCAGTCTATGTGGTAAGGTTGTGCTCACACAGCTGCAGTCTATGTGGTAAAACTGTGCCCACACAGCTGCAGACTATGTGGTAAAGTTGAGCCCACACAGCTGCAGTCTATGTGGTAAAGTTGTGCCCACACAGCTACAGTTTATGTGTTAAAGTTCTGCCCATGCAGCTGCAGTCTATGTGGTAAAGTTGTGCCCACACAGCTACAGTTTATGTGTTAAAGTTCTGCCCATGCAGCTGCAGTCTATGTGATAACTTTGTTCCCACACAGCTTCGGTTTATGTGGCAAAGGTGTGCCCACACAGCTGCAGTTTATGTGGTAAAGTTGTTCCCACAAAGCTGCAGTCTGTGTGGTAATGTTGTGCTCACACAGCTGCAGTCTATGTGGTAAAGTGGTGCCCACACAGCTGTAGTCTATGTGGTAAAGTTGTGCCCACACAGCTGCAGACTATGTGGTAAAGTTGAGCCCACACAGCTGCAGTCTATGTGGTAAAGTTGTTCCCACAAAGCTACAGTTTATGTGTTAAAGTTCTGCCCATGCAGCTGCAGTCTATGTGATAACTTTGTGCCCACACAGCTTCGGTTTATGTGGCAAATGTGTGCCCACACAGCTGCAGTTTATGTGGTAAAGTTGTTCCCACAAAGCTGCAGTCTGTATGGTAAAGTTGTGCTCACACAGCTGCAGTCTATGTGGTAAAGTTGTGCTCACACAGCTGCAGTCTATGTGGTAAAACTGTGCCCACACAGCTGCAGACTATGTGGTAAAGTGTGCCCACACAGCTGCAGTCTATGTGGTAAAGATGTGCCCACACAGCTGCAGTCTATGTGGTAAAGATGTGCTCACACAGCTGCAGTACATGTGGTAATGTTGTGCCCACACATCCGCAGTCCATATGGTAAAGCTGTGCCTACACAGTTGCAGTTTATGTGTTAAAGTTCTGCCCATGCAGCTGGAGTCTATGTGGTAACGTTGTGCCCACACAGCTTCGGTTATGTGGCAAATGTTTTCTCACACAGCTGCAGTCTATGTGGTAAAGTTGTGCTCACACAGCTGCAGTGTATGTGGTAAAGATGTACTCACACAGCTGCAGTATATGTGGTAGATCTGTGCCCACACAGCTGCAGTCTCTTTGACAAACCTGTGCCCACACAGTTGCAGTCTATATGGTAAAGGGTTGCCCATACATCTGCAGTCTATGTGGTAAATCTGTGTCCACACAGCTGCAGTCTATGTTGTAAATTTGAGCCCTAAAAGCTGCAATCTATGTGGTAAAGATGTGCCCAAACAGTAGAAGTCTTTGTGGTAAACCTATGCTCACACAGCTACAGTTTATGTGTTAACGTTCTGCCCATGCACCTGCATTCTATGTGGTAAAGGTGTGCCCACACAGCTGCAGTCTATGTGTTAAACGTGTGCCCACACAGCCGCAGTCTATGTGGCAAAGTTGTGCCCATGCACCTGCAGTCTATGTGGCAAAGTTGTGCCCACACAGCTGCAGTCTATGTGTTAAACATGTGCCCACACAGCTGCAGTCTTTGTGGTAAAGGTGTGCCCACACAGCTGCAGTCTATGTGTTAAACGTGTGCCCACACAGCCGCAGTCTATGTGGCAAAGTTGTGCCCACACAGCTGCAGTCTATGTGGCAAAGTTGTGCCCACACACCCGCAGTCTATGTGGCAAAGTTGTGCCCCACACAGCCGCAGTCTATGTGGCAAAGCTGTGCCCACACAGCTGCAGTCTATGTGTTAAACATGTGCCCACACAGCTGCAGTCTTTGTGGTAAAGCTGTGCCCGCAGAGCTGCAGTCTATCTGGGAATGTTGTGCCCAAACACCTGCAGTCTATGTGGTAAAGTTGTGCCCACACAGCTGGAGATTATGTGGTGATGTTCTGCGCACACAGCTGCAGTCTATATGGTAAAGTTGTGCTCACACAGCTGCAGATTATGTGGTAAAGTTGTGCCCACACAGCTGCAGTCTATGTGGTAAAGTTGTGCTCACACGGCAGCAGTCTATTTGGCAAAGTCTTGCCGACACAGCTGCAGTTTATTTGGTAAAGATTTGCTCACCCACCTGCAGTTTATGTGGCAAGGTTGTGCTCACACAGCTGCAGTCAATGTGGTAAAGTTGTGCTCACACAGCTGCAGTTTATGTGGTAAAGTTGTGCCCACACAGCTGCAGTCTATGTGGTAAAGTTGTGCCCACACAGTTGCAGTTTACATGGTAAAGTTGTGCCCACACAGCTGCAGTCAATGTGGTAAACTTGTGCCCACACAGATACAGTTTATGTGTTAAAGTTCTGCCCATGCAGCTGCAGTCTATCTGGGAATGTTGTGCCCACACACCTGCAGACTATGTGGTAAAGTTGTGCCCACACAGCTGGAGATTATGTGGTGATGTTCTGTCCACACAGCTGCAGTCTATGTGGTAAAGTTGTGCCCACACATCTGCAGTCTATGTGGTAAAGTTGTGCTCACACAGCTGCAGTCTATGTGGTAAAGTTGTGCTCACACGGCAGCAGTCTATGTGGTAAAGTTGTGCCTACACAGCTTCAGTTTATGTGGTAAAGTTGTGCTCACACAGCTGCAGGCTATGTGGTAAAGTTGTGCCCACACAGCTGCAGTCTATGTGGTAAAACTGTGCCCACACAGCTTCAGTTTATGTGGTAAAGTTGTGCTCACACGGCAGCAGTCTATTTGGCAAAGTCTTGCCGACACAGCTGCAGTTTATTTGGTAAAGTTTTGCTCACCCAGCTGCAGTTTATGTGGCAAGGTTGTGCTCACACAGCTGCAATCTATGTGGTAAAGTTGTGCTCACACAGCTGCAGTCTATGTGATAAAGTTGTGCTCACACAGCTGCAGTCTATGTAGTAAAGTTGTGCCCAGAGTGCTGCATTCTATATGGTAAACATAGCCCCACACAGCTGCAGTCTATGTGGTAAAGTTGTGCCCACACAGATACAGTTTATGTGTTAAAGTTCTGCCCATGCAGCTGCAGTCTATGTAGCAACTTTGTGCCCACACAGCTTCAGTTTATGTGGCAAAGGTGTGCCCACACAGCTGCAATTTATGTGGTAAAGTTGTTCCCACAAAGCTGCAGTCTGTGTGGTAAAGTTGTGCTCACACAGCTGCAGACTCTGTGGTAAAGTGGTGCCCACACAGCTATAGTCTATGTGGTAAAGTTGTGCCCACACAGCTGCAGTCTATATGGTAGACATAGGACCACATGGCTGCAGTCCCTGAGCTAAATATTTGCCCACACAGCTGACGTCTATGTGGTAAAGTTGTGCCCACACAGCTGCAGTCTATGTGGTAAATCTGTGCCCACACAGCTGCAGTCTATGTGGTAAAGTTGTGCCCACACAGCTGCAGTCGATGTGGTAAAGTTGTGCCCACACAGCTGCAGTATATGTGGTAAAGTTGTACTCACACAGCTGCAGTCTATGTGGCAAATCTGTGCCCACACAGCTGCAGTCTATGTGGCAAATCTGTGCCCACACAGCTGCTGTCTATGTGGTAAAGTTGTGCCCACACAGCTGCAGTCGATGTGGTAAAGTTGTGCCCACACAGCTGCAGTCTATGTGGTAAAGTTGTACTCACACAGCTGCAGTCTATGTGGTAAATCTGTGCCCACAGAGCTGCAGTCCATGTGTTAAAGGTGTGCACACACAGCTGGAGATTATGTGGTGAAGTTGTGCCGACACAGCAGCAGTCTTTGTGGTAAATCTGTACCCACACAGTTGCACTCTACGTGTTAAAGATGTGCTCACACAGCTGCAGTCTATATGGTAAAGCTGTGCACTCCCTGCTGCAGTCTATGTGGTAAAGTTGTGCCCACACAGCTGCAGTCAATGTGATAAAGCTGTGCCCACACACCTGCAGTCTATGTGTTAAAGTGGTGCCCACACAGCTGCAGTCTATTTGGTAAAGTTGTGTCCTCACAGCTGCCGTCTATGTGGTAATGTTATGCCCACATAGCTGCATTCTATATGGTAAACATAGGACCACACAGCTACAGTCTATGTGCTAAATGTGTGCCCACACAGCTGCAGACAATGTGGTAAAGTTCTGCCCACACAGCTGCAGTCTATGTGGTAGATTTATGCCCCCACATCTGCAGTCTCTGTGCAAAGGTTGGGCCAACACAGCTGCAGTCTATGTGGTAAAGTTGTGCCCTCACAGCTGCAGTCTATATGGTACAGTTGTGCCCACAAAGCTGCAGTTTATGTGTTAATTTTGTACCCACACAGCTGCAGTCTCTGTGGTAAAGTTGTGCCCACACAGCTGCAGTCTATGTGGTAATGTTGTGCCCACACAGCTGCAGTCCATGTGTTAAAGGTGTGCACACACAGCTGGAGATTATGTGGTGAGTTTGTGCCCACACAGCAGCAGTCTTTGTGGTAAATCCGTACCCACACAGCTGCAGTCTATGTGGCAAAGTTGTGCCCAAATGCTGCAGTCTATGTGGTAAAGATGTGCCCACACAGCTGCAGTCTATGTGGTAAAGATGTGCTCACACAGCTGCAGTCTATGTGGTAAAGTTGTGCCCACACAGCTGCTGTCTATGTGGTAAAGTTGTGCCCAAACAACTGCAGTCTATGTGTTAAAGTATTGCCCACACAGCTGCAGTATATGTGGTAAAGTTGTGCCCACACAGCTGCAGTCTATGTGGTTAATTTGTGCCCAAACAGCTGCAGTCTACGTGGTAACGTTGTGCCCACACATCTGCAGTCTATGTGATAAAGCTGTGCCCACACAGCTGCAGACTATGTGCTAAAGTTGTGCACATGCAGCTGCAGTTTATGCAGTAAAGTTGTGCCCACATAGCTGCATTCTATATGGTAAACATAGGACCACACAGCTGCAGTATATGTGCTAAATGTGTGCCCACACAGCTGCAGTCTATGTGGTAAAGTTGTGCCCACACAGCTGCAGTCTATGTGGTAAAGATATGCCCAAACAACTGCAGTTTTTGTGGTAAAGTTGTGCCCACACAGCTGCAGTCAGTGTGGTAAAGTTTTGCCCACACAGCAGCAGGCTATATGGTACAGTTGTGCCCAAACAACTGCAGTCTATGTGGAAAAGTTGTGCCCACACAGCTGCAGTCTCTGTGGTAACGTTAAGCCCACACAGCTGCTATTTATGTGGTAAAGTTGTGCCCAAACAACTGCAGTTTTTGTGGTAAAGTTGTGCCCACACAGCTGCAGTCTATGTGGTAAAGTTGTGCCCACACAGCAGCAGGCTATATGGTACAGTTGTGCCCAAACAACTGCAGTCTATGTGCTAAAGTTGTGCCCACACAGCTGCATTTTATGTGCTAAAGTTGTGCTCATACAGCTGCTGTCTATGTGGTAATGTTCTACCCACACAGCTGCAGTCTATGTGGTAAAGTTGTGCTCACACAGCTGCTGTCTATGTGGTAATGTTCTACCCACACAGCTGCAGTCTATGTCGTAAAGTTGTGCCCACACAGCTGCAGTCTATTTTTTAAACATGTGACCACACAGCTGCAGTCGATGTGGTAAAGGTGTGCCCACACAGCTGCAGTCTATGTGGGAAAGTTGTGTTCACACAGCTACAGTCTATATGGAACAGTTGTGCCCACACAGCTGCAGTTTATGTGCTAAAGTTGTGCTCATACAGCTGCAGTCTATGTGGTAAAGTTGTGCCCACACAGCTGCAGTCTATGTGCTAATGTTGTGCCCACATAGCTGCAGTCTATGAGGTAAAGATGTGCCTACACAGATGCAGTCTATGTGGGAAAGTTGTGTCCACACAGCTACTGTCTATATGGAACAGTTGTGCCCACACAGCTGCAGTTTATGTGCTAAAGTTGTGCTCATACAGCTGCAATCTATGTGCTAAAGTTGTACCCACACAGCTGCAGTCTCTGAGTTAACTTTAACCCCACACAGCTGCTGTTTATGTGGTAAAGTTGTGCCCAAACAACTGCAGTCTATGTGGTAAAGTTGAGCCCATAGAGCTGCAGTCTATGTGGTAAAGCTGTGCCCACACAGCTGCTGTTTATGTGGTAAAGTTGTGCCCAAATAACTGCAGTCTATGTGCTAAAGTTGTGTCCACACAGCTGCATTTTATGTGCTAAAGTTGTGCTCATACAGCTGCAATCTATGTGCTAAAGTTGTACCCACACAGCTGCAGTCTCTGTGGTAACTTTATGCCCACACAGCTGCTGTTTATGTGGTAAAGTTGTGCCCACACAGCTGCTGTTTATGTGGTAAAGTTGTGCCCAAATAACTGCAGTCTATGTGCTAAAGTTGTGTCCACACAGCTGCATTTTATGTGCTAAAGTTGTGCTCATACAGCTGCAATCTATGTGCTAAAGTTGTACCCACACAGCTGCAGTCTCTGTGGTAACTTTATGCCCACACAGCTGTTGTTTATGTGGTAAAGTTGTGCCCACACAGCTGCAGTCTATGTGCTTATGTTGTGCCCACACAGCTGCAGTCTATGTGCTAACGTTGTGCTCATACAGCTGCAATCTATGTGCTAAAGAAGTGCCTACACAGCTGCAGTCTATGTGGGAAAGTTGTGCCCACACAGCTACAGTCTAAATGGTACAGTTGTGCCCACACAGCTGCAGTTTATGTGCTAAAGTTGTGCTCATACAGCTGCAATCTATGTGGTAGAGTTGTGCCCACACAGCTGCAGTCTATGTGGCAAAGCTGTGCTCACACAGCTGCAGTCTATGTGGTAAAGTTGTGCTCACACAGCTGCAGTCTATGTGGTAATGTTCTGCCCACACAGCTGCAGTCTATGTGGTAAAGTTGTGCCGACACAGCTGCAGTCTATGTGGTAAAGTTGTGCCGACACAGCTGCAGTCTATGTGGTAAAGTTGTGCTCACACAGCTGCAGTCTATGTGGTAATGTTCTGCCCACACAGCTGCAGTCTATGTGGTAAAGTTGTGCCCACACAGCTGCAGTCTGTGTGGTAAAGTTGTGCCCACACAGCTGCAGTCTATGTGCTAATGTTGTGCCCACACAGCTGCAGTATATGTGGTAAAGCTGAGCCAATAAACATGCAGTCTATGTGGTAATGTTGTGCCCACACATCTGCAAACTTTGTGTCAATGTTTTCCCCACACAGGTGGAGATTATGTGGTAAAGTTGGGCCCACACACCTGTAGTCTATGTGGTAAAACTGTGCCCAGACAGCCACAGTTTATGTGGCAAATGTATACCCAAACAGCGTCAATCTATGTGGTATTGTTGTGCCCACACAGCTGCTGTCTATGTCCTAATGTTGTGCCCACACAGCTGCAGTCTATGTGCTAATGTTGTGCTCATCCAGCTGCAATCTATGTGCTAAAGTTGTGCCCACACAGCTGCAGTGTATGAGGTAAAGATGTGGGAAAGTTGTGCCTACACAGCTACAGTCTATATGGTACAGTTGTGCCCGCACAGCTGCAGTTTATGTGCTAAAGTTGTGCTCATACAGCTGCAATCTATGCGCTAAAGTTGTACCCACACAGCTGCAGTCTATGTGGTAACGTTAAGCCCACACAGCTGCTGTTTATGTGGCAAAGTTGTGCCCAAACAACTGCAGTCTATGTGGTAAAGTTGTGCCCACACAGCTGCAGGCCACATGGTGCAGTTGTGCCCACACAACTGCTGTTTATGGGGTAAAGCTGTGCCCAAACAACTGCAGTCTATGAGGTAAAGTTTAGCCCACACAGCTGCAGTCTATGTGGTAAAGTTGTGCCCACACAGCTGCAGTCTATGTGTTAAACCTGTGCCCACACAGCTGCAGTTTATGTGGTAAAGTTGTGCCCACACAGCTGCAGTCTATGTGGTAAACCTGTGCCCACACAGCTGCAGTCTATGTGGTAAAGTTGTGCTCACACAGCTGCAGTTTATGTGTTAAGGTTGTGCCCAGACAGCTGCATTCTATGTGCTAAAGTTCTGCCAACACAGCTGCAGTCTAAGTGCAAAGTTGGGCTCACGCAGCTGCAGTCGATGTAGTAAAGATGTGCCCACACACCTGCAGTTTATGTGTCAACATTTTCCCCACACAGCTGGAGATTATGTGGTAAAGTTGGGCCCACACACCTGCAGTCTATGTGTTAAAACTGTGCCCAGACAGCCACTGTTTATGTGGTAAATATATACCCAAAAAGCTGCAATCTATGTGGTAGAGTTGTGCCCACACAGCTGCAGTCTATGTGGCAAAGCTGTGCTCACACAGCTGCAGTATATGTGGTAATGTTCTGCCCACACAGCTGCAGTCTATGTGGTAAAGTTGTGCTCACACAGCTGCAGTCTATGTGGTAATGTTGTGCCCACACAGCTGCAGTCTATGTGGTAAAGTTGTGCCCACACAGCTGCAGTCTGTGTGGTAAAGTTGTGCCCACACAGCTGCAGTCTATGTGCTAATGTTGTGCCCACACAGCTGCAATCTATGTGGTAAAGTTGTGCCCACACAGCTGCAGTCTATGTCGTAAAGTTGTGCCCACACAGCTGCAGTCTATGTGCTAAAGTTGTGCCCACAGAGCTGCAGTCTATGTGGTAAAGCTGTGCCCACACAGCTGCAGTCTATATGCGTATGTTGTGCCCACACAGCTGCAATCTATGTGGTAAAGCTGAGCCAATAAACATGCAGTCTATGTGGTAAAGTTGTGCTCACACAGCTGCTGTCTATGTGGTAATGTTCTGCCCACACAGCTGCAGTCTATGTCGTAAAGTTGTGCCCACACAGCTGCAGTCTATTTTTTAAACATGTGCCCACACAGCTGCAGTCGATGTGGTAAAGGTGTGCCCACACAGCTGCAGTCTATGTGGTAATGTTGTGCACATATAGCTGTGGTTTATGTGCTAAAGTTGTGCTCACAGAGCTGAAGACTATGTGGTAAAGTTGTGTCCACACAGCTGCTGTCTATGTCGTAAAGTTGTGCTCGTACAGCTGCAGTCTTTGTGGTAAAACTGTGCCCCGACAGCCACTGTTTACATGCTAACTTTATGCCCACACAGCTGCAGTCTATGTGGTAGAGTTATGCCCACACAGCTGCAGACTATATCGTACATTTGTGCCCACACAGCTGCAGTCTATGTGGCAAAGTTGTGCTCACACAGCTGCAGTCTATGTGGCAAAGTTATGCTCACACAGCTGCAGATTATGTGTAAGGGTTGTGCACACACAGCTGGAGATTATGTGGTAAATTTGTGCACTAACAGCTGCACTCTATACGGTACAGTTGTGCCCACACAGCTGCAGTTTATGTGCTAAAGTTGTGCCCATACAGCTGCAATCCATGTGGTAAACTTGTGCCCACACAGCTGCAGTGATTGTGGTAATGTTGTGCCCACACAGCTGCAGTCCATGTGGTAATGTTGTGCCCACACAGCTGCAGTGTATGTGTCAAAGTTGTGCCCACACAGCTGCAGATTATGTGTTAACGTTGTGCCCACAAAGCTGCATTCTATGTGGTAAACTTGTGCCCACACAGCTGCAGTCTATGAGGTAAAGATGTGCCTACAAAGCTGCAGTCTATATGATACTGATGTGCCCACACAGCTGCAATTTATGTGCTAAGGTTGTGCCCACACAGCTGCAGTCAATATGGTAAAGGTGTGCCCACACAGCTGCAATCTATGTGGTAAAGCTGAGCCAATAAACATGCAGTCTATGTGGTAAAGTTGTGCTCACACAGCTGCTGTCTATGTGGTAATGTTCTGCCCACACAGCTGCGGTTTATGTGCTAAAGTTGTGCTCATACAGCTGCTATCTATGTGCTAAAGTTGTACCCACACAGCGGCAGTCTCTGTGGTAACTTTAATCCCACACAGCTGCTGTTTATGTGGTAAAGTTGCGCCCAAACAACTGCAGTCTATGTGGTAAAGTTGAGCCCACACAGCTGCAGTCTATGTGGTAAAGTTGTGCCCACACAGCTGCTGTTTATGTGGTAAAGTTGTGCTCACACAGCTGCAGTCTATGTGGTAAAGTTGTGCTCACACGGCAGCAGTCTATGTGGTAAAGTTGTGCCTACACAGCTTCAGTTTATGTGGTAAAGTTGTGCTCACACAGCTGCAGGCTATGTGGTAAAGTTGTGCCCACACAGCTGCAGTCTATGTGGTAAAACTGTGCCCACACAGCTTCAGTTTATGTGGTAAAGTTGTGCTCACACGGCAGCAGTCTATTTGGCAAAGTCTTGCCGACACAGCTGCAGTTTATTTGGTAAAGTTTTGCTCACCCAGCTGCAGTTTATGTGGCAAGGTTGTGCTCACACAGCTGCAATCTATGTGGTAAAGTTGTGCTCACACAGCTGCAGTCTATGTGATAAAGTTGTGCTCACACAGCTGCAGTCTATGTAGTAAAGTTGTGCCCAGAGTGCTGCATTCTATATGGTAAACATAGCCCCACACAGCTGCAGTCTATGTGGTAAAGTTGTGCCCACACAGATACAGTTTATGTGTTAAAGTTCTGCCCATGCAGCTGCAGTCTATGTAGCAACTTTGTGCCCACACAGCTTCAGTTTATGTGGCAAAGGTGTGCCCACACAGCTGCAATTTATGTGGTAAAGTTGTTCCCACAAAGCTGCAGTCTGTGTGGTAAAGTTGTGCTCACACAGCTGCAGACTCTGTGGTAAAGTGGTGCCCACACAGCTGTAGTCTATGTGGTAAAGTTGTGCCCACACAGCTGCAGTCTATATGGTAGACATAGGACCACATGGCTGCAGTCCCTGAGCTAAATATTTGCCCACACAGCTGACGTCTATGTGGTAAAGTTGTGCCCACACAGCTGCAGTCTATGTGGTAAATCTGTGCCCACACAGCTGCAGTCTATGTGGTAAAGTTGTGCCCACACAGCTGCAGTCGATGTGGTAAAGTTGTGCCCACACAGCTGCAGTATATGTGGTAAAGTTGTACTCACACAGCTGCAGTCTATGTGGCAAATCTGTGCCCACACAGCTGCAGTCTATGTGGCAAATCTGTGCCCACACAGCTGCTGTCTATGTGGTAAAGTTGTGCCCACACAGCTGCAGTCGATGTGGTAAAGTTGTGCCCACACAGCTGCAGTCTATGTGGTAAAGTTGTACTCACACAGCTGCAGTCTATGTGGTAAATCTGTGCCCACAGAGCTGCAGTCCATGTTTTAAAGGTGTGCACACACAGCTGGAGATTATGTGGTGAAGTTGTGCCGACACAGCAGCAGTCTTTGTGGTAAATCTGTACCCACACAGTTGCACTCTACGTGTTAAAGATGTGCTCACACAGCTGCAGTCTATATGGTAAAGCTGTGCACTCCCTGCTGCAGTCTATGTGGTAAAGTTGTGCCCACACAGCTGCAGTCAATGTGATAAAGCTGTGCCCACACACCTGCAGTCTATGTGTTAAAGTGGTGCCCACACAGCTGCAGTCTATTTGGTAAAGTTGTGTCCTCACAGCTGCCGTCTATGTGGTAAAGTTGTGCCCACATAGCTGCATTCTATATGGTAAACATAGGACCACACAGCTACAGTCTATGTGCTAAATGTGTGCCCACACAGCTGCAGACAATGTGGTAAAGTTCTGCCCACACAGCTGCAGTCTATGTGGTAGATTTATGCCCCCACATCTGCAGTCTCTGTGCAAAGGTTGGGCCAACACAGCTGCAGTCTATGTGGTAAAGTTGTGCCCTCACAGCTGCAGTCTATATGGTACAGTTGTGCCCACAAAGCTGCAGTTTATGTGTTAATTTTGTACCCACACAGCTGCAGTCTCTGTGGTAAAGTTGTGCCCACACAGCTGCAGTCTATGTGGTAATGTTGTGCCCACACAGCTGCAGTCCATGTGTTAAAGGTGTGCACACACAGCTGGAGATTATGTGGTGAGTTTGTGCCCACACAGCAGCAGTCTTTGTGGTAAATCCGTACCCACACAGCTGCAGTCTATGTGGCAAAGTTGTGCCCAAATGCTGCAGTCTATGTGGTAAAGATGTGCCCACACAGCTGCAGTCTATGTGGTAAAGATGTGCTCACACAGCTGCAGTCTATGTGGTAAAGTTGTGCCCACACAGCTGCTGTCTATGTGGTAAAGTTGTGCCCAAACAACTGCAGTCTATGTGTTAAAGTATTGCCCACACAGCTGCAGTATATGTGGTAAAGTTGTGCCCACACAGCTGCAGTCTATGTGGTTAATTTGTGCCCAAACAGCTGCAGTCTACGTGGTAACGTTGTGCCCACACATCTGCAGTCTATGTGATAAAGCTGTGCCCACACAGCTGCAGACTATGTGCTAAAGTTGTGCACATGCAGCTGCAGTTTAAGTAGTAAAGTTGTGCCCACATAGCTGCATTCTATATGGTAAACATAGGACCACACAGCTGCAGTATATGTGCTAAATGTGTGCCCACACAGCTGCAGTCTATGTGGTAAAGTTGTGCCCACACAGCTGCAGTCTATGTGGTAAAGATATGCCCAAACAACTGCAGTTTTTGTGGTAAAGTTGTGCCCACACAGCTGCAGTCAGTGTGGTAAAGTTTTGCCCACACAGCAGCAGGCTATATGGTACAGTTGTGCCCAAACAATTGCAGTCTATGTGGAAAAGTTGTGCCCACACAGCTGCAGTCTCTGTGGTAACGTTAAGCCCACACAGCTGCTGTTTATGTGGTAAAGTTGTGCCCAAACAACTGCAGTTTTTGTGGTAAAGTTGTGCCCACACAGCTGCAGTCTATGTGGTAAAGTTGTGCCCACACAGCAGCAGGCTATATGGTACAGTTGTGCCCAAACAACTGCAGTCTATGTGCTAACGTTGTGCCCACACAGCTGCATTTTATGTGCTAAAGTTGTGCTCATACAGCTGCAATCTATGTGCTAAAGTTGTACCCACACAGCTGCAGTCTCTGTGGTAACATTATGCCCACACAGCTGCTGTTTATGTGGTAAGGTTGTGCCCAAACAACTGCAGTCTATGTGGTAAAGTTGTGCCCACACAGCTGCAGTCTATGTCGTAAACCTGTGCTCACACAGCTGCAGACTATGTGGTAACGTTGTGCCCACACAGCTGCAGTCTATGTGCTAATGTTGTGCCCACACTGCTGCAGTCTACGTGCTAAAGTTGTGCTCATACAGCTGCAATCTATCTGCTAAAGTTGTACCCACACAGCTGCAGTCTCTGTGGTAACGTTAAGCCCACACAGCTGCTGTTTATATGGTAAAGTTGTGCCCAAACAACTGCAGTCTATGTGGTAAAGTTGTGCCCACACAGCTGCAGTCTTTGTGTCAACGTTTTCCCCACACAGCTGGAGATTATGTGGTAAAGTGGGGTCCACACACCTACAGTCTATGTGGTAAAACTGGGCCCAGACAGCCACAGTTTATGTGGTAAATATATAGCCAAACAGCTGCAATCTATATGGTACAGTTGTGCCCAAACAACTGCAGTCTATGTGGTAGAGTTGTGCCCACACAGCTACAGTCTATGTGGTAAAGTTGTGCCCACACAGCTGCAGTCTATGTGGTAAAGTTGTGCCCACACAGCTGCAGTCTATGTAGTAACTTTATGCCCACACAGCTGCAGTCTATGTGGTAAAGATGTGTCCATACAGCTGCAGATTATGTGTTAAGTTTGTGCCCAGACAGCTGCATTCTATGTGCTAAAGTTCTGCCAACACAGCTGCAGTCTAAGTGGTAAAGTTGTGTCCACACAGCTGCAGTTTATGTGCTAAAGTTGTGCTCATACAGCTGCAATCTATGTGCTAAAGTTGTACCCACACAGCTGCAGTCTCTGAGTTAACTTTAAGCCCACACAGCTGCTGTTTATGTGGTAAAGTTGTGCCCAAACAACTGCAGTCTGTGTGGTAAAGTTGTGCCCAAATAACTGCAGTTTATGTGCTAAAGTTGTGTCCACACAGCTGCATTTTATGTGCTAAAGTTGTGCTCATACAGCTGCAATCTATGTGCTAAAGTTGTACCCACACAGCTGCAGTCTCTGTGGTAACTTTATGCCCACACAGCTGTTGTTTATGTGGTAAAGTTGTGCCCACACAGCTGCAGTCTATGTGCTTATGTTGTGCCCACACAGCTGCAGTCTATGTGCTAACGTTGTGCTCATACAGCTGCAATCTATGTGCTAAAGAAGTACCTACACAGCTGCAGTCTATGTGGGAAAGTTGTGCCCACACAGCTACAGTCTAAATGGTACAGTTGTGCCCACACAGCTGCAGTTTATGTGCTAAAGTTGTGCTCATACAGCTGCAATCTATGTGGTAGAGTTGTGCCCAGACAGCTGCAGTCTATGTGGCAAAGCTGTGCTCACACAGCTGCAGTATATGTAGTAATGTTCTGCCCACACAGCTGCAGTCTATATGGTAAAGTTGTGCCGACACAGCTGCAGTCTATGTGGTAAAGTTGTGCTCACACAGCTGCAGTCTATGTGGTAATGTTCTGCCCACACAGCTGCAGTCTATGTGGTAAAGTTGTGCCCACACAGCTGCAGTCTGTGTGGTAAAGTTGTGCCCACACAGCTGCAGTCTATGTGCTAATGTTGTGCCCACACAGCTGCAGTATATGTGGTAAAGCTGAGCCAATAAACATGCAGTCTATGTGGTAATGTTGTGCCCACACATCTGCAAACTTTGTGTCAACGTTTTCCCCACACAGCTGGAGATTATGTGGTAAAGTTGGGCCCACACAGCTGTAGTCTATGTGGTAAAACTGTGCCCAGACTGCCACAGTTTATGTGGCAAATGTATACCCAAACAGCGTCAATCTATGTGGTATTGTTGTGCCCACACAGCTGCTGTCTATGTCCTAATGTTGTGCCCACGCAGCTGCAGTCTATGTGCTAATGTTGTGCTCATCCAGCTGCAATCTATGTGCTAAAGTTGTGCCCACACAGCTGCAGTGTATGAGGTAAAGATGTGGGAAAGTTGTGCCTACACAGCTACAGTCTAAATGGTACAGTTGTGCCCACACAGCTGCAGTCTATGTGCTAAAGTTGTGCTCATCCAGCTGCAATCTATGTGCTAAAGTTGTGCCCACACAGCTGCAGTGTATGAGGTAAAGATGTGGGAAAGTTGTGCCTACACAGCTACAGTCTATATGGTACAGTTGTGCCCACACAGCTGCAGTCTATGTGCTAAAGTTGTGCTCATACAGCTGCAATCTATGCGCTAAAGTTGTACCCACACAGCTGCAGTCTCTGTGGGAAAGTTGTGCCTACACAGCTACAGTCTATATGGTACAGTTGTGCCCGCACAGCTGCAGTTTATGTGCTAAAGTTGTGCTCATACAGCTGCAATCTATGCGCTAAAGTTGTACCCACACAGCTGCAGTCTATGTGGTAACGTTAAGCCCACACAGCTGCTGTTTATGTGGCAAAGTTGTGCCCAAACAACTGCAGTCTATGTGGGAAAGTTGTGCCCACACAGCTGCAGGCCACATGGTGCAGTTGTGCCCACACAGCTGCTGTTTATGTGCTAAAGTTGTGCTCATACAGCTGCAGTCTATGTGCTAATGTTGTGCCCACATAGCTGCAGTCTATGAGGTAAAGATGTGCCTACACAGATGCAGTCTATGTGGGAAAGTTGTGTCCACACAGCTACTGTCTATATGGAACAGTTGTGCCCACACAGCTGCAGTTTATGTGCTAAAGTTGTGCTCATACAGCTGCAATCTATGTGCTAAAGTTGTACCCACACAGCTGCAGTCTCTGAGTTAACTTTAAGCCCACACAGCTGCTGTTTATGTGGTAAAGTTGTGCCCAAACAACTGCAGTCTGTGTGGTAAAGTTGAGCCCATAGAGCTGCAGTCTATGTGGTAAAGTTGTGCCCACACAGCTGCTGTTTATGTGGTAAAGTTGTGCCCAAATAACTGCAGTCTATGTCCTAAAGTTGTGTCCACACAGCTGCATTTTATGTGCTAAAGTTGTGCTCATACAGCTGCAATCTATGTGCTAAAGTTGTACCCACACAGCTGCAGTCTCTGTGGTAACTTTATGCCCACACAGCTGTTGTTTATGTGGTAAAGTTGTGCCCACACAGCTGCAGTCTATGTGCTTATGTTGTGCCCACACAGCTGCAGTCTATGTGCTAACGTTGTGCTCATACAGCTGCAATCTATGTGCTAAAGAAGTGCCTACACAGCTGCAGTCTATGTGGGAAAGTTGTGCCCACACAGCTACAGTCTAAATGGTACAGTTGTGCCCACACAGCTGCAGTTTATGTGCTAAAGTTGTGCTCATACAGCTGCAATCTATGTGGTAGAGTTGTGCCCACACAGCTGCAGTCTATGTGGCAAAGCTGTGCTCACACAGCTGCAGTATATGTAGTAATGTTCTGCCCACACAGCTGCAGTCTATATGGTAAAGTTGTGCCGACACAGCTGCAGTCTATGTGGTAAAGTTGTGCTCACACAGCTGCAGTCTATGTGGTAATGTTCTGCCCACACAGCTGCAGTCTATGTGGTAAAGTTGTGCCCACACAGCTGCAGTCTGTGTGGTAAAGTTGTGCCCACACAGCTGCAGTCTATGTGCTAATGTTGTGCCCACACAGCTGCAGTATATGTGGTAAAGCTGAGCCAATAAACATGCAGTCTATGTGGTAATGTTGTGCCCACACATCTGCAAACTTTGTGTCAACGTTTTCCCCACACAGCTGGAGATTATGTGGTAAAGTTGGGCCCACACAGCTGTAGTCTATGTGGTAAAACTGTGCCCAGACTGCCACAGTTTATGTGGCAAATGTATACCCAAACAGCGTCAATCTATGTGGTATTGTTGTGCCCACACAGCTGCTGTCTATGTCCTAATGTTGTGCCCACGCAGCTGCAGTCTATGTGCTAATGTTGTGCTCATCCAGCTGCAATCTATGTGCTAAAGTTGTGCCCACACAGCTGCAGTGTATGAGGTAAAGATGTGGGAAAGTTGTGCCTACACAGCTACAGTCTAAATGGTACAGTTGTGCCCACACAGCTGCAGTCTATGTGCTAAAGTTGTGCTCATCCAGCTGCAATCTATGTGCTAAAGTTGTGCCCACACAGCTGCAGTGTATGAGGTAAAGATGTGGGAAAGTTGTGCCGACACAGCTACAGTCTAAATGGTACAGTTGTGCCCACACAGCTGCAGTTTATGTGCTAAAGTTGTGCTCATACAGCTGCAATCTATGCGCTAAAGTTGTACCCACACAGCTGCAGTCTATGTGGTAACGTTAAGCCCACACAGCTGCTGTTTATGTGGCAAAGTTGTGCCCAAACAACTGCAGTCTATGTGGGAAAGTTGTGCCCACACAGCTGCAGGCCACATGGTGCAGTTGTGCCCACACAGCTGCTGTTTATGTGCTAAAGTTGTGCTCATACAGCTGCAGTCTATGTGCTAATGTTGTGCCCACATAGCTGCAGTCTATGAGGTAAAGATGTGCCTACACAGATGCAGTCTATGTGGGAAAGTTGTGTCCACACAGCTACTGTCTATATGGAACAGTTGTGCCCACACAGCTGCAGTTTATGTGCTAAAGTTGTGCTCATACAGCTGCAATCTATGTGCTAAAGTTGTACCCACACAGCTGCAGTCTCTGAGTTAACTTTAAGCCCACACAGCTGCTGTTTATGTGGTAAAGTTGTGCCCAAACAACTGCAGTCTGTGTGGTAAAGTTGAGCCCATAGAGCTGCAGTCTATGTGGTAAAGTTGTGCCCACACAGCTGCTGTTTATGTGGTAAAGTTGTGCCCAAATAACTGCAGTCTATGTCCTAAAGTTGTGTCCACACAGCTGCATTTTATGTGCTAAAGTTGTGCTCATACAGCTGCAATCTATGTGCTAAAGTTGTACCCACACAGCTGCAGTCTCTGTGGTAACTTTATGCCCACACAGCTGTTGTTTATGTGGTAAAGTTGTGCCCACACAGCTGCAGTCTATGTGCTTATGTTGTGCCCACACAGCTGCAGTCTATGTGCTAACGTTGTGCTCATACAGCTGCAATCTATGTGCTAAAGAAGTGCCTACACAGCTGCAGTCTATGTGGGAAAGTTGTGCCCACACAGCTACAGTCTAAATGGTACAGTTGTGCCCACACAGCTGCAGTTTATGTGCTAAAGTTGTGCTCATACAGCTGCAATCTATGTGGTAGAGTTGTGCCCACACAGCTGCAGTCTATGTGGCAAAGCTGTGCTCACACAGCTGCAGTATATGTAGTAATGTTCTGCCCACACAGCTGCAGTCTATATGGTAAAGTTGTGCCGACACAGCTGCAGTCTATGTGGTAAAGTTGTGCTCACACAGCTGCAGTCTATGTGGTAATGTTCTGCCCACACAGCTGCAGTCTATGTGGTAAAGTTGTGCCCACACAGCTGCAGTCTGTGTGGTAAAGTTGTGCCCACACAGCTGCAGTCTATGTGCTAATGTTGTGCCCACACAGCTGCAGTATATGTGGTAAAGCTGAGCCAATAAACATGCAGTCTATGTGGTAATGTTGTGCCCACACATCTGCAAACTTTGTGTCAACGTTTTCCCCACACAGCTGGAGATTATGTGGTAAAGTTGGGCCCACACAGCTGTAGTCTATGTGGTAAAACTGTGCCCAGACAGCCACAGTTTATGTGGCAAATGTATACCCAAACAGCGTCAATCTATGTGGTATTGTTGTGCCCACACAGCTGCTGTCTATGTCCTAATGTTGTGCCCACGCAGCTGCAGTCTATGTGCTAATGTTGTGCTCATCCAGCTGCAATCTATGTGCTAATGTTGTGCCCACACAGCTGCAGTGTATGAGGTAAAGATGTGGGAAAGTTGTGCCTACACAGCTACAGTCTAAATGGTACAGTTGTGCCCACACAGCTGCAGTCTATGTGCTAAAGTTGTGCTCATCCAGCTGCAATCTATGTGCTAAAGTTGTGCCCACACAGCTGCAGTGTATGAGGTAAAGATGTGGGAAAGTTGTGCCTACACAGCTACAGTCTATATGGTACAGTTGTGCCCGCACAGCTGCAGTTTATGTGCTAAAGTTGTGCTCATACAGCTGCAATCTATGCGCTAAAGTTGTACCCACACAGCTGCAGTCTATGTGGTAACGTTAAGCCCACACAGCTGCTGTTTATGTGGCAAAGTTGTGCCCAAACAACTGCAGTCTATGTGGTAAAGTTGTGCCCACACAGCTGCAGGCCACATGGTGCAGTTGTGCCCACACAGCTGCTGTTTATGGGGTAAAGCTGTGCCCAAACAACTGCAGTCTATGTGGTAAAGTTTAGCCCACACAGCTGCAGTCTATGTGGTAAAGTTGTGCCCACACAGCTGCAGTCTATGTGGTAAACCTGTGCCCACACAGCTGCAGTTTATGTGGTAAAGTTGTGCCCACACAGCTGCAGTCTATGTGGTAAAGTTGTGCCCACACAGCTGCAGTCTATGTGGTAAAGTTGTGCTCACACAGCTGCAGATTATGTGTTAAGGTTGTGCCCAGACAGCTGCATTCTATGTGCTAAAGTTCTGCCAACACAGCTGCAGTCTAAGTGCAAAGTTGGGCTCACGCAGCTGCAGTCGATGTAGTAAAGATGTGCCCACACACCTGCAGTTTATGTATCAACATTTTCCCCACACAGCTGGAGATTATGTGGTAAAGTTGGGCCCACACACCTGCAGTATATGTGTTAAAACTGTGCCCAGACAGCCACTGGAGATTATGTGGTAACGTTAAGCCCACACAGCTGCTGTTTATGTAGCAAAGTTGTGCCCAAACAACTGCAGTCTATGTGGTAAAGTTGTGCCCACACAGCTGCAGGCCACATGGTGCAGTTGTGCCCACACAGCTGCTGTTTATGGGGTAAAGCTGTGCCCAAACAACTGCAGTCTATGTGGTAAAGTTTAGCCCACACAGCTGCAGTCTATGTGGTAAAGTTGTGCCCACACAGCTGCAGTCTATGTGGTAAACCTGTGCCCACACAGCTGCAGACTATATCGTACATTTGTGCCCACACAGCTGCAGTCTATGTGGCAAAGGTATGCTCACACAGCTGCAGATTATGTGTAAGGGTTGTGCACACACAGCTGGAGATTATGTGGTAAATGTGTGCACTAACAGCTGCACTCTATACGGTACAGTTGTGCCCACACAGCTGCAGTTTATGTGCTAAAGTTGTGCCCATACAGCTGCAATCTATGTGGTAAACCTGTGCCCACACAGCTGCAGTGATTGTGGTAATGTTGTGCCCACACAGCTGCAGTCCATGTGGTAATGTTGTGCCCACACAGCTGCAGTGTATGTGTCAAAGTTGTGCCCACACAGCTGCAGATTATGTGTTAACGTTGTGCCCACAAAGCTGCATTCTATGTGGTAAACCTGTGCCCACACAGCTGCAGTCTATGAGGTAAAGATGTGCCTACAAAGCTGCAGTCTATATGATACTGATGTGCCCACACAGCTGCAATTTATGTGCTAAAGTTGTGCCCACACAGCTGCAGTCAATATGGTAAAGTTGTGCCCACACAGCTGCAGTCGATGTGGTAAAGCTGTGCCCACACAGCTGCAGTCTATGTGCTTATGTTGTGCCCACACAGCTGCAATCTATGTGGTAAAGCTGAGCCAATAAACATGCGGTCTATGTGGTAAAGTTGTGCTCACACAGCTGCTGTCTATGTGGTAATGTTCTGCCCACACAGCTGCGGTTTATGTGCTAAAGTTGTGCTCATACAGCTGCTATCTATGTGCTAAAGTTGTACCCACACAGCTGCAGTCTCTGTGGTAACTTTAATCCCACACAGCTGCTGTTTATGTGGTAAAGTTGCGCCCAAACAACTGCAGTCTATGTGGTAAAGTTGAGCCCACACAGCTGCAGTCTATGTGGTAAAGTTGTGTCCACACAGCTGCATTTTATGTGCTAAAGTTGTGCTCACACAGCTGCAATCTATGTGCTAAAGTTGTACCCACACAGCTGCAGTCTATGTGGTAACTTTATGCCCAAACAGCTGCAGTCTATGTGCTTATGTTGTGCCCACACAGTTGCAGTCTATGTGCTAAAGTTGTGCTCATACAGCTGCAATCTATGTGCTAAAGAAGTGCCTACACAGCTGCAGTCTATGTGGGAAAGTTGTGCCCACACAGCTACAGTCTAAATGGTACAGTTGTGCCCACACAGCTGCAGTCTATGTGCTAACGTTGTGCCCACACAGCTGCAGTTTATGTGCTAAAGTTGTGCTCATACAGCTGCAATCTATGTGCCAAAGTTGTACCCACCCAGCTGCAGTCTCTGTGGTAACTTTATGCCCAGACAGCTGCTGTTTATGTGGTAAAGTTGTGCCCACACAGCTGCGGTCTATGTGGTAAAGTTGTGCCCACATAGCTGCAGGCTATATGGTACAATTGTGCCCACACAGCTGCAGTCTATGTGGTAAAGCTTTGCCCATACAGTTGCAGATTATGTGTTAAGGTTGTGCCCAGACAGCTGCATTCTATGTGCTAACGTTGTGCCAACACACATGCAGTCTATGTGGTAAAACTGTGCCCAGACAGCCACAGTTTATGTGGCAAATGTATACCCAAACAGCGTCAATCTATGTGGTATTGTTGTGCCCACACAGCTGCTGTCTATGTCCTAATGTTGTGCCCACGCAGCTGCAGTCTATGTGCTAAAGTTGTGCTCATCCAGCTGCAATCTATGTGCTAAAGTTGTGCCCACACAGCTGCAGTGTATGAGGTAAAGATGTGGGAAAGTTGTGCCTACACAGCTACAGTCTATATGGTACAGTTGTGCCCGCACAGCTGCAGTTTATGTGCTAAAGTTGTGCTCATACAGCTGCAATCTATGCGCTAAAGTTGTACCCACACAGCTGCAGTCTATGTGGTAACGTTAAGCCCACACAGCTGCTGTTTATGTGGCAAAGTTGTGCCCAAACAACTGCAGTCTATGTGGTAAAGTTGTGCCCACACAGCTGCAGGCCACATGGTGCAGTTGTGCCCACACAGCTGCTGTTTATGGGGTAAAGCTGTGCCCAAACAACTGCAGTCTATGTGGTAAAGTTTAGCCCACACAGCTGCAGTCTATGTGGTAAAGTTGTGCCCACACAGCTGCAGTCTATGTGGTAAACCTGTGCCCACACAGCTGCAGTTTATGTGGTAAAGTTGTGCTCACACAGCTGCAGATTATGTGTTAAGGTTGTGCCCAGACAGCTGCATTCTATGTGCTAAAGTTCTGCCAACACAGCTGCAGTCTAAGTGCAAAGTTGGGCTTACGCAGCTGCAGTCGATGTAGTAAAGATGTGCCCACACACCTGCAGTTTATGTGTCAACATTTTCCCCACACAGCTGGAGATTATGTGGTAAAGTTGGGCCCACACACCTGCAGTCTATGTGTTAAAACTGTGCCCAGACAGCCACTGTTTATGTGGTAAATATATACCCAAACAGCTGCAATCTATGTGGTAGAGTTGTGCCCACACAGCTGCAGTCTATGTGGCAAAGATGTGCTCACACAGCTGCAGTGATTGTGGTAATGTTGTGCCCACACAGCTGCAGTCCATGTGGTAATGTTGTGCCCACACAGCTGCAGTGTATGTGTCAAAGTTGTGCCCACACAGCTGCAGATTATGTGTTAACGTTGTGCCCACAAAGCTGCATTCTATGTGGTAAACTTGTGCCCACACAGCTGCAGTCTATGAGGTAAAGATGTGCCTACAAAGCTGCAGTCTATATGATACTGATGTGCCCACACAGCTGCAATTTATGTGCTAAAGTTGTGCCCACACAGCTGCAGTCAATATGGTAAAGTTGTGCCCACACAGCTGCAGTCTATGTGGTAAAGCTGTGCCCACACAGCTGCAGTCTATGTGCTTATGTTGTGCCCACACAGCTGCAATCTATGTGGTAAAGCTGAGCCAATAAACATGCAGTCTATGTGGTAAAGTTGTGCTCACACAGCTGCTGTCTATGTGGTAATGTTCTGCCCACACAGCTGCGGTTTATGTGCTAAAGTTGTGCTCATACAGCTGCTATCTATGTGCTAAAGTTGTACCCACACAGCTGCAGTCTCTGTGGTAACTTTAATCCCACACAGCTGCTGTTTATGTGGTAAAGTTGCGCCCAAACAACTGCAGTCTATGTGGTAAACTTGAGCCCACACAGCTGCGGTCTATGTGGTAAAGTTGTGCCCACACAGCTGCTGTTTATGTGGTAAAGTTGTGTCCACACAGCTGCATTTTATGTGCTAAAGTTGTGCTCCTACAGCTGCAATCTATGTGCTAAAGTTGTACCCCACAGCTGCAGTCTCTGTGGTAACTTTATGCCCACACAGCTGCTGTTTATGTGGTAAAGTTGTGCCCAAACAACTGCAGTCTATGTGCTTATGTTGTGCCCACACAGTTGCAGTCTATGTGCTAAAGTTGTGCTCATACAGCTGCAATCTATGTGCTAAAGAAGTGCCTACACAGCTGCAGTCTATGTGGGAAAGTTGTGCCCACACAGCTACAGTCTAAATGGTACAGTTGTGCCCACACAGCTGCAGTTTATGTGCTAAAGTTGTGCTCATACAGCTGCAATCTATGTGCCAAAGTTGTACCCACCCAGCTGCAGTCTCTGTGGTAACTTTATGCCCAGACAGCTGCTGTTTATGTGGTAAAGTTGTGCCCACACAGCTGCGGTCTATGTGGTAAAGTTGTGCCCACATAGCTGCAGGCTATATGGTACAATTGTGCCCACACAGCTGCAGTCTATGTGGTAAAGCTTTGCCCATACAGCTGCAGATTATGTGTTAAGGTTGTGCCCAGACAGCTGCATTCTATGTGCTAACGTTGTGCCAACACACCTGCAGTCTATGTGGTAAAACTGTGCCCAGACAGCCACAGTTTATGTGGCAAATGTATACCCAAACAGCGTCAATCTATGTGGTATTGTTGTGCCCACACAGCTGCTGACTATGTCCTAATGTTGTGCCCACGCAGCTGCAGTCTATGTGCTAAAGTTGTGCTCATCCAGCTGCAATCTATGTGCTAAAGTTGTGCCCACACAGCTGCAGTGTATGAGGTAAAGATGTGGGAAAGTTGTGCCTACACAGCTACAGTCTATATGGTGCAGTTGTGCCCGCACAGCTGCAGTTTATGTGCTAAAGTTGTGCTCATACAGCTGCAATCTATGCGCTAAAGTTGTACCCACACAGCTGCAGTCTATGTGGTAACGTTAAGCCCACACAGCTGCTGTTTATGTGGCAAAGTTGTGCCCAAACAACTGCAGTCTATGTGGTAAAGTTGTGCCCACACAGCTGCAGGCCACATGGTGCAGTTGTGCCCACACAGCTGCTGTTTATGGGGTAAAGTTGTGCCCAAACAACTGCAGTCTATGTGGTAAAGTTTAGCCCACACAGCTGCAGTCTATGTGGTAAAGTTGTGCCCACACAGCTGCAGTCTATGTGGTAAACCTGTGCCCACACAGCTGCAGTTTATGTGGTAAAGTTGTGCTCACACAGCTGCAGATTATGTGTTAAGGTTGTGCCCAGACAGCTGCATTCTATGTGCTAAAGTTCTGCCAACACAGCGGCAGTCTAAGTGCAAAGTTGGGCTGACGCAGCTGCAGTCGATGTAGTAAAGATGTGCCCACACAACTGCAGTTTATGTGTCAACATTTTCCCCACACAGCTGGAGATTATGTGGTAAAGTTGGGCCCACACACCTGCAGTCTATGTGTTAAAACTGTGCCCAGACAGCCACTGTTTATGTGGTAAATATATACCCAAACAGCTGCAATCTATGTGGTAGAGTTGTGCCCACACAGCTGCAGTCTATGTGGCAAAGCTGTGCTCACACAGCTGCAGTATATGTGGTAATGTTCTGCCCACACAGCTGCAGTCTATGTGGTAAAGTTGTGCTCACACAGCTGCAGTCTATGTGGTAATGTTGTGCCCACACAGCTGCAGTCTATGTGGTAAAGTTGTGCCCACACAGCTGCAGTCTATGTGGTAAAGTTGTGCCCACACAGCTGCAGTCTATGTGCTAATGTTGTGCCCACAAAGCTGCAATCTATGTGGTAAAGTTGTGCCCACACAGCTGCAGTCTATGTGGTAAAGTTGTGCCCACACAGCTGCAGTCTATGTGCTAAAGTTGTGCCCACAGAGCTGCAGTCTATGTGGAAAAATTGTGCCCACAGAGCTGCAGTCTATGTGGAAAAGTTGTGCCCACACAGCTGCAGTCTATGTGGTAAAGCTGTGCCCACACAGCTGCAGTCTATATGCGTATGTTGTGCCCACACAGCTGCAATCTATGTGGTAAAGCTGAGCCAATAAACATGCAGTCTATGTGGTAAAGTTGTGCTCACACAGCTGCAGTCTATGTGGTAAAGTTGTGCTCACACAGCTGCTGTCTATGTGGTAATGTTCTGCCCACACAGCTGCAGTCTATGTCGTACAGTTGTGCCCACACAGCTGCAGTCTATTTTTTAAACATGTGACCACACAGCTGCAGTCGATGTGGTAAAGGTGTGCCCACACAGCTGCAGTCTATGTGGTAATGTTGTGCACATATAGCTGTGGTTTATGTGCTAAAGTTGTGCTCACAGAGCTGAAGACTATGTGGTAAAGTTGTGTCCACACAGCTGCTGTCTATGTCGTAAAGTTGTGCTCGTACAGCTGCAGTCTTTGTGGTAAAACTGTGCCCCGACAGCCACTGTTTACGTGCTAACTTTATGCCCACACAACTGCAGTCTATGTGGTAGAGTTATGCCCATACAGCTGCAGACTATATCGTACATTTGTGCCCACACATCTGCAGTCTATGTGATAAAGCTGTGCCCACACAGCTGCAGACTATGTGCTAAAGTTGTGCACATGCAGCTGCAGTTTATGTAGTAAAGTTGTGCCCACATAGCTGCATTCTATATGGTAAACATAGGACCACACAGCTGCAGTATATGTGCTAAATGTGTGCCCACACAGCTGCAGTCTATGTGGTAAAGTTGTGCCCACACAGCTGCAGTCTATGTGGTAAAGATATGCCCAAACAACTGCAGTTTTTGTGGTAAAGTTGTGCCCACACAGCTGCAGTCAGTGTGGTAAAGTTTTGCCCACACAGCAGCAGGCTATATGGTACAGTTGTGCCCAAACAACTGCAGTCTATGTGGAAAAGTTGTGCCCACACAGCTGCAGTCTCTGTGGTAACGTTAAGCCCACACAGCTGCTGTTTATGTGGTAAAGTTGTGCCCAAACAACTGCAGTTTTTGTGGTAAAGTTGTGCCCACACAGCTGCAGTCTATGTGGTAAAGTTGTGCCCACACAGCAGCAGGCTATATGGTACAGTTGTGCCCAAACAACTGCAGTCTATGTGCTAAAGTTGTGCCCACACAGCTGCATTTTATGTGCTAAAGTTGTGCTCATACAGCTGCAATCTATGTGCTAAAGTTGTACCCACACAGCTGCAGTCTCTGTGGTAACATTATGCCCACACAGCTGCTGTTTATGTGGTAAGGTTGTGCCCAAACAACTGCAGTCTATGTGGTAAAGTTGTGCCCACACAGCTGCAGTCTATGTCGTAAACCTGTGCTCACACAGCTGCAGACTATGTGGTAAAGTTGTGCCCACACAGCTGCAGTCTATGTGCTAATGTTGTGCCCACACTGCTGCAGTCTACGTGCTAAAGTTGTGCTCATACAGCTGCAATCTATCTGCTAAAGTTGTACCCACACAGCTGCAGTCTCTGTGGTAACGTTAAGCCCACACAGCTGCTGTTTATATGGTAAAGTTGTGCCCAAACAACTGCAGTCTATGTGGTAAAGTTGTGCCCACACAGCTGCAGTCTTTGTGTCAACGTTTTCCCCACACAGCTGGAGATTATGTGGTAAAGTTGGGTCCACACACCTACAGTCTATGTGGTAAAACTGGGCCCAGACAGCCACAGTTTATGTGGTAAATATATACCAAACAGCTGCAATCTATATGGTACAGTTGTGCCCAAACAACTGCAGTCTATGTGGTAGAGTTGTGCCCACACAGCTACAGTTGATGTGGTAGAGTTGTGCCCACACAGCTGCAGTCTATGTGGGAAAGTTGTGCCCACACAGCTACAGTCTAAATGGTACAGTTGTGCCCACACAGCTGCAGTTTATGTGCTAAAGTTGTGCTCATACAGCTGCAATCTATGTGGTAGCTTTGTGCCCACACAGCTGCAGTCTATGTGGCAAAGCTGTGCTCACACAGCTGCAGTATATGTAGTAATGTTCTGCCCACACAGCTGCAGTCTATATGGTAAAGTTGTGCCGACACAGCTGCAGTCTATGTGGTAAAGTTGTGCTCACACAGCTGCAGTCTATGTGGTAATGTTCTGCCCACACAGCTGCAGTCTATGTGGTAAAGTTGTGCCCACACAGCTGCAGTCTGTGTGGTAAAGTTGTGCCCACACAGCTGCAGTCTATGTGCTAATGTTGTGCCCACACAGCTGCAGTATATGTGGTAAAGCTGAGCCAATAAACATGCAGTCTATGTGGTAATGTTGTGCCCACACATCTGCAAACTTTGTGTCAATGTTTTCCCCACACAGATGGAGATTATGTGGTAAAGTTGGGCCCACACACCTGTAGTCTATGTGGTAAAACTGTGCCCAGACAGCCACAGTTTATGTGGCAAATGTATACCCAAACAGCGTCAATCTATGTGGTATTGTTGTGCCCACACAGCTGCTGTCTATGTCCTAATGTTGTGCCCACACAGCTGCAGTCTATGTGCTAATGTTGTGCTCATCCAGCTGCAATCTAGGTGCTAAAGTTGTGCCCACACAGCAGCAGTGTATGAGGTAAAGATGTGGGAAATTTGTGCCTACACAGCTACAGTCTAAATGGTACAGTTGTGCCCACACAGCTGCAGTCTATGTGCTAAAGTTGTGCTCATCCAGCTGCAATCTATGTGCTAAAGTTGTGCCCACACAGCTGCAGTGTATGAGGTAAAGATGTGGGAAAGTTGTGCCTACACAGCTACAGTCTATATGGTACAGTTGTGCCCGCACAGCTGCAGTTTATGTGCTAAAGTTGTGCTCATACAGCTGCAATCTATGCGCTAAAGTTGTACCCACACAGCTGCAGTCTATGTGGTAACGTTAAGCCCACACAGCTGCTGTTTATGTGGCAAAGTTGTGCCCAAACAACTGCAGTCTATGTGGTAAAGTTGTGCCCACACAGCTGCAGGCCACATGGTGCAGTTGTGCCCACACAGCTGCTGTTTATGGGGTAAAGCTGTGCCCAAACAACTGCAGTCTATGTGGTAAAGTTTAGCCCACACAGCTGCAGTCTATGTGGTAAAGTTGTGCCCACACAGCTGCAGTCTCTGTGGTAAACCTGTGCCCACACAGCTGCAGTTTATGTGGTAAAGTTGTGCCCACACAGCTGCAGTCTATGTGGTAAAGTTGTGCTCACACAGCTGCAGATTATGTGTTAAGGTTGTGCCCAGACAGCTGCATTCTATGTGCTAAAGTTCTGCCAACACAGCTGCAGTCTAAGTGCAAAGTTGGGCTCACACAGCTGCAGTCGATGTAGTAAAGATGTGCCCACACACCTGCAGTTTATGTGTCAACATTTTCCCCACACAGCTGGAGATTATGTGGTAAAGTTGGGCCCACACACCTGCAGTCTATGTGTTAAAACTGTGCCCAGACAGACACTGTTTATGTGGTAAATATATACCCAAAAAGCTGCAATCTATGTGGTAGAGTTGTGCCCACACAGCTGCAGTCTATGTGGCAAAGCTGTGCTCACACAGCTGCAGTATATGTGGTAATGTTCTGCCCACACAGCTGCAGTCTATGTAGTAAAGTTGTGCTCACACAGCTGCCGTCTATGTGGTAATGTTGTGCCCACACAGCTGCAGTCTATGTGGTAAAGTTGTGCCCACACAGCTGCAGTCTGTGTGGTAAAGTTGTGCCCACACAGCTGCAGTCTATGTGCTAATGTTGTGCCCACACAGCTGCAGTCTATGTGCTAAAGTTGTGCCCACACAGCTGCAGTCTATGTCGTAAAGTTGTGCCCACACAGCTGCAGTCTATGTGCTAAAGTTGTGCCCACAGAGCTGCAGTCTATGTGGAAAAGTTGTGCCCACACAGCTGCAGTCTATATGCGTATGTTGTGCCCACACAGCTGCAATCTATGTGGTAAAGCTGAGCCAATAAACATGCAGTCTATGTGCTAATGTTCTGCCCACACAGCTGCAGTCTATGTCGTAAAGTTGTGCCCACACAGCTGCAGTCTATTTTTTAAACATGTGACCACACAGCTGCAGTCGATGTGGTAAAGGTGTGCCCACACAGCTGCAGTCTATGTGGTAATGTTGTGCACATATAGCTGTGGTTTATGTGCTAAAGTTGTGCTCACAGAGCTGAAGACTATGTGGTAAAGGTGTGCCCACACAGCTGCAGTCTATGTGGTAATGTTGTGCACATATAGCTGTGGTTTATGTGCTAAAGTTGTGCTCACAGAGCTGAAGACTATGTGGTAAAGTTGTGTCCACACAGCTGCTGTCTATGTCGTAAAGTTGTGCTCGTACAGCTGCAGTCTTGGTGGTAAAACTGTGCCCCGACAGCCACTGTTTACATGCTAACTTTATGCCCACACAGCTGCAGTCTATGTGGTAGAGTTATGCCCACACAGCTGCAGACTATATCGTACATTTGTGCCCACACAGCTGCAGTCTATGTGGCAAAGTTATGCTCACACAGCTGCAGTCTATGTGGCAAAGTTATGCTCACACAGCTGCAGATTATGTGTAAGGGTTGTGCACACACAGCTGGAGATTATGTGGTAAATGTGTGCACTAACAGCTGCACTCTATACGGTACAGTTGTGCCCACACAGCTGCAGTTTATGTGCTAAAGTTGTGCCCATACAGCTGCAATCTATGTGGTAAACTTGTGCCCACACAGCTGCAATGATTGTGGTAATGTTGTGCCCACACAGCTGCAGTCCATGTGGTAATGTTGTGCCCACACAGCTGCAGTGTATGTGTCAAAGTTGTGCCCACACAGCTGCAGATTATGTGTTAACGTTGTGCCCACAAAGCTGCATTCTATGTGGTAAACTTGTGCCCACACAGCTGCAGTCTATGAGGTAAAGATGTGCCTACAAAGCTGCAGTCTATATGATACTGATGTGCCCACACAGCTGCAATTTATGTGCTAAAGTTGTGCCCACACAGCTGCAGTCAATATGGTAAAGTTGTGCCCACACAGCTGCAGTCTATGTGGTAAAGCTGTGCCCACACAGCTGCAGTCTATATGCGTATGTTGTGCCCACACAGCTGCAATCTATGTGGTAAAGCTGAGCCAATAAACATGCAGTCTATGTGGTAAAGTTCTGCCCACACAGCTGCGGTTTATGTGCTAAAGTTGTGCTCATACAGCTGCTATCTATGTGCTAAAGTTGTACCCACACAGCTGCAGTCTCTGTGGTAACTTTAATCCCACACAGCTGCTGTTTATGTGGTAAAGTTGCGCCCAAACAACTGCAGTCTATGTGGTAAACTTGAGCCCACACAGCTGCAGTCTATGTGGTAAAGTTGTGCCCACACAGCTGCTGTTTATGTGGTAAAGTTGTGTCCACACAGCTGCATTTTATGTGCTAAAGTTGTGCTCCTACAGCTGCAATCTATGTGCTAAAGTTGTACCCACACAGCTGCAGTCTCTGTGGTAACTTTATGCCCACACAGCTGCAGTCTATGTGCTTATGTTGTGCCCACACAGTTGCAGTCTATGTGCTAAAGTTGTGCTCATACAGCTGCAATCTATGTGCTAAAGAAGTGCCTACACAGCTGCAGTCTATGTGGGAAAGTTGTGCCCACACAGCTACAGTCTAAATGGTACAGTTGTGCCCACACAGCTGCAGTTTATGTGCTAAAGTTGTGCTCATACAGCTGCAATTTATGTGCCAAAGTTGTACCCACCCAGCTGCAGTCTCTGTGGTAACTTTATGCCCAGACAGCTGCTGTTTATGTGGTAAAGTTGTGCCCACACAGCTGCGGTCTATGTGGTAAAGTTGTGCCCACATAGCTGCAGGCTATATGGTACAATTGTGCCCACACAGCTGCAGTCTATGTGGTAAAGCTTTGCCCATACAGCTGCAGATTATGTGTTAAGGTTGTGCCCAGACAGCTGCATTCTATGTGCTAACGTTGTGCCAACACACATGCAGTCTATGTGGTAAAACTGTGCCCAGACAGCCACAGTTTATGTGGCAAATGTATACCCAAACAGCGTCAATCTATGTGGTATTGTTGTGCCCACACAGCTGCTGTCTATGTCCTAATGTTGTGCCCACGCAGCTGCAGTCTATGTGCTAAAGTTGTGCTCATCCAGCTGCAATCTATGTGCTAAAGTTGTGCCCACACAGCTGCAGTGTATGTGCTAAAGTTGTGCTCATACAGCTGCAATCTATGCGCTAAAGTTGTACCCACACAGCTGCAGTCTATGTGGTAACGTTAAGCCCACACAGCTGCTGTTTATGTGGCAAAGTTGTGCCCAAACAACTGCAGTCTATGTGGTAAAGTTGTGCCCACACAGCTGCAGGCCACATGGTGCAGTTGTGCCCACACAGCTGCTGTTTATGGGGTAAAGCTGTGCCAAACAACTGCAGTCTATGTGGTAAAGTTTAGCCCACACAGCTGCAGTCTATGTGGTAAAGTTGTGCCCACACAGCTGCAGTCTATGTGGTAAACCTGTGCCCACACAGCTGCAGTTTATGTGGTAAAGTTGTGCTCACACAGCTGCAGATTATGTGTTAAGGTTGTGCCCAGACAGCTGCATTCTATGTGCTAAAGTTCTGCCAACACAGCTGCAGTCTAAGTGCAAAGTTGGGCTTACGCAGCTGCAGTCGATGTAGTAAAGATGTGCCCACACACCTGCAGTTTATGTGTCAACATTTTCCCCACACAGCTGGAGATTATGTGGTAAAGTTGGGCCCACACACCTGCAGTCTATGTGTTAAAACTGTGCCCAGACAGCCACTGTTTATGTGGTAAATATATACCCAAACAGCTGCAATCTATGTGGTAGAGTCGTGCCCACACAGCTGCAGTCTATGTGGCAAAGATGTGCTCACACAGCTGCAGTGATTGTGGTAATGTTGTGCCCACACAGCTGCAGTCCATGTGGTAATGTTGTGCCCACACAGCTGCAGTGTATGTGTCAAAGTTGTGCCCACACAGCTGCAGATTATGTGTTAACGTTGTGCCCACAAAGCTGCATTCTATGTGGTAAACTTGTGCCCACACAGCTGCATTCTATGTGTCAAAGTTGTGCCCACACAGCTGCAGTCTATGTGGTAAAGTTGTGCCCACACAGCTGCAGTCTGTGTGGTAAAGTTGTGCCCACACAGCTGCAGTCTATGAGGTAAAGATGTGCCTACAAAGCTGCAGTCTATATGATACTGATGTGCCCACACAGCTGCAATTTATGTGCTAAAGTTGTGCCCACACAGCTGCAGTCAATATGGTAAAGTTGTGCCCACACAGCTGCAGTCTATGTGGTAAAGCTGTGCCCACACAGCTGCAGTCTATGTGCTTATGTTGTGCCCACACAGCTGCAGTCTATGTGGTAAAGCTGAGCCAATAAACATGCAGTCTATGTGGTAAAGTTGTGCTCACACAGCTGCTGTCTATGTGGTAATGTTCTGCCCACACAGCTGCGGTTTATGTGCTAAAGTTGTGCTCATACAGCTGCTATCTATGTGCTAAAGTTGTACCCACGCAGCTGCAGTCTCTGTGGTAACTTTAATCCCACACAGCTGCTGTTTATGTGGTAAAGTTGCGCCCAAACAACTGCAGTCTATGTGGTAAAGTTGAGCCCACACAGCTGCAGTCTATGTGGTAAAGTTGTGCCCACACAGCTGCTGTTTATGTGGTAAAGTTGTGTCCACACAGCTGCATTTTATGTGCTAAAGTTGTGCTCATACAGCTGCAATCTATGTGCTAAAGTTGTACCCACACAGCTGCAGTCTCTGTGGTAACTTTATGCCCACACAGCTGCAGTCTATGTGCTTATGTTGTGCCCACACAGTTGCAGTCTATGTGCTAAAGTTGTGCTCATACAGCTGCAATCTATGTGCTAAAGAAGTGCCTACACAGCTGCAGTCTATGTGGGAAAGTTGTGCCCACACAGCTACAGTCTAAATGGTACAGTTGTGCCCACACAGCTGCAGTTTATGTGCTAAAGTTGTGCTCATACAGCTGCAATCTATGTGCCAAAGTTGTACCCACCCAGCTGCAGTCTCTGTGGTAACTTTATGCCCAGACAGCTGCTGTTTATGTGGTAAAGTTGTGCCCACACAGCTGCGGTCTATGTGGTAAAGTTGTGCCCACATAGCTGCAGGCTATATGGTACAATTGTGCCCACACAGCTGCAGTCCATGTGGTAAAGCTTTGCCCATACAGCTGCAGATTATGTGTTAAGGTTGTGCCCAGACAGCTGCATTCTATGTGCTAACGTTGTGCCAACACACCTGCAGTCTATGTGGTAAAACTGTGCCCAGACAGCCACAGTTTATGTGGCAAATGTATACCCAAACAGCGTCAATCTATGTGGTATTGTTGTGCCCACACAGCTGCTGTCTATGTCCTAATGTTGTGCCCACGCAGCTGCAGTCTATGTGCTAAAGTTGTGCTCATCCAGCTGCAATCTATGTGCTAAAGTTGTGCCCACACAGCTGCAGTGTATGAGGTAAAGATGTGGGAAAGTTGTGCCTACACAGCTACAGTCTATATGGTACAGTTGTGCCCGCACAGCTGCAGTTTATGTGCTAAAGTTGTGCTCATACAGCTGCAATCTATGCGCTAAAGTTGTACCCACACAGCTGCAGTCTATGTGGTAACGTTAAGCCCACACAGCTGCTGTTTATGTGGCAAAGTTGTGCCCAAACAACTGCAGTCTATGTGGTAAAGTTGTGCCCACACAGCTGCAGGCCACATGGTGCAGTTGTGCCCACACAGCTGCTGTTTATGGGGTAAAGCTGTGCCCAAACAACTGCAGTCTAAGTGGTAAAGTTTAGCCCACACAGCTGCAGTCTATGTGGTAAAGTTGTGCCCACACAGCTGCAGATTATGTGTTAAGGTTGTGCCCAGACAGCTGCATTCTATGTGCTAAAGTTCTGCCAACACAGCTGCAGTCTAAGTGCAAAGTTGGGCTTACGCAGCTGCAGACGATGTAGTAAAGATGTGCCCACACACCTGCAGTTTATGTGTCAACATTTTCCCCACACAGCTGGAGATTATGTGGTAAAGTTGGGCCCACACACCTGCAGTCTATGTGTTAAAACTGTGCCCAGACAGCCACTGTTTATGTGGTAAATATATACCCAAACAGCTGCAATCTATGTGGTAGAGTTGTGCCCACACAGCTGCAGTCTATGTGGCAAAGATGTGCTCACACAGCTGCAGTATATGTGGTAATGTTCTGCCCACATAGCTGCAGTCTATGTGGTAAAGTTGTGCTCACACAGCTGCAGTCTATGTGGTAATGTTGTGCCCACACAGCTGCAGTCTATGTGGTAAAGTTGTGCCGACACAGCTGCAGTCTGTGTGGTAAAGTTGTGCCCACACAGCTGCAGTCTATGTGCTTATGTTGTGCCCACACAGCTGCAATCTATGTGGTAAAGCTGAGCCAATAAACATGCAGTCTATGTGGTAAAGTTGTGCTCACACAGCTGCTGTCTATGTGGTAATGTTCTGCCCACACAGCTGCAGTCTATGTCGTAAAGTTGTGCCCACACAGCTGCAGTCTATTTTTTAAACATGTGACCACACAGCTGCAGTCGATGTGGTAAAGGTGTGCCCACACAGCTGCAGTCTATGTGGTAATGTTGTGCACATATAGCTGTGGTTTATGTGCTAATGTTGTGCTCACAGAGCTGAAGACTATGTGGTAAAGTTGTGTCCACACAGATGCTGTCTATGTCGTAAAGTTGTGCTCGTACAGCTGCAGTCTTTGTGGTAAAACTGTGCCCCGACAGCCACTGTTTACGTGCTAACTTTATGCCCACACAGCTGCAGTCTATGTGGTAGAGTTATGCCCATACAGCTGCAGACTATATCGTACATTTGTGCCCACACAGCTGCAGTCTATGTGGCAAAGTTGTGCTCACACAGCTGCAGTCTATGTGGCAAAGTTATGCTCACACAGCTGCAGATTATGTGTAAGGGTTGTGCACACACAGCTGGAGATTATGTGGTAGATTTGTGCACTAACAGCTGCACTCTATACGGTACAGTTGTGCTCACACAGCTGCAGTTTATGTGCTAAAGTTGTGCCCATACAGCTGCAATCTATGTGGTAAACTTGTGCCCACACAGCTGCAGTGATTGTGGTAATGTTGTGCCCACACAGCTGCAGTTTATGTGGTAAAGTTGTGCCCACACAGCTGCAGTCTACATGTTAAGTTTTTGCCCACACAGCTGCAGTCTATGTGGTAAAGTTGTGCTCACACAGCTGCAGATGATGTGTTAAAGTTGTGCCCAGACAGCTGCATTCTATGTGCTAAACTTCTGCCAACACAGCTGCAGTCTAAGTGCAAAGTTGGGCTCACACAGCTGCAGTTGATGTAGTAAAGATGTGCCCACACACCTGCAGTTTATGTGTCAACATTTTCCCCACACAGCTGGAGATTATGTGGTAAAGTTGGGCCCACACACTTGCAGTCTATGTGTTAAAACTGTGCCCAGACAGCCACTGTTTATGTGGTAAATATATACCCAAACAGCTGCAATCTATGTGGTAGAGTTGTGCCCACACAGCTGCAGTCTATGTGGCAAAGGTGTGCTCACACAGCTGCAGTATATATGGTAATGTTCTGCCCACACAGCTGCAGTCTATATGGTAAAGTTGTGCCGACACAGCTGCAGTCTATGTGGTAAAGTTGTGCTCACACAGCTGCAGTCTATGTGCTAATGTTGTGCCCACAGAGCTGCAATCTATGTGGTAAAGTTGTGCCCACACAGCTGCAGTCTATGTCGTAAAGTTGTGCCCACACAGCTGCAGTCTATGTGCTAACGTTGTGCCCACAGAGCTGCAGTCTATGTGGTAAAGTTGTGCCCACACAGCTGCAGTCTATGTGGTAAAGCTGTGCCCACACAGCTGCTGTCTGTGTGGTAAAGCTGTGCCCACACAGCTGCAGTCTATGTGCTTATGTTGTGCCCACACAGCTGCAATCTATGTGGTAAAGCTGAGCCAATAAACATGCAGTCTATGTGGTAAAGTTGTGCTCACACAGCTGCTGTCTATGTCGTATTGTTCTGCCCACACAGCTGCAGTCTATGTCGTAAAGTTGTGCCCACACAGCTGCAGTCTATTTTTTAAACATGTGACCACACAGCTGCAGTCGATGTTGGAAAGGTGTGCCCACACAGCTGCAGTCTATGTGGTAATGTTGTACACATATAGCTGTGGTTTATGTGCTAAGGTTGTGCTCACTGAGCTGAAGACTATGTGGTAAAGTTGTGTCCACACAGCTGCTGTCTATGTCGTAAAGCTGTGCTCGTACAGCTGCAGTCTTTGTGGTAAAACTGTGCCCCGACAGCCGCTGTTTACGTGCTAACATTATGCCCACACAGCTGCAGTCGATGTGGTAGAGTTATGCCCACACAGCTGCAGGCTATATCGTACATTTGTGCCCACACAGCTGCAGTCCATGTGGTAATGTTGTGCCCACACAGCTGCAGTGTATGTGTCAAAGTTGTGCCCACACAGCTGCATTCTATGTGCTAACGTTGTGCCAACACACCTGCAGTCTATGTGGTAAAACTGTGCCCAGACGGCCACAGTTTATGTGGCAAATGTATACCCAAACAGCGTCAATCTATGTGGTATTGTTGTGCCCACACAGCTGCTGTCTATGTCCTAATGTTGTGCCCACGCAGCTGCAGTCTATGTGCTAAAGTTGTGCTCATCCAGCTGCAATCTATGTGCTAAAGTTGTGCCCACACAGCTGCAGTGTATGAGGTAAAGATGTGGGAAAGTTGTGCCTACACAGCTACAGTCTATATGGTACAGTTGTGCCCGCACAGCTGCAGTTTATGTGCTAAAGTTGTGCTCATACAGCTGCAATCTATGCGCTAAAGTTGTACCCACACAGCTGCAGTCTATGTGGTAACGTTAAGCCCACACAGCTGCTGTTTATGTGGCAAAGTTGTGCCCAAACAACTGCAGTCTATGTGGTAAAGTTGTGCCCACACAGCTGCAGGCCACATGGTGCAGTTGTGCCCACACAGCTGCTGTTTATGGGGTAAAGCTGTGCCCAAACAACTGCAGTCTATGTGGTAAAGTTTAGCCCACACAGCTGCAGTCTATGTGGTAAAGTTGTGCCCACACAGCTGCAGTCTATGTGGTAAACCTGTGCCCACACAGCTGCAGTTTATGTGGTAAAGTTGTGCTCACACAGCTGCAGATTATGTGTTAAGGTTGTGCCCAGACAGCTGCATTCTATGTGCTAAAGTTCTGCCAACACAGCTGCAGTCTAAGTGCAAAGTTGGGCTTACGCAGCTGCAGTCGATGTAGTAAAGATGTGCCCACACACCTGCAGTTTATGTGTCAACATTTTCCCCACACAGCTGGAGATTATGTGGTAAAGTTGGGCCCACACACCTGCAGTCTATGTGTTAAAACTGTGCCCAGACAGCCACTGTTTATGTGGTAAATATATACCCAAACAGCTGCAATCTATGTGGTAGAGTTGTGCCCACACAGCTGCAGTCTATGTGGCAAAGATGTGCTCACACAGCTGCAGTATATGTGGTAATGTTCTGCCCACACAGCTGCAGTCTATGTGGTAAAGTTGTGCTCACACAGCTGCAGTCTATGTGGTAATGTTGTGCCCACACAGCTGCAGTCTATGTGGTAAAGTTGTGCCCACACAGCTGCAGTCTGTGTGGTAAAGTTGTGCCCACACAGCTGCAGTCTATGTGCTAATGTTGTGCCCACAAAGCTGCAGTCTATGTGGTAACGTTGTGCCCACACAGCTGCAGTCTATGTGGTAAAGTTGTGCCCACACAGCTGCAGTCTATGTGCTAAAGTTGTGCCACAGAGCTGCAGTCTATGTTGAAAAGTTGTGCCCACAGAGCTGCAGTCTATGTGGAAAAGTTGTGCCCACACAGCTGCAGTCTATGTGCTTATGTTGTGCCCACACAGCTGCAATCTATGTGGTAAAGCTGAGCCAATAAACATGCAGTCTATGTGGTAAAGTTGTGCTCACACAGCTGCAGTCTATGTGGTAATGTTCTGCCCACACAGCTGCAGTCTATATGGTAAAGTTGTGCCGACACAGCTGCAGTCTATGTGGTAAAGTTGTGCTCACACAGCTGCTGTCTATGTGGTAATGTTCTGCCCACACAGCTGCAGTCTATGTCGTAAAGTTGTGCCCACACAGCTGCAGTCTATTTTTTAAACATGTGACCACACAGCTGCAGTCGATGTGGTAAAGGTGTGCCCACACAGCTGCAGTCTATGTGGTAATGTTGTGCACATATAGCTGTGGTTTATGTGCTAAAGTTGTGCTCACAGAGCTGAAGACTATGTGGTAAAGTTGTGTCCACACAGCTGCTGTCTATGTCGTAAAACTGTGCCCCGACAGCCACTGTTTACGTGCTAACTTTATGCCCACACAGCTGCAGTCTATGTGGTAGAGTTATGCCCATACAGCTGCAGACTATATCGTACATTTGTGCCCACACAGCTGCAGTCTATGTGGCAAAGTTGTGCTCACACAGCTGCAGTCTATGTGGCAAAGTTATGCTCACACAGCTGCAGATTATGTGTAAGGGTTGTGCACACACAGCTGGAGATTATGTGGTAGATTTGTGCACTAACAGCTGCACTCTATACGGTACAGTTGTGCTCACACAGCTGCAGTTTATGTGCTAAAGTTGTGCCCATACAGCTGCAATCTATGTGGTAAACTTGTGCCCACACAGCTGCAGTGATTGTGGTAATGTTGTGCCCACACAGCTGCAGTTTATGTGGTAAAGTTGTGCCCACACAGCTGCAGACTACATGTTAAGTTTTTGCCCACACAGCTGCAGTCTATGTGGTAAAGTTGTGCTCACACAGCTGCAGATTATGTGTTAAGGTTGTGCCCAGACAGCTGCATTCTATGTGCTAAAGTTCTGCCAACACAGCTGCAGTCTAAGTGCAAAGTTGGGCTCACACAGCTGCAGTTGATGTAGTAAAGATGTGCCCACACACCTGCAGTTTATGTGTCAACATTTTCCCCACACAGCTGGAGATTATGTGGTAAAGTTGGGCCCACACACTTGCAGTCTATGTGTTAAAACTGTGCCCAGACAGCCACTGTTTATGTGGTAAATATATACCCAAACAGCTGCAATCTATGTGGTAGAGTTGTGCCCACACAGCTGCAGTCTATGTGGCAAAGGTGTGCTCACACAGCTGCAGTATATATGGTAATGTTCTGCCCACACAGCTGCAGTCTATATGGTAAAGTTGTGCCGACACAGCTGCAGTCTATGTGGTAAAGTTGTGCTCACACAGCTGCAGTCTATGTGCTAATGTTGTGCCCACAGAGCTGCAATCTATGTGGTAAAGTTGTGCCCACACAGCTGCAGTCTATGTCGTAAAGTTGTGCCCACACAGCTGCAGTCTATGTGCTAACGTTGTGCCCACAGAGCTGCAGTCTATGTGGTAAAGTTGTGCCCACACAGCTGCAGTCTATGTGGTAAAGCTGTGCCCACACAGCTGCAGTCTATGTGCTTATGTTGTGCCCACACAGCTGCAATCTATGTGGTAAAGCTGAGCCAATAAACATGCAGTCTATGTGGTAAAGTTGTGCTCACACAGCTGCTGTCTATGTCGTATTGTTCTGCCCACACAGCTGCAGTCTATGTCGTAAAGTTGTGCCCACACAGCTGCAGTCTATTTTTTAAACATGTGACCACACAGCTGCAGTCGATGTTGGAAAGGTGTGCCCACACAGCTGCAGTCTATGTGGTAATGTTGTACACATATAGCTGTGGTTTATGTGCTAAGGTTGTGCTCACTGTGCTGAAGACTATGTGGTAAAGTTGTGTCCACACAGCTGCTGTCTATGTCGTAAAGCTGTGCTCGTACAGCTGCAGTCTTGGTGGTAAAACTGTGCCCCGACATTGCTGTTTACGTGCTAACATTATGCCCACACAGCTGCAGTCGATGTGGTAGAGTTATGCCCACACAGCTGCAGGCTATATCGTACATTTGTGCCCACACAGCTGCAGTCCATGTGGTAATGTTGTGCCCACACAGCTGCAGTGTATGTGTCAAAGTTGTGCCCACACAGCTGCAGATTATGTGTTAACGTTGTGCCCACAAAGCTGCATTCTATGTGGTAAAGTTGTGCCCACACAGCTGCAGTCTATGAAGTAAAGATGTGCCTACAAAGCTGCAGTCTATATGATACTGATGTGCCCACACAGCTGCAATTTATGTGCTAAAGTTGTGCCCACACAGCTGCAGTCTCTGTGGTAAAGTTGTGCCCACACAGCTGCAGTCTATGTGGTAAAGTTGTGCCCACACAGCTGCAGTCTATGTGGTAAAGCTGTGCCCACACAGCTGCAGTCTATGTGCTTATGTTGTGCCCACACAGCTGCAGTCTATGTGCTTATGTTGTGCCCACACAGCTGCAATCTATGTGGTAAAGCTGAGCCAATAAACATGCAGTCTATGTGGTAAAGTTGTGCTCACACAGCTGCTGTCTATGTGGTAATGTTCTGCCCACACAGCTGCGGTTTATGTGCTAAGGTTGTGCTCATACAGCTGCAATCTATGTGCTAAAGTTGTACCCACACAGCTGCAGTCTCTGTGGTAACTTTAATCCCACACAGCTGCTGTTTATGTGGTAAAGTTGTGCCCAAACAACTGCAGTCTATGTGGTAATGTTGTGCCCACAGAGCTGCAGTCTATGTGGTAAAGTTGTGCCCACACAGATGCAGACTATATGGTACAGTTGTGCCCACACAGCTGCTGTTTATGTGGTAAAGTTGTGCCTAAACAACTGCAGTCTATGTGGTAAGGTTGTGCCGACACAGCTGCATTTTATGTGCTAAAGTTGTGCTCATACAGCTGCAATCTATGTGCTAAAGTTGTACACACACAGCTGCAGTCTCTGTGCTAACTTTATGCCCACACAGCTGCTGTTTATGTGGTAAACCCGTGCCCAAAAAATAGCAGTCTATGTGGTAAAGTTGTGCCCACACAGCTGCAGACTATGTGGTAAAGTTATGCCCACACAGCTGCAGTTTATGTGGTAAAGTTGTGCCCACATAGCTGCAGTCTATGTGCTAAAGCTGTGCTCATACAGCTGCAATCTATGTGCTAAAGATGTGCCTAAACAGCTGCAGTCTATGTGGGAAAGTTATGCCCACACAGCTACAGTCTATATGGTACAGTTGTGCCCGCACAGCTGCAGTTTATGTGCTAAACTTGTGCTTATACAGCAGCAATCTATGCGCTAAAGTTGTACCCACACAGCTGCAGTCTATGTGGTAACTTTAAGCCCACACAGCTGTTGTTTATGTGGCAAAGTTGTGCCCAAACAACTGCAGTCTATGTGGTAAAGTTGTGCCCACACAGCTACAGGCCACATGGTGCAGTTGTGCCCACACAGCTGCTGTTTATGTGGTAAAGTTGTGCCCAAACAACTGCAGTCTATGTGGTAAAGTTTAGCCCACACAGCTGCAGTCTATGTGGTAAAGTTGTGCCCACACAGCTGCAGTCTACATGTTAAGTTTTTGCCCACACAGCTGCAGTCTATGTGGTAAAGTTGTGCTCACACAGCTGGAGATTATGTGTTAAGGTTGTGCCCAGACCGCTGCATTCTATGTGCTAAAGTTCTGCCAACACAGCTGCAGTCTAAGTGCAAAGTTGGGCTCACGCAGCTGCAGTCGATGTAGTAAAGATGTGCCCACACACCTGCAGTTTATGTGTCAACATTTTCCCCACACAGCTGGAGATTATGTGGTAAAGTTGGGCCCACACACCTGCAGTCTATGTGTTAAAACTGTGCCCAGACAGCCACTGTTTATGTGGTAAATATATACCCAAACAGCTGCAATCTATGTGGTAGAGTTGTGCCCACACAGCTGCAGTCTATGTGGCAAAGCTGTGCTCACACAGCTGCAGTATATATGGTAATGTTCTGCCCACACAGCTGCAGTCTATATGGTAAAGTTGTGCCCACACAGCTGCAGTCTATGTCGTAAAGTTGTGCCCACACAGCTGCAGTCTATGTGCTAAAGTTGTGCCCACACAGCTGCAGTCTATGTGGTAAAGCTGTGCCCACACAGCTGCAGTCTATGTGCTTATGTTGTGCCCACACAGCTGCAATCTATGTGGTAAAGCTGAGCCAATAAACATGCAGTCTATGTGGTAAAGTTGTGCTCACACAGCTGCTGTCTATGTGGTATTGTTCTGCCCACACAGCTGCTGTCTATGTCGTAAAGTTGTGCCCACACAGCTGCAGTCTATTTTTTAAACATGTGCCCACACAGCTGCAGTCGATGTTGGAAAGGTGTGCCCACACAGCTGCAGTCTATGTGGTAATGTTGTGCACATATAGCTGTGGTTTATGTGCTAAAGTTGTGCTCACAGAGCTGAAGACTATGTGGTAAAGTTGTGTTCACACAGCTGCTGTCTATGTCGTAAAGTTGTGCTCGTACAGCTGCAGTCTTTGTGGCAAAACTGTGCCCCGACAGCCGCTGTTTACGTGCTAACTTTATGCCCACACAGCTGCAGTCGATGTGGTAGAGTTATGCCCTCCCAGCTGCAGACTATATCGTACATTTGTGCCCACACAGCTGCAGTCCATGTGGTAATGTTGTGCCCACACAGCTGCAGTCTATGTGTTAAAACTGTGCCCAGACAGCCACTGTTTATGTGGTAAATATATACCCAAACAGCTGCAATCTATGTGGTAGAGTTGTGCCCACACAGCTGCAGTCTATGTGGCAAAGCTGTGCTCACACAGCTGCAGTATATATGGTAATGTTCTGCCCACACAGCTGCAGTCTATATGGTAAAGTTGTGCCCACACAGCTGCAGTCTATGTCGTAAAGTTGTGCCCACACAGCTGCAGTCTATGTGCTAAAGTTGCGCCCAAAGAGCTGCAGTCTATGTGGTAGAGTTATGCCCTCACAGCTGCAGACTATATCGTACATTTGTGCCCACACAGCTGCAGTCCATGTGGTAATGTTGTGCCCACACAGCTGCAGTGTATGTGTCAAAGTTGTGCCCACACAGCTGCAGTTTATGTGTTAACGTTGTGCCCACAAAGCTGCATTCTATGTGGCAAAGCTGTGCTCACACAGCTGCAGTATATATGGTAATGTTCTGCCCACACAGCTGCAGTCTATATGGTAAATTTGTGCCCACACAGCTGCAGTCTATGTCGTAAAGTTGTGCCCACACAGCTGCAGTCTATGTGCTAAAGTTGTGCCCACACAGCTGCAGTCTATGTCGTAAAGTTGTGCCCACACAGCTGCAGTCTATGTGGTAAAGTTGTGCCCACACAGCTGCAGTCTATGTGGTAAAGCTGTGCCCACACAGCTGCAGTCTATGTGCTTATGTTGTGCCCACACAGCTGCAATCTATGTGGTAAAGCTGTGCCAATAAACATGCAGTCTATGTGGTAAAGTTGTGCTCACACAGCTGCAGTCTATGTGGTATTGTTCTGCCCACACAGCTGCAGTCTATGTCGTAAAGTTGTGCCCACACAGCTGCAGTCTATTTTTTAAACATGTGCCCACACAGCTGCAGTCTATGTGGTAATGTTGTGCACATATAGCTGTGGTTTATGTGCTAAAGTTGTGCTCACAGAGCTGAAGACTATGTGGTAAAGTTGTGTTCACACAGCTGCTGTCTATGTCGTAAAGTTGTGCTCGTACAGCTGCAGTCTTTGTGGCAAAACTGTGCCCCGACAGCCGCTGTTTACGTGCTAACTTTATGCCCACACAGCTGCAGTTGATGTGGTAGAGTTATGCCCTCACAGCTGCAGACTATATCGTACATTTGTGCCCACACAGCTGCAGTCCATGTGGTAATGTTGTGCCCACACAGCTGCAGTGTATGTGTCAAAGTTGTGCCCACACAGCTGCAGATTATGTGTTAACGTTGTGCCCACAAAGCTGCATTCTATGTGGTAAAGTTGTGCCCACACAGCTGCAGTCGATGTGGTAAAGTTGTGCCCACATAGCTGCAGTCTATGTCGTAAAGTTGTGCCCACACAGCTGCAGTCTATGTGCTAAAGTTGTGCCCACACAGCTGCAGTCAATATGGTAAAGTTGTGCCCACACAGCTGCAGTCTATGTCGTAAAGCTGTGCCCACACAGCTGCAGTCTATGTGCTTATGTTGTGCCCACACAGCTGCAATCTATGTGGTAAAGCTGAGCCAATAAACATGCAGTCTATGTGGTAAAGTTGTGCTCACACAGCTGCTGTCTATGTGGTAATGTTCTGCCCACACAGCTGCAGTCTATTTTTTAAACATGTGACTACACAGCTGCAGTCGATGTGGTAAAGGTGTGCCCACACAGCTGCAGTCTATGTGGTAATGTTGTGCACATATAGCTGTGGTTTATGTGCTAAGGTTGTGCTCACAGAGCTGAAGACTATGTGGTAAAGTTGTGTCCACACAGATGCTGTCTATGTAGTAAAGTTGTGCTCGTACAGCTGCAGTCTTTGTGGTAAAACTGTGCCCCAACAGCCGCTGTTTACGTGCTAACTTTATGCCCACACAGTTGCAGTCGATGTGGTAGAGTTATGCCCACACAGCTGCAGACTATATCGTACATTTGTGCCCACACAGCTGCAGTCTATGTGGCAAAGTTGTGCTCACACAGCTGCAGTCTATGTGGCAAAGTTATGCTCACACAGCTGCAGATTATGTGTAAGGGTTGTGCACACACAGCTGGAGATTATGTGGTAAATTTGTGCACTAACAGCTGCACTCTATACGGTACAGTTGTGCTCACACAGCTGCAGTTTATGTGCTAAAGTTGTGCCCATACAGCTGCAATCTGTGTGGTAAACTTGTGCCCACACAGCTGCAGTATATGTGGTAATGTTCTGCCCACACAGCTGCAGTCTATATGGTACAGTTGTGCTCACACAGCTGCAGTCTATGTGGTAATGTTCTGCCCACACAGCTGCAGTCTATGTGGTAAAGTTGTGCCCACACAGCTGCAGTCTGTGTGGTAAAGTTGTGCCCACACAGCTGCAGTCTATGTGCTTATGTTGTGCCCACACAGCTGCAATCTATGTGGTAAAGCTGAGCCAATAAACATGCAGTCTATGTGGTAAAGTTGTGCCCACACAGCTGCAGTCTATGTCGTAAAGTTGTGCCCACACAGCTGCAGTCTATGTGCTAAAGTTGTGCCCACAGAGCTGCAGTCTATGTGGTAAAGTTGTGCCCACACAGCTGCAGTCTATGTGGTAAAGCTGTGCCCACACAGCTGCAGTCTATGTGCTTATGTTGTGCCCACACAGCTGCAATCTATGTGGTAATGTTCTGCCCACACAGCTGCAGTCTATGTCGTAAAGTTGTGCCCACACAGCTGCAGTCTATGTGGTAAAGCTGTGCCCACACAGCTGCAGTCTATGTGGTAAAGTTGTGCCCACACAGCTGCAGTCTATGTGGTAAAGCTGTGCCCACACAGCTGCAGTCTATGTCGTAAAGTTGTGCCCACACAGCTGCAGTCTATTTTTTAAACATGTGACCACACAGCTGCAGTCGATGTTGGAAAGGTGTGCCCACACAGCTGCAGTCTATGTGGTAATGTTGTACACATATAGCTGTGGTTTATGTGCTAAGGTTGTGCTCACAGAGCTGAAGACTATGTGGTAAAGTTGTGTCCACACAGCTGCTGTCTATGTCGTAAAGTTGTGCTTGTACAGCTGCAGTCTTGGTGGTAAAACTGTGCCCCGACAGCCGCTGTTTACGTGCTAACTTTATGCCCACACAGCTGCAGTCTATGTGGTAGAGTTATGCCCACACAGCTGCAGACTATATCGTACGTTTGTGCCCACACAGCTGCAGTCTATGTGGCAAACTTGTGCTCACACAGCTGCAGTCTATGTGGCAAAGTTATGCTCACACAGCTGCAGATTATGTGTAAAAGTTGTGCCCACACAGCTGCAGATTATGTGTTAACGTTGTGCCCACAAAGCTGCATTCTATGTGGTAAAGTTGTGCCCACACAGCTGCAGTCTATGAGGTAAAGATGTGCCTACAAAGCTGCAGTCTATATGATACTGATGTCCCCACACAGCTGCAATTTATGTGGTAAAGTTGTGCCCACACAGCTGCTGTCTATGTGGTAAAGTTGTGCCCACACAGCTGCAGTCTATGTGGTAAAGTTGTGCTCATACAGCTGCAATCTATGTGCTAAAGTTGTACCCACACAGCTGCAGTCTATGTGGTAAACCTGTGCCACACAGCTGCTGTTTATGTGTTAACGTTGTGCCCACAAAGCTGCATTCTATGTGGCAAAGCTGTGCTCACACAGCTGCAGTATATATGGTAATGTTCTGCCCACACAGCTGCAGTCTATATGGTAAAGTTGTGCCCACACAGCTGCAGTCTATGTCGTAAAGTTGTGCCCACACAGCTGCAGTCTATGTGGTAAAGTTGCGCCCAAAGAGCTGCAGTCTATGTGGTAAAGTTGTGCCCACACAGCTGCAGTCTATGTGGTAAAGCTGTGCCCACACAGCTGCAGTCTATGTGCTTATGTTGTGCCCACACAGCTGCAGTCTATGTGGTAAAGCTGAGCCAATAAACATGCAGTCTATGTGGTAAAGTTGTGCTCACACAGCTGCAGTCTATGTGGTAATGTTCTGCCCACACAGCTGCGGTTTATGTGCTAAAGTTGTGCTCATACAGCTGCTATCTATGTGCTAATGTTCTGCCCACACAGCTGCAGTCTATGTCGTAAAGTTGTGCCCACACAGCTGCAGTCTGTTTTTTAAACATGTGCCCACATAGCTGCAGTCGATGTTGGAAAGGTGTGCCCACAGAGCTGAAGACTATGTGGTAAAGTTGTGTTCACACAGCTGCTGTCTATGTCGTAAAGTTGTGCTCGTACAGCTGCAGTCTTTGTGGCAAAACTGTGCCCCGACAGCCGCTGTTTACGTGCTAACTTTATGCCCACACAGCTGCAGTCGATGTGGTAGAGTTATGCCCTCCCAGCTGCAGACTATATCGTACATTTGTGCCCACACAGCTGCAGTCCATGTGGTAATGTTGTGCCCACACAGCTGCAGTCTATGTGTTAAAACTGTGCCCAGACAGCCACTGTTTATGTGGTAAATATATACCCAAACAGCTGCAATCTATGTGGTAGAGTTGTGCCCACACAGCTGCAGTCTATGTGGCAAAGCTGTGCTCACACAGCTGCAGTATATATGGTAATGTTCTGCCCACACAGCTGCAGTCTATGTGGTAAAGTTGTGCCCACACAGCTGCAGTCTATGTGGTAAAGTTGTGCTCACACAGCTGCAGTCTATGTGGTATTGTTCTGCCCACACAGCTGCAGTCTATGTCGTAAAGTTGTGCCCACACAGCTGCAGTCTATTTTTTAAACATGTGCCCACACAGCTGCAGTCGATGTTGGAAAGGTGTGCCCACACAGCTGCAGTCTATGTGGTAATGTTGTGCACATATAGCTGTGGTTTATGTGCTAAAGTTGTGCTCACAGAGCTGAAGACTATGTGGTAAAGTTGTGTTCACACAGCTGCTGTCTATGTCGTAAAGTTGTGCTCGTACAGCTGCAGTCTTTGTGGCAAAACTGTGCCCCGACAGCCGCTGTTTACGTGCTAACTTTATGCCCACACAGCTGCAGTCGATGTGGTAGAGTTATGCCCTCACAGCTGCAGACTATATCGTACATTTGTGCCCACACAGCTGCAGTCCATGTGGTAATGTTGTGCCCACACAGCTGCAGTGTATGTGTCAAAGTTGTGCCCACACAGCTGCAGATTATGTGCTAAGGTTGTGCCCACAGAGCTGCAGTCTATGTGGTAAAGTTGTGCCCACACAGCTGCAGTCTATGTGGTAAAGCTGTGCCCACACAGCTGCAGTCTATGTGGTAAAGCTGTGCCCACACAGCTGCAGTCTATGTGCTTATGTTGTGCCCACACAGCTGCAATCTATGTGGTAAAGCTGAGCCAATAAACATGCAGTCTATGTGGTAAAGTTGTGCTCACACAGCTGCAGTCTATGTGGTAAAGTTGTGCTCACACAGCTGCTGTCTATGTGGTAATGTTCTGCCCACACAGCTGCAGTCTATGTCGTAAAGTTGTGCCCACACAGCTGCAGTCTATTTTTTAAACATGTGACCACACAGCTGCAGTCGATGTGGTAAAGGTGTGCCCACACAGCTGCAGTCTATGTGGTAATGTTGTGCACATATAGCTGTGGTTTATGTGCTAAATTTGTGCTCACAGAGCTGAAGACTATGTGGTAAAGTTGTGTCCACACAGCTGCTGTCTATGTCGTAAAGTAGTGCTCGTACAGCTGCAGTCTTGGTGGTAAAACTGTGCCCCGACAGCCGCTGTTTACGTGCTAACTTTATGCCCACACAGCTGCAGTCTATGTGGCAGAGTTATGCCCACACAGCTGCAGACTATATCGTACATTTGTGCCCACACAGCTGCAGTCTATGTGGCAAAGTTGTGCTCACACAGCTGCAGTCTATGTGGCAAAGTTATGCTCACACAGCTGCAGATTATGTGTAAGGGTTGTGCACACACAGCTGGAGATTATGTGGTAAATTTGTGCACTAACAGCTGCACTCTATACGGTACAGTTGTGCTCACACAGCTGCAGTTTATGTGCTAAAGTTGTGCCCATACAGCTGCAATCTATGTGGTAAACTTGTGCCCACGCATCTGCAGTGATTGTGGTAATGTTGTGCCCACACAGCTGCAGTCCATGTGGTAATGTTGTGCCCACACAGCTGCAGTGTATGTGTCAAAGTTGTGCCCACACAGCTGCAGATTATGTGTTAACGTTGTGCCCACAAAGCTGCATTCTATGTGGTAAAGTTGTGCCCACACAGCTGCAGTCTATGAGGTAAAGATGTGCCTACAAAGCTGCAGTCTATATGATACTGATGTCCCCACACAGCTGCAATTTATGTGGTAAAGTTGTGCCCACACAGCTGCAGTCTATGTGGTAAAGTTGTGCCCACACAGCTGCAGTCTATGTGTTAAAACTGTGCCCAGACAGCCACTGTTTATGTAGTAAATATATACCCAAACAGCTGCAATCTATGTGGTAGAGTTGTGCCCACACTGCTGCAGTCTATGTGGCAAAACTGTGCTCACACAGCTGCAGTATATGTGGTAATGTTCTGCCCACACAGCTGCAGTCTATATGGTAAAGTTGTGCCAACACAGCTGCAGTATATGTGGTAATGTTCTGCCCACACAGCTGCAGTCTATATGGTAAAGTTGTGCTCACACAGCTGCAGTCTATGTGGTAATCTTCTGCCCACACAGCTGCAGTCTATGTGGTAAAGTTGTGCCCACACAGCTGCAGTCTGTGTGGTAAAGTTGTGCCCACACAGCTGCAGTCTATGTGCTTATGTTGTGCCATCACAGCTGCAATCTATGTGGTAAAGCTGAGCCAATAAACATGCAGTCTATGTGGTAAAGTTGTGCCCACACAGCTGCAGTCTATGTCGTAAAGTTGTGCTCACACAGCTGCAGTCTATGTGCTAAAGTTGTGCCCACAGAGCTGCAGTCTATGTGGTAAACCTGTGCCCACACAGCTGCACTCTATGTGGTAAAGCTGTGCCCACACAGCTGCAGTCTATGTGCTTATGTTGTGCCCACACAGCTGCAATCTATGTGGTAAAGCTGAGCCAATAAACATGCAGTCTATGTGGTAAAGTTGTGCTCACACAGCTGCTGTCTATGTGGTAATGTTCTGCCCACACAGCTGCGGTTTATGTGCTAAGGTTGTGCTCATACAGCTGCAATCTATGTGCTAAAGTTGTACCCACACAGCTGCAGTCTCTGTGGTAACTTTAATCCCACACAGCTGCTGTTTATGTGGTAAAGTTGTGCCCAAACAACTGCAGTCTATGTGGTAATGTTGTGCCCACAGAGCTGCAGTCTATGTGGTAAAGTTGTGCCCACACAGATGCAGACTATATGGTACAGTTGTGCCCACACAGCTGCTGTTTATGTGGTAAAGTTGTGCCTAAACAACTGCAGTCTATGTGGTAAGGTTGTGCCGACACAGCTGCATTTTATGTGCTAAAGTTGTGCTCATACAGCTGCAATCTATGTGCTAAAGTTGTACACACACAGCTGCAGTCTCTGTGCTAACTTTATGCCCACACAGCTGCTGTTTATGTGGTAAACCCGTGCCCAAAAAATAGCAGTCTATGTGGTAAAGTTGTGCCCACACAGCTGCAGACTATGTGGTAAAGTTATGCCCACACAGCTGCAGTTTATGTGGTAAAGTTGTGCCCACATAGCTGCAGTCTATGTGCTAAAGCTGTGCTCATACAGCTGCAATCTATGTGCTAAAGATGTGCCTAAACAGCTGCAGTCTATGTGGGAAAGTTATGCCCACACAGCTACAGTCTATATGGTACAGTTGTGCCCGCACAGCTGCAGTTTATGTGCTAAACTTGTGCTTATACAGCAGCAATCTATGCGCTAAAGTTGTACCCACACAGCTGCAGTCTATGTGGTAACTTTAAGCCCACACAGCTGTTGTTTATGTGGCAAAGTTGTGCCCAAACAACTGCAGTCTATGTGGTAAAGTTGTGCCCACACAGCTACAGGCCACATGGTGCAGTTGTGCCCACACAGCTGCTGTTTATGTGGTAAAGTTGTGCCCAAACAACTGCAGTCTATGTGGTAAAGTTTAGCCCACACAGCTGCAGTCTATGTGGTAAAGTTGTGCCCACACAGCTGCAGTCTACATGTTAAGTTTTTGCCCACACAGCTGCAGTCTATGTGGTAAAGTTGTGCTCACACAGCTGGAGATTATGTGTTAAGGTTGTGCCCAGACCGCTGCATTCTATGTGCTAAAGTTCTGCCAACACAGCTGCAGTCTAAGTGCAAAGTTGGGCTCACGCAGCTGCAGTCGATGTAGTAAAGATGTGCCCACACACCTGCAGTTTATGTGTCAACATTTTCCCCACACAGCTGGAGATTATGTGGTAAAGTTGGGCCCACACACCTGCAGTCTATGTGTTAAAACTGTGCCCAGACAGCCACTGTTTATGTGGTAAATATATACCCAAACAGCTGCAATCTATGTGGTAGAGTTGTGCCCACACAGCTGCAGTCTATGTGGCAAAGCTGTGCTCACACAGCTGCAGTATATATGGTAATGTTCTGCCCACACAGCTGCAGTCTATATGGTAAAGTTGTGCCCACACAGCTGCAGTCTATGTCGTAAAGTTGTGCCCACACAGCTGCAGTCTATGTGCTAAAGTTGTGCCCACACAGCTGCAGTCTATGTGGTAAAGCTGTGCCCACACAGCTGCAGTCTATGTGCTTATGTTGTGCCCACACAGCTGCAATCTATGTGGTAAAGCTGAGCCAATAAACATGCAGTCTATGTGGTAAAGTTGTGCTCACACAGCTGCTGTCTATGTGGTATTGTTCTGCCCACACAGCTGCTGTCTATGTCGTAAAGTTGTGCCCACACAGCTGCAGTCTATTTTTTAAACATGTGCCCACACAGCTGCAGTCGATGTTGGAAAGGTGTGCCCACACAGCTGCAGTCTATGTGGTAATGTTGTGCACATATAGCTGTGGTTTATGTGCTAAAGTTGTGCTCACAGAGCTGAAGACTATGTGGTAAAGTTGTGTTCACACAGCTGCTGTCTATGTCGTAAAGTTGTGCTCGTACAGCTGCAGTCTTTGTGGCAAAACTGTGCCCCGACAGCCGCTGTTTACGTGCTAACTTTATGCCCACACAGCTGCAGTCGATGTGGTAGAGTTATGCCCTCCCAGCTGCAGACTATATCGTACATTTGTGCCCACACAGCTGCAGTCCATGTGGTAATGTTGTGCCCACACAGCTGCAGTCTATGTGTTAAAACTGTGCCCAGACAGCCACTGTTTATGTGGTAAATATATACCCAAACAGCTGCAATCTATGTGGTAGAGTTGTGCCCACACAGCTGCAGTCTATGTGGCAAAGCTGTGCTCACACAGCTGCAGTATATATGGTAATGTTCTGCCCACACAGCTGCAGTCTATATGGTAAAGTTGTGCCCACACAGCTGCAGTCTATGTCGTAAAGTTGTGCCCACACAGCTGCAGTCTATGTGCTAAAGTTGCGCCCAAAGAGCTGCAGTCTATGTGGTAGAGTTATGCCCTCACAGCTGCAGACTATATCGTACATTTGTGCCCACACAGCTGCAGTCCATGTGGTAATGTTGTGCCCACACAGCTGCAGTGTATGTGTCAAAGTTGTGCCCACACAGCTGCAGTTTATGTGTTAACGTTGTGCCCACAAAGCTGCATTCTATGTGGCAAAGCTGTGCTCACACAGCTGCAGTATATATGGTAATGTTCTGCCCACACAGCTGCAGTCTATATGGTAAATTTGTGCCCACACAGCTGCAGTCTATGTCGTAAAGTTGTGCCCACACAGCTGCAGTCTATGTGCTAAAGTTGTGCCCACACAGCTGCAGTCTATGTCGTAAAGTTGTGCCCACACAGCTGCAGTCTATGTCGTAAAGTTGTGCCCACACAGCTGCAGTCTATGTGGTAAAGTTGTGCCCACACAGCTGCAGTCTATGTGGTAAAGCTGTGCCCACACAGCTGCAGTCTATGTGCTTATGTTGTGCCCACACAGCTGCAATCTATGTGGTAAAGCTGTGCCAATAAACATGCAGTCTATGTGGTAAAGTTGTGCTCACACAGCTGCAGTCTATGTGGTATTGTTCTGCCCACACAGCTGCAGTCTATGTCGTAAAGTTGTGCCCACACAGCTGCAGTCTATTTTTTAAACATGTGCCCACACAGCTGCAGTCTATGTGGTAATGTTGTGCACATATAGCTGTGGTTTATGTGCTAAAGTTGTGCTCACAGAGCTGAAGACTATGTGGTAAAGTTGTGTTCACACAGCTGCTGTCTATGTCGTAAAGTTGTGCTCGTACAGCTGCAGTCTTTGTGGCAAAACTGTGCCCCGACAGCCGCTGTTTACGTGCTAACTTTATGCCCACACAGCTGCAGTTGATGTGGTAGAGTTATGCCCTCACAGCTGCAGACTATATCGTACATTTGTGCCCACACAGCTGCAGTCCATGTGGTAATGTTGTGCCCACACAGCTGCAGTGTATGTGTCAAAGTTGTGCCCACACAGCTGCAGATTATGTGTTAACGTTGTGCCCACAAAGCTGCATTCTATGTGGTAAAGTTGTGCCCACACAGCTGCAGTCGATGTGGTAAAGTTGTGCCCACATAGCTGCAGTCTATGTCGTAAAGTTGTGCCCACACAGCTGCAGTCTATGTGCTAAAGTTGTGCCCACACAGCTGCAGTCAATATGGTAAAGTTGTGCCCACACAGCTGCAGTCTATGTCGTAAAGCTGTGCCCACACAGCTGCAGTCTATGTGCTTATGTTGTGCCCACACAGCTGCAATCTATGTGGTAAAGCTGAGCCAATAAACATGCAGTCTATGTGGTAAAGTTGTGCTCACACAGCTGCTGTCTATGTGGTAATGTTCTGCCCACACAGCTGCAGTCTATTTTTTAAACATGTGACTACACAGCTGCAGTCGATGTGGTAAAGGTGTGCCCACACAGCTGCAGTCTATGTGGTAATGTTGTGCACATATAGCTGTGGTTTATGTGCTAAGGTTGTGCTCACAGAGCTGAAGACTATGTGGTAAAGTTGTGTCCACACAGATGCTGTCTATGTAGTAAAGTTGTGCTCGTACAGCTGCAGTCTTTGTGGTAAAACTGTGCCCCAACAGCCGCTGTTTACGTGCTAACTTTATGCCCACACAGTTGCAGTCGATGTGGTAGAGTTATGCCCACACAGCTGCAGACTATATCGTACATTTGTGCCCACACAGCTGCAGTCTATGTGGCAAAGTTGTGCTCACACAGCTGCAGTCTATGTGGCAAAGTTATGCTCACACAGCTGCAGATTATGTGTAAGGGTTGTGCACACACAGCTGGAGATTATGTGGTAAATTTGTGCACTAACAGCTGCACTCTATACGGTACAGTTGTGCTCACACAGCTGCAGTTTATGTGCTAAAGTTGTGCCCATACAGCTGCAATCTGTGTGGTAAACTTGTGCCCACACAGCTGCAGTATATGTGGTAATGTTCTGCCCACACAGCTGCAGTCTATATGGTACAGTTGTGCTCACACAGCTGCAGTCTATGTGGTAATGTTCTGCCCACACAGCTGCAGTCTATGTGGTAAAGTTGTGCCCACACAGCTGCAGTCTGTGTGGTAAAGTTGTGCCCACACAGCTGCAGTCTATGTGCTTATGTTGTGCCCACACAGCTGCAATCTATGTGGTAAAGCTGAGCCAATAAACATGCAGTCTATGTGGTAAAGTTGTGCCCACACAGCTGCAGTCTATGTCGTAAAGTTGTGCCCACACAGCTGCAGTCTATGTGCTAAAGTTGTGCCCACAGAGCTGCAGTCTATGTGGTAAAGTTGTGCCCACACAGCTGCAGTCTATGTGGTAAAGCTGTGCCCACACAGCTGCAGTCTATGTGCTTATGTTGTGCCCACACAGCTGCAATCTATGTGGTAATGTTCTGCCCACACAGCTGCAGTCTATGTCGTAAAGTTGTGCCCACACAGCTGCAGTCTATGTGGTAAAGCTGTGCCCACACAGCTGCAGTCTATGTGGTAAAGTTGTGCCCACACAGCTGCAGTCTATGTGGTAAAGCTGTGCCCACACAGCTGCAGTCTATGTCGTAAAGTTGTGCCCACACAGCTGCAGTCTATTTTTTAAACATGTGACCACACAGCTGCAGTCGATGTTGGAAAGGTGTGCCCACACAGCTGCAGTCTATGTGGTAATGTTGTACACATATAGCTGTGGTTTATGTGCTAAGGTTGTGCTCACAGAGCTGAAGACTATGTGGTAAAGTTGTGTCCACACAGCTGCTGTCTATGTCGTAAAGTTGTGCTTGTACAGCTGCAGTCTTGGTGGTAAAACTGTGCCCCGACAGCCGCTGTTTACGTGCTAACTTTATGCCCACACAGCTGCAGTCTATGTGGTAGAGTTATGCCCACACAGCTGCAGACTATATCGTACGTTTGTGCCCACACAGCTGCAGTCTATGTGGCAAACTTGTGCTCACACAGCTGCAGTCTATGTGGCAAAGTTATGCTCACACAGCTGCAGATTATGTGTAAAAGTTGTGCCCACACAGCTGCAGATTATGTGTTAACGTTGTGCCCACAAAGCTGCATTCTATGTGGTAAAGTTGTGCCCACACAGCTGCAGTCTATGAGGTAAAGATGTGCCTACAAAGCTGCAGTCTATATGATACTGATGTCCCCACACAGCTGCAATTTATGTGGTAAAGTTGTGCCCACACAGCTGCTGTCTATGTGGTAAAGTTGTGCCCACACAGCTGCAGTCTATGTGGTAAAGTTGTGCTCATACAGCTGCAATCTATGTGCTAAAGTTGTACCCACACAGCTGCAGTCTATGTGGTAAACCTGTGCCACACAGCTGCTGTTTATGTGTTAACGTTGTGCCCACAAAGCTGCATTCTATGTGGCAAAGCTGTGCTCACACAGCTGCAGTATATATGGTAATGTTCTGCCCACACAGCTGCAGTCTATATGGTAAAGTTGTGCCCACACAGCTGCAGTCTATGTCGTAAAGTTGTGCCCACACAGCTGCAGTCTATGTGGTAAAGTTGCGCCCAAAGAGCTGCAGTCTATGTGGTAAAGTTGTGCCCACACAGCTGCAGTCTATGTGGTAAAGCTGTGCCCACACAGCTGCAGTCTATGTGCTTATGTTGTGCCCACACAGCTGCAGTCTATGTGGTAAAGCTGAGCCAATAAACATGCAGTCTATGTGGTAAAGTTGTGCTCACACAGCTGCAGTCTATGTGGTAATGTTCTGCCCACACAGCTGCGGTTTATGTGCTAAAGTTGTGCTCATACAGCTGCTATCTATGTGCTAATGTTCTGCCCACACAGCTGCAGTCTATGTCGTAAAGTTGTGCCCACACAGCTGCAGTCTGTTTTTTAAACATGTGCCCACATAGCTGCAGTCGATGTTGGAAAGGTGTGCCCACACAGCTGCAGTCTATGTGGTAATGTTGTGCACATATAGCTGTGGTTTATGTGCTAAAGTTGTGCTCACAGAGCTGAAGACTATGTGGTAAAGTTGTGTTCACACAGCTGCTGTCTATGTCGTAAAGTTGTGCTCGTACAGCTGCAGTCTTTGTGGCAAAACTGTGCCCCGACAGCCGCTGTTTACGTGCTAACTTTATGCCCACACAGCTGCAGTCGATGTGGTAGAGTTATGCCCTCCCAGCTGCAGACTATATCGTACATTTGTGCCCACACAGCTGCAGTCCATGTGGTAATGTTGTGCCCACACAGCTGCAGTCTATGTGTTAAAACTGTGCCCAGACAGCCACTGTTTATGTGGTAAATATATACCCAAACAGCTGCAATCTATGTGGTAGAGTTGTGCCCACACAGCTGCAGTCTATGTGGCAAAGCTGTGCTCACACAGCTGCAGTATATATGGTAATGTTCTGCCCACACAGCTGCAGTCTATGTGGTAAAGTTGTGCCCACACAGCTGCAGTCTATGTGGTAAAGTTGTGCTCACACAGCTGCAGTCTATGTGGTATTGTTCTGCCCACACAGCTGCAGTCTATGTCGTAAAGTTGTGCCCACACAGCTGCAGTCTATTTTTTAAACATGTGCCCACACAGCTGCAGTCGATGTTGGAAAGGTGTGCCCACACAGCTGCAGTCTATGTGGTAATGTTGTGCACATATAGCTGTGGTTTATGTGCTAAAGTTGTGCTCACAGAGCTGAAGACTATGTGGTAAAGTTGTGTTCACACAGCTGCTGTCTATGTCGTAAAGTTGTGCTCGTACAGCTGCAGTCTTTGTGGCAAAACTGTGCCCCGACAGCCGCTGTTTACGTGCTAACTTTATGCCCACACAGCTGCAGTCGATGTGGTAGAGTTATGCCCTCACAGCTGCAGACTATATCGTACATTTGTGCCCACACAGCTGCAGTCCATGTGGTAATGTTGTGCCCACACAGCTGCAGTGTATGTGTCAAAGTTGTGCCCACACAGCTGCAGATTATGTGCTAAGGTTGTGCCCACAGAGCTGCAGTCTATGTGGTAAAGTTGTGCCCACACAGCTGCAGTCTATGTGGTAAAGCTGTGCCCACACAGCTGCAGTCTATGTGGTAAAGCTGTGCCCACACAGCTGCAGTCTATGTGCTTATGTTGTGCCCACACAGCTGCAATCTATGTGGTAAAGCTGAGCCAATAAACATGCAGTCTATGTGGTAAAGTTGTGCTCACACAGCTGCAGTCTATGTGGTAAAGTTGTGCTCACACAGCTGCTGTCTATGTGGTAATGTTCTGCCCACACAGCTGCAGTCTATGTCGTAAAGTTGTGCCCACACAGCTGCAGTCTATTTTTTAAACATGTGACCACACAGCTGCAGTCGATGTGGTAAAGGTGTGCCCACACAGCTGCAGTCTATGTGTTAATGTTGTGCACATATAGCTGTGGTTTATGTGCTAAATTTGTGCTCACAGAGCTGAAGACTATGTGGTAAAGTTGTGTCCACACAGCTGCTGTCTATGTCGTAAAGTAGTGCTCGTACAGCTGCAGTCTTGGTGGTAAAACTGTGCCCCGACAGCCGCTGTTTACGTGCTAACTTTATGCCCACACAGCTGCAGTCTATGTGGCAGAGTTATGCCCACACAGCTGCAGACTATATCGTACATTTGTGCCCACACAGCTGCAGTCTATGTGGCAAAGTTGTGCTCACACAGCTGCAGTCTATGTGGCAAAGTTATGCTCACACAGCTGCAGATTATGTGTAAGGGTTGTGCACACACAGCTGGAGATTATGTGGTAAATTTGTGCACTAACAGCTGCACTCTATACGGTACAGTTGTGCTCACACAGCTGCAGTTTATGTGCTAAAGTTGTGCCCATACAGCTGCAATCTATGTGGTAAACTTGTGCCCACGCATCTGCAGTGATTGTGGTAATGTTGTGCCCACACAGCTGCAGTCCATGTGGTAATGTTGTGCCCACACAGCTGCAGTGTATGTGTCAAAGTTGTGCCCACACAGCTGCAGATTATGTGTTAACGTTGTGCCCACAAAGCTGCATTCTATGTGGTAAAGTTGTGCCCACACAGCTGCAGTCTATGAGGTAAAGATGTGCCTACAAAGCTGCAGTCTATATGATACTGATGTCCCCACACAGCTGCAATTTATGTGGTAAAGTTGTGCCCACACAGCTGCAGTCTATGTGGTAAAGTTGTGCCCACACAGCTGCAGTCTATGTGTTAAAACTGTGCCCAGACAGCCACTGTTTATGTAGTAAATATATACCCAAACAGCTGCAATCTATGTGGTAGAGTTGTGCCCACACTGCTGCAGTCTATGTGGCAAAACTGTGCTCACACAGCTGCAGTATATGTGGTAATGTTCTGCCCACACAGCTGCAGTCTATATGGTAAAGTTGTGCCAACACAGCTGCAGTATATGTGGTAATGTTCTGCCCACACAGCTGCAGTCTATATGGTAAAGTTGTGCTCACACAGCTGCAGTCTATGTGGTAATCTTCTGCCCACACAGCTGCAGTCTATGTGGTAAAGTTGTGCCCACACAGCTGCAGTCTGTGTGGTAAAGTTGTGCCCACACAGCTGCAGTCTATGTGCTTATGTTGTGCCATCACAGCTGCAATCTATGTGGTAAAGCTGAGCCAATAAACATGCAGTCTATGTGGTAAAGTTGTGCCCACACAGCTGCAGTCTATGTCGTAAAGTTGTGCTCACACAGCTGCAGTCTATGTGCTAAAGTTGTGCCCACAGAGCTGCAGTCTATGTGGTAAACCTGTGCCCACACAGCTGCACTCTATGTGGTAAAGCTGTGCCCACACAGCTGCAGTCTATGTGCTTATGTTGTGCCCACACAGCTGCAATCTATGTGGTAAAGCTGAGCCAATAAACATGCAGTCTATGTGGTAAAGTTGTGCTCACACAGCTGCTGTCTATGTGGTAATGTTCTGCCCACACAGCTGCAGTCTGTGTCGTAAAGTTGTGCCCACACAGCTGCAGTCTATTTTTTAAACATGTGACCACACAGCTGCAGTCGATGTGGTAATGTTGTGCACATATAGCTGTGGTTTATGTGCTAATGTTGTGCTCACAGAGCTGAAGACTACGTGGTAAAGTTGTGTCCACACAGCTGCTGTCTATGTCGTAAAGTTGTGCTCGTACAGCTGCAGTCTTGGTGGTAAAACTGTGCCCCGACAGCCGCTGTTTACGTGCTAACTTTATGCCCACACAGCTGCAGTCTATGTGGTAGAGTTATGCCCACACAGCTGCAGACTATATCGTACATTTGTGCCCACACAGCTGCAGTCTATGTGGCAAAGTTATGCTCACACAGCTGCAGATTATGTGTAAGGTTTGTGCACACACAGCTGGAGATTATGTGGTAAATTTGTGCACTAACAGCTGCACTCTATACGGTACAGTTGTGCTCACACAGCTGCAGTTTATGTGCTAAAGTTGTGCCCATACAGCTGCAATCTATGTGGTAAACCTGTGCCCACACAGCTGCAGTGATTGTGGTAATGTTGTGCCCACACAGCTGCAGTGTATGTGTCAAAGTTGTGCCCACACAGCTGCAGATTATGTGTTAACGTTGTGCCCACAAAGCTGCATTCTATGTAGTAAAGTTGTGCCCACACAGCTGCAGTCGATGAGGTAAAGATGTGCCTACAAAGCTGCAGTCTATATGATACTGATGTGCCCACACAGCTGCAATTTATGTGCTAAAGTTGTGCCCACACAGCTGCAGTCTATGTGGTAAAGTTGTGCCCACACAGCTGCAGACTATGTGGTAAAGTTGTGCCCACACAGCTGCTGTCTATGTGGTAAAGTTGTGCCCACACAGCTGCAGTCTATGTGGTAAAGTTGTGCTCATACAGCTGCAATCTATGTGCTAAAGTTGTACCCACACAGCTGCAGTCTATGTGGTAAACCTGTGCCACACAGCTGCTGTTTATGTGGTAAAGTTGTGCCCACAGAGCTGCAGTCTATGTGGTAAAGTTGTGCCCACACAGCTGCAGGCTATATGGTACAGTTGTGCCCACACAGCTGCTGTTTATGTGGTAAAGATGTGCCTAAACAACTGCAGTCTATGTGGTAAAGTTGTGCCGACACAGCTGCATTTTATGTGCTAAAGTTGTGCTCATACAGCTGCAATCTATGTGCTAAAGTTGTACACACAGCTGCAGTCTCTGTGCTAACTTTATGCCCACACAGCTGCTGTTTATGTGGTAAACCTGTGCCCAAAAAATAGCAGTCTATGTGGTAAAGTTGTGCCCACACAGCTGCAGTCTATGTGCTAACTTTATGCCCACACAGCTGCTGTTTATGTGGTAAACCTGTGCCCAAAAAATAGCAGTCTATGTGGTAAAGTTGTGCCCACACAGCTGCAGTCTATGTGGTAAACCTGTGCCACACAGATGCAGACTATGTGGTAAAGTTGTGCCCACACAGCTGCAGTTTATGTGGTAAAGTTGTGCCCACACAGCTGCAGTCTATGTGCTAAAGTTGTGCTCATACAGCTGCAATCTATGTGCTAAAGATGTGCCTAAACAGCTGCAGTCTATGTGGGAAAGTTGTGCCCACACAGCTACAGTCTATATGGTACAGTTGTGCCCACACAGCTGCAGTTTATGTGCTAAAGTTGTGCTCATACAGCTGCAATCTATGCGCTAAAGTTGTACCCACACAGCTGCAGTCTCTGTGGTAATGTTAAGCCCACACAGCTGCTGTTTATGTGGTAAAGTTGTGCCCAAACAACTGCAGTCTATGCGGTAAACTTTAGTCCACACAGCTGCAGTCTATGTGGTAAAGTTGTCCCCACACAGCTGCAATTTATTTGCTAAAGTTGTGCTCATACTGCTGCAATCTATGTGGTAAAGTTGTACTCACACAGCTGCAGTCTTTGTGGTAACTTTATGCCCACACAGCTGCAGTCTTGTGGTAACGTTGTGCCCATACAGCTGCAGATTATGTGTTAAGTTTGTGCCCAGACAGCTGCATTCTATGTGCTAAATTTCTGCCAACACAGCTGCCGTCTAAGTGTAAAGTTGGGCTCACACAGCTGCTGTCGATGTAGTAAAGATGTGCCCACACACCTGCAGTCTATGTGTCAACGTTTTCCCCACACAGCTGGAGATTATGTGGTAAAGATGGGCCCACACACCTGCAGTCTATGTGGTAAAACTGTGCCCAGACAGCCACAGTTTATCTGGTAAATATATACCCAAACAGCTGCAATCTATGTGGGAGAGTTGTGCCCACACAGCTGCAATTTATGTGCTAAAGTTGTGCCCACACAGCTGCAGTCTATGTGGTAAAGTTGTGCCCACACAGCTGCAGTCTATGTGGTAATGTTGTGCCCACACAGCTGCAGTCTATGTGGTAAAGTGCCCACACAGCTGCAGTCTATGTGGTAAATTTAAGCCCGCACAGCTGCTTTATCTGTGGTAATGTTGTGCCCAAACAACTGCAGTCTAAGTGGTAAAGTTGTGCCCACACAGCTGATGTTTATGTGGTAAAGTTGTGCCCAAACAACTGCAGTCTATGTGGTAAAGTTGTGCCGACACAACTGCATTTTATGTGCTAAAGTTGTGCTCATACAGCTGCAATCTATGTGCTAAATTTGTACACACACAGCTGCAGTCTCTGTGCTAACTTTATGCCCACACAGCTGCTGTTTATGTGGTAAACCTGTGCCCAAAAAATAGCAGTCTATGTGGTAAAGTTATGCCCACACAGCTGCAGTCTATGTGGTAAACCTGTGCCACACAGCTGCAGACTATGTGGTAAAGTTGTGCCCACACAGCTGCAGTTTATGTGGTAAAGTCGTGCCCACACAGCTGCAGTCTATGTGCTAAAGATGTGCCTACACAGCTGCAGTCTATGTGGGAAAGTTTTGCCCACACAGCTACAGTCTATATGGTACAGTTGTGCCCACACAGCTGCAGTTTATGTGCTAAAGTTGTGCTCATACAGCTGCAATCTATGTGCGAAAGTTGTACCCACACAGCTGCAGTCTCTGTGGTAATGTTAAGCCCACACAGCTGCTGTTTATGTGGTAAAGTTGTGGTCAAACACCTGCAGTCTATGTGGTAAAGTTGTGCTCACACAGCTGCAGCCTATGTGGTAAAGTTGTGTCCACACAGCTGCATTTTATGTGCTAAAGTTGTGCTCATACTGCTGCAATCTATGTGGTAAAGTTGTACTCACACAGCTGCGGTCTCTGTGGTAACTTTATGCCCACACAGCTGAAGTCTTGTGGTAAAGTTGTGCCCATACAGCAGCAGATTATGTGTTAAGGTTGTGCCCAGACAGCTGCATTCTATGTGCTAAATTTCTGCCAACACAACTGCAGTCTAAGTGTAAAGTTGGGCTCACACAGCTGCAGTCGATGTAGTAAAGATGTGCCCACACACCTGCAGTCTATGTATCAACTTTTTCCCCACACAGCTGGAGATTATGTGGTAAAGTTGGGCCCACACACCTGCAGTCTATGTGGTAAAACTGTGCCCAGACAGCCACAGTTTATCTGGTAAATATATACCCAAACAGCTGCAATCTATGTGGGAGAGTTGTGTCCACACAGCTGCAGTCTATGTGGCAAAGGTGTGCTCACACAGCTGCAGTCTATGTGGTAATGTTGTGTCCACACAGCTGCAGTCTATGTGGTAATGTTGTGTCCACACAGCTGCAGTCTATGTGGCAAAGGTGTGCTCACACAGCTGCAGTGTATGTGGTAATGTTGTGTCCACACAGCTGCAGTCTATGTGGCAAAGGTGTGCTCACACAGCTGCAGTCTATGTGGTAAAGCTGTGTCCACACAGCTGCAGGCTATATGGTACAGTTGTGCCCAAACAGCTGCTGTTTATGTGGTAAAGTTGTGCCCAAACAACTGCAGTCTATGTGGCAAAGGTGTGCTCACACAGCTGTAGACTATGTGGTAAAGTTGTGCCCACACAGCTGCAGTTCATGTGGTAAAGTTTTGCCCACACAGCTGCAGTCTACATGTTAAGGTTTTGCCCACACAGCTGCAGTCTAAGTGGTAAAGCTGTGCTCACACAGCTGCAGATTATGTATTAAGGTTGTGCCCAGACATCTGCATTCTATTTGCTAAAGTTCTGCCAACACAGCTGCAATCTAAGTGGTAATGTTGTGCCCACACAGCTGCAGTGTATGTGTCAAAATTGTGCCCACACAGCTGCAGATTATGTGTTAACATTGTGCCCACAAAGCTGCATTCTATGTGGTAAAGTGCCCACACAGCTGCAGTCTATGAGGTAAAGAGGTGCCTACAAAGCTGCAGTCTATATGATACTGATGTGCCCACACAGCTGCAATTTATGTGCTAAAGTTGTGCCCACACAGCTGCAGTCTATGTGGTAAAGTTGTGCCCACACAGTTGCAGTCTATGTGGTAATGTTGTGCCCACACAGCTGCAGTCTATGTGCTAAAGTTGTTCTCATACAGCAATGTATGTGCTAAAGTTGTGCCCACACAACTGCAGTCTCTGTGGTAAATTTAAGCCCACACAGCTGCTTTTTCTGTGGTAATGTTGTGCCCAAACAACTGCAGTCTAAGTGGTAAAGTTGTGCCCACACAGCTGATGTTTATGTGGTAAAGTTGTGCCCAAACAACTGCAGTCTATGTGGTAAAATTGTGCCCACACAGCTGCAGTCTATGTGGTAAAGTTGTGCCCACACAGCTGCAGTCTATGTGGTAAACCTGTGCCCACACAGCTGTAGACTTTGTGGTAAAGTTGTGCCCACACAGCTGCAGATTATGTGATAAAGTTATGCCCACACAGCTGCTGTGTACATGTTAAGGTTTTGCCCTCACAGCTGCAGTCTATGTGGTTAAGCTGTGCCCAGACAGCTGCATTCTATGTGCTAAAGTTCTGCCAACACAGCTGCAATCTAAGTGGTAAAGTTGTGCCCACACAGCTGCAGTCTATGAGGTAAAGATGTGCCTACACAGCTGCAGTCTATGTGGGAAAGTTGTGCCCACACTGCTACAGTCTATATGGTACAGTTGTGCCCACACAGCTGCAGTTTATGTGCTAAAGTTGTGCTCATACAGCTGCAATCTATGTGCTAAAGTTCTACCCACACAGCTGCAATCTCTGTGGTAATGTTAAACCCACACAGCTGCTGTTTATATGGTAAAGTTGTGCCCACACAGCTGCAGTCTATGTGGTAAAGATGTGCCCATACAGCTGCAGGATATATGGTACAGTTGTGCCCACACAGCTGCTGTTTATATGGTAAAGTTCTGCCCAAACAACTGCAGTCTATGTGGTAAAGTATAGCCCACACAACTGCAGTCTATGTGGTAAAGTTGTGCCCACACAGCTGCAATCTATGTGGTAAACCTGTGCCCACACAGCTGCAGGTTATGTGTTAAAGTTGTGCCCACACGGCTGCAGTCTACATGTTAAGATTTTGCACTCACAGCTGCAGTCTATGTGGTAAAGCTGTGCTCATACAGCTGCAGATTATGTGTTAAGGTTGTGCCCAGACAGCTGCATTCTATATGCTAAAGTTCTGCCAACACAGCTGCAGATTATGTGTTAACGTTGTGCCCACAAAGCTGCATTCTATGTGGTAAAGTTGTGCCCACACAGCTGCAGTCTATGAGGTAAAGATGTGCCTACAAAGCTGCAGTCTATATGATACTGATGTGCCCACACAGCTGCAATTTATGTGCTAAGGTTGTGCCCACACAGCTGCAGTTTATGTGGTAAAGTTGTGCCCACACAGCTGCAGTCTATGTGCTAAAGATGTGCCTACACAGCTGCAGTCTATGTGGGAAAGTTGTGCCCACACAGCTACAGTCTATATGGTACAGTTGTGCCCACACAGCTGCAGTTTATGTGCTAAAGTTGTGCTCATACAGCTGCAATCTATGTGCTAAAGTTGTACCCACACAGCTGCAGTCTCTGTGGTAATGTTAAGCCCACACAGCTGCTGTTTATGTGGTAAAGTTGTGCCCAAACAACTGCAGTCTATGTGGTAAAGTTGTGCACACACAGCTGCAGGCCATATGGTAAAGTTGTGACCACACAGCTGCTGTTTATGTGGTAAAGTTGTGCCCAAACAACTGCAGTCTATGCGGTAAAGTTTAGCCCACACAGCTGCAGTCTATGTGGTAAAGTTGTACCCACACAGCTGCATTTTATGTGCTAAAGTTGAGCTCATACAGCTGCAATCTATGTGGTAAAGTTGTACTCACACAGCTGCAGTCTCTGTGGTAACTTTATGCCCACACAGTTGCAGTCTTGTGGTAAAGTTGTGCCCATACAGCTGCAGATTATGTGTTAAGGTTGTGCCCAGACAGCTGCATTCTATGTGCTAAATTTCTGCCAACACAGCTGCAGTCTAAGTGTAAAGTTGGGCTCACACAGCTGCAGTCGATGTCGTAAAGATGTGCCCACACACCTGCAGTCTATGTGTCAACGTTTTCCCCACACAGCTGGAGATTATGTGGTAAAGTTGGGCCCACACACCTGCAGTCTATGTGGTAAAACCGTGCCCAGACAGCCACAGTTTATCTGGTAAATATATACCCAAACAGCTGCAATCTATGTGGGAGAGTTGTGTCCACACAGCTGCAGTCTATGTGGCAAAGGTGTGCTCACACAGCTGCAGTATATGTGGTAATGTTCTGCCCACACAGCTGCAGTCTATATGGTAATGTTCTGCTCACACAGCTGCAGTCTATGTCGTAAAGCTGTGCCCACACTGCTGCAGTCTATGTGGTAAAGTTGAGTCCACACAGCTGCAGTCTATGTGGCAAACCTGTGCTCACACAGCTGTAGACTATGTGGTAAAGTTGTGCCCACACAGCTGCAGTCTACATGTTAAGGTGTTGCCCACACAGCTGCAGTCTAAGTGGTAAAGTTGTGCTCACACAGCTGCAGATTATGTGTTAAGGTTGTGCCCAGACATCTGCATTCTATTTGCTAAAGTTCTGCCAACACAGCTGCAGTCTAAGTGGTAAAGTTGTTCTCATACAGCTGCAATGTATGTGCTAAAGTTGTGCCCACACAGCTGCAGTCTCTGTGGTAAATTTAAGCCCACACAGCTGCTTTTTCTGTGGTAATGCTGTGCCCAAACAACTGCAGTCTAAGTGGTAAAGTTGTGCCCACACAGCTGATGTTTATGTGGTAAAGTTGTGCCCAAACAACTGCAGTCTATGTGGTAAAATTGTGCCCACACAGCTGCATTTTATGTGCTAAAGATGTGCTCATACAGCTGCAATCTATGTGCTAAAGTTGTGCCCACACAGCTGCAGTCTATGTGCTAAAGTTGTGCCCACATATCTGCAGTCTCTGTGGTAACTTTAAGCCCACACAGCTGCTGCTTATGTGGTAAAGTTGTGCCCAAACAACTGCAGTCTATGTGGTAAAGTTGTGCCCACACAGCTGCAGTCTATGTGGTAAATCTGTGCCCACACAGATGTAGACTTTGTGGTAAAGTTGTGCCCACACAGCTGCAGTCTATGTGGTTAAGCTGTGCCCATACAGCTGCAGATTATGTATTAAGGTTGTGCCCAGACAGCTGCATTTTATGTGCTAAAGTTCTGCCAACACAGCTGCAATCTAAGTGGTTAAGTTGTGCCCACACAGCTGCAGTCTATGTGGTAAATTTGTACCCACACAGCTGCAGTCTATGTGCTAATGTTGTGCCCACACAGCTGCAGTCTATGTGCTAAAGTTGTTCTCATACAGCTGCAATCTATGGGCTAAAGTTGTGCCCACACAGCTGCAGTCTATGTGCTAGATTTGAGCCCACACAGCTGCAGTCTATGTGGTAAAGTTGTGCTCACACAGCTGCATTATATGTGGTAAAGTTGTGCTCACACAGCTGCATGTTATGTGTTAAAGTTGTGTCCACACAGCTGCAGTCTATATGGTACAGTTGTGCCCACACAGCTGCGGTCTATGTGCTAAAGTTGTTCCAACACAGCTGCAGTTTATGTGGTAAAGGTTTGCCCACACAGCTGCAGTCTAAGTGGTAAAATTGTGCCCACACAGCTGCGGTTTATGTGCTAAAGTTGTTCTCATACAGCAATGTATGTGCTAAAGTTGTGCCCACACAACTGCAGTCTCTGTGGTAAATTTAAGCCCACACAGCTGCTTTTTCTGTGGTAATGTTGTGCCCAAACAACTGCAGTCTAAGTGGTAAAGTTGTGCCCACACAGCTGATGTTTATGTGGTAAAGTTGTGCCCAAACAACTGCAGTCTATGTGGTAAAATTGTGCCCACACAGCTGCAGTCTATGTGGTAAAGTTGTGCCCACACAGCTGCAGTCTATGTGGTAAACCTGTGCCCACACAGCTGTAGACTTTGTGGTAAAGTTGTGCCCACACAGCTGCAGATTATGTGATAAAGTTATGCCCACACAGCTGCTGTGTACATGTTAAGGTTTTGCCCTCACAGCTGCAGTCTATGTGGTTAAGCTGTGCCCAGACAGCTGCATTCTATGTGCTAAAGTTCTGCCAACACAGCTGCAATCTAAGTGGTAAAGTTGTGCCCACACAGCTGCAGTCTATGAGGTAAAGATGTGCCTACACAGCTGCAGTCTATGTGGGAAAGTTGTGCCCACACTGCTACAGTCTATATGGTACAGTTGTGCCCACACAGCTGCAGTTTATGTGCTAAAGTTGTGCTCATACAGCTGCAATCTATGTGCTAAAGTTCTACCCACACAGCTGCAATCTCTGTGGTAATGTTAAACCCACACAGCTGCTGTTTATATGGTAAAGTTGTGCCCACACAGCTGCAGTCTATGTGGTAAAGATGTGCCCATACAGCTGCAGGATATATGGTACAGTTGTGCCCACACAGCTGCTGTTTATATGGTAAAGTTCTGCCCAAACAACTGCAGTCTATGTGGTAAAGTATAGCCCACACAACTGCAGTCTATGTGGTAAAGTTGTGCCCACACAGCTGCAATCTATGTGGTAAACCTGTGCCCACACAGCTGCAGGTTATGTGTTAAAGTTGTGCCCACACGGCTGCAGTCTACATGTTAAGATTTTGCACTCACAGCTGCAGTCTATGTGGTAAAGCTGTGCTCATACAGCTGCAGATTATGTGTTAAGGTTGTGCCCAGACAGCTGCATTCTATATGCTAAAGTTCTGCCAACACAGCTGCAGATTATGTGTTAACGTTGTGCCCACAAAGCTGCATTCTATGTGGTAAAGTTGTGCCCACACAGCTGCAGTCTATGAGGTAAAGATGTGCCTACAAAGCTGCAGTCTATATGATACTGATGTGCCCACACAGCTGCAATTTATGTGCTAAGGTTGTGCCCACACAGCTGCAGTTTATGTGGTAAAGTTGTGCCCACACAGCTGCAGTCTATGTGCTAAAGATGTGCCTACACAGCTGCAGTCTATGTGGGAAAGTTGTGCCCACACAGCTACAGTCTATATGGTACAGTTGTGCCCACACAGCTGCAGTTTATGTGCTAAAGTTGTGCTCATACAGCTGCAATCTATGTGCTAAAGTTGTACCCACACAGCTGCAGTCTCTGTGGTAATGTTAAGCCCACACAGCTGCTGTTTATGTGGTAAAGTTGTGCCCAAACAACTGCAGTCTATGTGGTAAAGTTGTGCACACACAGCTGCAGGCCATATGGTAAAGTTGTGACCACACAGCTGCTGTTTATGTGGTAAAGTTGTGCCCAAACAACTGCAGTCTATGCGGTAAAGTTTAGCCCACACAGCTGCAGTCTATGTGGTAAAGTTGTACCCACACAGCTGCATTTTATGTGCTAAAGTTGAGCTCATACAGCTGCAATCTATGTGGTAAAGTTGTACTCACACAGCTGCAGTCTCTGTGGTAACTTTATGCCCACACAGTTGCAGTCTTGTGGTAAAGTTGTGCCCATACAGCTGCAGATTATGTGTTAAGGTTGTGCCCAGACAGCTGCATTCTATGTGCTAAATTTCTGCCAACACAGCTGCAGTCTAAGTGTAAAGTTGGGCTCACACAGCTGCAGTCGATGTCGTAAAGATGTGCCCACACACCTGCAGTCTATGTGTCAACGTTTTCCCCACACAGCTGGAGATTATGTGGTAAAGTTGGGCCCACACACCTGCAGTCTATGTGGTAAAACCGTGCCCAGACAGCCACAGTTTATCTGGTAAATATATACCCAAACAGCTGCAATCTATGTGGGAGAGTTGTGTCCACACAGCTGCAGTCTATGTGGCAAAGGTGTGCTCACACAGCTGCAGTATATGTGGTAATGTTCTGCCCACACAGCTGCAGTCTATATGGTAATGTTCTGCTCACACAGCTGCAGTCTATGTCGTAAAGCTGTGCCCACACTGCTGCAGTCTATGTGGTAAAGTTGAGTCCACACAGCTGCAGTCTATGTGGCAAACCTGTGCTCACACAGCTGTAGACTATGTGGTAAAGTTGTGCCCACACAGCTGCAGTCTACATGTTAAGGTGTTGCCCACACAGCTGCAGTCTAAGTGGTAAAGTTGTGCTCACACAGCTGCAGATTATGTGTTAAGGTTGTGCCCAGACATCTGCATTCTATTTGCTAAAGTTCTGCCAACACAGCTGCAGTCTAAGTGGTAAAGTTGTGCCCACACAGCTGCAGTCTATGTGGTAATGTTGAGCCCACACAGCTGCAGTCTATGTGCTAAAGTTGTTCTCATACAGCTGCAATGTATGTGCTAAAGTTGTGCCCACACAGCTGCAGTCTCTGTGGTAAATTTAAGCCCACACAGCTGCTTTTTCTGTGGTAATGCTGTGCCCAAACAACTGCAGTCTAAGTGGTAAAGTTGTGCCCACACAGCTGATGTTTATGTGGTAAAGTTGTGCCCAAACAACTGCAGTCTATGTGGTAAAATTGTGCCCACACAGCTGCATTTTATGTGCTAAAGATGTGCTCATACAGCTGCAATCTATGTGCTAAAGTTGTGCCCACACAGCTGCAGTCTATGTGCTAAAGTTGTGCCCACATATCTGCAGTCTCTGTGGTAACTTTAAGCCCACACAGCTGCTGCTTATGTGGTAAAGTTGTGCCCAAACAACTGCAGTCTATGTGGTAAAGTTGTGCCCACACAGCTGCAGTCTATGTGGTAAATCTGTGCCCACACAGATGTAGACTTTGTGGTAAAGTTGTGCCCACACAGCTGCAGTCTATGTGGTTAAGCTGTGCCCATACAGCTGCAGATTATGTATTAAGGTTGTGCCCAGACAGCTGCATTCTATGTGCTAAAGTTCTGCCAACACAGCTGCAATCTAAGTGGTTAAGTTGTGCCCACACAGCTGCAGTCTATGTGGTAAATTTGTACCCACACAGCTGCAGTCTATGTGCTAATGTTGTGCCCACACAGCTGCAGTCTATGTGCTAAAGTTGTTCTCATACAGCTGCAATCTATGGGCTAAAGTTGTGCCCACACAGCTGCAGTCTATGTGCTAGATTTGAGCCCACACAGCTGCAGTCTATGTGGTAAAGTTGTGCTCACACAGCTGCATTATATGTGGTAAAGTTGTGCTCACACAGCTGCATGTTATGTGTTAAAGTTGTGTCCACACAGCTGCAGTCTATATGGTACAGTTGTGCCCACACAGCTGCGGTCTATGTGCTAAAGTTGTTCCAACACAGCTGCAGTTTATGTGGTAAAGGTTTGCCCACACAGCTGCAGTCTAAGTGGTAAAATTGTGCCCACACAGCTGCGGTTTATGTGCTAAAGTTGTTCTCATACAGCAATGTATGTGCTAAAGTTGTGCCCACACAACTGCAGTCTCTGTGGTAAATTTAAGCCCACACAGCTGCTTTTTCTGTGGTAATGTTGTGCCCAAACAACTGCAGTCTAAGTGGTAAAGTTGTGCCCACACAGCTGATGTTTATGTGGTAAAGTTGTGCCCAAACAACTGCAGTCTATGTGGTAAAATTGTGCCCACACAGCTGCAGTCTATGTGGTAAAGTTGTGCCCACACAGCTGCAGTCTATGTGGTAAACCTGTGCCCACACAGCTGTAGACTTTGTGGTAAAGTTGTGCCCACACAGCTGCAGATTATGTGATAAAGTTATGCCCACACAGCTGCTGTGTACATGTTAAGGTTTTGCCCTCACAGCTGCAGTCTATGTGGTTAAGCTGTGCCCACACAGCTGCAGTTTATGTGGTAAAGTGGTGCCCACACACCTGTAGTCTATGTCGTAAAGCTGAACCAATAAACATGCAATCTTAGTGGTAAAGTTGTGCTCACACAGCTTCAGATTATGTGTTAAAGTTGTGCCCACACAGCTAGAGATTATGTGCTGAAGTTGTGCCCAAACAGCTGCAGTCTATGTGGTAAAGTTAGTGCCCAAACAGCTGCAGTCTATATGGTAAAGTTGTGCTCGCACAGCTGCAGTCTATGTGCTAAAGTTGTGCCCACACAGCTGCAGTCTATGTGCTAAAGTTGTGCCCACACAGCTGCAGTCGATGTGGTAATGTTGTGCCCACACAGCTGCAGTCTATGTGGTAAAACTGTGCCCAGACAACCGCTGTTTGTGTGGTAAATATATACCCACACAGCTGCAGTCTACGTGGTAGAGTTGTGTCCACACAGCTGCAGTCGATGTGGTAAAGTTGTGCCCACACACCTGCAGTCTATGTGTCAATGTTGTGCCCACACAGCTGGACATTATGTGATAAAGTTGTGCCCGGACAGCTGGAGTCTACATGGTAAAACTGTGCCCAGACAGCCGCTGTTTATGTGGTAAATATATAACCACACAGCTGCAGTCTATGTGGTAAAGTTGTGCTCACACAGCTGCATTTTAGGTCCTAAAGTTGTGCCCACAAAGCTGCAGTCTATGTGGTAAAGTTGTGACCACACAGCTGCAGTCTATGTGGTAAGGTTTTGCCCACACAGCTGCAGTCTATTTGCCAAAGTTGTGCCTATACAGCTGCAGTCTACATGTTAAGGTTTTGTCCTTACAGGTGCAGTCTATATGGTACAGTTGTGCCCACACAGCTGCAATCCATGTGCTAAAGTTGTGCCAACACAGCTGCAGTTTATGTGCTAATGTTGTGCCCATACAGCTTCAGGTTATGTGGTAAAGTGGTGCCCACACAGCTACAGTCTATATGGTAAACATAGGACCACAGAGCTGCAGTCAATGTGGTAACTTTGTGCCCACACAGCTGCAATCTATGTGGTAAAGTGGTGTTCACACAGCTGCTGTCTATTTGGTAAAGTTCTGCTTACAAAGCTGCAGATTATGCGTTAAAGTTGTGCCCACACAGCTGCAGTCCATGTGCTCAATATGTGCCCAAACAGCTGAAGTCTATGTGGTAAAGTTGTGCCCACACAGCTGCAGTCTATGTGGTTAAGCTGTGCCCACACAGCTGCAGTCTATGTGGGAAATTTGTGCCCACACAGCTGCAGTCTATGTGGTAAGGTTGTGCCCAAACAGCTCCATTATATATGTTAAACATAGGCACACACAGCTGCAAAATATGTGCTAAAGTTGTTTCCACACAGCTTCAGTCTATGTGGTAAAGTTGTACTCACACAGCTGCAGTCTAAGTGGTAAAGTTGTGCCCACAAAGCTGCAAACTATGTGGTACATTTGTGCCCACAAAGCTGCAGTCTATGTGGTAATGTTCTGCCCACACAGCTGCAGTCTTTGTGGTAAAGTGGTGCCCACATACCGGCAGTCTATGTGGTATAGTTGTGTTCACACAGCTGCAGTCTATGTCCCAAAGTTGTTCCTACACAGCTGCAGTCTACATGTTAAGGTTTTGCCCTTACAGCTGCATTCTATATCGTACAGTTGTGCCCATACAGCTGCAGTCTATGTGGTAGATTTGTGCCCACACAACTGCAGTCTATGTGGTAAAGTTGTGCCCACACAACTGCAGTCTATGTGGTAAAGTTGGGCCAAAAAACTGCTGCAGACTATGAGGTACAGTTGTGCCCACACAGCTGCAGTCTATGTGGTAAAGTTGTGCCCACACAGCTGCAGACTATGTGGTAAAGTTGTGCCACACAGCTACAATCCATGTGCTGAAGTTGTGCCCACACAGCTGCAGTCTACGTGTTGAAGTTGTGCCCACACAGCTGCAGTCTATGTGGTAAAGTTGTGCCCACACAGCTGCAGTCTATGTATTAAATCTGTGCCACACAGCTGCAGTCTAAGTGGTAAAATTGTGCCCACAAACCTGCAGTCTATGTGTCAATGTTGTGCCCACACAGCTGGAGATTATGTGGTAAAGTTATGCCCACACAGCTGCAGTCTATGTGGTAAAACTGTGCCCACACAGCCGCTGTTTATGTGGTAAATATATAACCACACAGCTGCAGTCGATGTGGTAAAGATGTGCCCACACAGCTGCAGTCTATGTGGTAAAGTTGTGCCCACACAGCTGCAGTCGATGTGGTAAAGTTGTGCCCACACAGCTGCAGTCGATGTGGTAAAGTTGTGTCCACACACCTGCAGTCTATCTGTCAATGTTGTGCCCACACAGCTGGAGATTATGTGGTAAAGTTGTGTCCATACAGCTGCAGTCTATGTGCCAAAGTTGTGCCTATACAGCTGCAGTTTATGTGCTATTGTTGTGCCCATACAGCTTCAGTTTATGTGGTAAGGTTTTGCCCACACAGCTGCAGTTTATGTGGTAACGTTGTGCCCACACAGCTGCAGTTTATGTGGTAAAGTGGTGCCCACACAGCTACAGTCTATATGGTAAACATAGGACCACAGAGCTGCAGTCAATGTGGTAACTTTGTGCCCACACAGCTGCAATCTATGTGGTAAAGTGGTGTTCACACAGCTGCTGTCTATTTGGTAAAGTTCTGCTTACAAAGCTGCAGATTATGCGTTAAAGTTGTGCCCACACAGCTGCAGTCCATGTGCTCAATATGTGCCCAAACAGTTGAAGTCTATGTGGTAATGTTCTGCCCACACAGCTGCAGTCTTTGTGGTAAAGTGGTGCCCACACACCGGCAGTCTATGTGGTATAGTTGTGTTCACACAGCTGCAGTCTACATGTTAAGGTTTTGCCCTTACAGCTGCATTCTATATCGTACAGTTGTGCCCATACAGCTGCAGTCTATGTGGTAAATTTGTGCCCACACAACTGCAGTCTATGTGGTAAAGTTGTGCCCACACAGCTGCAGTCTATGTGGTAGAGTTGTGCCCACACAGCTGCAGACTATGAGGTACAGTTGTGCCCACACAGCTGCAGTCTATGTGGTAAAGTTGTGCCCACACAGCTGCAGACTATGTGGTAAAGTTGTGCCACACAGCTACAATCCATGTGCTGAAGTTGTGCCCACACAGCTGCAGTCTACGTGTTGAAGTTGTGCCCACACAGCTGCAGTCTATGTGGTAAAGTTGTGCCCACACAGCTGCAGTCTATGTATTAAATCTGTGCCACACAGCTGCAGTCTAAGTGTAAAATTGTGCCCACAAACCTGCAGTCTATGTGTCAATGTTGTGCCCACACAGCTGGAGATTATGTGGTAAAGTTGTACCCAGACAGCTGGAGTCTATGTGGTAAAACTGTGCCCAGACAGCCGCTGTTTATGTGGTAAATATATAACCACACAGCTGCAGTCTATGTGGTAAAGATGTGCCCACACAGCTGCAGTCTATGTGGTAAAGTTGTGACCACACAGCTGCAGCTTATGTGGTAAGGTTTTGCCCACACAGCTGCAGGTTATGTGCTAAAGTTGTGTCCACACAGCTGCAGTCTATGTGCCAAAGTTGTGCCTATACAGTTGCAGTTTATGTGCTAATGTTGTGCCCATACAGCTTCAGTTTATGTGGTAAGGTTTTGCCCACACAGCTGCAGTTTATGTGGTAACGTTGTGCCCACACAGCTGCAGTTTATGTGGTAAAGTGGTGCCCACACAGCTGCAGTCTATATGGTAAACATAGGACCACAGAGCTGCAGTCAATGTGTTAACTTTGTGCCCACACAGCTGCAGTCTATGTGGTAAAGTTGTGCCCACACAGCTGCAGTCTATGTGGTAAAGTTGTGCCCACCCCGCTGCAATCTATGGGGTAAAGTTGTGCCCACACAGCTGCAGTCTATGTGGCAAAGGTGTGTCCACACAGCTGCTGTTTATATGCTGAAGTTGTGCCCACAGAGCTGCAGTCCAAGTGGTAAAGTTGCATTCACACAGCTGCAGTCTATCTGGTAATGTTGTGCACACGCAGCTGCAGTCTATGTGGTAAAGTTGTGATCACACAGCTGCAGTCTATGTGCTGAAGTTGTGCCCACACAGCTGCAGTCTATGTGGTAACATTGTGCCCACACAGCTGCAGGTTATGTGCTAAAGTGGTGTCCACACAGCTGCAGTCGTTGTGCCAAAGTTATGCCTACATAGCTGCAGTCTACATGTTAAGGTTTTGCCCTTACAGCTGCAGTCTATATGGTACAGTTGTGCCCACACAGCTGCAATCCATGTGCTAAAGTTGTGGCGAAACAGCTGCAGTTTATGTGCTAATGTTGTGCCACACAGCTGCAGTCTATGTGGTAAATTTGTGCCTACACAGCTGCAGTCTATGTGGTAAAGTTGTGCCCAAGCAGCTGCATTCTCTGTGGTAAAGTTGTGCCCACACAGCTGCAGTCTATGTGCTGAAGATGTGCCCACACAGCTGCAATCTATGTGGTAAGGTTATGCCCACACATCTGCAGTCTACGTGGTAAAGTTGTGCCCACACAGCTGCAGTCTATGTGTTAAACATGTGCCACACAGCTGCCGTTAATGTGTTAAAGTTGAGCCCACACACCTGCAGTCTATCTGGTAAATTTGTGCCCACACACCTGCAGTATATGTGGTAATGTTGTGCCCACACAGCTGCCGTCTATGTGGAAAAATATTGCTCACACAGCTGCAGCTTATGTGTTAAAGATGTGCCCTCACAGCTGCAGTCTATGTGCTAAAGTTGTGCCCACACACCTGCAGTCTATGTAGTAAAGTTGTGCCCACACAGCTGCAGTCTATATGCTAAGATTGTGCCCAAACCCCTGCAGTGTATGTGGTAAAGTTGTGCCCATAAAGCTGAAGTCTATGTGGTAAAGCTGTGCCCACACAGCTGCAGTCTATGTGGTAACGTTGTGCCCACACAGCTGCAGTCTATGTTTTAAACATGTGCCCACACAGCTGTAGTCGATGTGGTAAAGTTGTGCCCACACAGCTGTAGTCGATGTGGTAACGTTGTGCCCACACAGCTGCAGTCTATGTGGTAACGTTGTGCCCACACACCTGCAATCTATGTGGTAAAGCTGAGCCAATAAACATGCAGTCTATGTGGTAAGGGTGTGCTCACACAGCTGCTGTCTATCTGGTAAAGTTCTGCTCACAAAGCTGCAGTCTATGTGGTAAGGTTGTGCCCACACAGCTGCAGTCTATGTTTTAAACATGTGCCCACACAGCTGTAGTCGATGTGGTAAAGTTGTGCCCACACAGCTGTAGTCGATGTGGTAAAGTTGTGCCCACACAGCTGCAGACTACGTGGTAAAGTTGTGCCCATATAGCTGTTGATTATGTGGTAAAGTTGTGCTCACACAGCTGCAGTCTATGTGGTAAGGTACTGCCCAAACAGCTGCATTATATATGGTAAACAGAGGCACACACAGCTGAAATCTATATTCTAAAGTTGTGCCCACACAGCTGCAGTCAATATGGAAACGTTGTGCCCATACAGATGCAGCCTATGTGGGAAATATAGGACCACAGAACTGCAGTCAATGTGGTAAAGTTGTGCTCACACAGCTGCAGTCTATGTGGTAAAGTTGTGCTCATACAGCTGTAGTCGATGTGGTACATTTGTGCCCACACATCTGCAGTCTATGTGGCAAAGTTGTGCTCACACAGCTGCAGCCTATGTGGCAAAGTTATGCTCACACAGCTGCAGATTATGTGTAAGGGTTGTGCACACACAGCTGGAGATTATGTGGTAAATTTGTGCACTAACAGCTGCACTCTATACGGTACAGTTGTGCTCACACAGCTGCAGTTTATGTGCTAAAGTTGTGCCCATACAGTTGCAGTTTATGTGGTAAAGTTGTGCCCACACATCTGCAGTCTACATGTTGAGTTTTTGCCCACACAGCTGCAGTCTATGTATTAAACATGTGCCACACAGCTGCCGTCAATGTGTTAAAGTTGAGCCCACACACCTGCAGTCTATCTGCTCACACAGCTGCAGACTATGTGGTACATTTGTGCCAACACAGCTGCAATCTATGTGGTAATGTTGTGCCCACACAGCTGCAGTCTATGTGGCAAAATATTGCTCACACAGCTGCAGATTATGTGTTAAAGTTGTGCCCACAGAGCTGCTGTCAAAGTGCAAAAGCTGTGCCTGCACACCTGCAATCTATATGGTCAAGTTGTGATCATACAGGTGCAGTCTATTTGGTAAAGTGGTGCCCACACAGCTGCAGTCTATGTGGTAAAATTGCACCCACACAGCTGCAATCTATGTGGTAAAGTATGCCCACACAGCTGCAGTCTAGGTGGTAAAGTTGTGTCCACACTGCTGCAGACTATGTGGCAAAGGTGTGCCCACAAAGGTGCAGTCTATATGAAAAAACTGTGCCCAGACAGCGGCTGTTTATGTGCTAAATTTATGCCCACACAGCTGCAGTCTATGTGGCAAAGTTGTGCCCATACAGCTGGAGATTATGTGGTAAATATGTGCCCTCACTGCTGCACTCTATATGGCACAGTTGTGCTCACACAGCTGCAGTTTATGTGCTAAAGTTGTGCCCATACAGCTGCAATCTATGGGGGTAAAGTTGTGCCCACACATCTGCAGTCTATGTGTCAAAGTTGTGCCCACACAGCTACAGTCCATGTGCTAAATTTGTGCCCACACAGCTGCAGTCGAAATGGCAAAGTTGCGCTTACACAGCTGCAGTCTATGTGGTAAATATCTGCCCACACAGCTGCAGTCTATGTGGTAAAGTTGTACTCACACAGCTGCAGTCTATGTACTAATGTTGTGCCCACGCATCTGCAGTCTATGTGGTAAACTTGTGCCCACACAGCTGCAGACTATGTGGTAACATTGTGCCCACACAGCTGCAGTCTATGTAATAAAGTTGTGCTCACACAGCTGCAGTCGATGTGGTAAAGTTGTGCCCACACAGCTGTAGTCTATGTGGTAAAGTTGTGCTCACACAGCTCAGTTGATGTGGTAAAGTTGTGACCACACACCTGCAGTCTATGTGTCAACGTTGTGCCCAAACAGCAGAAGATTATGAGGTAAAGTTGTGCCCACACAGCTGCAGTCTATGTGGTAAAATTGTGCCCAGACAGCCGCTGTTTATGTGGTAAATATATAACCACACAGCTGCAGTCTATGTGGTAGAGTTGTGCTCACACAGCTGCAGTCTATGTAGAAAAGTTGTGCCCAAACAGCAGCAGTCTATGTGGTAAATTTGTGCCCACACAGCTGCAGTCTATGTGCTGAGGTTGTGCTCACACAGCTGCAATCTATGTGGTAAAGTTGTGCCCACACAGCTGCAGTCTATGTGGTAAAGATGTGCCCAAACAGCTGCAGTCTATGTGGTAAAGTTGTGCCCACACAGCTGCAGTTTATGTGCTAAAGTTGTGCCCACACAGCTGCAGTCTATGTGGTAAAGTTGTGCCACACAGCTGCAATCCATGTGCTGATGTTGTGCCACACAGCTGCAGTCTATGTGGTAAAGTTTAGCCCACACAGCTGCAGTCTATGTACTAAAGTTGTGTCCACAAAGTTGCAGTCTATGTACCAAAGTTGTGCCCACACAGCTGCAGTCGACATTTTAAGGTTTGGTCCTTAAAGCTGCAGTATATATGGTACAGTTGTTTCCAAACTGCTGCAATCCATGTGCTAAAGCTGTGCCGACACAGTTGCAGTTTATGTGCTAATGTTGTGCCCATGCAGCTGCAGTCCATGTGGTAAAGTTGTGCCCATATAGCTGTTGTTTATGTGCTAAAGTTGTGCTCACACAGCTGCAGTGTATGTGGTAAAGTTATGCCCAAACAGCTGCATTATATTTGGTAAACATAGGCACACACAGCTGCAATCTATATGGTAAAGTTGTGCCCACACAGCTGCAGTCTATATGGAAAGGTTGTGCCCATACAGCTGCAGTTTATGTGGTAAAGTTGTGCCCACAGAGCTGCAGTCTATGTGGTAAACATAGGACCACAGAGCTGCAGTCTATGTGGTAACTTTGTGCCCACACAGCTGCAGTCTATGTGCTAAAGTTGTGCCCAAACAGCTGCAGTCTATGTGGTAAAGATGTGCCCACACAGCTGCAGTCTATGTGGTAAAGTTGTGCCCACACAATTGCAGGTTATGTGCTAAAGTTGTGCCCACACAATTGCAGGTTATGTGCTAAAGTTGTGTCCACACAGCTGCAGTCTATGTGCCAAAGTTGTGCTGACACAGCTGCAGTTTATGTGCTAATGTTGTGCCCAAACAGCTGCAGTCTATGTGGTAAATTTGTGCCCACACAGCTGCAGTCTAAGTGGTAATGTTATGCCCAAACAGCTGCTATCTCTGTGTAAAGTTGTGCCCATACATCTGCAGTCTATGTGGTAAAGTTGTGCCCACACAGCTGCAGTCTATGTGCTGAGGTTGTGCTCACACAGCTGCAATCTATGTGGTAAAGTTGTGCCCACACAGCTGCAGTCTATGTGGTAAAGATGTGCCCAAACAGCTGCAGTCTATGTGGTAAAGTTGTGCCCACACAGCTGCAGTTTATGTGCTAAAGTTGTGCCCACACTGCTGCAGTCTATGTGGTAAAGTTGTGCCACACAGCTGCAATCCATGTGCTGATGTTGTGCCACACAGCTGCAGTCTATGTGGTAAAGTTTAGCCCACACAGCTGCAGTCTATGTACTAAAGTTGTGTCCACAAAGTTGCAGTCTATGTACCAAAGTTGTGCCCACACAGCTGCAGTCGACATTTTAAGGTTTGGTCCTTAAAGCTGCAGTATATATGGTACAGTTGTTTCCAAACTGCTGCAATCCATGTGCTAAAGCTGTACCGACACAGTTGCAGTTTATGTGCTAATGTTGTGCCCATGCAGCTGCAGTCCATGTGGTAAAGTTGTGCCCATATAGCTGTTGTTTATGTGCTAAAGTTGTGCTCACACAGCTGCAGTCTATGTGGTAAAGTTATGCCCAAACAGCTGCATTATATTTGGTAAACATAGGCACACAAAGCTGCAATCTATATGGTAAAGTTGTGCCCACACAGCTGCAGTCTATATGGAAAGGTTGTGCCCATACAGCTGCAGTTTATGTGGTAAAGTTGTGCCCACAGAGCTGCAGTCTATGTGGTAAACATAGGACCACAGAGCTGCAGTCTATGTGGTAACTTTGTGCCCACACAACTGCAGTCTATGTGCTAAATATGTGCCCACACAGCTGCAGTCTATGTGGTAAGGTTGTGCCATCACAGCTGCAGTCTATGTGGTAAAGTTCTGCCCACACAGCCGCACTCTATGTGGTAATGTTGTGCCCACACAGCTGCAGTCTATGTGGTCAGGTTGTGCCCAAACAGCTGCAGTCTCTGTGGTAAAGCTGTGCCCATGCAGCTGCAGTCTATGTGGTAAAGTTGTGCTCACGTAGCTGCAGTCTATATGGTAAAGTTGTGTCCACACTGCAGCAGATTATGTGGTAAATTTGTGCCCACACAGGTGCAGTCCATGTGGTAAATCTGTGCCCAGACAGCTGCTGTTTATGTGCTTAAATTATGCCCACACAGCTGCAGTCGATGTGGTAGAATTGTGCCCACGCACCTGCAGTCTAAGTGGTAAAGTTGTGCCCACACAGCTGCAGACTATGTGGTACATTTGTGCCCACACAGCTGCAGTGTTTGTGGCAAAGTTGTGCTCACTCAGCTGCAGTCTATGTGGCACAGTTATGCTCACACAGCTGCAGATTATGTGTAAAACTTGTGCCCAAACAGCTGGAGATTATGTGGTAAATTTGTGCCCTCACAGCTGCACTCGATATGGTACCGTTGTGCCAACAAAGCTGCAGTTTATGTGCTAAAGTTGTGTCCACATAGCTGCAGTCTATGTGCCAAAGTTGTGCTCACACAGCTGCAGTCTATGTACCAAAGTTGTGTCCGCACAGCTGCAGTCTATGTGGTAACATGGTGCCCACACAGCGGCAGTCTAAGTGGTAATGTTGTGCCCAAACAGCTGCAGTCTCTGTGGTAATGTTGTGCCCACACAGCTGCAGTCTATGTGCTGAGGTTGTGCCCACACAGCTGCAGTCTATATGGTAAAGTTGTGCCCAAACAGCTGCAGTCTATGTGGTAAAGTTGTGCCCACACAGCTGCAGTCTATGTACCAAAGTTGTGCCCACACAGCTGCAGTCTACATTTTATGGTTTGGTCCTTAAAGCTGCAGTATATATGCTACAGTTGTGCCCAAACTGCTGCAATCCATGTGCTAAAGTTTTGCCGACACTGCTGCAGTTTATGTGCTAATGTTGTGCCCATGGAGCTGCAGTCTATGTTTTAAACATGTGCCCACACAGCTGCAGTCGATGTGGTAAAGTTCTGCCCACACTGCTGCAGTCTATGTGGTAAAGTGGTGCCCCGATATCTGTTGTTTATGTGCTAAAGTTGTGCTCACACAGCTGCAGTCCATGTGGTAAAGATGTGGCCACACAGCTGCAGTCCATGTGGTAAATTTGTGCCCATATAGCTGTTGTTTATGTGCTAAAGTTTTGCTCACACAGCTGCAGTCTATGTGGTAAAGTTGTGCCCAAACAGCTGCATTATATATGGTAAACATAGGCACACACAGCTGCAATCTATATGGTAAAGTTGTGCCCATACAGCTGCAGTTTATGTGGTAAAGTTGTGCCCAGACAGCTGCAGTCTATATGGTAAACATAGGAACACACAGCTGCAGTTGAGATGGTAGAGTTATGCCCATACAGCTGCAGACTATGTCGTACATTTGTGCTCACACAGCTGCAGTCTATGTGGCAAAGCTGTGCTCACAGAGCTGCAGTCTATGTGGCAAAGTTATGCTCACACAGCTGCAGATAAAGTGTAAAAGCTGTGCCCACACAGCTGGAGATTATGTGGTAAGTTTGTGCCCTCACAGCTGCACTCGATATGGTATAGTTGTGCTCAGACAGCTGCAGTTTATGTGCTAAAGTTGTGTCCACATAGCTGCAGTCTATGTGCCAAAGTTGTGCCACACAGCTGCAGGTTATGTGCTAAAGTTGTGTCCACAAAGCTGCAGTCTATGTACCAAAGTTGTGCCCAAACAGCTGCAGTCTACATGTTAAGATTTTGCCCTAAATGCTGCAGTTAAAATGGTACAGTCGTGCCCAAACAGCTGCAATCCATGTGCTAAAGTTGTGCTGACACAGCTGCAGGTTATGTGCTAATTCTGTGCCCATGCAGCTGCAGTCTATGTGGTAAATTTGTGCCCACACAGCTGCAGTCTATGTGGTAAAGTTGTGCCCACACAGCTGCAGTCTATGTGATAAAGTTGTGCCACACAGCTGCAGTCTATGTACCAAAGTTGTGCTTACACAGCTGCAGTCTACATGTTAAGGTTTAGCCCTTACAGCTGCAGTCTATATGGTACAGTTGTGCCCACACAGCTGCAATCCATGTGCTAATGTTGTGCCGACCTGGCTGCAGTTTATGTGCTAATGTTGTGCCCATGCATGTGCAGTCTATGTGGTAAATGTGTGCCCACACAGCGGCAGTCTAAGTGGTAATGTTGTGCCCAAACAGCTGCAGTCTCTGTGGTAAAGTTGTGCCCACACATCTGCAGTCTATGTGGTAAAGTTGTGCCCACACAGCTGCAGTCTATGTGGTAAAGTTGTGCCCAAACAGCTGCATTCTCTGTGGTAAAGTTGTGCCAACACATCTGCAGTCCATGTGGTAAAGTTGTGCCCACACAGCTGCAGTCCATGTTCTGAAGTTGTGCTCACACAGCTGCAGTCAATGTACCAAAGTTGTGCCCACACAGCTGCAGTCTACATTTTAAGGTTTGGTCCTTAATGCTGCAGTATATATGGTACAGTTGTGCCCAAACTGCTGCAATCCATGTGCTAAAGTTGTGCCGACACTGCTGCAGATTATGTGCTAATGTTGTGCCCATGCAGCTGCAGTCTATGTTTTAAACATGTGCCCACACAGCTGCAGTCGATGTGGTAAAGTTCTGCCCACACTGCTGCAGTCTATGTGGTAAAGCGGTGCCCCTATATCTGTTGTTTATGTGCTAAAGTTGTGCTCACACAGCTGCAGTCCATGTGGTAAAGTTGTGCCCAAACAGCTGCATTATATATGGTAAACATAGGCACACACAGCTGCAATCTATATGGTAAAGTTGTGCCCACGCAGCTGCAGTCTAAATGGAAAAGTTGTGCCCATACAGCTGCAGTTTATGTGGTACAGTTGTGCCCACACAGCTGCAGTCTATGTGGCGAGGTTGTGCCCTCACAGCTGAAGTCTATGTGGTAACGTTTTTGCCCACACAGCCGCACTCTATGTGGTAATGTTGTGCCCAAACAGCTGCAGTCTATGTGGTAAAGTTGTGCCCAAACAGCTGCAGTCTCTGTGGTAAAGCTGTGCCCATGCAGCTGCAGTCTATGTGGTAACGTTGTGCCCACACAGCTGCAGTCTATGTGATAAAGTTGTGCTCACGTAGCTGCAGTCTATATGGTAAAGTTGTGTCCACACTGCTGCAGATTATGTGGTAAAGTTATGCTCACACAGCTGCAGATTATGTGTAAAAGTTGTGCCCACACAGCTGGAGATTATGTGGTAAATTTGTGCCCTCACAACTGCACTCAATATGGTACATTTGTGCTCACACAGCTGCAGTTTATGTGCTAAAGTTGTGCCCACACAGCGGCAGGTTCTGTGCTATAGTTGTGTCCACATAGCTGCAGTCTATGTGCCAAAGTTGTGCCTACACAGCTGCAGACCATGTGCTAAAGGTGTGCCCACACAGCTGCAGTCTATGTGGTAAAGTTGTGCCCAAACAGCTGCATTATATATGGTAAACATAGGCACACACAGCTACAATCTATATGATAAAGTTGTGCCCACACAGCTGCAGTCTATATGGAAAAGTTGTGCCCATACAGCTGCATTTTATGTGGTAAAGTTGTGCCCACACAGCTGCAGTCTATTTGGTAAACATAGAACCACAGTGCTGCAGTCAATGTGGTAACTTTGTGCCCACACAGCTGCAGTCTATGTGCTAAATATGTGCCCACACAGCTGCAGTCTACGTGGTGAGGTTGTGCCCAAACAGCTGCAGTCTATGTGGTAGGTTGTGCCCAAACAGCTGCAGTCTCTGTGGTAAAGCTGTGCCCATGCAACTGCAGTCTATGTGGTAAAGTTGTGCCCATGCAGCTGCAGTCTATGTAGTAAAGTTGTGCCCATGCAGCTGCAGTCTATATGGAAAGGCTGTGTCCACACTGCTGCAGATTATGTGGTAAAACTGTGCCCAGACAGCCGCTGTTTATGTGCTAAATTTATGCCCACACAGCTGCAGTCGTTGTGGTAGAGTTGTGCCCAAGCACCTGCAGTCTAAGTGGTAAAGTTGTGCCCACACAGCTGCAGACTATGTGGTACATTTGTGCCCACACAGCTGCTGTCTATGTGGCAAAGTTGTGCTCACACAGCTGCAGTCTATGTGGCAAAGTTATGCTCACACAGCTGCAGATTATGTGTAAAAGTTGTGCCCACACAGCTGGAGATTATGTGTAAAGGTTGTGCCCACACAGCTGGAGATTATGTGGTACATTTGTGCCCTCACAGCTGCACTCGATACGGTACAGTTGTGCTCACACAGCTGCAGGTTATGTGCTAAAGTTGTGCCCACACAGCTGCAGGTTATGTGCTAAAGTTGTGGACACATAGCTGCAGTCTATGTGCCAAAGTTGTGCCTACACAGCTGCAGTCTACATGTTAAGGTCTTGCCCTTACAGCTGCAGTCTATATGGTACAGTTGTGCCCACACAGCTGCAAGGCATGTGCTAAAGTTGTGCCCACACAGCTCCAGTCTATGTGGTAAGTTTTTGCCCACACAACTGCAGTTTATGTGCTAAAGTTGTGCCCAAACAGCTGCAGTCTCTGTGGTAAAGTGGTGCCCACACAGCTGCAGTCTATGTGCTGAAGTTGTGCCCACACAGCTGCAGTCTATGTGCTGAAGTTGTGCCCACACAGCTGCAGTCTATGTGGTAAAGTTCTGCCCACACTGCTGCAGTCTATGTGGTAAAGTGGTGCCCCAATATCTGTTGTTTATGTGCTAATGTTGTGCTCACACAGCTGCAGTCCATGTGGTAAAGATGTGCCCACACAGCTGCAGTCCATGTGGTAAATTTGTGCCCATATAGCTGTTGTTTATGTGCTAAAGTTGTGCTCACACAGCTGCAGTCTATGTGGTAAAGTTGTGCCCACACAGCTGCAGTCTATATGGTAAACATAGGACCACAGAGCTGCAGTCTATGTGGTAACTTTGTGCCCACACAACTGCAGTCTATGTGCTAAATATGTGCCCACACAGCTGCAGTCTATGTGGTAAGGTTGTGCGCTCACAGCTGCAGTCTATGTGGTAAAGTTGTGCCCACACAGCCGCACTCTATGTGGTAATGTTGTGCCCACACAGCTGCAGTCTATATGGTAAAGTTGTGCTCACTCAGCTGCAGTCTATATGGCAAAGTTATGCTCACACAGCTGCAGATTATGTGTAAAATTTGAGCCCACACAGCTGGAGATTATGTGGTAAATTTGTGCCCTCACAGCTGCACTCGATATGGTATAGTTGTGCTCACACAGCTGCAGTATATGTGCTAAAGTTGGGCCCAGACAGCTGCAAGTTATGTGCTAAAGTTGTGTCCACATAGCTGCAGTCTATGTGCCAAAGTTGTGCCCACACAGCTGCAGGCCATGTGCTAAAGATGTGCCCACACAGCTGTAGTCTATGTGGTAAAGTTGTGCCACACAGCTGCAGGTTATGTGCTAAAGTTGTGTCCACATAGCTGCAGTCTATGTGCCAAAGTTGTACCTACACAGCTGCAGTCTATATGGTACAGTTGTGACCACACAGCTGCAAGCCATGTGCTAAAGTTGTGCCCACACAGCTGCAGTCTATGTGGTAAAGTTGTGCCACACAGCTGCAGGTTATGTGCTAAAGTTGTGTCCACAACGCTGCAGTCTATGTACCAAAGTTGTGCCCATACAGCTGCAGTCTACATGTTAAGATTATGCCCTTAAAGCTGCAGTCTATATGGTACAGTTGTGCCCAAACAGCTGCAATCCATGTGCTAGAGTTGTGCCGACACAGCTGCAGTTTATGTGCTGATTTTGTGCCCATGCAGCTGCAGTCTATGTGGTAAATTTGTGCCCACACAGCTGCAGTCTATGTGGTAAAGCTGTGCCCACACAGCTGCAGTCTATGTGCTGAAGTTGTACTCACACAGCTGCAGTCTATCTGGTAAAGTTGTGCTCACACAGCTGCAGATTATTTGTAAAAGTTGTGCCCACACAGCTGGAGATTATGTGGTACATTTGTGCCCGCACAGCTGCACTCGATAAGGTACATTTGTGCTCACACAGCTGCAGTTTATGTGCTAAAGTTGTGCCCACACAGCTGCAGGTTATGTGCTAAAGTTGTGTCCACATAGCTGCAGTCTATGTGCCAAAGTTGTGCCTACACAGCTGCAGTCTACATGTTAAGGTCTTGCCCTTACAGCTGCAGTCTATATGGTACAGTTGTGACCACACAGCTGCAAGCCATGTGCTAAAGTTGTGCCCACACAGCTGTAGTCTATGTGGTAAAGTTGTGCCACACAGCTGCAGGTTATGTGCTAAAGTTGTGTCCACAATGCTGCAGTCTATGTACCAAAGTTGTGCCCATACAGCTGCAGTCTACATGTTAAGATTATGCCCTTAAAGCTGCAGTCTATATGGTACAGTTGTGCCAAAACAGCTGCAATCCATGTGCTAAAGTTGTGCCGACACAGCTGCAGTTTATGTGCTAATTTTGTGCCCATGCAGCTGCAGTCTATGTGGTAAATTTGTGCCCACACAGCTGCAGTCTATGTGGTAAAGTTGTGCCCAAACAGCTGCAGTTTATGTACCAAAGTTGTGCTTACACAGCTGAGTCTACATGTTAAGGTTTTGCCCTTACAGCAGCAGTCTATATGGTACAGTTGTGCCCAACAAAGCTGCAGTCTATGTGGTAAAGTTGTGCCACACAGTTGCAGTCTATATGGTAAAGTTGTGCCCACACAGCTGCAGTCAATGTGGTAAAGTTGTGCCACACAGCTGCAGTCTAAATACCAAAGTTTTGCCTACAAAGCTGCAGTCTATATGTTAAGGTTTTGCCCTTACAGCTGCAGTCTATATGGTGCAGTTGTGCCCACACAGCTGCAATCCATGTGCTAATGTTGTGCCCATGCATCTGCAGTCTATGTGGTAAATTTGTGCCCACACAGCTGCAGTCTATGTGTTAAAGTTGTGCTCATACAGCTGCAGTCTATGTGGTAAAGTTGTGCTCACACAGCTGCAGTCTATGTGGTAAAGCTGTGCCCACACAGCTGCAGTCTATGTGGTATAGTTGTGCCCACACAGCTGCAGTCTCTGTGGTAAAGTTGTGCCCACACAACTGCAGGTTATGTGCTAAAGTTGTGTCCACACAGCTGCAGTCTATGTGCCAAAGTTGTGCCAACACAGCTGCTGACTACATGTTAAGGTTTTGCCCTTACAGCTGCACGCTATATGGTACAGTTGTGCCCACACAGTTGCAAGCCATGTGCTAAAGTTGTGCTGACACAGCTGCAGTTTATGTGCTAATTTTGTGCCCAAACAGCTGCAGTCCATGTGGTAAATTTGTGCCCACACAGCGGTAGGCTAAGTGGTAATGTTGTGCCCAAACAGCTGCAGTCTCTGTGGTAAAGTTGTGATCACACATCTGCAGTCTATGTGGTAAAGTTGTGCCCACACAGCTGCAGTCTATGTGCTGAAGTTGTGCCCACACAGCTGCAGTCTATGTGGTAAAGTTGTGCCCAAACAGCTGCAGTCTCTGTGGTAAAGTTGTGCCCACACATCTGCAGTCCATGTGGTAAAGTTGTGCCCACACAGCTGCAGTCTATGTGCTGAAGTTGTGCTCACACAGCTGCAGTCTATGTACCAAAGTTGTGCCCACACAGCTGCAGTCTGTGTGGTAAAGTTGTGCCCAAACAGCTGCAGTCTCTGTGTTAAAGTTGTGCCAACACATCTGCAGTCGATGTGCTGAAGTTGTGCTCACACAGCTGCAGTCTATGTACCAAAGTTGTGCCCACACAGCTGCAGTCTACATTTTAAGGTTTGGTCCTTAAAGCTGCAGTATATATGCTACAGTTGTGCCCAAACTGCTGCAATCCATGTGCTAAAGTTCTGCCGACACAGCTGCAGATTATGTGCTAATGTTGTGCCCATGCAGCTGCAGTCTATGTTTTAAACATGTGCCCACACAGCTGCAGTCGATGTGGTAAAGTTCTGCCCACACTGCTGCAGTCTATGTGGTAAAGTGGTGCCCCTATATCTGTTGTTTATGTGCTAAAGTTGTGCTCACACAGCTGCAGTCCATGTGGTAAAGATGTGCCCACACAGCTGCAGTCCATGTGGTAAATTTGTGCCCATATAGCTGTTGTTTATGTGCTAAAGTTTTGCTCACACAGCTGCAGTCTATGTGGTAAAGTTGTGCCCACACAGCTGCAGTCTATAAGGAAAAGTTGTGCCCATACAGCTGCAGTCTATGTGGTAAAGTTGTGCCCACACAGCTGCAGTCTATATGGTAAACATAGGACCACAGAGCTGCAGTCTATGTGGTAACTTTGTGCCCACACAGCTGCAGTCTATGTGGTAAGGTTGTGCACTCACAGCTGCAGTCTGTGTGGTAAAGTTGTGCCCACACAGCCGCACTCTATGTGGTAATGTTGTGCCCACACAGCTGCAGTCTTTGTGGTCAGGCTGTGCCCAAACAGCTGCAGTCTCTGTGGTAAAGCTGTGCCCATGCAGCTGCAGTCTATGTGGTAAAGTTGTGCTCACGTAGCTGCAGTCTATATGGTAAAGTTGTGTCCACACTGCTGCAGATTATGTGGTAAAGTTGTGCCCACACAGGTGCAGTCCTTGTGGTAAAACTGTGCCCAGACAGCCGCTGTTTATGTGCTAAATTTATGCCCACACAGCTGCAGTCGATGTGGTAGAGTTGTGCCCACGCACCTGCAGTATAAGTGGTAAAGTTGTGCCTACACAGCTGCAGACTATGTGGTACATTTGTACCCACACAGCTGCAGTCTATGTGGCAAAGCTGTGCTCACACAGCTGCAGTCTATGTGGCAAAGTTATGTTCACACAGCTGCAGATAATGTGTAAATGCTGTGCCCACACAGCTGGAGATTATGTGGTAAATTTGTGCCCTCACAACTGCCTTCGATATGGTACAGTTGTGCTCAGACAGCTACAGTTTATGCGCTAAAGTTGTGCCCACACAGCTGCAGTTTATGTGCTAAAGTTGTGTGCACATAGCTGCAGTCTATGTGCCAAAGTTGTGCCTACACAGCTGCAGGCCATGTGCTAAATGTGTGCTCACACAGCTGCAGTCAATGTGGTAAAGTTGTGCCCAAACAGCTGCGTTATATATGGTAAACAAAGGCACACACAGCTACAATCTATATGATAAAGTTGTGCCCACACAGCTGCAGTCTATATGGAAAAGTTGTGCCCATACAGCTGCATTTTATTTGGTAAAGTTTTGCCCACACAGCTGCAGTCTATGTGGTCAGGGTATGCCCAAACAGCTGCAGTCTCTGTGGTAACGCTGTGCCCATGCAGCTGCAGTCTATGTGGTAAACATAGGACCACAGAGCTGCAGTCAATGTGGTAACTTTGTGCCCAAACAGCTGCAGTCTATGTGGTAAAGTTGTGCCCACACAGCTGCAGTCTATGTGCTAAAGTTGTGCCCGCACTGCTGCAGTCTATGTGGTAAAGGTGGTGCCCCTATATCTGTTGTTTATGTGCTAAAGTTGTGCTCACACAGCTGTAGTCCATGTGGTAAAGATGTGCCCACACAGCTGCAGTCCATGTGGTAAATTTGTGCCCCTATATCTGTTGTTTATGTGCTAAAGTTGTGCTCACACAGCTGCAGTCTATGTGGTAAAGTTGTGCCCAAACAACTGCATTATATATGGTAAACATAGGCACACACAGCTGCAATCTATATGGAAAAGTTGTGCCCATACAGCTGCCGTTTATGTGGTAAAGTTGTGCCCACACAGCTGCAGTCTATATGGTAAACATAGGACGACAGAGCTGCAGTCTATGTGGTAACTTTGTGCCCACACAGCTGCAGTCTATGTGGTAAAGTTGTGCCCATGCAGCTGCAGTCTCTGTGGTAAAGTTGTGCCCAAACAGCTGCAGTCTCTGTGGTAAAGTTGTGCCCACACATCTGCAGTCCATGTGGTAAAGTTGTGCCCACACAGCTGCAGTCTATGTGCTGAAGTTGTGCTCACACAGCTGCAGTCTATGTACCAAAGTTGTGCCCACACAGCAGCAGTCTATGTGGTAACATTGTGTCCACACAGCGGCAGTCTAAGTGGTAATGTTGTGCCCAAACAGCTGCAGTCTCTGTGGTAAAGTTGTGCCCACACATCTGCAGTCTATGTGGTAAAGTTGTGCCCAAACAGCTGCAGTCTCTGTGGTAAAGTTGTGCCCACACATCTGCAGTCCATGTGGTAAAGTTGTGCCCACACAGCTGCAGTCTATGTGCTGAAGTTCTGCTCACACAGCTGCAGTCTATGTACCAAAGTTGTGCCCACACAGCTGCAGTCTATGTGGTAACATTGTGCCCACACAGCGGCAGTCTAAGTGGTAATGTTGTGCCCAAACAGCTGCAGTCTCTGTGGTAAAGTTGTGACCACACATCTGCAGTCTATGTGGTAAAGTTGTGCCCAAACAGCTGCAGTCTCTGTGGTAAAGTTGTGCCAACACATCTGCAGTCGATGTGGTAAAGTTTAGCCCACACAGCTGCAGTCTATGTGCTGAAGTTGTGCTCACACAGCTGCAGTCTATGTACCAAAGTTGTGCCCACACAGCTGCAGTCTACATTTTAAGGTTTGGTCCTTAAAGCTGCAGTATATATGCTACAGTTGTGCCCAAACTGCTGCAATCCATGTGCTAAAGTTCTGCCGACACAGCTGCAGATTATGTGCTAATGTTGTGCCCATGCAGCTGCAGTCTATGTTTTAAACATGTGCCCACACAGCTGCAGTCGATGTGGTAAAGTTCTGCCCACACTGCTGCAGTCTATGTGGTAAAGCGGTGCCCCTATATCTGTTGTTTATGTGCTAAAGTTGTGCTCACACAGCTGCAGTCCATGTGGTAAAGATGTGCCCACACAGCTGCAGTCCATGTGGTAAATTTGTGCCCATATAGCTGTTGTTTATGTGCTAAAGTTTTGCTCACACAGCTGCAGTCTATGTGGTAAAGTTGTGCCCACACAGCTGCAGTCTATAAGGAAAAGTTGTGCCCATACAGCTGCAGTCTATGTGGTAAAGTTGTGCCCACACAGCTGCAGTCTATATGGTAAACATAGGACCACAGAGCTGCAGTCTATGTGGTAACTTTGTGCCCACACAGCTGCAGTCTATGTGGTAAGGTTGTGCACTCACAGCTGCAGTCTATGTGGTAAAGTTGTGCCCACACAGCCGCACTCTATGTGGTAATGTTGTGCCCACACAGCTGCAGTCTTTGTGGTCAGGCTGTGCCCAAACAGCTGCAGTCTCTGTGGTAAAGCTGTGCCCATGCAGCTGCAGTCTATGTGGTAAAGTTGTGCTCACGTAGCTGCAGTCTATATGGTAAAGTTGTGTCCACACTGCTGCAGATTATGTGGTAAAGTTGTGCCCACACAGGTGCAGTCCTTGTGGTAAAACTGTGCCCAGACAGCCGCTGTTTATGTGCTAAATTTATGCCCACACAGCTGCAGTCGATGTGGTAGAGTTGTGCCCACGCACCTGCAGTATAAGTGGTAAAGTTGTGCCTACACAGCTGCAGACTATGTGGTACATTTGTACCCACACAGCTGCAGTCTATGTGGCAAAGCTGTGCTCACACAGCTGCAGTCTATGTGGCAAAGTTATGTTCACACAGCTGCAGATAATGTGTAAAAGCTGTGCCCACACAGCTGGAGATTATGTGGTAAATTTGTGCCCTCACAACTGCCTTCGATATGGTACAGTTGTGCTCAGACAGCTACAGTTTATGCGCTAAAGTTGTGCCCACACAGCGGCAGGTTATGTGCTAAAGTTGTGTGCACATAGCTGCAGTCTATGTGCCAAAGTTGTGCCTACACAGCTGCAGGCCATGTGCTAGATGTGTGCCCACAGAGCTGCAGTCTATGTGGTAAAGTTGTGCCCAAACAGCTGCGTTACATATGGTAAACAAAGGCACACACAGCTACAATCTATATGATAAAGTTGTGCCCACACAGCTGCAGTCTATATGGAAAAGTTGTGCCCATACAGCTGCATTTTATGTGGTAAAGTTGTGCCCACACAGCCTCAGTCTATGTGGTCAGGGTATGCCCAAACAGCTGCAGTCTCTGTGGTAACGCTGTGCCCATGCAGCTGCAGTCTATGTGGTAAACATAGGACCACAGAGCTGCAGTCAATGTGGTAACTTTGTGCCCAAACAGCTGCAGACTATGTGGTAAAGTTGTGCCCACACAGCTGCAGTCTATGTGCTAAAGTTGTGCCCACACTGCTGCAGTCTATGTGGTAAAGTGGTGCCCCGATATCTGTTGTTTATGTGCTAAAGTTGTGCTCACACAGCTGTAGTCCATGTGGTAAAGATGTGCCCACACAGCTGCAGTCCATGTGGTAAATTTGTGCCCCTATATCTGTTGTTTATGTGCTAAAGTTGTGCTCACACAGCTGCAGTCTATGTGGTAAAGTTGTGCCCAAACAACTGCATTATATATGGTAAACATAGGCACACACAGCTGCAATCTATATGGAAAAGTTGTGCCCATACAGCTGCCGTTTATGTGGTAAAGTTGTGCCCACACAGCTGCAGTCTATATGGTAAACATAGGACGACAGAGCTGCAGTCTATGTGGTAACTTTGTGCCCACACAGCTGCAGTCTATGTGGTAAAGCTGTGCCCATGCAGCTGCAGTCTCTGTGGTAAAGCTATGCCCATGCAGCTGCAGTCTATGTAGTAAAGTTGTGCTCATGTAGCTGCAGTCTATGTGGCAAATTTGTGCTCACTCAGCTGCAGTCTATGTGGCAAAGTTATGCTCACACAGCTGCAGATTATGTGTAAAAGTTGTGCCCACACAGCTGGAGATTATGTGGTAAATTTATGCCCACACAGCTGCACTCAATATGGTACAGTTGTGCTCACACAGCTGCAGTATATGTGCTAAAGTTGTGCCCACACAGCTGCAGGTTATATGCTAAAGTTGTGTCCACATAGCTGCAGACTATGTGCCAAAGTTGTGCCTACACAGCTGCAGGCCATGTGCTAAAGTTGTGCCCACATAGCTGTAGTCTATGTGGTAAAGTTGTGCCACACAGCTGCAGGTTATGTGCTAAAGTTGTGTCCACGTAGCTGCAGTCTATGTGCCAAAGTTGTGCCTACACAGCTGCAGTCTACATGTTAAGGTCTTGCCCTTACAGCTGCAGTCTATATGGTACAGTTGTGCCCAGACAGCTGCAAGCCATGTGCTAAAGTTGTGCCCACACAGCTGTAGTCTATGTGCTAAAGTTGTGCCCACACAGCTGCAGTCTATGTGGTAAAGTTGTGCCACACAGCTGCAGGTTATGTGCTAAAGTTGTGTCCACAATGCTGCAGTCTATCTACCAAAGTTGTGCCCATACAGCTGCAGTCTACATGTTAAGATTATGCACTTAAAGCTGCAGTCTATAAAGTACAGTTGTGCCCAAACAGCTGTAATCCATGTGCTAGAGTTGTGCCGACACAGCTGCAGTTTATGTGCTAATTTTGTGCCCATGCAGCTGCAGTCTATGTGGTAAATTTGTGCCCACACAGCGGCAGTCTATGTGGCAAAGCTGTGCCCACACAGCTGCAGTCTATCTGGTAAAGTTGTGCTCACACAGCTGCAGATTATTTGTAAAAGTTGTGCCCACACAGCTGGAGATTATGTGGTAAATTTGTGCCCTCACAGCTGCACTCGATATGGTACAGTTGTGCCCACACAGCTGCAGGTTATGTGCTAAAGTTGTTTCCACATAGCTGCAGTCTATGTGCCAAAGTTGTGCCTACACAGCTGCAGTCTACATGTTAAGGTCTTGCCCTTACAGCTGCAGTCTATATGGTACAGTTGTGACCACACAGCTGCAAGCCATGTGCTAAAGTTGTGCCCACACAGCTGTAGTCTATGTGGTAAAGTTGTGTCCACACAGCTGCAGTCTATGTGCTAAAGTTGTGCCCACATAGCTGCAGTCTATGTGGTAAAGTTGTGCCACAAAGCTGCAGGTTATGAGCTAAAGTTGTGTCCACAAAGCTGCAGTCTATGTGCCAAAGTTGTGCCTACACAGCTGCAGTCTACATGTTAAGGTCTTGCCTTTACAGCTGCAGTCTATATGGTACAGTTGTGCCCAAACAGCTGCAATCCATGTGCTAAAGTTGTGCCCACACAGCTGCAGGTTATATGCTAAAGTTGTGTCCACATAGCTGCAGACTATGTGCCAAAGTTGTGCCTACACAGCTGCAGGCCATGTGCTAAAGTTGTGCCCACATAGCTGTAGTCTATGTGGTAAAGTTGTGCCACACAGCTGCAGGTTATGTGCTAAAGTTGTGTCCACGTAGCTGCAGTCTATGTGCCAAAGTTGTGCCTACACAGCTGCAGTCTACATGTTAAGGTCTTGCCCTTACAGCTGCAGTCTATATGGTACAGTTGTGCCCAGACAGCTGCAAGCCATGTGCTAAAGTTGTGCCCACACAGCTGTAGTCTATGTGCTAAAGTTGTGCCCACACAGCTGCAGTCTATGTGGTAAAGTTGTGCCACACAGCTGCAGGTTATGTGCTAAAGTTGTGTCCACAATGCTGCAGTCTATGTACCAAAGTTGTGCCCATACAGCTGCAGTCTACATGTTAAGATTATGCACTTAAAGCTGCAGTCTATAAAGTACAGTTGTGCCCAAACAGCTGTAATCCATGTGCTAGAGTTGTGCCGACACAGCTGCAGTTTATGTGCTAATTTTGTGCCCATGCAGCTGCAGTCTATGTGGTAAATTTGTGCCCACACAGCGGCAGTCTATGTGGCAAAGCTGTGCCCACACAGCTGCAGTCTATCTGGTAAAGTTGTGCTCACACAGCTGCAGATTATTTGTAAAAGTTGTGCCCACACAGCTGGAGATTATGTGGTAAATTTGTGCCCTCACAGCTGCACTCGATATGGTACAGTTGTGCCCACACAGCTGCAGGTTATGTGCTAAAGTTGTTTCCACATAGCTGCAGTCTATGTGCCAAAGTTGTGCCTACACAGCTGCAGTCTACATGTTAAGGTCTTGCCCTTACAGCTGCAGTCTATATGGTACAGTTGTGACCACACAGCTGCAAGCCATGTGCTAAAGTTGTGCCCACACAGCTGTAGTCTATGTGGTAAAGTTGTGTCCACACAGCTGCAGTCTATGTGCTAAAGTTGTGCCCACATAGCTGCAGTCTATGTGGTAAAGTTGTGCCACAAAGCTGCAGGTTATGAGCTAAAGTTGTGTCCACAAAGCTGCAGTCTATGTGCCAAAGTTGTGCCTACACAGCTGCAGTCTACATGTTAAGGTCTTGCCTTTACAGCTGCAGTCTATATGGTACAGTTGTGCCCAAACAGCTGCAATCCATGTGCTAAAGTTGTGCCGACACAGCTGCAGTTTATGTGCTAATTTTGTGCCCATGCAGCTGCAGTCTATGTGGTAAACATAGGACCACAGAGCTGCAGTCTATGTGGTAACTTTGTGCCCACACAGCTGCAGTCTATGTGCTACATATGTGCCCACACAGCTGCAGTCTATGTGGTAAAGTTGTGCTCACACAGCTGCAGATTATGTGTAAAAATTGTGCCCACACAGCTGGAGACTATGTGGTAAATTTGTGCCCTCACAGCTGCACTCGATATGGTACCGTTGTGCTCACACAGCTGCAGTTTATGTGCTAAAGTTGTGCCCACACAGCTGCAGGTTATGTGCTAAAGTTGTGTCCACATAGCTGCAGTCTATGTGCCAAAGTTGTGCCTACACATCTGCAGTCTACATGTTAAGGTCTTGCCCTTACAGCTGCAGTCTATATGGTACAGTTGTGACCACACAGCTGCAAGCCATGTGCTAAAGTTGTGCCCACACAGCTGCAGTCTATGTGGTAAAGTTGTGCCACACAGCTGCAGGTTATGTGCTAAAGTTGTGTCCACAATGCTGCAGTCTATGTACCAAAGTTGTGCCCATACAGCTGCAGTCTACATGTTAAGATTATGCCCTTAAAGCTGCAGTCTATATGGTACAGTTGTGCCAAAACAGCTGCAATCCATGTGCTAAAGTTGTGCCGACACAGCTGCAGTTTATGTGCTGATTTTGTGCCCATGCCGCTGCAGTCTATGTGGTACATTTGTGCCCACACAGCTGCAGTCTATGTGGTAAAGTTGTGCCCAAACAGCTGCAGTTTATGTGCTAAAGTTGTGTCCACACATCTGCAGTCTAGGTACCAAAGTTGTGCCTACACAGCTGCAGGCCATGTGCTAAAGTTGTGCCCACATAGCTGTAGTCTATGTGGTAAAGTTGTGCCACACAGCTGCAGGTTATGTGCTAAAGTTGTGTCCACATAGCTGCAGTCTATGTGGTAAAGTTGTGCCCACATAGCTGCAGTCTATGTGTTAAAGTTGTGCCACAAAGCTGCAGGTTATGAGCTAAAGTTGTGTCCACGTAGCTGCAGTCTGTGTGTCAAAGTTGTGCCTACACAGCTGTAGTCTACATGTTAAGGTCTTGCCCTTACAGCTGCAGTCTATATGGTACAGTTGTGCCCAGACAGCTGCAAGCCATGTGCTAAAGTTGTGCCCACACAGCTGTAGTCTATGTGGTAAAGTTGTGCCCACACAGCTGCAGTCTATGTGCTAAAGTTGTGCCCACACAGCTGCAGTCTATGTGGTAAAGTTGTGCCACACAGCTGCAGGTTATGTGCTAAAGTTGTGTCCACAATGCTGCAGTCTATGTACCAAAGTTGTGCCCATACAGCTGCAGTCTACATGTTAAGATTATGCACTTAAAGCTGCAGTCTATAAAGTACAGTTGTGCCCAAACAGCTGTAATCCATGTGCTAGAGTTGTGCCAACACAGCTGCAGTTTATGTGCTAATTTTGTGCCCATGCAGCTGCAGTCTATGTGGTAAATTTGTGCCCACACAGCGGCAGTCTATGTGGTAAAGCTGTGCCCACACAGCTGCAGTCTATGTGCTGAAGTTGTACTCACACAGCTGCAGTCTATCTGGTAAAGTTGTGCTCACACAGCTGCAGATTATTTGTAAAAGTTGTGCCCACACAGCTGGAGATTATGTGGTAAATTTGTGCCCTCACAGCTGCACTCGATATGGTACAGTTGTGCCCACACAGCTGCAGGTTATGTGCTAAAGTTGTTTCCACATAGCTGCAGTCTATGTGCCAAAGTTGTGCCTACACAGCTGCAGTCTACATGTTAAGGTCTTGCCCTTACAGCTGCAGTCTATATGGTACAGTTGTGACCACACAGCTGCAAGCCATGTGCTAAAGTTGTGCCCACACAGCTGTAGTCTATGTGGTAAAGTTGTGTCCACACAGCTGCAGTCTATGTGCTAAAGTTGTGCCCACATAGCTGCAGTCTATGTGGTAAAGTTGTGCCACAAAGCTGCAGGTTATGTGCTAAAGTTGTGCCCACACAGCTGCAGGTTATGTGCTAAAGTTGTGTCCACATAGCTGCAGTCTATGTGCCAAAGTTGTGCCTACACATCTGCAGTCTACATGTTAAGGTCTTGCCCTTACAGCTGCAGTCTATATGGTACAGTTGTGACCACACAGCTGCAAGCCATGTGCTAAAGTTGTGCCCACACAGCTGCAGTCTATGTGGTAAAGTTGTGCCACACAGCTGCAGGTTATGTGCTAAAGTTGTGTCCACAATGCTGCAGTCTATGTACCAAAGTTGTGCCCATACAGCTGCAGTCTACATGTTAAGATTATGCCCTTAAAGCTGCAGTCTATATGGTACAGTTGTGCCAAAACAGCTGCAATCCATGTGCTAAAGTTGTGCCGACACAGCTGCAGTTTATGTGCTGATTTTGTGCCCATGCAGCTGCAGTCTATGTGGTACATTTGTGCCCACACAGCTGCAGTCTATGTGGTAAAGTTGTGCCCAAACAGCTGCAGTTTATGTGCTAAAGTTGTGTCCACACATCTGCAGTCTAGGTACCAAAGTTGTGCCTACACAGCTGCAGGCCATGTGCTAAAGTTGTGCCCACATAGCTGTAGTCTATGTGGTAAAGTTGTGCCACACAGCTGCAGGTTATGTGCTAAAGTTTTGTCCACATAGCTGCAGTCTATGTGGTAAGGTTGTGCCCTCACAGCTGCCGTCTATGTGGTAAAGTTGTGCCCACACAGCTGCAGTCTATGTGCTAAATATGTGCCCACACAGCTGCAGTCTATGTGGTAAGGTTGTGCCCTCACAGCTGCCGTCTATGTGGTAAAGTTGTGCCCACACAGCTGCAGTCTATGTGGTAACATTGTGCCCACACAGCGGCAGTCTAAGTGGTAATGTTGTGCCCAAACAGCTGCAGTCTCTGTGGTAAAGTTGTGCCCACACATCTGCAGTCTATGTGGTAAAGTTGTGCCCACACAGCTGCAGTCTATGTGCTGAAGTTGTGCCCACACAGCTGCAGTCTATGTGGTAAAGTTGTGCCCAAACAGCTGCATTCTCTGTGGTAAAGTTGTGCCAACACATCTGCAGTCGATGTGGTAAAGTTGTGCCCACACAGCTGCAGTCTATGTGCTGAAGTTGTGCTGACACAGCTGCAGTCTATGTACCAAAGTTGTGCCCACACAGCTGCAGTCTACATTTTAAGGTTTGGTCCTTAAAGCTGCAGTATATATGCTACAGTTGTGCCCAAACTGCTGCAATCCATGTGCTAAAGTTCTGCCGACACAGCTGCAGATTATGTGCTAATGTTGTGCCCATGCAGCTGCAGTCTATGTTTTAAACATGTGCCCACACAGCTGCAGTCGATGTGGTAAAGTTCTGCCCACACTGCTGCAGTCTATGTGGTAAAGCGGTGCCCCTATATCTGTTGTTTATGTGCTAAAGTTGTGCTCACACAGCTGCAGTCCATGTGGTAAAGTTGTGCCCACACAGCTGCAGTCTATGTGCTGAAGTTGTGCTCACACAGCTGCAGTCTATGTACCAAAGTTGTGCCCACACAGCTGCAGTCTATGTGGTAACATTGTGCCCACACAGCGGCAGTCTAAGTGGTAATGTTGTGCCCAAACAGCGGCAGTCTCTGTGGTAAAGTTGCGCCCACACATCTGCAGTCGATGTGGTAAAGTTGTGCCCACACAGCTGCAGTCTATGTGCTGAAGTTGTGCTCACACAGCTGCAGTCTATGTACCAAAGTTGTGCCCACACAGCTGCAGTCTACATTTTAAGGTTTGGTCCTTAAAGCTGCTGTATATATGCTACAGTTGTGCCCAAACTGCTGCAATCCATGTGCTAAAGTTCTGCCGACACAGCTGCAGATTATGTGCTAATGTTGTGCCCATGGAGCTGCAGTCTATGTTTTAAACATGTGCCCACACAGCTGCAGTCGATGTGGTAAAGTTCTGCCCACACTGCTGCAGTCTATGTGGTAAAGCGGTGCCCCTATATCTGTTGTTTATGTGCTAAAGTTGTGCTCACACAGCTGCAGTCCATGTGGTAAAGTTGTGCCCAAACAGCTGCATCATATATGATAAACATAGGCACACACAGCTGTAATCTATATGGTAAAGTTGTGCCCACACAGCTGCAGTCTATAAGGAAAAGTTGTGCCCATACAGCTGCAGTTTATGTGGTAAAGTTGTGCCCACACAGCTGCAGTCTATATGGTAAACATAGGACCACAGAGCTGCAGTCTATGTGGTAACTTTGTGCCCACACAGCTGCAGTCTATGTGCTAAATATGTGCCCACACAGCTGCAGTCTATGTGGTAAGGTTGTGCCCTCACAGCTGCCGTCTATGTGGTAAAGTTGTGCCCACACAGCCGCACACTATGTGGTAATGTTGTGCCCAAACAGCTGCAGTCTTTGTGGTCAGGCTGTGCCCAAACAGCTGCAGTCTCTGTGGTAAAGCTGTGCCCATGCAGCTGCAGTCCATGTGGTAAGTTGTGCTCACATAGCTGCAGTCTATATGGTAAAGTTGTGTCCACACTGCTGCAGATTATGTGGTAAAACTCTGCCCAGACAGCTGCTGTTTATGTGCTAAATTTATGCCCACACAGCTGCAGTCTATGTGCTGAAGTTGTACTCACACAGCTGTAGTCTATCTGGTAAAGTTGTGCTCACACAGCTGCAGATTATTTGTAAAAGTTGTGCCCACACAGCTGGAGATTATGTGGTAAATTTGTGCCCTCACAGCTGCACTCGATATGGTACAGTTGTGCCCACACAGCTGCAGGTTATGTGCTAAAGTTGTTTCCACATAGCTGCAGTCTATGTGCCAAAGTTGTGCCTACACAGCTGCAGTCTACATGTTAAGGTCTTGCCCTTACAGCTGCAGTCTATATGGTACAGTTGTGACCACACAGCTGCAAGGCATGTGCTAAAGTTGTGCCCACACAGCTGTAGTCTATGTGGTAAAGTTGTGTCCACACAGCTGCAGTCTATGTGCTAAAGTTGTGCCCACATAGCTGCAGTCTATGTGGTAAAGTTGTGCCACAAAGCTGCAGGTTATGTGCTAAAGTTGTGCCCACACAGCTGCAGGTTATGTGCTAAAGTTGTGTCCACATAGCTGCAGTCTATGTGCCAAAGTTGTGCCTACACATCTGCAGTCTACATGTTAAGGTCTTGCCCTTACAGCTGCAGTCTATATGGTACAGTTGTGACCACACAGCTGCAAGCCATGTGCTAAAGTTGTGCCCACACAGCTGCAGTCTATGTGGTAAAGTTGTGCCACACAGCTGCAGGTTATGTGCTAAAGTTGTGTCCACAATGCTGCAGTCTATGTACCAAAGTTGTGCCCATACAGCTGCAGTCTACATGTTAAGATTATGCCCTTAAAGCTGCAGTCTATATGGTACAGTTGTGCCAAAACAGCTGCAATCCATGTGCTAAAGTTGTGCCGACACAGCTGCAGTTTATGTGCTGATTTTGTGCCCATGCAGCTGCAGTCTATGTGGTACATTTGTGCCCACACAGCTGCAGTCTATGTGGTAAAGTTGTGCCCAAACAGCTGCAGTTTATGTGCTAAAGTTGTGTCCACACATCTGCAGTCTAGGTACCAAAGTTGTGCCTACACAGCTGCAGGCCATGTGCTAAAGTTGTGCCCACACAGCTGCAGATTATGTGGTAAATGTGTGCCCACAAAGGTGCAGTCCATGTGGTAAAGTTGTGTCCACACTGCTGCAGATTATGTGGTAAATGTGTGCCCACAAAGGTGCAGTCCATGTGGTAAAACTGTGCACAGACAGCCGCTGCTTATGTGCTAAATTTATGCCCACACAGCTGCAGTCGATGTGGTAGAGTTGTGCCCATGCACCTGCAGTCTAAGTGGTAAAGTTGTGCCCAAAGAGATGCAGAATATGTGGTACAGTTGTGCCCACACAGCTGCAGTCTATGTGGCAAAGCTGTGCTCACACAGCTGCAGTCTATGTGGCAAAGTTGTGCCTACACAGCTGTAGTCTACATGTTAAGGTCTTGCCCTTACAGCTGCAGTCTATATGGTAAAGTTGTGCCCACACAGCTGCAGTCTATGTGGTAAAGTTGTGCCCACACAGCTGCAGTCTATGTGGTAACGTTGTTCCCACACAGCTGCAGGTTATGTGCTAAAGTTGTGTCCACAATGCTGCAGTCTATGTACCAAAGTTCTGCCCACACAGCTGCAGTCTACATGTTACGATTTTGCCCATAAAGCTGCAGTCTATATGGTACAGTTGTGTCCAAACAGCTGCAGTCTCTGTGGTAAGGTTGTGCCCTCACAGCTGCAGTCTATATGGTACAGTTGTGCCCAAACAGCTGCAGTCTATGTGGTAAGGTTGTGCCCACACAGCTCCAGTCTATGTGGTAAAGTTTTGCCCACACAACTGCAGGTTATGTGCTAAATTTGTGTCCACACAGCTGCAGTCTATGTGCCAAAGTTGTGCCAACACAGCTGCAGACTACATGTTAAAGTCTTGCCCTTACAGCTGCAGTCTATATGGTACAGTTGTGCCCACACAGCTGCAAGCCATGTGCTAAAGTGGTGCCCACACAGCTGCAGTCTATGTGGTAAAGCTGTGTCCACACAGCTGCAGTCTATGTGGTAAAGTTGTGCTCACACAGCTGCAGTCTATGTGGTAAAGTTTTGCCCACACAACTGTAGGTTATGTGCTAAAGTTGTGTCCACACAGCTGCAGTCTATGTGCCAAAGTTGGGCCAACACAGCTGCAGACTACATGTTAAGGTTTTGCCCTTATATCGGCAGTCTATATGGTACAGTTGTGCCCAACAAAGCTGCAGTCTATGTCGTAAAGTTGTGCCAACTCTGTTGCAGTCTATGTGTTAAAGTTGTGTCCACACAGCTGCAGTCTATGTAGTAAAGTGGTGCCCACACAGCTGCAGTCTACATGTTAAGATTTTGCCCTTAAAGCTGCAGTCTATATGGTACAGTTGTGCCCAAACAGCTGCAACCCATGTGCTAATTATGTGCCCACACAGCTGCAGTCTATGTGGTAAATTTGTGCCCATGCAGCTGCAGTCTATGTGGTAAATTTGTGCCCATGCAGCTGCAGTCTATGTGGTAAATTTGTGCCCACACAGCTGCAGGTTATGTGCTAAAGTTGTGCTCACACAGCTGCAATCTATATGGTAAAGTTGTGCCCACACAGCTGAAGACTATATGGAAAGGTTGTGCCCAAACAGCTGCAGTTTATGTGGTAAAGCTGTGCCCACGCAGCTGCAGTCTATGTGCTAAATATATGCCCACACAGCTTCAGTCTATGTGCTAAATATATGCCCACACAGCTGCAGTCTATGTGGTAAGGTTGTGCCCTCACAGATGCAGTCTATATGGTAAACATAGGACCACAGAGCTGCAGTCAATGTGGTAACTTTGTGCCCACCCAGCTGCAGTCTATTTGCTAAATAAATGCCCACACAGCTTCAGTCTATGTGCTAAATATGTGCCCACACAGCTGCAGTCTATGTGGTAAGGTTGTGCCCTCACAGCTGCAGTCTATGTAGTAAAGTTGTGCCCACACAGCTGCAGTCTACATGTTAAGATTTTGCCCTTAAAGCTGCAGTCTATATGGTACAGTTGTGCCCAAACAGCTGCAACCCATGTGCTAATTATGTGCCCACACAGCTGCAGACTATGTGGTAAATTTGTGCCCATGCAGCTGCAGTCTATGTGGTAAATTTGTGCCCATGCAGCTGCAGTCTATGTGGTAAATTTGTGCCCACACAGCTGCAGGTTATGTGCTAAATATATGCCCACACAGCTGCAGTCTATGTGGTAAGGTTGTGCCCTCACAGATGCAGTCTATATGGTAAACATAGGACCACAGAGCTGCAGTCAATGTGGTAACTTTGTGCCCACCCAGCTGCAGTCTATTTGCTAAATAAATGCCCACACAGCTTCAGTCTATGTGCTAAATATGTGCCCACACAGCTGCAGTCTATGTGGTAAGGTTGTGCCCTCACAGCTGCAGTCTATGTGGTAAAGTTGTGCCCACGCAGCTGCAGTCTATGTGCTAAATATATGCCCACACAGCTTCAGTCTATGTGCTAAATATGTGCCCACACAGCTGCAGTCTATGTGGTAAGGTTGTGCCCTCACAGATGCAGTCTATGTGGTAATTTTGTGCCCACACAGCTGCAGTCTATGTGGTCAGGTTGTGCCCAAACAGCTGCAGTCTCTGTGGTAAAGCTGTGCCCATGCAGCTGCAGTCTATGTGGTAAAGGTGTGCCCACACAGCTGCAGTCTAAGTGGTAAAGTTGTGCCCACACAGTTGCTGTCTATGTGGTAAATGTGTGCCCACTCAGCTGCAGTCTACGTTGTAAAGTTGTGCCCACACAGCTGCAGACTATGTGGTACATTTGTGCCCACACAGCAGCAGTCTATGTGACAAAGTTGTGCCCACACAACTTCAGTCTAAGTGGTAAAGTTGTGCCCACACAGCTGCAAACTATATGGTACATATGTGCCCACACAGCAGCAGTCTATGTGACAAAGTTGTGCCCACACATCTGAAGTCTATGTGGTAAAGTTGTGCTCACACAGCTGCAGACTATGTGGTAACGTTGTGCCCACACAGCTGCAGTCTATGTGGTAGAGTTGTGTCCACACAGCTGCTGTCTATGTGGTAAAGGTGTGGCCACACAGCTGCAGTTATTGTGGTAAAACTGTGCCCACACAGCTGCTGTTTATGTGCTAAAGTTGTGCTCATACAGCTGCAGTCTATGTGGTAAAGCTTTGTCCAAACAGCTGCATTATGTATGGTAAACATAGGCACACACAGTTGCAGTCTATAGGGTAAAGTTGTGCCCATGCTGCTGCACTCTATATGGAAAAGTTGTGCCCATACAGCTGAAGTCTATGTGTTAATGTTGTGCCCAGACAGCTGCAGTCTATGTGGTAAACATAGGAACACAGAGCTGCAGTCTAGTTGGTAACTTGGTGCCCACACAGCTGGAGTCTATGTGCTAAATATGTGCCCACACAGTTGCAGTCTATGTTCTAAAATTGTGCCTACACAGCTGCAGTCTATGTGGTAAAGTTTTGCCTACACAGCTGCAGTCTATATGGTACAGTTATGCCCACACAACTGCAATGCATGTGCCAAAGTTGTGCCCACACAGTACAGTTTATTTGATAACGTTGTGCCCACACAGCTGCAGTCTATGTGATGAAGTTGTGCCTACACAGCTGCAGTTTATGTGCTAAAGTTGTGTTCACACAACTGCAGTCTATGTGCTAACGTTGTGCCTATACAGCTGCAGTCTACATGTTAAGATTTTGCCCTTGCAGCTGCAGTCTATGTGGTAAAGTTGTGCCCACAGAGCTGCAATCCATGCACTAAAGTTGTTCCCACACAGCTGCAGTCTATGTGTAAAACATGTGGCACACAGCTGCCGTCTATGTGTTAAAGCTGTGCCCACAAACCTGCAGTTTATGTGGTAAAGTTGTGCCCACACAGCTGCAGACTATGTGGTAAAGTTGTGCCCACACACCTGCAGTCTATGTGGTAAAGTTGTCCCACACAGCTGCAGTCTATATGGTAAAGTTGTGCTCACACAGCTGCAGTATATGTGCTAAACCTGTCCCACACAGCTGCTGGCTATTTGTTAAAATTGTGCCCACAAACCTGCAGTTTATGTATGAAACCTGTGCCACACAGCTGCAGTTTATGTGCTAAAGTTGTGTCCACACAACTGCAGTCTATGTGCTAAATTTATGCCTACACAGCTGCAGTCTACATGTTAAGGTTTTGCCCTTACAGCTGCAGTCTATATGGTAGAGTTGTGCCCACACAGCTGCAATCCATGTGCTAAAGTTGTGCTGACACAGCTGCAGTCCATGTGGCAAAGCTGTGCCCACACAGCTGCAGTCTATGTGGTAAAGTTCTGCCCACAGAGCTCCAGTCTATGTGTTAAACCTGTGCCACACAGCTGCCGTCTATGTTTTAAAGGTGTGCCCACACACCTGCAGTCTATGTGGTAAAGTTATGCCCACACAGCTGCAGTCAATCTGGTAAAGTTGTGCTCAGACAGCTGCAGTCTATGTGTTAAAGTTGTGCCCACACAGCTGCAGTCTATGTGGTAAAGTTGTGCCCACACAGCTGCAGTCAATCTGGTAAAGTTGTGCACAGACAGCTGCAGTCTATGTGGTAAAGTTGTACCCACACAGCTGCAGTCTATGTGATAAAGCTGTGCCCACACAGCTGCCATCTATGTGTTAAAGTTGTGCCCACACACCTGCAGGCTATGTGGTAAGGTTGTGCCCACACAGCTGCAGTCTATCTGGTAAAGTGGGGCCAACACACCTGCAGTCTATGTGGTAAGGTTGTGCTCATACAGCTGCAGTCTAGGTGCTAAACTGGTGCTCATACAGCTGCAGTCTATGTGGTAAAGTTGTGCCCACACAGCTGCAGTCTATGTGGTAAAGTTGTGCCCACACAGGTGCAGTCTATGTGGTAAAGTTGTGCCCACACAGCAGTCTATATGTTAAACCTGTGCCACACAGCTGCCGTCTATTTGTTAAAGTTGTGCCCACAAACCTGCAGTCTCTGTATTTAACCTGTGCCACACAGCTGCCGTCTATGTGTTAAAGTTGTGCCGACACAGCAGCTCTCTAAGTGGTAAAGTTGAACCCACACAGCTACAGACTATGTGCTAAATTTATGCACACACAGCTGCAGACTATGTGGTACATTGTGCCCACACAACTGCAGTCTATGTAGTAATGTTGTGCCCACACAGCTGCAGTCTAAATTCTAAAGTTGTGGCCACACAGCTGCAGTCTATGTGGTAAACTTGTGCCTACACAGCTGCTGTCTACATGTTAAGGTTTTGCCCTTACAGCTGCATTCTATATGGTACAGTTGTGCCCACACAACTGCAATCCATGTGCCAAAGTTGTGCACACACAGCTGCAGTTTAATGCTAACGTTGTGCCCACACAGCTGCAGTCTATGTGGTATAGTTGTGCCCACACAGCTCCAGTCTATGTGGTAAAGTTTTGCCCACACAACTGCAGGTTATGTGCTAAATTTGTGTCCACATAGCTGCAGTCTATGTGCCAAAGTTGTGCCAACACAGCTGCAGACTACATGTTAAAGTCTTGCCCTTACAGCTGCAGTCTATTTGGTACAGTTGTGCCCACACAGCTGCAAGCCATGTGCTAAAGTGGTGCCCACACAGCTGCAGTCTATGTGGTAAAGCTGTGTCCACACAGCTGCAGTCTATGTGGTAAAGTTGTGCTCACACAGCTGCAGTCTATGTGGTAAAGTTTTGCCCACACAACTGTAGGTTATGTGCTAAAGTTGCGTCCACACAGCTGCAGTCTATGTGCCAAAGTTGGGCCAACACAGCTGCAGACTACATGTTAAGGTTTTGCCCTTATATCGGCAGTCTATATGGTACAGTTGTGCCCAACAAAGCTGCAGTCTATGTCGTAAAGTTGTGCCAACTCTGTTGCAGTCTATGTGTTAAAGTTGTGTCCACACAGCTGCAGTCTATGTAGTAAAGTTGTGCCCACACAGCTGCAGTCTACATGTTAAGATTTTGCCCTTAAAGCTGCAGTCTATATGGTACAGTTGTGCCCAAACAGCTGCAACCCATGTGCTAATTATGTGCCCACACAGCTGCAGTCTATGTGGTAAATTTGTGCCCATGCAGCTGCAGTCTATGTGGTAAATTTGTGCCCATGCAGCTGCAGTCTATGTGGTAGATTTGTGCCCACACAGCTGCAGGTTATGTGCTAAAGTTGTGCTCACACAGCTGCAATCTATATGGTAAAGTTGTGCCCACACAGCTGCAGTCTATATGGAAAGGTTGTGCCCAAACAGCTGCAGTTTATGTGGTAAAGTTGTGCCCACACAGCTGCAGTCTATATGGTAAACATAGGACCACAGAGCTGCAGTCAATGTGGTAACTTTGTGCCCACCCAGCTGCAGTCTATTTGCTAAATAAATGCCCACACAGCTTCAGTCTATGTGCTAAATATGTGCCCACACAGCTGCAGTCTATGTGGTAAGGTTGTGCCCTCACAGCTGCAGTCTATGTAGTAAAGTTGTGCCCACACAGCTGCAGTCTACATGTTAAGATTTTGCCCTTAAAGCTGCAGTCTATATGGTACAGTTGTGCCCAAACAGCTGCAACCCATGTGCTAATTATGTGCCCACACAGCTGCAGTCTATGTGGTAAATTTGTGCCCATGCAGCTGCAGTCTATGTGGTAAATTTGTGCCCATGCAGCTGCAGTCTATGTGGTAAATTTGTGCCCACACAGCTGCAGGTTATGTGCTAAAGTTGTGCTCACACAGCTGCAATCTATATGGTAAAGTTGTGCCCACACAGCTGCAGTCTATATGGAAAGGTTGTGCCCAAACAGCTGCAGTTTATGTGGTAAAGTTGTGCCCACACAGCTGCAGTCTATATGGTAAACATAGGACCACAGAGCTGCAGTCAATGTGGTAACTTTGTGCCCACCCAGCTGCAGTCTATTTGCTAAATAAATGCCCACACAGCTTCAGTCTATGTGCTAAATATGTGCCCACACAGCTGCAGTCTATGTGGTAAGGTTGTGCCCTCACAGCTGCAGTCTATGTGGTAAAGCTGTGCCCACGCAGCTGCAGTCTATGTGCTAAATATATGCCCACACAGCTTCAGTCTATGTGCTAAATATGTGCCCACACAGCTGCAGTCTATGTGGTAAGGTTGTGCCCTCACAGATGCAGTCTATGTGGTAATTTTGTGCTCACACAGCTGCAGTCTATGTGGTCAGGTTGTGCCCAAACAGCTGCAGTCTCTGTGGTAAAGCTGTGCCCATGCAGCTGCAGTCTATGTGGTAAAGGTGTGCCCACGCAGCTGCAGTCTAAGTGGTAAAGTTGTGCCCACACAGTTGCTGTCTATGTGGTAAATGTGTGCCCACTCAGCTGCAGTCTACGTTGTAAAGTTGTGCCCACACAGCTGCAGACTATGTGGTACATTTGTGCCCACACAGCAGCAGTCTATGTGACAAAGTTGTGCCCACACAACTTCAGTCTAAGTGGTAAAGTTGTGCCCACGCAGCTGCAAACTATATGGTACATATGTGCCCACACAGCAGCAGTATATGTGGCAAAGTTGTGCCCACACAGCTGAAGTCTATGTGGTAATGTTGTGCCCTCACAGCCGCAGTCTATGTGGTAAAGTTGTGCCCACACAGCTGCAGTCTAAGTGGTAAAGTTGTGCCCACACAGCTGCTGTCTATGTGGTAAATGTGTGCCCACTCAGCTGCAGTCTACGTTGTAAAGTTGTGCCCACACAGCTGCAGACTATGTGGTACATTTGTGCCCACACAGCAGCAGTCTATGTGACAAAGTTGTGCCCACACATCTGAAGTCTATGTGGTAAAGTTGCGCTCACACAGCTGCAGACTATGTGGTAACGTTGTGCCCACACAGCTGCAGTCTATGTGGTAGAGTTGTGCCCACACAGCTGCTGTCTATGTGGTAAAGGTGTGGCCACACAGCTGCAGTTATTGTGGTAAAACTGTGCCCACACAGCTGCTGTTTATGTGCTAAAGTTGTGCTCATACAGCTGCAGTCTATGTGGTAAAGCTTTGTCCAAACAGCTGCATTATGTATGGTAAACATAGGCACACACAGTTGCAGTCTATAGGGTAAAGTTGTGCCCATGCTGCTGCACTCTATATGGAAAAGTTGTGCCCATACAGCTGAAGTCTATGTGTTAATGTTGTGCCCAGACAGCTGCAGTCTATGTGGTAAACATAGGAACACAGAGCTGCAGTCTAGTTGGTAACTTGGTGCCCACACAGCTGGAGTCTATGTGCTAAATATGTGCCCACACAGTTGCAGTCTATGTTCTAAAGTTGTGCCTACACAGCTGCAGTCTATGTGGTAAAGTTTTGCCTACACAGCTGCAGTCTATATGGTACAGTTATGCCCACACAACTGCAATCCATGTGCCAAAGTTGTGCCCACACAGTACAGTTTATTTGATAACGTTGTGCCCACACAGCTGCAGTCTATGTGATGAAGTTGTGCCTACACAGCTGCAGTTTATGTGCTAAAGTTGTGTTCACACAACTGCAGTCTATGTGCTAACGTTGTGCCTATACAGCTGCAGTCTACATGTTAAGATTTTGCCCTTGCAGCTGCAGTCTATGTGGTAAAGTTGTGCCCACACAGCTGCAATCCATGCACTAAAGGTTTGCCGACACAGCTACAGTTTATGTGCTAATGTTGTTCCCACACAGCTGCAGTCTATGTGTAAAACATGTGGCACACAGCTGCCGTCTATGTGTTAAAGTTGTGCCCACAAAGCTGCAGTCTATGTGGTAAAGTTGTGCCCACACAGCTGCAGACTATGTGGTAAAGTTGTGCCCACACACCTGCAGTCTATGTGGTAAAGTTGTCCCACACAGCTGCAGTCTATATGGTAAAGTTGTGCTCACACGGCTGCAGTATATGTGCTAAACCTGTCCCACACAGCTGCTGGCTATTTGTTAAAATTGTGCCCACAAATCTGCAGTCTATGTATGAAACCTGTGCCACACAGCTGCAGTTTATGTGCTAAAGTTGTGTCCACACAACTGCAGTCTATGTGCTAAATTTATGCCTACACAGCTGCAGTCTACATGTTAAGGTTTTGCCCTTACAGCTGCAGTCTATATGGTAGAGTTGTGCCCACACAGCTGCAATCCATGTGCTAAAGTTGTGCTGACACAGCTGCAGTCCATGTGGTAATGTTGTGCCCACAAAGCTGCAGTCTACGTGGTAATGTTGTGCCCATACAGCTGCAGTCTATATGGTAATGTTGTGCCCACAAAGCTGCAGTCTATGTGGTAAAGCTGTGCCCACACAGCTGCAGTCTATGTGGTAAAGTTATGCCCACACAGCTGCAGTCAATCTGGTAAAGTTGTGCTCAGACAGCTGCAGTCTATGTGTTAAAGTTGTGCCCACACAGCTGCAGTCTATGTGGTAAAGTTGTGCTCACACAGCTGCAGTCAATCTGGTAAAGTTGTGCACAGACAGCTGCAGTCTATGTGGTAAAGTTGTACCCACACAGCTGCAGTCTATGTGATAAAGCTGTGCCCACACAGCTGCCGTCTATGTGTTAAAGCTGTGCCCACACACCTGCAGGCTATGTGGTAAGGTTGTGCCCACACAGCTGCAGTCTATCTGGTAAAGTGGGGCCAACACACCTGCAGTCTATGTGGTAAGGTTGTGCTCATACAGCTGCAGTCTAGGTGCTAAACTGGTGCTCATACAGCTGCAGTCTATGTGGTAAAGTTGTGCCCACACAGCTGCAGTCTATGTGGTAAAGTTGTGCCCACACAGCTGCAGTTGATGTGGTAAAGTTGTGCCCACACAGGTGCAGTCTATGTGGTAAAGTTGTGCCCACACAGCAGTCTATATGTTAAACCTGTGCCACACAGCTGCCGTCTATTTGTTAAAGTTGTGCCCACAAACCTGCAGTCTCTGTATTTAACCTGTGCCACACAGCTGCCGTCTATGTGTTAAAGTTGTGCCGACACAGCAGCTCTCTAAGTGGTAAAGTTGAACCCACACAGCTACAGACTATGTGCTAAATTTATGCACACACAGCTGCAGACTATGTGGTACATTGTGCCCACACAACTGCAGTCTATGTGGTAATGTTGTGCCCACACAGCTGCAGTCTAAATTCTAAAGTTGTGGCCACACAGCTGCAGTCTATGTGGTATAGTTGTGCCCACACAGCTCCAGTCTATGTGGTAAAGTTTTGCCCACACAACTGCAGGTTATGTGCTAAATTTGTGTCCACACAGCTGCAGTCTATGTGCCAAAGTTGTGCCAACACAGCTGCAGACTACATGTTAAAGTCTTGCCCTTACAGCTGCAGTCTATATGGTACAGTTGTGCCCACACAGCTGCAAGCCATGTGCTAAAGTGGTGCCCACACAGCTGCAGTCTATGTGGTAAAGCTGTGTCCACACAGCTGCAGTCTATGTGGTAAAGTTGTGCTCACACAGCTGCAGTCTATGTGGTAAAGTTTTGCCCACACAACTGTAGGTTATGTGCTAAAGTTGTGTCCACACAGCTGCAGTCTATGTGCCAAAGTTGGGCCAACACAGCTGCAGACTACATGTTAAGGTTTTGCCCTTATATCGGCAGTCTATATGGTACAGTTGTGCCCAACAAAGCTGCAGTCTATGTCGTAAAGTTGTGCCAACTCTGTTGCAGTCTATGTGTTAAAGTTGTGTCCACACAGCTGCAGTCTATGTAGTAAAGTTGTGCCCACACAGCTGCAGTCTACATGTTAAGATTTTGCCCTTAAAGCTGCAGTCTATATGGTACAGTTGTGCCCAAACAGCTGCAACCCATGTGCTAATTATGTGCCCACACAGCTGCAGTCTATGTGGTAAATTTGTGCCCATGCAGCTGCAGTCTATGTGGTAAATTTGTGCCCACACAGCTGCAGTCTATATGGAAAGGTTGTGCCCACACAGCTGCAGTTTATGTGCTAAAGTTGTGCTCACACAGCTGCAATCTATATGGTAAAGTTGTGCCCACACAGCTGCAGTCTATATGGAAAGGTTGTGCCCAAACAGCTGCAGTTTATGTGGTAAAGTTGTGCCCACACAGCTGCAGTCTATATGGTAAACATAGGACCACAGAGCTGCAGTCAATGTGGTAACTTTGTGCCCACCCAGCTGCAGTCTATTTGCTAAATAAATGCCCACACAGCTTCAGTCTATGTGCTAAATATGTGCCCACACAGCTGCAGTCTATGTGGTAAGGTTGTGCCCTCACAGCTGCAGTCTATGTGGTAAAGCTGTGCCCACGCAGCTGCAGTCTATGTGCTAAATATATGCCCACACAGCTTCAGTCTATGTGCTAAATATGTGCCCACACAGCTGCAGTCTATGTGGTAAGGTTGTGCCCTCACAGATGCAGTCTATGTGGTAATTTTGTGCCCACACAGCTGCAGTCTATGTGGTAAAGGTGTGCCCACACAGCTGCAGTCTAAGTGGTAAAGTTGTGCCCACACAGTTGCTGTCTATGTGGTAAATATGTGCCCACTCAGCTGCAGTCTACGTTGTAAAGTTGTGCCCACACAGCTGCAGACTATGTGGTACATTTGTGCCCACACAGCAGCAGTCTATGTGACAAAGTTGTGCCCACACAACTTCAGTCTAAGTGGTAAAGTTGTGCCCACACAGCTGCAAACTATATGGTACATATGTGCCCACACAGCAGCAGTCTATGTGACAAAGTTGTGCCCACACATCTGAAGTCTATGTGGTAAAGTTGTGCTCACACAGCTGCAGACTATGTGGTAACGTTGTGCCCACACAGCTGCAGTCTATGTGGTAGAGTTGTGTCTACACAGCTGCTGTCTATGTGGTAAAGGTGTGGCCACACAGCTGCAGTTATTGTGGTAAAACTGTGCCCACACAGCTGCTGTTTATGTGCTAAAGTTGTGCTCATACAGCTGCAGTCTATGTGGTAAAGCTTTGTCCAAACAGCTGCATTATGTATGGTAAACATAGGCACACACAGTTGCAGTCTATAGGGTAAAGTTGTGCCCATGCTGCTGCACTCTATATGGAAAAGTTGTGCCCATACAGCTGAAGTCTATGTGTTAATGTTGTGCCCAGACAGCTGCAGTCTATGTGGTAAACATAGGAACACAGAGCTGCAGTCTAGTTGGTAACTTGGTGCCCACACAGCTGGAGTCTATGTGCTAAATATGTGCCCACACAGTTGCAGTCTATGTTCTAAAGTTGTGCCTACACAGCTGCAGTCTATGTGGTAAAGTTTTGCCTACACAGCTGCAGTCTATATGGTACAGTTATGCCCACACAACTGCAATCCATGTGCCAAAGTTGTGCCCACACAGTACAGTTTATTTGATAACGTTGTGCCCACACAGCTGCAGTCTATGTGATGAAGTTGTGCCTACACAGCTGCAGTTTATGTGCTAAAGTTGTGTTCACACAACTGCAGTCTATGTGCTAACGTTGTGCCTATACAGCTGCAGTCTACATGTTAAGATTTTGCCCTTGCAGCTGCAGTCTATGTGGTAAAGTTGTGCCCACACAGCTGCAATCCATGTGCTAAAGTTGTGCTGACACAGCTGCAGTCCATGTGGTAATGTTGTGCCCACAAAGCTGCAGTCTACGTGGTAATGTTGTGCCAACACAGCTGCAGTCTATATGGTAATGTTGTGCCCACAAAGCTGCAGTCTATGTGGTAAAGTTGTGCCCACACAGCTGCAGACTATGTGGTAAAGTTGTGCCCACACACCTGCAGTCTATGTGGTAAAGTTGTCCCACACAGCTGCAGTCTATATGGTAAAGTTGTGCTCACACAGCTGCAGTATATGTGCTAAACCTGTCCCACACAGCTGCTGGCTATTTGTTAAAATTGTGCCCACAAACCTGCAGTCTATGTATGAAACCTGTGCCACACAGCTGCAGTTTATGTGCTAAAGTTGTGTCCACACAACTGCAGTCTATGTGCTAAATTTATGCCTACACAGCTGCAGTCTACATGTTAAGGTTTTGCCCTTACAGCTGCAGTCTATATGGTAGAGTTGTGCCCACACAGCTGCAATCCATGTGCTAAAGTTGTGCTGACACAGCTGCAGTCCATGTGGTAATGTTGTGCCCACAAAGCTGCAGTCTACGTGGTAATGTTGTGCCGACACAGCTGCAGTCTATATGGTAATGTTGTGCCCACAAAGCTGCAGTCTATGTGGTAAGGTTGTGCCCTCACAGCTGCAGTCTATGTGGTAAAGTTGTGCCCACACAGCTGCAGTCTATATGGTAAAGTTGTGCTCACACAGCTGCAGTATATGTGCTAAACCTGTCCCACACAGCTGCTGGCTATTTGTTAAAATTGTGCCCACAAACCTGCAGTCTATGTATGAAACCTGTGCCACACAGCTGCAGTTTATGTGCTAAAGTTGTGTCCACACAACTGCAGTCTATGTGCTAAATTTATGCCTACACAGCTGCAGTCTACATGTTAAGGTTTTGCCCTTACAGCTGCAGTCTATATGGTAGAGTTGTGCCCACACAGCTGCAATCCATGTGCTAAAGTTGTGCTGACACAGCTGCAGTCCATGTGGTAATGTTGTGCCCACAAAGCTGCAGTCTACGTGGTAATGTTGTGCCGACACAGCTGCAGTCTATATGGTAATGTTGTGCCCACAAAGCTGCAGTCTATGTGGTAAGGTTGTGCCCTCACAGCTGCAGTCTATGTGGTAAAGTTGTGCCCACGCAGCTGCAGTCTATGTGCTAAATATGTGCCCACACAGCTGCAGTCTATGTGGTAAGGTTGTGCCCTCACAGCTGCAGTCTATGTGGTAAAGTTGTGCCCACGCAGCTGCAGTCTATGTGCTAAATATATGCCCACACAGCTTCAGTCTATGTGCTAAATATGTGCCCACACAGCTGCAGTCTATGTGGTAAGGTTGTGCCCTCACAGATGCAGTCTATGTGGTAATTTTGTGCCCACACAGCTGCAGTCTATGTGGTCAGGTTGTGCCCAAACAGCTGCAGTCTCTGTGGTAAAGCTGTGCCCATGCAGCTGCAGTCTATGTGGTAAAGGTGTGCCCACACAGCTGCAGTCTAAGTGGTAAAGTTGTGCCCACACAGTTGCTGTCTATGTGATAAATATGTGCCCACTCAGCTGCAGTCTACGTTGTAAAGTTGTGCCCACACAGCTGCAGACTATGTGGTACATTTGTGCCCACACAGCAGCAGTCTATGTGACAAAGTTGTGCCCACACAACTTCAGTCTAAGTGGTAAAGTTGTGCCCACACAGCTGCAAACTATATGGTACATATGTGCCCACACAGCAGCAATATATGTGGCAAAGTTGTGCCCACACAGCTGAAGTCTATGTGGTAATGTTGTGCCCTCACAGCCGCAGTCTATGTGGTAAAGTTGTGCCCACACAGCTGCTGTCTATGTGGTAAATGTGTGCCCACTCAGCTGCAGTCTACGTTGTAAAGTTGTGCCCACACAGCTGCAGACTATGTGGTACATTTGTGCCCACACAGCAGCAGTCTATGTGACAAAGTTGTGCCCACACATCTGAAGTCTATGTGGTAAAGTTGCGCTCACACAGCTGCAGACTATGTGGTAACGTTGTGCCCACACAGCTGCAGTCTATGTGGTAGAGTTGTGCCCACACAGCTGCTGTCTATGTGGTAAAGGTGTGGCCACACAGCTGCAGTTATTGTGGTAAAACTGTGCCCACACAGCTGCTGTTTATGTGCTAAAGTTGTGCTCATACAGCTGCAGTCTATGTGGTAAAGCTTTGTCCAAACAGCTGCATTATGTATGGTAAACATAGGCACACACAGTTGCAGTCTATAGGGTAAAGTTGTGCCCATGCTGCTGCACTCTATATGGAAAAGTTGTGCCCATACAGCTGAAGTCTATGTGTTAATGTTGTGCCCAGACAGCTGCAGTCTATGTGGTAAACATAGGAACACAGAGCTGCAGTCTAGTTGGTAACTTGGTGCCCACACAGCTGGAGTCTATGTGCTAAATATGTGCCCACACAGTTGCAGTCTATGTTCTAAAGTTGTGCCTACACAGCTGCAGTCTATGTGGTAAAGTTTTGCCTACACAGCTGCAGTCTATATGGTACAGTTATGCCCACACAACTGCAATCCATGTGCCAAAGTTGTGCCCACACAGTACAGTTTATTTGATAACGTTGTGCCCACACAGCTGCAGTCTATGTGATGAAGCTGTGCCTACACAGCTGCAGTTTATGTGCTAAAGTTGTGTTCACACAACTGCAGTCTATGTGCTAACGTTGTGCCTATACAGCTGCAGTCTACATGTTAGGATTTTGCCCTTGCAGCTGCAGTCTATGTGGTAAAGTTGTGCCCACACAGCTGCAATCCATGCACTAAAGGTTTGCCGACACAGCTACAGTTTATGTGCTAATGTTGTTCCCACACAGCTGCAGTCTATGTGTAAAACATGTGGCACACAGCTGCCGTCTATGTGTTAAAGTTGTGCCCACAAACCTGCAGTCTATGTGGTAAAGTTGTGCCCACACAGCTGCAGACTATGTGGTAAAGTTGTGCCCACACACCTGCAGTCTATGTGGTAAAGTTGTCCCACACAGCTGCAGTCTATATGGTAAAGTTGTGCTCACACAGCTGCAGTATATGTGCTAAATCTGTCCCACACAGCTGCTGGCTATTTGTTAAAATTGTGCCCACAAACCTGCAGTCTATGTATGAAACCTGTGCCACACAGCTGCAGTTTATGTGCTAAAGTTGTGTCCACACAACTGCAGTCTATGTGCTAAATTTATGCCTACACAGCTGCAGTCTACATGTTAAGGTTTTGCCCTTACAGCTGCAGTCTATATGGTAGAGTTGTGCCCACACAGCTGCAATCCATGTGCTAAAGTTGTGCTGACACAGCTGCAGTCCATGTGGTAATGTTGTGCCCACAAAGCTGCAGTCTACGTGGTAAAGCTGTGCCCACACAGCTGCAGTCTATGTGGTAAAGTTCTGCCCACAGAGCTCCAGTCCATGTGTTAAACCTGTGCCACACAGCTGCCGTCTATGTTTTAAAGGTGTGCCCACACACCTGCAGTCTATGTGGTAAAGTTATGCCCACACAGCTGCAGTCAATCTGGTAAAGTTGTGCTCAGACAGCTGCAGTCTATGTGTTAAAGTTGTGCCCACACAGCTGCAGTCTATGTGGTAAAGTTGTGCCCACACAGCTGCAGTCAATCTGGTTAAGTTGTGCACAGACAGCTGCAGTCTATGTGGTAAAGTTGTGCCCACACAGCTGCAGTCTATGTGATAAAGCTGTGCCCACACAGCTGCCGTCTATGTGTTAAAGTTGTGCCCACACACCTGCAGGCTATGTGGTAAGGTTGTGCCCACACAGCTGCAGTCTATCTGGTAAAGTGGGGCCAACACACCTGCAGTCTATGTGGTAAGGTTGTGCTCATACAGCTGCAGTCTAGGTGCTAAACTGGTGCTCATACAGCCGCAGTCTATGTGGTAAAGTTGTGCCCACACAGCTGCAGTCTATGTGGTAAAGTTGTGCCCACACAGCTGCAGTTGATGTGGTAAAGTTGTGCCCACACAGGTGCAGTCTATGTGGTAAAGTTGTGCCCACACAGCAGTCTATATGTTAAAACAAAAACAGAATTACCTGGAAAAACTCAGCAGGTCTGGCAGCATCGGCGGAGAAGAAAAGAGTTGACGTTTCGAGTCTTCATGACCCTTCGACAGAACTTGATTTCGAGTCCAGGAAAGAGTTGAAATATAAGCTGGTTTAAGGTGTGTGTGCTTATATTTCAACTCTTTTCTGGACTCGAATTCAAGTTCTGTCGAAGGGTCATGAAGACTCGAAACGTCAACTCTTTTCTTCTCCGCCGATGCTGCCAGACCTGCTGAGTTTTTCCAGGTAATTCTGTTTTTGTTTTGTATTTCCAGCATCCGCAGTTTTGTTTAGTCTATATGTTAAACCTGTGCCACACAGCTGCCGTCTATTTGTTAAAGTTGTGCCCACAAACCTGCAGTCTCTGTATTTAACCTGTGCCACACAGCTGCCGTCTATGTGTTAAAGTTGTGCCGACACAGCAGCTCTCTAAGTGGTAAAGTTGAACCCACACAGCTACAGACTATGTGCTAAATTTATGCACACACAGCTGCAGACTATGTGGTACATTGTGCCCACACAACTGCAGTCTATGTGGTAATGTTGTGCCCACACAGCTGCAGTCTAAATTCTAAAGTTGTGGCCACACAGCTGCAGTCTATGTGGTAAACTTGTGCCTACACAGCTGCAGTCTACATGTTAAGGTTTTGCCCTTACAGCTGCATTCTATATGGTACAGTTGTGCCCACACAACTGCAATCCATGTGCCAAAGTTGTGCACACACAGCTGCAGTTTAATGCTAACGTTGTGCCCACACAGATGCAGTCTATGTGGTAAAGTTGTGCACACACAGCTGTTGTTTATGTGCTAAAGTTGTGCTCATACAGCTGCAGTCTATGTGGTAAAGGTGCACCTTCAGTGGTGCATTTTATATGGTAAACTTAGGCCCACAGAGCTGCAGAGTACATGGTAAAGTTATGCTCACACACCTGCAGTCTATGTGTCAACGTTGTGCCCACACAGCGGGAGATTATGTTTAAAGTTGTTCCCACACAGCTGCAGATTATGTGTCAACGTTGTGCCCACAGAGTTGGAGATTATCTGGTAAGGTTGTGCCCACACAGCTGCAGACTATGTGGTAAAGTTGTGCCCACACAGCTGCAGTCTATGTGTTAAAACAGTGCCAAGGCAGCTGCAGAGTATGTGGTAGAGTTGTGCTCACACAGCTGCTGTCTATGTGGTAAAGGTGTGTCCACACAGCTGCAGTCTAAGTGGTAAAGTTGTGCCCACACAGCTGCAGACTATGTGGTACATTTGTGCCCACACAGCTGCAGTCTATGTGGTAAAGTTGTGCCCACACAGCTGCAGTCTATGTGGAAATTTTGTGACCACACAGCTGCAATCCATGTGGTAAAGTTATGCCCACACAGCTGCAGTCTATGTGGTAAATTTGTGACATTACAGCTGCAGACTATGTGAAAAAGTTGTGCCGACACATTTGCAATTTATATGGTGAAGCTGTCTCCACAGAGCTGCCGCCTATGAGGTAAACCTGTGCCCACACAGGTGAAGTCTATGTGTTATAGTTGTGCCCACACATCTGCAGTCTATGTGGTGAAGTTGTGCCCACACAGCTGCAGGTTGTATCGTAAAGTTGTGCCCACCCAGCCTCATTTTTTGTGGTAAACTTGTGCCCACACAGCTGTAGTCTATATGGTCAATATGTGCCCACACAGCTGCAGACTAGATGGTGAAGATATGCCCACACAGCTGCAGTCTATGTGGTAAAGTTGTGCCCACACTGCTGCAGCCTATGTAGTAAAGTTGTGCCCACACAGCTGCAGTTTGTATGGTAAGGTTGTGCCCACACAGCCTCATTTTGTGTGGTAAACTTGTGCCCACAAAGCTGCAGTCTGTGTGGTAAGGTTGTGCCCACACAGCTATAGTCTACATGGACAATTTGTGCCCACACAGCTGTAATCTATATGGTCAATTTGTGCCCACATAACTGCAGTTTATATGGTAAAGTTGAGCCCACACAGCTGCAGTATATGTGGCAAAAATGTGTCCATGTAGCTGCAGACTCTCTGGTAATGTACCCACACAGGTGCCGTCTATGAGCTAATGTTGTGCCCACACAGCTACAGTCTATGTGGTAAAGTTGTGCCCAAACATGTCTGCAGTTTATATGGTAAAGTTCTGTCCACACAGCTGCCGTCTATGTGGTAAAGTTATGCTCACACAGCTGCAGACTGTGTAGTAAACATGTGCCAACATAGCTGCAGTCTAAGTGGTAAATTTATGCCCACACAGATGCAGTCTATGTGGTAAAATTGTGCCCACACAGCAGCAGTCTATGTTGTAAGGTTGTGCTCACACAGCTGCAGTCTATTTGGTACAGTTGTGCCCTCACAGCTGTAGTCTATGTGGTGAAGATATGCCCACACAGCTGCAATCTATATGGCATAATGGTGCCCAGACAGCTGCAGTCTATATGGTAAAGTTGTGCCCACACAGCTGCAGTCTACGTGGTAAACTTGTGTCCGCACAGCTGCAATTGATGTGGTAAACTTGTGACCACAAAGCTGCAGTCTGTGTGGTAAACCTGTGCCCACACAGCTGCAGTCTATCGGGTAAGGTTGTGCCCATACAGCTGCAATTTATGTGGGAAAGTTTTGCCCGCACAGCTGCAGTCTATGTGGTAAAGTTGTTCTCACACAGCTGCAGTCTATATGGTAAAGTTGTTCCCTTACAGCTGCAGTTTATGTGGTAAACTCGTGCCCATGCATCTGCAGTCTATGTAGTAAAGTTTTGCTCGCACAGCTGCAGTCTATGTGCTAAAGTTGTGCTCACACAGCTGCAGTCTATGTGCTAAAGTTGTGCTCACACAGCTGCAGTATATGTGGTAAAGTTGTACCCACACAGCTGCAGTCCATACGGAACAGTTGTGCTCGCATAGCTGCAGTCAATGTGCTAAAGTTGTGCTCGCACAGCTGCAGTCTATGTCCTAAAGTTGTGCTCGCACAGCTGCAGTCTATGTCCTAAAGTTGTGCTCACACAGCTGCAGTCTATGTGCTAAAGTTGTGCTCACACAGCTGCAGTATATGTGGTAAAGTTGTACCCTCACAGCTGTAGTCTATGTGGTGAAGATATGCCCAGACAGCTGCAGTCTATATGGTAAAGTTGTGCCCACACAGCTGCAGTCTACGTGGTAAACTTGTGTCCGCACAGCTGCAATTGATGTGGTAAACTTGTGACCACAAAGCTGCAGTCTGTGTGGTAAACCTGTGCCCACACAGCTGCAGTCTATCGGGTAAGGTTGTGCCCATACAGCTGCAATTTATGTGGGAAAGTTTTGCCCGCACAGCTGCAGTCTATATGGTAAAGTTGTTCCCTTACAGCTGCAGTTTATGTGGTAAAGTTGTGCCCATACAGCTGCAGTTTATGCGGTAAAGTTGTGCTCCAACAGCTGCAGTCTACGGGGTAAACCTGTGCCCACACAGCTGCAGTCGATGTGGTAAAGTGGTTCTCACACAGCTGCAGTTTCTGTGGAAAACCTGTGCCCACACAACTGCCATCTATGTGGTTAAAGTTGTGCTTACCCAGCTACACTCGATTTGGTAAACTCGTGCCCATGCATCTGCAGTCTATGTAGTAAAGTTTTGCTCGCACAGCTGCAGTCTATGTGCTAAAGTTGTGCTCACACAGCTGCAGTATATGTGGTAAAGTTGTACCCACACAGCTGCAGTCCATACGGAACAGTTGTGCTCGCACAGCTGCAGTCAATGTGCTAAAGTTGTGCTCGCACAGCTGCAGTCAATGTGCTAAAGTTGTGCTCGCACAGCTGCAGTCTATGTGCTAAAGTTGTGCTCGCACAGCTGCAGTCTATGTGGTAAAGTTGTACCCACACAGCTGCAGTCTATGCGGTAAATTTGTGCCCACACATCTGCAGTCTATGTGGTAAAGTGGTTCTCACAGAGCTGCAGTTTATGTGGAAAACTATGTGCAAACACAACTGCAGTTGATGTGGTAAACTTGTGCCCCCACATCTGCAGTCTATGTGGTAAAGTTGTGCCCATACAGCTGCAGTCTATGTGCTAATGTTGTGCCCACACAGCCTCATGGTGTGTGGTAAACCGCAGCTGTATGGTCACAATTTTACCACATAGACTGCAGCTGTGTGGGCACAACTTTACCACATAGACTGCTGCTGGGTGAGCACAACTTTACCATATACACTGCAGCTGTGTGGGCACAACATTACCACATAGACTGCAGCTGTGCAGTAATGTTTTGCCCACACCGCTTCAGTCTATTTGGCAAAGTTGTGCCAACACAGCTGCAGTCTATATATTAAGTTGTGCCCACAAAGCTGCAGTCTCTTTGCTAAAGTTGTGCCCATACAGCTTCGGTCTGTATGGTAAAGTTGTGCCCACATAGCTGAAGTCTAAGTTCTAAAGTTCTGCCCACATCGCTGCAGTCTATATGGTAAAGTTCTGCCCACACAGCTGTGGTCTATGTGGTAAATCTGTATGCACACAGCTGTGGTCTATGTTGGAAACCTGTATGCACACAGCTGCAGTCTATGTGGTAAAGTTGTACCCACACAGCTGCAGTGTATGTGCCAAAGCTGTGCCCACACAGCTGCGGTCTATATGGTAAAGTTGTGTCCACACAGCTGCGGTCTATGTGGTAAAGTTGTGCCCACAAAGCTGAAGTCTAAGTGGTAAAGTTGTGCACACACAGCTGCAGTTTATGTGGTAAAGTTGTGCCCACACAGCTGCAGTCTATGTGGTAAAGTTGTGCCCACAAAGCTGAAGTCTAAGTGGTAAAGTTGTGCCCACACAGCTGCAGTCTATGTGCTAATGTTTTGCACACACAGCTGCAGTCTAAGTGGTATAGATGTGCCCACACAGCTGCAGTCTATGTGGTAAAGTTGTGCACACACAGCTGCAGTTTATGTGGTAAAGTTGTGCCCACACAGCTGCAGTCCATGTGGTAAACCTGTGCCCGCACAGTTGCAGTCAATGTGGTAAAGTTGTTCTCACACAGCTGCAGTCTATGTGGCACAATTGTGCCCACACAACTGCAGTCTACATGGTAAACTTGTGCCCCCACTTTTGCAGTCTATGTGGTAAAGTTGTGCTCACACAGCTGCATTCTATGTGGTAAAGATACCCCCATACAGCTGCAGTCTATGTGATAAAGTTGTGTCCATACAGCTGCAGTTTATGTGGTAAAGCTGTGACCAAACAGCTGCAGTCTATGTGGTAAACATGTACCCACTCTGATTCAGTTTGTGTGGTACATTTGTGCCAACACAGCTGCAGTCTACGTGGTAAAGTTGTGCCCACACAGCTGCAGTTTATATGGTAAAGTTGTGTTCACACAGCTGCCGTGTACGTGGTAAACCTGTGCCCACACAGGTGCAGTCTATGTGGTAATGTTGTGCCCACACAGCCTCATGTTGTGTGGTAAACTGCAGCTGTATGGTCACAATTTTACCACATAGACTGCAGCTGAGTGGGCACAACTTTACCACATAGACTGCAGCTGTATGGGCACAGCTTTACCATATACACTGCAGCTGACTGAGCACAACTTTACCATATACACTGCAGCAATGTGGACACAACATTACCACAAAGACTGCAGCTGTGCAGTAATGTTTTGCCCACACCACTTCAGTCTATTTGGCAAAGTTGTGCCAACACACCTGCTGTCTAAATGTTAAGTTGTGCCCACAAAGCTGCAGTCTCTTTGCTAAAGTTGAGCCCACACAGCTTCGGTCATTATGGTAAAGTTGAGCCAACACAGCTGCGGTCTATGTGGTAAAGTTGTGCCCACACAGCTGCAGTTTATATGGTAAAGTTGTGTCCACACAGCTGCCGTCTATGTGGTAAACCTGTACCCACACAGCTGCAGTCTATGTGGTAAAGTTGTGCTCACACAGCTGCAGTCTATGTGGTAAAGTTGTGCCCACACAGCTGCAGTCTATATGGTAAAGTTGTGCCCACACAGCTGCAGTCTATATGGTAAAGCTGTGGCCACACAGCTGCGGTCTATGTGGTAAAATGGTGCCCACACAGCTGCAGTTTATATGGTAAAGATGTGCCCACACAGCTGCAGTCTATGTGGTAAAGATGTGCCCACACTGCTGCAGTCTACGTGGTAAAGTTATGCCAACCCTGCTGCAGTCTAAGTGGTAAAGCTGTGCCCATACAGCTGCAGTGTGTGTGGTAAAGTTGTGACCAAACAGCTGCAGACTATGTGGTAAAGTTGTGCCCACACAGCTTCAGTCTATGTGCTAAAGTTGTGCCCACACAAATGCAGTCTTTGTGGTAAAGTTGTGCCCACACAGCTGCAGTATATGTTGTAAAGTAGTCCCACACAGCTGCTGTCTATGTGGTAAAGTTGTGCCCACACAGCTGCAGTCGATGTCGTAAATGTGTGCCCGCACAACTGCAATCGATGTGCTTAATTAGTGCCCACACAGCTGCGGTCTATTGTGGACTTGTGCCTGGACAGCTGCAATTGATGTGGTAAACTTGTGCCCGCACAGCTGCAGTCTATATGGTAAAGTTGTGCCCTCACAGCTGCAGTTGATGTGGTAAACCTGTGCCCATGCATCTGCAGTCTATGTGGTAAAGTTGTGCTCACACAGCTGCAGTCTATGTGGTAAAGTTGTGCCCACACAGCTTCAGTGTAAGTTCTAAAGTTCTGCCCACACAGCTGCAGTCTACGTGGTAAAGTTGTGCCCACGCAGCTGCAGTCTATGTGCTAAAGCTGTGCCCACACAGCTGCGGTCCATATGGTAAAATTGTGCCCACAAAACTGCTCTCTATGTGGTAAAGTTATGCCCACACAGCTTCAGTCTATGTGCTAATGTTTTGCACACACAGCTGCAGTCCATGTGGTAAAGTTGTTCCCACACAGCTGCAGTCTATGTGGTAAAATTGTGCCCACACAACTGCAGTCTACATGGTAAACTTGTGCCCCCACATTTGCAGTCTATGTGGTAAAGTTGTGCTCACACAGCTGCATTCTATGTGGTAAAGATACCCCCATACAGCTGCAGTCTATGTGATAAAGTTGTGTCCATACAGCTGCAGTTTATGTGGTAAAGCTGTGACCAAACAGCTGCAGTCTATGTGGTAAACATGTACCCACTCTGATTCAGTCTGTGTGGTAAAGTTGTGCCAACACAGCTGCAGTCGATGTCGTAAATGTGTGCCCACACAGCTGCAGTCGATGTCTTAAACGTGTGCCCACACAACTGCAGTCTATGTGCTAAAGTTGTGCCCACACAGCTGCAGGCTATGTGGTAAACATGTGCCCGCACAGCTACAATCGATGTGCTTAAGTAGTGGCCACACAGCTGCAGTCTATGGTGAACTTGTGCCCGGACAGCTGCAATCGATGTGGTAAACTTGTGCCCACACAGCTGCAGTTTAAGTGGTAAAGTTGTTCCCTTACAGCTGCAGTTTAAGTGGTAAAGTGGTGCTCCAACAGCTGCAGTCTACGTGGTAAACTTGTGCCCACACAACGGCAATCGATGTGGTAAAGTTCTGCCCACAATACTACATCTATGTAGTAAAGTTGTCCCACACAGCTGCAGTCTATGTGCTGAAGTTCTGCCCACACAACTGCAGTCTATGTGGTAAACTTGTGCCCACACAGCTGCAGACTATGTGGTAAAGTTGTGCCCACACAGCTGCAGTCTATGTGGTAAAGTTGTGCTCACACAGCTGCAGTCTATGTGGTAAAGTTGTGCCCACACAGCTACAGTCTATGTGGTAAAGTTGTGCCCACACAGCTGCAGTCTATGTGGTAAAGTTGTGCCCACACAGCTTCAGTGTAAGTTCTAAAGTTCTGCCCACACAGCTGCGGTCTATATGGTAAAGCTGTGCCCACACAGCTGCGGTCTATATGGTAAAATTGTGCCCACAAAACTGCTCTCTATGTGGTAAAGTTGTGCTGACACAGCTGAATTCTAAGTGGTAAAGATGAACCCAAACTGCAGCAGTCTATGTGGTAAAGTTATGCCCACACAGCTTCAGTCTATGTGCTAATGTTTTGCACACACAGCTGCAGTTTATGCGGTAAAGTTGTGCTCCAACAGCTGCTGTCTACATGGTAAACCTGTGCCCACACAGCTGCAGTCGATGTGGTAAAGTTGTGCCCACACAGCTGCAGGCTATGTGGTAAAGTGGTTCTCACACAGCTGCAGTTTATGTGGAAAACCTGTGCCCACACAACTGCCATCTATGTGGTAAAGTTGTGCCCACCCAGCTACACTCGATCTGGTAAACTCGTGCCCATGCATCTGCAATCTATGTAGTAATGTTGTGCCCACACAGCTGCAGTCTATGTGGTAAAGTTGTGCCCACACAGCTGCAGTCGATGTCGTAAACGTGTGCCCACACAGCTGCAGTCGATGTCGTAAACGCGTGCACACACAACTGCAGTCTAAGTGCTAAAGTTGTGCCCGCACAGCTACAATTGATGTGCTTAAGTAGTGGCCACACAGCGGCGGTCTATGGTGAACTTGTGCCCGGACAGCTGCAATCGATGTGGTAAACTTGTGTCCACACAGCTGCAGTCTATGTGGTAAAGTTGTGCCCTCACAGCTGCAGATTATGTGGTAATGTTGTGCTCCCACAGCTGCAGTCTACGGGGTAAACCTGTGGCCACACAGCTGCAATCGATGTGGTAAAGTTGTGCCCACACAGCTGCAGTCTATGTAGTAAGTTTGTGCCCACACAGCTGCAGTCTATGTGGTAAAGTGGTTCTCACACAGCTGCAGTTTATGTGGAAAACCTGTGCCCACACAACTGCCATCTATGTGGTAAAGTTGTGTCCACACAGCTACAGTCGTTCTGGTAAACTCGTGCCCATGCATCTGCAGTCTATGTAGTAAAGTTGTGCTCACACAGCTGCAGTCTATGTGGTAAAGTTGTTCCCTTACAGCTGCAGTTTATGCGGTAAGGTTGTGCTCCAATAGCTGCAGTCTACATGGTAACCTGTGCCCACACAGCTGCAACTGATGTGGTAAAGTTGAATCCACACAGCTGCAGTCTATGTGGTAAAGTTGTACCCACACAGCTGCAGTCTATGTGGTAAAGTGGTTCTCAAGAACTGCAGTTTATGTGGAAAACTTGTGCCCACAGAACTGCAGTTGATGTGGAAAACTTGTGCCCCAACATCTGCAGTCTATGTGGTAAAGTTGTGCTCACACAGCTGCAGTCTATGTGGTAAACATACGCCTATACAGCTGCAGTCTATGTGATAAAGTTGTGTCCATACAGCTACAGATATGTGGTAAAGTTGTGCCCACACAGCTGCAGTCTATGTGGTAAAGTTGTGCCCACACAGCCTCATGGTGTGTGGTAAACCACAGCTGTATGGTCACAATTTTACCACATAGACTGCAGCTGTATGAACACAACTTTACTACATAGACTGCAGCTGTGTGGGCACAACTTTACCACATAGACTGCAGCTGTGTGGGCACAGCTTTACCACATAGACTGCTGCTGGGTGAGCACAACTTTACCATATACACTGCAGCTGTGTGGGCACAACATTACCACATAGACTGCAGCTGTGCAGTAATGTTTTGCCCACACCGCTTCAGTCTATTTGGCAAAGTTGTGCCAACACAGCTGCAGACTATATATTAAGTTGTGCCCACCAAGCTGCAGTCTCTTTGCTAAAGTTGTGCCCACACAGCTTCGGTCTGTATGGTAAAGTTGTGCCTACACAGCTGCAGTCTATGTGGTAAACCTGTATGCACACAGCTGTGGTCTATGTGGTAAACCTGTACGCACACAGCTGCAGTCTATGTGGTAAAGTTGTGCCCACACAGCTGCAGTGTATGTGCTAAAGCTGTGCCCACACAGCTGTGGTCTATATGGTAAAGCTGTGCCCACACAGCTGAGGTCTATATGGTAAAGTTGTGCCCACACAGCTGCGGTCTATGTGGTAAAGTTGTGCCCACACAGCTGCAGTGTGTGTGGAAAAGTTGTGACCAAACAGCTGCTGTCTATGTGGTAAAGTTGTGCCCACACAGCTGCAGTCTAAGTGGTAAAGTTGTGCCCACACAGCTGCAGTCTATGTGGTAAAGTTGTGGCCACACAGCTGCAGTCTATGTGGTAAAGTTGTGTCCATACAGCTACAGATATCTGGTAAAGTTGTGCCCACACAGCTGCAGTCTATGTGGTAAAGTTGTGCCCACACAGCTGCAGTCTATGTAGTAAATTTGTGCCCACACAGCTGCAGTTTATGTGGAAAACTGTGCCCACACAACTGCCATCTATGTAGTAAAGTTGTGCCCACACAGCTACAGTCGTTCTGGTAAACTCGTGCCCATGCATCTGCAGTCTATGTAGTAAAGTTGTGCTCACACAGCTGCAGTCTATGTGGTAAAGTTGTTCCCTTACAGCTGCAGTTTATGTGGTAAAGTTGTGCCCACACAGCTGCAGTCTATGTGGTAAAGTTGTGCCCACACAGCTGCAGTCGATGTCGTAAACGTGTGCCCACACAGCTGCAGTCTATGTGGTAAAGTTGTTCCCTTACAGCTGCAGTTTATGTGGTAAAGTTGTGCCCACACAGCTGCAGTCTATGTGGTAAAGTTGTGCCCACACAGCTGCAGTCGATGTCGTAAACGTGTGCCCACACAGCTGCAGTCGATGTCGTAAACGTGTGCACACACAACTGCAGTCTAAGTGCTAAAGTTGTGCCCGCACAGCTACAATCGATGTGCTTAACTAGTGGCCACACAGCTGCGGTCTATGGTGAACTTGTGCCCGGACAGCTGCAATCGATGTGGTAAACTTGTGCCCACACAGCTGCAGTCTATGTGGTAAAGCTGTGCCCACACAGCTGTGGTCTATATGGTAAAATTGTGCCCAAACTGCAGCAATCTATGTGGTAAAGCTGTGCCCACACAGCTGCAGTCTATGTGGTAAACTTGTGCCCGCACAGCTGCAATCGATGTAATAAACCTGTGCACACACAACTGCCATCTATGTGGTAAAGTTGTGCCCACACAGCTGCAATCGATGTGGTAAAGTTGTTCCCACACAGCTACAGTCTATGTAGTAAAACTGTGCCCACACAGCTGCAGTCTATGTGGCAAAGTGGTTCTCACACAGCTGCAGTTTATGTGGAAAAGCTGTGCCCACAGAACTGCCGTCTATGTGGTAAGATTGTGCGCACCCAGCTACAGTCGATCTGGTAAGCTCGTGCCCATGCATCTGCAGTCTATGTAGTATAGTTGTGCCCACACAGCTGCAGTCTATGTGGTAAAGTTGTTCCCTTACAGCTGCAGTTTATGTGGTAAAGTTGTGCCCACACACTTCAGTCTAAGTGGTATAGTTGTGCCCACACAGCTGCAGTCTATGTGGTAAAGTTGTGCCCACACAGCTGCAGTCTATGTGGTAAAGTTGTGCCCACACAGCTGCAGTCTATGTGGTAAAGTTGTGCCCACACAGCTGCAGTCGATGTCGTAAACGTGTGCCCACACAACTGCAGTCTATGTGCTAAAGTTGTGCTCACCCAGCTGCAGTTTATGTGGTAAACTTGTGCCCACACAGCTGCAATTGATGTGGTTAACATGTGCCCACACAGCAGCCGTCTATGTGGTAAAGTTGTGCCCCTGCAGCTGTAGTTTATGTGGTAAAGTTGTGCCCATACAGCTTCAGTTTATGCGGTAAAGTTGTGCCCACACTACTGCAGTCTAAGTGGTAAAGATGTGCCCACACAGCTGAAGTCTATATGGTAACGTTGTGCCCACATAGACTGCAGCTGTGTGGGCACAGCTTTACCACATACACAACTGCCGTCTATGTGGTAAGATTGTGCACACCCAGCTACAGTCGATCTGGTAAGCTCGTGCCCATGCATCTGCAGTCTATGTAGTATAGTTGTGCCCACACAGCTGCAGTCTATGTGGTAAAGTTGTTCCCTTACAGCTGCAGTTTATGTGGTAAAGTTGTGCCCACACACTTCAGTCTAAGTGGTATAGTTGTGCCCACACAGCTGCAGTCTAAGTGATAAAGTTGTGCCCACACAGCTGCAGTCAATGTGGTAAAGTTGTGCCCACACAGCTGCAGTCGATGTCGTAAACGTGTGCCCACACAACTGCAGTCTATGTGCTAAAGTTGTGCTCACCGAGCTGCAGTTTATGTGGTAAACTTGTGCCCGCACAGCTGCAATCGATGTGGTTAACATGTGCCCACACAGCAGCCGTCTATGTGGTAAAGTTGTGCCCATGCACCTGCAGTCTATGTGGTAAAGTTGTGCTCACACAGCTGCAGTCTATGTGGTAAAGTTGTTCCCTTACAGCTGTAGTTTATGTGGTAAAGTTGTGCCCATACAGCTTCAGTTTATGTGGTAAAGTTGTGCCCACACAGCTGCAGTCTACGTGGTAAACCTGTGCCCACACAGCTGCAGTCTATGTGGCAAAGTGGTTCTCACACAGCTGCAGTTTATGTGGAAAAACTGTGCCCACTCAACTGCCGTCCAAGTGGTAAAGATGTACCCACCCAGCTACAGTCGATCTGGTAAACTTGTGCCCATGCATCTGCAGTCTATGTAGTAAAGTTGTGCTCCCACAGCTGCAGTCTATGTGGTACAGTTGTTCCCTTACAGCTGCAGTTTATGTGGTAAAGTTGTGCCCACACAGTTACAGTCTATGTAGTAAAACTGTGCCCACACAGCTGCAGTCTATGTGGCAAAGTTGTGCCCACACAGCCTCATGGAGTGTGGTAAACCGCAGCTGTATGGTCACAATTTTACCATATAGACTGCAGCTGTGTGGGCACAAATGTACCACATAGAATGCAGCTGTGTGGGCACAGCTTTACCACATAGACTGCTGCTGGGTGAGCACAACTTTACCATATACACTGCAGCTGTGTGGGCACAACATTACCACATAGACTGCAGCTGCGCAGTAATGTTTTGCCCACACCGCTTCAGTCTATTTGGCAAAGTTGTGCCAACACAGCTGCAGACTATATATTAAGTAGTGCCCACAAAGCTGCAGTCTCTTTGCTAAAGTTGAGCCCACACCGCTGCAGTCTATATGGTAAAGTTCAGCCCACACAGCTGATGTCTATGTGGTAAACCTGTATGCACACAACTGCAGTGTATGTGCTAAAGCTGTGCCCACACAGCTGCAGTCTATATGGTAAAGCTGTGCCCACACAGCTGCGGTCTATATGGTAAAGTTGTGCCCACACAGCTGCGGACTATGTGGTAAAGCTGTGCCCACACAGCTGCGGTCTATATGGTAAAGTTGTGCCCTCCAGCTGCGGTCTATGTGGTAAAGTTGTGCCCACACAGCTGAAGTCTAAGTGGTAAAGATGTGCCCACAGTGCTGCAGTCAATGTGGTAAAGTTATGCCCACCCTGCGGCAGTCTAAGTGGTAAAGATGTGCCCACACAGCTGCAGTCTATGTGGTAAAGTTGTGCCCACACAGCTGCAGTGTGTGTGGAAAAGCTGTGACCAAACAGCTGCAGTCTATGTGTTAAAGTTGTGCCCACACAGCTGCAGTCTTTGTGGTAAAGTTGTGCCCATACAGCTGCAGTTTATGTGGTAAAGTTGTGCCCACACAGCTGCAGTCTATGTGGTAACCTGTGCCCACACAGCTGCAATCGCTGTGGTAAAGTTGTACCCACACAGCTGCAGTCTATGTGGTAAAGTGGTTCTCATAGAGCTGCAGTTTATGTGGAAAACTTGTGCCCACACAACTGCAGTTGATGTGGTAAACTTGTGCCCCCACATCTGCAGTCTATGTGGTAAAGTTGTGCTTACACAGCTGCAGTCTATGTGGTAAAGTTGTGTCCATACAGCTACAGAGTATGTGGTAAAGTTGTGCCCACACAGCTGCAGTCTATGTGGTAAACCTGTACGCACACAGGTGCAATATATGTGGTAAAGCTGTGCCCACACAGCCTCATGGTGTGTGGTAAACCGCAGCTGTATGGTCACAATTCTACCACATAGACTGCAGCTGGGCGGGCACAACTTTACCACATAGACTGCTGCTGGGTGAGCACAACTTTACCATATACACTGCAGCTGTGTGGGCACAACATTACCACATAGACTGCAGCTGTGCAGTAATGTTTTGCCCACACCGCTTCAGTCTATTTGGCAAAGTTGTGCCAACACAGCTGCAGACTATATATTAAGTTGTGCCCACCAAGCTGCAGTCTCTTTGCTAAAGTTGTGCCCACACAGCTTCGGTCTGTATGGTAAAGTTGTGCCTACACAGCTGCAGTCTATGTGGTAAACCTGTATGCACACAGCTGTGGTCTATGTGGTAAACCTGTACGCACACAGCTGCAGTCTATGTGGTAAAGTTGTGCCCACACAGCTGCAGTGTATGTGCTAAAGCTGTGCCCACACAGCTGTGGTCTATATGGTAAAGCTGTGCCCACACAGCTGAGGTCTATATGGTAAAGTTGTGCCCACACAGCTGCGGTCTAAGTGGTAAAGATGTGCCCACACAGCTGAAGTCTATATGGTAACGTTGTGCCCACATAGACTGCAGCTGTGTGGGCACAGCTTTACCACATACACAACTGCCGTCTATGTGGTAAGATTGTGCACACCCAGCTACAGTCGATCTGGTAAGCTCGTGCCCATGCATCTGCAGTCTATGTAGTATAGTTGTGCCCACACAGCTGCAGTCTATGTGGTAAAGTTGTTCCCTTACAGCTGCAGTTTATGTGGTAAAGTTGTGCCCACACAGCTGCAGTCTAAGTGGTATAGTTGTGCCCACACAGCTGCAGTCTATGTGGTAAAGTTGTGCCCACACAGCTGCAGTCTATGTGGTAAAGTTGTGCCCACACAGCTGCAGTCTATGTGGTAAAGTTGTGCCCACACAGCTGCAGTCGATGTCGTAAACGTGTGCCCACACAACTGCAGTCTATGTGCTAAAGTTGTGCTCACCCAGCTGCAGTTTATGTGGTGAACTTGTGCCCGCACAGCTGCAATCGATGTGGTTAACATGTGCCCACACAGCAGCCGTCTATGTGGTAAAGCTGTACCCACACAGCTGCAGTCTATGTGGTAAAGTTGTACCCACACAGCTGCAATCTATGTGGTAAAGTGGTTCTCATAGAGCTGCAGTTTATGTGGAAAATTTGTGCCCATACAACTGCAATTGATGTGGTAAACTTGTCCCCCCACATCTGCCGTCTATGTGGTAAAGTTGTGCCCACACAGCCTCATGGAGTGTGGTAAACCGCAGCTGTATGGTCACAATTTTACCATATAGACTGCAGCTGTGTGGGCACAAATGTACCACATAGACTGCAGCTGTGTGGGCACAACTTTACCACATAGACTGCAGCTGTGTGGGCACAGCTTTACCACATAGACTGCTGCTGGGTGAGCACAACTTTACCATATACACTGCAGCTGTGTGGGCACAACATTACCACATAGACTGCAGCTGCGCAGTAATGTTTTGCCCACACCGCTTCAGTCTATTTGGCAAAGTTGTGCCAACACAGCTGCAGACTATATATTAAGTAGTGCCCACAAAGCTGCAGTCTCTTTGCTAAAGTTGAGCCCACACCGCTGCAGTCTATATGGTAATGTTCAGCCCACACAGCTGATGTCTATGTGGTAAACCTGTATGCACACAACTGCAGTCTATGTGGTAAAGCTGTGCCCACAGAGCTGCAGTGTATGTGCTAAAGCTGTGCCCACACAGCTGCAGTCTATATGGTAAAGCTGTGCCCACACAGCTGCGGTCTATATGGTAAAGTTGTGCCCACACAGCTGCGGTCTATGTGGTAAAGCTGTGCCCACACAGCTGCGGTCTATATGGTAAAGTTGTGCCCTCCAGCTGCGGTCTATGTGGTAAAGTTGTGCCCACACAGCTGCAGTCTATGTGGTAAAGTTGTGCCCACACAGCTGCAGTCTATGTGGAAAAGCTGTGACCAAACAGCTGCAGTCTATGTATTAAAGTTGTGCCCACACAGCTGCAGTTTATGTGGTAAAGTTGTGCCCACACAGCTGCAGTCTACGTGGTAACCTGTGCCCACACAGCTGCAATCACTGTGGTAAAGCTGTACCCACACAGCTGCAGTCTATGTGGTAAAGTTGTACCCACACAGCTGCAGTCTATGTGGTAAAGTGGTTCTCATAGAGCTGCAGTTTATGTGGAAAACTTGTGCCCACACAACTGCAGTTGATGTGGTAAACTTGTGCCCCCACATCTGCAGTCTATGTGGTAAAGTTGTGCTTACACAGCTGCAGTCTATGTGGTAAAGTTGTGTCCATACAGCTACAGAGTATGTGGTAAAGTTGTGCCCACACAGCTGCAGTCTATGTGGTAAACCCGTACGCACACAGCTGCAATATATGTGGTAAAGCTGTGCCCACACAGCCTCATGGTGTGTGGTAAACCGCAGCTGTATGGTCACAATTCTACCACATAGACTGCAGCTGGGCGGGCACAACTTTACCACATAGACTGCTGCTGGGTGAGCACAACTTTACCATATACACTGCAGCTGTGTGGGCACAACATTACCACATAGACTGCAGCTGTGCAGTAATGTTTTGCCCACACTGCTTCAGTCTAAGTGGTAAAGTTGTGCCCACACTACTGCAGTCTAAGTGGTAAAGATGTGCCCACACAGCTGAAGTCTATATGGTAACGTTGTGCCCACATAGACTGCAGCTGTGTGGGCACAGCTTTACCACATACACAACTGCCGTCTATGTGGTAAGATTGTGCACACCCAGCTACAGTCGATCTGGTAAGCTCGTGCTCATGCATCTGCAGTCTATGTAGTATAGTTGTGCCCACACAGCTGCAGTCTATGTGGTAAAGTTGTTCCCTTACAGCTGCAGTTTATGTGGTAAAGTTGTGCCCACACAGCTGCAGTCTAAGTGGTATAGTTGTGCCCACACAGCTGCAGTCTATGTGGTAAAGTTGTGCCCACACAGCTGCAGTCGATGTCGTAAACGTGTGCCCACACAACTGCAGTCTATGTGCTAAAGTTGTGCTCACCCAGCTGCAGTTTATGTGGTGAACTTGTGCCCGCACAGCTGCAATCGATGTGGTTAACATGTGCCCACACAGCAGCCGTCTATGTGGTAAAGTTGTACCCACACAGCTGCAGTCTATGTGGTAAAGTGGTTCTCATAGAGCTGCAGTTTATGTGGAAAACTTGTGCCCACACAACTGCAGTTGATGTGGTAAACTTGTCCCCCCACATCTGCAGTCTATGTGGTAAAGTTGTGCCCACACAGCCTCATGGAGTGTGGTAAACCGCAGCTGTATAGTCACAATTTTACCATATAGACTGCAGCTGTGTGGGCACAAATATACCACATAGACTGCAGCTGTGTGGGCACAACTTTACCACATAGACTGCAGCTGTGTGGGCACAACTTTACCACATAGACTGCTGCTGGGTGAGCACAACTTTACCATATACACTGCAGCTGTGTGGGCACAACATTACCACATAGACTGCAGCTGCGCAGTAATGTTTTGCCCACACCGCTTCAGTCTATTTGGCAAAGTTGTGCCAACACAGCTGCAGACTATATATTAAGTAGTGCCCACAAAGCTGCAGTCTCTTTGCTAAAGTTGAGCCCACACCGCTGCAGTCTATATGGTAAAGTTCAGCCCACACAGCTGATGTCTATGTGGTAAACCTGTATGCACACAACTGCAGTCTATGTGGTAAAGCTGTGCCCACACAGCTGCAGTGTATGTGCTAAAGCTGTGCCCACACAGCTGCAGTCTATATGGTAAAGCTGTGCCCACACAGCTGCGGTCTATATGGTAAAGTTGTGCCCACACAGCTGCGGTCTATGTGGTAAAGCTGTGCCCACACAGCTGCGGTCTATATGGTAAAGTTGTGCCCTCCAGCTGCGGTCTATGTGGTAAAGTTGTGCCCACACAGCTGAAGTCTAAGTGGTAAAGATGTGCCCACAGTGCTGCAGTCAATGTGGTAAAGTTATGCCCACCCTGCGGCAGTCTAAGTGGTAAAGATGTGCCCACACAGCTGCAGTCTATGTGGTAAAGTTGTGCCCACACAGCTGCAGTGTGTGTGGAAAAGCTGTGACCAAACAGCTGCAGTCTATGTGTTAAAGTTGTGCCCACACAGCTGCAGTCTTTGTGGTAAAGTTGTGCCCATACAGCTGCAGTTTATGTGGTAAAGTTGTGCCCACACAGCTGCAGTCTACGTGGTAACCTGTGCCCACACAGCTGCAATCGCTGTGGTAAAGTTGTACCCACACAGCTGCAGTCTATGTGGTAAAATTGTACCCACACAGCTGCAGTCTATGTGGTAAAGTGGTTCTCACAGAGCTGCAGATTATGTGGAAAACCTGTGCCCACACAACTGCAGTTGATGTGGTAAACTTGTGCCCCCACATCTGCAGTCTATGTGGTAAAGTTGTGCCCACACATCTGAAGTCTAAGTGGTAATGATGTGCCCACACTGCTGCAGTCTACGTGGTAAAGTTATGCCCACACTGCTGCAGTCTATGTGGTAAATTTTGCCCCTACATCTGCAGTCTATGTGGTAAAGTCATGCCCACACAGCTGCAGTGTGTGTGGTAAAGTTGTTCCCTTACAGCTGCAGTTTATGTGGTACAGTGGTGCCCACACAGCTGCAGTTTATGCGGTAAAGTTGTTCTCCACAGCTGCAGTCTACATGGCAAACTTGTGCCCACACAGCTGCAATCGATGTGGTAAAGTTGTGCCCACACAGCTACAGTCTATGTAGTAATGTTGTGCTCACACAGCTGCAGTCTATGTGGTAAAGTTGTGCCCACACAGCTTCAGTGTAAGTTCTAAAGTTCTGCCCACACAGCTCCAGTCTATATGGTAAAGTTCTGCCCACACAGCTGTGGGCGATGTGGTAAAGTTATGCCCACACAGCTGCAGTCGATGTGCTAAAGCTGTGCCCACACAGCTGCCGTCTATGTGGTAAACTTGTGCCCACACTGCTGCAGTCTACGTGGTAAATTTGTGTCCACACTGCTGCAGTCTAAGTGGTAAAGATGTGCCCACACAGCTGCCATCTATGTGGTAAATTTGTGCCCACACAGCTGCAGTCTATGTGGTAAACATGTGCCCACACAGCTTCAGTCTATGTGCTAAAGTTGTGCCCACACTGCTGCAGGCTTTGTGGTAAAGTTGTGCCCACACATCTGAAGTCTAAGTGGTAATGATGTGCCCACACTGCTGCAGTCTACGTGGTAAAGTTATGCCCACACTGCTGCAGTCTATGTAGTAAATTTTGCCTTTACATCTGCAGTCTATGTGGTAAAGTCATGCCCACACAGCTGCAGTGTGTGTGGTAAAGTTGTTCCCTTACAGCTGCAGTTTATGTGGTACAGTGGTGCCCACACAGCTGCAGTTTATGCGGTAAAGTTGTTCTCCACAGCTGCAGTCTACGTGGTAAACCTGTGCCCACACAGCTGCAATCGATGTGGTAAAGTTGTGCCCACACAGCTACAGTCTATGTAGTAATGTTGTGCTCACACAGCTGCAGTCTATGTGGTAAAGTTGTGCACACACAGCTGCAGTCTATGTGGTAAAATTGTCCCCACACAGCTGCAGTCTACGTATTAAACCTGTGCCCACACAGCTGCCGTCTATGTGGTAAATATGTGCCCACACAGCTGCAGTCTATGTGGTAAACCTGTGCCCACACTGCTGCAGTCTACGTGGTAAATTTGTGTCCACACTGCTGCAGTCTAAGTGGTAAAGATGTGCCCACACAGCTGCCATCTATGTGGTAAATTTGTGCCCACACAGCTGCAGTCTATGTGGTAAACATGTGCCCACACAGCTTCAGTCTATGTGCTAAAGTTGTGCCCACACTGCTGCAGGCTTTGTGGTAAAGTTGTGCCCACACATCTGAAGTCTAAGTGGTAATGATGTGCCCACACTGCTGCAGTCTACGTGGTAAAGTTATGCCCACACTGCTGCAGTCTATGTAGTAAATTTTGCCTTTACATCTGCAGTCTATGTGGTAAAGTCATGCCCACACAGCTGCAGTGTGTGTGGTAAAGTTGTTCCCTTACAGCTGCAGTTTATGTGGTACAGTGGTGCCCACACAGCTGCAGTTTATGCGGTAAAGTTGTTCTCCACAGCTGCAGTCTACATGGCAAACTTGTGCCCACACAGCTGCAATCGATGTGGTAAAGTTGTGCCCACACAGCTACAGTCTATGTAGTAATGTTGTGCTCACACAGCTGCAGTCTATGTGGTAATGTTGTGCCCACACAGCTGATGTCTATGTGGTAACGTTGTGCCCACACAGCTTCAGTGTAAGTTCTAAAGTTCTGCCCACACAGCTCCAGTCTATATGGTAAAGTTCTGCCCACACAGCTGTGGGCAATGTGGTAAAGTTATGCCCACACAGCTGCAGTCAATGTGCTAAAGCTGTGCCCACACAGCTGCGGTCTATATGGTAAAATTGTCCCCACACAGCTGCAGTCTACGTATTAAACCTGTGCCCACACAGCTGCCGTCTATGTGGTAAATATGTGCCCACACAGCTGCAGTCTATGTGGTAAACCTGTGCCCACACTGCTGCAGTCTACGTGGTAAATTTGTGTCCACACTGCTGCAGTCTAAGTGGTAAAGATGTGCCCACACAGCTGCCATCTATGTGGTAAAGTTGTGCCTACACAGCAGCAGTCTATGTGGTAAAGTTGTGCCTACACAGCAGCAGTCTATGTGGTAAAGTTGTGCCCACACTGCTGCAGTCTACGTGGTATAGTTATGCCCACACTGTTGCAATCTAAGTGGTAAAGATGTGCCCAAACTGCTGCTGTCTATGTGTTAAATTTGTGCCCACACAGCTGCAGTCTATGTGTTAGATTTGTGCCCACACAGCTTCCAGTCTATGTGGTAAAGTTGTGTCCACACAGATGCAGTCTATGTGGTAAAGTTGTGCCCACACAGCTGCAGTGTGTGTGGTAAACCTGTGCTCACACTGCTGTGGTCTATGGTGAACTTGTGCCCGGACAGCTGCAATCGATGTGGTAATCTTGTGCCCACACAGCTGCAGTCTATGTGGTAAGGTTGTGCCCACACAGCTGCAGTCGATGTGGTAAAGTTGTTCCCTTACAGCTGCAGTTTGTGTGGTACAGTTGTGCTCATACAGCTGCAGTTTATGCGGTAAAGTTGTGCTCCCACAGCTGCAGTCTATGTGGTAAACTTGTGCCCACACAGCTGCAATCGCTGTGGTAAAGTTGTGCCCACACAGCTACATATATGTGGTAAAGTTGTACCCACACAGCTGCAGTCTATGTGGTAAAGATGTTCTCACACAGCTGCAGTCTATGTGGTAAACCTGTGCCCACACAACTGCAGTCAATGTGGTAAACCTGTGCCCCCACATCTGCAGTCGATGTGCTAAAGCTGTGCCCACACAGCTGCCGTCTATATGGTAAAATTGTGCCCACACTGCTGCAGTCTACATGTTAAACCTGTGCACACACAGCTACCGTCTATGTGGTAAAATTGTGCCCACACAGCTGTAATCGCTGTGGTAAACTTGTGCCCATGCATCTGCATTCTATGTGGTAAGGTTGTGCCTACACAGCAGCAGTATATGTAGTAAAGTTGTGCCCACACAGCTGCAGGCTATGTGGTAAACTTGTGCCCAAACAACTGCAGTCTATGTGGTAAAGCTGTGGACATACAGCAGCTGTTTACGTGGTAAAGTTGTGCCCTCACAGCTGCAGTCTTTGTGGTAAAGTTGTGCCCATACAGCTGCAGTCTATGTGGTAAAGTTGTGCCCACACAGCAGCAGTCTATGTGGTAAAGTTGTGCCCAAACTGCTGCAGTCTATGTGGTAAATTTGTGACCACACAGCTGCAGTCTATGTGTTCGATTTGTGCCCACACAGCTTCCAGTCTATGTGCTAAAGTTGTGCCCACACAGCTGCAGTCTTGTTGGTAAAGTTGTGCCCACACAGCTGCAGTCTAAATGGTAAAGTTGTGCCCACACAGCTGCAGTCTAAATGGTAAAGTTGTGCCCACACAGCTGCAGTCTAAATGGTAAAGTTGTGCCCACACAGCTGCAGTCTATGTGGTAAATTTGTGCCCACACAGCTGCAATGTGTGTGGTAAAGTTGTGCTCACACAGCTGCGGTCTATGGTGAACTTGTGCCCGGACAGCTGCAATCGATGTGGTAAACTTGTGCCCATGCATCTGCAGTCTATGTGGTAAAGTTCTGCCCACACAGCTGCTGTGTATGTGGTAAAGGTGTGCCCATACAGCAGCAGGCTATGTGGTAATGTTGTTCCCTTACAGCTGCAGTTTATGTGGTAAAGTTGTGCCCATACAGCTGCAGTTTATGCGATAAAGTTGTGCTCCCACAGCTGCAGTCTACGTGGTAAACTTGTGCTCACACAGCTGCAATTGATGTGGAACAGTTGTGCCCACACAGCTACAGTCCATGTAGTAAAGTTGTGCCCACACAGCTGCAGTCTATGTGGTAAAAATACGCCCATACAGCTGCAGTCTATGTGATAAAGTTGTGCCCACACAGCTCCAGTCTATATGGTAAAGTTCTGCCCACACAGCTGCGGTCTACGTGTTAAACCTGTGCCCACACAGCTGCCGTCTATGTGGTAAATATGTGCCCACACAGCTGCAGTCTATGTGGTAAACTTGTGCCCACACTGCTGCAGTCTACGTGGTAAATTTGTGCCCACACTGCTGCAGTCTAAGTGGTAAAGATGTGCCCACACAGCTGCCATCTATGTGGTAAATTTGTGCCCACACAGCTGCAGTCTATGTGGTAAACTTGTGCCCACACAGCTTCAGTCCAAGTGCTAAAGTTGTGCCCACACAGCTGCAGGCTTTGTGGTAAAGTTGTGCCCATACAGCTGCAGTCTATGTGGTAAAGTTGTGCCCACACAGCAGCAGTCTATGTGGTAAAGTTGTGCCCACACTGCTGCAGTCTACGTGGTATAGTTATGCCCACACTGTTGCAAGCTAAGTGGTAAAGATGTGCCCAAACTGCTGCTGTCTATGTGTTAAATTTGTGCCCACACAGCTGCAGTCTATGTGTTAGATTTGTGCCCACACAGCTTCCAGTCTATGTGCTAAAGTTATGCCCACACAGCTGCAGTCTTGTTGGTAAAATTGTGCCCACACAGCTGCAGTCTAAGTGGTAAAGTTGTGCCCACACAGCTGCAGTCTATGTGGTAAACTCGTGCCCACACTGCTGCAGTCTACGTGGTAAATTTGTGCCCACACTGCTGCAGTCTAAGTGGTAAAGATGTGCCCACACAGCTGCCATCTATGTGGTAAATTTGTGCCCACACAGCTGCAGTCTATGTGGTAAACTTGTGGCCACACAGCTTCAGTCTATGTGCTAAGGTTGTGTCTACACAGATGCAGTCTATGTGGTAAACTTGTGCCCACACAGCTTCAGTCTATGTGCTAAAGTTGTGCCCACACAGCTGCAGGTTTTGTGGTAAAGTTGTGCCCACACAGCTGCAGTCTATGTGGTAAAGTTGTGTCCACACAGATGCAGTCTATGTGGTAAAGTTGTGCCCACACAGCTGCAGTGTGTGTGGTAAACCTGTGCTCACACTGCTGTGGTCTATGGTGAACTTGTGCCCGGACAGCTGCAATCGATGTGGTAATCTTGTGCCCACACAGCTGCAGTCTATGTGGTAAGGTTGTGCCCACACAGCTGCAGTCGATGTGGTAAAGTTGTTCCCTTACAGCTGCAGTTTGTGTGGTACAGTTGTGCTCATACAGCTGCAGTTTATGCGGTAAAGTTGTGCTCCCACAGCTGCAGTCTATGTGGTAAACTTGTGCCCACACAGCTGCAATCGCTGTGGTAAAGTTGTGCCCACACAGCTACATATATGTGGTAAAGTTGTGCCCACACAGCTGCAGTCTATGTGGTAAAGATGTTCTCACACAGCTGCAGTCTATGTGGTAAACCTGTGCCCACACAACTGCAGTCAATGTGGTAAACCTGTGCCCCCACATCTGCAGTCGATGTGCTAAAGCTGTGCCCACACAGCTGCGGTCTATATGGTAAAATTGTGCCCACACAGCTGCAGTCTACATGTTAAACCTGTGCACACACAGCTACCGTCTATGTGGTAAAATTGTGCCCACACAGCTGTAATCGCTGTGGTAAACTTGTGCCCATGCATCTGCATTCTATGTGGTAAGGTTGTGCCTACACAGCAGCAGTATATGTGGTAAGGTTGTGCCCACACAGCTGCAGTCGATGTGGTAAAGTTGTTCCCTTACAGCTGCAGTTTGTGTGGTACAGTTGTGCTCATACAGCTGCAGTTTATGCGGTAAAGTTGTGCTCCCACAGCTGCAGTCTATGTGGTAAACTTGTGCCCACACAGCTGCAATCGCTGTGGTAAAGTTGTGCCCACACAGCTACATATATGTGGTAAAGTTGTGCCCACACAGCTGCAGTCTATGTGGTAAAGATGTTCTCACACAGCTGCAGTCTATGTGGTAAACCTGTGCCCACACAACTGCAGTCAATGTGGTAAACCTGTGCCCCCACATCTGCAGTCGATGTGCTAAAGCTGTGCCCACACAGCTGCGGTCTATATGGTAAAATTGTGCCCACACAGCTGCAGTCTACATGTTAAACCTGTGCACACACAGCTACCGTCTATGTGGTAAAATTGTGCCCACACAGCTGTAATCGCTGTGGTAAACTTGTGCCCATGCATCTGCATTCTATGTGGTAAGGTTGTGCCTACACAGCAGCAGTATATGTAGTAAAGTTGTGCCCACACAGCTGCAGGCTATGTGGTAAACTTGTGCCCAAACAACTGCAGTCTATGTGGTAAAGCTGTGGACATACAGCAGCTGTTTATGTGGTAAAGTTGTGCCCTCACAGCTGCAGTATTTGTGGTAAAGTTGTGCCCATACAGCTGCAGTCTATTTGATAAAGTTGTGCCCACACAGCAGCAGTCTATGTGGTAAAGTTGTGCCCAAACTGCTGCAGTCTATGTGGTAAATTTGTGACCACACAGCTGCAGTCTATGTGTTCAATTTGTGCCCATACAGCTTCCAGTCTATGTGCTAAAGTTGTGCCCACACAGCTGCAGTCTTGTTGGTAAAGTTGTGCCCACACAGCTGCAGTCTAAATGGTAAAGTTGTGCCCACACAGCTGCAGTCTAAATGGTAAAGTTGTGCCCACACAGCTGCAGTCTAAATGGTAAAGTTGTGCCCACACAGCTGCAGTCTATGTGGTAAATTTGTGCCCACACAGCTGCAATGTGTGTGGTAAGGTTGTGCTCACACAGCTGCGGTCTATGGTGAACTTGTGCCCGGACAGCTGCAATCGATGTGGTAAACTTGTGCCCATGCATCTGCAGTCTATGTGGTAAAGTTCTGCCCACACAGCTGCTGTGTATGTGGTAAAGGTGTGCCCATACAGCAGCAGGCTACGTGGTAATGTTGTTCCCTTACAGCTGCAGTTTATGTGGTAAAGTTGTGCCCATACAGCTGCAGTTTATGCGATAAAGTTGTGCTCCCACAGCTGCAGTCTACGTGGTAAACTTGTGCTCACACAGCTGCAATTGATGTGGAACAGTTGTGCCCACACAGCTACAGTCCATGTAGTAAAGTTGTGCCCACACAGCTGCAGTCTATGTGGTAAAGATACGCCCATACAGCTGCAGTCTATGTGATAAAGTTGTGCCCACACAGCTCCAGTCTATATGGTAAAGTTCTGCCCACACAGCTGCGGTCTACGTGTTAAACCTGTGCCCACACAGCTGCCGTCTATGTGGTAAATATGTGCCCACACAGCTGCAGTCTATGTGGTAAACTTGTGCCCACACTGCTGCAGTCTACGTGGTAAATTTGTGCCCACACTGCTGCAGTCTAAGTGGTAAAGATGTGCCCACACAGCTGCCATCTATGTGGTAAATTTGTGCCCACACAGCTGCAGTCTATGTGGTAAACTTGTGCCCACACAGCTTCAGTCTATGTGCTAAAGTTGTGCCCACACAGCTGCAGGCTTTGTGGTAAAGTTGTGCCCATACAGCTGCAGTCTATGTGGTAAAGTTGTGCCTACACAGCAGCAGTCTATGTGGTAAAGTTGTGCCCACACTGCTGCAGTCTACGTGGTATAGTTATGCCCACACTGTTGCAATCTAAGTGGTAAAGATGTGCCCAAACTGCTGCTGTCTATGTGTTAAATTTGTGCCCACACAGCTGCAGTCTATGTGTTAGATTTGTGCCCACACAGCTTCCAGTCTATGTGCTAAAGTTGTGCCCACACAGCTGCAGTCTTGTTGGTAAAATTGTGCCCACACAGCTGCAGTCTAAGTGGTAAAGTTGTGCCCACACAGCTGCAGTCTATGTGGTAAACTCGTGCCCACACTGCTGCAGTCTACGTGGTAAATTTGTGCCCACACTGCTGCAGTCTAAGTGGTAAAGATGTGCCCACACAGCTGCCATCTATGTGGTAAATTTGTGCCCACACAGCTGCAGTCTATGTGGTAAACTTGTGGCCACACAGCTTCAGTCTATGTGCTAAGGTTGTGTCTACACAGATGCAGTCTATGTGGTAAACTTGTGCCCACACAGCTTCAGTCTATGTGCTAAAGTTGTGCCCACACAGCTGCAGGTTTTGTGGTAAAGTTGTGCCCACACAGCTGCAGTCTATGTGGTAAAGTTGTGTCCACACAGATGCAGTCTATGTGGTAAAGTTGTGCCCACACAGCTGCAGTGTGTGTGGTAAACCTGTGCTCACACTGCTGTGGTCTATGGTGAACTTGTGCCCGGACAGCTGCAATCGATGTGGTAATCTTGTGCCCACACAGCTGCAGTCTATGTGGTAAGGTTGTGCCCACACAGCTGCAGTCGATGTGGTAAAGTTGTTCCCTTACAGCTGCAGTTTGTGTGGTACAGTTGTGCTCATACAGCTGCAGTTTATGCGGTAAAGTTGTGCTCCCACAGCTGCAGTCTATGTGGTAAACTTGTGCCCACACAGCTGCAATCGCTGTGGTAAAGTTGTGCCCACACAGCTACATATATGTGGTAAAGTTGTACCCACACAGCTGCAGTCTATGTGGTAAAGATGTTCTCACACAGCTGCAGTCTATGTGGTAAACCTGTGCCCACACAACTGCAGTCAATGTGGTAAACCTGTGCCCCCACATCTGCAGTCGATGTGCTAAAGCTGTGCCCACACAGCTGCGGTCTATATGGTAAAATTGTGCCCACACAGCTGCAGTCTACATGTTAAACCTGTGCACACATTGCTACCGTCTATGTGGTAAACCTGTGCCCACACAGCTGCAGGCTATGTGGTAAACTTGTGCCCAAACAACTGCAGTCTATGTGGTAAAGCTGTGGACATACAGCAGCTGTTTATGTGGTAAAGTTGTGCCCTCACAGCTGCAGTATTTGTGGTAAAGTTGTGCCCATACAGCTGCAGTCTATTTGATAAAGTTGTGCCCACACAGCAGCAGTCTATGTGGTAAAGTTGTGCCCAAACTGCTGCAGTCTATGTGGTAAATTTGTGACCACACAGCTGCAGTCTATGTGTTCAATTTGTGCCCATACAGCTTCCAGTCTATGTGCTAAAGTTGTGCCCACACAGCTGCAGTCTTGTTGGTAAAGTTGTGCCCACACAGCTGCAGTCTAAATGGTAAAGTTGTGCCCACACAGCTGCAGTCTAAATGGTAAAGTTGTGCCCACACAGCTGCAGGCTATGTGGTAAACTTGTGCCCAAACAACTGCAGTCTATGTGGTAAAGCTGTGGACATACAGCAGCTGTTTATGTGGTAAAGTTGTGCCCTCACAGCTGCAGTATTTGTGGTAAAGTTGTGCCCATACAGCTGCAGTCTATTTGATAAAGTTGTGCCCACACAGCAGCAGTCTATGTGGTAAAGTTGTGCCCAAACTGCTGCAGTCTATGTGGTAAATTTGTGACCACACAGCTGCAGTCTATGTGTTCAATTTGTGCCCATACAGCTTCCAGTCTATGTGCTAAAGTTGTGCCCACACAGCTGCAGTCTTGTTGGTAAAGTTGTGCCCACACAGCTGCAGTCTAAATGGTAAAGTTGTGCCCACACAGCTGCAGTCTAAATGGTAAAGTTGTGCCCACACAGCTGCAGTCTAAATGGTAAAGTTGTGCCCACACAGCTGCAGTCTATGTGGTAAATTTGTGCCCACACAGCTGCAATGTGTGTGGTAAAGTTGTGCTCACACAGCTGCGGTCTATGGTGAACTTGTGCCCGGACAGCTGCAATCGATGTGGTAAACCTGTGCCCATGCATCTGCAGTCTATGTGGTAAAGTTCTGCCCACACAGCTGCTGTGTATGTGGTAAAGGTGTGCCCATACAGCAGCAGGCTATGTGGTAATGTTGTTCCCTTACAGCTGCAGTTTATGTGGTAAAGTTGTGCCCATACAGCTGCAGTTTATGCGATAAAGTTGTGCTCCCACAGCTGCAGTCTACGTGGTAAACTTGTGCTCACACAGCTGCAATTGATGTGGAACAGTTGTGCCCACACAGCTACAGTCCATGTAGTAAAGTTGTGCCCACACAGCTGCAGTCTATGTGGTAAAGATACGCCCATACAGCTGCAGTCTATGTGATAAAGTTGTGCCGCACAGCTCCAGTCTATATGGTAAAGTTCTGCCCACACAGCTGCGGTCTACGTGTTAAACCTGTGCCCACACAGCTGCCGTCTATGTGGTAAATATGTGCCCACACAGCTGCAGTCTATGTGGTAAACTTGTGCCCACACTGCTGCAGTCTACGTGGTAAATTTGTGCCCACACTGCTGCAGTCTAAGTGGTAAAGATGTGCCCACACAGCTGCCATCTATGTGGTAAATTTGTGCCCACACAGCTGCAGTCTATGTGGTAAACTTGTGCCCACACAGCTTCAGTCTATGTGCTAAAGTTGTGCCCACACAGCTGCAGGCTTTGTGGTAAAGTTGTGCCCATACAGCTGCAGTCTATGTGGTAAAGTTGTGCCTACACAGCAGCAGTCTATGTGGTAAAGTTGTGCCCACACTGCTGCAGTCTACGTGGTATAGTTATGCCCACACTGTTGCAATCTAAGTGGTAAAGATGTGCCCAAACTGCTGCTGTCTATGTGTTAAATTTGTGCCCACACAGCTGCAGTCTATGTGTTAGATTTGTGCCCACACAGCTTCCAGTCTATGTGGTAAAGTTGTGTCCACACAGATGCAGTCTATGTGGTAAAGTTGTGCCCACACAGCTGCAGTGTGTGTGGTAAACCTGTGCTCACACTGCTGTGGTCTATGGTGAACTTGTGCCCGGACAGCTGCAATCGATGTGGTAATCTTGTGCCCACACAGCTGCAGTCTATGTGGTAAGGTTGTGCCCACACAGCTGCAGTCGATGTGGTAAAGTTGTTCCCTTACAGCTGCAGTTTGTGTGGTACAGTTGTGCTCATACAGCTGCAGTTTATGCGGTAAAGTTGTGCTCCCACAGCTGCAGTCTATGTGGTAAACTTGTGCCCACACAGCTGCAATCGCTGTGGTAAAGTTGTGCCCACACAGCTACATATATGTGGTAAAGTTGTACCCACACAGCTGCAGTCTATGTGGTAAAGATGTTCTCACACAGCTGCAGTCTATGTGGTAAACCTGTGCCCACACAACTGCAGTCAATGTGGTAAACCTGTGCCCCCACATCTGCAGTCGATGTGCTAAAGCTGTGCCCACACAGCTGCGGTCTATATGGTAAAATTGTGCCCACACAGCTGCAGTCTACATGTTAAACCTGTGCACACACAGCTACCGTCTATGTGGTAAACCTGTGCCCACACAGCTGCAGGCTATGTGGTAAACTTGTGCCCAAACAACTGCAGTCTATGTGGTAAAGCTGTGGACATACAGCAGCTGTTTATGTGGTAAAGTTGTGCCCTCACAGCTGCAGTATTTGTGGTAAAGTTGTGCCCATACAGCTGCAGTCTATTTGATAAAGTTGTGCCCACACAGCAGCAGTCTATGTGGTAAAGTTGTGCCCAAACTGCTGCAGTCTATGTGGTAAATTTGTGACCACACAGCTGCAGTCTATGTGTTCAATTTGTGCCCATACAGCTTCCAGTCTATGTGCTAAAGTTGTGCCCACACAGCTGCAGTCTTGTTGGTAAAGTTGTGCCCACACAGCTGCAGTCTAAATGGTAAAGTTGTGCCCACACAGCTGCAGTCTAAATGGTAAAGTTGTGCCCACACAGCTGCAGGCTATGTGGTAAACTTGTGCCCAAACAACTGCAGTCTATGTGGTAAAGCTGTGGACATACAGCAGCTGTTTATGTGGTAAAGTTGTGCCCTCACAGCTGCAGTATTTGTGGTAAAGTTGTGCCCATACAGCTGCAGTCTATTTGATAAAGTTGTGCCCACACAGCAGCAGTCTATGTGGTAAAGTTGTGCCCAAACTGCTGCAGTCTATGTGGTAAATTTGTGACCACACAGCTGCAGTCTATGTGTTCAATTTGTGCCCATACAGCTTCCAGTCTATGTGCTAAAGTTGTGCCCACACAGCTGCAGTCTTGTTGGTAAAGTTGTGCCCACACAGCTGCAGTCTAAATGGTAAAGTTGTGCCCACACAGCTGCAGTCTAAATGGTAAAGTTGTGCCCACACAGCTGCAGTCTAAATGGTAAAGTTGTGCCCACACAGCTGCAGTCTATGTGGTAAATTTGTGCCCACACAGCTGCAATGTGTGTGGTAAAGTTGTGCTCACACAGCTGCGGTCTATGGTGAACTTGTGCCCGGACAGCTGCAATCGATGTGGTAAACCTGTGCCCATGCATCTGCAGTCTATGTGGTAAAGTTCTGCCCACACAGCTGCTGTGTATGTGGTAAAGGTGTGCCCATACAGCAGCAGGCTATGTGGTAATGTTGTTCCCTTACAGCTGCAGTTTATGTGGTAAAGTTGTGCCCATACAGCTGCAGTTTATGCGATAAAGTTGTGCTCCCACAGCTGCAGTCTACGTGGTAAACTTGTGCTCACACAGCTGCAATTGATGTGGAACAGTTGTGCCCACACAGCTACAGTCCATGTAGTAAAGTTGTGCCCACACAGCTGCAGTCTATGTGGTAAAGATACGCCCATACAGCTGCAGTCTATGTGATAAAGTTGTGCCGCACAGCTCCAGTCTATATGGTAAAGTTCTGCCCACACAGCTGCGGTCTACGTGTTAAACCTGTGCCCACACAGCTGCCGTCTATGTGGTAAATATGTGCCCACACAGCTGCAGTCTATGTGGTAAACTTGTGCCCACACTGCTGCAGTCTACGTGGTAAATTTGTGCCCACACTGCTGCAGTCTAAGTGGTAAAGATGTGCCCACACAGCTGCCATCTATGTGGTAAATTTGTGCCCACACAGCTGCAGTCTATGTGGTAAACTTGTGCCCACACAGCTTCAGTCTATGTGCTAAAGTTGTGCCCACACAGCTGCAGGCTTTGTGGTAAAGTTGTGCCCATACAGCTGCAGTCTATGTGGTAAAGTTGTGCCTACACAGCAGCAGTCTATGTGGTAAAGTTGTGCCCACACTGCTGCAGTCTACGTGGTATAGTTATGCCCACACTGTTGCAATCTAAGTGGTAAAGATGTGCCCAAACTGCTGCTGTCTACGTGTTAAATTTGTGCCCACACAGCTGCAGTCTATGTGTTAGATTTGTGCCCACACAGCTTCCAGTCTATGTGGTAAAGTTGTGTCCACACAGATGCAGTCTATGTGGTAAAGTTGTGCCCACACAGCTGCAGTGTGTGTGGTAAACCTGTGCTCACACTGCTGTGGTCTATGGTGAACTTGTGCCCGGACAGCTGCAATCGATGTGGTAATCTTGTGCCCACACAGCTGCAGTCTATGTGGTAAGGTTGTGCCCACACAGCTGCAGTCGATGTGGTAAAGTTGTTCCCTTACAGCTGCAGTTTGTGTGGTACAGTTGTGCTCATACAGCTGCAGTTTATGCGGTAAAGTTGTGCTCCCACAGCTGCAGTCTATGTGGTAAACTTGTGCCCACACAGCTGCAATCACTGTGGTAAAGTTGTGCCCACACAGCTACATATATGTGGTAAAGTTGTACCCACACAGCTGCAGTCTATGTGGTAAAGATGTTCTCACACAGCTGCAGTCTATGTGGTAAACCTGTGCCCACACAACTGCAGTCAATGTGGTAAACCTGTGCCCCCACATCTGCAGTCGATGTGCTAAAGCTGTGCCCACACAGCTGCCGTCTATATGGTAAAATTGTGCCCACACTGCTGCAGTCTACATGTTAAACCTGTGCACACACAGCTACCGTCTATGTGGTAAAATTGTGCCCACACAGCTGTAATCGCTGTGGTAAACTTGTGCCCATGCATCTGCATTCTATGTGGTAAGGTTGTGCCTACACAGCAGCAGTATATGTAGTAAAGTTGTGCCCACACAGCTGCAGGCTATGTGGTAAACTTGTGCCCAAACAACTGCAGTCTATGTGGTAAAGCTGTGGACATACAGCAGCTGTTTACGTGGTAAAGTTGTGCCCTCACAGCTGCAGTCTTTGTGGTAAAGTTGTGCCCATACAGCTGCAGTCTATGTGGTAAAGTTGTGCCCACACAGCAGCAGTCTATGTGGTAAAGTTGTGCCCAAACTGCTGCAGTCTATGTGGTAAATTTGTGACCACACAGCTGCAGTCTATGTGTTCGATTTGTGCCCACACAGCTTCCAGTCTATGTGCTAAAGTTGTGCCCACACAGCTGCAGTCTTGTTGGTAAAGTTGTGCCCACACAGCTGCAGTCTAAATGGTAAAGTTGTGCCCACACAGCTGCAGTCTAAATGGTAAAGTTGTGCCCACACAGCTGCAGTCTAAATGGTAAAGTTGTGCCCACACAGCTGCAGTCTATGTGGTAAATTTGTGCCCACACAGCTGCAATGTGTGTGGTAAAGTTGTGCTCACACAGCTGCGGTCTATGGTGAACTTGTGCCCGGACAGCTGCAATCGATGTGGTAAACTTGTGCCCATGCATCTGCAGTCTATGTGGTAAAGTTCTGCCCACACAGCTGCTGTGTATGTGGTAAAGGTGTGCCCATACAGCAGCAGGCTATGTGGTAATGTTGTTCCCTTACAGCTGCAGTTTATGTGGTAAAGTTGTGCCCATACAGCTGCAGTTTATGCGATAAAGTTGTGCTCCCACAGCTGCAGTCTACGTGGTAAACTTGTGCTCACACAGCTGCAATTGATGTGGAACAGTTGTGCCCACACAGCTACAGTCCATGTAGTAAAGTTGTGCCCACACAGCTGCAGTCTATGTGGTAAAGATACGCCCATACAGCTGCAGTCTATGTGATAAAGTTGTGCCGCACAGCTCCAGTCTATATGGTAAAGTTCTGCCCACACAGCTGCGGTCTACGTGTTAAACCTGTGCCCACACAGCTGCCGTCTATGTGGTAAATATGTGCCCACACAGCTGCAGTCTATGTGGTAAACTTGTGCCCACACTGCTGCAGTCTACGTGGTAAATTTGTGCCCACACTGCTGCAGTCTAAGTGGTAAAGATGTGCCCACACAGCTGCCATCTATGTGGTAAATTTGTGCCCACACAGCTGCAGTCTATGTGGTAAACTTGTGCCCACACAGCTTCAGTCTATGTGCTAAAGTTGTGCCCACACAGCTGCAGGCTTTGTGGTAAAGTTGTGCCCATACAGCTGCAGTCTATGTGGTAAAGTTGTGCCTACACAGCAGCAGTCTATGTGGTAAAGTTGTGCCCACACTGCTGCAGTCTACGTGGTATAGTTATGCCCACACTGTTGCAATCTAAGTGGTAAAGATGTGCCCAAACTGCTGCTGTCTATGTGTTAAATTTGTGCCCACACAGCTGCAGTCTATGTGTTAGATTTGTGCCCACACAGCTTCCAGTCTATGTGGTAAAGTTGTGTCCACACAGATGCAGTCTATGTGGTAAAGTTGTGCCCACACAGCTGCAGTGTGTGTGGTAAACCTGTGCTCACACTGCTGTGGTCTATGGTGAACTTGTGCCCGGACAGCTGCAATCGATGTGGTAATCTTGTGCCCACACAGCTGCAGTCTATGTGGTAAGGTTGTGCCCACACAGCTGCAGTCGATGTGGTAAAGTTGTTCCCTTACAGCTGCAGTTTGTGTGGTACAGTTGTGCTCATACAGCTGCAGTTTATGCGGTAAAGTTGTGCTCCCACAGCTGCAGTCTATGTGGTAAACTTGTGCCCACACAGCTGCAATCGCTGTGGTAAAGTTGTGCCCACACAGCTACATATATGTGGTAAAGTTGTACCCACACAGCTGCAGTCTATGTGGTAAAGATGTTCTCACACAGCTGCAGTCTATGTGGTAAACCTGTGCCCACACAACTGCAGTCAATGTGGTAAACCTGTGCCCCCACATCTGCAGTCGATGTGCTAAAGCTGTGCCCACACAGCTGCCGTCTATATGGTAAAATTGTGCCCACACTGCTGCAGTCTACATGTTAAACCTGTGCACACACAGCTACCGTCTATGTGGTAAAATTGTGCCCACACAGCTGTAATCGCTGTGGTAAACTTGTGCCCATGCATCTGCATTCTATGTGGTAAGGTTGTGCCTACACAGCAGCAGTATATGTAGTAAAGTTGTGCCCACACAGCTGCAGGCTATGTGGTAAACTTGTGCCCAAACAACTGCAGTCTATGTGGTAAAGCTGTGGACATACAGCAGCTGTTTACGTGGTAAAGTTGTGCCCTCACAGCTGCAGTCTTTGTGGTAAAGTTGTGCCCATACAGCTGCAGTCTATGTGGTAAAGTTGTGCCCACACAGCAGCAGTCTATGTGGTAAAGTTGTGCCCAAACTGCTGCAGTCTATGTGGTAAATTTGTGACCACACAGCTGCAGTCTATGTGTTCGATTTGTGCCCACACAGCTTCCAGTCTATGTGCTAAAGTTGTGCCCACACAGCTGCAGTCTTGTTGGTAAAGTTGTGCCCACACAGCTGCAGTCTAAATGGTAAAGTTGTGCCCACACAGCTGCAGTCTAAATGGTAAAGTTGTGCCCACACAGCTGCAGTCTAAATGGTAAAGTTGTGCCCACACAGCTGCAGTCTATGTGGTAAATTTGTGCCCACACAGCTGCAATGTGTGTGGTAAAGTTGTGCTCACACAGCTGCGGTCTATGGTGAACTTGTGCCCGGACAGCTGCAATCGATGTGGTAAACTTGTGCCCATGCATCTGCAGTCTATGTGGTAAAGTTCTGCCCACACAGCTGCTGTGTATGTGGTAAAGGTGTGCCCATACAGCAGCAGGCTATGTGGTAATGTTGTTCCCTTACAGCTGCAGTTTATGTGGTAAAGTTGTGCCCATACAGCTGCAGTTTATGCGATAAAGTTGTGCTCCCACAGCTGCAGTCTACGTGGTAAACTTGTGCTCACACAGCTGCAATTGATGTGGAACAGTTGTGCCCACACAGCTACAGTCCATGTAGTAAAGTTGTGCCCACACAGCTGCAGTCTATGTGGTAAAAATACGCCCATACAGCTGCAGTCTATGTGATAAAGTTGTGCCCACACAGCTCCAGTCTATATGGTAAAGTTCTGCCCACACAGCTGCGGTCTACGTGTTAAACCTGTGCCCACACAGCTGCCGTCTATGTGGTAAATATGTGCCCACACAGCTGCAGTCTATGTGGTAAACTTGTGCCCACACTGCTGCAGTCTACGTGGTAAATTTGTGCCCACACTGCTGCAGTCTAAGTGGTAAAGATGTGCCCACACAGCTGCCATCTATGTGGTAAATTTGTGCCCACACAGCTGCAGTCTATGTGGTAAACTTGTGCCCACACAGCTTCAGTCCAAGTGCTAAAGTTGTGCCCACACAGCTGCAGGCTTTGTGGTAAAGTTGTGCCCATACAGCTGCAGTCTATGTGGTAAAGTTGTGCCCACACAGCAGCAGTCTATGTGGTAAAGTTGTGCCCACACTGCTGCAGTCTACGTGGTATAGTTATGCCCACACTGTTGCAATCTAAGTGGTAAAGATGTGCCCAAACTGCTGCTGTCTATGTGTTAAATTTGTGCCCACACAGCTGCAGTCTATGTGTTAGATTTGTGCCCACACAGCTTCCAGTCTATGTGCTAAAGTTATGCCCACACAGCTGCAGTCTTGTTGGTAAAATTGTGCCCACACAGCTGCAGTCTAAGTGGTAAAGTTGTGCCCACACAGCTGCAGTCTATGTGGTAAACTCGTGCCCACACTGCTGCAGTCTACATGGTAAATTTGTGCCCACACTGCTGCAGTCTAAGTGGTAAAGATGTGCCCACACAGCTGCCATCTATGTGGTAAATTTGTGCCCACACAGCTGCAGTCTATGTGGTAAACTTGTGGCCACACAGCTTCAGTCTATGTGCTAAGGTTGTGTCTACACAGATGCAGTCTATGTGGTAAACTTGTGCCCACACAGCTTCAGTCTATGTGCTAAAGTTGTGCCCACACAGCTGCAGGTTTTGTGGTAAAGTTGTGCCCACACAGCTGCAGTCTATGTGGTAAAGTTGTGTCCACACAGATGCAGTCTATGTGGTAAAGTTGTGCCCACACAGCTGCAGTGTGTGTGGTAAACCTGTGCTCACACTGCTGTGGTCTATGGTGAACTTGTGCCCGGACAGCTGCAATCGATGTGGTAATCTTGTGCCCACACAGCTGCAGTCTATGTGGTAAGGTTGTGCCCACACAGCTGCAGTCGATGTGGTAAAGTTGTTCCCTTACAGCTGCAGTTTGTGTGGTACAGTTGTGCTCATACAGCTGCAGTTTATGCGGTAAAGTTGTGCTCCCACAGCTGCAGTCTATGTGGTAAACTTGTGCCCACACAGCTGCAATCGCTGTGGTAAAGTTGTGCCCACACAGCTACATATATGTGGTAAAGTTGTGCCCACACAGCTGCAGTCTATGTGGTAAAGATGTTCTCACACAGCTGCAGTCTATGTGGTAAACCTGTGCCCACACAACTGCAGTCAATGTGGTAAACCTGTGCCCCCACATCTGCAGTCGATGTGCTAAAGCTGTGCCCACACAGCTGCGGTCTATATGGTAAAATTGTGCCCACACAGCTGCAGTCTACATGTTAAACCTGTGCACACACAGCTACCGTCTATGTGGTAAAATTGTGCCCACACAGCTGTAATCGCTGTGGTAAACTTGTGCCCATGCATCTGCATTCTATGTGGTAAGGTTGTGCCTACACAGCAGCAGTATATGTGGTAAGGTTGTGCCCACACAGCTGCAGTCGATGTGGTAAAGTTGTTCCCTTACAGCTGCAGTTTGTGTGGTACAGTTGTGCTCATACAGCTGCAGTTTATGCGGTAAAGTTGTGCTCCCACAGCTGCAGTCTATGTGGTAAACTTGTGCCCACACAGCTGCAATCGCTGTGGTAAAGTTGTGCCCACACAGCTACATATATGTGGTAAAGTTGTGCCCACACAGCTGCAGTCTATGTGGTAAAGATGTTCTCACACAGCTGCAGTCTATGTGGTAAACCTGTGCCCACACAACTGCAGTCAATGTGGTAAACCTGTGCCCCCACATCTGCAGTCGATGTGCTAAAGCTGTGCCCACACAGCTGCGGTCTATATGGTAAAATTGTGCCCACACAGCTGCAGTCTACATGTTAAACCTGTGCACACACAGCTACCGTCTATGTGGTAAAATTGTGCCCACACAGCTGTAATCGCTGTGGTAAACTTGTGCCCATGCATCTGCATTCTATGTGGTAAGGTTGTGCCTACACAGCAGCAGTATATGTAGTAAAGTTGTGCCCACACAGCTGCAGGCTATGTGGTAAACTTGTGCCCAAACAACTGCAGTCTATGTGGTAAAGCTGTGGACATACAGCAGCTGTTTACGTGGTAAAGTTGTGCCCTCACAGCTGCAGTCTTTGTGGTAAAGTTGTGCCCATACAGCTGCAGTCTATGTGGTAAAGTTGTGCCCACACAGCAGCAGTCTATGTGGTAAAGTTATGCCCAAACTGCTGCAGTCTATGTGGTAAATTTGTGACCACACAGCTGCAGTCTATGTGTTCGATTTGTGCCCACACAGCTTCCAGTCTATGTGCTAAAGTTGTGCCCACACAGCTGCAGTCTTGTTGGTAAAGTTGTGCCCACACAGCTGCAGTCTAAATGGTAAAGTTGTGCCCACACAGCTGCAGTCTAAATGGTAAAGTTGTGCCCACACAGCTGCAGTCTAAATGGTAAAGTTGTGCCCACACAGCTGCAGTCTATGTGGTAAATTTGTGCCCACACAGCTGCAATGTGTGTGGTAAAGTTGTGCTCACACAGCTGCGGTCTATGGTGAACTTGTGCCCGGACAGCTGCAATCGATGTGGTAAACTTGTGCCCATGCATCTGCAGTCTATGTGGTAAAGTTCTGCCCACACAGCTGCTGTGTATGTGGTAAAGGTGTGCCCATACAGCAGCAGGCTACGTGGGAATGTTGTTCCCTTACAGCTGCAGTTTCTGTGGTAAAGTTGTGCCCATACAGCTGCAGTTTATGCGATAAGGTTGTGCTCCCACAGCTGCAGTCTACGTGGTAAACTTGTGCTCACACAGCTGCAATCGATGTGGAACAGTTGTGCCCACACAGCTACAGTCCATGTAGTAAAGTTGTGCCCACACAGCTGCAGTCTATGTGGTAAAGATACGCCCATACAGCTGCAGTCTATGTGATAAAGTTGTGCCCACACAGCTCCAGTCTATATGGTAAAGTTCTGCCCAGACAGCTGCGGTCTACGTGTTAAACCTGTGCCCAAACAGCTGCCGTCTATGTGGTAAATATGTGCCCACACAGCTGCAGTCTATGTGGTAAACTTGTGCCCACACTGCTGCAGTCTACGTGGTAAATTTGTGCCCACACTGCTGCAGTCTAAGTGGTAAATTTGTGCCCACACAGCTGCAGTCTATGTGGTAAACTTGTGCCCACACAGCTTCAGTCTATGTGCTAAAGTTGTGCCCACACAGCTGCAGGCTTTGTGGTAAAGTTGTGTCCACACAGCTGCAGTCTATGTGGTAAAGTTGTGCCCACACAGCTGCAGTGTGTGTGGTCAACTTGTGCTCACACTGCTGTGGTCTATGGTGAACTTGTGCCCGGACAGCTGCAATCGATGTGGTAATCTTGTGCCCACATGGTAATCTTGTGCCCACACAGCTTCAATCTATGTAGTAAGGTTGTGCCCACACAGCTGCAGTCGATGTGGTAAAGTTGTTCCCTTACAGCTGCAGTTTGTGTGGTACAGTTGTGCTCCCACAGCTGCAGTCTATGTGGTAAACTTGTGCCCACACAGCTGCAATCGCTGTGGTAAAGTTGTACCCACACAGCTGCAGTCTATGTGCTAAAGATGTTCTCACACAGCTGCAGTCTATGTGGTAAACCTGTGCCCACACAACTGCAGTCAATGTGGTAAACCTGTGCCCCCACATCTGCAGTCGATGTGCTAAAGCTGTGCCCACACAGCTGCTGTCTATATGGTAAAATTCTGCCCACACAGCTGCAGTCTACATGTTAAACCTGTGCACACACAGCTACCGTCTATGTGGTAAAATTGTGCCCACACAGCTGTAATCGCTGTGGTAAACTTGTGCCCATGCATCTGCATTCTATGTGATAAAGTTGTGCCTACACAGCAGCAGTATATGCAGTAAAGTTGTGCCCACACAGCTGCAGGCTATGCGGTAAACTTGTGCCCAAACAACTGCAGTCTATGTGGTAAAGCTGTGGACATACAGCAGCTGTTTATGTGGTAAAGTTGTGCCCTCACAGCTGCAGTCTTTGTGGTAAAGTTGTGCCCATACAGCTGCAGTCTATGTGGTAAAGTTGTGCCCACACAGCAGCAGTCTTTGTGGTAAAGTTGTGCCAACACTGCTGCAGTCTACGTGGTAAAGTTATGCCCACACTGCTGCAATCTAAGTGGTAAAGATGTGCCCATACTGCTGCAGTCTATGTGTTAAATTTGTACCCACACAGCTGCAGTCTATGTGTTCGATTTATGCCCACACAGCTTCCAGTCTATGTGCTAAAGTTGTGCCCACACAGCTGCAGTCTTGTTGGTAAAGTTGCGCCCACACAGCTGCAGTCTATGTGGTAAATTTGTGCCCACACAGCTGCAGTGTGTGCGGTAAAGTTGTGCTCACACAGCTGCGGTCTATGGTGAACTTGTGCCCGGACAGCTGCAATCGATGTGGTAAACTTGTGCCCATGCATCTGCAGTCTATGTGGTAAAGTTCTGCCCACACAGCTGCTATGTATGTGGTAAAGGTGTGCCCATACAGCAGCAGGCTACGTGGTAATGTTGTTCCCTTACAGCTGCAGTTTATGTGGTAAAGTTGTGCCCATACAGCTGCAGTTTATGCGATAAAGTTGTGCTCCCACAGCTGCAGTCTACGTGGTAAACTTGTGCTCACACAGCTGCAATCGATGTGGAACAGTTGTGCCCACACAGCTACAGTCCATGTAGTAATGTTGTGCTCACATAGCTGCAGTCTATGTGGTAAAGTTGTGCTCACACTGCTGCAGTCTATGTGGTAAAGATACGCCCATACAGCTGCAGTCTATGTGATAAAGTTGTGCCCACACAGCTCCAGTCTATATGGTAAAGTTCTGCCCACACAGCTGTGGGCGATGTGGTAAAGTTGTGCCCACACAGCTGCAGTCGATGTGCTAAAGCTGTGCCCACACAGCTGCGGTGTATATGGTAAAATTGTGCCCACACAGCTGCGGTCTACGTGTTAAACCTGTGCCCAAACAGCTGCCGTCTATGTGGTAAATATGTGCCCACACAGCTGCAGTCTATGTGGTAAACTTGTGCCCACACTGCTGCAGTCTACGTGGTAAATTTGTGCCCACACTGCTGCAGTCTAAGTGGTAAAGATGTGCCCACACAGCTGCCATCTATGTGGTAAATTTGTGCCCACACAGCTGCAGTCTATGTGGTAAACCTGTGCCCACACAGCTTCAGTCTATGTGCTAAAGTTGTGCCCACACAGCTGCAGGCTTTGTGGTAAAGTTGTGCCCACACAGCTGCAGTCTATGTGGTAAAGTTGTGTCTACACAGATGCAGTCTATGTGGTAAAGTTGTGCCCACACAGCTGCAGTGTGTGTGGTAAACTTGTGCTCACACTGCTGTGGTCTATGGTGAACTTGTGCCCGGACAGCTGCAATCGATGTGGTAATCTTGTGCCCACATGGTAATCTTGTGCCCACACAGCTGCAATCTATGTGGTAAGGTTGTTCCCTTACAGCTGCAGTTTGTGTGGTACAGTTGTGCTCCCACAGCTGCAGTCTATGTGGTAAACTTGTGCCCACACAGCTGCAGTCTATGTGCTAAAGATGTTCTCACACAGCTGCAGTCTATGTGGTAAACCTGTGCCCACACAACTGCAGTCAATGTGGTAAACCTGTGCCCCCACATCTGCAGTCGATGTGCTAAAGCTGTGCCCACACAGCTGCGGTCTATATGGTAAAATTGTGCCCACACAGCTGCCCTCTACATGTTAAACCTGTGCACACACAGCTACCGTCTATGTGGTAAAATTATGCCCACACAGCTGCAGTCGATGTGGTAAACTTGTGCCCATGCATCTGCATTCTATGTGGTAAAGTTGTGCCTACACAGCAGCAGTATATGTAGTAAAGTTGTGCCCACACAGCTGCAGTCTATGTGGTAAACTTGTGCCCAAACAACTGCAGTCTATGTGGTAAAGCTGTGGACATACAGCAGCTGTTTACATGGTAAAGTTGTGCCCTCACAGCTGCAGTCTTTGTGGTAAAGTTGTGCCCACACAGCAGCAGTCTATGTGGTAAAGTTGTGCCCACACTGCTGCAGTCTACGTGGTAAAGTTATGCCCACACTGCTGCAGTCTATGTGTTCGATTTGTGCCCACACAGCTTCCAGTCTATGTGCTAAAGTTGTGCCCACACAGCTGCAGTCTTGTTGGTAAAGTTGTGCCCACACAGCTGCAGTCTAAGTGGTAAAGTTATGCCCACACAGCTGCAGTCTATGTGGTAAATCTGTGCCCACACAGCTGCAGTGTGTGCGGTAAAGTTGGGCTCACACAGCTGCGGTCTATGGTGAACTTGTGCCCGGACAGCTGCAATCGATGTGGTAAACTTGTGCCCATGCATCTGCAGTCTATGTGGTAAAGTTCTGCCCACACAGCTGCTATGTATGTGGTAAAGGTGTGCCCATACAGCAGCAGGCTACGTGGTAATGTTGTTCCCTTACAGCTGCAGTTTATGTGGTAAAGTTGTGCCCATACAGCTGCAGTTTATGCGATAAAGTTGTGCTCCCACAGCTGCAGTCTACGTGGTAAACTTGTGCTCACACAGCTGCAATCGATGTGGAACAGTTGTGCCCACACAGCTACAGTCTATGTGGTAAAGTTGTGCTCACACAGCTGCAGTCTATGTGGTAAAGATACGCCCATACAGCTGCAGTCTATGTGATAAAGTTGTGCCCACACAGCTCCAGCCTATATGGTAAAGTTCTGCCCACACAGCTGTGGGCGATGTGGTAAAGTTGTGCCCACACAGCTGCAGTCTATGTGGTAAACTTGTGCTCACACAGCTTCAGTCTATGTGCTAAAGTTGTGCCCACACAGCTGCAGGCTTTGTGGTAAAGTTGTGCCCACACAGCTGCAGTCTATGTGGTAAAGTTGTGTCTACACAGATGCAGTCTATGTGGTAAAGTTGTGCCCACACAGCTGCAGTGTGTGTGGTAAACTTGTGCTCACACTGCTGTGGTCTATGGTGAACTTGTGCCCGGACAGCTACAATCGATGTGGTAATCTTGTGCCCACATGGTAATCTTGTGCCCACACAGCTTCAATCTATGTGGTAAGGTTGTGCCCACACAGCTGCAGTCTTTGTGGTAAAGTTGTGCCCACACAGCAGCAGTCTATGTGATAAAGTTGTGCCCACACTGCTGCTGTCTACGTGGTAAAGTTATGCCCACACTGCTGCAGTCTATGTGTTCGATTTGTGCCCACACAGCTTCCAGTCTATGTGCTAAAGTTGTGCCCACACAGCTGCAGTCTTGTTGGTAAAGTTGTGCCCACACAGCTGCAGTCTAAGTGGTAAAGTTGTGCTCACACAGCTGCAGTCTATGTGGTAAATTTGTGCCCACACAGCTGCAGTGTGTGCGGTAAAGGTGGGCTCACACAGCTGCGGTCTATGGTGAACTTGTGCCCGGACAGCTGCAATCGATGTGGTAAACTTGTGCCCATGCATCTGCAGTCTATGTGGTAAAGTTCTGCCCACACAGCTGCTATGTATGTGGTAAAGGTGTGCCCATACAGCAGCAGGCTACGTGGTAATGTTGTTCCCTTACAGCTGCAGTTTATGTGGTAAAGTTGTGCCCATACAGCTGCAGTTTATGCGATAAAGTTGTGCTCCCACAGCTGCAGTCTACGTGGTAAACTTGTGCTCACACAGCTGCAATCGATGTGGAACAGTTGTGCCCACACAGCTACAGTCTATGTGGTAAAGTTGTGCTCACACAGCTGCAGTCTATGTGGTAAAGATACGCCCATACAGCTGCAGTCTATGTGATAAAGTTGTGCCGCACAGCTCCAGCCTATATGGTAAAGTTCTGCCCACACAGCTGTGGGCGATGTGGTAAAGTTGTGCCCACACAGCTGCAGTCTATGTGGTAAACTTGTGCCCACACAGCTTCAGTCCATGTGCTAAAGTTGTGCCCACACAGCTGCAGGCTTTGTGGTAAAGTTGTGCCCACACAGCTGCAGTCTATGTGGTAAAGTTGTGTCTACACAGATGCAGTCTATGTGGTAAAGTTGTGCCCACACAGCTGCAGTGTGTGTGGTAAACTTGTGCTCACACTGCTGTGGTCTATGGTGAACTTGTGCCCGGACAGCTACAATCGATGTGGTAATCTTGTGCCCACATGGTAATCTTGTGCCCACACAGCTTCAATCTATGTGGTAAGGTTGTGCCCACACAGCTGCAGTCGATGTGGTAAAGTTGTTCCCTTACAGCTGCAGTTTGTGTGGTACAGTTGTGCTCCCACAGCTGCAGTCTATGTGGTAAACTTGTGCCCACACAGCTGCAGTCTATGTGGTAAACCTGTGCCCACACAACTGCAGTCTATGTGGCAAAGCTGTGCCCCCACTTCTGCAGTCGATGTGCTAAAGCTGTGCCCACACAGCTGCGGTCTATATGGTAAAATTGTGCCCACACAGCTGCCCTCTACATGTTAAACCTGTGCACACACAGCTACCGTCTATGTGGTAAAATTATGCCCACACAGCTGCAGTCGATGTGGTAAACTTGTGCCCATGCATCTGCATTCTATGTGGTAAAGTTGTGCCTACACAGCAGCAGTATATGTAGTAAAGTTGTGCCCACACAGCTGCAGGCTATGTGGTAAACTTGTGCCCAAACAACTGCAGTCTATGTGGTAAAGCTGTGGACATACAGCAGCTGTTTACATGGTAAAGTTGTGCCCTCACAGCTGCAGTCTTTGTGGTAAAGATGTGCCCACACTGCTGCAGTCTACGTGGTAAAGTTATGCCCACACTGCTGCAATCTAAGTGGTAAAGATGTGCCCAAACTGCTGCAGTCTATGTGTTCGATTTGTGCCCACACAGCTTCCAGTCTATGTGCTAAAGTTGTGCCCACACAGCTGCAGTCTTGTTGGTAAAGTTGTGCCCACACAGCTGCAGTCTAAGTGGTAAATTTGTGCCCACACAGCTGCAGTGTGTGTGGTAAAGTTGTGCTCACACAGCTGCAGTCTATGTGGTAAATTTGTGCCCACACAGCTGCAATGTGTGTGGTAAAGTTGTGCTCACACAGCTGCGGTCTATGGTGAACTTGTGCCCGGACAGCTGCAATCGATGTGGTAAACTTGTGCCCATGCATCTGCAGTCTATGTGGTAAAGTTCTGCCCACACAGCTGCTGTGTATGTGGTAAAGGTGTGCCCATACAGCAGCAGGCTATGTGGTAATGTTGTTCCCTTACAGCTGCAGTTTATGTGGTAAAGTTGTGCCCATACAGCTGCAGTTTATGCGATAAAGTTGTGCTCCCACAGCTGCAGTCTACGTGGTAAACTTGTGCTCACTCAGCTGCAATCGATGTGGAACAGTTGTGCCCACACAGCTACAGTCTATGTGGTAAAGTTGTTCTCACACAGCTGCAGTTTATGTGGTAAACTTGTGTCCCCACATCTGCACTCTATGTGGTAAAGTTGTGCTCACATAGCTGCAGTCTATGTGGTAAAGATACGCCCATACAGCTGCAGTCTATGTGATAAAGTTGTGTCCATACAACTGCAGTCTATGTGGTAAACCTGTATGCACACAGCTGCAGTCTATGTGGTAAAGTTGTGCCTACACAGCCTCATGTTGTATGCAGCTGTATGGTCACAATTTTACCACATACACTGCAGCTGTGTGAGCACAACTTTACCATATACACTGCAGCTGTGTTGGCACAACATTACCACATAGACTGCAGCTGTGCTGTAATGTTTTGTCCACACCGCTTCAGTCTATTTGGCAAAGTTGTGCCATCACAGCTGCAGTCTATATGTTAAGTTGTGCCCACACAGCTGCAGTCTCTTTGCTAAAGTTGTGCCCACACAGCTTCGGTCTATATGCGAAAGATGTGCCCACACAGCTGAAGTCTGTGTGGTAACGTTGTGCCCACACAGCTTCAGTGTAAGTTCTAAAGTTCTGCCCACACAGCTGCGGTCTATATGGTAAAGCTGTGCCCACACAGCTGCAGTCTATGTGCTAAAGTTGTGCCCACACAGCTGCGATCTATATGGTAAAGTTGTGCCCACACAGCTGCGGTCTATGTGGTAAAGATGTGCCCACACAGCTGCGGTCTACGTGGTAAAGGTATGCCCACACTGCTGCAATCTAAGTGGTAAAGATGTGCTCAAACTGCTGCAGTCTATGTGTTAAATTTGTGCCCACACAGCTGCAGTCTATGTGTTAGATTTGTGCCCACACAGCTTCCAGTCTATGTGCTAAAGTTGTGCCCACACAGCTGCTGTCTTGTTGGTAAAGTTGTGCCCACACAGCTGCAGTCTAAGTGGTAAAGTTGTGCCCACAATGCTGCAGTCGATGTGGTAAACCTGTACGCACACAGCTGCAGTCTATGTGGTAAAGTTGTGCCTACACAGCAGCAGTCTATGTAGTAATGCTGTGCCCACACAGCTGCCATCTATGTGGTAAACCTGTGCCCAGGTAGCTGCAGTCAATGTGGTAAACCTGTGCCCACACAGCTGCAGTCTATGTGGTAAAGTTGTGCTCATACAGCTGCAATTTTGAGGGAAGTTTTTGCACACACAGCTGCAGTCTATGTGGTAAAGTTGTGCCAACACAGCTGCAGTCTATATGCTAAAGTTCTGCTCACCCAGCTGCATTCTATGTGGTAAACCTGTGCACGCACAGCTGCAATCAATGTGCTTAAGTTGTGCCCACACAGCTGCGGTCTTTGGTGAACTTGTGTCCGGACAGCTGCAATCGATGTGGTAAACTTGTGCCCACACATCTGACGTCTATGTGGTAAAGTTGTGCCCACACAGCTGCAGTCAATGTGGTAAACTTGTGCCCACACAGCTGCAGTCTATGTGGTAAAGTTGTTCCCTTACAGCTGCAGTTTATGTGGTAAAGTTGTGCCCATACAGCTGCAGTTTATGCGGTAAAGATACGCCCATACAGCTGCAGTCTATGTGATAAAGTTGTGTCCATACAGCTGCAGTTTATGTGGTAAAGCTGTGACCACACATCTGCAGTCTATCTGGTAAACCTGTATGCACATAGCTGCAGTCTATGTGGTAAATTTGTGCCCACACAGCTGCAATGTGTGTGGTAAAGTTGTGCTCACACAGCTGCGGTCTATGGTGAACTTGTGCCCGGACAGCTGCAATCGATGTGGTAAACTTGTGCCCATGCATCTGCAGTCTATGTGGTAAAGTTCTGCCCACACAGCTGCTATGTATGTGGTAAAGGTGTGCCCATACAGCAGCAGGCTACGTGGTAATGTTGTTCCCTTACAGCTGCAGTTTATGTGGTAAAGTTGTGCCCATACAGCTGCAGTTTATGCGATAAAGTTGTGCTCCCACAGCTGCAGTCTACGTGGTAAACTTGTGCTCACACAGCTGCAATCGATGTGGAACAGTTGTGCCCACACAGCTACAGTCTATGTGGTAAAGTTGTGCTCACACAGCTGCAGTCTATGTGGTAAAGATACGCCCATACAGCTGCAGTCTATGTGATAAAGTTGTGCCCACACAGCTCCAGCCTATATGGTAAAGTTCTGCCCACACAGCTGTGGGCGATGTGGTAAAGTTGTGCCCACACAGCTGCAGTCTATGTGGTAAACTTGTGCCCACACAGCTTCAGTCCATGTGCTAAAGTTGTGCCCACACAGCTGCAGGCTTTGTGGTAAAGTTGTGCCCACACAGCTGCAGTCTATGTGGTAAAGTTGTGTCTACACAGATGCAGTCTATGTGGTAAAGTTGTGCCCACACAGCTGCAGTGTGTGTGGTAAACTTGTGCTCACACTGCTGTGGTCTATGGTGAACTTGTGCCCGGACAGCTACAATCGATGTGGTAATCTTGTGCCCACATGGTAATCTTGTGCCCACACAGCTTCAATCTATGTAGTAAGGTTGTGCCCACACAGCTGCAGTCGATGTGGTAAAGTTGTTCCCTTACAGCTGCAGTTTGTGTGGTACAGTTGTGCTCCCACAGCTGCAGTCTATGTGGTAAACTTGTGCCCACACAGCTGCAATCGCTGTGGTAAAGTTGTACCCACACAGCTGCAGTCTATGTGCTAAAGATGTTCTCACACAGCTGCAGTCTATGTGGTAAACCTGTGCCCACACAACTGCAGTCTATGTGGTAAAGCTGTGCCCCCACATCTGCAGTCGATGTGCTAAAGCTGTGCCCACACAGCTGCGGTCTATATGGTAAAATTGTGCCCACACAGCTGCCCTCTACATGTTAAACCTGTGCACACACAGCTACCGTCTATGTGGTAAAATTATGCCCACACAGCTGCAGTCGATGTGGTAAACTTGTGCCCATGCATCTGCATTCTATGTGGTAAAGTTGTGCCTACACAGCAGCAGTATATGTAGTAAAGTTGTGCCCACACAGCTGCAGGCTATGTGGTAAACTTGTGCCCAAACAACTGCAGTCTATGTGGTAAAGCTGTGGACATACAGCAGCTGTTTACATGGTAAAGTGTGCCCTCACAGCTGCAGTCTTTGTGGTAAAGATGTGCCCACACTGCTGCAGTCTACGTGGTAAAGTTATGCCCACACTGCTGCAATCTAAGTGGTAAAGATGTGCCCAAACTGCTGCAGTCTATGTGTTCGATTTGTGCCCACACAGCTTCCAGTTTATGTGCTAAAGTTGTGCCCACACAGCTGCAGTCTTGTTGGTAAAGTTGTGCCCACACAGCTGCAGTCTAAGTGGTAAATTTGTGCCCACACAGCTGCAGTCTTGTTGGTAAAGTTGTGCCCACACAGCTGCAGTCTAAGTGGTAAATTTGTGCCCACACAGCTGCAGTGTGTGTGGTAAAGTTGTGCTCACACAGCTGCAGTCTATGTGGTAAATTTGTGCCCACACAGCTGCAGTGTGTGTGGTAAAGTTGTGCTCACACAGCTGCGGTCTATGGTGAACTTGTGCCCGGACAGCTGCAATCGATGTGGTAAACTTGTGCCCATGCATCTGCAGTCTATGTGGTAAAGTTCTGCCCATACAGCTGCTGTGTATGTGGTAAAGGTGTGCCCATACAGCAGCAGGCTATGTGGTAATGTTGTTCCCTTACAGCTGCAGTTTATGTGGTAAATTTGTGCCCATACAGCTGCAGTTTATGCGATAAAGTTGTGCTCCCACAGCTGCAGTCTACGTGGTAAACTTGTGCTCACTCAGCTGCAATCGATGTGGAACAGTTGTGCTCACACAGCTACAGTCCATGTAGTAAAGTTGTGCCCACACAGCTGCAGTCTATGTGGTAAAGTTGTTCTCACACAGCTGCAGTTTATGTGGTAAACTTGTGTCCCCACATCTGCACTCTATGTGGTAAAGTTGTGCTCACATAGCTGCAGTCTATGTGGTAAAGATACGCCCATACAGCTGCAGTCTATGTGATAAAGTTGTGTCCATACAGCTGCAGTTTATGTGGTAAAGTTGTTCCCACATAGCTGCAGTCTATGTGGTAAAGTTGTGCCTACACAGCCTCATGTTGTATGCAGCTGTATGGTCACAATTTTACCACATACACTGCAGCTGTGTGAGCACAACTTTACCATATACACTGCAGCTGTGTTGGCACAACATTACCACATAGACTGCAGCTGTGCTGTAATGTTTTGTCCACGCCGCTTCAGTCTATTTGGCAAAGTTGTGCCATCACAGCTGCAGTCTATATGTTAAGTTGTGCCCACACAGCTTCGGTCTATATGCGAAAGATGTGCCCACACAGCTGAAGTCTGTGTGGTAACGTTGTGCCCACACAGCTTCAGTGTAAGTTCTAAAGTTCTGCCCACACAGCTGCGGTCTATATGGTAAAGCTGTGCCCACACAGCTGCAGTCTATGTGCTAAAGTTGTGCCCACACAGCTGCGATCTATATGGTAAAGTTGTGCCCACACAGCTGCGGTCTATGTGGTAAAGATGTGCCCACACAGCTGCGGTCTACGTGGTAAAGGTATGCCCACACTGCTGCAATCTAAGTGATAAAGATGTGCTCAAACTGCTGCAGTCTATGTGTTAAATCTGTGCCCACACAGCTTCCAGTCTATGTGCTAAAGTTGTGCCCACACAGCTGCCGTCTTGTTGGTAAAGTTGTGCCCACACAGCTGCAGTCTAAGTGGTAAAGTTGTGCCCACAATGCTGCAGTCGATGTGGTAAACCTGTACGCACACAGCTGCAGTCTATGTGGTAAAGTTGTGCCTACACAGCAGCAGTCTATGTAGTAATGCTGTGCCCACACAGCTGCCATCTATGTGGTAAACCTGTGCCCAGGTAGCTGCAGTCAATGTGGTAAACCTGTGCCCACACAGCTGCAGTCTATGTGGTAAAGTTGTGCTCATACAGCTGCAATTTTGAGGGAAGTTTTTGCACACACAGCTGCAGTCTATGTGGTAAAGTTGTGCCAACACAGCTGCAGTCTATATGCTAAAGTTCTGCTCACCCAGCTGCATTCTATGTGGTAAACCTGTGCACGCACAGCTGCAATCAATGTGCTTAAGTTGTGCCCACACAGCTGCGGTCTTTGGTGAACTTGTGTCCGGACAGCTGCAATCGATGTGGTAAACTTGTGCCCACACATCTGACGTCTATGTGGTAAAGTTGTGCCCACACAGCTGCAGTCAATGTGGTAAACTTGTGCCCACACAGCTGCAGTCTATGTGGTAAAGTTGTTCCCTTACAGCTGCAGTTTATGTGGTAAAGTTGTGCCCATACAGCTGCAGTTTATGCGGTAAAGATACGCTCATACAGCTGCAGTCTATGTGATAAAGTTGTGTCCATACAGCTGCAGTTTATGTGGTAAAGCTGTGACCACACATCTGCAGTCTATCTGGTAAACCTGTATGCACATAGCTGCAGTCTATGTGGTAAATTTGTGCCCACACAGCTGCAGTCTATGTGGTAAACCTGTATGCACACAGCTGCAGTCTATGTGGTAAAGTTGTGCCCACACAGCCTCACACAGTTGTGTGCTAAACTGCAGCTGTATGGTCACAATTTTACCACATAGACTGCAGCTGTGCAGTAATGTTTTGCCCACACCGCTTCAGTCTATTTGGCAAAGTTGTGCCAACACAGCTGCAGTTTCTGTGGTAAAGTTGTGGACATACAGCTGCAGTCTATGTGGTAAAGTTGTGCCCATACAGCTGCAGTCTATGTGGTAAAGTTGTGCCCACACAGCTGCAGTCTATGTGGGAAAGTTGTGTCAACACAGCTGCAGTCTATGTGGTAAATTTGTGCCTGCACAGCTGCAATCGATGTGCTTAAGTTGTGCCCACACAGCTGCAGTCTATGTGGTAAAGTTGTGTCCATACAGCTGCAGTCTATGTGGTAAAGTTGTGCCCATACAGCTGCAGTCTACGTGGTAAAGATACGCCCATACAGCTGCAGTCTATGTGATAAAGTTGTGTCCATACAGCTGCAGTCTATGTGATAAAGTTGTGTCCATACAGCTGCAGTCTATGTGATAAAGTTGTGTCCATACAGCTGCAGTCTATGTGGTAAAGTTGTGCACACACAGCCTCATGTTGTGTGGTAAACTGCAGCTGTATGGTCACAATTTTACCATATACACTGCAGCAGTGTGGGCACAACTTTACCACATAGACTGCAACTGTGTGGGCACAACATTACCACGTCGACTGCAGCTGTGCAGTAATGTTTTGCCCACACCGCTTCAGTCTATTTGCCAAAGTTATGCCAACACAGCTGCAGTCTATAAGTTAAGTTGTGCCCACACAGCTGCAGTCTCTTTGCTAAAGTTGTGCCCACACTGCTTAGGTCTATATGGTAAACTTGTGCCCACACAGCTGAAGTCTATGTGGTAATGTTGTGCCCACACAGCTCCAGTGTAAATGCTAAAGTTCTGTCCACACAGTTGCAGTCTATGTGCTAAAGCTGTGCCCACACAGCTGAAGTCTAAGTGGTAAAGTTATGCCCAAACTGCTGCAATCTAAGTGGCAAAGATGTGCCCACACTGCTGCAGTCTATGTAGTAAATATGTGCCCACCCAGCTGCAGTCTATGTGGCAAAGTTGTGCCCTCACAGTTGCAGTGTGTGTGGTAAAGATGTGCCACAACAACTGCAGTCTAAGTGGTATATTTGTACCCACACAGCTGCAGTCTATGTGGTAAAGTTGTGCCCACACAGCTGCAGTCTATGTGGTAAAGTTGTGCCCACACAACTGCAGTCTATGTGCTAAAGTTGTGTTCACCCAGCTGCAGTCTATGTGGTAAACATGTGCCCGCACAGCTGCGATCGATGTGCTTATGTTGTGCCCACACCGCAGCGGTCTTTGGAGAACTTGTGCCCGGACAGCTGCAATCGATGTGGTAAACCTGTGCCCACACATCTGCAGTCGATATGGTAAACTTGTGCCCATGCAACTGCAGTCTATGTGATAAAGTTGTGTCCATACAGCTGCAGTCTATGTGGTAGAGTTGTGCTCACACAGCTGCAGTCTATGTGGTAAACCTGGATGCACACAGCTGAAGTCTATGTGGTAAACCTGTATGCAAACAGCTGCAGTCTATGTGGTGAAGTTGTGCCCACACAGCCTCATGTTGTGTGGTAAACTGCAGCTGTATGGTCACAATTTTACCACATAGGCTGCCGCAGTGTGGGCACAACTTTACCAGATAGATTGGAGCTGTGCAGTAATGTTTTATCCACATCGCTTCAGTCAATTTGGCAAAGTTGTGCCAACACAGCTGCAGACTATATGTTAAGTTGTGCCCACACAGCTGCAGTCTCTTTGCTAAAGTTGTGCCCACACAGCTTCGGACTTTATGGTAAAGTTGTGCCCACACAGCTGAAGTCTATGTGGTAACGTTGTGCCCACAGAGCTTCAGTTTAAGTTCTAAAGTTCTGCCCACACAGCCACGGTTTATATGGAAAAGTTCTGCCCACACAGCTGTGGTCTATGTGGTAATGTTGTGCCCAGACAGCTTCAGTGTAAGTTCTAAAGTTCTGCCCACACAGCCACGGTCTATATGGAAAGGTTCTGCCCACACAGCTGTGGTCTATGTGGTAATGTTGTGCCCAGACAGCTGCAGTCTATATGGTAAAGTTGTGCCCACACAGCTGCGGTCGATGTGGTAAAGTTGAGCCCACACAGCTGCGGTCTATTTGGTAAAGATGTGCCCACACTGCTGCAGTCTACGTGGTAAAGATGTGCCCACACTGCTGCAGTCTATGTGGTAAATTTGTGCCCACCCAGCTGCAGTCTATGTGGCAAAGTTGTGCCCTCACAGTTGCAGTGTGTGTGGTAAAGATGTGCCACAACAACTGCAGTCTAAGTGGTATATTTGTACCCACACAGCTGCAGTCTATGTGCTAAAGTTGTGTTCACCCAGCTGCAGTCTATGTGGTAAACATGTGCCCGCACAGCTGCGATCGATGTGCTTATGTTGTGCCCACACCGCAGCGGTCTTTGGAGAACTTGTGCCCGGACAGCTGCAATCGATGTGGTAAACCTGTGCCCACACATCTGCAGTCGATATGGTAAACTTGTGCCCATGCAACTGCAGTCTATGTGATAAAGTTGTGTCCATACAGCTGCAGTCTATGTGGTAGAGTTGTGCTCACACAGCTGCAGTCTCTGTGGTAAACCTGGATGCACACAGCTGCAGTCTATGTGGTAAACCTGTATGCAAACAGCTGCAGTCTATGTGGTGAAGTTGTGCCCACACAGCCTCATGTTGTGTGGTAAACTGCAGCTGTATGGTCACAATTTTACCACATAGGCTGCCGCAGTGTGAGCACAACTTTACCAGATAGATTGGAGCTGTGCAGTAATGTTTTATCCACATCGCTTCAGTCAATTTGGCAAAGTTGTGCCAACACAGCTGCAGTCTATATGTTAAGTTGTGCCCACACAGCTGCAGTCTCTTTGCTAAAGTTGTGCCCACACAGCTTCGGACTTTATGGTAAAGTTGTGCCCACACAGCTGAAGTCTATGTGGTAACGTTGTGCCCACAGAGCTTCAGTTTAAGTTCTAAAGTTCTGCCCACACAGCCACGGTCTATATGGAAAAGTTCTGCCCACACAGCTGTGGTCTATGTGGTAATGTTGTGCCCAGACAGCTGCAGTCTATATGGTAAAGTTGTGCCCACACAGCTGCGGTCGATGTGGTAAAGTTGTGCCCACAGAGCTGCGGTCTATTTGGTAAAGATGTGCCCACACTGCTGCAGTCTATGTGGTAAAGATGTGCCCACACTGCTGCAGTCTATGTGGTAAATTTGTGCCCACACAGCTGCAGTCTATGTGGTAAACCTGTATGCACACAGCTGCAGTCTACGTGGTAAAGTTGTGCCCACACAGCCTCATGTTGTGTGGTAAACTGCAGCTGTATTGTCACAATTTTACCACATAGACTGCAGCTGTGTGGGCACAACTTTACCACATAGTTTGCCGCTGTGCAGTAATGTTTTGTCCACACCGCTTCAGTCTATTTGGCAAAGTTGTGCCCACACAGCTGCAGTCCCTTTGCTAAAGTTGTGCCCTCACAGCTTCGGGCTATGTGGTAAAGTTGTGCCCACACAGCTGAAGTCTGTGTGGTAAAGATGTGCCCAAACTGCTGCAGTCTATGTGGTGAAGTTGTGCCCACACAGCTGCAGACTATGTGGTAAAGTTGTGCCCACACAGCTACAGTCTAAGTGGTAAAGCTGTGCCCACACAGCTGCAGTCTATGTGGTAAATTTGTGCCCACACAGCTGCAGTGTGTGTGGTAAAGTTGTGCCCACACAGCTGCGGTCTATGGTGAACTTGAGCCCGGACAGCTGCAATCAATGTGGTAAACCGGTGCCCACACAGCTGCAGTCTATATGGTAAAGTTGTGCCCACACAGCTGCAGTCGATGTGGTAAACCTGTGCCCATGCATCTGCAGTCTATGTGGTAAAGTTGTTCTCACACAGCTGCAGTCTATGTGGTAAAGTTGTGGCCATACAGCTGCAGTTTATGCAGTAATGTTGTGCTCCCACAGCTGCAGTCTACGTGGTATACTTGTGCCCACACAGCTACAGTCTATGTAGTAAAGTTGTGCCCACACAGCTGCAGTTTATGTGGTAAACTTGTGCCACCACAACTGCAGTCGATGTGGTAAACTTGTGTCCCAACATCTGCGCTCTATGTGGTAGAGTTGTGCTCACACAGCTGCAGTCTATGTGGTAAACCTGTATGCACACAGCTGCAGTCTATGTGGTAAACCTGTATGCACACAGCTGCAGTCTATGTGGTAAAGTTGTGGCCATACAGCTGCAGTCTATGTGGTAAACCTGTATGCAAACAGCTGCAGTCTATGTGGTAAAGTTGTGCCCACACAGCCTCATGTTGTGTGGTAAACTGCAGCTGTACAGTCACAATTTTACCACATAGGCTGCCGCAGTGTGGGCACAACTTTACCAGATAGATTGGAGCTGTGCAGTAATGTTTTATCCACATCGCTTCAGTCAATTTGGCAAAGTTGTGCCAACACAGCTGCAGACTATATGTTAAGTTGGCCCCACACAGCTGCAGTCTCTTTGCTAAAGTTGTGCCCACACAGCTTCGGTCTTTATGGTAAAGTTGTGCCCACACAGCTGAAGTCTATGTGGTAACGTTGTGCCCACAGAGCTTCAGTGTAAGTTCTAAAGTTCTGCCCACACAGCCACGGTCTATATGGAAAAGTTCTGCCCACACAGCTGTGGTCTATGTGGTAATGTTGTGCCCAGACAGCTGCAGTCTATATGGTAAAGCTGTGCCCACACAGCTGCGGTCGATGTGGTAAAGTTGTGCCCACACAGCTGCGGTCTATGTGGTAAAGATGTGCCCACACTGCTGCAGTCTACGTGGTAAAGATGTGCCCACACTGCTGCAGTCTATGTGGTAAATTTGTGCCCACACAGCTGCAGTGTGTGCGGTAAAGTTGTGCTCACACAGCTGCGGTCTATGGTGAACTTGAGCCCGGACAGCTACAATCAATGTGGTAAACCGGTGCCCACACAGCTGCAGTCTATATGGTAAAGTTGTGCTCACACAGCTGCAGTCGATGTGGTAAACCTGTGCCCATGCATCTGCAGTCCATGTGGTAAAGGTGTTCCCTTACTGCTGCAGTTTATGTGGTAAAGTTGTGGCCATACAGCTGCAGTTTATGCGGTAATGTTGTGCTCCCACAGCTGCAGTCTACGTGGTATACTTGTGCCCACACAGCTACAGTCTATGTAGTAAAGTTGTGCCCACACAGCTGCAGTCTGTGTGGTAAAGTTGTTCTCACACAGCTGCAGTTTATGTGGTAAACTTGTGCCACCACAACTGCAGTCGATGTGGTAAACTTGTGTCCCAACATCTGCGCTCTATGTGGTAGAGTTGTGCTCACACAGCTGCAGTCTATGTGGTAAACCTGGATGCACACAGCTGAAGTCTATGTGGTAAACCTGTATGCAAACAGCTGCAGTCTATGTGGTGAAGTTGTGCCCACACAGCCTCATGTTGTGTGGTAAACTGCAGCTGTATGGTCACAATTTTACCACATAGGCTGCCGCAGTGTGGGCACAACTTTACCAGATAGATTGGAGCTGTGCAGTAATGTTTTATCCACATCGCTTCAGTCAATTTGGCAAAGTTGTGCCAACACAGCTGCAGACTATATGTTAAGTTGGCCCCACACAGCTGCAGTCTCTTTGCTAAAGTTGTGCCCACACAGCTTCAGTCTTTATGGTAAAGTTGTGCCCACACAGCTGAAGTCTATGTTGTAACGTTGTGCCCACACAGCTTCAGTGTAAGTTCTAAAGTTCTGCCCACACAGCCACGGTTTATATGGAAAAGTTCTGCCCACACAGCTGCGGTCGATGTGGTAAAGATGTGCCCACACTGCTGCAGTCTACGTGGTAAAGATGTGCCCACACTGCTGCAGTCTATGTGGTAAATTTGTGCCCACACAGCTGCAGTCGATGTGGTAAACCTGTACGCACACAGCTGCAGTCTATGTGGTAAACCTGTACACACGCAGCTGCAGTCTATGTGGTAATGTTGTGCCTAAACAGCCTCATGTTGTGTGCTGAACTGCAGCTGTATGGTCACAATTTTACCACATTGACTGCAGCTGTGTGGGCACAACTTTACCACATAGACTGCAGCTGTGTGGGCACAACTTTACCACATAGACTGCAGCTGTGTGGCCACAACTTTACCACATAGACTGCAACTGTGTGGCCACAACTTTACCACATAGACTGCAGCTGTGTGAGGACACCTTGATCATGTACACTGCAGCTGTGTTGGCACAACATTAACACATAGACTGCAGCTGTGCAGTGCTGTTTGCCCACACTGCTTCAGTCTATTTGCAAAGTTGTGCCAACACAGCTGCAGTCTATATGTTAACTTGTGCCCACCAAGCTGCAGCCTCTTTGCTAAAGTTGTGCCCACACAGCTTCGGTCTATATGGTAAAGTTGTGCCCACACAGCTGAAGTCTATGTGTAAGTTCTAAAGTTCTGCCCACACAACTGCGGTCTACATGGTAAACTTGTGCCCACACAGCTGCAGTCTATGTGCTAAAGTTGTGCCCACACAGCTGAGGTCAATATGGTAAAGTTGCGCCCACACAGCTGAAGTCTATGTGGTAATGTTGTGCCCACACAGCTTCAGTGTAAGTTCTAAAGTTCTGCCCACACAGCTGCGGTCTATATCGTAAAATTGTGCCCACACAGCTGCAGTCTATGTGTTAGATTTGTGCCCACACAGCTTCCAGTCTATGTGCTAAAGTTGTGCCCACACAGCTGCAGTCTTGTTGGTAAAGCTGTGCCCACACAGCTGAGGTCTATATGATAATGTTGTGCCCACACAGCTTCAGTGTAAGTTCTAAAGTTGTGCCCACACAGCTGCAGTCTATATCGTAAAGTTGTGCCCACACAGTTGCGGTCTATGTGGTAAAGTTATGCCCACACTGCTGCAATCTAAGTGGTAAAGATGTGCCCAAACTGCTGCGGACTATGTGGTAAATTTGTGACCACACAGCTGCAGTCTATGTGGTAAACCTGTGCCCATACAGCTGCACTCTATGTGGCAATGTAGTTCTCACACAGCTGCCACCTATGTGGTAAATTTGTGCCAACACAGCTGCAGTCTATGTGGTAAACCTGTATGCACACAGCTGCAGTCTATGTGGTAAAGTTGTGCCCAACCAGCCTCATGTTGTGTGGTAAACTGCAGCTGTATGGTCACAATTTTACCACATAGACTGCAGCAGTGTGGGCACAACTTTACCACATAGACTGCAGCTGTGCTGTAATGTTTTGTCCACACCGCTTCAGTCTATTTGGCAAAGTTGTGCCATCACAGCTGCAGTCTATATGTTAAGTTGTGCCCACACAGCTGCAGTCTCTTTGCTAAAGTTGTGCGAAACAGCTTCGGTCTATATGCTAAAGATGTGCCCACACAGCTGAAGTCTGTGTGGTAACGTTGTGCCCACACAGCTTCAGTTTAAGTTCTAAAGTTCTGCCCACACAGCTGCGGTCCATATGGTAATGTTCTGCCCACACAGCTGTGGTCTATAAGGTAAAGCTGTGCCCACACAGCTGCAGTCTATGTGCTAAAGCTGTGCCCACACAGCTGCGGTCTATATGGTAAAGTTGTGCCCACACAGCTGCGGTCTATATGGTAAAGTTGTGCCCACACAGCTGCGATCTATGTGGTAAAGATGTGCACACACTGCTGCAGTCTACGTGGTAATGTTATGCCCACACTGCTGCAATCTAAGTGGTAAAGATGTGCCCAAACTGCTGCAGTCTATGTGTTAAATTTGTGCCCACACAGCTGCAGTCTATGTGTTAGATTTGTGCCCACACAGCTTCCAGTCTATGTGCTAAAGTTGTGCCCAACCATCTGCAGTTTTGTTGGTAAAGCTGTGCCCACACAGCTGCAGTCTAAGTGGTAAAGTTGTGCCCACACAGCTGCAGTCTATGTGGTAAATTTGTACCCACACAGCTGCAGTGTGTGTGGTAAAGTTGTGCCCACACAGCTGCGGTCTATGGTGAACTTGTGCCCGGACAGCTGCAATCGATATGGTAAACCTGTGCCCAAACAGCTGCAGACTATGTGCTAAAGTTGTGCCCACACAGCTTCCTGTCTATGTGGTAAAGCTGTGCCCACACAGCTGCAGTCGATGTGGTAAATCTGTGCCCATGCATCTGCAGTCTATGTGGTAAAGTTGTTCTCACACAGCTGCAGTCTATGTGGTAAAGGTGTTCCCTTACAGCTGCAGTTTATGTGGTAAAGTTGTGGCCATACAGCTGCAGTTTATGCGGTAATGTTGTGCTCCCACAGCTGCAGTCTACGTGGTATACTTGTGCCCACATAGCAACAGTCTATGTAGTAAAGTTGTGCCCACACAGCTGCAGTCTGTGTGGTAAAGTTGTTCTCACACAGCTGCAGTTTATGTGGTAAACTTGTGCCCACACAACTGTAGTCGATGTGATAAACTTGTGTCCCAACATCTGCGCTCTATGTGGTAGAGTTGTGCTCACACATCTGCAGTCTATGTGGTAAACCTGTATGCACACAGCTGCAGTCTATGTGGTAAACCTGTACGCACACAGCTGCAGTCTATGTGGTAAACCTGTATGCACACAGCTGCAGTCTATGTGGTAATGTTGTGCCTAAACAGCCTCATGTTGTGTGCTGAACTGCAGCTGTATGGTCACAATTTTACCACATAGACTGCAGCTGTGTGGGGACAACTTTACCACATAGACTGCAGCTGTGTGGCACAGCTTTACCACATAGACTGCAGCTGTGTGGCCACAACTTTACCACATAAACTGCAGCTGTGTGGCCACAACTTTACCACATAGACTGCAGCTGTGTGAGGACAACTTGATCATGTACACTGCAGCTATGTTGGCACAACATTAACACATAGACTGCAGCTGTGCAGTACTGTTTGCCCACACTGCTTCAGTCTATTTGCAAAGTTGTGCCAACACAGCTGCAGTCTATATGTAAACTTGTGCCCACCAAGCTGCAGCCTCTTTGCTAAAGTTGTGCCCACACAGCTTCGGTCTATATGGTAAAGTTGTGCCCACACAGCTGAAGTCTATGTGTAAGTTCTAAAGTTCTGCCCACACAGCTGCGGTCCATATGGTAATGTTCTGCCCACACAGCTGTGGTCTATATGGTAAAGCTGTGCCCACACAGCTGCAGTCTATGTGCTAAAGCTGTGCCCACACAGCTGCGGTCTATATGGTAAAGTTGTGCCCACACAGCTGCGGTCTATATGGTAAAGTGGTGCCCACACAGCTGCGATCTATGTGGTAAAGATGTGCACACACTGCTGCAGTCTACGTGGTAAAGATGTGCCCAAACTGCTGCAGTCTATGTGTTAAATTTGTGCCCACACAGCTGCAGTCTATGTGTTAGATTTGTGCCCACACAGCTTCCAGTCTATGTGCTAAAGTTGTGCCCAACCATCTGCAGTTTTGTTGGTAAAGCTGTGCCCACACAGCTGCAGTCTAAGTGGTAAAGTTGTGCCCACACAGCTGCAGTCTATGTGGTAAATTTGTGCCCACACAGCTGCAGTGTGTGTGGTAAAGTTGTGCCCACACAGCTGCGGTCTATGGTGAACTTGTGCCCGGACAGCTGCAATCGATATGGTAAACCTGTGCCCACACAGCTGCAGACTATGTGCTAAAGTTGTGCCCACACAGCTTCCTGTCTATGTGCTAAAGTTGTGCCCACACAGCTGCAGTCTTTGTGGTAAAGTTGTGCCCACACAGCTGCAGTCTAAGTGGTAAAGTTGTGCCCACACAGCTGCAGTCTATGTGGTAAATTTGTGCCCACACAGCTGCAGTGTGTGTGGTAAAGTTGTGCCCACACAGCTGCGGTCTATGGTGAACTTGTGCCCGGAAAGCTGCAATCGATCTGGTAAACCGGTGCCCACACAGCTGCAGTCTATGTGCTAAAGTTGTGCCCACACAGCTGCAGTCGATGTGGTAAACCTGTGCCCATGCATCTGCAGTCTAGGTGGTAAAGTTGTTCTCACACAGCTGCAGTCTATGTGGTAAAGTTGTTCCCTTACAGCTGCAGTTTATGTGGTAACGTTGTGGCCACACAGCTGAAGTCTATGTGGTAAAGTTGTGCCCACACAGCTGCGGTCTATATGGTAAAGTTGTGCCCACACAGTTGTGGTCTACGTGGTAAAGATGTGCCCGCACTGCTGCAGTCTACGTGGTAAAGTTATGCCCACACTGCTGCAATCTAAGTGGTAAAGATGCGCTCAAACTGCTGCAGACTATGTGGTAAATTTGTGACCACACAGCTGCAGTCTATGTGGTAAACCTGTGCCCAAACAGCTGCACTCTATGTGGTAATGTTGTTCTCACACAGCTGCCACTTATGTGGTAAATTTGTGCCAACACAGCTGCAGTCTATGTGGTAAACCTGTATGCACACAGCTGCAGTCTATGTGGTAAAGTTGTGCCCAAACAGCCTCATGTTGTGTGGTAAACTGCAGCTGTATGGTCACAATTTTACCACATAGCCTGCAGCAGTGTGGGCACAACTTTACCACATAGACTGCAGCTGTGCTGTAATGTTTTGTCCACACCGCTTCAGTCTATTTGGCAAAGTTGTGCCATCACAGCTGCAGTCTATATGTTAAGTTGTGCCCACACAGCTGCAGTCTCTTTGCTAAAGTTGTGCGAAACAGCTTCGGTCTATATGCTAAAGATGTGCCCACACAGCTGAAGTCTGTGTGGTAACGTTGTGCCCACACAGCTTCAGTGTAAGTTCTAAAGTTCTGCCCACACAGCTGCGGTCCAAATGGTAATGTTCTGCCCACACAGCTGTGGTCTATATGGTAAAGCTGTGCCCACACAGCTGCAGTCTATGTGCTAAAGCTGTGCGCACACAGCTGCGGTCTATATGGTAAAGTTGTGCCCACACAGCTGTGGTCTATATGGTAAAGTTGTGCCAACACTGCTGCAGTCTACGTGGTAAAGTTATGCCCACACAGCCTCATGTTGTGTGGTAAACTGCAGCTGTACAGTCACAATTTTACCACATAGGCTGCCGCAGTGTGGGCACAACTTTACCAGATAGATTGGAGCTGTGCAGTAATGTTTTATCCACATCGCTTCAGTCAATTTGGCAAAGTTGTGCCAACACAGCTGCAGACTATATGTTAAGTTGGCCCCACACAGCTGCAGTCTCTTTGCTAAAGTTGTGCCCACACAGCTTCGGTCTTTATGGTAAAGTTGTGCCCACACAGCTGAAGTCTATGTGGTAACGTTGTGCCCACAGAGCTTCAGTGTAAGTTCTAAAGTTCTGCCCACACAGCCACGGTCTATATGGAAAAGTTCTGCCCACACAGCTGTGGTCTATGTGGTAATGTTGTGCCCAGACAGCTGCAGTCTATATGGTAAAGCTGTGCCCACACAGCTGCGGTCGATGTGGTAAAGTTGTGCCCACACAGCTGCGGTCTATGTGGTAAAGATGTGCCCACACTGCTGCAGTCTACGTGGTAAAGATGTGCCCACACTGCTGCAGTCTATGTGGTAAATTTGTGCCCACACAGCTGCAGTGTGTGCGGTAAAGTTGTGCTCACACAGCTGCTGTCTATGGTGAACTTGAGCCCGGACAGCTACAATCAATGTGGTAAACCGGTGCCCACACAGCTGCAGTCTATATGGTAAAGTTGTGCTCACACAGCTGCAGTCGATGTGGTAAACCTGTGCCCATGCATCTGCAGTCTATGTGGTAAAGGTGTTCCCTTACTGCTGCAGTTTATGTGGTAAAGTTGTGGCCATACAGCTGCAGTTTATGCGGTAATGTTGTGCTCCCACAGCTGCAGTCTACGTGGTATACTTGTGCCCACACAGCTACAGTCTATGTAGTAAAGTTGTGCCCACACAGCTGCAGTCTGTGTGGTAAAGTTGTTCTCACACAGCTGCAGTTTATGTGGTAAACTTGTGCCACCACAACTGCAGTCGATGTGGTAAACTTGTGTCCCAACATCTGCGCTCTATGTGGTAGAGTTGTGCTCACACAGCTGCAGTCTATGTGGTAAACCTGGATGCACACAGCTGAAGTCTATGTTGTAAACCTGTATGCAAACAGCTGCAGTCTATGTGGTGAAGTTGTGCCCACACAGCCTCATGTTGTGTGGTAAACTGCAGCTGTATGGTCACAATTTTACCACATAGGCTGCCGCAGTGTGGGCACAACTTTACCAGATAGATTGGAGCTGTGCAGTAATGTTTTATCCACATCGCTTCAGTCAATTTGGCAAAGTTGTGCCAACACAGCTGCAGACTATATGTTAAGTTGGCCCCACACAGCTGCAGTCTCTTTGCTAAAGTTGTGCCCACACAGCTTCAGTCTTTATGGTAAAGTTGTGCCCACACAGCTGAAGTCTATGTTGTAACGTTGTGCCCACACAGCTTCAGTGTAAGTTCTAAAGTTCTGCCCACACAGCCACGGTTTATATGGAAAAGTTCTGCCCACACAGCTGCGGTCGATGTGGTAAATTTGTGCCCACACTGCTGCAGTCTACGTGGTAAAGATGTGCCCACACTGCTGCAGTCTATGTGGTAAATTTGTGCCCACACAGCTGCAGTCGATGTGGTAAACCTGTACGCACACAGCTGCAGTCTATGTGGTAAACCTGTACGCACGCAGCTGCAGTCTATGTGGTAATGTTGTGCCTAAACAGCCTCATGTTGTGTGCTGAACTGCAGCTGTATGGTCACAATTTTACCACATTGACTGCAGCTGTGTGGGGACAACTTTACCACATAGACTGCAGCTGTGTGGGCACAACTTTACCACATAGACTGCAGCTGTGTGGCCACAACTTTACCACATAGACTGCAACTGTGTGGCCACAACTTTACCACATAGACTGCAGCTGTGTGAGGACAACTTGATCATGTACACTGCAGCTGTGTTGGCACAACATTAACACATAGACTGCAGCTGTGCAGTGCTGTTTGCCCACACTGCTTCAGTCTATTTGCAAAGTTGTGCCAACACAGCTGCAGTCTATATGTTAACTTGTGCCCACCAAGCTGCAGCCTCTTTGCTAAAGTTGTGCCCACACAGCTTCGGTCTATATGGTAAAGTTGTGCCCACACAGCTGAAGTCTATGTGTAAGTTCTAAAGTTCTGCCCAAACAACTGCGGTCTATATGGTAAAGTTGTGCCCACACAGCTGCAGTCTATGTGCTAAAGCTGTGCCCACACAGCTGCAGTTTATGTGGTAATGTTGTGCCCACACAGCTTCAGTGTAAGTTCTAAAGTTCTGCCCACACAGCTGCGGTCTATATCGTAAAATTGTGCCCACACAGCTGCAGTCTATGTGTTAGATTTGTGCCCACACAGCTTCCAGTCTATGTGCTAAAGTTGTGCCCACACAGCTGCAGTCTTGTTGGTAAAGCTGTGCCCACACAGCTGAGGTCTATATGATAATGTTGTGCCCACACAGCTTCAGTGTAAGTTCTAAAGTTGTGCCCACACAGCTGCAGTCTATATCGTAAAGTTGTGCCCACACAGTTGCGGTCTATGTGGTAAAGTTGTGCCCACACAGCTGCGGTCTATATGGTAAAGTTGTGCCCACACAGCTGTGGTCTATGTGGTAAAGATGTGCCCGCACTGCTGCAGTCTACAGTCTACGTGGTAAAGTTATGCCCACACTGCTGCAATCTAAGTGGTAAAGATGTGCCCAAACTGCTGCGGACTATGTGGTAAATTTGTGACCACACAGCTGCAGTCTATGTGGTAAACCTGTGCCCATACAGCTGCACTCTATGTGGCAATGTAGTTCTCACACAGCTGCCACCTATGTGGTAAATTTGTGCCGACACAGCTGCAGTCTATGTGGTAAACCTGTATGCACACAGCTGCAGTCTATGTGGTAAAGTTGTGCCCAACCAGCCTCATGTTGTGTGGTAAACTGCAGCTGTATGGTCACAATTTTACCACATAGACTGCAGCAGTGTGGGCACAACTTTACCACATAGACTGCAGCTGTGCTGTAATGTTTTGTCCACACCGCTTCAGTCTATTTGGCAAAGTTGTGCCATCACAGCTGCAGTCTATATGTTAAGTTGTGCCCACACAGCTGCAGTCTCTTTGCTAAAGTTGTGCGAAACAGCTTCGGTCTATATGCTAAAGATGTGCCCACACAGCTGAAGTCTGTGTGGTAACGTTGTGCCCACACAGCTTCAGTTTAAGTTCTAAAGTTCTGCCCACACAGCTGCGGTCCATATGGTAATGTTCTGCCCACACAGCTGTGGTCTATAAGGTAAAGCTGTGCCCACACAGCTGCAGTCTATGTGCTAAAGCTGTGCCCACACAGCTGCGGTCTATATGGTAAAGTTGTGCCCACACAGCTGCGGGCTATATGGTAAAGTTGTGCCCACACAGCTGCGATCTATGTGGTAAAGATGTGCACACACTGCTGCAGTCTACGTGGTAATGTTATGCCCACACTGCTGCAATCTAAGTGGTAAAGATGTGCCCAAACTGCTGCAGTCTATGTGCTAAAGTTGTGCCCAACCATCTGCAGTTTTGTTGGTAAAGCTGTGCCCACACAGCTGCAGTCTAAGTGGTAAAGTTGTGCCCACACAGCTGCAGTCTATGTGGTAAATTTGTACCCACACAGCTGCAGTGTGTGTGGTAAAGTTGTGCCCACACAGCTGCGGTCTATGGTGAACTTGTGCCCGGACAGCTGCAATCGATATGGTAAACCTGTGCCCAAACAGCTGCAGACTATGTGCTAAAGTTGTGCCCACACAGCTTCCTGTCTATGTGCTAAAGTTGTGCCCACACATCTGCTGTCTATGTGGTAAAGTTGTTCTCACACAGCTGCAGTCTATGTGGTAAAGTTGTTCCCTTACAGCTGCAGTTTATGTGGTAAAGTTGTGGCCATACAGCTGCAGTTTATGCGGTAATGTTGTGCTCCCACAGCTGCAGTCTACGTGGTATACTTGTGCCCACATAGCAACAGTCTATGTAGTAAAGTTGTGCCCACACAGCTGCAGTCTGTGTGGTAAAGTTGTGCCCACACAGCTGCGGTCTATGTGGTAAAGTTGTGCCCACACAGCTGCGGTCTATATGGTAAAGTTGTGCCCACACAGTTGTGGTCTATGTGGTAAAGATGTGCCCGCACTGCTGCAGTCTACGTGGTAAAGTTATGCCCACACTGCTGCAATCTAAGTGGTAAAGATGTGCTCAAACTGCTGCAGACTATGTGGTAAATTTGTGACCACACAGCTGCAGTCTATGTGGTAAACCTGTGCCCATACAGCTGCACTCTATGTGGTAATGTTGTACTCACACAGCTGCCACTTATGTGGTAAATTTGTGCCAACACAGCTGCAGTCTATGTGGTAAACCTGTATGCACACAGCTGCAGTCTATGTGGTAAAGTTGTGCCCAAACAGCCTCATGTTGTGTGGTAAACTGCAGCTGTATGGTCACAATTTTACCACATAGCCTGCAGCAGTGTGGGCACAACTTTACCACATAGACTGCAGCTGTGCTGTAATGTTTTGTCCACACCGCTTCAGTCTATTTGGCAAAGTTGTGCCATCACAGCTGCAGTCTATATGTTAAGTTGTGCCCACAAAGCTGCAGTCTCTTTGCTAAAGTTGTGCGAAACAGCTTCGGTCTATATGCTAAAGATGTGCCCACACAGCTGAAGTCTGTGTGGTAACGTTGTGCCCACACAGCTTCAGTGTAAGTTCTAAAGTTCTGCCCACACAGCTGCGGTCCAAATGGTAATGTTCTGCCCACACAGCTGTGGTCTATATGGTAAAGCTGTGCCCACACAGCTGCAGTCTATGTGCTAAAGCTGTGCGCACACAGCTGCGGTCTATATGGTAAAGTTGTGCCCACACAGCTGTGGTCTTTATGGTAAAGTTGTGCACACACAGCTGCAGTCTATGTGGTAAAGTTGTGCCAACACTGCTGCAGTCTACGTGGTAAAGTTATGCCCACACAGCCTCATGTTGTGTGGTAAACTGCAGCTGTACAGTCACAATTTTACCACATAGGCTGCCGCAGTGTGGGCACAACTTTACCAGATAGATTGGAGCTGTGCAGTAATGTTTTATCCACATCGCTTCAGTCAATTTGGCAAAGTTGTGCCAACACAGCTGCAGACTATATGTTAAGTTGGCCCCACACAGCTGCAGTCTCTTTGCTAAAGTTGTGCCCACACAGCTTCGGTCTTTATGGTAAAGTTGTGCCCACACAGCTGAAGTCTATGTGGTAACGTTGTGCCCACAGAGCTTCAGTGTAAGTTCTAAAGTTCTGCCCACACAGCCACGGTCTATATGGAAAAGTTCTGCCCACACAGCTGTGGTCTATGTGGTAATGTTGTGCCCAGACAGCTGCAGTCTATATGGTAAAGCTGTGCCCACACAGCTGCGGTCGATGTGGTAAAGTTGTGCCCACACAGCTGCGGTCTATGTGGTAAAGATGTGCCCACACTGCTGCAGTCTACGTGGTAAAGATGTGCCCACACTGCTGCAGTCTATGTGGTAAATTTGTGCCCACACAGCTGCAGTGTGTGCGGTAAAGTTGTGCTCACACAGCTGCGGTCTATGGTGAACTTGAGCCCGGACAGCTACAATCAATGTGGTAAACCGGTGCCCACACAGCTGCAGTCTATATGGTAAAGTTGTGCTCACACAGCTGCAGTCGATGTGGTAAACCTGTGCCCATGCATCTGCAGTCTATGTGGTAAAGGTGTTCCCTTACTGCTGCAGTTTATGTGGTAAAGTTGTGGCCATACAGCTGCAGTTTATGCGGTAATGTTGTGCTCCCACAGCTGCAGTCTACGTGGTATACTTGTGCCCACACAGCTACAGTCTATGTAGTAAAGTTGTGCCCACACAGCTGCAGTCTGTGTGGTAAAGTTGTTCTCACACAGCTGCAGTTTATGTGGTAAACTTGTGCCACCACAACTGCAGTCGATGTGGTAAACTTGTGTCCCAACATCTGCGCTCTATGTGGTAGAGTTGTGCTCACACAGCTGCAGTCTATGTGGTAAACCTGGATGCACACAGCTGAAGTCTATGTGGTAAACCTGTATGCAAACAGCTGCAGTCTATGTGGTGAAGTTGTGCCCACACAGCCTCATGTTGTGTGGTAAACTGCAGCTGTATGGTCACAATTTTATCACATAGGCTGCCGCAGTGTGGGCACAACTTTACCAGATAGATTGGAGCTGTGCAGTAATGTTTTATCCACATCGCTTCAGTCAATTTGGCAAAGTTGTGCCAACACAGCTGCAGACTATATGTTAAGTTGGCCCCACACAGCTGCAGTCTCTTTGCTAAAGTTGTGCCCACACAGCTTCAGTCTTTATGGTAAAGTTGTGCCCACACAGCTGAAGTCTATGTTGTAACGTTGTGCCCACACAGCTTCAGTGTAAGTTCTAAAGTTCTGCCCACACAGCCACGGTTTATATGGAAAAGTTCTGCCCACACAGCTGCGGTCGATGTGGTAAATTTGTGCCCACACTGCTGCAGTCTACGTGGTAAAGATGTGCCCACACTGCTGCAGTCTATGTGGTAAATTTGTGCCCACACAGCTGCAGTCGATGTGGTAAACCTGTACGCACACAGCTGCAGTCTATGTGGTAAACCTGTACGCACGCAGCTGCAGTCTATGTGGTAATGTTGTGCCTAAACAGCCTCATGTTGTGTGCTGAACTGCAGCTGTATGGTCACAATTTTACCACATTGACTGCAGCTGTGTGGGGACAACTTTACCACATAGACTGCAGCTGTGTGGGCACAACTTTACCACATAGACTGCAGCTGTGTGGCCACAACTTTACCACATAGACTGCAACTGTGTGGCCACAACTTTACCACATAGACTGCAGCTGTGTGAGGACAACTTGATCATGTACACTGCAGCTGTGTTGGCACAACATTAACACATAGACTGCAGCTGTGCAGTGCTGTTTGCCCACACTGCTTCAGTCTATTTGCAAAGTTGTGCCAACACAGCTGCAGTCTATATGTTAACTTGTGCCCACCAAGCTGCAGCCTCTTTGCTAAAGTTGTGCCCACACAGCTTCGGTCTATATGGTAAAGTTGTGCCCACACAGCTGAAGTCTATGTGTAAGTTCTAAAGTTCTGCCCACACAGCTGCGGTCCATATGGTAATGTTCTGCCCACACAGCTGTGGTCTATATGGTAAAGCTGTGCCCACACAGCTGCAGTCTATGTGCTAAAGCTGTGCCCACACAGCTGCGGTCTATATGGTAAAGTTGTGCCCACACAGCTGCGGTCTATATGGTAAAGTGGTGCCCACACAGCTGCGATCTATGTGGTAAAGATGTGCACACACTGCTGCAGTCTACGTGGTAAAGATGTGCCCAAACTGCTGCAGTCTATGTGTTAAATTTGTGCCCACACAGCTGCAGTCTATGTGTTAGATTTGTGCCCACACAGCTTCCAGTCTATGTGCTAAAGTTGTGCCCAACCATCTGCAGTTTTGTTGGTAAAGCTGTGCCCACACAGCTGCAGTCTAAGTGGTAAAGTTGTGCCCACACAGCTGCAGTCTATGTGGTAAATTTGTGCCCACACAGCTGCAGTGTGTGTGGTAAAGTTGTGCCCACACAGCTGCGGTCTATGGTGAACTTGTGCCCGGACAGCTGCAATCGATATGGTAAACCTGTGCCCACACAGCTGCAGACTATGTGCTAAAGTTGTGCCCACACAGCTTCCTGTCTATGTGCTAAAGTTGTGCCCACACAGCTGCAGTCTTTGTGGTAAAGTTGTGCCCACACAGCTGCAGTCTAAGTGGTAAAGTTGTGCCCACACAGCTGCAGTCTATGTGGTAAATTTGTGCCCACACAGCTGCAGTGTGTGTGGTAAAGTTGTGCCCACACAGCTGCGGTCTATGGTGAACTTGTGCCCGGAAAGCTGCAATCGATCTGGTAAACCGGTGCCCACACAGCTGCAGTCTATGTGCTAAAGTTGTGCCCACACAGCTGCAGTCGATGTGGTAAACCTGTGCCCATGCATCTGCAGTCTAGGTGGTAAAGTTGTTCTCACACAGCTGCAGTCTATGTGGTAAAGTTGTTCCCTTACAGCTGCAGTTTATGTGGTAACGTTGTGGCCACACAGCTGAAGTCTATGTGGTAAAGTTGTGCCCACACAGCTGCGGTCTATATGGTAAAGTTGTGCCCACACAGCTGCGGTCTATGTGGTAAAGTTGTGCCCACACAGCTGCGGTCTATATGGTAAAGTTGTGCCCACACAGTTGTGGTCTATGTGGTAAAGATGTGCCCGCACTGCTGAAGTCTACGTGGTAAAGTTATGCCCACACTGCTGCAATCTAAGTGGTAAAGATGTGCTCAAACTGCTGCAGACTATGTGGTAAATTTGTGACCACACAGCTGCAGTCTATGTGGTAAACCTGTGCCCATACAGCTGCACTCTATGTGGTAATGTTGTTCTCACACAGCTGCCACCTATGTGGTAAATTTGTGCCAACACAGCTGCAGTCTATGTGGTAAACCTGTATGCACACAGCTGCAGTCTATGTGGTAAAGTTGTGCCCAAACAGCCTCATGTTGTGTGGTAAACTGCAGCTGTATGGTCACAATTTTACCACATAGCCTGCAGCAGTGTGGGCACAACTTTACCACATAGACTGCAGCTGTGCTGTAATGTTTTGTCCACACCACTTCAGTCTATTTGGCAAAGTTGTGCCATCACAGCTGCAGTCTATATGTTAAGTTGTGCCCACAAAGCTGCAGTCTCTTTGCTAAAGTTGTGCGAAACAGCTTCGGTCTATATGCTAAAGATGTGCCCACACAGCTGAAGTCTGTGTGGTAACGTTGTGCCCACACAGCTTCAGTTTAAGTTCTAAAGTTCTGCCCACACAGCTGCGGTCCAAATGGTAATGTTCTGCCCACACAGCTGTGGTCTATATGGTAAAGCTGTGCCCACACAGCTGCAGTCTATGTGCTAAAGCTGTGCCCACACAGCTGCGGTCTATATGGTAAAGTTGTGCCCACACAGCTGTGGTCTATATGGTAAAGTTGTGCACACACAGCTGCAGTCTATGTGGTAAAGTTGTGCCAACACTGCTGCAGTCTAAGTGGTAAAGATGTGCCCAAACTGCTGCAGTCTATGTGGTAAATTTGTCACCACACAGCTGCAGTCTATGTGGTAAACCTGTGCCCATACAGCTGCACTCTATGTGGTAATGTTGTTCTCACACAGCTGCCACCTATGTGGTAAATTTGTGCCAACACAGCTGCAGTCTATGTGGTAAACCTGTATGCACACAGCTGCAATCTATGTGGTAAAGTTGTGCCCAAACAGCCTCATGTTGTGTGGTAAACTGCAGCTGTATGGTCACAATTTTACCACATAGACTGCAGCAGTGTGGGCACAACTTTACCACATAGACTGCTGTAATGTTTTGTCCACACCGCTTCAGTCTATTTGGCAAAGTTGTGCCCACACAGCTTCGGTCTATATGCTAAAGATGTGCCCACACAGCTGAAGTCTGTGTGGTAACGTTGTGCCCACACAGCTTCAGTTTAAGTTCTAAAGTTCTGCCCACTCAGCTGCGGTCCATATGGTAATGTTCTGCCCACACAACTGTGGTCTATATGGTAAAGCTGTGCCCACACAGCTGCAGTCTATGTGTTAAAGTTGTGCCCACACAGCTGCGGTCCAAATGGTAAAGTTGTGCCCACACAGCTTCGGTCTATATGGTAAAGTTGTGCCCACACTGCTGCAATCTAAGTGGTAAAGATGTGCCCAAACTGCTGCAGTCTATGTGTTAAATTTGTGCCCACACAGCTGCAGTCTATGTGTTAGATTTGTGCCCACACAGCTTCCAGTCTATGTGCTAAAGTTGTGCCCAACCATCTGCAGTTTTGTTGGTAAAGCTGTGCCCACACAGCTGCAGTCTAAGCGGTAAAGTTGTGCCCACACAGCTGCAGTCTATGTGGTAAATTTGTGCCCACACAGCTGCAGTGTGTGTGGTAAAGTTGTGCCCACACAGCTGCGGTCTATGGTGAACTTGTGCCCGGACAGCTGCAATCGATATGGTAAACCTGTGCCCACACAGCTGCAGACTATGTGCTAAAGTTGTGCCCACAAAGCTTCCTGTCTATGTGCTAAAGTTGTGCCCACACAGCTGCAGTCTTTGTGGTAAAGTTGTGCCCACACAGCTGCAGTCTAAGTGGTAAAGCTGTGCCCACACAGCTGCAGTCTATATGGTAAATTTGTGCCCACACAGCTGCAGTGTGTGTGGTAAAGTTGTGCCCACACAGCTGCGGTCTATGGTGAACTTGTGCCCGGACAGCTGCAATCGATGTCGTAAGCCTGTGCCCGCACAGCTGCAGTCTATGTGGTAAAGTTGTGCCCACACAGCTGCAGTCGATGTGGTAAACCTGTGCCCACACAGCTGCAGTCTATATGGTAAAGTTGTGCCCACACAGCTGCAGTCTATATGGTAAAGTTGTGCCCACACAGCTGCAGTCGATGTGGTAAAGTTGTTCTCTCAGAGCTGCAGTCTATGTGGTAAAGGTGTTCCCTTACAGCTGCAGTTTATGTGGTAAAGTTGTGGCCATACAGCTGCAGTTTATGCGGTAATGTTGTGCTCCCACAGCTGCAGTCTACGTGGTATACTTGTGCCCACATAGCAACAGTCTATGTAGTAAAGTTGTGCCCACACAGCTGCAGTCTGTGTGGTAAAGTTGTTCTCACACAGCTGCAGTTTATGTGGTAAACTTGTGCCCACACAACTGCAGTCCATGTGGTAAACTTGTGTCCCAACATCTGCGCTCTATGTGGTAGAGTTGTGCTCACACAGCTGCAGTCGATATGGTAAACCTGTACGCACACAGCTGCAGTCTATGTGGTAATGTTGTGCCTAAACAGCCTCATGTTGTGTGCTGAACTGCAGCTGTATGGTCACAATTTTACCACATAGACTGCAGCTGTGTGGCCACAACTTTACCACATAGACTGCAGCTGTGTGAGGACAACTTTACCACATAGACTGCAGCTGTGTGGCCACAACTTTACCACATAGACTGCAGCTGTGTGAGGACAACTTTACCACATAGACTGCAGCTGTGTGGGCACAACTTTACCACATAGACTGCAGCTGTGTGGCCACAACTTTACCACATAGACTGCAGCTGTGTGGCCACAACTTTACCACATAGACTGCAGCTGTGTGAGGACAACTTGATCATGTACACTGCAGCTGTGTTGGCACAACATTAACACATAGACTGCAGCTGTGCAGTACTGTTTGCCCACACTGCTTCAGTCTATTTGCAAAGTTGTGCCAACACAGCTGCAGTCTATATGTTAACTTGTGCCCACCAAGCTGCAGCCTCTTTGCTAAAGTTGTGCCCACACAGCTTCGGTCTATATGGTAAAGTTGTGCCCACACAGCTGAAGTCTATGTGTAAGTTCTAAAGTTGTGCCCACACAGCTGCGGTCTACATGGTAATGTTCTGCCCACACAGCTGTGGTCTATATGGTAAAGCTGTGCCCACACAGCTGCGGTCTATGTGCTAAAGCTGTGCCCACACAGCTGAGGTCGAGATGGTAAAGTTGTGCCCACACAGCTGAAGTCTATGTGGTAATGTTGTGCCCACACAGCTTCAGTGTAAGTTCTAAAGTTCTGCCCACACAGCTGCGGTCTATGTGGAAAGTTGTGCCCACAAAGCTGCAGTCTATATCGTAAAGTTGTGCCCACACAGCTGTGGTCTATGTGGTAAAGATGTGCCCGCACTGCTGCAATCTAAGTGGTAAAGGTGCGCCCAAACTGCTGCAGACTATGTGGTAAATTTGTGACCACACAGCTGCAGTCTATGTGGTAAACCTGTGCCCATACAGCTGCAGTCTATATGGTAAATTTGTGCCCACACAGCTGCAGTGTGTGTGGTAAAGTTGTGCCCACACAGCTGCGGTCTATGGTGAACTTGTGCCCGGACAGCTGCAATCGATGTCGTAAGCCTGTGCCCGCACAGCTGCAGTCTATGTGGTAAAGTTGTGCCCACACAGCTGCAGTCGATGTGGTAAACCTGTGCCCATGCATCTGCAGTCTATGTGGTAAAGTTGTTCTCTCAGAGCTGCAGTCTATGTGGTAAAGGTGTTCCCTTACAGCTGCAGTTTATGTGGTAAAGTTGTGGCCATACAGCTGCAGTTTATGCGGTAATGTTGTGCTCCCACAGCTGCAGTCTACGTGGTATACTTGTGCCCACATAGCAACAGTCTATGTAGTAAAGTTGTGCCCACACAGCTGCAGTTTATGTGGTAAACTTGTGCCCACACAACTGCAGTCCATGTGGTAAACTTGTGTCCCAACATCTGCGCTCTATGTGGTAGAGTTGTGCTCACACAGCTGCAGTCGATATGGTAAACCTGTACGCACACAGCTGCAGTCTATGTGGTAATGTTGTGCCTAAACAGCCTCATGTTGTGTGCTGAACTGCAGCTGTATGCTCACAATTTTACCACATTGACTGCAGCTGTGTGAGGACAACTTTACCACATAGACTGCAGCTGTGTGGGCACAACTTTACCACATAGACTGCAGCTGTGTGGCCACAACTTTACCACATAGACTGCAGCTGTGTGGCCACAACTTTACCACATAGACTGCAGCTGTGTGAGGACAACTTGATCATGTACACTGCAGCTGTGTTGGCACAACATTAACACATAGACTGCAGCTGTGCAGTACTGTTTGCCCACACTGCTTCAGTCTATTTGCAAAGTTGTGCCAACACAGCTGCAGTCTATATGTTAACTTGTGCCCACCAAGCTGCAGCCTCTTTGCTAAAGTTGTGCCCACACAGCTTCGGTCTATATGGTAAAGTTGTGCCCACACAGCTGAAGTCTATGTGTAAGTTCTAAAGTTCTGCCCACACAGCTGCGGTCTACATGGTAAAGTTGTGCCCACACAGCTGCAGTCTATGTGCTAAAGCTGTGCCCACACAGCTGAGGTCGAGATGGTAAAGTTGCGCCCACACAGCTGAAGTCTATGTGGTAATGTTGTGCCCACACAGCTTCAGTGTAAGTTCTAAAGTTCTGCCCACACAGCTGCGGTCTATGTGGAAAGTTGTGCCCACACAGCTGCAGTCTATATCGTAAAGTTGTGCCCACACAGCTGCGGTCTATGTGGTAAAGTTGTGCCCACACAGCTGTGGTCTAAGTGGTAAAGATGTGCCCAAACTGCTGCAGACTATGTGGTAAATTTGTGACCACACAGCTGCAGTCTATGTGGTAAACCTGTGCCCATACAGCTGCACTCTATGTGGTAATGTTGTTCTCACACAGCTGCCACCTATGTGGTAAATTTGTGCCAACACAGCTGCAGTCTATGTGGTAAACCTGTATGCACACAGCTGCAGTCTATGTGGTAAAGTTGTGCCCACACAGCCTCATGTTGTGTGGTAAACTCCAGCTGTATGGTCACAATTTTACCACATAGGCTGCAGCAGTGTGGGCACAACTTTACCACATAGACTGCAGCTGTGCTGTAATGTTTTGTCCACACCGCTTCAGTCTATTTGGCAAAGTTGTGCCATCACAGCTGCAGTCTATATGTTAAGTTGTGCCCACACAGCTGCAGTCTCTTTGCTAAAGTTGTGCGAAACAGCTTCGGTCTATATGCTAAAGATGTGCCCACACAGCTGAAGTCTGTGTGGTAACGTTGTGCCCACACAGCTTCAGTTTAAGTTCTAAAGTTCTGCCCACACAGCTGCGGTCCATATGGTAATGTTCTGCCCACACAGCTGTGGTCTATATGGTAAAGCTGTGCCCACACAGCTGCAGTCTATGTGCTAAAGCGCTGCCCACACAGCTGCGGTCTATATGGTAAAGTTGTGCCCACACAGCTGCGGTCTATATGGTAAAGTTGTGCCCACACAGCTGTGGTCTATATGGTAAAGCTGTGCCCACACAGCTGCAGTCTATGTGCTAAAGCTGTGCCCACACAGCTGCGGTCTATATGGTAAAGTTGTGCCCACACAGCTGCGGTCTATATGGTAAAGATGTGCCCAAACTGCTGCAGTCTATGTGGTAAATTTGTGACCACACAGCTGCAGTCTACATGTTAGATTTGTGCCCACACAGCTTCCAGTCTATGTGCTAAAGTTGTGCCCACACAGCTGCAGTCTTGTTGGTAAATCTGTGTCCACACAGCTGCAGTCCATGTGGTAAAGTTGTGCCCATACAGCTGTGGTCTATGTGGTAAAGATGTGCCCGCACTGCTGCAGTCTACGTGGTAAAGTTATGCCCACACTGCTGCAATATAAGTGGTAAAGATGTGCTCAAACTGCTGCAGACTATGTGTTAAATTTGTGACCACACAGCTGCAGTCTAAGTGGTAAAGTTGTGCCCACACAGCTGTGGTCTATGTGGTAAAGCTGTGCCCACACAGCTGCAGTCTAAGTGGTAAAGTTGTGCCCACACAGCTGCGGTGTATATGGTAAAGTTGTGCCCACACTGCTGCAGACTATGTGGTAAATTTGTGCCCAAACTGCTGCAGTTTATGTGGTAAACCTGTGCCCATACAGCTGCAGTCTTGTTGGTAAAGCTGTGCCCACACAGCTGCAGTCTAAGTGGTAAAGTTGTGCCCACACAGCTGCAGTCTATGTGGTAAAGTTGTGCCCACATGGCTGCAGTCGATGTGTTAAACTTGTGCCCATGCATCTGCAGTCTATGTGGTAAAGTTGTTCCCACACAGCTGCAGTCTATGCGGTAAAGTTGTGCTTACACAGCTGCAGTCTATTTAGTAAAGATAGGCCCTTACAGTTGCAGTCTATGTGATAATGTTGTGTCCATTCAGCTGCAGTCTATGTGTTAAATTTGTGCCCACACAGCTTCCAGTCTATGTGTTAAAGTTGTGCCCACAGAGCTGCAGTCTTGTTGGTAAAGTTGTGCCCACACAGCTGCAGTCTAAGTGGTAAAGTTGTGCCCATACAGCTGCAGTCTATGTGGTAAATTTGTGCCCACACAGCTGCAGTCTATGTGGTAAAGTTGTGCTCACACAGCTGCGGTCTATGGTGAACTTGTGCCCGGACAGCTGCAATCGATGTGGTAAACCTGTGCCCACACAGCTGCAGTCTATGTGGTAAAGTTGTGCCCACATAGCTGCAGTCGATGTGTTACACCTGTGCCCATGCATCTGCAGTCTTTGTGGTAAAGTTGTTCCCACACAGCTGCAGTCTATGCGGTAAAGTTGTGCTTACACAGCTGCAGTCTATGTAGTAATGATACGCCCTTACAGCTGCAGTCTATGTGATAATGTTGTGTCCATACAGCTGCAGTCTATGTGTTAAATTTGTGCCCACACAGCTTCCAGTCTATGTGCTAAAGTTGTGCCCACACAGCTGCAGTCTTGTTGGTAAAGCTGTGCCCACACAGCTGCAGCCTAAGTGGTAAAGTTGTGCCCACACAGCTGCAGTCTATGTGTTAAATTTGTGCCCACACAGCTGCAGTGTGCGGTAAAGTTGTGCCCACACAGCTGCGGTCTATGGTGAACTTGTGCCCAGACAGCTGCAATCAATGTGATAAACCGGTGCCCACACAGCTTCAGTCTATGTGATAAAGTTGTGCCCACACAGCTGCAGTCGATGTGTTAAACTTGTGCCCATGCATCTGCAGTCTATGTGGTAAAGTTGTTCCCACACAGCTGCAGTCTATGTGGTAAACCTGTATCTCCACATCTGCACTCTATGTGGTAAAGTTGTGCTCACACAGCTGCAGTCGATGTGGTAAAGATACACCCATACAGCTGCAGTCTATGTGATAAAGTTGTGTCCATACAGCTGCGGTCTATGGTGAACTTGTGCCCGGACAGCTGCAATCGATGTGGTAAACCTGTGCCCACACAGCTGCAGTCTATGTGGTAAAGTTGTGCCCACATAGCTGCAGTCGATGTGTTAAACCTGTGCCCATGCATCTGCAGTCTTTGTGGTAAAGTTGTTCCCACACAGCTGCAGTCTATGCGGTAATGTTGTGCTTACACAGCTGCAGTCTATGTAGTAAAGATACGCCCTTACAGCTGCAGTCTATGTGATAATGTTGTGTCCATACAGCTGCAGTCTATGTGTTAAATTTGTGCCCACACAGCTTCCAGTCTATGTGCTAAAGTTGTGCCCACACAGCTGCAGTCTTGTTGGTAAAGATGTGCCCACACAGCTGCAGCCTAAGTGGTAAAGTTGTGCCCACACAGCTGCAGTCTATGTGTTAAATTTGTGCCCACACAGCTGCAGTGTGCGGTAAAGTTGTGCCCACACAGCTGCGGTTTATGGTGAACTTGTGCCCAGACAGCTGCAATCAATGTGATAAACCGGTGCCCACACAGCTTCAGTCTATGTGATAAAGTTGTGCCCACACAAGTGCAGTCGATGTGTTAAACTTGTGCCCATGCATCTGCAGTCTATGTGGTAAAGTTGTTCCCACACAGCTGCAGTCTATGTGGTAAACCTGTGTCTCCACATCTGCACTCTATGTGGTAAAGTTGTGCTCACACAGCTGCAGTCGATGTGGTAAAGATACACCCACACAGCTGCAGTCTATGTGATAAAGTTGTGTCCATACAGCTGCAGGTTATGTGGTAAAGTTGTTCCCACACAGCTGCAGTCTATGTGGTAAAGCTGTATGCACACAGCTGCGGTCTATGTGGTAAACCTGTATGCATGCAGCTGCAGTCTATGTGGTAAAGTTGTGCCTACACAGCCTCATGTTGTGTGGTAAACTGCAGCTGTGTGGGCACAATTTTACCACATAGACTGCAGCTGTGTGAGCACAACTTTACCATATACACTGCAGCTGTGTTGGCACAAATTTACCACATAGACTGCAGCTGTGCAGTAATGTTTTGCCCACACTGCTTCAGTCTATTTGGCGAAGTTGTGCCAACACAGCTGCAGTCTATATGTTAAGTTGTGCCCACCAAGCTGCAGTCTCTTTGCTAAAGTTATGCCCACACAGCTTCGGTCTATATGGTAAAGTTGTGCCCACACAGCTTCAGTGTAAGTTCTAAAGTTATGCCCACACAGCGGTGGTCTATGTGGTAAGGATGTGCCCACACAGCTGCAGTCTATGTGTTAGATTTGTGCCCACACAGCTTCCAGGCTATGTGCTAAAGTTGTGCCCACACAGCTGCAGTCTTGTTGGTAAAGTGTGCCCACACAGCTGCAGTCTATGTGGTAAATTTGTGCCAACACATCTTCAGTCTGTGTGCTAAAGTTGTGCACACACAGCTGCAGTCTTTGTGGTAAAGTTGTGCCCACACAGCTTCGGTCTATATGGTAAAGTTATGCCCACACAGCTTCAGTGTAAGTTCTAAAGTTCTGCCCACACAGCTGTGGTCTATGTGCTTAAGCTGTGCCCACACAGCGGTGGTCTATATGATAAAGTTGTGCCCACACTGCTGTGGTCTATGTGGTAAAATTGTGCCCACACAGCTGAAGTCTATGTGGTAAAGCTGTGCCCACACTGCTGCAGTCTATGTGGTATAATTGTGCCCACACTGCTGCAGTCTATGTGGTATAATTGTGCCCACACTGCTGCAGTCTATGTGTTAGATTTGTGCCCACACAGCTTCCAGTCTATGTGCTAAAGTTGTGCCCACACAGCTGCAGTCTTGTTGGTAAAGTTGTGCCCACACAGCTGAAGTCTTGTTGGTAAAGTTGTGCCCACACAGCTGCAGTCTGTGTGGTAAAGTTTTGCCCACACAGCTGCAGTCTCTTTGCTAAAGTTGTGCCCACACAGCTGAAGACTGTGTGGTAACGTTGTGCCCACACAGCTTCAGTTTAAGTTCTAAAGTTCTGCCCACACAGCTGCGGTCCATATGGTAATGTTCTGCCCACACAGCTGTGGTCTATATGGTAAAGCTGTGCCCACACAGCTGCAGTCTATGTGCTAAAGCTGTGCCCACACAGCTGCGGTCTATATGGTAAAGTTGTGCCCACACAGCTGCGGTCTATATGGTAAAGATGTGCCCAAACTGCTGCAGTCTATGTGGTAAATTTGTGACCACACAGCTGCAGTCTATGTGTTAGATTTGTGCCCACACAGCTTCCAGTCTATGTGCTAAAGTTGTGCCCACACAGCTGCAGTCTTGTTGGTAAAGCTGTGCCCACACAGCTGCAGTCTAAGTGGTAAAGTTGTGCCCACACAGCTGCGGTCTATGTGGTAAAGTTGTGCCCACACAGCTGTGGTCTATGTGGTAAAGATGTGCGCGCACTGCTGCAGTCTACGTGGTAAAGTTATGCCCACACTGCGGCAATATAAGTGGTAAAGATGTGCTCAAACTGCTGCAGACTATGTGTTATATTTGTGACCACACAGCTGCAGTCTAAGTGGTAAAGTTGTGCCCACACAGCTGTGGTCTATGTGGTAACGCTGTGCCCACACAGCTGCAGTCTAAGTGGTAAAGTTGTGCCCACACAGCTGCGGTCTATATGGTAAAGTTGTGCCCACACTGCTGCAGACTATGTGGTAAATTTGTGCCCAAACTGCTGCAGTGTATGTGTTAAATTTGTGACCACACAGCTGCAGTCTATGTGGTAAACCTGTGCCCATACAGCTGCAGTCTCAGTGGTAAAGTTGTGCCCACACAGCTGCAGTCTATGTGGTAAAGTTGTGCCCACATGGCTGCAGTCGATGTGTTAAACTTGTGCCCATGCATCTGCAGTCTATGTGGTAAAGTTGTTCCCACACAGCTGCAGTCTCTGCGGTAAAGTTGTGCTTACACAGCTGCAGTCTATGTAGTAAAGATAGGCCCTTACAGTTGCAGTCTATGTGATAATGTTATGTCCATACAGCTGCAGTCTATGTGTTAAACTTGTGCCCACACAGCTTCCAGTCTATGTGGTAAACTTGTGTCCCAACATCTGCGCTCTATGTGGTAGAGTTGTGCCCACACAACTGCAGTCGATGTGGTAAACTTGTGTCCCAACATCTGCGCTCTATGTGGTAGAGTTGTGCTCACACAGCTGCAGTCGATGTGGTAAACCTGTACGCACACAGCTGCAGTCTATGTAGTAAACCTGTATGCACACAGCTGCAGTCTATGTGGTAATGTTGTGCCTAAACAGCCTCATGTTGTGTGCTGAACTGCAGCTGTATGGTCACAATTTTACCACATTGACTGCAGCTGTGTGGGCACAACTTTACCACATAGACTGCAGCTGTGTGGGCACAACTTTACCACATAGACTGCAGCTGTGTGGCCACAACTTTACCACATAGACTGCAGCTGTGTGGCCACAACTTTACCACATAGACTGCAGCTGTGTGAGGACAACTTTACCACATAGACTGCAGCTGTGTGGGCACAACTTTACCACATAGACTGCAGCTGTGTGGCCACAACTTTACCACATAGACTGCAGCTGTGTGGGCACAACTTTACCACATAGACTGCAGCTGTGTGAGGACAACTTGATCATGTACACTGCAGCTGTGTTGGCACAACATTAACACATAGACTGCAGCTGTGCAGTACTGTTTGCCCACACTGCTTCAGTCTATTTGCAAAGTTGTGCCAACACAGCTGCAGTCTATATGTTAACTTGTGCCCACCAAGCTGCAGCCTCTTTGCTAAAGTTGTGCCCACACAGCTTCGGTCTATATGGTACAGTTGTGCCCACACAGCTGAAGTCTATGTGTAAGTTCTAAAGTTCTGCCCAAACAACTGCGGTCTATATGGTAAAGTTGTGCCCACACAGCTGCGGTCTACATGGTAAAGTTGTGCCCACACAGCTGCAGTCTATGTGCTAAAGCTGTGCCCACACAGCTGAGGTCGAGATGGTAACGTTGTGCCCACACAGCTTCAGTGTAAGTTCTAAAGTTCTGCCCACACAGCTGCGGTCTATGTGGAAAGTTGTGCCCACACAGCTGCAGTCTATGTGGTAATGTTGTGCCCACACAGCTGCAGTCTATATCGTAAAGTTGTGCCCACACAGCTGCGGTCTATGTGGTAAAATTGTGCCCACACAGCTGAAGTCTAAGTGGTAAATTTGTGCCCACACTGCTGCAGTCTATGTGGTAAAGCTGTGCCCACACTGCTGCAGTCTATGTGGTATATTTGTGCCCACACAGCTGCAGTCTATGTGTTAGATTTGTGCCCACACAGCTTCCAGTCTATGTGCTAAAGTTGTGCCCACACAGCTGCAGTCTTGTTGGTAAAGTTGTGCCCACACAGCTGAAGTCTTGTTGGTAAAGTTGTGCCCACACAGCTGCAGTCTATGTAGTAAAGTTTTGCCCACACAGCTGAAGTCTTGTTGGTAAAGTTGTGCGAAACAGCTTCGGTCTATATGCTAAAGATGTGCCCACACAGCTGAAGTCTGTGTGGTAACGTTGTGCCCACACAGCTTCAGTTTAAGTTCTAAAGTTCTGCCCACACAGCTGCGGTCCATATGGTAATGTTCTGCCCACACAGCTGTGGTCTATGTGGTAAAGCTGTGCCCATACAGCTGCAGTCTATGTGGTAAAGCTGTGCCCACACAGCTGCGGTCTATATGGTAAAGTTGTGCCCACACAGCTGCGGTCTATATGGTAAAGATGTGCCCAAACTGCTGCAGTCTATGTGGTAAATTTGTGACCACACAGCTGCAGTCTATGTGTTAGATTTGTGCCCACACAGCTTCCAGTCTATGTGCTAAAGTTGTGCCCACACAGCTGCAGTCTTGTTGGTAAAGCTGTGCTCACACAGCTGCAGTCTAAGTGGTAAAGTTGTGCCCACACAGCTGCGGTCTATGTGGTAAAGATGTGCCCGCACTGCTGCAGTCTACATGGTAAAGTTATGCCCACACTGCTGCAATATAAGTGGTAAAGATGTGCTCAAACTGCTGCAGATTATGTGTTAAATTTGTGACCACACAGCTGCAGTCTAAGTGGTAAAGTTGTGCCCACACAGCTGTGGTCTATGTGGTAAAGCTGTGCCCACACAGCTGCAGTCTAAGTGGTAAAGTTGTGCCCAAACAGCTGCAGTCTATATGGTAAAGTTGTGCCCACACTGCTGCAGACTATGTGGTAAATTTGTGCCCAAACTGCTGCAGTCTATGTGTTAAATCTGTGACCACACAGCTGCAGTCTATGTGGTAAACCTGTGCCCATACAGCTGCAGTCATGTTGGTAAAGCTGTGCCCACACAGCTGCAGTCTAAGTGGTAAAGTTGTGCCCACACAGCTGCAGTCTTTGTGGTAAAGTTGTGCCCACATGGCTGCAGTCGATGTGTTAAACTTGTGCCCATGCATCTGCAGTCTATGTGGTAAAGTTGTTCCCACACAGCTGCAGTCTCTGCGGTAAAGTTGTGCTTACACAGCTGCAGTCTATGTAGTAAAGATAGGCCCTTACAGTTGCAGTCTATGTGATAATGTTGTGTCCATACAGCTGCAGTCTATGTGTTAAATTTGTGCCCACACAGCTTCCAGTCTATGTGGTAAACTTGTGTCCCAACATCTGCGCTCTATGTGGTAGAGTTGTGCCCACACAACTGCAGTCGATGTGGTAAACTTGTGTCCCAACATCTGCGCTCTATGTGGTAGAGTTGTGCTCACACAGCTGCAGTCGATGTGGTAAACCTGTACGCACACAGCTGCAGTCTATGTAGTAAACTTGTACGCACACAGCTGCAGTCTATGTGGTAATGTTGTGCCTAAACAGCCTCATGTTGTGTGCTGAACTGCAGCTGTATGGTCACAATTTTACCACATTGACTGCAGCTGTGTGGGCACAACTTTACCACATAGACTGCAGCTGTGTGGGCACAACTTTACCACATAGACTGCAGCTGTGTGGCCACAACTTTACCACATAGACTGCAGCTGTGTGGCCACAACTTTACCACATAGACTGCAGCTGTGTGAGGACAACTTTACCACATAGACTGCAGCTGTGTGGGCACAACTTTACCACATAGACTGCAGCTGTGTGGCCACAACTTTACCACATAGACTGCAGCTGTGTGGCCACAACTTTACCACATAGACTGCAGCTGTGTGAGGACAACTTGATCATGTACACTGCAGCTGTGTTGGCACAACATTAACACATAGACTGCAGCTGTGCAGTACTGTTTGCCCACACTGCTTCAGTCTATTTGCAAAGTTGTGCCAACACAGCTGCAGTCTATATGTTAACTTGTGCCCACCAAGCTGCAGCCTCTTTGCTAAAGTTGTGCCCACACAGCTTCGGTCTATATGGTAAAGTTGTGCCCACACAGCTGAAGTCTATGTGTAAGTTCTAAAGTTCTGCCCACACAGCTGCGGTCTACATGGTAAAGTTGTGCCCACACAGCTGCAGTCTATGTGCTAAAGCTGTGCCCACACAGCTGAGGTCGAGATGGTAAAGTTGGGCCCACACAGCTGAAGTCTATGTGGTAATGTTGTGCCCACACAGCTTCAGTGTAAGTTCTAAAGTTCTGCCCACACAGCTGCGGTCTATGTGGAAAGTTGTGCCCACACAGCTGCAGTCTATATCGTAAAGTTGTGCCCACACAGCTGCGGTCTATGTGGTAAAATTGTGCCCACACAGCTGCAGTCTACGTGGTAAAGATGTGCCCACACTGCTGCAGTCTATGTGGTAAATTTGTGCCCACACTGCTGCGGTCTATGTGGTAAAGCTGTGCTCACACTGCTGCAGTCTATGTGGTATATTTGTGCCCACACTGCTGCAGTGTGTGTGGTAAAGTTTTGCCCACACAGCAGCAGTCTATGTGTTAGATTTGTGCCCACACACCTTCCAGTCTATGTGCTAAAGTTGTGCCCACACAGCTGCAGTCTTGTTGGTAAAGTTGTGCCCACACAGCTGAAGTCTTGTTGGTAAAGTTGTGCCCACACAGCTGCAGTCTATGTGGTAAAGTTTTGCCCACACAGCTGAAGTCTTGTTGGTAAAGTTGTGCCCACACAGCTGCAGTCTATGTGGTAATGTTTTGTCCACACCGCTTCAGTCTATTTGGCAAAGTTGTGCCATCACAGCTGCAGTCTATATGTTAAGTTGTGCCCACAAAGCTGCAGTCTCTTTGCTAAAGTTGTGCGAAACAGCTTCGGTCTATATGCTAAAGATGTGCCCACACAGCTGAAGTCTGTGTGGTAACGTTGTGCCCACACAGCTTCAGTTTAAGTTCTAAAGTTCTGCCCACACAGCTGCGGTCCATATGGTAATGTTCTGCCCACACAGCTGTGGTCTATGTGGTAAAGCTGTGCCCACACAGCTGCAGTCTATGTGCTAAAGCTGTGCCCACACAGCTGCGGTCTATATGGTAAAGTTGTGCCCACACAGCTGCGGTCTATATGGTAAAGATGTGCCCAAACTGCTGCAGTCTATGTGGTAAATTTGTGACCACACAGCTGCAGTCTATGTGTTAGATTTGTGCCCACACAGCTTCCAGTCTATGTGCTAAAGTTGTGCCCACACAGCTGCAGTCTTGTTGGTAAAGCTGTGCCCACACAGCTGCAGTCTAAGTGGTAAAGTTGTGCCCACACAGCTGCGGTCTATGTGGTAAAGTTGTGCCCACACAGCTGTGGTCTATGTGGTAAAGATGTGCGCGCACTGCTGCAGTCTACGTGGTAAAGTTATGCCCACACTGCTGCAATATAAGTGGTAAAGATGTGCTCAAACTGCTGCAGATTATGTGTTAAATTTGTGACCACACAGCTGCAGTCTAAGTGGTAAAGTTGTGCCCACACAGCTGTGGTCTATGTGGTAAAGCTGTGCCCACACAGCTGCAGTCTAAGTGGTAAAGTTGTGCCCACACAGCTGCAGTCTATATGGTAAAGTTGTGCCCACACTGCTGCAGACTATGTGGTAAATTTGTGCCCAAACTGCTGCAGTCTATGTGTTAAATTTGTGACCACACAGCTGCAGTCTATGTGGTAAACCTGTGCCCATACAGCTGCAGTCATGTTGGTAAAGCTGTGCCCACACAGCTGCAGTCTTTGTGGTAAAGTTGTGCCCACATGGCTGCAGTCGATGTGTTAAACTTGTGCCCATGCATCTGCAGTCTATGTGGTAAAGTTGTTCCCACACAGCTGCAGTCTCTGCGGTAAAGTTGTGCTTACACAGCTGCAGTCTATGTAGTAAAGATAGGCCCTTACAGTTGCAGTCTATGTGATAATGTTGTGTCCATACAGCTGCAGTCTATGTGTTAAATTTGTGCCCACACAGCTTCCAGTCTATGTGGTAAAATTGTGTCCCAACATCTGCGCTCTATGCGGTAGAGTTGTGCCCACACAACTGCAGTCGATGTGGTAAACTTGTGTCCCAACATCTGCGCTCTATGTGGTAGAGTTGTGCTCACACAGCTGCAGTCGATGTGGTAAACCTGTACGCACACAGCTGCAGTCTATGTAGTAAACCTGTACGCACACAGCTGCAGTCTATTTGCTAATGTTGTGCCTAAACAGCCTCATGTTGTGTGCTGAACTGCAGCTGTATGGTCACAATTTTACCACATTGACTGCAGCTGTGTGGGCACAACTTTACCACATAGACTGCAGCTGTGTGGGCACAACTTTACCACATAGACTGCAGCTGTGTGGCCACAACTTTACCACATAGACTGCAGCTGTGTGGCCACAACTTTACCACATAGACTGCAGCTGTGTGAGGACAACTTTACCACATAGACTGCAGCTGTGTGGGCACAACTTTACCACACAGACTGCAGCTGTGTGGCCACAACTTTACCACATAGACTGCAGCTGTGTGGCCACAACTTTACCACATAGACTGCAGCTGTGTGAGGACAACTTGATCATATACACTGCAGCTGTGTTGGCACAACATTAACACATAGACTGCAGCTGTGCAGTACTGTTTGCCCACACTGCTTCAGTCTATTTGCAAAGTTGTGCCAACACAGCTGCAGTCTATATGTTAACTTGTGCCCACCAAGCTGCAGCCTCTTTGCTAAAGTTGTGCCCACACAGCTTCGGTCTATATGGTAAAGTTGTGCCCACACAGCTGAAGTCTATGTGTAAGTTCTAAAGTTCTGCCCACACAGCTGCAGTCTATGTGGTAAAGTTGTGCCCACACAGCTGCAGTCTATATGGTAATGTTGTGCCCACACAGCTGCAGTCTATATGGTAAAGCTGTGCCCACACAGCTGCAATTTATGTGGTAAAGTTGTGCCCACACAGCTGCGGTCTACATGGTAAACTTGTGCCCACACAGCTGCAGTCTATGTGCTAAAGCTGTGCCCACACAGCTGAGGTCGAGATGGTAAAGTTGGGCCCACACAGCTGAAGTCTATGTGGTAATGTTGTGCCCACACAGCTTCAGTGTAAGTTCTAAAGTTCTGCCCACACAGCTGCGGTCTATGTGGAAAGTTGTGCCCACACAGCTGCAGTCGATATCGTAAAGTTGTGCCCACACAGCTGCGGTCTATGTGGTAAAGTTGTGCCCACACAGCTGTGGTCTATGTGGTAAAGATGTGCCCGCACTGCTGCAATCTAAGTGGTAAAGATGCGCCCAAACTGCTGCAGACTATGTGGTAAATTTGTGCCCACACAGCTGCACTCTATGTGGTAATGTTGTTCTCACACAGCTGCCACCTATGTGGTAAATTTGTGCCAACACAGCTGCAGTCTATGTGGTAAACCTGTATGCACACAGCTGCAGTCTATGTGGTAAAGTTGTGCCCAAACAGCCTCATGTTGTGTGGTAAACTGCAGCTGTATGGTCACAATTTTACCACATAGGCTGCAGCAGTGTGGGCACAACTTTACCACATAGACTGCAGCTGTGCTGTAATGTTTTGTCCACACCACTTCAGTCTATTTGGCAAAGTTGTGCCATCACAGCTGCAGTCTATATGTTAAGTTGTGCCCACACAGCTGCAGTCTCTTTGCTAAAGTTGTGCGAAACAGCTTCGGTCTATATGCTAAAGATGTGCCCACACAGCTGAAGTCTGTGTGGTAACGTTGTGCCCACACAGCTTCAGTTTAAGTTCTAAAGTTCTGCCCACACAGCTGCGGTCCATATGGTAATATTCTGCCCACACAGCTGTGGTCTATATGGTAAAGCTGTGCCCACACAGCTGCAGTCTATGTGCTAAAGCTGTGCCCACACAGCTGCGGTCTATATGGTAAAGTTGTGCCCACACAGCTGCGGTCTATATGGTAAAGTTGTGCCCACACAGCTGTGGTCTATATGGTAAAGCTGTGCCCACACAGCTGCAGTCTATGTGCTAAAGCTGTGCCCACACAGCTGCGGTCTATATGGTAAAGTTGTGCCCACACAGCTGCGGTCTATATGGTAAAGATGTGCCCAAACTGCTGCAGTCTATGTGGTAAATTTGTGACCACACAGCTGCAGTCTATGTGTTAGATTTGTGCCCACACAGCTTCCAGTCTATGTGCTAAAGTTGTGCCCACACAGCTGCAGTCTTGTTGGTAAATCTGTGCCCACACAGCTGCAGTCTAAGTGGTAAAGTTGTGCCCACATGGCTGCAGTCGATATGTTAAACTTGTGCCCATGCATCTGCAGTCTATGTGGTAAAGTTGTTCCCACACAGCTGCAGTCTCTGCGGTAAAGTTGTGCTTACACAGCTGCAGTCTATGTAGTAAAGATAGGCCCTTACAGTTGCAGTCTATGTGATAATGTTGTGTCCATACAGCTGCAGTCTATGTGTTAAATTTGTGCCCACACAGCTTCCAGTCTATGTGGTAAACTTGTGTCCCAACATCTGCGCTCTATGTGGTAGAGTTGTGCCCACACAACTGCAGTCGATGTGGTAAACTTGTGTCCCAACATCTGCGCTCTATGTGGTAGAGTTGTGCTCACACAGCTGCAGTCGATGTGGTAAACCTGTACGCACACAGCTGCAGTCTATGTAGTAAACCTGTACGCACACAGCTGCAGTCTATTTGCTAATGTTGTGCCTAAACAGCCTCATGTTGTGTGCTGAACTGCAGCTGTATGGTCACAATTTTACCACATTGACTGCAGCTGTGTGGGCACAACTTTACCACATAGACTGCAGCTGTGTGGGCACAACTTTACCACACAGACTGCAGCTGTGTGGCCACAACTTTACCACATAGACTGCAGCTGTGTGGCCACAACTTTACCACATAGACTGCAGCTGTGTGAGGACAACTTTACCACATAGACTGCAGCTGTGTGGGCACAACTTTACCACACAGACTGCAGCTGTGTGGCCACAACTTTACCACATAGACTGCAGCTGTGTGGCCACAACTTTACCACATAGACTGCAGCTGTGTGAGGACAACTTGATCATATACACTGCAGCTGTGTTGGCACAACATTAACACATAGACTGCAGCTGTGCAGTACTGTTTGCCCACACTGCTTCAGTCTATTTGCAAAGTTGTGCCAACACAGCTGCAGTCTATATGTTAACTTGTGCCCACCAAGCTGCAGCCTCTTTGCTAAAGTTGTGCCCACACAGCTGAAGTCTATGTGTAAGTTCTAAAGTTCTGCCCACACAGCTGCGGTCTACATGGTAAAGTTGTGCCCACACAGCTGCAGTCTATGTGCTAAAGCTGTGCCCACACAGCTGAGGTCGAGATGGTAAAGTTGGGCCCACACAGCTGAAGTCTATGTGGTAATGTTGTGCCCACACAGCTTCAGTGTAAGTTCTAAAGTTCTGCCCACACAGCTGCGGTCTATGTGGAAAGTGGTGCCCACACAGCTGCAGTCGATATCGTAAAGTTGTGCCCACACAGCTGCGGTCTATGTGGTAAAGTTGTGCCCACACAGCTGCAGTCTATGTGGTAAAGATGTGCCCGCACTGCTGCAATCTAAGTGGTAAAGATGCGCCCAAACTGCTGCAGACTATGTGGTAAATTTGTGACCACACAGCTGCAGTCTATGTGGTAAACCTGTGCCCACACAGCTGCACTCTATGTGGTAATGTTGTTCTCACACAGCTGCCACCTATGTGGTAAATTTGTGCCAACACAGCTGCAGTCTATGTGGTAAACCTGTATGCACACAGCTGCAGTCTATGTGGTAAAGTTGTGCCCAAACAGCCTCATGTTGTGTGGTAAACTGCAGCTGTATGGTCACAATTTTACCACATAGGCTGCCGCAGTGTGGGCACAACTTTACCACATAGCCTGCAGCAGTGTGGGCACAACTTTACCACATAGACTGCAGCTGTGCTGTAATGTTTTGTCCACACCACTTCAGTCTATTTGGCAAAGTTGTGCCATCACAGCTGCAGTCTATATGTTAAGTTGTGCCCACACAGCTGCAGTCTCTTTGCTAAAGTTGTGCGAAACAGCTTCGGTCTATATGCTAAAGATGTGCCCACACAGCTGAAGTCTGTGTGGTAACGTTGTGCCCACACAGCTTCAGTTTAAGTTCTAAAGTTCTGCCCACACAGCTGCGGTCCATATGGTAATATTCTGCCCACACAGCTGTGGTCTATATGGTAAAGCTGTGCCCACACAGCTGCAGTCTATGTGCTAAAGCTGTGCCCACACAGCTGCGGTCTATATGGTAAAGTTGTGCCCACACAGCTGCGGTCTATATGGTAAAGTTGTGCCCACACAGCTGTGGTCTATATGGTAAAGCTGTGCCCACACAGCTGCAGTCTATGTGCTAAAGCTGTGCCCACACAGCTGCGGTCTATATGGTAAAGTTGTGCCCACACAGCTGCGGTCTATATGGTAAAGATGTGCCCAAACTGCTGCAGTCTATGTGGTAAATTTGTGACCACACAGCTGCAGTCTATGTGTTAGATTTGTGCCCACACAGCTTCCAGTCTATGTGCTAAAGTTGTGCCCACACAGCTGCAGTCTTGTTGGTAAATCTGTGCCCACACAGCTGCAGTCTAAGTGGTAAAGTTGTGCCCACATGGCTGCAGTCGATGTGTTAAACTTGTGCCCATGCATCTGCAGTCTATGTGGTAAAGTTGTTCCCACACAGCTGCAGTCTCTGCGGTAAAGTTGTGCTTACACAGCTGCAGTCTATGTAGTAAAGATAGGCCCTTACAGTTGCAGTCTATGTGATAATGTTGTGTCCATACAGCTGCAGTCTATGTGTTAAATTTGTGCCCACACAGCTTCCAGTCTATGTGGTAAACTTGTGTCCCAACATCTGCGCTCTATGCGGTAGAGTTGTGCCCACACAACTGCAGTCGATGTGGTAAACTTGTGTCCCAACATCTGCGCTCTATGTGGTAGAGTTGTGCTCACACAGCTGCAGTCGATGTGGTAAACCTGTACGCACACAGCTGCAGTCTATGTAGTAAACCTGTACGCACACAGCTGCAGTCTATTTGCTAATGTTGTGCCTAAACAGCCTCATGTTGTGTGCTGAACTGCAGCTGTATGGTCACAATTTTACCACATTGACTGCAGCTGTGTGGGCACAACTTTACCACATAGACTGCAGCTGTGTGGGCACAACTTTACCACATAGACTGCAGCTGTGTGGCCACAACTTTACCACATAGACTGCAGCTGTGTGGCCACAACTTTACCACATAGACTGCAGCTGTGTGAGGACAACTTTACCACATAGACTGCAGCTGTGTGGGCACAACTTTACCACACAGACTGCAGCTGTGTGGCCACAACTTTACCACATAGACTGCAGCTGTGTGGCCACAACTTTACCACATAGACTGCAGCTGTGTGAGGACAACTTGATCATATACACTGCAGCTGTGTTGGCACAACATTAACACATAGACTGCAGCTGTGCAGTACTGTTTGCCCACACTGCTTCAGTCTATTTGCAAAGTTGTGCCAACACAGCTGCAGTCTATATGTTAACTTGTGCCCACCAAGCTGCAGCCTCTTTGCTAAAGTTGTGCCCACACAGCTGAAGTCTATGTGTAAGTTCTAAAGTTCTGCCCACACAGCTGCGGTCTACATGGTAAAGTTGTGCCCACACAGCTGCAGTCTATGTGCTAAAGCTGTGCCCACACAGCTGAGGTCGAGATGGTAAAGTTGGGCCCACACAGCTGAAGTCTATGTGGTAATGTTGTGCCCACACAGCTTCAGTGTAAGTTCTAAAGTTCTGCCCACACAGCTGCGGTCTATGTGGAAAGTTGTGCCCACACAGCTGCAGTCGATATCGTAAAGTTGTGCCCACACAGCTGCGGTCTATGTGGTAAAGTTGTGCCCACACAGCTGTGGTCTATGTGGTAAAGTTATGCCCACACTGCTGCAATCTAAGTGGTAAAGATGCGCCCAAACTGCTGCAGACTATGTGGTAAATTTGTGACCACACAGCTGCAGTCTATGTGGTAAACCTGTGCCCACACAGCTGCACTCTATGTGGTAATGTTGTTCTCACACAGCTGCCACCTATGTGGTAAATTTGTGTCAACACAGCTGCAGTCTATGTGGTAAACCTGTATGCACACAGCTGCAGTCTATGTGGTAAAGATGTGCCCGCACTGCTGCAGTCTACGTGGTAAAGTTATGCCCACACTGCTGCAATATAAGTGGTAAAGATGTGCTCAAACTGCTGCAGACTATGTGTTAAATTTGTGACCACACAGCTGCAGTCTAAGTGGTAAAGTTGTGCCCACACAGCTGTGGTCTATGTGGTAAAGCTGTGCCCACACAGCTGCAGTCTAAGTGGTAAAGTTGTGCCCACACAGCTGCGGTCTATATGGTAAAGTTGTGCCCACACTGCTGCAGACTATGTGGTAAATTTGTGCCCAAACTGCTGCAGTCTATGTGTTAAATTTGTGACCACACAGCTGCAGTCGATGTGGTAAACCTGTGCCCATACAGCTGCAGTCTTGTTGGTAAAGCTGTGCCCACACAGCTGCAGTCGATGTGGTAAAGTTGTGCCCACACAGCTGCAGTCTATGTGGTAAAGTTGTGCCCACATGGCTGCAGTCGATGTGTTAAACTTGTGCCCGTGCATCTGCAGTCTATGTGGTAAAGTTGTTCCCACACAGCTGCAGTCTAAGTGGTAAAGTTGTGCCCACACAGCTGCAGTCTATGTGGTAAATTTGTGCCCACACAGCTGCAGTGTGTCTGGTAAAGTTGTGCCCTTAAAGCTGCAGTCTATGTGATAATGTTGTGTCCATACAGCTGCAGTCTATGTGTTAAATTTGTGCCCACACAGCTTCCAGTCTATGTGCTAAAGTTGTGCCCACAGAGCTGCAGTCTTGTTGGTGAAGTTGTGCCCACACAGCTGCAGTCTAAGTGGTAAAGTTGTGCCCACACAGCTGCAGTCTATGTGGTAAATTTGTGCCCACACAGCTGCAGTGTGTCTGGTAAAGTTGTGCCCACACAGCTGCAGTCTATGTGGTAAATTTGTGCCAACACAGCTTCAGTCTGTGTGCTAAAGTTGTGCACACACAGCTGCAGTATTTGTGGTAAAGTTGTGCCCACACAGCTGCAGTCGATGTGGTAAAGTTTATCACACACAGCTGCAGTCCATGTGGTAAACTTGTGCCCACACTACTGCAGTCAATGTGGTAAACCTGTGCCCCACATCTTCAGTCTATGTGGTAAAGTTGTGCCCACACAGCTGCAGTCTATGTGGTAAAGTTGTACCCACATGGCTGCAGTCGATGTGTTAAACTTGTGCCCATGCATCTGCAGTCTATGTGGTAAAGTTGTTCCCACACAGCTGCAGTCTATGCGGTAAAGTTGTGCTTACACAGCTGCAGTCTATGTAGTAAAGATAGGCCCTTACAGTTGCAGTCTATGTGATAATGTTGTGTCCATACAGCTGCAGTCTATGTGTTAAATTTGTGCCCACACAGCTTCCAGTCTATGTGTTAAAGTTGTGCCCACAGAGCTGCAGTCTTGTTGGTAAAGTTGTGCCCACACAGCTGCAGTCTAAGTGGTAAAGTTGTGCCCACACAGCTGCAGTCTATGTGGTAAATTTGTGCCCACACAGCTGCAGTCTATGTGGTAAAGTTGTGCCCACACAGCTGCGGTCTATGGTGAACTTGTGCCCGGACAGCTGCAATCGATGTGGTAAACCTGTGCCCACACAGCTGCAGTCTATGTGGTAAAGTTGTGCCCACATAGCTGCAGTCGATGTGTTAAACCTGTGCCCATGCATCTGCAGTCTTTGTGGTAAAGTTGTTCCCACACAGCTGCAGTCTATGCGGTAAAGTTGTGCTTACACAGCTACAGTCTATGTAGTAAAGATACGCCCTTACAGCTGCAGTCTATGTGATAATGTTGTGTCCATACAGCTGCAGTCTATGTGTTAAATTTGTGCCCACACAGCTTCCAGTCTATGTGCTAAAGTTGTGCCCACACAGCTGCAGTCTTGTTGGTAAAGATGTGCCCACACAGCTGCAGCCTAAGTGGTAAAGTTGTGCCCACACAGCTGCAGTCTATGTGTTAAATTTGTGCCCACACAGCTGCAGTGTGCGGTAAAGTTGTGCCCACACAGCTGCGGTCTATGGTGAACTTGTGCCCAGACAGCTGCAATCAATGTGATAAACCGGTGCCCACACAGCTTCAGTCTATGTGATAAAGTTGTGCCCACACAGCTGCAGTCGATGTGTTAAACTTGTGCCCATGCATCTGCAGTCTATGTGGTAAAGTTGTTCCCACACAGCTGCAGTCTATGTGGTAACCCTGTGTCTCCACATCTGCACTCTATGTGGTAAAGTTGTGCTCACACAGCTGCAGTCGATGTGGTAAAGATACACCCACACAGCTGCAGTCTATGTGATAAAGTTGTGTCCATACAGCTGCAGGTTATGTGGTAAAGTTGTTCCCACACAGCTGCAGTCTATGTGGTAAAGCTGTATGCACACAGCTGCAGTCTATGTGGTAAACCTGTATGCATGCAGCTGCAGTCTATGTGGTAAAGTTGTGCCTACACAGCCTCATGTTGTGTGGTAAACTGCAGCTGTGTGGGCACAATTTTACCACATAGACTGCAGCTGTGTGAGCACAACTTTACCATACACACTGCAGCTGTGTTGGCACAAATTTACCACATAGACTGCAGCTGTGCAGTAATGTTTTGCCCACACTGCTTCAGTCTATTTGGCGAACTTGTGCCAACACAGCTGCAGTCTATATATTAAGTTGTGCCCACAAAGCTGCAGTCTCTTTGCTAAAGTTGTGCCCACACAGCTTCGGTCTATATGGTAAAGTTGTGCCCACACAGCTCCAGTGTAAGTTCTAAAGTTATGCCCACACAGCGGTGGTCTATGTGGTAAGAATGTGCCCATACTGCTGCAGTCTATGTGTTAAATTTGTGCCCACACAGCTGCAGTCTATGTGTTAGATTTGTGCCCACACAGCTTCCAGTCTATGTGCTAAAGTTGTGCCCACACAGCTGCAGTCTTTGTGGTAAAGTTGTGCCCACACAGCTTCGGTCTATATGGTAAAGTTATGCCCACACAGCTTCAGTGTAAGTTCTAAAGTTCTGCCCACACAGCTGTGGTCTATGTGCTTAAGCTGTGCCCACACAGCGGTGGTCTATATGATAAAGTTGTGCCCACACTGCTGTGGTCTATGTGGTAAAATTGTGCCCACACAGCTGAAGTCTAAGTGGTAAAGATGTGCCCAAACTGCTGCAGTCTATGTGGTAAAGCTGTGCCCACACTGCTGCAGTCTATGTGGTAAATTTGTGCCCACACTGCTGCAGTCTATGTGGTAAAGCTGTGCCCACACTGCTGCAGTCTATGTGGTATATTTGTGCCCACACTGCTGCAGTGTGTGTGGTAAAGTTTTGCCCACACAGCAGCAGTCTATGTGTTAGATTTGTGCCCACACAGCTTCCAGTCTATGTGCTAAAGTTGTGCCCACACAGCTGCAGTCTTGTTGGTAAAGTTGTGCCCACACAGCTGAAGTCTTGTTGGTAAAGTTGTGCCCACACAGCTGCAGTCTATGTGGTAAAGTTTTGCCCACACAGCTGAAGTCTTGTTGGTAAAGTTGTGCCCACACAGCTGCAGTCTAAGTGGTAAAGTTGTGCCCACACAGCTGCAGTCTATGTGGTAAATTTGTGCCCACACAGCTGCAGTGTGTCTGGTAAAGTTGTGCCCTTACAGCTGCAGTCTATGTGATAATGTTGTGTCCATACAGCTGCAGTCTATGTGTTAAATTTGTGCCCACACAGCTTCCAGTCTATGTGCTAAAGTTGTGCCCACAGAGCTGCAGTCTTGTTGGTGAAGTTGTGCCCACACAGCTGCAGTCTAAGTGGTAAAGTTGTGCCCACACAGCTGCAGTCTATGTGGTAAATTTGTGCCCACACAGCTGCAGTGTGTCTGGTAAAGTTGTGCCCACACAGCTGCAGTCTATGTGGTAAATTTGTGCCAACACAGCTTCAGTCTGTGTGCTAAAGTTGTGCACACACAGCTGCAGTATTTGTGGTAAAGTTGTGCCCACACAGCTGCAGTCGATGTGGTAAAGTTTATCACACACAGCTGCAGTCCATGTGGTAAACTTGTGCCCACACTACTGCAGTCAATGTGGTAAACCTGTGCCCCCACATCTTCAGTCTATGTGGTAAAGTTGTGCTCACACAACTGCAGTCTATGTGGTAAAGAGAACCCCATACAGCTGCAGTCGATGTGATCAAGTTGTGTCCATACAGCTGCAGTTTATGTGGTAAAGTTGTGCCCACACAGCTGCAGTCTATGTGGTAAGGTTGTGCCTACACAGCAGCAGGCTATGTGGTAAAGTTGTACCCACACATCTGCAGTCTATGTGGTAAAGTTGTGCCCACACAGCTGCGGTCAATGTGGTAAAGTTGTTCCCTTACAGCTGCAGTTTATGTGGTAAACTTGTGCCCATGCATCTGCAGTCTAAGTGGTAATGTTGTGCTCACACAGCTGCAGTCTAAGTGGTAAACCTGTGCCCATGCATCTGCAGTCTAAGTGGTAAAGTTGTGCCCACACAGCTGCAGTCTATGTGGTAAAGTTGTTCCCTTACAGCTGTAGTTTATATGGTAAACTTGTGCCCATGCATCTGCAGTCTAAGTGGTAAAGTTGTGCCCACACAGCTGCAGTCTATGTAGTAAAGTTGTTTCCTTACAGCTGCAGTTTATGTGGTAAAGTTGAGCCCATACAGCTGCATTTTATGTGGTATAGTGGTGCTCCCACAGCTGCAGTCTACTTGGTAAACTTGTGCTCACACAGCTGCAGTCTTTGTGGTAAAGTTGTGCCCACAAATCTGCAGTCTCTTGGCTAAAGTTATGCCCACACAGCTTCGGTCTATATGGTAAAGTTGTGCCCACACAGCTGCGGTCTATGTGGTAAAATTGTGCCCACACAGCTGAAGTCTAAGTGGTAAAGATGTGCCTACACTGCTGCAGTCTATGTGGTAAAGTTATGCCCAAACTTCTGCAGTCTAAGTGGTAAAGATGTGCCCACACTGCTGCAGTCTATGTGGTAAATTTGTGCACACACTGCTGCAGTGTGTGTGGTAAAGTTGTGACCAAACAGCTGCAGTCTATTTGGTAAAGTTTATCTCACACAGCTGCAGTCCATGTGGTAAACTTGTGCCCACACAACTACAGTCAATGTGGTAAACCTGTGCCCCCACATCTGCAGTCTATGTGGTAAAGTTGTGCTCACACAACTGCAGTCGATGTGGTAAAGTTTATCACACACAGCTGCAGTCCATGTGGTAAACTTGTGCCCACACTACTGCAGTCAATGTGGTAAACCTGTGCCCCCACATCTTCAGTCTATGTGGTAAAGTTGTGCTCACACAACTGCAGTCTATGTGGTAAAGAGAACCCCATACAGCTGCAGTCGATGTGATCAAGTTGTGTCCATACAGCTGCAGTTTATGTGGTAAAGTTGTGCCCACACAGCTGCAGTCTATGTGGTAAGGTTGTGCCTACACAGCAGCAGGCTATGTGGTAAAGTTGTACCCACACATCTGCAGTCTATGTGGTAAAGTTGTGCCCACACAGCTGCGGTCAATGTGGTAAAGTTGTTCCCTTACAGCTGCAGTTTATGTGGTAAACTTGTGCCCATGCATCTGCAGTCTAAGTGGTAATGTTGTGCTCACACAGCTGCAGTCTAAGTGGTAAACCTGTGCCCATGCATCTGCAGTCTAAGTGGTAAAGTTGTGCCCACACAGCTGCAGTCTATGTGGTAAAGTTGTTCCCTTACAGCTGTAGTTTATATGGTAAACTTGTGCCCATGCATCTGCAGTCTAAGTGGTAAAGTTGTGCCCACACAGCTGCAGTCTATGTAGTAAAGTTGTTTCCTTACAGCTGCAGTTTATGTGGTAAAGTTGAGCCCATACAGCTGCATTTTATGTGGTATAGTGGTGCTCCCACAGCTGCAGTCTACTTGGTAAACTTGTGCTCACACAGCTGCAGTCTTTGTGGTAAAGTTGTGCCCACAAATCTGCAGTCTCTTGGCTAAAGTTATGCCCACACAGCTTCGGTCTATATGGTAAAGTTGTGCCCACACAGCTTCAGTGTAAGTTCTAAAGTTGTGCCCACACAGCTGCGGTCTATATGGTAAAGTTGTGCCCACACAGCTGCGGTCTATGTGGTAAAATTGTGCCCACACAGCTGAAGTCTAAGTGGTAAAGATGTGCCTACACTGCTGCAGTCTATGTGGTAAAGTTATGCCCAAACTTCTGCAGTCTAAGTGGTAAAGATGTGCCCACACTGCTGCAGTCTATGTGGTAAATTTGTGCACACACTGCTGCAGTGTGTGTGGTAAAGTTGTGACCAAACAGCTGCAGTCTATTTGGTAAAGTTTATCTCACACAGCTGCAGTCCATGTGGTAAACCTGTGCCCCCACATCTGCAGTCTATGTGGTAAAGTTGTGCTCACACAACTGCAGTCTATGTGGTAAAGATAACCCCATACAGCTGCAGGCTATGTGATAAAGTTGTGTTAATACAGCTGCAGTTTATGTGGTAAAGTTGTGCCCACACAGCTGCAGTCTTTGTGGTAAAGCTGTACGCACACAGCTGCATCTATATGGTAAGGTTGTGCCTACACAACAGCAGTCTATGTAGTAATGTTGTACCCACACAGCTGCAGTCTATGTGGTAAAGTTGTGCTCATACAGCTGCAATTTTGTGGGAAGGTTTTGCCCATACAGCTGCAGTCTATGTGGTAAATTTGTGCCCACAGCTGCAGTCTATGTGGTAAACTTGTGTCCACACAGCTGCAGACTATGTGGTAAAGTTGTTCCCTTACAGCTGCAGTTTATGTGGTAAACTTGTGCCCATGCATCTGCCGTCTATGTGGTAAAGTTGTGCTCACACAGCTGCAGTCTATGTGGTAAACTTGTGCCCATGCCTCTGCTGTCTAAGTGGTAAAATTGTGCTCACACAGCTGCAGTCTATGTGGTAAAGTTGTTCCCTTACAGCTGCAGTTTATGTGGTAAAGTTGAGCCCATACAGCTGCATTTTATGCGGTAAAGTTTTGCTCCCACAGCTGAAGTCTACGTGGTATACTTGTGCCCACATAGCAACAGTCTATGTAGTAAAGTTGTGCCCACACAGCTGCAGTCTATGTGGTAAAGTTGTGCCCATACAGCTGCAATTTATGTGGGAAGGTTTTGCCCATACAGCTGCAGTCTATGTGGTAAACTTGTGCCCACACAGCTGCAGTCTTTGTGGTAAAGTTATGCTCACATAGCTGCAGTGTGTGTGGTAAAGTTGTGCCTACACAGCTGCGGTCTATGGTGAACTTGTGTCCACACAGCTGCAATCGATGTGGTAAACCTGTGCCCACACAGCTGCAGTCTATGTGGTAAAGTTGTGCCCACAAAGCTGCAGTCGATATGGTAATCTTGTGCCCATGCATCTGCAATCTATGTGGTAAAGTTGTGCTCACACAACTGCAGTCTAAGTGTTAAAGTTGTTCCCATACAGCTGCAGTTTATGCGATAAGTTTGTGCTCCCACAGCTGCAGTCTACGTGGTAAACTTGTGCCAACACAGCTGCAATCGATGTGGTAAACTTGTGCCCCCACATCTGCAGACTATGTGGTAAGGTTGTGCTCACACAGCTGCAGTCTATGTGGTAAAGTTGTGTCCATACAGCTCCAGTTTATGTGGTAAAGTTGTGCACACACAGCTGCAGTCTCTGTGGTAAAGTTGTGCCCATACAGCTGCAATTTATGTGGGAAGGTTTTGCCCATACAGCTGCAGTCTATGTGGTAAACTTGTGCCCACACAACTGCAGTCCATGTGGTACGGTTGTGCCCACACAGCTACAGTCTATGTGGTAAAATTGTGACCATACAGCTGCAGTCTATGTGGTAACGTTGTGCCCATACAGCTGCAGTCTATGTGGTAAAGTTGTGCCCACATAGCTGCAGTCTATGTGGTAAAGTTGTGCCCACACAGCTGCCGTCTATGTGGTAAAGTTGTGCCAACACAGCTGCAGTATATGTGGTAAAGTTGTGCCCACACAGCTGCAGTCTATGTGGTAAAGTTGTGCCCACACAGCTGCAGTCTATGTGGTAAAGTTGTGCCCATACAGCTGCAACTTATGTGGGAAGGTTTTGCCCATACAGCTGCAGTTTCTGTGGTAAATTTGTCCTCACACAGCTGCAATCGATGTGGTAAACTTGTGTCCTCACAACTGCAGTCTATGTGGTAAAGCTCTGGACATACAGCTGCAGGCTATGTGGTAACGTTGTGCCCATACAGCTGCAGTCTATGTGGTAAAGTTGTGCCCACATAGCTGCAGTCTATGTGGTAAAGTTGTGCCCACACAGCTGCAGTCTATGAGGTAAAGTTGTGCTCACACAGCTGCAGTCTGTGTGATAAAGTTGTGCCAACACAGCTGCAGTCTATGTGGTAAAGTTTATCACACACAGCTGCAGTCTATGTGGTAAAGTTGTGCCAACACAGCTGCAGTCTATGTGGTAAAGTTGTGCCCACACAGCTGCAGTCTATGTGGTAAAGTTGTGCCCACACAACTGCGGTCTATGTGGTAAAGTTGTGCCCACACAACTGCAGTCTATGTGGTAAAGTTGTGCCCACACCGCTGCAGTCTATGTAGTAAAGTTGTGCCCAAACACATGCAGTATATGTGGTAAAGCTGTGCCCGCAGAGCTGCTGTCTATGTGGTAAAGTTGTGCCCACACAGCTGCAGTCGATGTGGTAAAGTTGTGCCCACACAGCTGCAATTGATGTGGTAAACCTGTGCCCACACAGCTGCAGTCTATGTGGAAAAGATGCGCCCACACAGCTGCAGTCAATGTGGAAAAGATGCGCCCACACAGCTGCAGTCGATGTGGTAAAGTTGTGCCCATACAGCTGCAGTCTATGTGGAAAACTTGTACGCACACAGCTGCAGTCTATGTGTTAAACTTGTGCTCACACAGCTGCAATCGATGTGGTAAATTTGTGCCCACACAGCTGCAATTTATGTGCTAAAGTTGTGCACACACTACTGCAGTCTATGTGGTAATGTTGTGCCCACACTGCTGCAGTCTATGTGGTAAATTTGTGCCCACACTGCTGCAGTCTATGTGGTAAGTTTGTGCCAACACTGCTGCAGTGTGTGTGGTAAAGTTGTGACCAAACAGCTGCAGTCTATTTGGTAAAGTTGTGCCAACACAGCTTCAGTCTATGTACTAATGTTGTGCCCACACAGCTGCTGTCTACATGCTAAAGTTGTGCCCACTCAGCTGCAGTCTATGTGGTAAAGATAAGCCTACACAGCTCCAGTCTTTGTGCTAACATTGTGCCCAAGTAGCTGCAGTCTATGTGGTAATTCTGTGCCGACACAGCTGCAGTCAATGTTGTAAAGTTGTGCCCACATAACTGCAGTCAAAGAGGTAAAATTGTGCCCAAACAGCAGCAGTCTATATAGTAACGTGATGCTCACACAACTGCTAGACAGGATTTTGGCTTATCAACGATGAAAGAATGGTGATTTATTTCCCAAGTCAGTTTGGTTTGTGACTTGGAGGTAAGATGTGCCTCCACAGCAAACACACTCATAGGCGTGAGAGGACATGGCATTCCTGGCAGAACATGCTGGTATTCTTTTGTTCTTTAGGTGGCACATTGGTAGCTACCTTCTGAGTCAGAATGTTGTGGGCTCAGGTCCCAAGTGCAGAGACTTCAGTGCAAAGTGTAGTTTGACACTTCCAGCGCAGTACTGATGGAGTGCCGCACTGTCAGAGTTGCTGACGCTTGAATAAAATGTTAAAACAAGGCATGTCTCTCTCCCAGGTGGACCTAACAATCCCATGCTTGTATTGGAAGAAGAGCAGCGGAGTTCATCCTCGTGTCCTGACCAAGAGTTATCCTTCAATTCACAACTCTAAAAGAAACGATCTGGTCTTTTACCCAATTTCTGTTTGTGGGAGCTTGTTTGTGCATATTCAGTGCTGTGTTTCCTACATTACAAAGTAACTATGCTTCATGTACTTGATTGGCTTGAAAATGCTATCGGGTATCGTGAGGTCGTAAAAGGTGCTATGTAATTTGCAAGACTTACTTTATTTCTTTAAATTATGTCGAAAACAGCAGGCAGGGCATGCACAGACGCCTCCTCAGATGCCTGCTCAGAGAACAGCACACTGATTCCTTGCAACAGTTTGGAGTAGAGCACGAGAAATGACATAGCGTATTTGTGTATGCATCATAGAGATAAAATAGAGCAGCACTTTACACTGAACACAGACCATACACTCACCAAAAGAAAGGCCGTCAATTTGAGAATTTTTGCTTTATTTTACAAAATGTAGCTTTCTGTCCGAACAGTAATATTGAGGAATGAGCTGTTCAATATATAGCAACGGAACTTTAATTAAACATGAGGGCAGGCCTCTAAGGATGATGTCTTAATGGTGGGAGCAGGATTTCATTCACGCATCGGAGATATTCTGAGTTTTGGCCTGGAGTTTCCACTCAATTACGCTGGGTTTTTCAATGCAATTTCCCTGATATTGGCGTGACTGGTGCAGGTTGAGGAATTATGTTCAGTGTACATGAAGTTTCCACGATTTTTTGCAGTGCTTTTAGAAGTATCCTGCTAGGAGCTAGCACTGTCCACAAAAATGGCCCTGTCCCATTGCCCCGCCAGGTGCATTTTGAAAGGTTTTGAATGCTTCTTGAAGGTTGCTGCAGAAGTCACTACTGTACCTTTATTTGACAAGAAAGTAGTTTTGTCTAATCTTAAAAGCTATTTTCAGTACTTTAAAATCAAGTTACTCAAAGAAGGAGGATTAACACAGATTCTTATTTTTTGTAATAATCATCTTCAGCTGCTTTGTCAGTGGCCTTCACTCCATCACAAGGCAAGAAGTGGATATATCCTCTGATGATCACACAATGTTCAGCTCCATTCACAAGTCCTCTGATAATGGAGCAGTCCGTGCCCACATGGAGCAAGACCATTGTGCCATAAAAGTGCCAGGCAACAACCATCTGCAACAAGAGAGAGCCTAACCATCACCCCTTGACAGTCAATGGCATTACCATTGTCAAGTCCTACACTGTCAATATCTTGGGGACTTACCACTGATCAGAAACTACGTGGTTTTAAGGAAGTGTCAGAAGCCGGATATTCTTTGGTGAGTGGCTTGCCTCCTGTCTCCCCAGAGCCTTTCCGATTACTAAAATACACAAATCAGGAGTGTGATAGAATACCCCGCATCCTATGCTTGGAAGCAGCAACACTCAAGAAACATGACAACACTCAGGACAAAGCAGACTGTTTGATTGGCAAGCTATATCCACCAGCTAAAGCATTCACTCCCTTCACCACGGTTGCTCTATACTGCAGCAGCTGGCCAAGGTTCCTTCGACAGCACCGTCCAAACACATGAGCTCTACCACCTAGAAGGACAAGGGCAGCATGTGGACACTACCACCTCCAAGCTCTGCTCCAAGTCACATGTCATTATGACTTGGGTCTATATCACTGTTCCTTGATTGCTGCTGCATCAAAATCCTGGAATTCCCTACCTGGGATTTCCTTCACCACGCAAACTGCAGCAGTTCAAGAAAGCAACTCATCACCACCTTCTCAAGGGTAACTAGGGATGGGCAATAAATGCTGAGCTTGTCACATTCGCATGGATTAATAAAGAACATACAATTAACAGCAAGGGGGAGTTCCCATAGGCAGGTGCATAAGCCACTTTATCAGAGCTTATTCACGGTATTGCCACACAAGAACATTTAATGGTGAAGGATTTTTGAGACTTCTAGGCATATGATGAAGATCTATAGAAATGAAAATTGCCCTCTTTCCATCACAACATGACACAATAATCAGCAGGAAAGGGGCATCTTGGCACCTATAAAGTGGTGACCAAATCTGCTGATCAGGAAATGACACCATAATGGCACAGAAGGCAGAGAGGGTCATTGCTGGCTGGTGGAGGCCTTCAGCTCCTCATTACAATAATCAAAATGCTTTCTCCATTCAGATGGGTCCATTTTCTATCAATTACTGATGTGCTCAACTCTACAATTTCAACCTTGTTCTGTTTGGTTACTACAGGTTCTTCCCTGACAATAATGATCATTAGGGTGGATTGCAGGTAGACCGAGGCTACAAGCTTCTCGAAAATGTCCAATTTCTGCTTCTGCCTTCAACAATCTGAACATGGGTGAAGCCTCACTGAATTGGTATATCTATCAGCAAACTGGCCTTTAGAGTTTTTTAGACCATCTCTGATTGGCACTCCTGTTCAATACACCATACTGAGATGGCCCCTCACTGATTTTATCTTGCACTCTCCTTCAAACTAATTTACATTGTAGCAAATAGAAATAGCTGAATGTAAGTGGGATTTGACATGACTAAACTTGGTCTTAATTGGCTTCTATTGCACATCTCCCTTTGTTTAAGAGTGGATATTTCTTGACACTAATTACAACCTAGAAAGATGGTGAAATATGTTCACTTTATAGGTCACACGTATACCAACAACAGCTTGCAATTATGTACCACCTTTAAATGTAGGGAAATGTCAAAAGGCTGTGTAGAGCTGTAATTAAGAATGGACATTAAGCCAAAGGAAGAGACTTTAGGTCAGAGGGGGGTTTTAAGAAGTTCTGAAAGAGGAGAGGAAAGAGGAGAAGTGAAGGGTTTCAGGAGGGAGTGTTGGGCCACGGCAGCTAAAGGCGTATTGCCAATGGTAGGGTCAAGAGAGGTGATGCACAAGAGGTTGGTTCAAAATTCAGCTCAGGTCAAAAAACAGTGAAATTGCAAAAGGTCTGATTCACGGTAGGCAGAAACAGGCATGGAATCACTGGTGGTAGTCCAGACCACCAAATGGAACCCTGCTAACACAGTACATGCATTGTGTTTGGGATTACATAGGATACACGACACAGAAACAGGCCATATGGTCAAACTAGTCCACGTTTATAATCCACTTGAGCCTCATCCCATTTTTCCTCATCTAAATCTTTGATTGTAACCCTCTCTTCCCTTACACTTGTCTAGCTTCCCCTTAAGTGCACCATACTATTTTCTTCCCACACTCTTTGGTAGTGAATTCCACATTCTCTCTCCTTTTTGGGTAAAGAAGGTTCTTTTGAATTCCCTTTTGGATTTCTTGGTGACTATCTTATATTGATAGCCTCTAGTTACGCTCTTTCCGCACAAAAGGAAACATTATCTCTGTGACCACTCTAACAAAACTTTTCATAATTTTGAAGCCTCTATTTGGTCATCCCTCTGTCTTCTATTTTCAAGAGAAGAGACCCAGCCTGTTCATATGTATACCTCCACATCCTTGCAAATCTTCTCTGCACCCCTCTCCAATGCCTCAATATCATTTTTATAATATTGCAACTGGAAAATCAATCCAAAGGCCAGGAAAACTAATGATGTGAAGAGGTAATAACCCTAGTTCTCCCTCTTAATTTTGCCCAATGCTGGAAGGTCATCTATTTTGAGAGATGCCCAGAAGAGCTATAATGGTTTCCAGCATGGGATCATCATATCTATGCCAGCTCTTTGCTGGAACAATCAAAAAGCTAACCCTACTGTCCCCTCATGCTTCAAATATTTATCCAATTATCTCTTGAACTGCAATGATCTCTGCCTCAACCATTCCCTGTGGCAAAGCATTTCTTCTCCAACAATCTACTGTATAAGTAAATTTCTCTTAAACCTTCCCTTCATTCTCTTAGTCACCAGAGGTCATCAATTTAAGATAGTCACTGATTCCCCAACCAGAGGAAGTAATAGTTTCCTAATCACTATCAAACCTTTTATGAATTTTAAAATCCTTCTATTAGATTTTTGAGCCATTCAATGTTAGGCTCAGCGCAGAAGGGCACTGCTGGATTAGATCCCAATGTAATTACTGGAATCGCAACCCCTAGACTTATAGCCTCCATGTAGCACTCTTTGTAGCTCAAAATGGCAGAAGACTACTTGTGCCTAACAATGTTTTATTGAAATATAAGAAAGCTTGGCCAATTTTTGCTTATCCTCATCCTATTAGCTACACAATTGATTCAAAAATCCCAATTAGCCTCCTTACTTTCAAGCCATGCAAGAACATGCTGCGAACTGAACAATGCTTGAAAATCATACACCCACATCACTTCGTAATATACAAATAGCAAATAATAGATATTAGAACAATCTTTGAGTTGAGGATCTAAATTTATAAACAATGAAATGCTATTTGAAGTCATAAACATATGACAATACAATGTAATTTATTAACTAAAGCCATCCAGAAGGAACAGTTTTGACAGATAAAGGGACTAGTTTTGCAAATTCAATCTGTTGGCAATGCAAATTCAAAAATAGCCCCTTTAATGTGCAGAGCCTTTCCTGACTCCAGGAGCTAGGTTTTCCCACGGGTTTCAGGAGGGTCGTTCGTCTGTGGAACTCTCTTCTCCGAAAAGCAGTGGAGGCTGGGTCATCGAATTTATTCAAGGCTCAGTTAGAAACATTTTCAAGGGTTATGGGGGGCAGACGGGAATGTGGAGTTGAGACCACAACCAGGTCAGCCATGATCTTATTGAATGGCGGAGCAGGCCTGAAGGGCTGACTGGATTTCCCCTGCTCTTAAGTCCTATGTTCCTATGATGCCAAATGGAGATCAAATGGAAGTCCTGAGCCTCCAGTTGTAGGGAGACAGCCTGTTTTTCAGCAACCTTCTGGGAAGCAGGCTCCCCATTGGCAGCTTTTGTGTGCACTGCCCTAGTGGGTGCAGCTGAGGAAGGTTGGACTGTGAAAGCACCTCAAAATAGAGGCACTCTCTGAGCCGTGGATGGAAATAAAACATTATCAGAGCCAAAGCTGGTAGACCCCTTGGGGAACCGTTGTGCCACAGGGAGACCACCTCTACCAGGCTAATAGCCTTGTCACATGGCAGAGGCCGCTCTGTCACCAGCAAAATGCTGGTGAGGCCAGAAAACTGCCCCTAATTGGGGCCTTAACTATGTTGATTGGCTGTCAGCCTCTGAGGAGTGGGCAGCTAAACCTATCCACAGCCCCGGGGAAAAGTCCCCAACGCATTCCGCCCCAACATGGTTCACCCTATTTTCCCGTGCCCCCCCCACCCCGCCCCTGCCTCCAAGCCTGCCACCCCCGGGGCCAGGAATATTCAGCCCCACAATTCATCTATGGCTCAGTGTTAGCCTTGCTGCTTCTCAGGTTGCCAACTCTAGCTGGACCTATCCCGGGAGACGTCAGCGGAAGTGATGTCATGGGAAGCTGACGGCGTGGCAGGAGGTGGGGGGGGGGGGTTCTCGGTTTATGAGTTGGCAGTATGATCAGAGAATGTAAATACAAATCCTGCCCACTTGCCCTTACTGCAATTGAATAATTGGGAGGTTGGGGGAGATGCAGGAAACATCAGCAACAAGAAAGTCTCAATCTCAAGCCATATATGCTAAAGCCCTTTGTCAAGCCTTGGACGTACTGTGAACTTGGCCCACTTTCGATACAGTTACAGCTGCAAACACAGGTGGAGACATTCCAAATTGGAATCCTGATACTCCAACGGAACTGGGATCAGAATGCCGTGTAACCATTCAACATTCCATTCCAGCCTAGACTGCACCCACCCACCACCCCCGCCACCACCTACCCCCCATCACCACCCCCTCACCCACCCTGCTGCCTCTTGATGAATTTCACGCTCTTAAAAGTTTAAAATTTGAAATTTTAGAAATCTCTGGCAACAATTTGCTGCATGCAGGGGTAAGATGCGACAGTTTAAATTATTCTCTTTCCACTGGGGAGATTGCATTAGCGATTATGATCTTGCAGTAAAGATATAGTACGAGCTGTAACTTTCTGCTGCGAGATTAATGAGCAGTTAATGTATAAATCCAGAATGTTCTAAGGTTGAGATTGAGAGTGAGGTGCTGTTTGTGCAGGGCAGACAGCAGAATAGAGCAAATTGCCCAGCAAGTTCTGACGATTAGTAACTCACAATGTTTTTTTGGCTGAACTTGCTGGCCAGTTTATACATTACTGATGGGATGCAGTGTGCACTCACCATTATTTTTCCAGCAAGATTTAGGGCAACATCTTTTGTGAAATGTAGCCTCAAAATTACTGTCAGTATAAGACCTAAGACCACAGAAATACTCTGCAGTGGTCTGAGCTGCTACTTAGTGGCTGTCCCAGCCGTATCCAGCCGCTGCACTCTTAACTTCTGGTGTTTCACTGGTGATAAGTCATGTCACCACTAACCCCTGCCCCAGGCCACAATGTCCTCTGGGAGTTATAGTCTGCTCTCCACCCAGTTCCCTGCCCTCCGCCATGGAGGGATGGAGAGGCCACAGTGCCCAGCCAGTGCTACTGGACTCTCCTTCCTGGTTTGGCAGGGTGATGCCGCATGTGGACTAAACTGGCTCAATTCACTGGATGACGTCAATGTAAAATATTATTTTAAAATCTCCCGGAAGGCATTCTTTGGCCACCGGGAGGCTGATGGCAATTCCAGCCGATTACCGGCCATTCCCGGGGTGGTCGGCAACTCTAGCTGTTTCCGAGTCTGAAGGTCATGGGTTTAGGTGCTGCCTGAGCGCATAATCTGGACTGTTCTCTGCAGCTGCCATGGTTCCGACGTTACCACAGTGACTGATGCTGCTCCTGCTGCTTGTAGTTACTCCTACCAAGAGATGGGCTGTCATGGTATGTGACCATACATGCAAAATATTTAATTGGGCCCTAAAGTGCTTTGAGACATTCTGAGGTTGTCAAAAAGTCATTAGATACTGCAAGTTCTTTCGTTCTATTCATGGAATACAATCAATTATACAAAACTGGCACAGTGGATTCATAGCTTAAATTCTGAATGCTTTACAGCACGAGCCGCTTAAAATCTCCATTAGCAAATTTACATATCTCAGGCTGTATGACACGGCCCCTGTGTTAGGGCCAAAGTAGGAAAGGCCAATTATCGGCATTACCTGTTCCAAAAAAGGACTCGTGCAAAAGGATGAAAGACAACATCAAACTGTTAAAATAGCCAGGAGATTGTCTGACCAGAGAAGCAACCAGCACTTTTGGGGACATGGTACCTGGTGGTTCTGATATACTAGACTGGCAGCCCTGAAGTTGTGAGTTTGATTCCCATCATGGCAGATTCTGTGGCTCCAGGAAGTAACCACAATGTTGCCACACTGCCATAATAAACCAGCTGCTTCATTAATGTCCTTTCGGGCACCTGCCACCCCTGCTCAATCTGGCCTCCATATGACTCCAAGCCTACACTTATCTGGTTGACTCTTAAATCACTCAGTTGCCAGGGCAACAAGGGATGTAACAAGTCATGTGTGCACTTACTTACAGTGGATGTGTACACAAAGGATTGGAAAAAAGGCTGAAGCTGCTGTTCTGGAGAGAGCAATCAAGGCAGCATATTTCAAGAAAATATTTGTGAAGCATCAGAAGCAGATACAGGACTATAAATACAGGGCAGTTCTGCATTGCTTTTTCAGACACCATATATACTTTACACTGCCGTAAGCTTCTGGTTTCTCAACCTGCTGCATAAGGATAAAGAACCATGCCAACAATACCTCCAGGTGCAGTAGAAACTCTACCCCAGGCTCATGACCGCCTTGATCATGAGCCCTGTAATGTTACTATTACAATAAATAAGGTAGACTCGCATCCATAGAACACTTTCCCAACTTCAAAACTGCACAAAGTGCTTTACAGCCAATTAAGTATTTTTGTTGTGCACTCCTTCAGTTCTTCACTGGTACGCCAGGCTATATGTGCTCAAGTCTCTGGGGTGGAGAATTAACCCATTCTCAAAAGCGAGAGTACTGACCACAGTTGAAGAACACAGTTATACTGATAGGCTACTGGCTTAGGGTATCAACTTACACTCAATACAAAATACATTCTTACAAATTTCACTTATAAAAATGTACAACCGCACCGACATGTGAGCTGGTGTTAAAAAAAGAGATAAGATCATTTCAGTCTCCATCTCTGACCTATATTCAAGTTATGAAATATAGAAATAGGCCATTAATTTCCAGAACACTGATTTCACATTTCTCATTTTTATATAAATCCACTTGAGAATAAATGAGTACATGGTACAAGTCAATGAATCCACTGCAAGTTCTCTGTACAAAGCAAATCAAACCCACCCGCTTTGCAGCTCACAACACTGAAGAGATTTGGAGCTGCTCAGAATGAAAGAGAAACAATTAAATAGCTCAGGCACAGCTGTCAAAAATCGCCCACATTAGAAACGGAAACAAGCAGAGCATAAAGAACAAGGACGCTTTGTATCAGAAGGGAAACTAAACCGAATAGCTGAAGAAAGAATTTGGGGCCCAAATGTGATAGTGTGACAGCCCCAAAAAACAGATGTGGGAATCTCCACGCAGAATTAACCTATGTCCGTTTGTTCCTTCCGATGCAGGCACTACACAAACTTCATGCTGTCTGCCAATTTAAATAATAGTAGTGTGCTAGATGTGCTGCTGAGTGGGTGTACACCTCAGCAAGGGGTCCAAGTTTGTAGCAGATTGGCACCATTGAAAGCTAGCCTGCACTATTTAAAGTCAGTCTATACTTCTTAAAGGAGAGATACATTCTGGCTGCAACAGTTGCTGGAAGTGGCTGTAAGAAGGATGTCTGAATTGAGGGAAGATTGAACATGGCAAAACAGAGAGTGTGCTCCAATGTTCTTTGCAGTAGAGGCCTTTGTGTGAGAGGTGGACAGGAGGAGAGAGGCCTTCTGTCCATAGAGGACCAGGAGGCCCCTCCAGCAGCAGGAGCAGATAGTCATTACTGTCAATGCAAGTGATGTAGCCTGAGAATGTGGATGCAGTGCAGGAAGAAGTTTAATGATCTCATACATGTGGTCAAAGTCAATAAATTTATCTTCAAACGTCACTTCCTTACGACTGAGCCATGAGCCTCAGACACTGTTCAATTCACTTCACTCGCCTCCAACCATGACTCATACCAAATATTCACAGCTTCACCTCACCCTCACGCATTGGACATTGCTGCAAGTCACAGCCTGTACACACTGAAAACCATGACAGACACCTTATCCAAACACATTGCACCATACGCACTGACACACTTTCCACTTTTGCAGGACAAGGTAGCGCACAATCAGAGGCAGCAGCACCTAACTAGTGAGGCAGGGAGGCAAATGGTATGTTACCCTGACAGAGGAGATGGTGCTAGCCATTACTGAAGTGGCCATGACTGAGGCTGTGGCTAGCTGGCGGGGGTGGGGGGGCTCAAACCATTGAAGATGACAGAATGCTCATACTTCACCCCCTTTCTCACAACCCACTTCTCCCTCAGCCCACAACCCCTTATGGTTTACAAGCTCCAGATGGTTCAAGATTGCACCTGTTGCTTTCCCCCCTCCCTCACAGCATCTCCACCCTTGTGCCCTTCCCCTTTTAGATGCCCAAGAGCTGCAGCCTGGGCAGGCTAGTGACACAGGAGCAAAAAGTGGTAAAGAGACTAATGATGAAGAAGCACCATGACTCACTCTGACACTGTCTCAGTCACAGCTCAGATCCTGACACTGCATGTACTTGCTCAGGGGCAGGACTTTTAGGTTGACGTGAGGGAGCGATTGGTGGGCCTGGGAGTGGCTGGGGAATGGACCACCGCCCGCAATCAGCTCCCAACTGTGATTTCACGCTGGCTGGCCAATTAGCGGTCAACCAGCGGGAAGCGCGCGCTGAAATGCTCAGCGCTGCCAGAATGGAGGTGGGAGGAGGGCGGTGATGAAAGCGTGGACGTGGGTGAGCACTGGATGAAAGCTCCCTGGAGGCAGAGAGCCGTCTCATGGAGCTGCAGACTTTAAAACCAATAAATAAAGCTTTTAAAATCCAGAACAAAAAATGTCCACACATCACAATCAGTCACCTGGACATACGCATGGCAAAAATTATGTCCATACATTTTCATTATTTTAAATTTAATAATGGAAACCTCATCCCTCTCTTGGATTAGGCTTCATGAAAAATGCAGAGACCTACGCACCTGTCTGTCAACCATACGGTTGGATGGACCACGAAATATCAGAGGCAATTACAACTTTAATTGCACTAAATGGCCTCTTAATTGCCCGACTTTTGCCCATGCTCACCGACTGAAATATCACGTAAGCATGGGGTGACACCAGGACGCTCGCCCAATGTCATCCCACATGATTTTGCGTCCAATCGGGTCGGGCGCGCACCCGCACACCTACCTAAAAATTCTGCCCCAGACGTGGGGTCTGCATGTGGTGAGACACCAGGCGTGAGTGGCCTGCAGCCAGGGTAGGAGGAAAGGCCGCATGGGTTCCAGCTCCCCAGAGGGCGAGGTCGCACATGAGTTCTACTGCAGAGGACACAAGTGAGAACATTGATTGGGCAGATTACAGAAAAAGGGCTGATGGGCATGCAGAAAGAAATGCTTGGTGCCATTGGCAGACCGGCCAGAAAGCCTGCTCAAACTGTCAGGAAGAATGGAGGAGTCCAGCACCAACTTGGCCACAGGACTTTGTGCTTTGAGCCCATACACTCCAGTGTAGAAGGGGCAGCAAACTCCATGTGAATACTTGTAAACTGAGCCATGATGCAACATCTGATGGTCAAAGTAGAATTGACTCAGTGCCTGAGTGCTGCAGTGGAAGCTCAGACTAATGTCATGCCAATGCTGCTTGCAGATTGCAAGCTCTGACTTGTAACCATTGTAACCGTGGACACCAGAGTTCAAACGGGCTTGCAGGGTCTCACAGCAGTTCTGTTGAAGGGTCATGAGGACTCGAAACATCAATTCTTTTCTTCTCCACCAATGCTGCCAGACCTGCTGAGTTTTTCCAGGTAATTCTGTTTTTGTATTAGTTTGGCCAGTACCTTTTCGGTCAGAGTGTGTGGGATGGATTGTTATGTACGAAGTAGAATATGAATGGATTGTTCAATTGCTTTCCCCCACCCCAAAAATATCAGGTCTCATTATCATCCTGTTGAATCATTCGACTGGTTGTATCGCAATGTCAGGTGGTGGTGAGTTCCGTAGCCTGCTCGGAATTCCAAGAACTGACTGGAAACTGATCCAAAGTATGTCACAATAGTCTTTGGCAAATCCCATTTTGTAAACAACTTATCTAAAATGTCAATGATGGAAGTAGTGGTTATGGAATTCGTTGTAGCAATTTCCACCCATTTGCTATGTAGATTATGAACAGCAAGCTGAAAACATTGATTGCTAGGGGCTGCTTGCACTTCTCCAAATATATTTACTTGGAGTTGTTGCCATGAATTTATTGGCCATGAGGTCAGTTGTAGAGGTATGGGACACGGTTTAACTGATTTCTCATTGAGTGTACAAGCTATGCAGTTTCTAATGAACTCTTCTCTGCGGCGATCAACTGCTGGCTACCAGACTGCTTCACGGGATTGTTGTTTCATTTTAACATCATGCGGATGTCCTTCATGGGCAAGACGCAATACATGTCGCTGTAGCACTTTCAGGTAACTGCTCAAGCTCTGCACGTGACACAGTTGTCATCAAACAACATGAGTTCATTGTGTACTCTGTAGTACGGGACCAGCTCTTTATTTCTTGAGGCCACTCAGTTTTTAGATTCTGGCTTACATTCTGCAGTGTGCTGTCTGCCGCCAATTCTGCCTTCAACTCCTGTCATGTAACAAGATTTGCGGTTGCACTTGAAATCACTGCGATCACCAAGTTTTCAGTGTCGCAAGTCTCTTTGCTCTCACTGACGCGATAAGTCATAAGTCAGCTACTCGGCCGCGTCAACCTGCAAGATACTCGGCCTCAGAGTTGTTCTGATGAAGATGATCTAACCATCTGTAGGTGTGTAGCAGTCGATGACCAGATCCTGATGTGGCCAACACTGCAGTCAGCATTTGGTGATCGGTGTGTAGAGTGAACTTTCTACCACAGAGATACATGTACCAATATTCACAAGCATAGATACAGGCTAATCTAGTGCTTCTCACTCTCCAGTAGAGTATTTGCGTTGAGTTTCCGATAATAGGGGTGATGTATAAGCAATTGGTTGTTCACTTCCTTCAGTGTACTTACTGTGTGCGCACAGCTCCTATCATATTTCCTGATGCAACTGTTGTCACTTATGTTTCCGAACAAGGTTGAAATGTGTGAGGACTGGCAGAGATGCTATCTTTGTCCTTAACATGTCAAATGTTTGCTGTGCGATATCCCATTCCCATTGTGCATCTTTGCGCTGCAGCTTTTGAAGAGGCTCCATGATCTCTGCCTATTTAGGAAAGAATTTGTGATAAAAGTTGGCAGCACTGAGGAATGGTGCCAACTCTTTCATGTTAGACAGGGTCAGAAGAGCGTGATTGGCTTTGATGTTGTCTTGCCTAGGCTTTACTTATGAGGCTGTCACTCTGTACCTTAGAAAGTCAACTTTAAATGCTATGAACGTGCAATTGTCCTTATTGAGAGTCAAACTATATTGTGTGAGTCAAATGAACACCACTGATAACTGCTTCATTCCTTCCGTGGACAATGGCATGATCAAGTAAGTTGTGTGACCCCTCAACGTCTGACAAGGCTGAAGAAATTATCTTCTGGGATGCGCTAGATGCTGAACTTAGACCATAGGGCACTCTGCGCTACTGAATCACACATCAAGGCAGAATGTTCCGGTCCTGCCAGCAACGGGAAGCATGGCTGGTGGGGGAGCTTAATTTGGTGTGAGGCCAAAAATCAGTTCGCCGACATTGGGATGAGCTTTAGGAATTCTGTACTTGGGGCTTAAAAACCTGATTAAGATGGGCCACCCTTCCCAATGAACAGTGTCGGGAAGCCCTTTTGCACACATTCACATACCATGCATGCTCATTAAAAGGCTACCTTGCAGAATTAAGTTCCTGCCCCAAGGTTCATTTTTACGACTGTATAAGTGGTGTTCACCCGGTGAGCTTGACTTCTTCCATGACTTTGAGGTCAGCAGACGCTGCTTTGGCCTTCTTGGGGAGCGCTCATAACCTGATCCATATCGGGGGCCGATAGCCCAAGATGGACAAGGGAGTCAGGAGAAGTGGGCGGAAGGGTGGAGCAGAGGCTGGACATGGGAGGCAGGCTAAGGGTGGAGGTGGGGAAGAGGCTGTCCAGGGAAGGACGAGGCTGTCTGGGGAAGTGGGGCAGGAAGTGAGGGTGCAGTGATGAGGGATGGAGGGAAGGGCCTTTCCTGTTGGGTCTGGAGGCCCTGTGGCTGGGTGGGGGCAAGGATGGCGGGAGGGAGATGGTCCTAGAGCGTGGGGTTGGTTCTGTCAACAGTGGGGTCCTGGGGGTTGAACCGGGGGTACTGGGCAGCAGAGAGAACACTCACAGTGAGAGGGGACAATGGGATGTGGTAGGGTGGCAGGCCCAGGGTGATAGTGGGATAGCTGAAGGTTTCATGGGTGAGAAGTCATGAAAAATGAACAAAACAGGTAGCTCAGATAATGGGAGGGGTCAGGGTCAGGGTTAGGGTGGATTTGGGGACGGTAAAGGGTGTCAGCTCTGAGGAGAGAGAAGACATGTGGAGGGGAATGGTTATAGGTGCAAAGGTAATGGGGGAGGTTCAAGGGTGACAGAGGGAAGAGGGTGGGTCTATAGTGATGGGAGAAGCTAGTGGGTGACAGGAGGAGGCTAGAAGGTGGTGGAGTGAGTTTGAAAGATGATGCTCACCACTTTTTAAATCTGACCTGGAGGTTGCAATTAGTTGGTAAGTGCAATCCCTCAAAGTGGGAAGAGAGTCTTTATTAGGTGGGTGGAGTTCAAGAGGATCTTTCAATTGGCTGACTAAATGGGCACCCTAATAATCATGAGGCAACTAGATGAGAAACAAGGGAGTCAGGAGAAGTGGGCGGAAGGGTGGAGCAGAGGCTGAACATGGGAGGCAGGCTCAGTTGCGCTGTCCTATACGGTGAAGCCCACACAGCAGCAGGTTTGTTCCTGACTCATGGGTCTCATAATATCAAGATCCCAGCAAGTGGAGCTGCCATTTATTCTGTGCCATTTTATCACCTGCTGCTGTCAGAGGCAGTGATAAAGGGAGGCGGATGCCTGCAAGGGGCATGGCTGGTGGGCAGCAGCCACCTTACAACTCCAAACCCCCATGCTCCCACGTGAATGGTGATGGGCGACAAGGGCTCATGTGGTTAGTCTCTCTATGCTGCCAAGGCAATGGTCTCTCTATAGAGTCTCAAAGGTAGTGGAGACAAGCAGAATAGTGTCAGAAGAAGGCTTCTCACGCATGGCTCTCATCACCCTGGTCAAAGAGCTGTGTTTCCATGCTTAATCATGCATAAACGGGAGGAACACCCATCTCTGACCCTCCAGGGTGTCCTTCACCTGGAAGGAGTGGGGTGGAGATGTCATGTCTAGACGGGAGCCAGGGACAGGGCTTCGCACTGGCCTGGCGGCTTTGAGACAGTGGCAAAACTGTAAAGGATATGCTCACAGGATTCATTACTGCAATTCGTTCACAGATCCACTGAGGCCTAGATGATGCAGGCTCCAGAGAACCCTGCTTTTCTAATGTCTCTCATCCAAATGAAGAGGAGGAGGGCCCACTGCAGGTTGGCACAGGGGAAGGAGGAGCAACGGTCTGAGCAGCTGGTCCTGGTGAACAGGGGCCAGTGCAGTGCCAAGCATTGGCCTGATCCTGGGTATTTCACAGACAGTGCAGCTATCTACAGATGAGCAAAAGCAATGCCTGAGGTGGCTTAGAGTCTCCTGGAATGTGTGTTTTTCACGTCTGCCAGATTCTCCATGATGACCTGCGGCCACCAGGGCCTGGAGGCAGTATCATGCCGTGGGCATTGAACGTCACCACTGCCTTAAACGGTTTTGCCAGTGGCTCCTTCCAAGGCTCCACTGACATATGCGGCATCTCCCAGTCAGTGACATACAAGTGCATACAGGGGGTGACAGATGCCCTGTTCAGGAGAGCACAGCAATTTGTCCAATTCTGCCTGGAACCTGAAAGATAGGCAGCAAGAGCATTGGGTTTTGTAGCAATCACAGGTTTACCACAAAGTGCAACGGACTATTGACTGCACACATTTGGCCTTGAGAGCTCCCTGGCAACAGCCAGTCACATTCATCGATAGAAAAGTTTTCCACTCTTTGACCATAATTCAGTAAGTTTCAAGGTACTGGTGGATAAGGATAACAGGAGTCCTTGGGTTAAGGTGCTTAATTGGGGGAAGGCTAATTATAACAATATTAGGCAGGAACTGAGGAATCTAGACTGGAGGCGGATGTTTGAGGCCAAATCAACAACTGACATGTGGGGGGCTTTCAAACATCAGTTGATAAGAATTCAGGACCGGCATGTTCCTGCTAGGATGAAGGATAAGCATGGCAAGTTTCAGGAACCTTGTGAGATTAGTCAAAAAGAAAAGGGAAGCATTCAGAAGGGCTAGAAGGCTGGGAACAGATGAAGCCCGTGGAGAATATAAGGAAAGTAGGAAGAAACTTAAGCAAGGAGTCAGGAGGGCTAAAAGGGGTCATGAAAATTCACTGGCAACCAGGATTAAGGAAAATCCCAAGGCTTTTTATACATATGTAAAAAGCAAGAGGGTAACCAGGGAAAGGGTAAGCCCACTCAGGGACAGAGGTGGGAATCTGTGTGTGGAGCCAGAAGAAATGGGAGAGATACTAAATGAGTACTTCTCATCAGTATTCACCAAAGAGAAGGACTTAGTGGTTGATTTGTCTAGGGAAGAGTGTGTAGATATCCTGGATCATGTTGAGATCAAAAAAGAGGAGGTGTTAGGCGTCTTGAAGAATATTAAGGTGGATAAGTCCCCAGGACCAGATGGAATCTACCCCAGAGTACCGAGGGAGGCAAGGGAGGAGATTGCTGGGGCCTTGACAGAAATCTTTGTATCCTCACTGGCTATGGGTGAGGTCCCAGAGGACTGGAGAATGGCCAATGTTGTTCCATTGTTTAAGAAGGGTAGCAGGGATAATCCAGGAAATTACAGGCCAGTGAGCCTTACATCAGTGGTAGAGAAATTATTGGAGAAGATACTTCGTGACAGGATTTCCTACCATTTGGAAGCAAATAGGTGTATTAGTGAGAGGCAGCATGGTTTTGTGAAGGGGAGGTTGTGTCTCACTAACTTGATTGAGTTTTTCGAGGAAGTGACAAAGTTTTTCGAGGAAGTAACAAAGATGATCGACGATGGAAGGGCAGAGGATGTTATCTACATGGATTTCAGTAAGGCCTTTGACAAGGTCCCTCATGGCAGACTGGTACAGAAGGTAAAGCCGCACTGGATCAGAGGTGAGCTGGCAAGATGGATACAGAATTGGCTTGGTCATAGAAGACAGAGGGTAGCAGTGGAAGGGTGCTTTTCTGAATGGAAAGCTGTGACTAGTGGAGTTCCACAGGGATCAGTGCTGGGACCTTTGCTGTTTGTAGTATACATAAATGATCTGGAGGAAAATGTAACTGGGCTAATTAGTAAGTTTGCAAACGACACTAAGGTTGGAGGAGTTGCAGATAATGAAGAGGATTGTCAAAGGATACAATAGGATATAGATCGGTTGGAAACTTGGGCGGGGAAATGGCAGATGGAGTTTAACCTGGACAAATGCCAGGTAATGCATTTTGGAAGGTCTCATACAGGCAGGAATTATACAGTAAATGGCAGAATCCTTAAGTGCATCGACGGAAGGAGGGATCTGGGTGTACAGGTCCACAGGCCACTGAAAGTGGCAACGCAGGTGGATAAGGTAGTCAGGAAGGCATATGGCATGCTTGCCTTCATTGGCAGGGGTATTGAGTATAAAAGCTGGGAAGTCATGCTGCAGCTGTATAGAACCATGATTAGCACACTTGGAAGGATATGGAGGCATTGGAGAGGGTGCAGAGGATGTTTACCAGGATGCTGCCTGGTCTGGAGGTTATTAGCTATGAGGAGAGGTTGGAGAAACTCGGATTGTTCTCACTAGAGCGACGGAGATTGAGGGGGCGACTTGATAGAAGTTTACAAATATATGAGTGGCATGGACAGAGTAGATAGTCAGAAGCTTTTTCCCAGGGTGGAAGAGTCAATTACTAGGGGACATAGATTTAAGGTGAGAGAAGGAAACTTTAGAGGAGATGTGTGGGGCAAGTTTTTTACGCAGAGGGTAGTGAGTGTCTGGAATTCGCTGCAAGAGGAGGTGGTGGAAGCAGGTACGATAGTGGTGTTTAAGACGCAGCTTGACAAATACATGAATAGGATGGGAGTAAAGGAATACAGACCCCGGAAGTGCAAAATGTTTTAAATTGATGGGCAATATTATCAGCGCAGACTTGGAGGGCGAAAGGGCCTGTTCCTGTGCTGTACAGTTCTGTTGAAGGGTCATGAGGACTTGAAATATCGACTGTGCTCTTCTCCGCCGATGCTGCCAGACCAGCTGAGTTTTTCCAGGTATTTTTTATTTTTTGTTTTGGATTTCCAGCATCCGCAGTTTTTTGTTTTTAGCTCTGTACTTTTCTTTGTTCTTCGTTCTTTGTTCTTTGAATGTGCAGCTGATATGTGATCACAGAAGGGAAATCCTGCATGTTTGTCGGTTCCCAGGGAGCTCTCATAACACCTAAATTCTAACCCACTCACAAGTGCTGCAAGTTTTTGAAGGACCTGGGCGAATCCAGGGCAGGCTCCTCAGGGACAAGGGATACTCCCAGAAGATGTGGCTATTGGTAACAGGTCGCCGTCCGCAGACTGCTGCTGAGGAGAGCTACAATGATACACTTGTCTCCACCAGGTCCATGATTGGGCAGATGATAGGCCTCCTAAAGACAAAGCTCAGAATTTTGGACCACTCAGGTGGGGCTCTCCAATACTCACCACAGGTATTGTCATGGATCATTATTGCCTTCTGCATCCTGCACAACCAAGTGCTACAAAGAAGGGGATGTCTTGGGTGAGGGAGACATGGGGGACCAGATGTCTCCTCCAGTGATAAGGATAGTGAAGGGAATGGAGCTGACAAGGGCCAGGATGTCATTGAGCCACATGCAGAGACCATAGCAGTGGTACAACATGGCAGACAGGCCCGTGCCAATCTGATAGCTACCGGATTCCAGGGAGGGTAAGCTGCCGAGACATTGTTTTAATCTTTTGGCTTTCTATCCTACGCTGGCTGGAAGCTCCGAGCTCCTTTTTGGTTACAGACATTATACTTACCGCTAATTTACCTTGATTTATGATTGCTGAATTAAATTGCACTACTTAACATCTGCCCTGTTGGTGGTTTGATCCTTTGCATGCGCCAAACTATGCTATTATGCAGACTCCTGGCACTAAATGCATGCATTCAAACCTGCACATCACTCCATTCTCCTACGACCTCAGACACCTGTAAGTTGAATTCTGATTTCACCCATGCCCTCACAATGTCCGTGTTCATGGCAGTTTGGAAGCAATATCAAATCTAAACTCGGCAAGGATGCACTCATGTCACCCTGACACCTGCTCCCAAAGGGAGGCTAACCTGGCAGAGAACTCTTTCAGGCAGAACCAGATAGATGAGACCACAGGGTGGAGCAGCATAAGGACACCATTAGGCTCCTTGAGATCATTCCTCCACGTAGACTGAACAGGAAAGATTGCGTTCCTGCTACCCCATTCGCCACTTGCTCATGCTAAACCCATATCCCTTGACACCTTTAGCATGCCGAAAAGCTTCGAGGTAACTTTGGAGTCCACTCACTGAGAATGCCTCACCTACAGTACGGGCTGCTGAATTGCAACCACTCTAGATTCTCCCATCACAGAGACCCCTACAAGTCTCAGTCCAAGATGGCCTTAGCATTAGTGCAAGACTGTGATCCATCATTGTGGACACCCCATCAGGGTAAACATCTTTCCTGCATGGACCCTACAAAGCCCTGTTAGAGCTGCTGATGTTTCACAGTCCTCAACACAGTCCAGCACACAACCCATTCTACTCTCTCTCACCTCACGGACCAAGGCTCTGATCCTCTAATGGTGTCCTTGGGCAAGATTTCCGGGTCGTCAGGTGGGCTTGGGAGCGACCGGGAAACAGTCTGCCACCCGCGATTGACCCCTGGCTGCGATTTCACGCTGGCTGGCCAATTAACAGCCAGCCAATGTGAAAGATGCGCTGAAAGACTCAGTGTTGCCGGGGTGGGGGGGGGCAGGAGGAGCGCAGGCACGGAGGAGCGCGCACTGAAGGCTCCCTGATGGCAGGGAGCTGCCTCAGGGGCTGGAGAATTTGAAAATCAAAAATAAAGATTTTGAAAATCTGAAAAAAATGTCCCGACATGGGACTAACTCACAATAACATAAGCAGAATAAAATTTCTGCCCAAAAATTTATAATTATTTTTAATTGAATTGTGGAAACCTCATCCCGCCCGTGGATGAGGTTTGCTAAAAAGTCAAAAGGCCTCCTGGCCGATTCGCCTGCCTGCCAACTGTAAGGTTGGACGGGCAGTGAAAAATAGCTTTCAATTAATTGATTAAGGGCCTTACAAGGTCTCTTAATTGTTGGCGGGCGCTCTGCCGACTCTCGCGTGAGCCCGCCAACTGAAATATCGCACAAATGCGCGATGACGTGGGGATGCTCGCCTGATGTCATCGCGCACTAGTGTTCTACTGGACCTAGGTCTCCAACGTGACCACCACCCTTTCCATGGAGGCAGCCAAGTGCTCGCATGCCAGAGCCATGACAGCAGATAGAACATGGACGGACTCCCTTAGCTTTCAGTCCAGTATGTGCATGGCTTCTGGCATCTCTGCCTGATGTTCCCCTGCCTGTCTCTGCATCTCCAACTCCAAGGCTTGTCATTTGCATGGGGCTGAGCAGGGGCCTGGTTTCCAACAGTCCTCCGAGTGTCAGAGACCCCAGCTGTCACCTCCTCCCCCCAGCTGTGGACCTGTGTCAGTGATGTGCTCACCAGATTGTGACCTTGAGCCTACCCTAGAACTTGGACCCACCAAGGTGAATGTATCTGCACTGGTTGAGGTATAGGAGAATGCCGTGATGGTGCATCCTCTGAGGCTTCCATGGCAAACTCCTCAGAGGTGGGGTTGGCCATGAAGCTGTGGTTGGTCTGCATTGTTGCCTCTCCCCTGTTGTGACGGTACCTAGAATAGAGAGGAGGAAGATTTACTGTTTGCCTAAGCAGGCTCCTTAATTAAAGCAATGACTCACTCCTTGGACTGCAGCTGACAACTGCAGACTGGAAGCATCCTCACTGTCTTCCTGGGGGAAGTCCTATCTTGCCCTCAGCACAGAGACAGTCCTGCTCCCCCCCAGCTATCTCGGCGGCCTGCTCCTTACACAGGGTGAGGACTCTTAATGCCTGAAATTCTGCTTCTGGTCTGGGACCGCTCCTGCTTGTCATGGGAGTTCTTGTCGTGCAGAAAGAAAAAAGGATTGATTATCATCCCAATGGTTGCATGAGCAGTTCAGGCGCATGTATGCCTATGGCAGCTGCTGAGCCCTCCCATGTAAGTGATTAAGAAGCAGGATGTCCTACAAGCAATAGAACAGTGAGAGCATGAAGTCGCTGGCACACATTCAGTGCACATATCGCATCTGCTGGTGAGCGCTGGAACCCAAACTCTAGCCTGACATTCCTGTGCACTTGCACACTTACACTGCCTGATACTCTCATGAGTGTCAGTTTGCAGTCAGGGTAGACGGTGCCATTTACCCTGGCTGAGCGCAGCAGATCATTCATCCTCTTTCTGCACTGCTGGGTGTTCCTGTGCTGGGCCCCATGGGTGCTAACCTCCACTGCGGGCTCTGTCCAGGCCACTGTGGTCAAACGGGGGCACCTCCTACTGCCATCCCAGGGAAATAGGACCACCAATCTTTCCTGGATGGTTTGGTGGAGAATCTCCAGGGATACCCTGCTGAACCATTGGGCTACACGTTGTTTTCTTCTCTGGGACATTCTTATTCAGTATTGAAGGACAGGCAGACTGAAGCTCCTGGCCTACAGTAAGTGAAAGGCTGTCCGGGTGCCCTTTAAATATGGTGCCTGGACTTTCGACCCAATGAGGCAAGGACAACTTGGGTGACTCCCTGCCTGCCCTGCCATGAGCATCGCAGTACTCCATACGGATGCATAGGTAATGAGCTGAACAGTGCAAGATCGTGTGTGGTCAACAGTCCCTTCCCCCTTGGAAATTGGAAATCCCTCCCACTTCCACATCCGCCACCGAACTTGGACTGCAGGATGGAAGATTCCATCCTGTGTGAGTAACAAAAGCTGTCAGGGTTTAGATTTGCTCCGCTCATGATATCTGAGGACAGCTTCATTGCGTGTAGAGCTTCACAAAGATGCGGAGTCATGAAATAATGCTGAAAGTTCTTGGATCAAAGAAAGTGGAAACTTGTCTGGAATTATTGCTTTGTTGGCTATCTTAAGGTCGATGCATTGTCTAAGTTTGCCATTTTTGCATTGTGCAATGACTAGGTTTGATAATCACACTGATGAGTCAATGTGCTCAGTGACACCGTCTGCTTCTAGTTGTTTCAGCTCCTATGACACTACGGCATGGATTGCAAATGGCAACCATCTCAAATGTTGAGAAAATGACAGAATTGACATGTTGATGCAAGGAGCATGACAGTATCCATTAAGCTCCCTAAATCTGGTAAATAAGGTAGGACAGTGTTAAAATAGTCTCTGTCATCGACCACGTTCATGTGTACTCCGGTGATGTCTTCACGTTTGAAGCCAAGCCTGTTGAATAGGTTGACACCGTTTGGCTACATAGAGCATGAACTTGTCTAGGGTTATGTTTTTGTAGTGCACTGGAACTGTGATCGTTGCCAAAACCAGAATGATAGAATCATCATATGTTTGAAGAGTGTCTGTCGCAGGAGCAAGAGGGAATTGCAAAAAATATTGACGGCAGAGTTTGTCACACCCAATAGACACTTTCGCACCAACATTGATGAGAAGTGACACTAAAATGCCTACAAATGAGCATTCCTTAAAATGACTTGGTGCTTTACTATCCATGGTGATATACACATGTCATACCTCACTTTCAGGAGGAGACTCACCCACATGACAAACTAATGAAATCCTCTTCATTGACGACCCGCACACCATTGTGAAGTGGTTCCACCATATGCACTAGCTATAGTTTTTCCCTTGTGTTGGACAATGTGTCATGCTCTGATGGTTACCATCACAATTTGGGCACATTTTGAGGGCATCATACATCATGGGCTCCCTGGATTCTCTGGCAAAACGTATACCATTCAACCATCATACTTTTCTTTGGCCTAAATATTTTTTGAGAGCACCTACCACAGAATCAAACATAGACATGCCAGATGCTGGAATACTCGCTGGCCACCTGCCCTGAGAAAATGTATGAGTATTGCCTTTCGCAGGTCGGTGCTACATCCAGACTACCATCCCCATAGTGAGCAATTAGGTCTTGAATTCCAAAATCCATCAATCCCATGGCTTGGGTGAATCTCCCGGTAAAGAAAGGAAAGGCAATGGAGCTGGTAAATTAAAACCATTCTCCATCTAGTTACCAGTTGTGGTGTTTTGTGCCTCAGAGATATGCAGAGATGACACCAGTTTTTATGTCTAACCAGGACTTTATTTACAGTACCGTTAAAATATCTGCAGTCACAGATTACTGTTTACTTTTAGTTTCTCTTTCTTGTAACCAAACCCACGCGTTACTAGCAGCACACAGAACCAAGAACAGTCAATAGACACATATAACCAAACATTGAACAAGTGAACAATTGAATATTACACTTGTCATGTATCTAAAGGTATTGAATGAGAAAATAAATATTTTCATTTTATATTACGTTCAACTGACTACCAGATTCAGTCTATCTACAACAAATATGTAATAAGATCAAAAAAGCAATTATAGACAAAACCATAGAAAAATGGATAGGGACTGGAATGGGGGTACCAGTGAAGTTTGTGACAGAGAATGGAAGGGAATTTTCCAATGGCAAGTTCAAACAAGTGTGTGAAAACATGAGCATTTTTGTCATGAATATGACAGCTGAACATCCTGTCAGCAATGAACTTTGTGAAATGAACCATGTGGTGATTGATGAATGCTGCATAAAATTTAGCTGATCAACCAGACTGGAAGTTGACAACTGCCTTTGAATAGGCCGGTCATGCAAAGAATTCACTCCAGTTGGTTGGCGGATATAGTTCATATCAATTAGTCTATGAGTAAAATCCCAAATTGCCTTCTGTGCAGTGTGATAGCCCTCCTGCTGGAGGAGGTGCTACAGTTAGTTTAATTTTTACTGCACATCTGAATTCTGTATAAGCAAAGATATGGAATTTCATCAAGGCTGAAGTTCCAGAGAAAATCAATTGAGCACTGAGGTATTGTGTAAGACCATGTGAGTCAGAACTTAATTCAGGAGATTTGGTGTGTTATAAAAGAGACGGTCATAGGGAATGGAAAGACCCATGTGAGGTTAAAGGTCGAGATGGTGAGACAGTACTTATCAAACATGGCAATCAAACTGTTAAGGTTCATTCCACATGATTAATCAGAAGTAATTACAAAATCTCAGAAACTGAACAACTAATAGAAATGAACAGGGCACCTAATACCTCAACAAAAACAGAATTACCTGGAAAAACTCAGCAGGTCTAGCAGCATCGGCAGAGAAGAAAAGAGTTGACGTTTCGAGTCCTCATGACCCTTCAACAGAACTGAATACCTAATACCTCAATGCCTATGGGGTTTGTGCTGAAGGTCCTGAGGAACAGAATATGGTAGGTCAAGGGCTAGAAAGTGGTAATGCAGAGGAAGAGCTATCACATTCAAAGACCAATTGCCCAGAGTGAGTACTCAGCTAGCTTATTTTCTAAAGGGTCTAGTGAATAGAGGGATGTGACAATTGTGTGATGTGCAGGAAAAGCTACTGGCAAGTATAGGTATTGGTTGAATGTTTGGGATGATGCCCACGAAGCGAGACTCATGGACTGACAGTATAGGGTGAAAGAGGGGCAAGTGCTGATAGTGGGTCTGGGAGTGACTCTTGTACCTGGAGAAAGAGCCTCTGATAGTGTAGGAGGGAGATCTTGCAGTAGTAGTCCTGACAGACAGAAAAAAGCTAGTGGAGGCCATGGCTTGAATGGATTAGACAATGAAATAAGGGTCACAGAACAGTCTCAAAACAGATCTAGAAGTAGAAACCCTCGTGTTGATGAAGGTTTGGTGGCTGCCAATAACTTGAGAGTTAACTAAAAAATGCAAAACAAAAGGAATTAGATAGTGGAGTGAGTGAGTAAGTAAAGATTATGGATTGATCTTGTTGGCTTGAAACAAATACTGGAGAAAGGATATCTCTAAATTTAAATGGCTGGTTGCAAGTCATCAACTGTCTCACCGTTTTACAAAAAGAACTGTATGTTTGAAGAAATTGCAATGGGTCCTGGCTAAAGGGTGTCCCACAATGCAGTGCTTTGAACAGAATATGGAGGATTTTGTTTTAATTTGTTTTGAAATTTTGGTTGTACATGAAAACTCTTATTTCTTTTTGCATAGACAGAACAGAATAACTTAATTGTATATTAATTGTGTTTAATTATAAACAGATATTAGACATTAACTGGGAATTTGCTTATGTCACTGTAAAGCACCAACAGAAACTACAGTTGTTGGCTTCAGCGTTGCATGCTTGTACTATGTATTTCTGTAAATAAATGCTTATAAAAGTGTGCAAAGTTTGGCCCTAGTTCTATCCTTCATCAACTGGCTTTCTGGAGTATAACAGTTGACAGCTACATCACTGGCACCTACCCAACAAAGAGGAAAATTGCCCAGGTATGTCCTGACCACAAAAAGAAAGACACATCGAATCCATCCTATTCCACCCCATCTGCCTACTCTCAATCATCAGCAAAGTCATGGAAGGCATCATCAACTCTGCTATTGAGCAGCACTTAGATGCCAATAACTTGCTCACTGAATCTTAGTTTGGGTTCCACATGAACCACTTCACTCCAGACCTCTTTACAGCCCTGATCCAAATATGGATGAAACAACTAAATTCCAGAGGTGAGGTGAAGTGGCTGCCCTTGACATCAAGGCAGCATTTTGCTAAGCGTGGCATCAAGGAGCCCTAGTAAAATTTAAATCAATAGGAACTGAGGGAATCTCTCCTCAGTTGGAGTCTTACCTAGCATAAAAGAAAATGGCTGTATTGTTAGAGACCAATCATCTCAGCCCCAGGGTATCGCTGAGTTCTTCAAGGCAATGTCTTAGGACCAACAATCTTCAGCTACTTCATTTATGACCTTCCATCATCTATCATCTACCATACAAGTGCCAGGCTATGACCATATCCAATAAGAGAGAATCTAACCATCTTCCCTTAGCATTTAATGATATTTTCATTTCTGAATCCTCCACCATTAACATCCTTGGGGGCTCACCATTGACCAGAAATCTAACTGAACTAGTCCTGTAGATATTGCAGCTACGAGGGCAAGCCAGAGCCTGGGAATTCTGTGATGAGTAACTGATCTCCAGACTTCCCAAAGCCTTTCCATCATCAACATAAAGTTGGGAGTGTGGTGGAATACTTTTCATTTGCCTGCATGATTGGATCTGCAGCAACACTCAGGAAGCTCAACACCATCCAGGACAAAGTAGCCCACTTGATTGGCACCTCATCCACAACCTTAAGCATTCACTCCATCTACCACCAATGCACAGTGTGTACCATCTACAAGATGCAATGCAGCAACTCACTAAGGCTTGTTCAAATGCACCTTCCAAACCCATGACCTCTACAACCTGGAGAAACAACGTCAGCAGGTGAACCACCACCTGCAAGGTCTCCTCCAGGTCCCACACCATCCTAACTTGGAAATATATTGCTGTTCCATTATCACGGCATTTTATTGCAACATTTAGACCGGGCTGATTATGAAACTCCCTCCCTAACAGCACTGTGGGTGTACTACACCACACGGGCTGTAGTGGTCCAAGAAAGCATCTTACCACAAACTTCTACTGGCAATTAAGGATGGGCAATGCGTGCTGGTTTTGCTACTGATACCCACATCCCCTGAACAAATTAAAAAAAACAGTGACAGATGTATGTACACAAATTTTCATAGGGTAGACAAGAAGGGCAAATCGAGGCAATTATATTCATTTTCTTCTGTCCAATGCCTATGAAAGTCACAAATCAGAGGCTTTAATTATTTGTTTCAGAAATATTTTACCCTAAACCCCAATTGGCATTTCTGGGAAAGGCTTTTTGACATTTGTCTTGCTTTCACTGCACTGGTTGTCTATCTCCTTCAGTGACACAGCCAGATGTGCCCAGCTCCCTGCAGGGCTGGTCCAGAGGTCTCTTTTGTGTAGTGAGGATTTTATTATCTGTTTCACTATTTTCTTGAGTTGTGGGGGAAGAAGCGGGGGCTGGGTGGCTTCCAGCAACACCAGCTGCTACACAGTAGCTAGCACTCATATTCCAACTGGAGTAGCACCACCCGTTAGGGATTAGAATTGCTAAGAACCCCTCTCTATGCATCAAGCAGGAGACGACTAATAGTGTTACAGCTTATATCGCAGTTTATATTATCGTAATGGGAACCCTACAGATCAGCTTATTTATATTTGCATCTTTGAATGCGACAGAAATGTACGTAAAATGTAGAATCATACAGTGTTCAACTGGTCATCCCTATGCTAGTTCTTTGAAAGAATCACCCAGTTACTCCAACTCCCCTGCTCTTTCCCTTTATTCCGCATACATTTCCTTTTCAATTATTTGTCCAATTCTCTTTTGAAAGTTACTATTGAGTCTGCTTCTGCCACCCTTCCAAGCAATCCATTCCAGATCATACCAACTCACAGCGTTAAAACATTTCTCCTCATCTCCTCTCTGGTTCTTTTCTTGTTTGTTAGTGCTTGGATTCTATTGAGCGAAAAGTGCCTTAAGTGACACTGTGATATGCTAATGTGTCATGGGAGAATGAGATGCTGACCTCAGACTGACAGCTTTCTGACTTTTGCTTGCAATGGAGGTCATTAAATATCTAATTACTATTCAGCGTTATACCCGGACTTCCTCACTTTGCAGTCAGCTCCCTCACAGTGATTAATGATTGGATGGCTGAAGTTTCTAATAGCCTCCAAACTGCTGCTGGGGCTTTTCAAGATTCATTGTATGTTCAGTAGGTAGCACTCTCACTTCTTGCTCAATAGGTTATATGTTCAAGCCCCGATCCAGAGACTTGTGCACATTATCCAAGCTGTTGGAGATGTCACCTTTAGGATGAGATGTTAAACTAAGTCTGTTTCTCAGGTGGATGTAAAGGATCCCACACACTTTTTCAAAGGAGGGCAGGTGTGTTCTAAAATAAAAACTGTAAATGCTGGAAAAGCTCAGCAGGTCTGACAGCATCTGGGGAGGGGGAAACAGAGTTAATTTTTCAAATCTGTATAACCTTTCTTCAAAGTCCACACTCAGTATCTTACTGGCAGCTGTGCTGTCCCTGGTACCCTTGCTAATATTTATTCGTCAGCTGATATCACTGAGAAGCAGGTCATCTGGTCAAGAGTTTAATTGCTGTTTGTTGCACCTTGCTGTGTGCAAATTGGCTGCCATGTTTCCTACATTACAACAGTAACTGCACTTCTAAAAACATTTAATTGGCTGCAAAGTGATTTGGAGCGTCCAAGCTCTTTCTGTCTTCCTTCCTAACTTGGTATCAATTAAACCTTTTGAGCAGTGGTGACTAATTCAGGATTTGTCTGATAAAATAGGGGCAGTGGTTATGACCTAAAGTGCTGAATTCAGTGTGGAGCAAGGATAAACCATGCTCCCACAAGGGGAAACCACCTGACTAATAACAAATCCCATGACACATGTAACTGAAATGTTGTAGCCCCTGTGTAGAGCAAGCTTGCTGTTAACACTGAGACCTTTCTGCACTACAGGGTCTGCAAGACACAGAAACCTATTTCAAAGAGGGATGCTCATTCTCCCGGAGGGGCCTGGTGTAGCAGGCATGGGAGAAAATAACATATCAGATCATCACTGTCTATTGAACCCAATGGCTCTGCAAAGGGACAAGGGAAACTCAAAGGAATCAGCTAAGGGAAGGCAGGAGCAGTGCCAGACACATTAGGAACTCCTCAAAGGTAGACCTGCAAGGACACTTGTCCCTTCAAACTTCTAATCCTTTGCTGGAGGCCTATGCAGACGACTAATAGGAGGGTCATTAGTTTCAGAGCTGCCCCAAGCTCCTGATCTGCTGCTATAACAAGGGAAAGACACAGTGAGCAAACATTCAGCAGCCTGTGTGGGCATGAACACAAGGTGCTTACAAGGGGGATCATAAGAACAGGAGTAGGCCATTCAGTTCCTTGAGCGTGTTCCACCATTCAATTAGATCATCTGTTAATTAAATTCAAGCCTATATGATTCAAGCATTTGCAGGGTCAGGTAAGGAAGTGGTCAACCATGGTTGTAAAATGTAACTGCTGGGCCACATTAGTCAATTCTGAAGTCTTTTCATGCGTTTTATTCTTTCACAGGATCTGATTATCATGTGCAACTAAATTTTGCATCACAAATCAACTGGCTATACACAAGGAAAATAAAAGGCTTGCAACTATTTGGACCTTTCATGGCATCCCAAAGTGCTTTGGAACTCTAGTCACTCTTGTCAAGTAGGAAATCACTGCAGCCAATTTATGCACAGAAAGGTCTCACAACATGATGCTGATCGGGTAATTTGATTTTCTGATGCCGGTTGAGAGGTAAGCATTTGCCAGGTAAATTCTCCTGCTCTCCTTTGAACAGTGCTACAAGATCCAGCTTACATCAGCCTGAAAGGGCAGCCAGGGCCTCAGCTTAACGCCTCCTCCTGAAGACGGCACTCCCGACAATGCAGCAGTCCCTCAGTCGAAATCTTTTGCTAAATTCGTGGGGCTGAGAACCAACATCAAGCAGATAACTTGGTCATTAATTCATTGCTATTTGTGGGACCTTCCTGTGTGTTTCCTACTTTCCAACACTGACTACAATTCAAAAGTTCTCCATTAGTTATTCACTGCAGTTTCCTGCAGCTGCTGCTAGAGCGAATGCTGCGGCCCCACCATCTCATCAGGGATTTCCATTGGAAGACCTGCCCTAAAGGCAAAATTATGCAGCAGACATTCAGCAAGAAGCAACAATTCTCTGTTGCCCTAGCAAGCTCCCCAAAACAGCAGATCAAATAAACAATCAATAAATAGTTGTCCAGCACCCGTCTCTGCTCTTCAAGTAATGTCACGGAATAGCTACCTCAACTGATAGACAAGGCCTCAGTTTAATATCTTTTCAGATAATCAATGGAGAACTCCCTCACACTACATTCATATATCAGCATAGCTGAACTGAAGTCACAGATTGTGATTTAACACCGCCCCCCCCCCCCCCCAACTTCTAATTCAGATGCAAGACGCTGACGCTGAGCCATGCTGACGCTTTAATAATATTTGAATTATATATCTGCTATATCTAAGCACAGTAACAAACCATAATAAAAATGAATAATATTGTTTTGAATGAGGCAGAATGCTTGTAAATAATATGACAAAGGCAATTTAACTGAAATGGTTGTTCTGTTCCGGGAGGTTTCTGAAGAAATTAAGGATTTATAATGACATAATTCATCCTTCAGCCCTAGTGATGCAGATAGATGCGTAAAGTTTAATAAATGACTAGTTAGGCCCCGGTGGGAGAGCTGAAGTAGAATATCACAAATCAACTGGTTGCACACAAGCATCTCACAATGGGAGTGAAGACAGTGGATTGGTGAAAGAGAAGAAAAAAATTACATTTATATGGCGCCTTTCATGACATTGGGGTGTTGCAAAGCACTGACAGCCAGAGAGGTACTTGTAAGCAATATTCCGTCTAAGCTGCATGGGTGCACAACCGCACGGCCATCAGATTACCCTGTGCAGGGGGCAAATAGGATGCGCACAAGCAGCAGTTGTTTAAGGTGCTTACACGCATGGCTCTGCAGGAATCTTAAATGGAACGCAGAGTACAAAATGCGGGCCGTGCACAGAGAAGGGAAATGACATTGCTTGTGGAGTGCAGCCGCACTGTTGTAATGTAGGAAAATGGATAGAAAATAATGTAGGACGCATTGACCTCACTCTTGAATCCTGAGCTCCCCTCATCTGACCTATAGTGGTGAAGGAATTGATTTCTAAAATCTATCCTATGTATAATAAGGGGTTATCATCACGTAATACTAAGCAGGTACATTGTGGCGTATTGTCACACTGTGATACTAGGTGATATTTAGTAGTTCCTTCACACAGTGACACAAAGGAGATATACAATAGCATGACACAGTGGTACCAGAAACATAAAAAACAATCTGCTTACCTGCCAATCAGTAGAAACTCTCCCAGGACCCCAAGTCTTCTCATTGCCATAAGCAGGCCTCTCACCGTCATCCCCTCACAGAAGCAGACAACAACTCTCGCTTTAGGCAGCCTTTCCCTTAATTTTCTCAGCAGTCTGTCAAAGGTTTTCTCCCCGGCATTGCTGTAGATTTTACCTGAATGTGCAATGCATAGTCCCTCCTGTGCAGCTAACTCCTTGAAAGCCTCCATTCCGCTCTCTCCGTAGTTTCCTAAAACAGATATAGGATACTTTTGATTAAGAGTTAGTCTGGACAATGACCATCACAACACCATTATACACAATGCCAACTGTAGCCCAGTGGATACCTTGCAGTCAGAATATTGTGGGTTTAAGTCCCATTCCAAAACATAAGCGTGTAATTTCACCTGATACTCAAGCTTGGGGTACTGAAGGACTGCTGTATTTTCAGGGGTGCCATTTTTAGGATAAGATGTTAAACTGAGGCCCATCTTCCCTTGCGGGTGGGCACAAAAAAATTCCACAGTACAATTCTGAAGAAGGAACAGGGGAGTTCTCCTGGTGTCTTGGCCGACATGTTTCCTTCAATCAGCATCACTAAAAACGGATTATCTGTTCATTTGTCTTATTTCTGTTCGTGATTGAGCTTTGTTGTAGGCAAATTGGCTGCCGTGTTTCCTCCATGACAACAGTATTCTATTGGCTGCAAAGCACTTTGGGGGCACCTGAGGTTGTGAGTGGTGCTACATAAAGCACATTTTGTTTCCTTCTTTATTAAACAAAATTCAACCACTTAAGTTTCTTAAACCACCTCCATATAGAACTTAACAAAATTTTAATGACCAAATATTGATTCATCAGGTAACTAGCATTGAATGTTGTGAACACTTCATAGGCTTGTACAACATTGCTTTGTGCACTAGTTTAATGCAGTTCTGATATAAATATATTACCTTGTCTGCTTTTGGTTTTGTGGATGTCCCTTTAAATCTGTAAGGTGACATAAGCAGTGTTTTTAAAAATAAACCACTATAATGCAGATTCTTGTACCAAGTGTAACCTAATACAATGCTGCACAATTCATTAGGCCAAGGAAAGGACCAACTTGCACTTGAGCAGTGCTGTGCGATGGGTTGAGTTGGCACATGATTGGCAGTTCCTTTTAAATATGAGAGCTGAGATGTTCAAAATTCAGATGTTCAGGATGCACAAATGAACTGATTCTCCATGAGGTGGAAATGGGATGCTTGGAAATCTGAGAGGTGGGGTGAGGTGATGCTGTGTGGCCATGGAGTCGGGGGGAGGGGGCAGTTGGGGAGGTGGGTGGGGTGGGGGTCGGGGTTGGGGGGCAGGTGAGAAATCCAATGAAAAAAGGCAATTTGAAATCTCAGGGAAGTATCATCATTTATATAGCGCCGCTGACGCAGAAAAAAATTCCAAGACACTCCACAGGGGCATAATCAGAGAAAATCAGACATCAAGCCAAAGATAGAGATACTAGCAGAGGTGGCCAATAGCTTGGTCAAAGAACTGAAACAAAGGTGAAAGTGGAGAGGTGGAGAGATTCAGGGAAGGAATTCCAATCAGATTTCTTTCAAGGGAGGATGCTTAATTTTTACAGTTGGAACCTGATGAATCAACATTTGGTCATTAAAGATCTGTTAAATACTATATGGAGGTGGCATACCTACAAGGGCAACTAAAGATGGGCAATAAATACTGGCCCAGCTAGTGAAGCCCACATCCCGTGAATAAAGAAAAAATAGTTGAATTTTAAAATATATAGTATTTTGTCAATTTGATGGATTAGTTGGAATGAAGGTAACTGTGAACATGAATTTTGGCACTGTTACTCAAGAGCTTATCTATTTTCAGTAAAAATAAATTAGTTTGATATTTAAATCTAAAACATGGTCCCCTGGAGACTGGAACAATAGCTTATGGAGGTCCAAGGTAAATTTGTTAATTAAAATCAATTATCAGAAAGGGTTTGCTTTACCAATGCGTTACTTAAATCTCAAGCAAGGATAGATACTCATGAAGATATGGGAAGCCAGGACACAGCTCTATAGTTCACCCAAGATTTGAGACAAGCAACAACCTAGGGTAAGAAGGTTAGAAATGGCTCAAAAATCTATCAGCAGCCCTTCATCCAGTTATTGTTTTGAATTGGCAAATGCCTCTGCTAAAATATAAATAGAAACTAATAGGATGTAAACATGTGCAGTATTGGCCCACTAAGATCAGCAACAGGCATAGCAAGGTTTATATTCTGAAATGCCAGTTGGCATTCTGTACGTGGGCTGATTCATGCTGTCGATTTGTGCACAGTTGAAGCAGCATTTAGATGTCCACACTCAGTTCATTTATGAATTTTAATGTGCGCAGTATCCTTATATTACCGGTTGTTTTGATTCAAAGACATGGCTCAGAGGAGAAAGAATTGTGATTTGACACGCCTCCATTAGTCATATAGTCCTTTCATCTCTGATATATATAAAAAAATCTGACATAGGAAAAATACAGCACTCCTGTGTAATGCAAGATCACATTGATTTAATTCAGTTTTAATTTCTATCTGAGGCTCAGGGAAGTGATAATTTGCTAAACTTACACACACAAGCAAACTAACCTCTACTTCAGTCTTTTGTGCACAATCCAAAGTGCCAACAATTGACAAAACATGTACTAGACTGTTGGTTATGATTTATCAAAGCTAATCACTGAATCAGTAAACCTAATTCTGAACACATAAGTGTGTCTTTATAGGAACATCAAATGAGGAGTTGGCCATTCAGCCCTTTGAGCCTGTTCCCCCATTCAGTTAAATCATGGTTCATCTGTATCTTAATGCCATCCACTGGCTTTGGTTCTGTAGCTATTAAAACCCTTGTCTAACAAAAATCTACCAATCTCAGTCGTATAAGTTCAATTGGCCCAATGCCAACAGGTCTTTAAAGGAGAGAGGCTGGGATGTTCTGCCCTTTCCCTGGCGGAACCCCGCCAAAAATTCATTGACTTTTGGTGGGACTGGAAGACCCTGGTGGCAGTTGGGGCCGGAAAATCCCGGCCAGAGTTTCAGATTTTTATTACTCTTACTAAAAGAAGTGTTTCTTGAGATCACTCCTGGCCTAGGCTCTAATTTTAAGGTTATGCTCTCCTGTTCTGAGCTTCTGCATCTCAAGAAATCATTTCTATCTACCTCAACATTCTTTCATAATCTTTCAGATCTCTGTTACATCACCCCTTGGCATTCTATATGCAACCCCTCCTTATAAAATAATTCTTTTAGCTCAGGAATCATTTAGTGAAATTGTGCTGCGCCCCCTCTAAGGAATAGATATTCCTTCTGAGGTGCAGTGCCCAGAACTGAAAGCTGTGCTCTAAATTGGGTCTTAGCAGAGCTTTATATGACTCTAACTTAATCCTCAATCCTTTATGCTCCAGTGCTCTTGTGTTAAAGACCAATATTCCATTAACCTTTTAACTTATGTTTGTTGCCTATCTTTTAGAGCTTTTCTTTGTATTTGGACCCCAAAATTTCTCTGCTTCTCCAGAGTTCCTAGCTTCTCACAGAATCACAGAATCACACAGTGCAGAAGAGGCCCTTTGGCCCATTGAGTCTGTACTGACACGTGAGAAACACCACTTAGAAAATACTTTGCCCTATCATCCATAAGTCCGAAGTGAATGACATCAAGCTGGCCCTCAATGAACTTCATCTGCCACAGTTTAATCCACTCAATTAATCGATCAATATCACTTTGCAACTGTGTGCTCCCAACTGTACTACTTACTGAGCCACCACCTTAGTGTCATCAGCAAACTTGCATAAATGCTTCAGTATCCTTTCAGCTAAGTCATCTATAAATATAACGATAATCTGAGGCTTCATTACAAATTCCTGGGGGACATCACCAGTCTCACCCTGATAGTTTGAGTTTCCATTACCCCTACTCCCTATCTGTTATCTCCAAACTAATTCACTAACTATGCCAACTGGTTGCCTCCAAGCCCATGCACTCATATTTATTAACAAAACAAAAACAGAATTACCTGGAAAAACTCAGCAGGTCTGGCAGCATCGGCGGAGAAGAAAAGAGTTGACGTTTCGAGTCTCCATGACCCTTCGACAGAACTTGACAAGTTCTGTCGAAGGGTCATGGAGACTCGAAACGTCAACTCTTTTCTTCTCCGCCGATGCTGCCAGACCTGCTGAGTTTTTCCAGGTAATTCTGTTTTTGTTTTGGATTTCCAGCATCCGCAGTTTTCTTTGTTTTCAACTCCATATTTATTAACAGTCTGTTTTGTGGATGCCTGATTGAATGCCTTCTGGAAACCCATATAAATAAAGTCCATGAGTATTCCATTATCTGTCCTATTAGTTACTTCCTCAAAAAATTCAACTAGGTTTGTTAGACATGACTTACCCATCGTAAATACATGCTGGCTCACTCTGATCTGATCACATTTGTTCAAGTGCAAGGTTCTACTAACTTCCCCACAACAGACATTAAGACTAATAAACCTCTAATTTCCTTGCTTATCTCTCCTACCCTTTTAAAATAATCGAGTGACATTAGCAATTTTCCAATCCAGGAGGACAAATCCTGGATCATTAGGGTTTTGGAAGGTCAGTATGTGCATTATTAACCAACATTCCAGAATGTAATGATCCACTGATCTAATGCATGGAGCCAGCTTTAGTTATGACGAATGAAAATGGTTAAAAGGAAACCTGCATGCATTGGCATCAAAAATAAAAGAAAACAGAAAATACAGCAGATATGTAGATGGGCCAACAGATTCTGGAAAGAGAAAAGAGGTTCAACATTTTGGGCTGATATGTTGTTAGGATCTAGGCACCCCATCTTCAACTAACTTAAATCACTTCTCGATCTTCATGTGAACATTGCCACAGTGTAGATTTATGCCATCAGTGCCTTGGGCAGGAAGTGGGGTTATTCTGGCAGTGGAGGTCTGCAAATGACAGTATAAAATCAGATGGGTTCTGTAAGGAATAAACAATCTGTCCTTCCCAGTTATGGCGCAGGGGGTGGAGGCTGACCATGCCTTAGAATGAGGCAGGAGGCTACCTGCACCAGGTAAATACAAGCAGTAGCAGGCTATAGACAGTGCTAAGCAATCCTTACAACATTTCGATCAGGGCAAAGCTCTGTAGCTCTAACTCATCAGTCGAGAATGACGGTGAACAACCAAGCAATGTTAATGTTCTATTAATATTTCCATATTTAACCGGATAGTGTCAAGTTTATCTACGCCTAAGCAAAGAAATACCAGACAATAACTATCTCCAACAAGGTCTAACCATCTCCCCTGACCTTTAATGGTATTGCATCACTAAGGCCCTCACCATCAACATCTTGTGGGAGTCACAAATTTCCTGCGATTTACCTAGGCTAGCCACATCAACATTGTGGCTACCAGAATAAGGCAGGGGTTGGGTACTCTGCAACTTCTGGAAGTGCCTGGCCTCCAGACCTCTCAAAAACCCCTGCACTATCTACAAGGCTCGAGTGAGAGTTGTAATGTAACACTCACTAGTTGCCTGGATGAGTGCAAATGCAACAACACTCACGTAGCTCAGCACCATTAGGGACAGGGCTCTGCCACTGAACTAGACACCCACTCCCTCCATCATTGGAATACTTTGTTTACAGTATGAACAATTTACAGGATGCACTGCAGTAACTCAAAAGTGTTATTTCAACAGCAATCAATCAGAAAGACAAGAGCAGCAATATTTTAGAAACATCATCATTATCTCCAAGTCGAACAGCATACTGACTTGGCTGTATAATCGCTGTTCCTTCATCATCTCTGGGTTAAAGTCTGAGAAGGCTGACCCCAACATGATCACTGGAGCGTCACTAATGCAAGGGCTGCAACATTTTAAGGAGGTTCCCCACCACATCCTCAAGGTGACCAGGGATGGGTAATCAATGCAGCATTACCAGTGGTCAGAAATAAATAACAAAAAGTGTAGACTTCAGGTGACTTGGGTTTGGAAGCAGGTGACTGGACCAAAGCATGCAGTTGTAATTCAGTCCATGGGAGGATCTTCACCACACAGGCTGCAACAGTTCAAGAAGAAGACCTTCTCAAAGGCAACTAGGCTGGGGAGTAAATGTTGGCATTGTTAGTGATGCCCATATCTATGAACAAATAAAGAAGTCCCCATTTTAAAGTCATGCATTCTATTCTTATATTTCCATTTAAAATTCCCACATCTGCATTAATAATGGATTGCTAATGTAAAGCAATCATACTGTAATTACATCCTTTGCCAGGGCAGGCACGACAATGCCTCCACTAGTAGAAGTGTGTAATTATAGCATTACACATTTACACTTTCATTATAATTGCGGAAATGGAAATTTATAATTGTAAAAGTTAACAAGGAGTGTACACTGCTGTAAAACTTTTTTTATTCTGTTAAATAGCTAGATCTATTAAATACTAGATATTCAATTACAGTGCAGCTTGCACACCAAAACTGGTTCCATTTAAGTTATTACAGTACTTACAAATAGAAGATAACTCATCACACAAAAATAAATGTTAAGACATCCATATGAGAAATTCCTGCTCATTAGGCAGTAGCTGTTGAAATGGTTGAGTTCTAAATTGCACTAAATCAATGTGTACAGCTGAATTCACAGCTCACAACAAGAAAATGATGTGTTTGAGCCTCACAATTACCCATCACTTGAAATTGGAAGGCATGTTGAATGATTTGTGCCACTTCACTAGCTGTGTGTGCTTTAAGGAGCAAGATTGTACAGAGATTCTACAGAATTGTTATGTTCCATTCTCCCACGAACAACTCACTCCAAGCTGCAGTTTAGGATAGTAGAACTATACAGCTCAGAAGAAGACCATTTGTTCCATCGTACCTGTGCAATCTCTTTTAAAGAATTATTCAAGTATTCCCACTCTCTTGCTTTTCCCCCACAGGCCTGCATGTTTTTCCCTCCCTTGAGTACTTATCCAATTCCCTTTTGAAAGTTATTATTGCATCTGCTTCCACCACCTTTACAGGCATTGCGCTCCAGATCATAACAGCTTATGGAGTAAGAGAAAACTTCATCTTCCATTTATAACATATTCGCTTAAATCTGTGTCCAACCCACCTGTTAGTGGAAACAGTTTCTACCTATTTGACATGTCGAAATCCTTTATAATTCTAAACATTGCCATTAAATCTCCCTGCGACATGTTGAAAGGGTGGCCAAATGTGAGCCATTGGAGGTTGAGATCTCTTTATCCAAGATAGGGATAGCACTTTAAGAAGTTAGATAAAAGGAAGTCGAATTTTAAGAAAATATTGACCTTGGTTGCCTTTAGCCAGGAACGATCCATAGCCTGCAAGAATAAATAGCAGGGAAATGGTTCTGTTGCGGACAGGGTGTAGATGTTTGTGGCAGTACTTAAAAGACGCAACAGATGGTGAATAAATCTCACTTGTTTTAAGATTTAACCTGTCTAATTGACCACTAGATCCTCAGCCTGCTTCAGCTTGCTAATTAATGGCTCTTCACTTAAACGCACGCAGTATTCGGAACAAAATAAATGAATTAAGGACAAAATAGAAGTTAATGGGTATGATCTTATAGCCATTACAAAGATGTGGTTACAAGGAGATCAAAGTTGGGAACTAAATATTCAGGGGTCTATGACTTTTTGAAACGATAGGCAGGAAGGAAAGGGTGGTGGGGTAGCTCTGTTAGTACAAGATCAAATAAGTACAATAGCAAGACATGATCTTGGATCGGAAGATGTGGAATCCATATGGGTGGAGGTAAGAAATAACAAGAGGAAGAAGACACTGGTGGGAGTAGTTTTTGGGTCCACTAACAGTAGCTATACTGTAGGACAGAGAATAAATAGGAAATAATGAGGGCATGTAAAAAAGGCAGTGCAATAACCTTAATCTTCATGCAGTTTGAGAAAATCAACGTGGCAGAGCTAGCCACGAGCAAGAATTCATAGAGTGTATTCAGGACAGTTTCCTAGAACAATATGTTGTGGGTCCAACCAGGGATCAGGCAATTTTGTACCTGTAATGTATAATGAGGCTGGTTTAATAAATGATCTCAGAGCAAAAGATCCCATAGGAAACAGTGGCCATAACATGGTAGAATTAGCATTCAGTTTGAGAGGGAGAAACTTGGGTCAGAAACAACTGTGCTAAACTTAAATAAGGGTAATTGCAAAAGAAGGAGGGCAGAGTTGGCTGGGGTGGGCTGGGAAAGCAGTTTAGCAGGAAAGACAGTTGCTGAACAATGGCAGACATTGAAGAAAATAGTTCATGACTCACAACAAAAATATAACCCAGTGAGAAAGAAGGGTTCTAGGAAGGGGATAAACCAATCATGGCTAGCCAAGGAAGTTAAGGAGCATCAATTTGAAAGAAAAGAAACATACAATGTGGCAAAAGTTAGTGGTAAGCCGAAGGATTGGGAAAGCTTTAAAAATCAACAGAAGATGACTGAAATAATAAAGAGGGAGAAAATAAACTTTGAGGGTAAACTAGCAAGTATTATAAAAACAGACACTTAGAGCTTCTTTAAATATATAAAAAGGGAGAGAGCAGCCAAAGTGAACATAGGCCCTTTAGAGAATGAGGCAGGGGAAATAATAATGGGGAACCAGGAAATGTCAGAGGAGTTGAATAAATATTTTGCATCAGTGTACACGGTAGAAGACACTAATAAAAATACTAAATAATCAAGGGGCAAAAGTGGAAGAGGAAATAAATATACAAGAGCTGTCACCAGAGAAAAAGTACTAGGGAAACTAATGGGGTTAAAGGCCAATAAGTCCCCTGGACCTGATGGGTTGCATTCTAGGATATTAAAGGAAGTAGCTACACAAATAGCGGATGCACTGGTAGTAATCTTCCAAGAATCCTTAGATTCTGGAAAAGACCCCGAAGATTGGAAAACCACCCTTATTCAAAATGGGAGGGAGACAAAAAATGGGTAACTATAGGCCAGTTAGCTTAACATCTGTCATTGGGAAAATGTTAGAGTCCATTATAAAGGACGTAATAGCAGAGCATTTGGAAATGCATAATATAATCAAGCAGAATCAGCATGGTTTCATGAAGGGGAAATCATGCCTGACAAATTTATTAGAATTCTTTGAGAAGGTAACAAGCAGGTTAGATAAAAGGGAACCAGTAGATGTAATATATTTGGATATCCAAAAGACATTCGATAAGGTACCACGCATAAGGCAACTTAATAAGATAAGAGCCCACGGTGTTGGGGGTAGTCCATTAGCATGGATAGGGGATTGGCTAATTAATAGAAGACAGAGAGTTGGGATAAGGGGGACATTATCAGGATGGCAACCTGCAACTAGTGGAGTGCCACAGGAATCAGTGCTGTGGCTACCATTATTTACAATATATATTAATGACTTGGATGAGAGAAGTGAATTGACTAACGCCAAGTTTGCGAATGACACAAAAATAGGTGGGAAGGCAAGTAGCGAGGATGACATAAGGAGTCCACAGAGGGATATAGACAGGTTAAGTGAGTGGGCAAAAACGTGGCAGATGGAATATATTGTTGAAAAATGTGAGGTTATGCATTTTGGCAGGAAGAATAGGGAAGGTGAATATTACTTAAATGGAGGAAGACTGCAGAAGGCTGCAGCACAGGGATTTGGGGATCCTCGTGCATGAATCCCAAACAGCTAACATACAAGTTCAGCAGGTAACAGGGGAGGTAAATGGAATATTGGCCTTTATTTCAAAGGGAATGAAGCATAAAAACAGGGAAGTCTTGCTAAAACTATACAAGGCACTAGTTAGACCACACCTAGAATACTGTGAACAGTTTTGGTTCCCTTATCTAAGGAAAGATGTACTGGCGTTGGAGGCAGTCCAGAGAAGGTTCACTGGGTTGATCCCGGGGATGGAGGGATTTTCTTATGAGGAGAGGTTGAGTAGGTTGGGCCTGTCCTCATTGGAGTTTAGAAGAATGAGAGGCAACCTTATTGAAACACATAAGATATTTAGGGGGCTTGACAGGGTAGATGCTGAGAGGTTGTTTCCTCTTGTGGGACAGTCTAGGACCAGAGGACATAATCTCAGAGTAAGGGGTCACCTATTTAAGACAGAGGTGAGGAGGATTGTCTTCTCTCAGAGAGTAGTGAATCTGTGGAATTCTTTACCACAGATGGCTGTATAGGCTGGGTCATTAAGTGTATTCAAGGCTGAGATAGACAGATTTTTAATCAGTAAAGGAATCAAGGGTTATGGAGAAAAGGCAGGAAAGTGGAATTGAGGATTATAAGATCAGCCATGATCTCACAGAACGGCAGTGTAGGCTTGATGGGTCGAATGCTCCTACATCTCATGGTCTTATGTCAGAAAGGGGATTCTTTTGCTCTGTGAATGCTTAAGGCCAGATTTTTCCAGCCCCTTACACCGGTGGGATCTTCTGGTCCAGCCCATGTGATTAGAGATTTCAGTAGCTTGCTGACCCCGCCACGGGGAAACCTGCGTGGGCGGGTGCTGGAAAATTCTGGCCAAAGACTCACTATCATGGAGGAAATTCTGAGAACATCCAGATAGACCACATTAGCATTAGCAAGGGTTGGTGGTGTCATGGCAATGTCACTAGACTATTAATCCAGAAACCCAGGCAAATGCTCTGGGACAATGTGTTCAAATCCCACCATGGTGACTAGTGAAATTTAATTAATAAAGCTGGAATCAATAGTGAATCTCAGTAATGGTGATCATGGAATATCTTTGTTGCAATAGCTTTTCTGATTCATAAACGTCCCTTTTTGGGAAGGATTTGCCATCTTTACATGGTCTGGTGTGGGTGAGACAGCGAGTACATGGATCCGATTAATACCAACAGAACATGAAGCAACCCTTGTTCCGGCTGAGGTAGACTTGGACTCTGCCTTATCACCCCACCCATAGTAAAAATATGTCTGCGCTTTGTCACGGATTGGTGAATAAGAGCCAAGCACCTGCCTTTGGGCAAAGAATTCAAAAAAGACCTCCTACATGTGACCCCTGGCTCACAGGAACATGGTTGACATTTGACCTAGCAAGCCACTCAAACTGCTGCATAAAAGTCAACCTGGATGGACTGCAGTAGTTCAAGAAGGTGGCTTACCACTTTCCAGGGCAACTAGGGATGGGCATTGTTTTGCGATGCCCCCATCCTATGACAGAATTAACAAAAAACAGGAGTGGACTAACAACGTTCTGGAATTCTGGCAAAAAAGGAATTGGGTCATCATGATGAATGGAAGGAACTGGAGGCTGAGATCCAAAATTTGATGCAGAAGCTGGTGTTAGGAGAGCCTAAGGTGACAGACCCACAACCTGGTCTAGATTGGTTCAGCAAAATGTCACTGTTAATGTGGACCTTCTGTCAAATAAGAACATATGAATTAGGAACAGGTGTAGGCCATTGGGCCCCTCAACCCTACTCCGCCATTCAATAAAATCATGGGTGATCTGACTGTGGCCTCAACTCCATATTCCGCCTACACCTGATAACCTTTGGCTCCCTTGTTAGTGAAGAACTTATCTACCCCCGCCTTAAAAATATTCATTGACCCTGCCTCCACCACTCTCTGGGGAAGACAATTCCAAAGATTTATGGCCGTCTGAGAAGAAAAAAATCTTCTCATTTCTGCCTTAAATGGGAGACCCTTACTCTTAAACCATGTCCCTTAGCTCTACTCTCTCCCACTGGAGAAACATGATGTGCAGAGTCAGAAGAATGGTGGAAAGAACAATGGTCAGGAATTGTGTCTCCTACTTCTTGGTAAGAGACACCCAAAAGGCAAACTTTGACCTGGAGTTGATGTATACAGCTAACTATCAGTTGCTGAAGGGGGAATTCCTGCAGGAACTCCCATGGCGAGTTTCAAGCATCAGCCTATGAAGTGAATAAGCCTCCTGCACTGGTATGCCAGGCTGGGGGCCGCAGGATGAGCCAAATAAACTGGTGAAGATGGTGGAGCTAGCTGAACTCTACCCTAAATGTTAGAAGATGGGTTGGACGAGGAAAGCATGCGCAGGTCCAGGAGTTAATGGCTGCCATAGATTGATATCTAGTGGCGGAATAGCTGGCTTGTGACTAAAGAGACAGGCCTTCCTCACCTAGAGAAAATCCAGTAAAACTATACAGGGCAAGGAGGCTGCTGAAGCACAGCAGAAAGCTATCAAGTGTATCTACAGCTTTTTTGATCAAAGTTCAAAATGTTGATAGGTTGCTAAGGTAGTGGTATTGCGATGGATGTGGGCATATTACAAGATGACATACTAACATTGGAAACTATGGACTGTAGTCTACAAAACTAGAATCCAGTTTCTGAGGAGGATTATTTGGGCCTCAAGCAAACTAAGCCATGTGCAGGCTGCCCACTTTATTTTTAAAACCCATAAAGATAAATGGTAAAGAGGTCATTGCGCTGACTGATACTGGTCAGTCTGTGAACTTTCCAGTTTGGTAGCTGGTCTGACTTTCCCAGTTACTTCACGGGTCCAGTATAAGGGTTGACATGTGCCCAGGAATGTGTGTCATTACCGCACTACCAGAGTGACTTTAGAATGTGATGGAAAAAGTGAGGTCATTACTGCAGAGGTAGCTTCAGGCCTTGCTCAGCCAGTAATCCTGGGAAGGAATGTTCTGAAATTTGAAGCCATTGCTTACAAAGTCCAGAATAAACCTGTGTTGAACATGGGCTGAGATTTTCCAGAAACCATCGCAGGCAGGAATAGAAAACTTGGAGAGGCAGCCAAAAGTCCATTGACTTTCATTGACGATCATAAAACCCTGGGCAGGAGCTGAAAATCCTGCCAATGGTCACTGTTTCAATGTGCCTTTGGAGAATACGTGTCATGTGGTCCAGTCTTATGGCGGTATCATTGCAGAATTGCTCTAAGCGCAATAGCAGGTGTGAAGAACAATGTTTTACCCGCCGGCCGCAATGGCCGGTTTTTGCATCATATTGTCTGCTTCCCGCCTCATTAATTATGCAGCCACAGGAAGCATGCTGTTTTGCTGGCAGGAGGCCTGTGAATCAACCGGCACACTGCTAGCTCACCATTTCCTCATTATGGGTGCCATATTCAAACTGCAGCCATGCACACAGTTCTCAAAGCTTGCAGCCCAGAACTGCTCCAATGAAGACATGGCCCTGACAGCCAAGAAGAGTTCAGTGATCTGTCACTGGAATGCCTTTTGGAGGCCCACTGTAATTTCATCTACCCCCACTCTGGCTGCAGGAGGTCCAGCAATCTCACCACTCCAGCTTTGGAGGTGGCAGCAATGGTGGTCAGTGCCAATGCTTCACAGAAGAGGTTGGCCATCCAGTGCAGAAAGATAATGAATAATCTCACCTGTGCCACCAGGGTAAGGCAACCATGTCATCAATCTAAACTCACACACTCACAAGGTCATCACCCATTCACTGGCATCTCATTCACTGCCAGCTCAAGAGACATCACCATTCACTCTCTCACACACACCCTCACATCTCTATCTGGCCTCATCTCCTCTGGAGACTGCCACCTCAGCCTTCACCATCTTGAGGCCATTTGCACAGATCAACATGTGCCCCACACAGACCCTGTGATAACCCCTCCCCCAGTACAGCCCTCGACTTGCAGCCTCTTCTCTTGCCTGAGGCCACTTTTCCCCCTTCCCCAGCAAGTCTTGACTCAAAAGCCATTGAAATGCCACCCCCACCTTACGGCTGGTCTGGTAGGTAGAGACCTGCTCGTGAGCCCCCACTAAAAGTGATGTGGTGCTGCCTGTGAAGCCTGGCACTGATGACCACGAGAGCTGCCCAAAGCCAGCTAGGAAATGAACATCAAAGTCCCAAGCGGAGTGCAGCCCGCTGGGTGCACATCATTTATGTACAATTGTGAAACACATTGACGTGCCCGAATATTCCAGTGTGGCGGTGTTATGGGGGGAGGTGGTTGATTCCAGCGAGCAGGGCTGCTAATGAGATGCTAAAGTATTGAAATTAGGTTCCCAACATGCAGCGGCAGGAAACGCGGCTGCCATTGACAGGTGAAGTGGATGATTGCAAACTGGTTTTACAATGATGTGAAACTGATTTTTGTGATCTGATATTTTCCGCTCATGCCCACCATGATGCCATCGCAAACGGGAGTGGATGATTCGCCCTTAGTTTCACTTTTACTTTGAGAAGAGCACACACAAAACTCTGATGACTGCAAGCTTTATACCAATGTATAAATGTTCTCACGTGACTAGTCTTAATAAATGAACTCACAACGTGTTTACCCCCCATCCCTTATGAACGATTGGTGCCTTATGTCTTAGGCAGTAAATAAGCCCAAGGTATTGTAACACTATTAATAACATGACAGACAATCATAAGAAGTTCAGTAAATTTTCACTTTATGGACCCTCAAGCTATCTCAGGGGATTGGGAAGAAATGAAAATCTGAAGGTGAGTGAAAGTGTGATAAGTCTTGAGGAGCTAGAGGACATCATACCATTACTTTAGGACGTTTTTTAAATATTCATTCATTGGATGTGGACGTCGCTGGTTAGTCCAGCATTTATTGCCCACCCCTAATTGCCCTTGAGAAGATGGTGAGCTCCCCTCTTTAACCTCTGTAGTCCATGTGGTGTAGGTGCACCCACAGTGCTGTTAGGGAAGGAGATCCAGGATTTTGACCCAGCGACAGTGAAGGAATGGCGATGTATTTCCAAGTCAGGGCGGTGATTGGCTTGGAAGGGAACTTCCAGGTGGTGGTGTTCCCATGTGTCTGCTGCCATTGTCCTTCTAGATGGCAGCAGTCATGGGTTTGGAAGGTGCTGTCTACGAAGCCTTGGTGAATTCCTGCAGTGCATCGTGTAGATGGTACACACTGCTGCTACTGTGCATCAGTGGTGGAGGGAGTGAAGCTTTGTGAATGTGGTGCCAATCTTGTGGGCTGCTTTGTCTGGGATGGTGTCAAACGTCTTGAGTGTTGTTGGAGCTGCACTCGTCCAGGCAAGTGGAGAGTATTCCATCATACTCCTGATTTGTGTCTTTTAGATGGTGGACAGGCTTTGGGGAATCAGGAGGTGAGTTACTCACCACAGGATTCCCAGCCTCTGATCTGCTCTTGTAGCCACAATATTTATATAGGTAGTCCAGTTCAGTTTCTGGTCAATGGTAACACCCAGAATGTTGATAGTTGGGGATTTAGCAATGGTAATGCCATTGAACGTCAAGGGGCGATGGTTAGATTCTTTCTTGTTGGAGATGGTCATTGCCTAGCACTTTTGTGGGGTGCGAATATTACCTGCCACTTGTCAGCGCAAGACTGGATATTGTCCTGGTCTTGCTGCATTTGGACATGGACTGCTTCACCATCTCAGGAGTCACAAATGATGCTGAACATTGTGCAATCATCAGTAAACATCCCCACTTCTGACCTTATGATGGATTGATCATTGATGAAGCAGCTGAAGATGGTTGGGCCTAGGACACTACTCTGAGGAACTCCTGCAGTGATGTCCTAGAACTGAGATGATTGACCTCCAACAACCACAACCACCTTCCTTGGTGCTAGGTATGACTCTCACCAGAGATTTTCCCCTGATTCCCATTGACTCCAGCTTTGCTGGGGCTCCTTGATGCCACATTCGGACAAATGCAGCCCTCATGTCAAGGACAGTCACTCTCACCCCACCTTGGGAGTTCAGCTGTTTTGTCCATGATTGAACCGAGGCTGTAGTGAGGTCAGGATCTGAGTGGCCCTGGCGGAACCGAAAATGAGCATCAGCGAACAGATTATTGCTAAGCAAGTGCTGCTTGATAGCACCGTTGATGACCCCTTCCATCACTTTACTGATGATCGTGAATAGACAATGGAGCGGTAATTGTCCGGGTTGGATTTATCCTGTTTTCTGTGTACAGGACATACCTGGGCAATTTTCCACCTAGCCAGGTAGATGCCAGTGTTGTAGCTATACTGGAACAGCTTGGCTAGGGGCACAGCAAATCCTGGAGCATAAGTCTTCAGTACTATTGCTGGAATACTGTCAGGGCACATAGCCTTTGCAGTATCCAGTGCCTTCAACTGTTTCTTGATATCACATGAAGTGAATCAAATTGCCTGAGGACTGGCATCTGGTGCCTAGGTCGATGCCGGTTAGTCTGTCCAGTTTCATTCCTTTTAGACTTTTTAGTGGTTTGATACAACTGAGTGGCTTGCTAGCCTATTTCAGAGGGCAGTTAAGAGTCAACCACATTGCTGTGGGTCTGAAGTCACATGTAGGCCAGACCAGTTTAGAGCAGCAGATTTCCTTACCTGAAGGACATCAATGAACCAGATATGTTTTTCCTGACAATCGATTCATGGCCATCATTAGACATTCAATTCCAGCTTTTTATTAAATTCACATTCCACCAGCTGCTGTGAACCCAGATCCCCGGAGCATTACGCCGGGTCTCTGGATTACTATCCAGTGACAGTACCACTAAGCCACTGCCTTCCCCTCGATTCAAGACTACATCAATCAGATATCAGAGCTAGAATTCTCTAAGGCATCGGAAGCTGTTGCAAAGTCATGACTGCCAAAGGGAGGAAACATGCTGCTTTCAAATTTAGCGATGCCTCCCTCGGGCACCTACTGGACACAGTAGAGGCCTACCATGAAGTCGCCTACTCCTGCTCTGGGCGAAGACCAGCAAGCAAGGTGAGAAATCCTGCATGGGAGGCGGCAGGAGCAGTGGTCAAAAGAGGACAGCCACCTAGTGCCAAAAAAGGATGAATGATTTCTTCCATTCTGCCAGGGTAAGTCAGTTCTCTCATCACTCTCAACTCACACACTCACAAGCCCATGACATATCCACAGGGATCTCAAGCACTGCCAGTTCAAAGCATATCACCATTCACTCTCTCACAAACAACTTCATCCACCCTGCGGACTGAGTCCTCATTCCATCCATGGCACCACTCACCACCCACACATGCCATGTAGCCTTCTCATCTGGCCTGGCAGGTGTCCTACTTACACTCTGTTCATCTGTATTCATGCAGGATAAGCTGGCACACAGCAAAAGAGAGATGTCGCAGACTGGTAGAGGAATGCCAGACATTAAGACCCTCTCAGACTTTGAAAATGAAGTTGGACCCTTCCTGTGCTGACAATAGGGTCAGCAGCGCTCAAGCAAGTGAGGATCCAGCAGTGCAACATCCATCAGACAAACATGATGCAAGTCGGTTCCCCTGTTCTGCAGTTCCCTGCTGTGCACTAATTATCTCTGCTTACTTTCGCAGGCACATCTGGGAAGCAGCCGACGGGGTCCATGACCCAGGGCCTCAGCTCAAGGCCAGAAGATACCTTGAAAGAAGAATCTAATGATACCCTAATTGAAGACTGGCCACAGCGCTCACCAAACCCTCCATCAGCACAGAGATGAACACCTCAGTGGATCCAGTTCTAGAGTAGCCTTGGGCTCACAACCTGATGAGCACATCGCACTATCTGATCCACAGCAGGCGGGGGCAGAGACTTCCCAGGTCCCTGCACTCGGAGGGCTGCTGGAGGCCAGAAATCAGCTGAGTCCGATTCAGATGACGAGCCTCTGGACTCGATCATGTCACAGTTGCTGGAACTGCAAAGGTAAGCTCGAGAACATCAGGAAGGGATGTCCGTTGCAATCCTCAGGTTGTAAGGCACGATGGAGGAGTCCATCCACCTTCAGTCTAAAATGATAATGCTGGCATGTTAACGCACTGAGGTCAAAACTGGTAGGATGGCAACTGCCATGGACACCTGGGCCCAAGAAATCAGTCCTGCACTGCTGCGTGGGCTCAACTCCATCTGTGATGCCATAGTTGGCCTCCAACAGTGTCAATGCGGGAGGAGTGCATGGCAGCTCAATCTCACTCCAGCTACCCCTTCCCCTCAAGGAGTCAGCTAAGGATCCTCAGATGCCCATACGGAGGAGGATCAGCAAGTGCACACTCTGGAGCCATTCACTCAGGTGACTCCGGTAGTACCCGGCCCATCCAAAGCCCCTCTTCCTGTGACCCCAGCAGCTCCAGTTCCACAGGCTGAGGAGGGTACAGCTATCACGCAGCAGGACATCCAAAAGCAGGCCGAGGCCCTCCAGGTCGCGGCCCTCCAGAGGACACCTATCAAGGTCATCACAGACAGGATGTGGCAGTCAGCAGCTTGCCTCCACTATGGATGTCAGGGGAGCACCAAGATGTGGCAGCAGGGTTAGGAAGGTTAAGGAGATGCAGCTGTACAGTCTGGGCAAGGGTGTTAATCACTTGTACATAATGTTCACTATTTTAAATAAACTTCCCAGGATTTCTCCCTGCCTATGGCTCCTTGTTCTGATGAATAGTGTTCGTGTCACTCAGATATGAAACCTTGGTTCCTGCACAAGATAAAGGCAGGTATCTCAGTCCAGAGCCTCTTCCCTGTGCAGTGTGTAACTTTCAGACCAAAGTGATGGTCCAGCCTCACACTCATTGGATACATAGTGATGCCTGTACCTTGATGGTACTTGTCATTGCTACCAGAATGTAATGGGCAGGCATCACAGAGTACAGTCACTCTCTCTGTGTGCTCTCAGCACCTTTGAGGTGGGGCTGACCCCCATCACTTCAGTATCTGTGACCAGTGACGCTGTGCTCTTGAAGGCCTCAGGTGCTGAAGGCGGACAAAGGATCAGATGCATTTAAAGTTTCACAGCTGCGTCTCTATGATATGACCCTGATCACGGAGCACAAGCGAGCTGCCCTCTGCTGGACAGGAGTCAGACATTCTCAGAGGCTATGTGAAGATCTATGGAGTGTCCTCACTGCATATCATCATCACCCTCCTGGAATTGAGCAACTACTGGGGCCTCCGCTGCATCTCCATGACAGGAGCCTGAGCACTGAGGGTATGTGCACTGCCATCAGCCATACAGGAGTCAAACGTTCACAGATGCAAGGTAAGGGTGTCAAGACTGTCCTCACTGCATCTCGTCATCATCCTCCTCGAATCTTGCAGTTATAGGGGCTTCTGCACATGCCTGCCTCATCTGGCCAGTGTGACAGCCTCATCACTGGCTTCCTCACCTTCAAGAACCTCACCACCATCATCCCCTTCGATGTCTTCCTCATCAGAGGAGAAGTGCTCCACCATCTCCTCCTCAGCCAGGTCCTCCCACCATTGCAGCGCCAGGTTGTGTCACGGGCAGCAAGCTACGATGATATGTGACACCCCCTAGGGATTGCATTGCAGACCTGTTGAGGCAACGGAACCTCATTTTCAAAATGCCTATCGTTTGCTCCACCAAAGTCCGAGTCACGGCATAAGCCTCTTTATACTGTTACTCTGCTGCAGCCTGAGGCCTCCACAAAGGCATCATCAGCATGTCCTCTGTGAGTAGCTCTTGTCCCCGAGGAGCCAACCCTGCAGCCTCTCTGGACCCTGGATGATATCAGGGATTTGAGACCTACATAAGGATGTAGGAGTCGTGGACGCTCCCTGGGAATCATGTGCAGACCTGAAGGATGTGTTTGTGGTGGTCGCAGACCAGCTGAACAAGCAGCAATTGGAAGCCCTTGCGGTTGACGTAGTTGACTGTTTGTTGCCATGGAGATCCAAGCGCCACCTGAGTGCAGTTGATGGTGCCCTGCACCTGTGGAAAACCAGAGATGTCTGCTAATCCCAGCACTCTTGCTTCCTGGCTTTCCTGATCCCAGGCAAAATGCACAAAGTCCTGTACCTTTACGAAGATGGCATCCATGACCTCCTGGATGCCCTTGTGGGTGGAGGCTTGCAAGATCCCACAGAGGTCACCTGTGGAGCCCTGGGACGAGCCATTGGCATAAAAATTGAGAGCCATCTGTCACTTTTACAGCCACTGGCAGTGGATTCCCTCCATGTCTCACTTGGTGCCAAATCCTGCAGCAAGTGGCATATGTGACTGACCAGTTCCCTAGACACGCATGGTCTTTGGCGACACTGGTTCTCAGTCACCTGTAGGAATGACAGGCGCCATCCATAGATCCTGGATCTACAAGGCGCCTACTAACAACAGCTCATCGTGAATCTTCAGCTGCATGCGCAGCAGACCCTACCGGCCCTTCATCTTGAGGGAGATGCTCCTCTCTTTGCCGAGCCAGGCACCTCCACCTCTCTCCTCTTCTTTTTCTCCACTTCCTGTAAGCCATGAGGCATACCACTAAAGCACCAGGCCCCATGATCCTGATGTTCTCCTCCTGCTGGATCAAAGAGAGAGACATGTGGGTTAGCATATGTGTCCTAAGAACCTGTCTTGGTTAAGTCTGAAGGCCCCTTCATGCATGCAAGAGAATGCTGGGCATCACTTGGATGGCCAGTGTGTAGTGTGCTCATTGGCTGTCCGAAACCCAACACACCTCCACCCCACTCCACTTGATCGATTGGCTGCAGCTTTGCCCATTGGACTACATGCTGTGCTCTTAGCTCAGGCTCAGGCAATCTCCTAACCCACACTGCAAGGCTGCACTATTAGCTTGGGCCATGGGAAGAGTGGTCCAAACGTTAAAAAGGCATTGCAAGGGGCTGTGAGTGTACTCACCAGTGACTGCACCATGGCTACCTTTTGCAAGGGCTTCTACAACTTGCCCAGATGGCCAATTGCTCAGCTGCCCCCTAAAATGCACATTAATTTGGAGAATGCAGTTGAGGAGTTAAAAGTTTTGGAAAATTTGGTGGCCCTTTCATGCCTTTGTGTTGCTTGAATGGGCAGGAAAGCTTCAGAGGCCCGACTCCAGTCATGTCAAGGAAGCTGCAGTTGAATGGTCTCAGCTGCAGAAGAATGCTCACCTTTGACAAGCTTTTCCAAGTGCGTGGCCGCTTCCCTCACACTCCACCCCCCTCCTCCCATCACCCCCACCCCCCCCCCCCCCCCCCCACCCCCCCCCCCCCCCCCTCCCCCCCCCCACAGGCATGTGCTTGAGTATGCCCTTCAGTCTGTCTGTGCTGCCTTGCCCCCTGCCCACAGCACCCCCGGCCTCACCCGCACTGGAGCCCTTGCCCCGGCACTGCACTGAAAGCCAGCCGGGAAAAAACGACTGTGCTCCCCGCAAATGCACAGCGCCTCTTCCTTGATATCCTATGGGCGATGATGGCGAGCGCTGCGCAAGTTTGTGTGCACTCACCTCCAAGTTCCACTCAAAGTTCAGGTCGCCAGGTGCACACCTTTTAAAGGCAGCTGTGAAGCACGTCGTTCTGAAGTCACGTGGCCATGGGCAGTAAACTTGATAGTGGGGGAGTGATTCCGGTGAACAGGGCTTATAATGAGATGCGAATGTATTAAAATGATATTCCTGACGTGTGGCAGTGGGAAACACGGCCCACCATTGATAGGCAGTGGACGATTGCAAACTATTTTCATGACAGTGTAAGACCGTTACTTGGTTTTATTGAAGTATTGGTCCCCCACCTCCGCCCCGCTGCCTGCCTGTCCAACGCCAATGGGGGCGGAAAGTTCCAGCCATCATTTCTTCCACACTAAAGGAGTGTCACTACCTCCCTTGTAACCATCAATGCATGTCAACCATGAGGCGTGCCAATATATTTAGCTCTGACTGAATGTCAACAAATAACAATGATGCACTCATGAATAAAGTCAATCCAATGTAATGTGAAATATTTGCCAGTGAAATGTAATTTTGAAAAACACCCATGCCACTTTTGGTGCTCTCAATTAGCTTTATGTCAATGGCAATGGAGTTGGGCAGGACAGTTGTGGCCGTGATGGAGAGCCATTCCTGGCCCATCAGGAAGCTCCTTTCTAGCCCACCTGTAACTCTTTCGAGTACAAACCCGTTTCCATCTGTTTCAGATGAAGTTACATTATTTCATAGTTTGCCATTGTGAGATTTGAACTCTTGATCTTGGGGTTACAAACCCAGTACCATAACCACTTGGTTATTTAGGCCAAGCAAAGGGTGTTGACTGTAACTCTTTGGAGTCAAACATGTTTCCATCTGTTTCAGATGAAGTTATATTGTTTCATAGTTTGCCATTGTGAGATTTGAACTCTTGATCTTGGGGTTACAAACCCAGTACCATAACCACCTGTAACTCTTTCGAGTACAAACCCGTTTCCATCTGTTTCAGATGAAGTTACATTGTTTCATAGTTTGCCATTGTGATATTTGAACTCTTGATCTTAGGGTTACAAGCCCAGTACCATAACCACTTGGCTATTTAGGCCAAGTCAAAATCAGGCACAGCCCCTAATTCAAGTCAGCTGTATTGTGAGATTTGAACTCTTGATCTTGGGGTTACAAACCCAGTACCATAACCACTTGGCTATTTAGGCCCACCTGTACCTTTTTCGAGTACAAACACGTTTCCATCTGTTTCAGATGAAGTTACATTGTTTCATAGTTTGCCATTGTGAGATTTGAACTCTCGATCTTGGGCTTACAAACCCAGTACCATAACCACTTGGCTATTTAGGCCAAGCCAATAGAAATGCATGATACTCTTTCGAGCACAAACCCGTTTCCATCTGTTTCAGATGAAGTTACATTGTTTGCCATTGTGAGATTTGAACTCTTGATACTCTTTCGAGCACAAACCCATTTCCATCTGTTTCAGATGAAGTTACATTGTTTCATAGTTTGCCATTGTGAGATTTGAACTCTTGATACTCTTTCGAGCACAAACCCATTTCCATCTGTTTCAGATGAAGTTACATTGTTTCATAGTTTGCCATTGTGAGATTTGAACTCTCGATCTTGGGGTTACAAACCCAGTACCATAACCACTTGGCTATTTAGGCCCACCTGTAGTTGCAGCTGATGGCTGGTTTCATCAATGAGTAGCTCCCCCACTGTGTTATTGCACGTGTCTCCCATCACGCTACAGGCACGTTAAATTTTAATTAGAATCATGTGGGAATCAGCAAAAAAGAGAGCAGAACTGGTGCAGGGTTCTAGTTGCACCATTGGAAACACCGCGCTGTTGACAAAATCGTCCCTGCCAACCCCACCTGAAAGAGTCTACAAAGGGGTATAGACAGGTTTAATGAGTGGGTGAAAATTTGGCAGATGGAGTATAATGTGGGAAAATGTGAGGTTGTCCGCTTTGGCAGGAAGAATCAAAAAGCAGAATGTTATTTAAACGGAGAGAGACTGAAGAATGCTGCAGTTCAGAGGGATCTGGGTGCCCATGTACATGAATCACAAAGGGTTAGCACACAGGTACAGCAAGGAATTAGGAAGACCAACGGAATGTTGGCCTTTATTGCAGGGAGGATGGAGTATAAAGGTAAGAGAAGTCTTGCTGGAACTGTACAGGGCCTTGATGAGACCACACCTGGAGTGCAGTATACAGTTTGGGTTTCCTTAAGGTGGTGTATTGGAAGCAGTTTAGAGAAGGTTCAATAGGCTGATTCCTAGAATGATGAGGTTGTCTTATAAGGAAAGGTTGAGCAGGCTGGGCCTATACTCATTGGAATTTAGAAGAATGAGAGGCGACCTTATTAAAACACATGTTTATGTACTCAATAGGATAGAGTTAGTATGAGACTGGTGTGTCGGTTACAGTTTTAATGTATTCAAATGTGTTATGATAAGAAAAAGTACAAAAGTAGTGAAATGTAATCAATGGGTCTTCATTCTTAGGAATGATTGCGGCTCCCTTGCATATACTTGAATAAAACCGGTTAAAGGGAAACCTGAGTCTCTGTGGTCATTGTGGGATCGGAGAGTGTAGCATCTCCTCTTCAGTTATCATATTTGATTTTGAAATGAACGCTTTGTATCTGCTCCATCATCAAGACCGCCTACTTTCACCTCCATGACATTACTCAGTCCGCCCCTGCATCAGCACATATGCTGCTGAAACCTTCATTTATAGCTCTGTTACCTCTTGTCTTGACTATTCCAGTGCTCTCTAAATGAGAAACTGGCTGGCACCTAATCTTCCATTCTACATAAGCTTAAGCTCATCGAAAACATTGCTGCTCAAACCCTAACTTGGAAAAAGTCCCCTTCACCCATCATGCGTGTGCTCACTGCATATTGGTCTGACAATGCCTCAATTTTTAAGTTCTTATTTTTGTTTTCAAATCATCTCCTCCAGCCCTACAAGCCTTCAAGATCTCAGTGCTCCTCCAATTCTGATCAATTGGGCATTCTTGATTTTAATTGCTCCACCATTGGCAGCCATGCCTTCAGCTGCCTTGGTGTTAAGCTGTGGAACTCCATCTACAAACCTCTCTGTCTCCCCTCTCCTCTTTTAAAATGCTCCTTAACTCCCACTTCTGTATTCAAGCTTTTGATCAGCTGTCCTAATATCTCCTTACGAAGCATTGTGTCAAGAATTGCTCAATATACTCATGTGAAGTGCCCCGGGCCATTTTACTACCTTAAAGGCGCTATATAAATGCATGTTGTTTTATCTATTTCACAAACAGAGCTCTCGATATTCTATAGTTTCCCTCTCTCACTCTCTTACACTCCATTTAATCTTCTCTGCTCTAAGGAAATGATTCCAGAAAATTTCCCTGACGTCTTTCCTAAAGTGTGGTGTCCTGAATTGAACATAACACTCTAGCCAAGGCCTAACCGATAGTTTATAAAGGTTTATTGGCCCATAACTTCCAAGCTCCAGGGCGTCGTTGCTGGGGGGTACCCCAAAGATGCGTTGGGGAAGCCCCTCCCCCTCGGAAGTCCCCAGGTAAGGATTGCATAGCATTGGCTGGGAAGTTCAAATTTCTATTGGGCAATTGCCAAGCACTGGGAACCATCCACAAGCACGCTATAGATCAAAAACTTCAGATGTTTCCAACTGTCTTACCAGAATTGTTACCCAGGAAAAGTTAGAAGAATTAAAACCACTCCTAACTCCTGGGTAACTACAGTATTGCCCCCCCCCCCCCCACACCCGATCCCCCGTGGGATTCTCCCTGCCCCCCTGACACCCCCCATAGGAACCACCTGACCACCCAACCCCCCCCCCGCCAACAACCCCCCCACTGACCAACTGACCCTACCCCCCTACTGACCACCCGACCCCCCCGACCACCTGACCCCCAAGCACCTGACCACTACGACCACTCCTGCCCCAACCTCCCACTGACCAACTGCCACTGACCACCCCCTCACTGATCATCCAACCACCCAAACCACCCCACTGACCACTCCCCCACATACCACACTCCCACTGACCACCTGATCTCCAACTGACCATCCAAACTCACCAACCACTCAACCCCACCCACTGACCACCTACCCCCCCACCCCCTACTGACCATACGATCTCTCAAAATTCCTGACCCCACCCTGCACAACCCTACCCCCACTGACCAGCCCTGACTGATCACACCATCGCTGACCTCTCCTCCACTAATCACACCCCCATTGGCCACCCGATCCGCAAACTCACTGACCACTTGACACCCCCCGACCACCTGATACCCCTCCACTGACCACCCAATCCCTAAAACACCCAATCCCCCAACCACCCCACCCCCACCCCCCACACTGACCACCCAATCCTCCAAAACACCCAACCTCCCCTGACCACCCCACCCCACCACTGACCACTCCCCTACTGTTCACCCCACCCCCCCATAATCACTCAACCCCTACCTCCCCACTGGCCACCGCCCCCAATGACCACCCCCCATTGACTACTTGTTCCCCTCTCTGACCATCTGACCCCCCCCGACCACCCAACCTCCCACCACTGACCACCCGACCCCCATCTCCTGACTGACCACCTGTCACCCCCTCCCGACCGACCAACCCTCCCTACTGCCTCCCAAACCTACCCACTTACCATACAAAATTACCTTCTCCCTGGCTTCTGAAAGTGGCTGGACCTTTAAACTTAGCTGCTTTACGGCAGCTAGTGCTGTAAATAGTTGGGGGGGGAGGTAGCTTCCTTACCTCCGACCCTCCAGCACTTGACACGAGACTTCAGGAGTGCACTGAGTTGGAAGGGCGAGAAAGGAGTGGATATTCAATTCAACTCTGATTGCCACACCACAGAAGGTCAGGCCCATTATAAGAGGAAACTCATAACCTAAATCCATATATTGTTCAAACTAGACTTGAATATAAGTTTGCGTCATTAGCCTCCTGATCATCAGATATTTGCAGAGCTGTTTTCTATTTCTGACACTGGCCAATTAGTGTTACTTTTGTTGGCCAAACAAAACAGGCAGACATCTTGGAGGCCCCCTTTGGACAATGTGAGCTCGACTCTAGCAAGTCATGGTCACGGTGGGAAATTTAGATATTTTGAACCTTTGGGAATGGTTGCTGTGAGAAACCGAATGTTGCTTGAGGTTTTAATTTTAAATCTGATTGACTCTGAGTCATTATATTTACTTGGTGTTAAGGAATATTTATCAATACCAATTCAACGAAATTATAAGGGGCAAAGGATTCCCCTGTGCAGGTTACAGACCTCTTTTTAAAACCTAAATGGTTCTTTTAAAAGGGTGATTTATAAAAGATAAGCAAAACTTCTCTGCTTTTGTACACTGTGCTTTTATTTGTAAAACCAATTCTCCCGTATGTAGAATGCAAGATGATGTGTATTAACCCAATGCAAACATTTTATCAACATATGCTGACCAGTGCTGGGACCAATCTATCAGCTTCTACCTGATTACAAAAGTAGAAACAAGTTCTCGTACTTTAATTTTCACCACTTTAAATATTGACACACACAATTACGATGAAAGCTTATATCAATTCAAAGACGTTCCATTTGAAATGGTTTTCTGTTCCATCAGGAATTACAGGATCCCCTCTTTGAAGTTCAGCAGCTTCTGAAGTCACAGCTCAGCCACTAACAAGGTTTATGAAGCAGTCAACTTTATTCTGATGTCTGCAGAGATGACTTAAAAACAAATTTGGCTGATTCAACTGCTTGGATTTAGGCATCTTTAATACAAATCACTATGCGTACACGTGCACTTGCACGAGGCATTAATTTAAAGGCCTTCAGGCATCGTGTTTAAATTTTAATTTGCATCACCTTTCATCTTCCTCCCTACCAGCTCACCTCAGTTCTGTTGCAAACTTGCATTAGCTTGTTGAAGACACCCTTTCTTGCAGCCCATATCCGAACTCGCGTGCAGTCCCATTTACCCATCGCCCTGTGCTCGCTGACTTACATTGGCTTCTGCTCTGGTATTGGCCTTGATTTTAAAAATTCTCATCCTTGTTTTCCAAACTCTTTTTTGGCTTGGCTCCTCTCTATCTTGACGACCTTCTCTGACCTTAGAACTCTGAGATCTCTGTGCTCTTCCAATTCTGGTCTCTCGCACATTCCAGATTTCCTTTCTCCACCGTGGGCAACTGTGTCTGCATGCCTAATCTCTGAGGTTTCCTTCCCAGAGCCCTGCTTCTCTATTGTGCTTTTATCCTTGAAGATGCTCCTTAAAGCTTTTTGACCAAGCCCTTGGTAACCCCCCCTGATATATTGTTATGCAATTTGGTGTCAAATTTTGTTTGATAATGTACTTGGGCTTACTACATTAAAGGCATTAGTTAAATACAAGTTGCTGTTTTTAAAGGCTCATTGAAGGCCAATGTCAAGAAACATGTTCAGAAATGCACTTGGTACATATTGAAATAAAGAGTGAGTACTGAGCTGCATAGCATACAGGACTTCCAGACCTTCTCTGGATATACTTCAAAGGCCTCCTCAAGCAGTTTGTACAGTAGAGATCCCCTCCTGGGCTGAAAGATGTTAAGCACTTACACTCCAATGCCTGGTCAGTGAGGACCTGACTAACACTCCCATATTGCATACCTCTGGAGTATCGTCAAAAAATCTATCTTTGGCCCCGTCCTCTACAGGCTGCCTCTGAGCAACATTAGTGGAGACAACACGCACACAACATGACCTCTCCACCACATTCTCTGACCTTTCCATTTCCTCTGTGTTGTCAGGTTGTTATTCAACATCCAGCCTTGGTTGAGCCACAATTTCCTTGAACTGAACATTGGAATGACTGAAGCCGGCAACTTTGGCCAGAGCACTAACTCCACTGTCTCAGGCTGACCCATACTATTTGCAACCTTGGTGTCCTCTTCCCCTGAGCAAAGCTTCTGGGCTTATATTCTCTCCATAACTTAAAGCATTGGCTTCCACTTCTTTAACATCTGCATCTACCTCCATCTTGATCAGCTAAAACTATTACCCATGCCTTTGTCAGCTTCACACTCTGCTATCCTAATGCTCTCCTGGTTGCCCTTTGAACTCCCATGAACTTCAGCTCATTTAGAACTCTGCTGTTCACACCATCATCTATCACTCCTGTTCTCACTCACTGACATTAACTCCTATCAGCACAGTGGCTCAAATTTAAATTTCTTGTCTCATGCTTAAATCCCTCAAGGTCTCACTCTTCCTTTATATGGGAATCTCCAGCCCTAATTGTCCCCAAACTTTGTTGCTAACTTTGGTTACATATGCATCCACTTCCTTCATCTGACTATTGGCAGCCATGCCTTTAGCTAGCTAGGTCCCTCAGCTCTAGACTTCCCTACCCAAATCTTTCTCCTCCTTTAAGTACTCCTTAAAACCTATCAATTTGACAAAGCCTTTGATTACTCCTCCCCCAATATCCTCTACCTTTTGACTTGCCATCAATTTTTACTTTGATTCCATTGTTGAAGCAATTTAATGTCCTTTACTTTAAAGATTGCTTATATAACTGCAAGGGGCCAGTTAGCTTGGTTCACTAGATAGCTAGTATGTGCTTCGGAAAAAGGCCAACAGCACTGGTTCAATTCCTGCTCTCCCAGAGGTTAGACATGGGACCTGTCTTCTTGCCTGGTGTGCAGTCACACCCCTCAAGCTATATAGTCAATTGTCTCTCTCTGATAAAAGTAATGCACTATGGCTAATTACCTACCTGAAAGGGCTGCTCCTCAGTTTTTGGTTGCACTTCAGCCCCATGCTCCTGACCTTTGGTCACCCAGTGCGGAGGAGGGGGTGTGCGGAGAGGGAGGAGGATCTCCTTGTGAGCCTGCTCCTGGGCCTGGTCAAGGCGGCCATCAACAAGTCCAGGCATTGGGTGGTCGAGGGGGTCATCCAGCTAGACTGTCTGCCCCTCTACCACGGCTATGTTTGTGGCTGGTTGGCCCTGGAGAGGTAGCATGGGGTGTTCACCGGGATGCTAGAGGTCTTCTGCAACTGGTATGCACTGCGGGAGCTGGGGTGCATCATCATCCCCGGTTATGATATTTTGGTTTAGTTAGTTAAGTTTCCTTTGACGTTTTGTTTCAGTTACAGTGCCCCATCTGGGGCTGTTTACCCTCCTCTTTTTTTCATTAGTTTGATTTGTTAATCACTTGTTTTATTCAAAAGAGTCTATAAGTACAAGACATTATAAAGTGAGATTTGTATGGTTCAAAGGGTGAGTGCTTTGCATCATACACATGTATGAACCTTGAAATAATAACACAAGATCCTTTCCTAATCCCTGTGGCTTGACACTTTCTTTGTCTGCCTTCAAGAACTGACTGAGAAGATCCTTAACAAAAACAAAAATACCTGGAAAAACTCAGCAAGTCTGGCAGCATCTGCGGAGAGGAGCACAGTTAACGTTTCGAGTCCGAATGACCCTTCAACAGAACAGAGTAAAAACAGAAAAGAGGTGAAATATAAGCTGGTTTTGGGGGGGGGGGGTGGAGAGAGAGCTGGCTAGAGGCCAGTGATAGGTGGAGATAACCAAAAGATGTCACTGACAAAAGGACAAAGAGGTGTTGAAGGTGGTGATATTATCTAAAGGAATGTGCTAATTAAGGGTAGAAAGCAGGGCAAGCAAGGTACAGAGCCCTAGTGGGGGTGGGGTGGGGTGAAGGGATCGAAATAGGCTAAAAGGTAGAGATAGAACTATGGATGGAAATACACTTAAAAATAATGGAAGTAGGTGGGAAAAGAAAATCTATATAAATTATTGGAAAAAACAAAAAGGAGGGGGAAAATCGGAAAGGGGGTGGGGATGGAGGAGACAGTTCATGATCTAAAACTGTTGAACTCAATATTCAGTCCGGAAAGCTGTAAAGTGCCTAGTCGGAAGATGAGGTTCTGTTCCTCCAGTTTGCGTTGAGCTTCACTGGAACAATGCAGCAGGCCAAGGATGGACATGTCCTTGAGAATATTGAGAATATCCTTTGCCATATCATTTTCCCTCTCTCCTACTTTCTGTTGCACCATTTTTTCCTCCCCTTTTTCACCCACCTTCTTTTCAACTTTGAGAAAAAGAGCTCCCCAATGTTCCTCTTTATATGAGAAATGTAAGTTGCTGCTGAGTCAACAGCAGACTTCCTGGAAGATTCAGCAACATTATTCCATCCATGATACAATCCAGCTGTGATTTAAATGAATGCATTTTCAATGACATGTTCACAGTGCCAAACACCTGGGAAGTAATACATGGTACTGTGATTGTTGGCTCACCTTTTTCCTCCTTCATAAAGGGTGAGGCCGAGAGGGGAGTGTTCTAAAGCATGAGAGCAAGAATGAAGTAATATAAAGGGTGGGGCTAAGAACGGAACTGTGTAAAAAAACCAGGCCAGGAGTGAAGCACTTCAAAAGGCTCACAGCTGGCAGCGCATGGGGATAAATGTACGGTAAACAATTAATTTAATCCACCTCTAACATAAACTAGAGCAACTAAGTTGTGTAAAAAACAAACATAGGCCAATTTGATTAAATACATAATTTTAACATATTTTATACATAGCAATTATATGATAAATTATGCCATATACAATGACTTTTTAATTAACAAGATCCAGGGGGGTAAAGATAAAATTGGCTAAAGAGGAATAATAGCATTAAACGATTTCAAGCTTTCATTAAATTCAAATCTGATATATAGATAAGAAGAGTTAAGCAAAACATTTAGATTCACCTACCTATGACTGAATCTAGATCAAGCTAAAACAGTCGGTTAAGTTGAATCAAAGAGGTTGGAGATAAGGAGACAAGGTAAAAACAACACACCTGGAGTGACTTCAGCACAAGGCTAAGAGCTTATTAGTAAGCAGCAGGTAAATGTATTTTTTTCAGTCTTGAGTTTATTTCTGTTGTTAGTTAATAATCTAATACATAGAGGCATGGCAGGGCAGCTCAGTCCCATGAAATGCACATTCTTGCTTCTGCTTAACCATATATGCAGGAATAGTCATCAGCTGGAGAAGCTAAAGCTCTGGGTTTCAGAGCTTGAGCAGCAGCTGGAGTCACTGAGGTGCACCCAGAGTCTGAGAGCGATGAGGATAGCACGTTCCTGGGGTCGATCATCTCACAGCTTGAGATTATGTAAGCAGAAAGGGAATGGGTGACCACAACACAAACAAGGAGGACCAGGCAGGTAGTGCAGGAGTGCTAGAGGGAATCTCACCCTCAGATCAGAATATTGTGTGAGGGAGGAACAGCCAGTGGTCATGGTCCATATTGATACCAACAAGATTGGCAGAAAGAGAGATGAAGTCTTACAGGCATATGTTAGGGAGTTGGCAAAGAGGTTAATAAGCAGGACCTCAAAGATAATAATCTCTGGATTATTCCAGGTGCCATGCGCAAGTTACTATAGAAATAGGAGGATCGTGCAGGTGAATGTGTGGCTGCAGAGATGGTGCACAAGAGAGGGCTTTAGCTTCTTAGGATTGGGACCAGTTCTGGGGGATATGAGACCTGTACAGGTTGGATCAGTTGCACCTCAACAGTGTCAAGACCAATGACATTACAGGGCAATTTTTAGTGGTGTTGGAAAGGATTTAAATAAAGTTGGCAGGGCAATAGGCACCTGGATATAGCATTAGAAAGGAGAGGCAAGGTATGCAAAGAAATGAGAGAAACAAGTAGCACTTGAGTGAGAAATAGTAAGGTATTAGGTGGTATCAGGCTAAGAGTCAGTATAATAAAGTCTAAATTAGGTTTACCATGCATGTATGTAAATATATGAAGCGTAGTCAATCAAATTAGTGAGTTACAGCTGGAAATATGATATTGCAGCAATAACAGAGATCTGACTTAAAAAAGGGGGGGACTGGGTACTGAATACTCCTGGATACAAGGTGTTCAGGAAAGATAGGAAAGGAAAGAAAGGAGGAGAGGTGGCAGTATTGATTAAAGAAAATACTACAATGCTGGGGAGAGAGGGTGTCCTGGAGGAGTCAGGGCAGAATCCATTTGATTCAAGTTAAGAAACAATACTGGTGCCATCACACTACTGGGTAACAACTAGTGGATAAGATACAGAGGAGCAAATTTACAGGGAAATTACAGACAGATGCAAGAGAGTAGTGATAATGGGGGCTTCACTTATACTAATAGAGACTAGAATAATAGTGCAAAGAACAACATTTTACCGGCTGGCTGTGATGGCGGATTTTCACGCCATATCGTCCCAAACCCACCACATTATTTTTACACCCTCGGGAAACACGCCATTTCCATGGTAGGTGGGCTCTCATTCGCCCATCCGCTATCACCTCGCCATTGCATCACACTGGGCGCCATATTTAAAGTCTAGCCATGCACGCACACACATCTCAGTGCTTCCAGCCCATGAATGCTGCAGGGATGATGTCTACTAAAGGCAAAAAGACTGAAGCCCCCAGGTTTAATGATGTGTCACTGGAGCACCTTTCCGATGCCATGGAAGCCCACTACAATGTCCTCCACCCCTGCTCTGGACACAGGATGGGCAGCGGCATGACCAACCAGGCTAAGAAGGCTGAGGCAACAACGGTCAGCAACAATGCCCTTCAAAAGAGGACAGTCACCCAGTGCCAAAAGAGGATGAATGATCAATTCCATTCCGCCAGGGTAAGTCACTTCTCTCATTACTCTTAACTCACACACTCACAAACCCATCACACATCCACAGTGCCCCCACTCACTGCCAGTTCAAGGGACATCACCATTCACTCTCTTACAGTCACTGTCATTGTCCTCATCTTGTCCATGGGACCACTCACCACCCACACACGCCAGGCACACTTATCATTTGGCCTGGCAGGCGTCCCACTTATACTTTATCCATCTCTATTCATGCAGGGCAAGCTGGCACACAATAATAGAGAGAGGTTGCAGACCGGTGGAGGAATGCCTGAAATCAAGGTCTTCACAGACATTGAAAACAGAGCCATCCAGCTGGCCAGCAAGGATCTGGACCAGTCTTGTACTGATGGTGAGGTCGGCGGTGCTCTATCAAGCAAGGATCCAGCAGCACTACAGACAACCATCCTGTAAGCGATGTGTTCTGTTTCACAGGCCACTGCCAAGCACTAATTATCTCCCCTTGCTTCCGCAGGCATATCTGGGAAATGGTCGAGAGAGTCCATGACCAAGGGCCTCCAATCAAGCCCCGAAGAAGCCTCTGAAGAGGAACCTGGAGGCAGCATCCTTGAAGTCCCATCACAGTGCTCACCCACACCCTCTACCAGCGCAGAGACACACACCTTGGTGGGACCTAGCTTTAGAATAGCCTCGGGATCACAATCTGGTGAGCACATTGCACTGTCTGATCCACAGCAGGCAGCAGCAGGAACTTCCCTGGTGTCTGGTACTTGGAGGACTGCTCGAGGCCAGAAATTTGAGGAGTCCGAGTCAGATGATGAGCCTCTAGACTCGGTCATGTCACAGTTGCTGGAGCTGCAAAGACAAGACATCAGGAAGGGATGTTCACTGCACTCCTCAAATTGCAAGGCACGATGGAGGAGCACATCCACTTTCATTCTGAGGTGATAGCGCTGGCATGCCAATGCATCAAGTCAACACTGGTAGGATGGTGAATTCCATGGAGACCTTGGTCCAGGATGTCGCTCCTGCACTGCTAAGCGAGTTCAACTCCATCCCTGATGCCATAGTTGGCCTCCAACAGTGTGTATGTTAGAGGTGCTGGGCAGCTCGATCTCACTCCAGCTATCCCTTCTCCCCAAGGATTCAGCCTGGGGCCCTCGGGCATGCATAGGGAGGAGGATCAGCAGGTGCACATCCCAGGGTTATCCATCCAGGTGACCCCAATACACCTCAAGCTTGAAGTCTATTAAGTGACCCTGGCGAGTACTGCACATTGTTGCTGTGTACTCACCTCCAACTTCCCCTCAAAGTGCAGCCCACCAAATGCATGCCTTTTATATGCTGTTTTGAATGTTTCCTGCCGACATGGATGGATGATCCAGCATGCGGGATGCAGGCGGAGGGGCAACAATTCCAGAAGGCTAGCCTAATAATGATATGTATTACAATGAGGTTCCCAATGTCTGATGGTGAGAAATGCAGCCCGCCAGCAGCAGCCTGAGCGGACGATTGCAAACTGGTTTCACACTATCGTGAAACCAATTGCGTCATATTGTCCAGTCATGCCACCGAACACATCCTATGCCAGTGAGCATGGAAAATCCCAGCCAGGGTCCAACGTTAGATGTTTTTCCAAGATTGGACAACATTTGCTAAATAATCCTCAGTGTCAACCAAGTTAAGATTGTTAGCCGGGCTCACAGTGTGGTGCATCTGCAGGTACTGGAAGCTACATATTTTAATACACAGGGCCCTGTTCTTTGCAGACAGGCAGGACATGTACACACATTGCGCCTGTTTCAGCTAAACAAAATAAGTGACAACCATTTGCTGACTCATTCCTCAGGACAATGCCTTCACCAATCAGGGTCAAGCTACCTGGTTTAAATTTCAAACAATACTTGGCAGGTAGCTGTCAGTCACCAACACTGGTGCATTCTCCATGGTAACACCACTTGCCAACCAATCAGCACTCCTTTTACATACAGTATAAATTGTTGTTTTCCCCTTATATTGGTATTCATGTGAAATGTCCTGTTAAGTGCATGACAAAAAGCTTAGATATGTCTCTTTTTTCAGCAATACTCTGATTCTATGAGTTTATGATTAATTGTTTCTAGTGCGTTCCATGCTGTTACAGCCTTGCATTCAGAGCAATTTCCTGGCAAGATTCAATGTTAAAGGTAGTGCTCTTTCAAAGCATGTGTGAAAACTCTCACTGGCTTTATTATAGCTACTGCAAAATGTATTGCATTTACATCAATTATTCACTGGAACATTTCTTACTATCATGGCAATGCAATTTCTGTTCACTGTTGGAGATTTTCTGACAAAGCAGTAATGAACTCAAAAAGCTGTGAGTGCAAAGTATATCTCACACAAAGCTCTATTTTTGGAAGGTGGAAAACTCACCATTGAAATGCACCTTGATGTACTAGATATTATGCTATTATTTAATTAGCTCAAAATTAATTTAACAATAAAATTATTCAACTTGCTAATCTCCCAAAGCGCTTTCTAAGAACAGGATGAGACACCCAAATAGCTTTATAGATATTAATGGCCTTACATATATTAATGACCAAGACCTTGTTGTATAACACACAACTTTGAAATTTACAGACCACATGAAACATAGAAGTATTGTGAATGTGAGGAGGATAGTGTTGAACTTCAAAAGGGCATGGACAAGTTGGTGGAATGGGCGGACAAATGGCCGATGAAATTTAATGTAGAGAAGCTTGAAATGATTCATTTTGGTAGGAAGAACACAGAAAGAGAATAGGAACCAAAAGGTACAATTCTAAATGGGGGTGCAGGAGCAGAGGGACCTGGGTGTATATGTGTACAAATCGTTGAAGGTGGCAGGACAGGTTGAGAGAGCAGTTAATAAAGCACACTGCATCCTGAGATTTCTAAATAGGGGCAGAGAGTAGAAAAGCAAAGAACTATTGCTGAAAAGGGAGACATGTTGCTGAGCTTTTTCATCTTGCATTCATCAGGACAAATGCAAGAATGCCAAATTTCAAACAATCAAAGCAATTTATACTACAGGGGAAAAGGAGTGCTGACTGGTTGGCAAGTCAACTCTGACTGGCTGTGGCAATGCCTTGGCCAATCAGAGTTGACTTGCCCATCAGCACCTTCTGATGAGTCCTGATGAGTGCAAGACAAAAAGCTTCAGCAACATGTCCCTCTTTTCAGCAATATTCAAGTTCTGTACTACCAATTAACTGTTTGCATACAAAAGCAAGGAAGTTATGTTAAATTTGTGGAAAGAAACACTAGTTCAGCCTGAACTAGAGTATTGCGTCCAGTTCTGGGCACCACGCTTTCAGAAGGACATGCAGAAAAGAGCCACAAGAATGGTTCCAGGAATGAGGGACTTCACTTCCATAGATAGATTGGAGTAATTTGAAGAAGAGGTGGTTGAGAGGAGGTTTGATAGAGGCATTCAAAATCATGAGGGGTCTGGACAGAGAAGATAGGGAGAAACTGTTTCCAGTGGTGCAAAGATTGAGAACCAGAGTGCACAGATTTAGGTTATTTGGCATAAGAAGCAATGGCAACATGAGGAAAAATGTTCTAACACAGTGGGTGATTAAGATCTGGAATGCACATCCTATGAGTGTGGTGGAAGCAGATTCAATCAAAATTCAAACGGGAACTGGATCAACATCAGAAGTGAAAAATGCACAGGGCTACGGGGAAAAGACAGCGGAGTGACACGAGATGAATTGCCCCTGCAGAGTGCCAGCACTGGCATGATGGGCCAAATGGCCTCCTTCTGTGCTGTAACCAATGCATAATTCTACAATTCTATGTTAGTACATCTCCCGTCATAATCCTCAAGAAATAATGGTGACTGTCCTTTCCTGTGACTGTATATGTGCTCGCATTATATTAATTTCTGGCCTCATTATTTGCCTGTCTGTTCTGAACACATTTCTCCCTACTTCCTGTGCCTATGCCAGTAAGATAGCTTTGCTTACTTGCGGTTTTAAAGTTATGTTTTCATGTTTCGTTTAATTTTGTTTTGATAGGCTGCGTGTCTTGTGTAGAGGTGGTTCTTAGATCTGATGCACATAGCTTGGAAGGTCTGCCTGCTTTAACTATGTGTACCTCTGTATTTACAGTTTTCATACTTGTACTTTTTATCCCCCCTGCTCTTGATATTTTTGGTTGCTGTGGCTCTCCGCCAGAGGCCGGGATTTTTCGGCCCCGTTGCGGGTGGGACCCATTCTGGGTGAGGCGGGGGCGCCCCCAGTCAGAAGCCTACTGACTTGCGGCGGGACCAGAAGATCCCAGTGGTGGGCAGGTGCGGAAAATCCCACCCAAGATATCATAAATTCAAATCCCACTTCAAAGACTTGAGCACAAAATCTAGGCTGACACTCCAGCACTGAGGGAGTGCTGCACTGTCAGAGGCTTGGATGAGGTGTTAAGCTTGGTAAGATGTTAAGAAGTTCGGTCTGCCCTCTCAGGCAGACCTAAAAGATCCATTGGTACTATTTTGCAGAAGAGCAGGGGAGTTTTGCCTGGTGAACTGGGCAATATTTACCTTTCAACCAAAATCATTAAAAACACAGATTCCCTGGCGGTTTTGTCTCAATGCAGCCTGTGGGATCTTGCTGTGCATAAATTGGCTGCTGCACTCCCAACATTACAACATTACAACGATGACCATAATTCATAAAGCAATTAATTGGCTGTAAAGCTTTTGAGACATTCTGAGCTTGTGAAAGATGCAGTATAAATGCAAGTCTTTTTTTTAACCTCATGGGTAAACCATTGAGGAGGCTTAAACTTGGCATGACACCTCAATAGATTTATTAGCTTGCCCAGCATAACAAAGAATCCTTCTTCAGATATGAGTTCTATTTAGCTTTAATGTTTTGTATTTATCTAACACTTTTGAAAAGATTCAGGTGTGCAAATACCTAGCCCTAGTAGCAGATATAAAGAGGGAGTGACCAACTGCTTGGTCAAAGGGATGGGTTACACAGAAGCTCTTAAAAGAAGGTGATAGAGGGGCTTAAGGAGAAAATTGCAGAGGAAGAGGTCTACACCCCTGACGGCAAAACTGCAAACGGTGGTCCACTCAGAGAGGAGGGGGAGAAGAATTGTTGAGATGGAGGAGGTCACTGAAGTAGGGAGTGGAAAGACTCGGAAGAAATTAAAACATGCAGATGAGAATTTTAAATGAGGCATGGGGGATGGGGCAACGACCTACATTCAAATTTTCAGGCGATGATATTTGGGCCTTCTCGCCACTCCCTTGTTGTTGATCCTTCTCCTGAGCCACATTTTAAGTTGGTCACATACATCTGACAATGGAAAGTGGTGATAGATTGTGTTTGTGTAGAGGGTTTGCTTCAACTAAATAGGTTAGGGAGAACCAGGGGTTATATCGTCTAGTTATGTTAAGAACTGGGTTATATGTCAGAAGGTGGTTCTTTTCCCATTAACTGGTGGACCAGAGGAACAAGCTGCCAACTTGATTCATTCACTTTTAAATAGCTTGGCCTGCTCCTGGATGGAGTAGAGCTCCCGTGTTACAAAAGATAAGTATGGCATAGAATTATCAGTGTCCGAGTGATCTGGTGGACTAGTTTTCACCACATATAGGTGTTATATAGAATCATAAAGTATCAGAGCACAGAGGAAGCTTTCCAATGCACTGGGCAGTGACAGCTCTCTGAAAGAGCATCCAGCTACTCCTACTCTCTTGTTTTTACCGCATAGCCTTGTAAACTCCTCCCTTTTCACCAATTTATCCAATTCTCTTATTGAAAGTTTTTAAAACATCTTCCATCACCCATTCAGGCAGTGCATTCCAGATCAGAACATCGAGATAAGTCAACACACTTCTCTTCATCTCCTCCCAGCTTTTTTGCCATTCACCTCAAAACCTGTGTCCTCTGGTTAGAGAGATATTTTCCCCCTAAAATTGGTCTGGATATTTATCTGTTCCTTTTTGTCTCTCCCAAGAGATAAATGGCTTTCAGGTGGGATGGTGAGTTTATATGTTATGATGCACAAGATATCCCACAAGAGGATGTGCATAAAAGTTAAGTGAAATTGCCAAATTTTGTAAATGCTGCTGGTGCAGTGTTGTTGTTGTTCCTAACCCCTGATCTGGCTCCAGGAATTGACACAGTAGCCAGAAATTTTCTCTCAGTGGCTGGGTAAGAGATCTGCATAATGGTCTTGCTAGAGCTGCAATGCTAACCCAGCTACCTGGGTTGAGGCTTCTCAGTCATGCATGGCTGAGTCCTGGCAGGATACTCACTCCCAAGAGAGAGCCCTTCATAGCCTGGCCTGGTGGGACCACCGGGTGGTTGAAGGGGGACTGAAAAGTTTTGAAGCCTTGCACAGCATCTGCTTTGATAAGCAGGCCTCAGGGCTGTTCTTACTTCTTCTTGGGGTCAACCGCCACCTTCCGTAAGGCACTCCTGGGATGGGGAGAATGAAGGATAAATCCATTGGGATTGCGGGCCCTGCTGCCATTTACATGTAGGACATGTGGAAGGCGAAGCTAGCAGCAAGCCTAGCAAAGCTGGGGTGGAAGTGGAGCGGAGAATGAGAACATGCAACAATAGTAGGCCACACGGGCTGAATTTTCCCATCATTTCCTGCTACTCTCCTGCCCGATTTAAGACCAGATCACAGGAGAGTCCAGGCCTATTTTTGAGATAGCCCCAGTGAGGTACAGCCTATAATATGCATAGTCTGTAATGATATTCCAGTGAGATCAAGAAAGCTCTGTCATGTGCGGAAAGCATGCTGACAGGGGTGGTCATTGATCCTCCAGTTCCAATGGATCTCTTCCTTTGACCTTAGACCTTCTTGAACCTTCACTTCCACAGCTGCTCCAACATACTGAGGCTTGTTGTTTTGCCTGTGTTGAGCACTGGTGTGTTTGTTTATATGTTTCCTGCTGTGCCATTGGATCTCCACTGGCTCTTGCTACAGCTCAAGTAGCATCTGTTATCAGGTCCCACTAACCATGCAACTGCAGTCAAGCGCTGAATAAGTTTTGCACAGATCCAATTAATTTCTGTCGAAGTTATTAACAGACCAGTGAAATAGCAAATGGTTGATGCAGGTGCCTCAATTGCAGTTTGCTTACAAGTAATGGACACTCACAGTGGAGCTGCCTAGAATTCAAAATAGGATAATGACTCAAGCCATTTACCACATTCATGAGGGCTACACCTAGATTCCAACATGTTAAGCATTTAACTTCCCACCCAATTAAAGTTAGTTGCTAATGCAAATTTTATTCGCCAATTGAAATCAGTATTAGCTGTACATTACCTAAGATCACTTTGTTGAAGGTCCATTAATAGATTCCTACTTATTATTTCTCCTTGGTTAACAAACATTGAACATTCAAAGATATATGCAAGTTAGATTTGAAGGCATTCAATAATTGTACATCTAGTTCTCCAACAACCTGTATCCAGCTGTACGTCATCCAGGATATTTCTTTTACAAATCAGCCTTCAAAATCACTACAGCAGACATTTCCTCATCCTCTGTATTTTGATTTCCACCTAACGACATCACATCTTATTTTCTAGAACCATGCATGGAAAAGAAACAAGGTCATTATTATGGACCAATTAAGTTGTTTTTGCAATTTTGAATAAGAAGTGTTGCATTCAAAAATGGTATAAAAAGTTTCACAATGCTAAAAGATTTATATCATTTGAATCATGTATTTGTGACTTTCATTAAAACAACCCATCAGGTTTTAATGTGAAACATTAATTGACAGATAATTAATTTGAACAATACATTAGATGTTCTCTCAGGTTCTGTATCACTTGTAAATGAACAGCCAAATGAACTTGACAGTGCCTTACTTCCCAATATCATAGGAACATAGGAATAAAAGTAGGCCATTCTGCCCCTTGAGCCTGTTCTGCAATTCAATTGGATCATGGTTGATTTGCATCTTAACTGTATCTGCGCACTTCGGTTCCATAACCTTAATAACTTTGCTTAACAAAAATGTAAAATTGCAGCTGTCTTCAGACTGATGCAATTTTCCTAAGTGAGATGTCCAAAATATGACTGGTGGGCTTTAGACATTTAAGGAAAAGATCTAAAGCTGCCGGAGTTATTTGGAGAGGTAGGTACCCTTTTGGAAAGGTCCAGGTACCCCTTTGAGAAAGGTAAGGTGACCTTTGGGAGAGGTCAGGTGCCCTTTGGATTGTTAGGAGTTGGCATGAATGTGCATGAAAAGTGGATAAGCTCAGTGGAACTGGCAAGCTGTCAAATCATTTAAATCCCAAGACCCTTAAAGCTTTGAAAAAAAAAACAGCTTGCTGTCAGCGCTTGCAATTTCACCTCCCCTCAAACCCCTCCCCCCAAATCCCCCTCCAACACCCCCCCTCCAACCACTTCTACAACCCACTTCCAACCTTCCCCATCCTCCCTCCGATCTCCCCACTAAGCTCCCCAACTCCCTATACACCTTCCCCCTCCCTCCCCCCACAACCAGCACCCCACACAGTATTCAACTGACACTAAAATTACAGGGTTTTGTCTTCCTATTTTTCAAACAGGGACACTCTCAGTTTCACCTTCGTGGTTTCCTGACAGGCTTTTCAAAAAAAAAAATTAAGAATTACAAAACTACCTGAAGGTCAGAAGCAACTGCAGTGACTCATGAAACTGACCTGACACTGGCAGACCGGCTTAAAGACATCAGACCTCTCAGTCTGACGGATACGTTTTTTTAAGCCGGTCTCTCAGGTCTGCAGCTCTGGATGCTCAACATAGGAGACAAAAAATTTCTTGAAACTCAGAGCCCACCTATCACCCACCTCCTCCCTCCCCCCCCCCTCCCCCCCAACACCCGCCACCTCTCCTCCAATCCAAGGCCCTGGTGCTTGGCACTGTCTGCACCTCCTCTCCCTGGCCCTACTCAGGTGACATCAGGGAAAATTAGAAAATATCAAAATAATATCTGAGAGTGCTAAAGCATTTGCAACAAATTATAAGAATTAATAGCAGAGGTAAAGATTAACAGGTTTGATCTAATAAGTTAAGGGGACTTGGTTGCACAGTGACGAAGATTGGGAACTAAATATTTCAGGATACTTAGCTTATAAAAGGAAGAGGGAAAATGTGATAGCCCTGATAATAAGGGATGTGATAAAGACAGTGGAGAGAAAGGATCTGAGCTCAGCAAATCAAGAAATAGAATCAGTTTGGTGGATCTAAGAAACAGCAAGGGGCAGAATGTTGGTGGGAGTTGTTTATAGGCCAACTAACAGTAATTGCAGTCTAGGGTAGTCTAGAGTCATAAAATTGGAGGTGCATGTAACAACGGTAATAGAGTAATCATGAGGGACTTTACTCATCATATAGACTGGACAAACCAAATTTGTAGTAATAGTGTGGAAAATGAGTTAATGGAATGTACATAAAACTTTTCTAGATTAGTATCTTAAGGGATCAACAAGGAACAGACTATTTTAGATCAAGTATTGTGCAATAGGAAAGGGTTAATTAATAGCCTTGTAGTAAAGGGGCTCTGGGGTAGAGTGATTATAATAGGAAAGAATTTTAAAGTGAGTTTGTAAGTGATTTAGTTAAGTCTAAAATTAGGACCTTAAATCTAAGCCACATAGTTAAGAAGGATAAGAAGGACAATATGATGGTAGACAAATTATAGTTAGTATTTCCTATCATGGCTAATAAGATAAGTTGGAAATAGTAAATATCAAAGTAAGAGGCTTATAATGTTGCCAAAAATGTTAATAAGGGAATGTTAGGATTTTAGAATTCAGCAAACCAGGTCCAAGAAATTGATAAGGAAAGAGAATATGAGAATAGATTAGAAGAAGATATAAAAACAGATTGTAGGCTTTTCATAGGGTTATGTAAATAGGAAGAGCTTAGTGAAAGTAAATATGGGCCTATCGAAGAAAGAAAGGTGAAATTATAAAGAGGAATACGGAAATGACAGAGGCATTGTCCAAATACTCTGTATCTGTCTTCATGGTAAAAGATACAAGGCCAATCTCAGAATAATTGAGAGCCAAGGGAATGAGGAACTTAAAGAAATCTATATAACTAAAGAAATAGTACTGGAGAAATTAATGGTACAAAAGCAGCAATAAATCCCCTGGACATGTAACCTAAGGTTTTAAAATGTAGCTGCAGGGATAGTGGATGCATTTGTTTTGATCTTCCAGAATTTCTTGGATGTGAGAACAGTTCTCAAGGATTGGAGGGTAGCACACACAACCCCAGCTACTTAAGAAAGGAGGAAGAGAGAAAACCAGGGAACTAAAGGCCAGTTAGCCAAACACCAGTAGGGGCTAAATGCTAGAATCTGTTATTAGGGAAATGGTAACAGGGCACTTAGAAAATAATAATATAATTAAGCAGAGTCAAGGTGAATTTATGAAAGAGAAGTCATGTTTGACAAATCTAACAGTTTTTTGAGAAAATAACTAGCAAGATGCATAACGGGGAACCAGTGGACATAATGCATTTAGCTTCTGAAATGGTGTCACACAAAAGGTTTTTACACAAAATTAGGACTCACAGGATTGGCTGTGGTATATTACAGATAGAATACTTTAAATCCGGCTACCTGAAAACTGGTGGTGTCTGAAAACCAGACATTTTTGTTTCTGTGCTCTGTGTGGCTTAATGAACCTTGACCTCACCCAACGCAGCTCGGAAAAGTTCGGAGAATTGCTGCATCAGATGTTTTCCGCGTTCTGTAGCTTAGCGAACCCGGACCCCACCCGACTCAGAGAGAAGCGAGATCATTTTGAGTCCCCTTATTCACTGAATTAAAGGGTTCCAACTTTTTTTCCCAAAAGCCGGAAAGTTCCAAATCCAGCACAGACTCGGTCCTGAGGTTGCCAGATTTGAGGTATTGTACCTGTAACATGGATTGAGGATTAGTTAATGGACAGAAAACAGTGAGTCAGAATAATCGGCTCATTTTCAAGTTGGCAAGCTATAACTAGCAGGGCACCACAAGAGTCAGTACTTGAGCCTCAGCTACTTACAATCTATATTCATGAATTTGATGAAGGGACTGAGTGTAACACGTCCATATTAGTTGGGTAAGTAAGTGCTGAGGAGAACACAAAGAGGCTGTGGATGAATTTAGACAAGTTGGGTGAGAGAGCAATACATGGCAGATGGAATATAATGTGGCAAATTGTGAAGTAATCCAATTGGTAGGAGAAATAAGAAATGCAGAATATTTTTTGAATGCTAAGAGACTGGAAAATGTTTGCATTCAGATAGACCTTGTAAATGAATCACAGAAACTTAACATGCAGGTGCAGCAACGAATGAGGAAGGCAAATGGTATGCTAGCAGTTGTTACAAAGGGATTGGGATATAAGAATAAAGAAGTCTTACCACAATTATACAGTGCTTTGGTGAGGCCACACCTAAAATATTGTGTGCAGTTTTAATCTCATTACTTAAGGAAGTACATACTTGCTCTAGCAGGAGTACAGCAAAGGTTTTACTACGTTGGTCCCTCAGATGAAGGGATTGTCCAGTGAGGAGTGAGTGAGTAGAGCAGGCCTATATTCCCTGGAGTTTAGAAGAATGAAAGGTAATTTAATTGAAATATATAAAATTCTTAAGGGGCTTGACAGGGTAGATGCTGAGAAAATCTTTGAACTTGCTAGGGAATCTAGAATGTGGGATCACAGTCTCAGATTAAGGGGTCCGCCATTTAGGCATGAGATGAGGAGAAATTTCTTCACTGAAAAGATTGTGAATTTGGAATTCTATACCCTACAGAGTTGTGGATGCTCAGTCATTCAGTATATTCAAGACAGGGGCCTGTCAAAGGGAAATGAGGATAGTGCAGGAAGGTGCACTTGAGATAAAAGAACAACCTTGATCTTGAAGGGCCAAATGGCCAAATGGCCAACCCCTGCTCCTAGTTCTGATTTTATATTCTTTCAGGAAGAGGACTGAAAAGCAATCTATTCAGAGGAGGCTGCTGGAAGCTAACGAACTGGATTACTTTCCAAGTCATACATGCCTGAACAGAAAACAGGTTTTAGTAAAATGCAATCAATTTCTTATCACTTCTTGTCCGCTCAAAAACTGAAATACACAACTTCACACATTTGCTATGGTCCTCACTCCATTCAACATTCAGCAATCGCAGACCTAACCTGAGAACATGAGACTTCCATATCTCTCCTGGACTATTCCAGACCAGTAAGCATACGTTTTCATGCAGGTGAGATAGAAGAGGGAAAAAAAGGTTGAATCTTCGAAACCTCCTCCCTCCCTCCATCAAATGATTGCCTTGCCAAGCTGCCAATCATTTACAGCACCAGTTTGATTGAGATTTGCTTTTGGTGTGGAAGCCAGAGCAACTATTGTCAATTTAACTAATCCCCATGCTTATATTACAAATGCAAACTTCTCTGGAAAGTACTACCAACTAAGTTCACAATGCCTCATTCTCTCTCCACCCTCACCCACCCAATCTCAAAACAGCCATGAACTGTTCTTCTGCAATTTTAATCCACTTAACCTCAAGAAGTTCCATCAGAATTCCAAACAATTTTCACTGTTTTGTTATCAGGTCTAATTTTGTTTGTAGTACTCTTGGTAATAAGTGCTCTTGGTAGTAAGCCTCTGTAACATGTCTTTGTATTGCAATTAAGGTATGAATTGAATCAAAAATCCTCTCCAGGTCAATTAAGTAAGAATCTCAACTTTACAGTTTCCAAAACTGCCCAGTGTGCAATAATGAGATTTGTGAGATATTTGATGTGAATTGGGATAAAGTTCTGGGTCAAACCGTATATATAGGCTGCCTGCCAATGTGCAATATGGAATGGGATATCCTCATTCTCATCAATTAGTTACTGTGCTGCTTTATTGTCATTTTGTTTTTGTTGGTGTCTGGGGTCACACTTATTTTCAAGTGTTAAGATAGGGTCACTTTGGAAAATAGCTTTGGGAGCACTGGTTTGGTCTTATCTTTGGTAACTATGGTTGGGATTTAATGCTCTGGCAGAATCCTGCCCTATTTTCAAGACCCACTAGGCCAGCCTTGACACCAGGTTTTTTTTTTTGAGTGGGTCCTAACTGGATTCTAGCCTTAAGTCATGCGGTGAGCATCTTATAAACATGTGGCCTCCACTATGTGGGAGGAAAAGGGACGCAGGTGCATAGTAACACCATCAGCTCTGAGTTCCCCTCCAAGCCACGCACCATCCTGAATTGAGTCAACTATTGTTGCTCCTTTGTCATCGCTGGCTCAAAAACCAGTAACTCCCTACCAAACAATATCGTGGCAGCATCTTCACCACCATGCAGACTGCAGCAGTTCAGAAAGAAGGCTCAGCATCATCTTCTCAAAGGCAATTAGGGATTAGCAATGAACGCTGACCTTATCAGCAACGCTCACACCCCAAGTACTAATCTTTTCAAAAAGATGGAGTGAGTGTGGGGTGCTTGTCACAGCATAATCAAGTGCCAGCTGCAGACATTGTCAGGAGCTATGTTTTTAAAACTAACATGAAATTAGGTTTTGCAGGACTTGAAGTTTTAAGACTAATTAATTCTCTACAGATCATAGCAATGATGGATGCCTAGAATGAACTTGTGTTCCTCATTTCTAACATTGCCAGGGCACAAGTCACAGAACATATTTTTTTCTTTATTCTTTCATGGGATGTGGGTGTCACTGGCAAGGCCAGTCTGTGTTGGCCTTCCCTAACTGCCCTTGAACTAAATAGCTTGCTAGGTCATTTCAGAGAGCAGTTAACTGTCAACTGCATTGCTGCAGGCCTGGATTCATATGTGAGCCAGACTAGGTAAGGGCAGCAGATTTCCTTTCCTAAAGGATATTAGTGAACCAGATGGGTTTTTAAGGACAGTTGATGATAGTTTCATGATCACCATTATTGGGATTAGCATTATACTCCAGATTTATTAACTGAATTCAAATCCCACCAGCTGCCATGTCCCCAGAGCATTCGCTTGGGCCTTTCGATTACTAGTCCACCACTATGCCAACGTCTCTCTCCTAGGTGATGTACTCAGGTTAGTTGCACACCCTTTGTGTAGTTTACAGGGTAGGCCATTCTACATTAGGCTCCTCACATAATCCAGAAAATTCAGCAAGCGGCAGAGGAAGAGCAGTTCCTGAGTCTCCAGGCAAGTGGGTAGATGGAGCCTCAGATGAGCACCTTATCCGAAAGTACAACACTTGCAACATTGCAATACTCGCCTATCATCATATTGAAGTGTCACTTTAGGTTATGTATTTATATCTCTGGATGGGGCTTCAATCCACAGCCTTCCGATTCACGGCGACCGAGTTAATAATGAACCAAGATGTTACTTTAAAAGTCTGAAAGCGCCTCCATGCACCGCGGAGACTGTGACCTACTTTAAAACAAGTGCAAGTCAATAGCACCCAGCTATACTGCCGGCTCCACACCGCTGCCTGGTCAGGGAAAGTAGAATGTGTAAATGCACGCTCAAATGCACGGTTACAATTTTTAAGTTAGTGGCGTTAAGGTAATTGATTCTTTCCCTAGACCAAACAATTAAAAAGAAAATCAAGTTTCCACTTTCTACTGCTTCCATTTATACTGCAGGGCCTAAAAAATGCGAGATCAAAATACTGCACAACCTGGAAATCTGAAATAAAATGTTGGAAATACTCAGCAGGTCACGCGGCATCTGTGGAGAAAGAAACAGTTAACGTTTCAGGTCAGTGACCTTTCACCAGAATTGGGGAAATCTAGAAACGGCCCCAGTTGCCGCCCTCTCACCGTTCACTAAGTTACACTGCATGAGGGAACACTTACAACTGTACAAAACCCAGACTGCAATCGAGCAACCAAATACACAAGACTCTGCTTTTACCTTCAGTGTGAATAGCAGACACATAGGTCCAGTTGTACCTCTGTACAATATCCAACATGGCCCTGGCTTGGAGGGTATCTGAAGGAACAACCCGGAGGAAGTATTGGAATAGTGTCTTGTCACTCAGGTCGATGCTAGTGGCGGAGTAGGCAATCTGGGGGATGTTGAAGAGCTGCAGAAGGTTCTGAACCTGGATAGCCACAGAACTGGAGCCTGGCCCAATGACCCCAGCTATGGGGGTCTTGGCCTCTGACCCAGGACCTTCGAGACATTGGGTCAGTCCATCCCTCTCGTTCCTCATCGAGATGAGGGAGTCTCGAATAAACTCAATACTTTGTTCGAGGGCAACCGACGAGTGCCAGCAGGAGTCTCGGATCTCGCAACCCAGGGTGATGTTGGGCAGGAGGTTGAGGTTGGCGTTGATTTTATCCAGAGTGTGGAACATGGCTTCCACCCGCTGGATCCCATACTGCTCTCGAATTTCCCCACATTTCCTCTCGGGCACCTTCTCCGCCGGCGGCTGGTGGTGCACGGAGAAGAGAGCCCCAATGATCACATCGCCGTCCATGCGAGCTACTGAGCGTTGAACCGAGTTCATAGACAACAGAACTCTCTTCCCGACTTCTGGGTCCTGGGCGCTGAGAGTGACTGGGACGAAGAGCAGCCATAGGGTCATAATGTCAGTGCAAGGACGCATGCAGCTCCCAAACCTGCTCTTTCTGGTCATCCTCTCACTAGACATATTGAGGCGAACCTTTTTTATGATACGAAAAGGAAGTCCAGTCCGACCAAACAAGCAGTTGCACCTAGAAAAGGAAGACAAATCAAAAACAGCAATTAAATACACATCTAAGTGATCTAGCTCGCTGTATTGTGGTTTGAGGTTTGTGAGGTGGAGGGGTGGAATCGCTGTTTTACCAGGCACGAGAATATGGGTGACAGACGACCTTGATGTACAGGTTGTATAAAGTCAAGTTCTTGGGAATCGGCCTCGTCAAACTTGTACAATGTAGAAACGGCGATTAGCTTAAATACGAGCGAATGAGAACTCGGCTGCCGGTACTTAAATATCTCTAAGCTAAAGGTTTGCAAGCAAGCACATCTTGCAGTGGACTGACTTCACCGAGGATCAGATCTCTAAATGCAGGCTTGAAGAAACCATTGCAATCCGTTACAGGCTGCCTTCAGTTGTGACGGTTGTATAAAATCGGCATCTATAAACCTGTGGACTAAAACCAGGGGAGAAGCACAGGAAAAATTCACTCAAGGTTCGTTCAGGTAGTTCGAAATATGTTGTAGAACTGGTGCAATTCCAACTGAAACTCTCCAGCACTGTAGCCTCGTTACACTAAGATAAGACGGTTAAGATCTAGGTTCTCATGTGAAGTCGCTTCAGCCTACCTGCCAAAGGACCAGCATTTACTAAATTTACATTTAAGACGAAGTTGTTAATCTTTATTTTCCGCGGTTGAATTTATGGTGCAGTGAACTGCACTTTTTCAACATCCGACTGATAGATGGAGACTTGAATATCTGGTTATTGACTAGACAGATTCTGTGGCCGGGAGATAGTTTCAGCACCATGGTTAGCGCAAAGCCATTCCAACTCTGGAAGCGACACACTTCGCCTTTGCTAACTCCTCAACAAGTTCAGGGTGGGTTCCTCGAATTTTGTCACGCCACGCAGGTCACATCCAACACTGGGCTTTGTCTTAAACAGGCTGCCGGGAGCAGTTCAAATCGGAGGCACGGCCAGAGAGCCGTGTGTTGCGCAGGAACGCACTGGGGAGACTCGCTCGCACAAGGCAAGAGCAAGTCAACATCGGGAAGCAAACCCACATCCCTGCAAGGCAAGCGGGGTAATGCCGATGCATTTGCCCGGGGTTAGCCAGAAGAGTATTTCTGTCATGGCAAAAATTCTCCACTCGGATACAAATCAGGATTAGCAGGTGAGATTCGAGACTTACCTGCGATCATTGCGATGATCTCATGCCTTTAATGGCCAGGCGGCTCCAATCTTCTGTCCGTTCTCCTTCGCAGCCGGGTAGGTTTTATCGCTAAGAAGCTGCTTTGCCTGAACAGTCCTGCCCTCTCTCTTCCATTCCATTCCACTACAGAACTGAAATCAGGACAAACCGCACCACCACCCCCCCCCCCCCCCGCCCCACTCCTTCCCTCCCCGTCAACGTTAGGTTGCCTGTTCTGTTAACGAATTAAACGGAGCCGAGAGTTGGGAAAAGACAGCTAACAGCGGCAAGCCGTGTACCAGAAAGGACCAGCCCACCCCCCACTGGGCGAAATGGTCATTATTATTTTTCCTAAAAGAATGAGTCTGTGATCTGCACAAGGTAAACTTTCGCTCCTGGAGTAACCTTTCAGCAACTTGCTCTGGGGAAAATGTTGCTTTCCACCAAGTAAATAGAATGACCCAGGGCCAATCTGATTTAAGAATAAAACCTTAAGACCAAGTAGTTGGTTTCTCATAGCAACCGTTCCCTGGGCTTAGAAATGTCCCAGTTTCTCAATGTGACCATAACTCGACAGTGCAGAGCCAGCCCATGCAGCCGCCCAAAGGGAGCTGCCCAGGAATCGGAATGCCTATCTTGTTTGACAAAGAAGAATGACATTGTCTCAACAACAGAGAGAAAAAATCTGTAGGGATTCCTTAGGAAGCACAACATGATTTAGACAAAAGTTGAGGCTGAACTAAACTGAAGGAAACCCATAATCTAGATCCTAAGGATTCTTTTAAACCTTGATAAATCTCTGGTTCGACCTCAGCTGGAGTATTGTGTCCAGTTCTGAGCACTACACTGTAGGAAGGATGTCAAGGCCTTAGAGAGGAGGATTACCAGAAAGTACCAGGGATGACAGACTTCAACTATGTGCTGACACTAGGGATGCTAGGATTGTACTCCATAGACCAGAGAAGGCTGTGGGAGTTTTGAAAGAGATGTTAAAATTATGAAGGGGTTTTAAGCCGATGGAATGAAAGCATAGTGGCAGAATGTAAATGAAGTTAGCTTAGTGGCACAGAACAGAGAGTAGTGGTGAATGGTTCTTTTTCAGTGATAAGGATACAGAGGGGTCCCTAAGGGTTGGTACTAGGAGGATTTATTTTCTTGAAAGATGACACAAAGCTTGCCAGTATCGTGAACTGTGAGGAGTATTTTTTTAATTCATTCATGGGATGTGGAGGTTGTTGGCTAGGTCAACATTTATTGCCCATCCCTAATTGCCCATGAGAAGGTAATTGCAGAGGGAATTTTAGAGTCAGCCACATTGGTGTGGGTCTGGAGTCACATGTAGGCCAACAGATTTCCTTCTCCAAAGGACATTAGTGAACCAGGTGGGTTTTACAAAAATTGACAATGGTTTCATGGTCATCATTAGAAATTTAATTCCAAATTCTGATTGAATTCAAATTCCAGCATCTGCCATGGTGGAATTCAAACCTGAGGCCCCAGAGCATTACCTTAGGTCTTCTGGATTACCAGTCTAGTGACAACACCACTACACCACTGTCTCCCAATGGGCAGCAAGACTCCGCCACTGGTCTCGGTCCATCGCAATCTCTTTTGCTCCAGCCCAGGTGGTGTTCACTCTTGAAGATCCTCTCTAAATGTACTTCACCAGGGCTTCTTTGGCCAGCTGGGTCTTCTTCCATTTGGTGGTGTCCATTCTACTGCCACTTTGGCAGGGCATACATCCAGTCGGCAAAATGTGTGTTCTGTCAGCCTCAGTCATTTTTCCATTACCATGTCCCTCTGACCAGTCCTCTGTAGCACTTCTTTGTTGATGGTGATGTCTCTCCCTGTGATACCCAGGAACTTACATTAGCAGTGCTGGTGAAAGACATTCAACTAACATGGCATGTTTGTTTTTCTCTTCCATGTCTCACTGGCATAGATTGCAGTTGATGCTACCATGGACATGTAGAGTTGCAGCTTCATGGCATATTGATGGTGTTGGATTCCCAGACTATGTAAGCCGTTGGAAGACTGATGCGCTTTGCTAATCCTCGTCGATCTGTACATCACCCTCCTAGGGATGTTGTTTCCTAGGTAGAAATGTCCTCCATCCGGTACTGCTGCATATATAGTCAATCTCATTCAGGGCATTACCATCTGGAAACCTCCATATCGTTTTGTGGATGTCCTTGTGTTTGAAGAAGGTATTCCCAATGCTAAGCCCATTGCTGTTGCAGAAGGCCGGCAGACGCTCACCATTTCCATTGAGCACACTTGCTGACCCATGGGGCCTGATCATACTATTCAGTTCTTGCTGGTTGCCATCGAACTTAGCATTTAGGTCACCAATCAGCAGCTTGATATTATAGCTGGGTGCCTCACCCAGCCTGTATTGCAAGTGGTGGGAAAATTCATCTTTCTCTTCCTCTTTGTCTGTCTCTGTAGGTGCGTAAACTTGCTTTGTGACTTTGGCATGCCTTCTGTGGAATCTGGCGCTGATGCAGTGATGGCTTATTGGCTTCCACCCAACTAACACCTCATGCTGAGCATCTGTTGAGTGTGAGGCAAATTCCATGGGTGTGGTGTTCATCTTGCCTAGAGTACTGGATCATCGCACCCTCACTACTAATTCGCCTTTGATCTGTCCACCATATCATGCTGATGCCTAGATTGTCAAGTCAATAGGTTCTCAACTCTCGCAACACCTGGGATATCTTTCCACATTGGATGAATGTTTGGACATTCCACAAGCTGATTCTGATGATAGTTTTGGCATAGAAGGTTGAGCTTGCCAAGGATTGGACTTCATTTTGGCTTTCATCCAGTCCTATCACAGTTACATCCTCAGATGTGTCGCCCTTTCTTTCCTGGGGTATGCCGGTATAGTTACTTCTTGCTGTTTCAGTAGTGATAATGGCTTTTAACAGGTGAGAGTATGAGCCCCATTTCCAATCATCCTTCTGCAACAAGACTGAGGACTGGTCAGTCAGGCTAACGTTAGCGGTGGGAAAGCTTTTTGAAATAATAACCTGGGACAAAACTTTTGGCATTTGGAAAAAGAATACGAGTTAATAAATGAAAGACAGTGTGGACTCGTTAACAGAAAATCATGTTTGACCAACTTTATTGAGCTTTATGATAATGTAATAGAGAGGGATAATGAGTGTAGTGCAGTTGATTTAGTGTACATGGATTTTCAAAAGATGTTAAAGCACCACTTGGAAAGCCTGTTAGAAAAATTGAAGTCCATGGGTTCAAAGGGGCAGTGACAGCATGGATGTAAAATTGGCTAAGGGACAGATGTAGTGAATGGCTGTTTTTCATATTGAAGGGAAGTATACAGTGGTATCCCTCAAGGGTTTGTTCTTTTTGATACACATTAACAACTTGGAACTGAATGTACAGGACATAAATTCAAAGTTTGCAGCTGACACAAAACTCAGAAATGCAATAAATAGTAAGATGGATAGCGACAGTCTCCAGGAGGGCACAGGCAGATTGATGACATGGGCTGACACATGACAGATGAAATTTAATGAAAAGGTGTGTGAAGCAATTCATTTTGGTAAGGAGATTGAAGAAAAGAAAAATATTCTTCCCAAACAGGTCATATCTCACAAATTAATTTAATAACAGCACATAAAAATGAAACCTTTATTTAATTTTTCACTTCATAGAATCATAGAATTATGAAATCATAGAATGATTATAGCTGAGAGGATACCATTCAGCTGGCTGAGTTGCTTAAGTCATTTTATTTGTAAATGAAATGGCATTCTCTGGCTATAGCTAAGAACATTGCATTTTTTAAATGTTTCAATGATTGTTTTAGCATTTTAAGCATATAAAAACAAAAGCACAAGTGTCTAATTGCTTTCTTTTGTCAGTCTCTCTCAATTTTTGCTATTGTATGACTTTGAAATAAATTCTCTTTCCCCTAAACTTTACGTGAACATTTGACTATTTATTAGAATTTCATTATTTCTCATTGTTACAGAATTCTTAATTGTTGTCTTTTATCTGAATGGGTCAAGAATGTGACACCAACTTGTTACACAGGAATTGTGACATAACAGACATCAAATGCCCATTGTTGTACCATTGTTGATATCATATGTTTGATATATAAAATGTTGGACTATTTCCTTTATAAATCAGAACACGTCAAATTCATATTGAAAAGAAGATTGGTGAAGCCCAAATTCATATTGGAATGAGCCTTAGATACGTCGCATCAATTGTGCGCAGCAGAATGAAGAGGGTTGTGACACCTGCCTACATTGCCACACCTGATAGAGTTGTTGAATTTTTGTTGTACTGATGCTATGACCTCAGTACTCTGCTGGTTGTATTTGTGCTGTCTGCCAACTCCTACCAGGGCCTTTACAGCACTGTTTCCACCTCTTTGTGTTATTACTGTGTGCAGTTATAATATTACAAATTTTTAGAAAAAACTGTTATGAAGATCACATTTTATACACCTTGGACTGAGTTTAAAGACTGTTTCCAAAATGGACTCTGAGGGTCACCTGACTTTGTCCTTATGCATTTGGCTGGAACTCCTTCACCCAGATACAGAGAACTATCTTGAAGAAGCTTCAGCACAGGGAGGGACTGAGAAAGGCATCTAGAAACAGCCACAGCTTCTGTTGTAAGTAACTAGGCAGTTTGAAGTTGCCAAGCCTGTAGAGCAGTATCAAGGAACCTTCTCTCCACCCTGTAAGCCCTGATTCCACCTACTAAGCTCACATGTTAAAGCAACCTCTGGCAATTCAACAGTGGAAGTCATCACAGCTGCAGAGCCAACTCTACAATCTCAAGGCCTTCACTTCAGACAATACAACAGCTTGACTTCAAAACATATCAGGCCTGCACTGAATATGGACCACTCTTTATTTACATTTATAAGTTTATATCTCCATTTTATCTTCATTTGTAACTATTTTTTGTGTGTGTATGTGTTAGTAACTTTAGCTTTTCTAAGGTAACTTCCAGAGCAATAGCATGAAATAAACTAACCTCTTCTTTATAAGTAAAAGGGCTTTGCTGCTGAATTATTTTAAATTGAATTTTTCACTCCATGGGTAAGAAAATACACAAATGCATATAAATACATCGTTCGCAGGCAACTTTGGGGAAACAATTTTTAAAGCATCCATGTCAGTGGGTTGCTGGACCTCTCTGCAACGCATCCAGCAGCATCTCCACTGCATCTCTGTCAAAACCTTTCCCACCAGTGCTTCTTACCCATGTCGTTCCATGCCAACTTCCTGTGCAGGTCTGCCAAACAATCTAGGCCAGCCTCAATATCTAGTGTAGCTCAAGGTCAGCTCTAAGTCGGACTGGCAAATCCATCGGTGGGTGCATGGAAGCTTCTGTGTGTTTGCATGTATGTATAGGAAGACAGATACATGTGTACGGGTGCATGTGTGTAATATGAATGGGTGTGTGTGTCTGTATGTCTGTGTGATGAACTACTATAGTGTCCCTTTTAATATGCACATTGCATAGTTATAGATGAGTACACTGATTGCAATCTGTTAAGCAGTGACCAGCAGCAGGTGACTGACATTTTAAACCAGTCCATCTGCTGAATGCCCATGTGCAACACCCCAGGAGATCTATCTATCCATAGTAATTATCTCTGAAGAATATATTATGGAACTATTTCTGTAATTGATTTCTGTGCAATAAACCAGACTTTCAACAGACTGCTGGAAGACTATTTGGAAGGCCGTGCATATTAATGATAAGAACATTTTGTAGGAAAGCTTAGCTGGGAATCAATATCTCTGCTCCAATGTGCAACTGTTAGTTTAATTGGAAAGTGATGGGTGTGCCTTGCCACAATATCGAATTCTGAATCAATATTGGGTGCATGTAAGGCATTCCTACTGCAAAGTATAGTTCAAAATTTCATGCATTACATTTTGAGAACACAAAATATAAGCTGTCATTTTTACTTGAATTGCAAAAAGAGTACTCAATCAAATACATTAGGAAAGAACACACAGAGCTGATGTGGAAGGTCTAAGATGCAACATTAACAAGAATGATCTGCATTTCGAAAGCATTTTTAACTTGCTAAGATGTCCCTAGGCACATCACAAGAGAGTAAATAGGTAAAGATTTACACGGTGCCAATGAAAGCAAATTTAGGGCAGGTGAACAAATGCTTATGGAATGGTCCCAGATTTGCACTAAGTGTGGTAGCAGGTGGGAAAAATGTTGCTTTACCTACTGGCTGCAATGGCAGCTTTTGGCACTATACCATCCCATTCCAACCTCATTAATTATGCAGCCGCAGGAATCACACCGCCTAGCTGGCAGGCGGCCTCAGATTTGCCCGCCATGCCATTAACTTGTCGCTTCCTCACGCAGGGTGCCATATTTAGACTGCAGCTGCACGCACACTTCTTAATGCTTGAAGCCCAGGAGGGCACTAGTGAAGATATGGCCCCAATAGTCAAAAAGAGTGCAGCCTCCCAATTCAGTGACGCATCCCTGGGATGGCTTCTGGATGCCATGGAGGCCCACCCCAATATCCTCCACCCCCACTCCGGCAACAGGAGGCCTATCAATCTCACCACTCAGGCTTGGGAGGTGGTGGCAGAGGTGGTCAGTGTCAACACTGTACACAAGAGGACAGCCATCCAGTGCAGGAAACAGATGAATGGTCTCATCCGTACTGCCAGGTAAGGCAATCATCTCATCACTCTAAACTCACACACTGAAGCCCATCACACATCCCCTGGCATCTCATTCCCTGCCAGTTCAAGGGACATCACCACTCACTCTCTCTCACACACACCCTCACATTTCCATTTGGCCTCCTGTCCTCTAGAGACTCCCTCACAGCCATTATCATCTTGAAGCCACTTGCACAGATCAACATATGCCCCCACACACATCCTGGGATACCCACCACTTCCCCACTGCAGCCTTCGCTCTGCAGCCTCTTCCCTTGCCTGAGGCCACTTCTCCCCCTTCCCCAAGCAAGCCTGAGCCCTGCAGCTATTGAAAAGCCACCCCCCCCCCCCCACTTACTGCTGGCCTGGTAGGTGCAGACCTGTCCATGACCCCCCCCCCCCCCACCGGCACTAAACGTGATGTGGAGCTGTCTGCGAAGCCTGGCACTAATTACTGCAAGTACTGCCCAAAGAAAGGTAGGCAAACAAATCTCAAAGCCCCAAGCAAATTGCAGCTCACCAGGTACATGCCACTTATGTACAGTTGTGAAACATGTCAACGTGAAATCACGCCAATGTACCTGGATGATCCAGCGTGGGGGGATGATTCTAGCAAGCAGGGCTTATAATTAAATGCAAATGTATTAAAGTGACATTCCGACGTTTCGCGGCGGGAAACAGAGCCCGCCATTGATGGGTGGAGCGGACAATCACAAACTGTTTCATGACGTCATAAAACTGATTTTTGGCCTTCTCACCATACTGTTCACTCACACCCGCCATGACACCCGAGGCAACCTGAGCGGAAAATTCTGGCCAAAGAGTTAGGTTTTAAGCAGAGTCTTAAAGTAATAGAGAGAGGTGGAGAGGCAAATTGGTTTAAGGAAGTAATTGCAGAGCTTAGGGCCAAGATGACTTCTGTCAATGGTGGGAGAAAGGAAGCAGGGGATGCATAAGATTTGCAATAAAATTTGGTGGAACACAGAATTGTCAGAGGATTGTAGGGTGACAGCGCATGGAGGGTTTCAGAAATAAGAATCAATATTAAAATCAAGGCATCGATACACTGGAGGTCAAAGAAGGTCAGCGAGCACTTAGATAAGAACATAGAAACAGGAGGAGGCCATTTAGCCCCTCAAACCTATTTCATCTTTCAATGGGATCATAGCTGATGTATAACCTAACTCCATAAGCCTTTGCTCCATATCACTTAATATATTTGGCTAACAGAAATCTACCAATCTCAGATTGGGCATCATAGGCAAGGCCAGCATTTCTTCTCCATCTCAAGTTGTTCTTGAGAAGGTGGTGGTGAGCTGCCTTTTTCTAGCACAGCAGTCCATATGGTGTCGGTACACCCACAATGCTATTAGGAAGGGGGTTCCAAGATTTTGATCCAGCAACGATGAAGGAATGATTATATATTTCCAAGTCAGGATGGTGTGTAACTTTCAGAGCAGCTTGCAAGTGGTAGTGTTCCCATGCAACTGTTGCATGGTGATTCCCAGGATGTTGGTGGTGGGGGATTCGACAATGGTAATACCATTGAATGTTAAGGGGAGGTTATTAGATTCCCTCTTGTTGGAGATGGTCAATGCCTTGTACTTTTGTGTGTCATTAGTCAAGTATCAGCAGAAGCCCGAATGTGACCCATGTCATGCTGCATGTGGGCACAGGTTGCATCATTGTCTGAGGAGTTGTAAATGGTACTGAACATGGTGCAATCATCCCCACTTCTCATCTTATGATGGAGGGAAGGTCATTGAAGTTGGGTCTTGGACACTGTCCTGAGGAACCCTTGCAGTGATATTCTGGGTCTGAGATGATTAACGTTCAATAACCACAACCATCTTCATTTGTAATTAGATATGACTCCAACCAGCGGACAGTTTCTCCCCGATTCCCATTGACTTCAATTTTACTCAAGTTGCTTTATGCCACACCCAAATATTTTCAATGTCAAGTGCAGTCACTCTCACTTCACCTCAGATCTTTTGTCCAAGTTTGGACCAAGGCTGCAATGAGGTCTGGAAAAGAATGGATCATGTGGAATCAATCAGGTCATTGGCACGTTCTGTGATAGTTCTGTCAAGGACACCTTCGATTACTTTACTGATGATTGACAGCAGCATTGGATTGTCCTTTTTTTGTGCTCAGGACATATCTGGGATATTTTGCCATCTGTCAGATAGATGTCATTGTTATAGCTGTACTTGAACTCCTTGACCAGAGGCACAGCTAGATCTAGAGCATAAGTCTTCAGCACTCAATGGGATGTTGTCAGGGCCCATAACCTTTTCCATAAATCATGAACTCAGCCGTTCCTTAACATCGCCTGGAGTGAATCAAATTTGCTGAAGACTGGCTTCTATGATGGAGGGATTGTCAAGAAGAGGCTGGGATGGATCATCCATTTGGCACTTTTGGCTGAAGATGGTTGCAGATCAGCCTGTCTTTAGCACTCATGTGCTGGGCCTGATCATCATTGAGGATGAAGATGTTCATGGATGCTCCTCTTATTAGTCGTTTAATTGTTGGCCATCATTGACGACTGGATGTGGCAGGATCGCAGAACTTAGTTCTGATCCGTTGGTTGTGGGATTGCTTAGATCTGTCCACAGCATGCTGCTTCCACTGTTTAGCATGTAGTCCTATGTTGTAGCTTCACAAAGCTGGCATCTCATGTTCAGGTACGTCTGTTGCTGCTCCTGGCATGTACTCCTATACTCCTGTTTGAACTATGGTTGGTTTCAGGGCTTGATGGTAATGGTAGAATGAGGGATATGCCAGGCCGTGATGAGACAGATTGTAGCTGGATACAATTTTGCTGCTGCTGATGAGCCATAGTGCCTCATGATTGCCCATTTAAGCCGTTAGTTTTGGTCAGAATCTATCCCATTTAGGCTGGTGGTAGAGGCACACAATTCAATGGGGGGGAGGGGGAGTAATCTCAGAGTAAAGATGAGACTTTGTGTCCACAAGTACTGTGATAGCCATCCCTTCAATATTGTGATGGACAAAAACATTTGCATTTATGGCAGGTAGACTTGTGAGAGCAAGGTGAAATGGGTTTTTCTTCCATGTTGGTTCTCTCACCACCTGCCACACACCCAGCTGGTAGCTATGTTATTACAATTATGAGGTTTATAAGATTATATTTTGGGACTGTAGCTTTAAATTTAGAGCAACTGAAGTGGGTCATGTGATCAGTTCTGCAGTCTTCCTGACAATAAGGCTGTTTAGTTTGATGGTTAGAAGGAAGACTTAGATTGTTTTGCTGGGAAGAAGATGCAAGCTATTTACACTTGGAGACAATGGCAGCAGTCTCTGAGTTCACCATGAGTAGACCTGAGTCTCCAAAGTCACAGGGCAGAATTTTGCCGTCGCTGTGCAGGAGCGGGTCCCACATGCCAACACATAAAATGACACGTGATGATGTCTGGCGTGTGTCCCAACGTCATTGAGTGTCATTTCGATAATTTGTTCGGCAGGCATGTGCCGGAAGTGGCTGCGCGCCCACGGAACTATCAACAGCCTATTAAGGCCATTAACAAAGTAATTAAACTTATTAACGACACTGCAAGTCCAATCTTAAGGTTGGCGGGCAGGCAAAGAGCCCAAGCGGCCTTCGCATTTTTCCCACAGATAGAATGAGGTTTCCTGAAGCCTTCATAAAATAAATAAATAAAATTCCCTAATTTCACAAACATGTCCCAGCTCTTGTGACACTGTCACATGAGGGGACATGTTTAAATAAATTTTTACTTTAATTATTAAAAAGTTTTGTAACACGTTCAATCTCCCTGAGGCAGCACCATGCCTCAGGGAGATTGATGTGCTCTTTCGCGTGCATGTGCAAAAGACCATTGGCCCCGACTCTACCTCCTCCCTCACCCGCACAGGTAGTGCTGAGCGCTACTGGCCATGCGTTACGCTGGGCAGGCCTTAATTGGCTTGCCTGCATTAAATGGTCGCTCAGCGCCCGCCCCCACCTGCTTCCACCCAGCCTGCCCATCGTAGGAAAAGTCTCCCCACAAAAATGTGTTGTAGGTATCAGGTTCGAATCAGTTGTGCTGTAATATTTCCATTTACTTCTAAGATGAAAAGGAGTTGAGGCCAAGAATAGCTAATTAGCATTACTACCTTGATATAAGGTTAATGTGTTTCATGTTGCTGTCGGAAAGTGGGCAGAGGAAGCCATGTTGAGATTAGGTTACAGGCTTCCCTATGAATTAATGAATACCACAAACAGACAGCAGAAATTCTCTGTGGCCAGTAGAGAGAAAAGGCTGCTTGACTTTGTGAGCTACTGTAGCTGGATGCAGACGGAACACAGTCTCTAGTCAAAGAGACACATCCTACAGCCTTCTATGGATTTCAGGCATAGTCAAGGGAATGAAAAATCACTGGAACAGTCTTTACTGCTAGTGGTGGATTTAAAGAACTCTCAGAAACTGAGGAAAGTGCCTGGAAACAGTCACTTGCAGTTTCTACTCAGCATAATGGGAAAACAAGAATCCATTGGAAACTGAGAGTAACTGTGGACTATTTGCTAAAAGGACAGTAATTCTACAGAGACTGCAATTTGTGATAAGTGTATAAGGGCAACATCATTTTCTGTAGTTTAAGTATAAGTTGTCTGCAAAAATGAAATAGTGTTTAGTTGATAATGTTTTTAAGTAATTTGTTACAATAAAAGTTTTAAAATGTGAGATCTTGTCGGGTCATTCTTTCAACTAATAAATGAAAGTTCAAGTTGCTTTTTATAAGTTATTGGTCTCTACGGAGGTCATAACAATATCCTTAAGGACTTAGATAGTTTGGTCAGTATTGATGCTGACTGGCAGTCTTAGTGATGGATATTGAAATCTCCCATCCAAAGCACATTCTGTGCTCTTGCCATAATCAGTGCCTCCAAGTGGTTTTCAACATGGAGCAGAGTTGATTCATCAGGTGAGAGTGGGGTTTCTTGCCTACATTTGACCTGATGTCATGAGACTTCATGGGGTATGGAGTCAATGCTGAAGAATCCCAGGATGAATCCCTCCCAATTTGCCACTACCTCTGGCTGATAACACTGTTGATGACATGCTTCCAGCACTTTGCTGATGACTCATGGATCGATATTGATTGGATTATATTTGTCCTGTTTTTAGTGGGCAAGACATACCTGGGCAATTTTCACTTTGGCTGGTAGATGGCAAAGCTGTAGCTTTCCTGCAACAGGTTGGCTAAGGGCGCAGCTAGTTCTGAAGCACAAGTCTTGAGTATGTAACCAGGATGTTGTCTTTGCTGTAGAAAGTGCACTCAGGCATTTCATGTGGAGTGAACTGAATTGTCTGAAGACTGGCTTTTCTGATGTTGGGGCCTTCAGGAGAGATCTTAATGGATCACCCACATGGCACTTCTGTTTGAAGATGGTTGCAAACATCTCAGCCATGTCTTTTGTACTCACATGCTGGACCCCACCACCGTTGAGGATGGGGATATCCATGGAGCCTTCTCCTCCTCTTGTTAAATATTTAATTGTCCACCACTGTTCATGACTGGGTGAGAGAAGACTGCAGAGTTCTGATGCAAGGTCACAGACCTGAGACTTTAACTCTGTTCCTTTCTCTACACAGATGCTGCCTGACCTGCTGAGGCTTTTCCAGTATTTTCTGTTTTTACTGCAGAACTTTTATCTGATTCGTTGGTTATGGGATCACATCATTTTGTCTATAGCATGCTGCTTCCATTTGTTTAGCATGCATGTAGTCCTGTGCTGTAACTTCACCAGGTTGGCACCTCATAGTCACATATGGCTGCTGCTGCTCCTGGCATGTCCCACATCTGCTCTTGCAACAGGACATAGCTAGGGATAGTGATGGAGTCTGGACTGTAGATTAAATGAATGATTCTCTGAGTATGGCTATGCCAAGCTACTGCTTGATTAGACTGTGGGACAGCTCTTCCAATTTTGGCACAAGTCCTCAGATGTTAGTAAGGAGGGCTTTGTAATATAAAAACATAGGAAACAGGAGCAGGAGGAGGCCATTCGGTCCTTTGAGCCTGCTCCGTCATTCAATACGATCATGGCTGATCCTCTATTTTAATGCCATTCACCCACTCATTTCCCATACCCCTTGACTCCTTTATTGTCTAGAAATCCATCTATTTCCTTCTTAAATATATTCAGTAACTTGGCCTCCACAGCCCTCTGTGGCAGAGAATTCCACATGTTCACTAACCTCTAAGTGAAGAAGTTTTTCCTCATCTCAGTCCTAAATGGCCTACCCCATATCCTGAGACTGTGACCCCTTGTTCTAGAGCCCCCAGCCAAGGGAAACATGATCCCTGCATCCAATCTATCCAGCTGTGTCACAATTTTATATATTTCAATGAGATCCCCTCTCCTTCTTCTAAACTTCCATGAACACAGGCCAAGTTGGCTCAATTTCTCCTCATATAATTCTGCCATCCCAGGAATCAGTCCAGTGAACCTTCACTGCAGTCCCTCTTTGGGAAGTATATCTTTTCTTAGGTAAGGAGGCCAAAATTGCACATAATACTCCAGATGCGGTCTTACCAAGGCCCTGTACAGCTGCAGTAAGACATCCTTGCTCCTGTATTCAAATCCTCCTGCAATGAAGGCCAACATACCATTTGACTTCTTAACTGCTTGCTGCACCTGCATACTTGCTTTCAGTGATTGGTGTACAAGGACACCCAGGTCCCTTTGTACATCAACATTTCCCAATCTATCACCATTTAAATAATATTCTGCCATTCTGTTTTTCCTACCGAAGTGGATAACTTCACACTTATCCACGTTATACTGCATCTGCCATGTATTTGCCCACTCACTCAACTTGTCTAAATCACCTGAAAGCCTCTTTACATCCTGCTCACCATTTACATTCCCACCTAGTTATGTATCGTCAGCAAAATTGGAAATGTTACATTTAGTTCCGTCATTCAAATCATTGATATAAATTGTGAATAGCTGGAGCCCAAGCACTGATCCTTGTGGTACCCCACTAGTCACCACTTGTCACTCTGAAAAAAGACCCATTTATTCCTACTGTCTATTTCTAGTCTGCTAACCAATTCTCAAACCATGCCAATTTATTACCCCCAATCCCATGTGCTTTTCTTTTGCTCACTAACTTCTTATGAGGGACTTTATCAAAAGCTTTCTGAAATTCCAAATACACCACATCCACTGGTTCTCCCTTAGCTATTCGTCAGGTTACGTCCTCAAAAAGGTCCAGTAGGTTTGTCAAACATGATTTCCCTTTCATAACTGCATGTTGACTTTGTCCAATCACGTTGATATTTTCCAAGTGTCCTGTTATCACACCCTTTATAATAGACTCTAGCATTTTCCCCACTACTGCTGTAAGGCCAACAGGTCTGCCAGTCCCTGTTTTCTCCCTCCCTCCTTTTTTTTAAAATCTTGGGGTTACATTTGCCACCCTACAATCTGTCGGGACTATTCCAGAATCTGTAGAATTTTGGAAAATGACAACCAACACTTCCACTATTTCCATGGCCACCTCCTTCAGTACCCTGGCATTTAAATTATCAGGCTGCGGGGATTTAATAGCTTTCAGTCCCATTAATTTCTCCAGCACTATTGTTTTAATAATACTAGTTTCCTTCAATTCCTCCTTGTCACTAGGCCCTTGTTTCCCAGGAATTTCTGGGAAGTTATTTGTGTCTTCCTCCATGAAGACAGAACTAAAGTAGTTGTTTAATTGCTCTACCATTTCCTTGTTCTCCATTATAAATTCTCCTATTGTGGACTGTAAGGGACCTAAATTTTTCTGCACTAATTTTTTTTTACATAATCATAGAAGCTTTTACAGTTTTCTTTTTACATTCCTTGCAAGTTTACCCTCATATTCTATTTTTCCCCTTTTGATCAACTACTTTGTCCTCCTTTGCTGAATTCTAAACTGTTCCCAATTCATAGGTTTACTACTTTTTCTAGCAACTTTATAAGACTCCTTTTTGGATCTACACTATCCTTAATTTCTTTTGTTAGCCACGGTTGGGCCGGATTTCCTGTTGTGTTTTTGCACCAGAAAGGAATGTATAACTGCATTCACTCCTTAAATATTAGCCATTGCCTATCCACCGTCATGCCTTTTAATAAAGTTCCCCAATCTATTGTAGCCAACTCGCCCCTTATATCGTTGCAGTTTCCTTTGTTTAGATTTAGGATCCTAGTTTTCACTTTCCATCCTAATGAAGAATTCTATCATGTTATGGTCACTCTTTCCTAAAGTACCCCACACAGCAAGATTATTAATTAACCCCTTCTCATTGCAGAATACCAAATCTATGATAATCCGTTCCCTAGTTGGTTCCTGACATACTTGTCTAAAAAACCATCTCACACACACTCCAGGAATTCATCTGCCACTCTATGTGTAGATTAAATTCACCCATGATAACTGTAGCATCCTTGTTACATGCATCTCTAATTTCCTGTTTCATGCCGTCCCCTACCTTACGACTGCTGTTTGGAGGCCCGTAGACAACTTCCACTAATATTTTTCACTCCTTGTTGCTTCTTAGCTCCACCCAGACTAATTCTACATCTTGATTTTTTGAGTCAATATCCTTTCTCACTATTCACTAATGTCATCCTTTATTAACAATGCCACTCCACCTCCTTTTCTTTTTGCCTGTCCTTCCTAAATATCAAATACCCTTAGATATACAGTTCCCAGCCTTGGTCACCCTGCAGCCATGTCTCAATAACCCCAATCATATTGTACTCATTTACATCTATTTGGATTGTTATTTGGTCTACCTTATTGCGAATGCTCTTGATTTCAGATAGAGTGCCTTTAGGTTTGTCTTTTAACATTTTTACGCATTTTTTTGCTGCTAGCCCTTGTTTCCTCTGCCTTATACTTTTGTTTTTTACTTTTCTATCATTCATTTCTATCTCTTGTGTCTCCCTGTTCAGGTTCTCATCCACCTGACACTCTAGTTTAAACCCTCCCCCACAGCATGATCAACTGGACTGGGTGTGCCTTTGTTGTATCTAGTGTCTAGTTCAATGCTGGGTGGTCTGTCCGGTTTTATGCTTACTGCTTCTTGTACATCTTTGATGCAACTAAGCAGCTTTCAAGGCTATTCCAGAGAGCAGTTAAAAGTGAACCACGTAGTTGTGGATTTGGAGCCATGGACAGGCCACAATGGGAGAGGATGGCAAATTTCCTTCCCTAAAGGACATTACTGAGCCAGCTGGTTTTTATGACAACCTGGTAGTTTCATGGTTACAATTACTAATATTGGTTTTTCATTCCAGGGTTTTAAAGAAAAATAATTAATTGAATTTAATTTGCCCAGCAGACATCTCTGGAACATTAATCCAAGCCTCTGGGTTACCAATCTACTAACATAAAAATGTTACTGTACCCAGCAATTTATGCAACTTCCAATGCCATCTATCTTTATGTCATCTGCAACCTCAGGCATGTGATTTTCTATCCCATCATCCAAGCTGTTAGTAAGTCTAGTGAATAGCTGAGGCAAAAACACAGGTCCCTGTGGGATGCCACGGGACACCAACCTGGCAATTAGAGTACTTGTCCTTTATCCCTATGCGCTGCCTCCTGCCGCTGAACCAGTTTCCTAACCAGGTCAATAATTTGCCTTCAATTCCATGAACTCCAGATTTAAATAATAGTCTGTTATGATGGACTTTATCAGATGCCTTCTGAAAGTTCATATAAATAACATCCATAGACATTCCCCATCAATGACTTGTCACCTCATCAAAAAATTCAATCAGGTTTGTCAGGCATGACCTAACCTTTACAAATTCAAGCTGACTCGCTAATTGACTGAAAATTTTCCAAGTATTCAGTAACTTAATTATAGACTCTAGTAATTTCCTGACAATAGACGTGAGGCTAAGTGGTCTGCAATTCCCTTGTTTCCTGCTGTCATCTTTCTTAAATAGTGCAGTGATATGCACAATTTCCCAATCGAAAGAAACAGTTCCTGAATCAATAGAACTTTGGAAGATCATAGTTTCGGCATCTGCAATGTACTTACGTTAAAACCTTAGGATGGAAACCATCAGGTCCTGGTGATTTATCACCCCTGAGTGCCACTATTTTCTTCATTACTGTTAATTTCCTTATATTAATTAAATAGTCATTTGGTAGTATAGAATGTGAGCATTGCTGAAAAAAGAGACATTCTGTCAAAGCTTTTCATCTTGCACCCATCAGGACAATTCACAAAAACACAATGTAAGGCAAAACAACAAGTTCATATAGAACGAGAAGAGAGTGCTGACTGGTTGGCAAGTGGACCCTATACCTCTTCTCACACAATATAAATTTGTTGTTTTCCCTTACATTGTATACTTGCGAATTGTCCTGATGAGTGCCAGATGAAAATCTTCAACAAAATGTCCCTTTTTTCAGCAATACTTATATTAATTATGTTGAGTTCCTTTTCCTAATTTAAAATTAGTTTTGTTAGGATTTTGTGCATGCTATGCTCTTTCTCTTTTGTAAATGCTGACACAAAGTAATTATTTGCTCTGTCCACCATTTACTTATTTTCATTTATAATTTCACTATTATCAGTTTTAAGGGGTTCTCATTGCTCTTAATCACCCTTTTTTTCCAAATATAATTGCAAAGGTTTTTGTGTTGAACTTGATATTTCTTTCAGGTTTCTCATGCATTCTTTTTGTAGCGCTTGCTATCCTGTCATCTTCTATGTTAATAGGGTCTAAGCCAGTCGGTGAAGCCAAAGTCAAGACAGGGAGCTTTTATTTATTGAGAGAATTTATTGACTTATTCAGTCTCACAGCTCTCCTCCTAATCTCCCAATGTCCCAGCTATCCCCTATTTTTATGCTCTTTTTGAAACCAATAAATAATATAACAAATAAACTAATTACATTGACATTCCCTTAAAGGAGCACTGTAAAAAAAAACTTCCAAAGGAAACTTATCGAATCAAATTAAAATGGTGTTCACTGGTCTGACAATGCACTCCAGCCCCTGGAGCACCCATTGGTTGTGGAAGGCCTCAAATATACCGGTGGACACCTCATATGACCTCTCTAGGGGCACCCGGGCATGAATGTAACCACAGCAGAGGGGCAGACAGTGGGTTGTAATGACCTCCCTCCATAGCCTAATGCCTGGACCTGTTAATGGCCATCTTTGCCAGACTCAGGAGCAGGCCCATGAGAGGGGTCCTCTGATCTGCCCCACCCACCCTCTGCACCAGGTGACCAAAGATCTGGACCGTGGGGCTGACATGCAACCAAAATTTGAGGAGCAGTCCCATAAACAATCAAGCAGGAGCTACAACCTCTGAAAACCAATATAAACATGGAACATGGAGTCCTCAAGACTGTGGAAAATCCTGGCGGCCAGAGAGTCCAAGAACCAGCTCAATCTATGATTGCACAGGACTGCTGTGTGCAACAGCCTTCAGGCAAAATCCCCAATGGTAAAGGGGAGGACTCCCGCATAAAAAGCCCTCCACTGGGGACTCCCACTATCTCCGGATAGTAGGGCAGAACAGCATGGAGTATCCTCTAGTTATATGTGCAGTAGCAGGAGGGAAAAAGAACGTTTTACCCATTGGCCGCAATGGCGGCTTTTCACGCCGTATCATCCCATCCCATCTCATTAATCATGCATTCCTGGTAATCACACCGCTTCAATGGTGGGAGGGATCTCATTCACCCAACACACTGTCACCTCACACCAGGCGCCATATTTAAAGTGCAGCCGCACGCACACCTCTCAGTGCTTCCAGCCCAGGACTGCTGCACGGAAGACATGGCTTTGAAAGGCAAGAAGAGTGCAGCCCCCCATAATTCAGTGATGAATCCCTTGAGCGACTCTTGGATGTCGTGGAGGCCCGCCATTATGTTCTCTACCCCTGCTCTGGGTAAAGGCCAGCGTAAATCACTCTTCTTATCACTCTCAACTCACACACTCACAAGCCCATCGCACATCCACAGGGATCTCACACCTCAAGGGACGACACCACTAACTTTCACACACACCCTCACATCTCCATCAGGCTCATATCCTCTGGAGCTCGTGTCCTCATCCCGTCCACGTCTCTGCTCACTACACAAACATTCCACGCAGTGCCATGGGTCCTGCTCACACTCTTTCCATCTGTTTTCATGCAGGAGGAGCAGGCTCAAAACAGCGATGAGAGGTCCCAGATTGAGGATGGAATGGCCCACATTAGGCCCCTCACTCACTTTGAGGAATGTGCCATCGCTGACTGGTGAGGATGTGGACCGTGCCTGCGACAGTGGTGAGGTTGGCGATGAACATTCACGTAAGGATCCTGTACCACATCATCCCTCTCTCAATGCAACTGTGAGTGTTCTCTCTCCTGCTTTTGACTCTGCTGACAGGCACTAATTATCTCTACTTCGGTTCACAGGGAGCTCTGCCAAGCGACCGACACCCTTAGTCAGCCAGTCCCTCAGCTCCATCCAGGTTCTCACCCCATCCAAGAGGACATTTCATCCATTGAAGAGCTGGGAATAAGCAGCCTGGAAAGCTCATCATAGCTCTTACCCACACTCTTCACCAGTGCAGAGACACATACCTTGGTGGGACCTAGATCTAGAGCAGGGTCAGGTTCATAATCTGGTGGTCACCACACAGAGACGTGTCCGCAGCAGGAGGAGGCAGGTTCAGGGAGCTGCTCGGCACTCGGAGGACAGTTGGCGAAGAGGGAACTGTGAGGTCCAAGTCAGATGATGATCCTCTGGATTCGGCCTTCTAACCCATCCTGGAGAGTCAGCAGAAGGCGAGGGAACAACACGCAGATCTGTTGGAAGCCCTCAACCTAGTGACACGTGAGTCGGAAGAGTGCATCCACCTGCTCTCTGATGAAATGGTGCCCACATGTGCGCGTATGGAGGTCTCCATGGGAAGGATGGTGGATGCCATAGAGACCCTGGTCCAGCAGAGCACAGAGATGCGTGCAGACCTGCACTCCATTGATGTAGGTCTAGGTGGCTTCCTGCAGTGGCAACGCGAGAGGGAAACAAAGCATCTCGACGTCCCTCCAGGTGTTCATTCCCTTTAAGGAGTCAGGCCAGGGCCCTCAGGCACCCAAAGGGAGGAGGAGCAGCAGCTGGACACCCCTAGGTCACCCACTCAGGAATCCCAGAGGCTGTCCTCTCCCTCTGAGTCTCCATTGCCTGTCACTCCCTTAACCTTGTCCTCTGTCACCGCAGAAGGAGCAACTGACCCACAGGAGGGCAGCTAAAGCAAGCTGGGGGCCCCAGGGCCTTGGCTGTCCAGAGGACCCACGCCAAAATTATCAGGGGCGACAGGGTCAACCATTGCACTGATTGTCTCCACCTCTGCTGCGGATGTCAGGGCAGCACCAAGAAGTGTTAGGCCTAGAAAAGTTAAGAAACTCTGATCACAATTGGTCGCACAGGTGAACAAATTTTGTCAATTTATAAGCTGAAAATATATTCACTATCACTGAATAACTTTGAATGATGCCTTTCAGCTTCATTTACAGGCCTCTTCACCCTCCCTCTCCCTGCTACCCCCACTAGCCGTTCAGCTGTATGCAGCTGGCCCACAAGTGATTCTGGAGAGAGAGGTGTGTGTGTGTGGCAGGGCCTTTCAGGGCCTCGTGCAAGCACTCTCACACACACGGAGATCCTTTCTCCATCACACTCATCTGACTGTCCTGAACATTTTCAATGCTGCCTGCTGGGGTTCATTTTCAGTTGTCCATCTGAGCTGCATCTCCGCCCACCCACTGATCACACTCCCATTTAGCTCCTGCTCCCCCGCCAAGTCTCCTTCTACTTTTGGATTTGCAAGCATGGTGCATTTAACATTCTTCTTCAGCTCCCCCCCCAGCCTTTCCCCTCCCCCAGTCACCCATGTCCTTTCCCCCATCATTGTCGATCCCCCCTGATGTCACCTTCCACCTCCCCACCATCTCCTACCAGCCACAACCCTTTTCTTTCAGGGATGTCCAGGTGTACATGCACCTTCCCAAAAATCCCACCCCTTTCCAAATTGACCTCCCTGACCTCCTCCTTCCCATCCCCAAGGACAATGTCTGCATTCGAGTCCCCACCAAACACCCTCGCTGTCCCTTCCACTGATACCCTTCCACCCTACTGCCTCACTCTGCCCTCTCTCATTCTCACCAGTCCCTCCTACCACACCCACTCTCATTTAGCTCCCCAGGAGGCAGTCATCAACTCCACAGGCTCCTCCCTTGCATGTTCACCTGGACATCCACCCCCACTAACTCTTTCACCCCCACTGGAACCCCTTCCCCACTCAAAAATCCTTTCCCCACTCGGAACTCCTTCTCCACTTGGAACTCCTTCCCCCTCCCGGACTCCTTCTCCCCTGGACTCCTTGTTTCCCCCACCCCGGACTCCTTCCCTCCCCCTTACTCCTTCTCCCTTCCTTTCTCCTTCCTCCACCCTTACTCCTTTCTCACTCTGGGCTCCTTCTTCCCCCGGACTCCTTCCTCCCCCGGAATACTTCCCTCCTCCAGCATCTTCCTACCCCCTGGGCTCCTTCCTACTTTCTCCCTCTGGACTCCTTCCTCCACCCTTACTCCTTCTCATCTCCAAACTCCTTGCCTTCCGCCTTCGTCCCTTCTTACACCTACCTCCCCCATGCCATATTCTCCCTCATTCCCCCCTCCTCCCCCCACGCTCCCTCCCCCCTCCCAACCTTCCCCCCAACACCTTCGTTTCCCCCGTCCCAACCTCAGCCCTCTCCCGACACACCTTCCTCTCCCAGTCAAACTTAGACCTTCTTCTCCCACCCCCTCTATGATCATCTGTAGCAGACCATGGCCAACACACTGAAGCCCCAAAGCAGACCCTCAACCGTGACTTTCCACCTTCTGTGAGCTGCTTTGCGGCAGAGCCACGTCCATCAGAGTCCACCCAGCGTGTGATGGATATTCCTCCAGAATCCCATTGCTGTCGGGCTCCAGCATCTTCTGCTCCTCGGATTTCTGCGATCTGAGCAGGGCCCTGGTGGTAAGTCTTGACTTCTGCACGTCACACCCGTCAAGACGTGTTCTGCACCAGCGTATTTTTCCACCAACGTGGGCAGTAAATTTGACCTTGGGGGGATGATCCTGGTGAGCTGGGCTTATAATGATATGCAAATGTATGACAATTAAGTTTCTGATGTCTGGTGGTGGGAAATGCAGACCGCCATAGATGGGCAGTGTGGACAATTACAAACTGGCTTCAAGACAGCGTGAAAGTTATTTTTGACCTTCTAGCCATATTGTCCGCTCATGCCCGCCATGATGCCTGACGTCAGCGGGCATGGAAAATTCTGCCCTCTATTTCACCCCATTGAAGTCAGCCTTTCCTAAATGTAGATTCTTAGTAGCATTTTTGCATTTCTCCCTTTCAAACACAATGTTGAACTCAATCATATTATGACTGCTAGTAGAAAAATGTTCTCGCGCTGTTAGGTTCCTGTTAGGGGGAAATAAAGGAATACAGTAATGGTCAAGGGACTTGATTTAAAATATCCCAGCATGCAAAACCACAATTGCTAAGTAGTTAATGGTTAAAGTTCAGCCTGGGACAGAGAGAATGCTGAACCTTGCACGTTCTCAGGGCTTGCGAGCATCAGCAAGACCATATTGGAAGAGAAAGAATGTAAATATGATAGATTGGGAGTTTTGGGAGTCAGACTGAAGCCTTAGGTTGGAAAACAACTAAGATTGAGCCTGTTTACAGCAGATAGGGAAAGAACAGATGGTCTTGTCTTAGTTTAGGTACGAGGGAGGATCTCTCTGCCTGGGTGAGAACAAAATAGGGACATCAGACTTGTAAGTTTAATGTAAACCTATATGTTGACAAGATCGAAACCTGGAAACTTCTTGTACATGACCAATAATGTATAAATATGATGAACACTTGTAGTTTAGCAGAGTGCTGTCTCAAGCTGCATTGAGATGGTGCCCTTCTTGCAATTGCTCGAATAAACGATCGTAACCTGTACCTGAGTCTCCTGTGGTCCGTTCATCAAAGACACCACAACAGTTCTTAACTAAATCCTGCTCATTATTTATTATTAAATTTAAAATGGCCTGACTCTCTCATTGGTTCTAGGATATAATTCCATAGAAACCTGTCCTGGGCACACTCAAGAAATTTTCCATGGCCTGTATTTAGCTCTCCCCCACCAACAGGATTGAGGGTGGACGGATCATTAAATCCCATGGGTATCCTGCCCACTGCCTACCTGTCTACCCCTGCCCCTACTGCAATTATACCAGTGGCAGGGGTGGCGTCACCTTAAGAGGGCAATTAAAGGCCACTTGAGGGCCTCATTCAACCACACCAAGCAGCCAATCCTGCAGGATTCCCTGGGCCTTTGGAGGGTTCCCCTAAGGTTTTAACCCCCACCCCCAGGTTGCCTCTCAAACCCCAACCCACCCACCCCTTTAGCACAAACCCCTCCCTACCCCTCACCAGTGTCTGCCCTCTTGGCCCTGCAGAGACCTACCCAAATGACCCAGCGCCACATGCCCAAGTGGTGGAGAGCTGTCGGCCAGTCACAATCTCTGATTGGCAGGCAGCGCCCTGAGGCAGGACTCACCTCCAGCCTATTAATTGTCAATTGACTGTTAAATGGCTGTGAGACAGCCCATGTTCCCCTCGGCATTTTGGTCGGGGAGTGGGGGTGCTGTGGGGAAACCAGTGCTCCGTATAATTCAGCCTTATATTTTGACATGACCTCAATTACTTGCTCCAATTTATATGGAAGTTAAATTCCCCCATTAATACCACACTGCCTTTTTATTACATGCTTGTCTAATCTCTGCATTAATATACTCTGCAATTTCGCAACTACTATTACCGGTCTATACACAAGGCAAAATGAAATTTTAAATCCTTTTCTATTTTTTAATTCTACCCATGTAGTCTCCATTGCTTGCTTACAACTTGTTATACCATCTCATACCAGACAGAGTGTAATTATAGTATAAAGCATTGCTTCAACAATTTCCATTGACAAGTCAACAACAGAATTTATAATGGAAAAGGTTCACAGCAAGTGCACCTGGAGGTAAGGTTTTTAATGTTACTCGACAATCTCCATTATATTATACACTGATAGTCAAGAGCAAGTTGAGTTTTCAGGTCAGCTGAATGCAAATGGCAACAATGTGGCAGAGATGGCAAAGAGGAGGAGGTAAATATGACAAGAGGGATGGAGGAAGAGAAGAGGAGGGGAAGAGAGAGGAAATTGTTGGGAGCTGAGCAAACAGTCAGTAAGGGGGGTAGGAGGAAGGAGTCATGGGGAAAAGAAACAAGGAAGGACTTAGATTTATATAGCACCTTTCATGATCTTAGGACATCCCAAAACACGTTACTGCTGATGAAATACTTCTAACGTGTAGTCACTGTTATAATGTAGGAAATCCATCACACAAAGATCCCACAAACAGCTATGAGACAAATGACCAAATAACCTGCATTAGGTGATCTCGTTTGAGGGAGTAATATTGGCCAGAGCATCAGGGAGAATTACCCTAAAAATAGTCACATTCATCCAAGAGGGCTAGCAGGGCCTTGTTTGAGGTCAGATCTGAAAGATGGTACCTTTAACAGGGACTGTACTGGAGTGTCAGTGTAGATTTGTAGTCAAGTCTCTGAACTGGGACTAGAACCCACAGCCTTCCAACTCGGTGGGGTTGTTGTCAACTGAGCCACAGCTGTAGAAGTGAAGAAAAGGTGACAGTGGAGGGGGGAGAGGATTGGAAGAAATGGGGGTGGGGTGTGGATTAAGGTAAAGGAGAAAGGAAGAAGATGAGGTAAGTGGGGAGGCTGTAAGTGAGAAATTCATGGGGAGAGGCATACTTGGTTATTGTAAAAAGAGAAATGAAGCAGACAGAGTGGAGGTAGCCAGTGAGGGACAATTGCAGCTGTTGTGGGATTGGGAGGAATGGATTAATGGCTAATGCTTAAGTTAAGACGGAGAAAACAATTAGTAGGCAGGGGTTGGGGGGGGGTGGGGGGTGAAATCAGAAATATTTTGCTCAGTGTGGCATGGGGAGAGGTGAGGATAAAGAGTCATGAACCTGCTTAGTATAGGTAGGAAAACTTTTGCTCATGTGAATGGTTGAGGTCTGAAATCGGTCTTGGTGCGATGGAGTTGGGGAAATTGCTCAACTCAGAGTGTTTTGAGAGACTGATAATTCAAGGGTGGAGCTCAGTTCCAAACTCTTGCTTATGTCATGGCCAGAAGACATGAAAGAAAAAACAGATATATGTCTATATCATCCTGATGACTTTATAAAATTATTATTTTTAAAAAATATACAAAGGTTTTACACTAACTGAAGCCTGACTTGTTACGGCTCACACAAAATGAACTTCTAGTCTTCAGAAAACAACAAGGATCTCGTTATCTCTAAAGAGGCACTAATGTCCCCTGTGACTGCAGAAATCAAATTACAAGGAAATACACATAGACCCTTTACATTTCTAAGACAAAGCACTGGCCAATGGAAATGATACGTCTCTGAGGACAAAGGAGCTCTGATGCCGCTGAAACTTATTAATGGATGCAACATTAACTATCTGAAGAATTTAGACCAGGGATATACATCCTTTGTCCTATCTTTTTATTTTTGCTGGACTGTTGTAAAGAACATATCTTTTTATTTTCAGTTGGACTGTGGATTAGAATTACAATGGTTGCATTGAAATACATGTCCACTGGAAAAGGATGAGAGATATATACAATGTCGCAGTCCTGGAACAGAGTGTGCCATGAAAGATAGGATGGTGCTGGAAAGGAGTCCTGGACCAAGGGAGCTTCCTGACAACAGCATTTTAATTGGCTCATGACCAAGTGACCTGGTTTTGTGTGAAAGCAGAGCAGAATAGCTCCTCACCTGAAAGTAACAAGGCCTAAAACCTCTTTCTCCTGTGTGTGGAAGATTCCAGCAATTCCACAAGAATAGCTGCTGGCGTTTTTCTCCTCAGATCTCTATAACCTATCTCTGAAAACTCCTGACAAGAGGCAAAGGGAAAAATCACTGTTAGAGACATTGTAAGGCAAGTGCTCAACCAGTGAACTAAAGACTGAAGGTGCTGGAAGACCACCTTGTGTCATCAACAAGAACTGAAAGGAATTTGGAAGACATCGATCAAAATCAACCTATTGAATCCTGTACTCCGGAATTGGTGCTACTGAACTGTTTTATCCCACCCTTAAAATCCATGTTTTTGTGTGTCTTATGTGTCTTGTAAATGTGTGTATAGGGCTTTAAGAAGTGGGTAGAGATTAGGTTATAGTATTAGAAATTAGCAGTTATATGTCTTTTTTTTGCCACTGATTAACGACAGTTTATTCAATAAAGTTATTTGCCTATTATGTTTACAAACCTGGTTCTCATATTCTGTTAACCTAAATTAAACAGTTAGATAGAATTGGAGCAATCTGGTGGTTTGATCAAACTTTTCACATTTATCGTGGCTCAGGGAACAGTGGGGCTTGATATTACAGCGCACTATCCCCAGCGAGTCGTGACAATCTCCTCACATCCCCATCTGGACTGCAAACACTGAAAATCACCCTCGTCTTATTGATGTCCCACACTTATCCCTCACAGTCACTCTCCACAAATGCCATCCTTGCATCTTCTCAACACAATCCATTTCTCACACTTGTAACTATGCCTTCTCTCTTTGCAGAAGAGAGTGTAGAGGACTACGGAGAGGAGGGGAGGGGAACCAGAGTGGGGGTTAGGGGTGGGTGGCCCTGCAGCCATCCTGATTGCTGCAGTTGCTGCTGCGGAGGCTGTGGAAATCAGTGGACTGGTGGAGTGCATGGCCATTGCAGATGGAGCGATGGGGTTTCCCAGATACCTTGACAAAATTAGATATCACACAGCCACATGCACACAATACTCACTCATATTGACCTTCTGTCGCCAGTAATTGAAATATGTCATCAGCACAATGTTGACTTTGAGGCTTTTCCCCTTTTCAGTTCAAATTCATGTCTTTCATTGTCTCCCACAGGCCCATCAAGTAGAAGGGAGGAGATGGTGCAGGATAAGGCCTAGGATTCCTGAGAGGAGCTTACACACTCTAAGGAAGCACTGCCACATGGCTTGTGTGCACCCTCCACTAACTGAGACATGCACATCTCACTGGGGCCTCCAAGGCTGTCTTGTGGGTCATCATATGGTGAGCCACTCATCACAAGTGAGCGGGAGGAGGTGCTGGAAACTGTAAGAAAGTCCCATTGGAGGGCACAGGACGCTTCAAACTCCATTCAGCTGGACGCAGATGCTGATCTTCAAGGATCATCTAACAAAAGGATACTTCTGGAGCAGCAGGAGAAAATGTGTGAGGTTCTGTCAGCATTTCCTGAGGCACTGAGCACCATTGGGGAGAGATTGTGGGAGTCCATTGCTAGTATGTGTGGTATTAGTCTCAGGCCTTTGCACTGATGTCTATCTCCATGAAAAGAGTGACCATTGCACACTCAGTCTGCCAGTTTAAATTGGATGGAGGAAAAACTTGGCTTGGCCTTCCAGCACCTCACTGAAGTGCAACAAAGTGCTCCCCAGCTCTTGGCTAGCAGGGAACTGCAAATGGATCATGAGAGGGAAGATGAACTGGCCACTCTGCTCCCACTCCTCCCCTCTTTGACTCCACTATCCCCTATCAGGGACCCACGCATTGATCCCTGTCCTGATGGCCAATCCTGTCTGCCAGCTCCAAAACCCAGAGGACATCGATCTTGAGCAGCTGAATAAGAAGCAAAAGAACAAGTTTGTCTCTAGCTCCACTGAAATCATGCAGGTAGCACCATCTAGAAGTAACGGTCAATGAGTCATGGAGTATTAGGGCGTAATCCTGTTCTCCCCATGGTGAGTTTGGTGGCGGGGCAGCAATTAGTCCAGTGGGACTGTCGCAGATAGGGACCCAACCACCTTCGGACTTCACTCTGATTAAGTCCAGGGTGGGAAGGTCCGCCCCTCCACCAATAAAGTCCCTTAAGTAAGCCACTTAAGGGCCTCATCCTGCCATCTAGGTACCAATGGAGTATATTGTGGGGAAATGTGAACTTTTTCACTTTGGCAGGTAGAATAGAAAAGCAGCATATTATTTAACAGGTTTCAGAACTCTGAGGTACAAAGTAATCTGGATGACTTGTAAAAGAATCACAAAGGTACAGCAAGTGATTAGGAAGGTAAATGGAAGGTAAATTGCAAGGAGAATGGAATATAAAAGCAGGGAAGTGTTGCTGCAGTTGTGCAGGGCCTTGGTGAGACCACATTTAGAGTATTGTGTATAGTTTTGGTCTCCTAATTCATGAGAAACAGTGCGGAGAAGGTTCACTTGACTGATTGCTAGTGCTGTGTTACGGATTTGTTTGATGTCTCAATGATGAGATCTTGTGGTTGGATGTTTAAACAGGAACCATTTATTGTTAATTGTTAACTATGTACAGATCCCAGTTAATATCATGCATGGTGCTGCTGCCATGCAGGTAGGCTATTTCTGGAGTGTTCTACTAGTCTATTACCATGTGACTCTATGCATTATACCGTGGATGGTGCTATTCTCCAGTGCCATGTTAATCCTTACTCTGCCAAGCAGCTTTACATTACAATGGCATGCAGGCATATACAACATTATACATCGCCTGGGATGAAGGGGCTATCTTATGAGGAAAGATCGGACAGGTTGGGCCTGTATCCATTAGAGTTTAGAAAAATGAGAGGCAATCCTCTTGAAATAAAAAAGATCCTGAGGGGACTTGACAGACTGGATGTTGAAAGGAGAGACCAGAATTAGGGCATTCAGTTTAAAAATAAGGAGTCTCTCATTTAAGATGGAGATGAGGAGCAATTTTTTCTCTCAATCTGAAGAATTCTCTTCCCCAGTGAGCATTGGAGCCTGGGTCATTGAATGTTTTTAAAGCTGAGTTAGAAAAAATTCTTGACTGACAAGAAAAGGGTCAAGGGGGTAGGCAGGAAAGTAGAGGCCACAATCAGGCCAGCCATGACATTATCAAATGGTGGGGTAGGTTCAAGGGGCTGAATGGCCTACTCCTGCTCTTAATTCATATGTTCATATAGTTGTTTGTTCAGATTAACCAAATGGCAAGTGGGGTGGCTCGCCATGCGGGGATCATGACAAGCAAGCCTTGGTATGCTTGCTTGTGGGCTCGGGGTGGGGTGGGAGGGTGGGTTGGTCCTTTGTTCTCAGGCCTGACCAGGCATCAGGGAGTAGAGGGCCCGTGGGAAGCCACCTCCCTGCCATTGCTGCCAAACCCCCACCCCATCCCTGTGACCCCACTTCCCATGACTCCCTTCCTGACATTACTCACCTCTGCCTTGGGTTCCTCCTTAGTCTGAGGCCTCAGATGGGTGTAGTGCCAACTGCAACCACCACCCCTCCTCCTCCTACTGTTCATTAGAGCTGCCAGCCTCTGATTGGCTGGTAGTACTCAGCAGGCGGGACATTTGTCCCTCCTGGTCCTTGATCTGCAGGGGAAGGCCTGCCATTGGCCTGTCAAGTATCTGAGAAGCACAAGATATCAAGGGCCCTCCCTAAAAGAGGTGAGGCAAGAATCCCACTGGCTCTCTAGCTGGCAGCCTCCATAGATTTCTGCCCATATTCATCACTGCACAGAAGGAGGCCATTCCTTCCATTGAGTCCATGCCAGCTCTCTTTAGAGCAACCCAGTCAGTCCCATTTCCTTGCACTATCTCCATAGCCCTGCAAGTTTATTTCTCTCAAGTGTCCATCCAATTTCCTTTTTAAACCGTTGATCATCTCCATTTCCAACACTCATAGGCAGCAAGTTCCAGGTCATTATCACTCGCTACATAAAAAAGTTCTTCCTCATATTCCCCCTGCATCCCTTGCCCAAAACCTTATATCAGTTTCCCCTAGTCCTTGTACCATCAGCTAATGGAAACAGTTTTGCTTTGTCTACCTTATAATCTTGTACATCTCTGTCCGAGCTCCCCTCAATCTCCTTTGCTCCAAAGAGAACAACCCCAGCTTCTCCAATGCAACTTTGTAGCTAAAATCCCCATACCTGGGAACCTTCTGGTAAATCTCCTCTCTGTTCTCCCAAGGACCCTCACATCCTTCCTTAACTGTAGCGACCAGAACTGGGTGCAATACTCTAGTTGTCGCCTAACCAGATTTAATGTAACTCCCTGCTTTTGTATTCAATATCTCTGTCCAGTAGGGAAGGAAAGAAAAAACTTTGTAGTTTCAACTGGGAAATCACTTGAGTGTTTAAAGGTGTCAAATTCATTCTAAATGTTTATGCACCCTAAACTTTACTTCAAGTGTCACAGAAGCTTTAAAAGGTGTTTCCTCAAAGTCACCCATGAGCAATGTATTTGCATATGTGTGTGTATTTTCTTACCGGCAGAGTGAGAAATTCAATTTAAAATAGCCCAGCAGCAAAGCCTTTTGACTTAAAAATGAAAAGATTAGTTTATTTCATGGTATTTCTCTGGAAGTTAGATAAGAAAAGATTGTCACTATCACATACACACACAAAGTGTGTTTACAGAGGAAGATAAAATATAAAGATAAAATACTTACAAAATTGGATCAGTTCAGTCTCATTATTGCTCGGTGCAGGTGTTGCATGGTCTGAAGTGAAGGTCTTGAAATTGTAGAGTTGTCTCTACAGCTATGATGGCTTCCACTGTGGAATAACCAGTGGTTGCTTTAACAGGTGAGGTTTGTGAATGGAATCGGGTTTACAGGGAGGAGAGAAGGTTCCTTGCTTCTTGTTTTGCAGGCGTTGCACTTTTAGCTGTCCAGTTACTTGTTGCAGACAATTAACTGTTTCTGGATGTCCCTCCCTCTCTCCCTGGGTTGAAGCTGCTTCTCTGAAGGTGGACCTGCCTTTTTCCTGCCCTTCTCAATGCTTTTTGCAGGTAAGGCAAGATGGCCACCATTATCATGTGACCCGTAAACAATGCCAAGTCACCTCCCAAATAAGGCATTGACACTTCAAACGGCCCTTCTCCCATCTGTGGTTCTTAGCTGTTATCCTGGCCAAGGCTCAATTTACATTCTTATAATGAGGCTTCGAAAAAACTTCAATATTTCCTTGGCAAGACCACAGTGGACCAAAATTAAATTAAGGATTGTCTTTTGTCCTCTTAGAAGAGGAGACCCAGTCTGAAATCCACAATTCTGTCTGGTAACTTGGAGCCATTTTGAAACAGTCTCTAAACTCAGTCCAAGGCCTTTTTATAGAAAAAAAACTAATCCTTGAAGCGTTTTTTCTAAAAATGTGTAATATCATAACTGCGCACCGTAACACAGGTCTCCACTGTTCAGCCATCACCACTGTTGCCTCTCACCTGAGAAGTGGACATCAGCCTTTAAATAAATGGTATGGCAGGAATAGAAGATAAGCAGATGGTGTCAGTGAAATGGAAGGATTACTGACTGTGGCATTGCTTTATGTTGAGAGCAGTGGGATCATCAGTGGTGAATCACATGGCTGCACAGCCTCAGCGTAGCTGAATCATGTCTGAATGAGGTCATCTTGGGCACCTCTGGAAGCCACATGACGTTCCTCCTTCTCCTGTTATTCCTCTTCCTCTGAAATTGCAGAGCAGTCCTCATTTTCCTCCTCCTGCAGCTCCAGTCCTCTCTTCTGTGCCACGTTGTGCAAGGTGCAGCAGAACACTATCATTCAGGACACTCCTGTTGGTGCATGCTGAAGACCACCTCAGATCAGTCAAGGCACCTGAATCGCACCTTCAGCATTCCAATGACTTGCTCAGTGATCACTCTTGTGCCCATGTGGCTTCGGTTGTGTCTCTCCTGTGCATCAGTGGTAGGACTGCTCACAGGTATTGTTAGTCATGTCCTGAGGATGTGTCCCTTGTCTCCAAGGAGCCATTTGCTGAGTCTGCTTGGGAGGGATGGGGGCTGCTGGTGGAAGGCCTGTGGGACCATTAACTGGGACAGAATGAAGCATTCCTTGCTGGATAACTTGTGCAGACATGCATGATTATCTTCTGTTTACAAACCAGCTTAACATTAATTGAGTGAATCGCTCTCAATTGACAAAAACTGGTTCATCTGAAGGTACCTTGAATGCCACATGTGTGTAGTCCATGGGTCCTGAAACTTGTGGGAATCCAGCCATTTCAGCAAATCTCAGGGCCCTCTCTTTCTAACTGGCCTCATCAGTATCGAAGCAAACATAAGTAAGCAAACATGACATTGGCTTCCTGTGAGATATTTGTACGCAGAAAATTATGAAATCCTGCAGATGTCATCAGCAAATCCTTGGAAAGAGATGGCAGGGGGGTGGAGGGGTGGTAGCGGGTGAGTGACGAAATTCAGGACAGTGGATACGTTGACCACTAAAAATGGATGCCCAACCTGAGCTAGCTAGCAGGAGATGTTGTTCCAGGGGGTCAGTTGATAGAGATGCCACTGCATTAATGGTCAACTGGTATGTAACCAATGGAAGATAATTAGGCATGTCTGCAAGGTATCCAGAGTTGCAGATGTCAGCAAAAACCTGGCAAGAAGGTTTGAGCCTCCTGAGGCATTATTGCTCAGCCATGACAAGAAAACTAATCGTCTGTCAGTGCGCCTTGTGTTGGGGGCAGCATCTCCAGCTTCCTGGAGCTCAGTATTCACCATCTCTGCCCTGTGGAGTGGCTGCTTACTGAGGAGAAGGTCGTTCCTGTTGCTGTCGTTCCTGCTCCTGTGGCTGTTGTTCCTGTTCCTACTGATGTTGTTCCTGCTACTGGTGGTGTTGTTCCTGCTGCTGGTGGTGCTGCTGCTGCTGGTGTTGTTCCTGCTCCTGCCGGTATTGTTCCTGCTGCTGTTGTTGTTCCTGCTCCTGTTGGTACCGTTCCTATTCCTGCTGGTATTGTCCCTGTTCCTGCTGATGTTGTTCCTGCTTCTGTTGGTGCTGTTCCTATTCCTGCTGGTATTGTTCCTGCTCCTGCTGGTGTTGTTCCTGCTCCTGCTGGTATTGTTCCTGCTGATGTTGTTGTTCCTGCTCCTGTTGGTACTGTTCCTATTCCTGCTGGTATTGTCCCTATTCCTGCTGGTGTTGTTCCTGCTCCTGCTGATGTTGTTCCTGCTTTTGTTGGTGCTGTTCCTATTCCTGCTGGTGTTGTTCCTGCTCCTGCCGGTATTGTTCCTGCTGCTGTTGTTGTTTCTGCTCCTGTTGGTACCGTTCCTATTCCTGCTGGTATTGTCCCTGTTCCTGCTGGTGTTGTTCCTGCTCCTGCTGATGTTGTTCCTGCTCCTGCTGGTGTTGTTCCTGCTCCTGCCGGTATTGTTCCTGCTGCTGTTGTTGTTCATGCTGCTCCTTTTGTTCCTCATTTGAGCTCCAAGGTCGAGCCGCATAAGTTGCTCCCATGTTGCAGTGAAGGTTGACATAGTCGCATATCAAAATGAAGAAAGTCCAAGCGAGAAGAAATAACCTCCAAAGACTTGGAAATCACTGCCAAAGCAGAGAAAACACACTCTCAGAACAAATTCTGTGAGCAAAAGCTTTTCACTTCAGTCAGGAAACAGCTGTCACTGTTCAATATTTAAAGGCTCTCTCGCCTGTCAGTTTCATAGGCCTGTTAGTTCCCACTGTGCTCCCACCTTGTTGACATTGACAAGTGTCAGACAGCCCAGTCTCAAACCAAGTGACAGGTGCCAACCAAAACAGAAGCTATGAATCTCTCATCAACTTTCTCCAGACTCTTGGCACACCACGAACCAACCAGTCTCACTGAACTCTGGTCTTTAACACGAGGGTTCCTAACCTCCACTCTCAAAGAACTCGCTTCTCCCAAATGGCACTTTCTCTCAGATGCCTTCCACAAGGGTCCACCTCCAGGATTTCAAACTTTCCTTTCGATGTTCCTCTCCCCTGGATTGCCACATACATTTAAGTTTCCTTCCACACTCTTAGATACCCAGCCATGCCAACAAAATGCCACTGCTTCACATGCCCATAGTAAAAGGCTGCAGACATTTGGCTGTCTCCTTGGATCTTCTGGCTATTTGCAAGCCTATTTTGCTTTAAGTCTGCATCCTGCAGCTTTCTCCCTTTAAACTTGGAGCCTTTCTCTGCTGCTCGCTTTTAACTTCTTTCTTTCCCTTTGACTAGAGGGTCTTCTCAGGACCACTTTTCTTCCATTCTTTGGGGAAACCTGTTTCCTGCAGGTCCCTCCTGTCCTGCTTCCTGTTTCCAACTTTAGTTTGTGACTTGGTATTTGTCCCTCTCCTATGCTGCTTCTGTTGGCAACTCCTTTCAATCTTAGAACATAATCACCAACTGAACTCAAAATGCTTTTGGTTTCTCTGTCCCTGTGCGCACCTCCTGTTGCAAGGCAACAGACCAGTTTTTTCTACCTTGTACCTTTAACTCCCCTTCAAGAGTCATAAAACCTAATTATAATGCAGGCACCTTTTAAATTGAAACTAAAACTCAAGTTCTCCCTTTCATAAGGGAAGACCTAGATGCGCCTTGCGCTCTGACTGACCACATGTGCAGGAAGTGCCACCAGCTGCAGCTACTTGAGCTCCGTGTTTCGGAGCTTGAACGGCATCTAGAGGCACTGAGGTGCATCTGCAAGGCTGAGAGTTTCGTGGGTAGTACGTTTTTAGATGTCACCCCACAGCTTATGGAAGTGCAGACAGAGAGGGAATGGATGACCATCAGTCAGAAAAAAGGTGTCAGGCAGGTAGTCAGGAAATCCCCAGGGCGCATCTCGCTCAAGAACCGTTTCTCTGTGTTGGAAAACAGTGAGAGTAATGGTTCCTCTGGGGAGTGCAGCCACAATCATGGCACTAAGAGTGGCTCAGCTGCATGGTGGGGGGGAGGAAAAAGAGAGGAAGAGGAATAGCGGCAGGAGATTCGATAGTAACGGGAACAGACAGGTGTTTCTGTGACTGTAGACGTGACTCCAGCATGGTATGTTGCCTCCCTGGTGTCAGGGTCAAGGAAGCCACTGAACGGCTGCAGGGCATCCTAAAGGGGGATGGCAAACAGACAGAGATCATGGTACATGTTGGTACCAATGACATAGGTAGAAAGAGGGATGAAGTCCTGCAAGCAGAATTCAGGGAGCTAGGAAACAAAATAAAACACAGAATCTCAAATGTTGTAATCTCTGGATTACTTCCGGTGCCACGTGCTCGTGAATATAGATATAGGAGGTTAGTCCAGATGAATGCTTGGCTGGAGAGATTGTGCAGGAGGGAGGGCTTTAGATTTCTGGGGCTTTGGGACCGTTTCTGGGGGTGGTGAGACCTGTACAAGGTGGACAGGTTGCACCTGAACTGGAAAGGGACCAACATCCTTGTGTGGAGGTTTGCTGGTGCTGTTGGGAAGGGTTTAAACTAACTTGGCAGGGGCATGGAATCCTGAGAGGAGGTTCAGCAGAGAGAGATGCACAGCCAAAATTAGAAGAGAGAGCAAGTGAGTCTGGAAGGCATAGAAATTATAGGCCAGTTAAGGCCCAAGGGAGATTGGCAAGGTTGGATGGTATTTATTTTAATGCAAGGAGTCTGATGAATAAAGCAGATGGGTTGAGGGCACAAGTTAACACATGGAAGTATGATGTCATTGCTGTCACTGAGACATGGTTGCAAGAGGGACAGGATTGGCAGCTCAATATTCCAGGATATAGGGTCTTCAGGCGAGACAGGGAAGGAGGTAAAAGAAGAGGGGGTATCGCAATATTGATCAAGGAATCAATTACAGCAGTAAGGAGGGATGACATCTTAGAAGGTTCCTCAAATGAAGCCATATGGGTAGAACTGAAAAACAAAAAAGGAGCAATCACATTGCTGGGAGTGTACTATAGGCCCCCAAGCAGCCAGAGAGAAATAGAAGAGCAGATATGTAGCCAAATTTCAGAGAAGTGTAAAAATAATGTGGTAGTAATAGTGGGGGATTTCAACTTCCCCAACATTAACTGGGTTAGTCATAGTATGATAGGTTTAGAGGGAGCGGAATTCTTAAAATGCGTCCAGGAGAGCTTTTTAAGTCAGTACATAGAAGGTCCTACAAGAGAAGGGCTCCTGGACTTAATTTTAGGGAATGAAGCTGGGCAAGTGGTAGAGGTATCACTGGGGGTGCATTTTGCAGTAGTGATCATAACTCTGTTAGATTCAAGGTTCTTATGGAAGAGGACAGGGATAGGCCAGAAATCAGAGTTTTAAATTGGGATAAGGCCGATTTTAATAAGATCAGATATGATCTGGCCAGAGTGGAGAGGGAGCAGCTACTTTTAGGTAAATCTGCATCAGAACAGTGGGACTCATTCAAGAAGGAAATAGGGAGAGTACAGGGCCAAAATATTCCAGTAAAGACAAAGAGTGGAACCAACAAACCCAGGGAACCCTGGATGTTGAAGAATATAAAGGATTGGATAAAGAGAAAAAGGGAGGCTTATGGCAGATACCTTATGGCAGAAGCCCTAGAGGAGTATAGAATGTGTAAGGGGGAAACTTAAAAAGGGAATTAGGAGAGCAAAAAGAGGGCATGAAAAAAAATTGGCAGGTAAAATAAAGGAAAATCCAAAGTTATTTTACAAGTACATTAAGAGTAAGAGGATAACTAGGGAAAGAGTTGGACCCATGAAGGACCATAGTGGTAATTTGTGTGTGGAGCTGGAAGACGTAGGTAGGGTTCTAAATGAATATTTTGTGTTGGTGTTCACAAGTGAGAGGGATGACATGGGTATGGAAATCAGGCAGAAGGACTGTGATATAATTAAATAAATTAGCATAGAAAGAGGGGAGGTTTTAAGTGGCCTGGCAGACTTAAAAGTAGATAAATCTCCAGGCCCGGATGAAATGTATCTCAGGCTGTAAGGCAAGGGAGGAGAGAGCAGGGGTGCTGGCAATAATTTTCAGTGCCTTTCTGGCCACAGGAGAGGTGCCAGAGGACTGGAGGACAGACAATGTGGTACTGTTATTCAAGAAGGGAGGACGGGATAAACCAGGGAACGACAGGCCAGTCAGTCTAACCTCAACGATGGGGAAAATATTGGAAGCAATTCTGAGGGACAGAATTAATCTACACTTGGAGAGGCAGGGATTAATCAAGGACAGTCAGCATGGTTTTGTTAAGGGGAGGTCATGTCTGAACAATTTCATTGAATTTTTTGAGAGCTGACCAGGTGTGTAGATGAGGGTAGTGCATTTGACGTTGTCTACTTGGACTTCAGCAAGGCTTTTGATAAGGTCCCACATGGGAGACTGATAACGAAGGTAAGAGCCCATGGGATCAAAGACAATTTGGCAAATTGGATCCAGAATTGGCTGAGCGACAGGAAGCAGAGGGTGATGGTCGAGAGGTGTTTTTGTGACTGGATGCCTGTGTCCAGTGGGCTTCCACAGGGATTGGTGTCAGGTCCCTTGCTGTTTGTGGTATATATAAACGATTTAGACTTGAACGTAGGAGGGTTGATCAGTAAGGTCGTGGATGACACAAAAATTGGTGGGGTGGTAAAAAGTGAGGAGGATAGCTTTAGATTACAGGAGGATATAGACGGGCTGGTCAGATGGGCTGAACAGTGGCAAATGGAATTTAATCTGCACAAGTGTGAGGGCAGGACAAACAAGGCACGGGAATACACGATGAATGGTAGGACCCTGGGAAATACCAAGGATCAGAGGGATCTTGGTGTGCATGTCCACCAGTCCCTTAAGGTAGCGGGACATGTAGATAAGGTGGGTAAGAAGGCATATGGAATACCTGCCTTTATTAACCAAGGCATAGAATATGAGAGCAGGGAGGTTATGCTGGAACTATATAAAATGTTGGTTAGGCCACAGCTAGAGTATTGCGTGCAGTTCTGGAATCCACATTATAGGAAGGATGTGATTGCACTAGAGAGAGTGCAGAGGAGATTTACCAGGATGTTGCCTGGGCTGGAGAGTTTTAGTTATGAGGAGAGATTGGATAGACAGGTTATTTTCCCTGGGGCAGCAGAGATTGAGGAGGTACGTGATTGAGCTGTATAAAATTATGAGGGGCATTGATAGGGTAGACAGGAAGGAACTTTTCCCCTTGGTGGAGGGATCAATAAGGGGATTTAAGGTAAGGGGCAGAAAGTTTAGAGGGGTTGCGAGGAAGAATTCTTTTACCCAGAGGGTGGTGGGAATCTGGAACTCACTGCCTGAAAGGGTGGTAGAGGCAGAAACCCTCATGACATTTAAGAAGTATTTGGGTGTGCACTTGCGATGCCATGGCATACAAGGCTATGGGCCTAGTGCTGGAAAATGGGATTAGAATAGTTAGATATTTGTCTGACTGGCGCAGACTCGATGGGCCGAAGAGACTTTTTTTGTGCTGTAGACCTCCAAGGCTCTATAACTATAGCACACTAATACAAAACACATCAAGCTTAAACTTAAAGCTATAACTCATTCCTCACACACAGAAATACAAATAAAACTTACTTAAACTATCTTTAGTTCCTAACAAGTGTTGAAAGTGTCGTCTTTTGAATGAGGCATTAAACTGATGCACTGTCTGCTTTCTCAAGTGAACCTAAACAATTCTGTTTGCAGAAGATAATGGGATTTCTTCCTGTGTCCTCAGTCTATCCCTCAACTAATATCATTAAAAGAGGTTCTCTGGTCACTAACAAGCTGACACAAAAATTGGCTGTGTGCTTGATAGTGAAGAGGATATCTGTCAACTCCAGAATTATATCAATGGTTTAGTTGAGTGGGCAGAGAAGTGGCAAATGGAATTCAATCTGGAAAAGTGTGAGGTAATGCATTTGGGGAGGGCAAACAAAGCAAGGGAATACTCAATAAACGGGAAGCTATTTAGAGGGGTTGAGGAAGTGAGAGACCTTGGAGTGCATATCCACAGATCCTTGAAGGTGGCAGGACTGGTGGGCAAGGTGGTCAGGAAAGTATTTAGAACGTTTCCCTTTATTTGGCGAGGTATTGAATACAAAAGCAGGAATGTAGTGATGGAACTGTACAAAATGATGGTTACCCCACAGCTGGAATTTTGTGTTCAGTTCTGGTCACCACACAAGAGGATATAATTGCTCTGGAGAGAGTGCAGAGAAGATTTACAAGAATGTTGCCAGGGCTTGAAAATTGCAGCTATGAGGAGAAATTGGATAGGGTGGGGTTGTTTTCCTTAGAACAGAGTAAGCTAAGGGGTGACCTAATTGAGGTGTACAAAATTATGAGGGGCCTAGATAGGGTAGACTGGAAAAACTTGTTTCCCCAAGCTGAGGTGTCAATTATTGGGGGCATAGATTTAAGGTGATTGGTAGAAGGATTACAGCAGACATGAGGTAAAACTTTTTCACCCAGAGGGTGGTGGGCATCTGGAATTCAATGCCTAACCTGGTGGCTGAGGCTGAAATGCGCCACTCATTTATAAAATACCTAGATCTGAATCTGAAGTTCTGTAACCTGCAAGGCTACTGATCAGGTGCTGGAAAGTGGGATTAAAATGAGCGGCTAGATTCTTTTTTCTATTTTTTGGTCAGCGTAGATACGATGGCCTGAATGGCTTCTTGCTTCACCGTAACTTTTGTATGATTCCAAGACCTTGCTGTGTGCAAATTGCTTGCATTTCAATATTATTGGAAATTGCGTTGCTAAGGTTTAATAACAATTACATTGTTGAGGTTTAATGGTAATTACATTGATAAACGGGTGATGGGTATTTACACACCTATGAATGGGGATAGCTGGGACACTGTTGGGGTGGAGGAGAGTTGACTCTGTACTAAGTCAATAAACCCTCTCTGCAGGGAAAGATTCACTGTCTTAATTTTGACTTCACCATCTGGCTTGGACCTGTGTAACAACTTTGAGATGACCTAAAGTGATGAAAGGTACTGTATAAATCAATTTCATGATAAATCAATCATGAATTCAATGATTTATGGTCAACAGAGTTCATTTATGGAATATAATCATTTACCAACAATAGGATATTTAAGTTTGCATAATCAGCTGAGTCACATGGGCCTTCCCCTGGTTTTATCTGCACGCACTTTGATTGAATAGGAACTGGCAGTTCACTGGAATACTGTTCTTCACAAGGTCCAGTCAGACCTCCTATGTTCTTTGAAATCCTGTAAACAGGATTCACACTGTTCAGCTGGAATAGAATCTTTTGTTCAGGATGGTGGGATGGGACATGGTGATCACTTAGATATTTCCTTCCAAGACTTTGAATGTTGGGCCACCTGGTAGAAAAGTGCCAAGGTTCTGGTCCAACTCGTTTCCGAGGGGCTGTGAGTTAGCGTATTTTGCAGGATTGCCAAAGCTTCTCTTTTATTTCATTATCTTTCTTCTCCCCTAGAGCCAGGGGTTTGTGCAAATGGAGGGAACTGCAGGTCATGAGTCAATCAATACATGCCAAACTGTGGAGTTTATACATTAGTTGAGTAGAATCCTATAGGAGGTTCGACATGTTTTATTAAAGGCCATTATCCCACAGATAAAATGCGGAGTGGAATTGGCCATGAGGTGGGAGAATGAGAGATATCACTTGAAGACATTTCTTCGACTATAGGAAGACATTTTGCTTGCTCTATCCTCTTTGTTTCTATTTCTTTTCTTTCTCCAAAGTGCTGTTCTTCTACCCTGATCTCCAAATCATGACCTATGGGTGCTTCTTTGCAATTTCCCAATGCTCATGCTGTGCAGTGTTTTCATGGTTGGAGATGATACCATAGCACCATCTAGTGGATTTCTTCAATTATTTTCGATATCTTTTAAATAAACCATTTTGTGTCTGTGTAATTTTCTTCAATTGATTGTGCGTGGCATTAATGATTTTCTGCTTCTGATTTCTTATTTACTTTCAGAGTTTTCTGATTCCTTAATTGTATTCCATGGAAATCGCCTTCTACAAAAATAATTAATTAGTTCCCTGCAATCAGGCATGTTTGTCCAATGGGGTACTGAGAAGGACTACAAACTACTATCGTCTTGGCGTCTTGGAAAATTTGACCCTGGGGGAACTTTGATAGATAAGCCACGGGAGTTGACTTTTGACTGGTTTTGCATGACATTAACATGGTAACAATTACCTCAAAATGGAGTCGGTAGCCATTTTGAAAGGGGCCTACTGCCAGACGTCCAAAAACTCGTGCCTGATTCAGTCAATAGGAACTTTTCAATAAAGAAATTGGGATCCTAGAAATGAAGTAGGGGTCTGAATGCCATCTTAAGTAGGAAATGGTTGGAACCAGCACAGTGCAAGTTCAATCAGCTCGAGGGGCAATGGAAGAGTCCCTGCAAAGCAAAGTCTTCAGCTATTTGTGTGAGCCCCAGAGGACCAGCGTTGCACCTCCAGGACCCACAGAAGCAATAAGGGCCAATACAAGCCTGGGGCCCCCACCTTAGCTGATTGCAAACCCCTCTGCTTCGCCTGCAACTTAGCTTTCTGGCAACAGCTGTGGCATTAGGAAAGCTGCACCAAGAAGTCTGCAACATGCTTGGTGAATGTAAATGAGAATGGAGTCTCAAAACCTGTCCCACAGTGTCTCATTCCCAAGACATAGGCCCTTCTCATCTCCACAGAAAGAACCATCTGTCCTCACCTTTGCCTGCAGCCTCCCCCGAGACCTGCTGCCTAGAATCAGCTTGTACCTTCACTCAGGTTTGCAACCTCTGTCCACACCTGTGGCTGTGTTACCCTCAAACAAGTCTCCAGGCTTTAACCTAGGGTCCAAACCTGCTCTGACCTCCAGCTAATCGTCTCCAACCTGACATGCAGAATTTGTGGATTTTGTTCCTGGTGGAAAGACTCCCGACAATGACTTGGAGTCCATCTTTGGAACTACATCAATGCACATTAACAAGTTCACTAGATACATAGGGGTGAATAAAATGGTCCCACTCTGACAGCAGGTTCTGCACCCGGAAGTTGGGGGCCTTCCTACTTCTGGGCCTGCCATAGTCTCGCAACCAATAATGTACTAATTGCTGCCAGTTAGCGGCAAGGGCGGGTTACAGACCATCATCCCATGAAATGTGTGCTGGAGGGAAGGATGTCCTGTCTCGGAGGCTGCTGGCTGTGACCCAGGACAAGGTCAAGACCAGCTCTTTAAAGGGCCCCCTGGCACGGTTCAGTGTCAGGTGACCCATCATATGCTCATTGAAGAGGAGAAACTGTATTGTGAAGATTTCTGAGTTTTGCAGATATCCAGGTGAGTCTTTTAAGTTGAACTTCTGCCTGCCAACCATCTCAATCTTCATGGGCGGCAACATTTTCATGAATCAGCAAGTCTTCCATCTTTAGACATTGAGGAGTTGTACATTAATAACATATTTCCATGCATAGTTGTTTGTACCATTGGAGCATGGGGAGAAGTGCTCCAAAAGGGGAAAAGCTACCCCCAGATTCAGTGAAGCTGCCTTTGGTGCCCTCCTGCGTGCAGTTGAGGATAGAAGTGATCAGCTAAGTCCGAGCGCTGGGAAGGGGAGGAAGCCCAGGCGGATTCATGCTGTTTGGAGGAGGTGGCCGGCGAGGTCAACAGTGTTGGAGACCTGGTCTCAGTGCCACAAAATGCTCAATAACCTCATGAAGTCGGCAGGGGTGAGTATGACATCAGCCTGAGCAATACAGTCCATTGTGATACAGGACTCGCAAGTGAATGCAGTAGGTATTCGAAATTAGCTGCTCATTCAGAGTTGCATATTGCCACAAGGACACAGCTGCCTAGACCATGTCATTGTCCATTCCAAGTAAAGACTTAGTTAAATGGTGGATGTTTGGCAGGATCACCTTATGACGCCAGGGCATAGGCTTCAGTTGGGCACATGCTGATTTGACAATGGGATTGAGACATGACATGTGACAGTTTGAGATTGTTGATGAAATCTCTGTGTCAAATCTTTTGAGGAGAAGGGAGCCCACAGCACCCGTGAGCAAGCCCATACAGGCAGGGGTCTACCCAATGTGGAAGTCCTGGCTCCTTTTGAGCAGCAAGTGTTGGCCCTGCTGGAGCCTGACTCGTCCAGGAGTACAGGCAGTGGCGAGACTAAGGGGAGGCCTGGTTCTGGTGAGATGGTGAAAGTATCAGACTGGTTTTTAAGAGGAGATGGCTAGTGCTGGTTTAAAGGAGGTTAGGAAATACGCAATATGTTTGGTGAATGGAGTTCACACATTGGAACCTTAACATGCTTCAACATCAGAAGCTTCACATCATCGTGCAAGGTTTCATAGTGTCTGCGGAGTTCCTTCATGCATGTCAGGCTGTGAAAAGGTTTATGTGAGTAGTGTGGTAGGGGTGATGCGTCAGGTAATCTGATACCAGATTACATCCTTATCAATCTCTCTCTCTTACAGGAGAGGCCTCCTCAGCACAAGCTGCAGCAGAAGTATGCAGCAACCTTCCTCCTCTTCTTCCTCCTCAGAGGAAACCTCAGAAGGTGCAGCATCACATCCTCTTGCTGCACCCAGCACCATGGCAGACACTGGCACTTCAGTAGGGTTCAGCGTTTCAGACGGGGATCATGCACACACTGGTGAGGGCATTTCACATTCATTATTGCAGCTGTCAGAGAGTGTAGTGGAACATTCCTCGGGCAGTTGGAGGAGTGTCCAAGATGATCCAGAGACTGATTCCAAGTAGCATGATGAGCCTCTGGAGTTGTCTGTAAGGTGGCAGATGCTGGATGTTCCGTCTGAGGTCTGTGAAGATTTGGCAGATGCACCGGAGGGGTTGCGTGCTCTGGTCTGTGTTATAACGCAGCAGATGGTGTCTGCCAGGCAAATAAAATCAATGAGGGAAACTTGATCGTGCTATCACAACGGTTTTGCTATTTGTATTTATTTCGAGATGCGTGAACTGAATTCAGAAGAAATAAGTCCACCAAGATTTTGAGATGTTTTAAAAACTAGATTAAAATTGTTATCAACAAAAGGAAAGATTTCAAGCACATCCACAGAATATAAATTACTACCATAATAATTCCTAAAATCCCTAATTAATCTGACTCCCAGTTACACCCCCTTTAAGGCAACAGTCCAAAAATAGATTTTAGATTTTGAACAGATCCAGCATTTAACACAATATCCTGGACAGTGTAATTCCAAATGGCTTTCTCTTCCAGCTTCAGTTCCTGTAGACAGCAAGCTTATGCACAAATGCTGGAGGCTTCATTAAGGCTGCTTCACACACTTTCAATAGATCTCGCAATGCCTTCTCCTGACACATAGCCTCTTTCTCTTTTATATAAGTTTCTCTCTTCCTAATATGTAAATTATCTGTTTTGTAAATTTCAGGCTGTGAAAAGGTTAATGTGAGTTGTGTGGTAGGGGTGATGCGTCAGGCAGTCTTTGAAAATTTACCTTTCTCATAATATAAATCTTGTCACGTTGCCAACATTCTCATTAACCTCTTTGAAATTCAAACCTCCCTTCATCTATCTAAAAATGCAAATTCCTTTCACACCTTATATGCTAAGACTTATTATAGCTTCACAACACCTCGAATGTAGAGGTGTCCATCCAGGCCATGAACATTGTGATCACCCACTTTTCAGAGCGCCAAGCTTCCTCCATAGAGAGACTGGTGCCTGTCCTGGAGGGACAAACCCAGCACATTGCTGACACAATTGTCTGCACACCATTGCCCTGGCTCTGAGCTCATGGGGAACCAAGAGCTCGGTTGCCCACCCGTCTTGTTGAACCATGACACAGGCCTCAACCATTACTGCAATGACTCAGGACTCGCATGCATCTCAGCAAGAGTCTCCTGGAGTGACCGGCTGCTCAAGGTCACAACCATACAGAGGACACCCGCCAAAGTCATCCAGGGCAAGAGAGGTGGCAGCTCCAAGTGATGGGGGGTCACTGCACTGGAGCACTTGTAAATGTTTGTGAATATCCGCATTGGTCACAAATAGGAGCATGTGAGTGACGTTTTTCCTTAATTACGTTGTTATACCTTGAAGGCTCATGAATCAACACAAAACTCAAATTCCATCGTGTTTGTTTTTATTGACTGCTGTGGCTCTGTGACCTGTGTCTGAAAGTTGAGGTAGGAAATCAAAGGTCGAGGGAGGGCAGGTGGAATCATATATAAGTGTGGGTAGATGGAGAAAGTTTGGATGTAAGGACTTCAGGACTTTCACGTTGGAATTGGGAGATGAAGGGAAAATATTTCACTAACCCTCTTATTGCCCTTGAAAGCCTGAGTCATTATCTGCACCGAGTCTCACTCAGTTGCAGTAGCTGAATCGCTGCCTGTATATTCTTGGGGCAGCATGAGGTTGTCTGCACCTCCAATGAGGGTTTCTAGACTCCTCCTGATCATCCAGGTCTGGCACTGCTATTCCTGAGGATCCACAGTATTCTGAGCCTCCGTGTGATCGCTTATTTCTTTCATCTTCTCCCCCTCCTAATCTTCCTCTCCTCCTCACTGGAGGTTGTGGCTCCAACAGAGGCCACAACCCCCATCTGCCTCAGAGAGTTTTCACTCCTCACCCCTGGGTTATGAACAAGAAAATATTCAGCGAACAATCAAAAGAGCAATGAGAGGAGAGTCCTTCGAATGGGAAACTATCCAAAATGTAACACTGTCCCTACAATCAATGGCTTTTGAACTGGAAAGCTGAGTCGCTGGTCTAGTCTGCAGTTTAAAAACCTGCCCAGATAAGCTTGCCTTTTATTAACAGGTTCCCCACCTATCACGCTGAAGATGTATTACTGCCTCCTAGCTATGCTAGTCTAGTGACATCATGAACAGCGTCCAGCATCATCACACCCTATCATACGCTTCGCAAAGTGGAAAAAACTCCCGACTGTGGAGAATGTTATCCATAGTAAGAGCTGGCAATATAGCTACTGGCTTGGCAGTCAACTGCTTCTGCTGTTTAATACCAACAATCTTCAGAGAATGGTGAAGTGATAAATATTTCAAAAAGTCAGTTGCTTTGACAGAACTTGAATATTGCTGAAAAGAGAGAGATGTTGCCAAATCTTTTCATCTTGGACTCACCAAGACAAACGCAAGAATGCCAAATTTCAAACAATCCCAACAATTTATATTACAGCAGATAAGGGGAAGTTGACTCTGATTGGCCGCCGCATTGCTCCATGTATATACAAATACATTGTCACGGGCAACTTTGGAGAAACACCTTATAAAGTATCAGTGACACTATCCTACTTGTATCTGCCTTTTAGTGTACAATTTATAGTTTATAATCAGCCACATTTTGCCTGATTATTCATGTTTAACTTCTGTTGATTCTGGATATTAAAGTATAGGGACTTAGCTAAGATAGAACTTAGCGTTTGCTTTGTATGACTCTTGCATAGTAAAAATTCTTTTGTTTAAACCATGGATTCTTGTGGCATCATTCTTTCAGTGAATAACTGGGATTAGATTTCTAAATTTTTTTTCAAGTATAGTTACTAGTCTCAACCAAGGTCATAACACCATCACCATCTTGTGGACAGAAACTTCAACTACAATTATACAGTCTCTTAAGGGCAATTGCAAGATGGATTGGTAGTTAGTGCCCTGGTATTGATCTCTCTGATTATTAAATGCATATCTGTCACCTAAAGCCGCTTTTTGAGTTCAGCTTGGGAAATTCATCAAGTGGAAAAACAGAAAAGCCCACTCACTCCTGAGTAACAGTCATAAGGGCACAGAGCATATGAAATTCCAGCTCTTTACTAACTAAATTTGTAATCCCAGATCCTAATCTGTTAGGAGCCCAGGATTTTGGAATTGAGATTTGTATATCCCATGAGAGGAACTGGAATTGTGGCTTTCTGTGTTCATTCAGAGCATCTGTATCTGGAACTCATTCGAATTGGGGGTAAGCATAGCTCAAATAATAGCCTATTCCACAAAACAAAAACTTTTCAGACATAAAACTGATGCCATAACTTCTTTCTTTGTGGACATAGTTTAGTTTTAGCTTCAATGGGCATCATTCTGATTTAGAGACCGAGTAACAATGGCGCATTACAATTCTTCAGTCAACATCGATATGCAGTAAACATCAATGCCTTTAGCAGACTCTATATAATATCTCCCCATTAGCACCTGACTTGTGCATGATATGCTGCCCTTTCTATACCAGTATAAAATCTGAACAAACAACAGCATTGAGAATGAAACAACCAAAATGAGAGCAAAAGCCTGGATTTTTACTTTTCCCGACCTGTGGAAAACAGACAGAAAAGTGGGATGTGGAGGTGGGTAAACAATGGTAAAATTTGGGAAGGAACTTACCCCAATCTGATTTGATCTGACTGACATTATCAGAGCCTGATCTATGGTTTTAACCTATGGCCTGAACAGAGGGAGCGGTGGTGGTTTTCCTGTTAGAGACAGGAACCAGGGCCAGATGGAGATCAGGAAGTTTAGTTTATTATATATTTTAAAAATTCTCATCTTCTCTGTCCCCGATCCACTTACTTTAGTGTTGGGGTCTGGTGCCTCTACCATCCTGCAGCAGCTCCAGCCAAAGATCTTAATGACTGGGCAGCTGCTTGTCACCAACATCATAACCCATTTTGGTCAGCAAGCAGCATATAAATGAGGCCCAGAAGCCATTAAAACCAGCCTTGCCAGCTACTTTACCTGAGCATTTGTGAGTAAGATTCAAGGTCATCATTAGAGGAATTGTTCCAACTGCTGAAAGCCCAAGCCCAATCTCCACAGATCGTGACATAACGCAGGGAGAATCCCTCTATTTGAATAACAACAAACCTAATGGAACATTTAAGACCCTATACTCTAAAATTCATAATCAACTGAAGTCAAACATGAATTATCAGGCAAAATGTGGTTTATGATAAATTATAAATTGTACATTAAATGATAGATATAAGTAGGACAGTGTCACTGATGATTAGGTGTTTCCCCAAAGTTGCCTGTGACTGTGTGTCTGAGAGAGAGTGTGAGACTGTGTGAGAGACAGTGTGTGTGAGAGAGAGAGAGAGTGTGAGAGAGAGAGAGAAAGTGAGAGAGAGAGAGTGAGAGAGAGGGAGAGAGAGTGTGACTGAGTGTGAGAGAAAGAATGAGAGAGAGTCTGAGAGTGTATTTTACCCGTGGAGAAAGTAATTCAGTTTAAAAATAACCCAGCAGCAAAGTCTATTTACTTAAAATGGGAAGGGTTAGCTTAATTCAAACTATTGCTCAAGAAGTTACCTCAGAAATGATAGTCACTAACACATACTTGTTACAGAGGAAGACAAAAACTACACATATAAAAATTGGATCAGTTCAGTCTCCCTTTTGTTTGGTGCAGGTCTGATATGCTTGAAGTTGAGATGTTGCATTGTCTGAAGTGAAGGTCTTTGGGTTATAGAGTTGTCTCTGCAACTGTGGTGGCTCCTACTGTGGAATAGCTGGAGGTTGCATCTATAAAACTCACCTGTTAAAGCAATCCGGTTTACAGGGTGGAGAGAAAGGTCCTTGCTTCTCGTTCTGCAGGTGTGACATTTTTAGCTGCCCAGTTACTTACAGCAGACTATTTGCTGTCCCTGGATGTCTCCCAGTCTCACCCTTGGCTTGAAGGTCTTGTTCTCTTCTCTGAAGATGCTTTATTTCTCTCTGTCAGCTTCTTGCCCTTTTCAATACTTTTTTCAGAGGCTAAGATGGTCACTGTTATCATGTGACCTGAAAACAATGCAGGGTCATCTCCCAAATAAGGCATCAACACTTCAAACAACCCTTCTTGTAGATGTCGTTCTTAGCTTTTGTCCTGACCAAGGCACAATTTACATTCTTACGATGAGGCATCAACAAAACTTTGTTATCTCCAGGACAAGACCACAGTGAACAATAATTACATTAAGGATTGTCTTTTGGCCTGTCAGAAAAGGAAACCCAGTCTGAAATCCACAATTCTGTCTGGTAGCTTGGAGCCGTTTTGAAATAGCCTTTAAACTCAGTCCAAGGTTTTTTTAAAAAAATGTAATCTTTTAAACAGTTTTACAAAAAAATTGTACTATCATGACTGCGCACCCTAACAACAGATTTTACAAATTGGCTCAGCAGTTCAACCAGCATATTGTCATCAATCTCAGTGACAACGTTTTTCAGACCTCTGTCTCCCACAAAGAATTTCTGCTCCTCTTCTTTTAGGATTTAGCCAACAGCAGTACACAACCAACCAAAGTTCCATCTTCAACAAAAACGGCATTTGTCTGCAGAGCCTCCTCAACTCTGCTCACAATGCTCTTGATGGAGTGGGTCCACCTATGTAATCTTCAAATAACAGAAATAACTGCAGCAACTATATCTTTGCTTATCCTCAGTTTATGGATCTGGCCTTTGAATTTCACATTCAGTTTGAGGTGGAGAAAAGTGGATCTAAGACTAGTGTTGTGAACTTAAACAAGGGCAATTATGAGGGCAAGAAGACAGAGCCTGCTAAAGTGAACTGCAAAATTAGGTTGAGAGACAGGTCAGTAGAGGTGCAGTGGCAGACACTTAAGGAGATATTACAGAAAACTCTGAAAAGATATATTCCAGTGAGAAAGAAAGATTCTAAGAATGATGCATCATCCATGGCTAACTAAGGAAGTTAAAGATAGTATCAAATTGAAAGAAAAAGCCTATAATTCCATAAGGATGAGTGGCAGGTCAGAAGGTTGGACAGAATATAAAGAATAGCAAAGAATAACTAAAAGATTAATAAGGAGGGAGAAATTAGAACACAAGAGGAAACTACCTAGAAGTATAAAAACAGATAGTAAGAGCTTCTACAGGTATTTAAAAAGGAAAAAAGTAAATAAAGTGAGTGTTGGTCCTCTAGAGAGTGAGTGAGAAATAAGGAAATGGCAGATGAATTGAACAGATACTTTGCATTTGTCTTCACTATAGAGTATACAAATAACATTGCAGAAATAAGTGTGAGCCAGGAGGTGAAAGGGAGGGAGAAACTTAAAATAATTACAATCACCAGGGAAAGGGTACTGAAAGAATTATTTGGACTAAAAGCTGATACGTCCCAGGTCCTGATGGACTTCATCCTAAGGTTTTAAAAGAAGTGGCTGCTGAGATGGTACATGCATTGATTTTAATTTTCCAAAATTCCCTAGATTCTTTAAAAGTCCCATCAGATTGGCAAATAGTGGATATGACTCTTCTATTCAAAAAAGAAGGGAGACAGAAAGCAGGAAACTACAGACAGTTAGCTTAACATCAATCAAAGGGAAAATGCTGGAATCCATTGTTAAGGAAATTATAGCAGGGAACTTAGAAAATCTCAATGCAATCAGGCAGAGGGAAGATGGCTTTGTGAAAGGGAAACCATGCTTCACTAATTTATTGAAGTTCTTTGAGGAAGTAACAAGCAACGTGAATAAAGGGGAATCTATAGCTGTGCTGTACTTAGATTTCCAGAAGGCATTTAACAAGGTGCCACATCAAAGTTTACTATGCAAAATAAGAGTTCATGTTGTAGGGGGTAACATGTTAGCACGGTTAGAGATTGGTTAACTAACTGGAAATAGGGAGTAATGATAAATGAGTCATTTTCAGGTTGGCAGGATGTGGCAAGTGGAGTGCCACAGGTATCAGTGGTGGAGCCTCAACTATTTACAATTTATGGGTGGAATCATCCCAGATTTGCTGTAGCTGGCAGGTAAAATGACGTTTTACCCACCAGCCACAATGGCAGATTTTCAGGCCGTGTCGTCCCAAACCCGCCACATTATTTATGCACTCCCGGGAAACACGCAGTTTCCATGGTGGGCGGGCTCCGATTCGCCTGCCATGCTGTCACCTCACTGCTTCATCACGCCATTCACCACATTTAGAGTACAGCCATACTCAACGCTTCCAGCCAGGGCTGCAGCAAACAAGACATGGACTTGAAAGGCCAGATGACTGCAGTCCTCAAGCACCCTTTGGACACTGTGGAGGCATGCTGTGATATCCCCTACCACCGCTCTGGCCGCAGGAGGGGCAGCAATATTACCACCACAGCTTGATAGGCAATGGCAGTGGTGATCAGTGGCCATCCAATGCAGATAGAGGATGAATGTGCAGCCAGGGTATGGCAACCATTGCATCAGTCTAAACTCACACACTCCAGCCCATCACACATTCACTGGCACTTCACTCACTGCAAACTCAACCACCCATTCTCACACACACACCCTCACATGTCCATCTGGCCTCCTCTCCTCTGGAGACTGCCTCTTCAGCCCTCACCATCTTGAGGCCACTTGCACCGATCCACATACACCCTGGGTTGCTCGCCTTCCCCAGTACAGCCCTCATCCTGCAGCCTCTTCTCTTGCCTGAGGCCACTTTTCTGCCTTCGCCAAGCAAGCCCTAGCCCTGCAGCCATTGAAAAGCCACCCGCATATGGCTGATCTGGTAGGTAGAGACCTGCCGTGAGCCCCCCTAAAAGTGATGTGGTGGTGTCTGTGAAGCTTGGTGCTGATGGCTGCGAGTGCTGACCGAAGCAAGGTAGGCAAACAAAACTCGAAGTCCTGAGAGAAGTGCAGCTCGCCAAGTCCGTGTTGCTTGTGTGCTGTTGTGAGAAACGTCGGTGTGTTTTCATGCCAACATGGGTGGATGAACCTGGGGGTGGGGGAGCAGGGAGCAATTCCGATGTGCAGGCCTAATAATGATATGCAGGTGTATTACAATGAAGTCCCCAATGTTTGATGGTGGGAAACGCAGTGATGGTTATCGTGAGGAAAGGTTGAGCAGGCTAGGCCTTTATCCATTGGAGGAGTTAAGATGAATGAATGAGAAGTGATTGTATTGAAACATATAAGACCCTGAGGGGACTTGACTAGGATGGATGCTGAAAAAGATGTTTCCCCTTCTGAGGAGACTAAAATTGGGGGACACAGTTTAAAAATAGGGGGTCTCCCATTTAACATGGAGGTGAGGAGCATTTTTTTCTCTGAGGGCCGTGATTTCCCTTTCACAAGACTCTCCTCCCAAGAGAGCAGAGGAGGCAGGGTCATAGAATCATAGAAAGTTTATGGCACAGAAAGAAGCCACTTGGCCCATCTGCAGTAGCCAAGAAACGAGTCACCCGGCCTAATCCTACTTCCCAGCATTAGCTCCATAGCCCTGCAGATTACGGCATATCAAGACACCTTTTAAATGTGTTGAAGATCTCTGCCCCTGCTACCCTTTCAGGCAGCGAGTTCCAGACCCTCACAACTCCCGGGTGAAAAAACTTTTCCTCATCTCCCCTCTAACATTTCTACTAATCACTTTAAATGTATGCCACCTCATCACTGACCTCTCTGCTAAAGTAAATAGGCCCTTCCCATCCACTCTATCCAGGCCCCTGACAATTTTGTACATCTCAATCAAATCTCCCCTCAGCCTCCTCTGTCCCAAGGAGAACAACCCCCAGCCTAACGAATCTTTCCTCATTGCTGCAAGTTTTCAGTCCTGGCAAAATCCTCGTAAATCTCCTCTGTACCCCTACTAATGACATTCTTTCTGTAATGAGGTGACCAAAGCTCCACACAGTACTCAAGTTGTGGCCTAACTAATGTTTTATATAGTTCTAGCATAACCTCCCTGCAGTTACATTCTATGCCTTGGTGAATAAATGAAAGGATTCCATATGCCTTCTAAACCACCTTATCAACCTGTCCCACGTCCTTCAGGGATCTGTGGACATTCACTCCAAGGTCCTTCATTTCCTCCACAGCTCTCAGTATCTTCCCATTTATTGTGCAATCCTTTCCCTTGTTTAACCTCCCCAGATGCATCACTTCACACTTTTCTGGGTTGAATTTGATTTGCCATTTCTCTGCCCATCTGGCCAGTCCATTGATATCTTCCTGCTATTACAATCCTCCTCGCTATCAAAGGCACAGCCAATTTTTGTGTCATCTGCAAACTTCTTGAACATTCCTGCTATTTTTATGTCCAAATCATTAATATGTGCCACAAAAAGTAGGGGACCTAGTCAGCTCAACTGGGGTCAATGGGACTCAAGATGCAAACTTTCCGCTGATTGGAGTCATACCTAACACAAATGAAGATGGTTGTGTTTGTTGGAGGCCAATCTCGTCAGTTCCAGGATATCGCTTGAGGAGTTCCTCAGGATAGTGCCTGAGGCCCACCCATCTTCAGCTGTTTCATCAATAACCTTTCTTCCATCATAAGGTCATAAGCGGAGATGTTTGCTGATGATTGCACAATGCTCAGCACAATTTGCGACTCCTCAGATACTAAAGCAGTCCATGTCCAAATGCAGCAGGACCTGGACAATATTTAGGTTTGGGCTGACAAATGGCAAATAACATTCATGCCACACAAGTGCCAGGCAATGACCATCTCCAACAAGAGAGAATCTAACCATTGCCCCTTGATGTTCAATGGCATTACCATCACTGAATCCCCAACTATCAACATCCTGGGGGTTTACCATTGACCAGAAACTGAACTAGACTAACCATATAAATATTATGGCTACAAGAGCAGGTCAGAGTCCAGGAATCCTGTGGTGAGTAACTCAGCTTCTGACTCCCTAAAACCTGTCCACCATCTACAAGGCACAAGTCAGGAGTGTGATGGAATACTCCACACCTGCCTGGATGAGTGCAGCTCCCACAACACTCAAGCTTGACACCATCCGGGACAAAGAAGCCCACTTGATTGGCACCCCATTCACAAACAAACATCACTCATTCCACTACTAATGCACAGTAGCAGTAGTGTGCACCATCTACAAGATGCAATGCAAGAATTCACCATGATTCCCTTGACAGCATCTTCCAAATCCACAACCACTAACATCTAGAAGGTCAAGGGCAGCAGACAGATGGGAACACTACCACCTGGAAGTTTCCCTCCAAGTCACACACCATCCTGACTTGGAAATGTATCGTCAATCCTTCACTGTCGCTGGGTCAAAATCCTGGAACACCCTCCCTAACAGCACTGTGAGTGTACCTGCACCATATGGACTGCAGAGGTTCAAGTGAGGCACCACTCTACCACCTTCTCAAGGGCAATTAGGATGGGCAATAAATGCTGGCCTAGCCAGCGTTGCCCACATCCCATGAACCAATATGGAAAAAAGGAATGTGGACTTGAGGCCACAATCAAATCAGCCATGATCTTATAGATTGGTAGAGCAGGTTTGAGGGGCCAATTGGTCTACTCCTGCTGCTAATTCATATGTTCATACGTTTGTATGGCTTCTGTCTTCTTCAGCCAAACTATACTGCACTACTGGACTTATCATGTGCTGACCTCTGATGTCTCTGTCTCCTTCTATATGGTTTCAATCAATTTCAATCTCCCCAGAAGTTTTGCTTTCCAATTTCACTTTCAGTCTTAGTTTTTGTAGAAACTGATAAGGTCAGTTTCCCGTTTCAATTAGACCAGTCTTAAACAAAAGTCTGAGATCACAGATTCCATTACCGGAGGCCAAAGCCTATAGGATATCAATGGCTCTGAGGATTGTTCCTTAGTTAGTTGAAACATATAAGTGTTGAAAGTGTTGGCAGCTGATGGACACTCATTTGCATTTCTTTTATTGATCTCCTTGTCTCCCTGCATCCTTCGACACAATTGGCTGCTTCATCCTCCATTGCCTCTCCACTGCTGTTTGGCTCAGCTGGACAACCTTTGCTTGGTCTTGACTCATTCCATAGCACTTGTTCCAGTGATTGGGGTTTCAAGATATGCTCTAGAGACTTGAGTATGTAATCTGGTCTGAAACTCCATTGCAGTACTGAGGAAGTGCTGCACATTTTTGGATTTGACATCAGACTGAGGCACCGTCCTTCCTCTCAGGTGGGTATAAAAGATCCCATGGCAATATGTGAAGAAGAGTAGGGGAAGTATCCCTGTTGTTACAGACAATATTTATCCCTCAGCCAACATCACTAAAATGGATTATTAGAGTTCGTTTAATTTTGTAGAACCTTTGTGTACAAATTGGCTGTTGAGTTTCACTTAATTATTAAGTGACTACACCTCAAAATATCCTCAATCTAATACTTCATTGGTTATAAAGTGTTTAGAATGTTCTGAAGCTCTGAATGTATGAAATATAAAGGTAAAAAAAGGTTTTTTCTTCATAAGATTTTCAATCTGCTGCTTTAAGAAGCTAGAGGAGAGTACAAACATTGGCTCCAAGATCTCTGGAATTGTAGGTGGGTCAATGGGCTGATATCTCTAAAGATGAATGAGGCAACTCACAATATTTGATGTTATGATTAACTATTGACTATCATTGGCAGAACAGGCTTCAGGGGCTGAATGGCTAACCCTTGTTCCTGTTTAGTCAGTCCCATTTGAAAGAAACCTGACCTTCTTCTACAGATAATTCTCTGGTATTGGCTGATGAACTTGTGGAACAGATGTGCTCAACTTATTTTTGCTGACCTAATCAGTAGTTCTTGGGCATGGGTGCCCCAAGTGTGAATTATTATGGTTTGACCAAACTCGAGGTGACCCTGAAGTTCATGTATACAACTGATATAGAAAGGCTGAAGCATGGTACGTTAGCTTCTGGAAGGCATTACCTTTTGGCTCTTAGGTGACATTTAGATATTGGAATACTGGAACCCACTTAATCCTCTTTAGAAGGCATTGGCAATTGGGTGCCTTAGTAAGTGGTCAGGGGTGTGGTGAATTGAGTGGTCATTCTGTTCACTAATGGACCTGAATTGGAAGAACAATTACCGGGGTTGGGATTCTTCCCACTTCACTCCAGGAATGTTGACCTCCCAATTTTGTCATGGGCATTTATGAGTTTATGTCTACCTTATGATGGTCCTCGCTGGATAAAATGTTCAAATATTACCAGTGATCAGAGGGTAGCAGTTCCCCTGAGCACACTTGACAGGTCACTTAAGTTTTATCTCTTGCCAGCCTGTGCTTAAATTCTTTGGGCTTAGGAAATGTAAAGCACCCATAGGAGGGAAGGACCATGTTTACAGCATACTATGAAAACAAGCATGGGGATCTTTCATAAGCCTTTTAAGCATGATGATGGGTTTACGTGTAGGAGACATCTGGGTCACTGCAATAAAATTGCTGAAAATTAAGGGTAATGTTTCCACTGCACTCTCCTGCTTTAAATTTTTTAAAAAGTCACAAATGCCTCATGACATGTAATCAAAATAGAAATATAATGGTCAATTACTTAATACAAAAAACTATTCTTATTCTATCAGACATTAAATTGGGGCCTTATCTGCCTGTTCAGGTAAAGACCCTAGAATACTTTTAGAAGCAGGGATACCTCCTGAGGTTTTGGCCAACATTCCTTATGTCAATCACAATCACTATCAAAAGAGACTAGCTGGCTATTTGTTTCATTGCTTTTTGTGGGACCTTGTGTGAAACTTGGCTGCTGCATTAGTTACACTTGAAACATATTTAAAAATTAGCTGTGAAAAGCTTTTGACATGTACTAAAGATTTGAAATGCACTATACGAATGCAAGTTATTTTTCTTTCAGTCACCTCTAATCAATGGCCCTGATAATACATACTCTTAGAACAATTTTTTTATTCATTCACGGGATGTGGGCTTCGCTGGCTGGGCCAGCATTTATTTCCCATCTCTAGTTGCCATTGAGAAGGTGGTGGTGAGTTGCCTTCTTGAACCATTGCAGTCCATGTGGGGTAGGTACCCACAGTGCTGTTAGGAAGGGAGTTCCAGGATTTTGACCCAGCAACAATGAAGGAAAAGTGGCATATTTCCAAGTCAGGATAGTGGGTGACTTGGAGGGGAACTTCCAGGTGGTGGTGTTTCCATCTATCTACTGCCTTTGTCCTTCTAATGGTAGTGGTCATGGGTTTGGAAGGTGCTGTCCAAGGAGCCTTGGTGAATTCCTGCACTGCATCTTATAGGTGTTACACACTGCTACTACTGTGTGTCGGTGGTGGAGAAAATGAATGTTTGTGGATGTGGTGCCATCAAGCAGACTGCTTTGCCCTGGACAGTGTCCAACTTCTTCAGTATTGTGGGAGCTGCACTCACTCAGGCAAGTAGGGAGTGTTTGATCACTCTCCTGCCTTGTGCCTTGTAGATGGCGGACAGGCTTTGGGGAGGCAGGAGGAGAGTTACATATCGCCTCTGACCTGCTCTTGTAGCCAGAGTATTTATATGGCTAATCCAGTTCAGTTTCTGGTCAGTGGTAAACCCCAGGATGTTGATAGTGGGGGATTCTGTGATGGTAATGCCATTGAACATCAAGGGGCGATGGTTGGATTCTCTCTTGTTGGAGAGAACCATTGCTAACCATTGAACAATGCCAATGGAAATCTGTTAATATTAAAATGCTGACTGTGCACAATGCTACAGCAGTTCTGCTGCCGTTACTACCCCTCATTGTGCCAAATGACAGAGGGGCTCCATTGACATTAATATTATGCAGTGCACAATGGCATGGGATGTCAGCTGACATTAATATTATCCAGAATTTACTGTAAAATACTGGTGAGGCTAATGATGCTCCCCTTTATATATGCATAAATCAGACAGCAACTTTTAGGTGAGTGTGGATAGGCAGTTAAACCTGAAAATCTGGAAGTTAAAGTCTAAGATGTTCCACACATCCAAAAGTTGTGCTCCCCATTCAAATATACTGAACGGTGTGAAGTTCCTGTACTTATATGGTAAACTTCCCAGAAAAAGATTAGGGCTTGTCCATTTCAGTAATGTGTGATAAATCATATTTAATGCCAAATAACTTACCTGGCACTGAAATTTAACTTTTACAAGCGTGGAGTCATATTCCTTCAAATTTTAATTATTTCAAGATTTTTTTAAAAATTATTTTCTACACTTTTTCTTTAATTTCTTCCATCAAATATTTCTTTTCCTCTCTTTACTTCACTTTCTGTACCTGATTTGACATTGAATTCACCCACTCTAGCTTACACCTCCAGGATCAGACACAATAACGTTCTGCAACAATATTACAATCTAATTGTTTAAGGAGACATACAGTTGCTTGTTCTGGCCACACAGGTTCCAGATGAATGCAGAAAGTGCTATGACATTTTGATCCCTGGCTTACAGCAACTTCCAGTGCAACATTGGTAAGGGCAACTCTAACAAACAATAAGTACCAGCAACAGTATATTTTGGTCCATCACACAATGTGCACTAGTAGGTCAGCTATGTTAAGTTCCAACAGTTGCTTAGAAATGAAGATTGAAACCAAGACAGAGTTTTATTACACATCATAAAACTTTCCACCGACAACACTAGTCTCAGCTGTTATCCCTTTTATACAACCAAAAGGATATATAGTTAAACAACCTAATAATTAGCAATTGAACATCTTTAACTTTTCCTTCCTGAACAGATTCCCCTCTTAAAAAGAAATTTTATATAAATCACACAAAAAAATGGCAATAACAAACATCAATATATATTTTTCATTCAATAAATTGATCTTATTACCCTCCTTAAAAAGAACACACATGTAGATATGTCCACACAAAAGAAGTATATTTTTCTTAAAGAAAAATACATCCCTCTTTGAGGATCTCTAATAACTTCTTGGAGCTCATTCCCCTTTCAGTGAAGCAGTCAGATAATTGGCAACTGCCAAGATCAATGGATTGATAGCAATCTCCTTATCCTCGAACATCTGTTTTAAGTTTGCAATATCAATTCGCAATCCCTTCTCATTAACACACTTCATAGAGTGAACATTTTTTCCAAAGTGACTTGTTATCAATAAGGCATTTGATAGGTATCATTCCTGAATATGCTTGTCCATTTAAAACTTCTGCCGGTATCTTTGATATAAAGAATACCATATCTACCATCCCAACAAGGGCAAGAGTCTCTGCTGCTAACGTACATTTATACTCTTTGTACCTTTTTAGATTCCTATGCCAAAGGGCAGCATTTGCCTACTCCCACCCCCATGAGAAATATTATTAATCCTCTCACACTCGAAAATCCATCACATAGATTTGCATAGGATGCATCACTGAATACAGTTTCATTTTTCTAACATCACCCAGAGATGGGAATTTCAAAACACACTGCTCCATTTTTAATTTTGTCGATGTCTTGTTTGCCAGGGTGATTTCTTCAACCTTGGGATTGTTCATTTTAGTGCTCAATTCCAGAAAGTCAAAACAGACACCCAGCCTTGTTTGTTTGCCTAGCCAATTTGGTTGCCCAATTAGACTTCTGACCTCCTCTTTTCCATATCAAAAGCCGTTGTATCTTTCTGGGAGGACCCACCATGATTCATTGCGATGGGATTGATGATTCTAAATAGGATTGTTGATGTAAAAGGATGTACGATCTACTCTGCCCGATTTCCAATCCAATGTATTTAAATGCATCAGAAACCTGACTTTGAATTTTAAACTCCATTCGGAGCCCACTAATGACAACTGTTTCAAATTCGCTACTACCACCCCGCAGAAAATCATTTTTGTGCATCATAAAGTTTCCCTCCATGGTGCCAATGAAACATTGCCAGTTCTGCTTCCAACTGAAGACAGCCCAACTTTAACAAAACTGACCTCACTGAGAAATACCAAACTCTGGAGGCATCATTGAAACTGTATACACTTTTACTTAGATTCCAGAGAGTTCCTTCTGCCTTTGGCGCCTCTTTTGGCAGACGGAGAAAAACTTCCATTTGAAGTTGGTGTTCCTGCAACAAAGTAACTTTAATATCAATGAACTTACATTCCCAAGCATTTGTAGCCAATAGAGCTAAAAAAGATCTTCAGCATAACTTTTCCTGCCGTAGGTGAATCTACTCTTATATCCCAGCCAACCAATTTTTCTTCAAACCCTCGTGCCACTAGCCTGGCTTTAGTTTTATAAGTCCCATCAGGAAGCACCTTTTCCGTGCATATCCATCAAAAGGGAGGGGGAGGGGCAATAGCATAATGATATTGTTGCTGGACTTGTAATGTAGGGTAGTAGAGTAGGTAATGCTCTGGGAAACTAGGTTCGAATCCCACTACGGCAGATGGTGGAATTTGAATTCAATCAAAATCTGGGATTAGAAGTTCCAGTGATGACCATGAAACCATTGTAAAAACACATCTGGTTCACTAAAGCCATTTAGGAAAGGAAGTCTGCTGGCCTAAATGTTACTCCAGACCCATAGCAATGTGGTTGAGTCTTAACTGGCCTCTGCACAAGGATAATTAGGGGTGGGCGATAAATGCTGGCCTAGCCAGTGAAGCCCACATCCCATTAATGAATTTCAAAAAAAGAGACAGAGCCAGTTGTCCCCTATCTAGCACCTCTGTGTATACCCCAAATTCTTGCCAACTATGTACTCCTTGCTGTTTGGCATCCTTTATTAATTTATCATCTAATTTGTTTAAAGCTACTAAGACTTCTCAATCACACAGGTTTCTGCTCCTTGTAGTCTTACTAGTCTGTGTCATACTCCTTGAGCTTGTTAAGTTATGCCCTCTATCCTGCCTTCTATCTCACTCCGAATGGTTACTGTTTGATCTCCCTCCCCCATTTATAGAAGTTCTTTCAATAGCTTGTAATCTGTTCCTAGCAGACCCACTGTCTGAATGATACTGTGTTTCTGTGCCTTCCATTTTTGTGCTTCTTGTTTCCAATCCATAGGCCTAACCTCCTGTCCTTTTTCGCTTACAGTTAACCAGTTTTTATATTTTCCAGTGGCCTTCCCTGGTCTACCTATAATCATTGCATCCCACCATTGACTGGCCCCTTCTGGCAAGTATCTAAGTTTAGTGCCAGCTTTTGGCAGTTGTCCTCTGGGACAAATTGTCTCATCTTGTTCATCCGAATTACTGTCTCCATCTTCAGATACCCAGTCAACCTCAGCAACCTGGTCCTCACAATCATGCAACATATGGGTTCGAGAAGCACATGCATCACTTCCTATAACACTTTCCAAACCCACAAATTCGTGGCCCACGCCAACGAGTGTACCCGAATAGTCTGCTTCCCATGTTGTAAAATTATTGTTTTAAAATCTTTACCTATAATCTTTCCTGGGACTTTCTGCTCAAGTCCTTCTCTTTTATAGTATACCATGTCACCCTGATTAAAAATAGTTTGCGATGGATCTATATTGTTTCTTAGAACTTGCCGAATTCTTTCTGAAGCTTTGGCTTTAAGGAACGCTCTTATACTCACATGTAGTGCATTTAAATGCTCAGAAAAAGTAGAGCTAATCGTTGTTCCCTCCCAAGCTGGGGAATGTTCACTCAGGACTGAAGAAATTTTTGGGTTTCTACCAAAAACCAACTGAAATGGACTATAGCCCCCAACCATCTGTAGTGAATTCTTGGCATGGACAGCCCACGCAAGAGCTGATGTTAATTTACACCTTGGTCTATCCACCAATATTTTACGAAACATCTCATCTATAATCGAGTGATTCCTTTCACACATTCCATTACTAAAGGGCTTTCAGCTGTGGTATTAATAACTATTATATTCATCGCACTTATCCCAGAACTAGTCATTAGCAAATTTCCCCCCCATTATCAGCAAGGAATTTCGCTGTTAGTCCCAATCCACTCCCTATCCACTTCTCCATTACCTGATCCACAATTATTTTCTTTACTGTGTATGAATGTTGACTGGCTAAACTTTGTTGCAAAATCTATGAAATGTAAAATAAAATGTTCTTTTCTTCACACATTTAAATCCATCACCACAACTTCATTGAAATCCCTCGCTAAAGGTAGACTCACTATCGGTTGTGATGGTGTCCTTCTGTATTTCTTCCATATATCACATCTATCACTTATTGCCAATGCAATTTTAACACCATTTGCTTCTTGTCTTCCAAATTCCTACCCTGATGCTACTAACACTTCTTCAATCTCCTTAGTAGAAAAGTTAGGTTTCCTTAAGGGAATACAGTAGAATCCAGATTGCGTAAATTGTACATCCACAGGTTTTTCCAAATCCAATAGCCTTGTTGCTCTCCATGTCCAGCTTCATTTGTGCTTTCTTCATCAATGGCCTGCTCAACAGTAACACTATTTTGCTAGACATTACATCCGTGCTGATGAAATGATTGACTCCAGCTGTTTTACAGGGAATCACTAAACTTTTTAAAGATTTTAGGTTTCTATCATCTCTAAATCTAAAACGGATGGAATTCTCAAATTCTTTAGCCTTATTTTGATCATTGTCATTTAAGAAGTCCAAGTAATATTTTAACCAGTCTATTCCATAGGCTGTAGATGTGCATTAACCATCCAGCACTGCACAATTGAAGGACTCTGCCACCAAGAGATTCATCACCGGGCTGAAACTTCTTGTAACTAATACAATGCCCTCTCTTTGGTCAATATCTCCATCTTCTTCTTCTGAGTCTTCTGTCTCATGTTTAATTTTGAACACCTCATTATCTCGTTTAGGACAGTTCATTGCATAATATTATCTTGAATCAAATCTAAAACACCGATTGACCATACCCTGGGCATTTCTGGGGTTCATTACTTAATTGTAATTCCCCAATCCTTTTCTCCTGCCATAATTGTCAAAGGTGTTTCTGTCCCTACTGTTTCTAATTGCAAATCTCCTTTCGTACTGATGCCTGCGTCCAGTTTCTAAACGATCTCGCCATCCCATTAACATTATATCCTCCACTTTCTGTCTTACCACAGATTGGCTCATTTGCACCGTTAACGCTGCTGGAAAGGAATGTTTTCTGAGGAAATTTTTTTGAACTTCTGACATCTATGCTAGCAGAGTGTGTCTTTCTGCAAACTTAACTCCTGTTAGAACTAGAAGTTTGTCCAAATTCAATACTTTGGCACAGTCTAGTAACTTGAACAGCAGTACCAATTAGGGAACTTTGGAGCAGCTCTTTTATAATCTTGCATATAATATACAGAATTCCATTATGTAATCTATGGAACTTTCTCCCAACTTTCTAAATTTGTCAATATCAGACCATGCTGCACAAGCACTTATTAAATCATCTTCTTGATAGATCTTAGACATAAAATCTAATAATGTTTCCAAACCTTCATCCATGCCCAATTGCACATGCTCTAACTCCAAAAACACTGCATCTTATTTTGCTTTTGTGAGGTAACGAAAGTGCCAAGGACATTCCTCATTTTTTTCTTTGGCAAGGACGTAACTCAGGCCCAAATAGTTACTTCATTCTTCCATTACTCATGAGATTCACTCTCAGAAAACAACAGTGGGTAATCATACCGTGAAAGTCTACATTTTGACAGTGAATTTTAATACCATTTGCCTGGTGCAGTAGTGCAGGAGGTCAGTTGAAATAAATAAAGTATCCCTGGTGCAATGCCACTGGGGTTCAGTTGATGTTAACACCATGTGCCTGGTGTAATGCTGCAGAAGGTCAGTTGATATTAACACCACGTGCCTGGTGCAATACTGCAGGGAGTCAGTTGATATTAATACAATGCGCCTGGTGTAATGCTGCAGGAGATCTGATGATATTAATACCATGTGCCTGCTGCAATGCTGCAGAGGGGTCAGTTGATAGTAATACAATGTGCCTGGTGTAATGCTGCAGGGGGTCAGTTGATATTCATACAATGTGCCTGGTGTAATGCTGCAGGAGATCTGATGAGATTAATACCATGGGCCTGGTGCAATGCTGCAGAGGAGTCAGTTGATATTAATGTCATGTGCCTGGTGCAATGCTGCAGGAGATCAGTTGATATTAATACTATTTGCCTGGTGCAATGCTGCAGGGGGTCAGTTGATATTAATAGCATGTGCCCGGTGCAAAGCTGCAGGGGATCAGTGGATATTAATACCATGTGCCAGGTGCACTGCCGCGGGGGGTCAGTTGATATTAATACCATGTGCCTGGTGTGATGCCATGGGGGGGTGAGTTCATATAAATACCATGTGCATGCTGTAATGCTGCAGCGGGTCAGTTGATAATAATACCATGTGCCCAGTGCAAAGCTGCAGGAGGTCAGTTGATATTATTACGATGTGCCTGATGCAATGCTGCAGGGGTTCACTTGATAGTAATACCATGTGCCTATGCAATGCTGCACGCGGTCAGTTAACAGTAATACCATGTGCCTGGCGCAATGCCGCGGGGTTCAGTTAATATTAATACCATTTGCCTGGTGCAATGCTGCAGGCAGTCAATTGATAGTAATACCATGTGCCTGGTTCAATGCTGTAGGAGGTCAGTTGATATTAATACGCTTTGCCTGATGCATTGCTGCAGGAGGTCAGATGATTTTAAGAGCATGTGCCCGGTGCAAAGCTGCAGGGGATCAGTGGATATTAATACCATGTGCCAGGCACACTGCCGCAGGAGGTCAGTTGATATTAATACCATATGCCTGGTGCAATGCTGCAGGAGGTCAGTTGATAGTAATACCATGTGCCTGGTTCAATGTTGTAGGAGGTCAGTTGATATTAATACGCTTTGCCTGGTGCAATGCTGCAGGGAGTCAGTTGATAGTAATACCATGTGCCTGGTTCAATGATGTAGGAGGTCAGTTGATATTAATACTATTTGCTTGGTGCGATGCCACTACGGGTCAGTTAATATTAATAGAATTTGCCTGGTGAAGTGCTGCAGGGGGGCAGTTGATATAAATACCATGTGCCTGGAGCAATGCCACAGCGGGTCAGTTTAAATTAAAACCATTTGCCTGGTGCAGTGCAGCAGGTGATCATTTGATAGTAATACCATGTGCTTGGCGTAATGCTGCAGGAGGTCCGTTGATATTAATACAATGTGCCTGCTGCAATGCTGCAAGGAGTCAGTTGATATTAATACCATGTGCCTGGTGCAATGCTGCAGGGAGTCAGTTGATATTAATACCATGTGATTGGTGTAATGCTGCAGGAGGTCAGTTGATATTAATACTAGTTGCCTGGTGCAATGCTGCAGGTTGTCAGTTGATATTAATACCATGTGCTTGGTGTAATGCTGCAGGAGCTCAGTTGATATTAATACTAGTTGCCTGGTGCAATGCTGCAGGTTGTCAGTAGATATTAATACCATGTGCCTGGTGCAATGCTGCAGGAGGTCAGTTGATATGAATACTAATTGCGTGGTGCGATGTCACTAAGGGTCAGTTGATATTAATACCTTATGCCTGGTGCAATGCTGCAGGAAGTCAGTTGGTATTAGTACCATGTGCTTGGTGTAATGCTGCAGGAGGTCAGTTGATATTAATACCATGTGCCTGCTGCAATGCTGCAGGGAGTCAGTTGATATTAATACCATGTGCCTGGTGCAATGCTGCAAGAGGGGTCAGTTGATATTAATACCATGTGCCTGGTGTAATGCTGCAGCAGGGCAGTTGATGTTAATACCATGTGCGAGGTGTAATGCTGCAGGAGGTCAGTTGATATTAATACAATTTGCCTGGTGCAATGCTGCTGGGGGTCAGATGATATTGATAGCAAGTGCCTGGTGCAATCCTGCAGAAGGTTAGTTAAAAGTAATAACATATTCTTGCTGTAATGGTGCAGGAGGTCAGTTGATATTAATACTATTTCCTTGGTGCAATGCCGCTAGGGGTCAGTTGATATTAATACAATTTGCCACGTGCAATGCTGCAGGGGGTCAGTTGATATTAATACCATGTGCCTGGTGCAATGCCATGGGCGTGGCAGTTCATATTAATACCATGTGCCTGGTGCAATACTGCAGGGGATCAGTTAATAGTAATAACAAGTGCCTGGTGCAATGCTGTTGGAGGTCAGTTGATATTAATAACACGTGCTTGGCGCAATGCTGCAGGGGATTAGTGGATATTAATACTATTTGCCTAGTGCAATGCCGCAGGGGGGTCAGTTGATATTAATACCATTTGCCTGGTGCAATGCTGCAGGGTGTCAGTTGATAGTCATATCATGTGCCTGGTGTAAAGCTGCAGTAGGTCAGTAGATATTAATACCATGTGCCCAGTGCAAAGCTGCAGGGAGTCAGTTGATATTAATACCATATGCCTGGTGCAATGCTGCAGGGAGTCAGTTGATATTAATACCATGTGCTTGGTGTAATGCTGCAGGAGGTCAGTTGATATTAATACTAGTTGCCTGGAGCAATGCTGCAGGTTGTCAGTTGATATTAATGCCATGTGCTTGGTGTAATGCTGCAGGAGCTCAGTTGATATTAATACTCTTCGCCTGGTGCAAAGCTGCAGGATGTCAGTTGACAGTAATGCCATGTGCCTGCTGAAATGCTGTAGGAGGTCAGTTGATATTAATACCATATGCCTGGTGCAATGCTGCAGGGAGTCAGTTGATATTAATACTAGTTGCCTGGTGCAATGCTGCAGGTTGTCAGTTGATATTAATACCATGTGCCTGGTGCAAGCTGGTAGGGGTCAGTTGATATTAATACCATATGCCTGGTGCAATGCTGCAGGAAGTCAGTTGATATTAATACCACGTGCTTGGTGTAATGCTGCAGGAGGTCAGTTGATATTAATACAATTTGCCTGGTGCAATGCTGCTGGGGGTCAGATGATATTAATAGCAAGTGCCTGGTGCAATCCTGCAGAAGGTCAGTTAAAAGTAATAACATATTCTTGCTGTAATGGTGCAGGAGGTCAGTTGATGTTAATACTATTTGCTTGGTGCAATGCCGCTAGGGGTCAGTTGATATTAATAAAATTAGCCACGTGCAATGCTGCAGGGGGTCAGTTGATATTAATACCATGTGCCTGGTGCAATGCCACGGGCGTGGCAGTTCATATTAATACCATGTGCCTGGTGCAATACTGCAGGGGATCAGTTAATAGTAATAACAAGTGCCTGGTGCAATGCTGTAGGAGGTCAGTTAATATTAATAATACGTGCCTGGCGCAATGCTGCAGGGGATTAGTGGATATTAATACTATTTGCCTAGTGCAATGCCGCGGGGGGGTCAGTTGATATTAATACCATTTGCCTGGTGCAATGCTGCAGGGTGTCAGTTGATAGTCATACCATGTGCCTGGTGTAAAGCTGCCGAAGGTCAGTAGATATTAATACCATGTGCCCAGTGCAAAGCTGCAGGGAGTCAGTTGATATTAATACCATATGCCTGGTGCAATGCTGCAGGAGGTCAGTTGATATTAAAACTAATTGCCTGGTGCGATGCCACTAGGGGTCAGTTGATATTAATACCTAATGTCTGGTGCAATGCTGCAGAAGGTCAGTTAAAAGTAATAACATATTCCTGCTGAACTTCTGCAGGAGATCATTTGATATTAATACTATTTGCCTGGTGAGATGCCACTAGGGGTCAGTTTGTGTTAACACAATTTGCCTGGTGCAGTGCTGCAGGGGGTCAGTTGATATTAGTACCATGTGCCTGGTGGAATGCTGCAGTAGTTCAGTTGATATTAATACCATGTGCCTAGTGCAGTGCTGCAGGGGATCAGTGGATATTGACACCATGTGCCTGGTGCAATGCCATGGGGGTTCATTTGATATTAATACTATGTGCCTGGTGCAAAGATGCAGGAGGTCATTTGGTATTAATACCATATGCCTGGTATCATATGCGGCGGGGGGCGGTCAGTTGATATTAATAGCATGTGCCTAGTGCAATGCTGCAGGGGATCAGTGGATATTAATAGCATGTGCCTAGTGCAATGCTGCAGGGGATCAGTGGATATTAATACCATGCGCCTGGTGCAATGCTGCAAGAGGGGTCAGTTGATATTAATACCATGTGCCTGGTGTAAAACTGCAGCAGGGCAGTTGATATTAATACCATGTGCGAGGTGTAATGCTGCAGGAGGTCAGTTGATATTAATAAAATTTGCCTGGTGCAATACTGCTGGGGGTCAGATGATATTAATAGCAAGTGCCTGGTGCAATCCTGCAGAAGGTTAGTTAAAAGTAATAACATATTCTTGCTGTAATGGTGCAGGAGGTCAGTTGATATTAATACTATTTCCATGGTGCAATGCCGCTAGGGGTCAGTTGATATTAATACAATTTGCCACGTGCAATGCTGCAGGGGGTCAGTTGATATTAATACCATGTGCGAGGTGTAATGCTGCAGGAGGTCAGTTGATATTAATACTCTTTGCCTGGTGCAAAGCTGCAGGATGTCAGTTGACAGTAATGCCATGTGCCTGCTGTAATGCTGTAGGAGGTCAGTTGATATTAATACTATTTGTCTGGTGCAATACTGCTAGGGGTCTGTTGATATTAATTCAATTTGCCTGGTGCAATGCTGCAGAAGGTCAATTGATATTACTATTATATGCCTGGTGCTATGCTGGTAGGGGTCAGTTGATATTAATACAATTTGCCTGGTGCAATGACACGGGGGTTCAGTTGATATTAATAAGATGTGCCTGGTGCAAAGTTGCAGGGGATCAGTGGATATTGATACCATGTGCCTGGTGCAATGCCATAGGGGTTGAGTTGATATTAAAACCATGTGCCTGGTGCAAAGCTGCAGGCAGTCAGTTGGTATTAATATCATATGCCTGGTGAAAAGCAGCGGGGGGGTTCAGTTGATATTAATATGTGCCTGATGCAATGCTGCAGGGCGTCAGTCGATAGTAATAGCATGTGCCTGGTGTAATGCAGCACACGGTCAGTTGATATTAACACCATGTGCCTGCTGCAATGCGGCAGGGCATCAGTTGATATTAATGCTATTTGCCTATTGCAATGCTACAGGAGGTCAGTTGATATTAATACCATGTGCTGGTTCAATGCTGTAGGAGGTCAGTTGATATTAATACTATTTACCTGGTGCAATGCTGCAAGGGGTCAGTTGATATTAATAGCATGTGCCCGGTGCAAAGCTGCAGGGTATCAGTGGATATTAATACCATGTGCCAGGTGCACTGCCGCAGGAGGTCAGTTGATATTAATACCATATGCCTGGTGCAATGCTGCAGGAGGTCAGTTGATAATAATACCATCTGCTTGCTGTAATGCTGCAGGAGGTCAGTTGATATTAATACAATTTGCCTGGTGCAATGCTGCTGGGGGTCAGATCATATTAATAGCAAGTGCCTGGTGCAATCCTGCATAAGGTTAGTTAAAAGTAATAACATATTCTTGCTGTAATGGTGCAGGAGGTCAATTGATGTTAATACTATTTGCTTGGTGCAATGCCGCTAGGGGTCAGTTGATATTAATACAATTAGCCACGTGCAATGCTGCAGGAGGTCAGTTGATATTAATACCATGTGCCTGGTGCAATGCCACGGGCGTGGCAGTTCATATTAATACCATGTGCCTGGTGCAATACTGCAGGGGATCAGTTATTAGTAATAACAAGTGCCTGGTGCAATGCTGTGGGAGGTCAGTTGATATTAATAACACGTGCCTGGCGCAATGCTGCAGGGGATTAGTGGATATTAATACTATTTGCCTAGTGCAATGCCGCGGGGGGATCAGTTGATATTAATACCATTTGCCTGGTGCAATGCTGCAGGGTGTCAGTTGATAGTCATACCATGTGCCTGGTGTAAAGCTGCCGAAGGTCAGTAGATATTAATACCATGTGCCCAGTGCAATGCTGCAGGAGGTCAGTTGATATTAAAACTAATTGCCTGGTGCGATGCCACTGGGGGTCAGTTGATATTAATACCTAATGCCTGGTGCAATGCTGCAGAAGGTCAGTTAAAAGTAATAACATATTCCTGCTGAACTTCTGCAGGAGATCATTTGATATTAATACTATTTGCCTGGTGAGATGCCACTAGGGGTCAGTTTGTGTTAACACAATTTGCCTGGTGCAGTGCTGCAGGGGGTCAGTTGATATTAGTACCATGTGCCTGGTGGAATGCTGCAGTAGGTCAGTTGATATTAATACCATGTGCCAGGTGCAGTGCTGCAGGGGATCAGTGGATATTGACACCATGTGCCTGGTGCAATGCCATGGGGGTTCATTTGATATTAATACTATGTGCCTGGTGCAAAGCTGCAGGAGGTCATTTGGTATTAATACCATATGCCTGGTATCATATGCGGCGGGGGGCAGTCAGCTGATATTAATAGCATGTGCCTAGTGCAATGCTGCAGGGGATCAGTGGATATTAATAGCATGTGCCTAGTGCAATGCTGCAGGGGATCAGTGGATATTAATACCATGCGCCTGGTGCAATGCTGCAAGAGGGGTCAGTTGATATTAATACCATGTGCCTGGTGTAAAGCTGCAGCAGGGCAGTTGATATTAATACCATGTGCGAGTTGTAATGCTGCAGGAGGTCAGTTGATATTAATACAATTTGCCTGGTGCAATGCTGCTGGGGGTCAGATGATATTAATAGCAAGTGCCTGGTGCAATCCTGCAGAAGGTTAGTTAAAAGTAATAACATATTCTTGCTGTAATGGTGCAGGAGGTCAGTTGATATTAATACTATTTCCTTGGTGCAATGCCGCTAGGGGTCAGTTGATATTAATACAATTTGCCACGTGCAATGCTGCAGGGGGTCAGTTGATATTAATACCATGTGCCTGGTGCAATGCCAAGGGCGTGGCAGTTCATATTAATACCATGTGCCTGGTGCAATACTGCAGGGGATCAGTTAATAGTAATAATAAGTGCCTGGTGCAATGCTGTAGGAGGTCGGTTGATATTAATAACACGTGCCTGGCGCAATGCTGCAGGGGATTAGTGGATATTAATACTATTTGCCTAGTGCAATGCCGCGGGGGGGTCAGTTGATATTAATACCATTTGCCTGGTGCAATGCTGCAGGGGGTCAGTTGATAGTCATACCATGTGCCTGGTGTAAAGCTGCCGAAGGTCAGTAGATATTAATACCATGTGCCCAGTGCAAAGCTGCAGGGAGTCAGTTGATATTAATACCATATGCCTGGTGCAATGCTGCAGGAGGTCAGTTGATATTAAAACTAATTGCCTGGTGCGATGCCACTAGGGGGTCAGTTGATATTAATACCATGTGCCTGGTGCAATGCTGCAGAAGGTCAGTTAAAAGTAATAACATATTCCTGCTGTACTTCTGCAGGAGATCATTTGATATTAATACTATTTGCCTGGTGAGATGCCACTAGGGGTAGTTGATATTAATACAATTTGCCTGGTGCAGTGCTGCAGGGGGTCAGTTGATATTAGTACCATGTGCCTGGTGGAATGCTGCAGTAGGTCAGTTGATATTAATACCATGTGCCTGGTGCAGTGCTGCAGGGGATCAGTGGATATTGACACCATGTGCCTGGTGCAATGCCATGGGGGTTCATTTGATATTAATACTATGTGCCTGGTGCAAAGCTGCAGGAGGTCATTTGGTATTAATACCATATGCCTGGTACCATATGCGGCGGGAGGCGGTCAGTTGATATTAATAGCATGTGCCTAGTGCAATGCTGCAGGGGATCAGTGGATATTAATACCATGTGCCTGGTGCAATGCTGCAAGTGGGGTCAGTTGATATTAATACCATGTGCCTGGTGTAATGCTGCAGCAGGGCAGTTGATATTAATACCATGTGCGAGGTGTAATGCTGCAGGAGGTCAGTTGATATTAATACTCTTTGCCTGGTGCAAAGCTGCAGTATGTCAGTTGACAGTAATGCCATGTGCCTACTGTAATGCTGTAGGAGGTCAGTTGATATTAATACTATTTGTCTGGTGCAATACTGCTAGGGGTCTGTTGATATTAATTCAATTTGCCTGGTGCAATGCTGCAGAAGGTCAATTGATATTACTATTATATGCCTGGTGCAATGCTGGTAGGGGTCAGTTGATATTAATACAATTTGCCTGGTGCAATGACACGGAGGTTCAGTTGATATTAATAAGATGTGCCTGGTGCAAAGTTGCAGCGGATCAGTGGATATTGATACCATGTGCCTGGTGCAATGCCATAGGGGTTGAGTTGATATTAAAACCATGTGCCTGGTGCAAAGCTGCAGGCAGTCAGTTGGTATTAATATCATATGCCTGGTGAAAAGCAGCGGGGGGGTTCAGTTGATATTAATATGTGCCTGATGCAATGCTGCAGGGCGTCAGTCGATAGTAATAGCATGTGCCTGGTGTAATGCAGCACACGGTCAGTTGATATTAACACCATGTGCCTGCTGCAATGCGGCAGGGCATCAGTTGATATTAATGCTATTTGCCTATTGCAATGCTACAGGAGGTCAGTTGATATTAATACCATGTGCTGGTTCAATGCTGTAGGAGGTCAGTTGATATTAATACTATTTACCTGGTGCAATGCTGCAAGGGGTCAGTTGATATTAATAGCATGTGCCCGGTGCAAAGCTGCAGGGTATCAGTGGATATTAATACCATGTGCCAGGTGCACTGCCGCAGGAGGTCAGTTGATATTAATACCATATGCCTGGTGCAATGCTGCAGGAGGTCAGTTGATAATAATACAATCTGCTTGCTGTAATGCTGCAGGAGGTCAGTTGATATTAATACAATTTGCCTGGTGCAATGCTGCTGGGGGTCAGATGATATTAATAGCAAGTGCCTGGTGCAATCCTGCATAAGGTTAGTTAAAAGTAATAACATATTCTTGCTGTAATGGTACAGGAGGTCAGTTGATAGTAATACTATTTGCTTGGTGCAATGCCGCTAGGGGTCAGTTGATATTAATACAATTAGCCACGTGCAATGCTGCAGGGGGTCAGTTGATATTAATACCATGTGCCTGGTGCAATGCCACGGGCGTGGCAGTTCATATTAATACCATGTGCTGGTGCAATACTGCAGGGGATCAGTTATTAGTAATAACAAGTGCCTGGTGCAATGCTGTGGGAGGTCAGTTGATATTAATAACACGTGCCTGGCGCAATGCTGCAGGGGATTAGTGGATATTAATACTATTTGCCTAGTGCAATGCCGCGGGGGGGTCAGTTGATATTAATACCATTTGCCTGGTGCAATGCTGCAGGGTGTCAGTTGATAGTCATACCATGTGCCTGGTGTAAAGCTGCCGAAGGTCAGTAGATATTAATACCATGTGCCCAGTGCAATGCTGCAGGAGGTCAGTTGATATTAAAACTAATTGCCTGGTGCGATGCCACTGGGGGTCAGTTGATATTAATACCTAATGCCTGGTGCAATGCTGCAGAAGGTCAGTTAAAAGTAATAACATATTCCTGCTGAACTTCTGCAGGAGATCATTTGATATTAATACTATTTGCCTGGTGAGATGCCACTAGGGGTCAGTTTGTGTTAACACAATTTGCCTGGTGCAGTGCTGCAGGGGGTCAGTTGATATTAGTACCATGTGCCTGGTGGAATGCTGCAGTAGGTCAGTTGATATTAATACCATGTGCCTGGTGCAGTGCTGCAGGGGATCAGTGGATATTGACACCATGTGCCTGGTGCAATGCCATGGGGGTTCATTTGATATTAATACTATGTGCCTGGTGCAAAGCTGCAGGAGGTCATTTGGTATTAATACCATATGCCTGGTATCATATGCGGCGGGGGGCGGTCAGTTGATATTAATAGCATGTGCCTAGTGCAATGCTGCAGGGGATCAGTGGATATTAATAGCATGTGCCTAGTGCAATGCTGCAGGGGATCAGTGGATATTAATACCATGCGCCTGGTGCAATGCTGCAAGAGGGGTCAGTTGATATTAATACCATGTGCCTGGTGTAAAGCTGCAGCAGGGCAGTTGATATTAATACCATGTGCGAGTTGTAATGCTGCAGGAGGTCAGTTGATATTAATACAATTTGCCTGGTGCAATGCTGCTGGGGGTCAGATGATATTAATAGCAAGTGCCTGGTGCAATCCTGCAGAAGGTTAGTTAAAAGTAATAACATATTCTTGCTGTAATGGTGCAGGAGGTCAGTTGATATTAATACTATTTCCTTGGTGCAATGCCGCTAGGGGTCAGTTGATATTAATACAATTTGCCACGTGCAATGCTGCAGGGGGTCAGTTGATATTAATACCATGTGCCTGGTGCAATGCCACGGGCGTGGCAGTTCATATTAATACCATGTGCCTGGTGCAATACTGCAGGGGATCAGTTAATAGTAATAATAAGTGCCTGGTGCAATGCTGTAGGAGGTCGGTTGATATTAATAACACGTGCCTGGCGCAATGCTGCAGGGGATTAGTGGATATTAATACTATTTGCCTAGTGCAATGCCGCGGGGGGGTCAGTTGATATTAATACCATTTGCCTGGTGCAATGCTGCAGGGAGTCAGTTGATAGTCATACCATGTGCCTGGTGTAAAGCTGCCGAAGGTCAGTAGATATTAATACCATGTGCCCAGTGCAAAGCTGCAGGGAGTCAGTTGATATTAATACCATATGCCTGGTGCAATGCTGCAGGAGGTCAGTTGATATTAAAACTAATTGCCTGGTGCGATGCCACTAGGGGGTCAGTTGATATTAATACCATGTGCCTGGTGCAATACTGCAGAAGGTCAGTTAAAAGTAATAACATATTCCTGCTGTACTTCTGCAGGAGATCATTTGATATTAATACTATTTGCCTGGTGAGATGCCACTAGGGGTAGTTGATATTAATACAATTTGCCTGGTGCAGTGCTGCAGGGGGTCAGTTGATATTAGTACCATGTGCCTGGTGGAATGCTGCAGTAGGTCAGTTGATATTAATACCATGTGCCTGGTGCAGTGCTGCAGGGGATCAGTGGATATTGACACCATGTGCCTGGTGCAATGCCATGGGGGTTCATTTGATATTAATACTATGTGCCTGGTGCAAAGCTGCAGGAGGTCATTTGGTATTAATACCATATGCCTGGTACCATATGCGGCGGGAGGCGGTCAGTTGATATTAATAGCATGTGCCTAGTGCAATGCTGCAGGGGATCAGTGGATATTAATACCATGTGCCTGGTGCAATGCTGCAAGTGGGGTCAGTTGATATTAATACCATGTGCCTGGTGTAATGCTGCAGCAGGGCAGTTGATATTAATACCATGTGCGAGGTGTAATGCTGCAGGAGGTCAGTTGATATTAATACTCTTTGCCTGGTGCAAAGCTGCAGTATGTCAGTTGACAGTAATGCCATGTGCCTACTGTAATGCTGTAGGAGGTCAGTTGATATTAATACTATTTGTCTGGTGCAATACTGCTAGGGGTCTGTTGATATTAATTCAATTTGCCTGGTGCAATGCTGCAGAAGGTCAATTGATATTACTATTATATGCCTGGTGCAATGCTGGTAGGGGTCAGTTGATATTAATACAATTTGCCTGGTGCAATGACACGGAGGTTCAGTTGATATTAATAAGATGTGCCTGGTGCAAAGTTGCAGCGGATCAGTGGATATTAATACCATGTGCCTGGTGCAGTGCTGCAGGGGATCAGTGTATATTGATACCATGTGCCTGGTGCAATGCCATGGGGGTTCATTTGATATTAATACTATGTGCCTGGTGCAAAGCTGCAGGAGGTCATTTGGTATTAATACCATATGCCTGGTACCATATGCGGCGGGGGGCGGTCACTTGATATTAATAGCCTGTGCCTAGTGCAATGCTGCAGTGGGTCAGTTGATATTAATACCATGTGCCTAGTGCAATGCTGCAGGACATCAGTTGATATTTAATACCATGTGCCTGGTGCAATGCTGCAGGAGATCAGTTGATATTAATACTATTTTCATGGTGCAATGCCACGGCGTGTCAGTTTATATTAATACCATTTGCCTGGTGCAATGCTGCAGGAGTTCACTTGTTAATAATACCATGTGCTTGGTGTAATGCTGCAGGAGGTCATTTGATATTAATACCATTGTCTTGGTGCAACGCCGCAGGGAGTCTATTGATAGAAATGCTATTTTGCTGTTGCAATGCTGCAGGTGGTCATTTGATAGTAATCACATTTGCCTGGTGTAATGCTGCAGGACGTCAGTTGATATTCATACCATGTGCCGAGTGCAATGCTGCAGGGGGGTCAGTTGATATTAATACTATTTGCCTGGTGTAATGCCGGTAAGGCTCAGTTGATATTAATAAAACTTGCCTGGTGCAATGCCGGTAGGGGTCAGTTGATATTAATACCATTTGCCTGGTGCAATGCCATGGGGGGGTCAGTTGAGTTGATATTAATACCATGTGCCTGCTGCAATTTTGCTGGAAGTCAGTTCGTATTAATATCATAGGCCTGGTGCTATGTGGCGGGTGTGTTCAGCTGATATTTATACAATGTGCCTGGTGCAATGCTGCAGGGTGTCAGTAGATAGTAATAACATGTGCCTGGGGTAATGCTGCAGGAGGTCATTTGATATAAATACCATGTGCCTGCTGCAATGCTGCAGAGGGTCAGTTTATAGTAATAGCATGTGACTGGTGTAATGCTGCAGAAGGTCAGTTGATTTTAATATTATTTGTCTGGTGCAATTGCAGTAGGGGTCAGTTGATATTAATACAATTTGCCTGGTGCAATGACACGGGGGTGGTGGGTGTGGGGTGGTGGGGGGTGTGGCGGGGGGGGGGGTTTAGTTGATATTAATACCACGTGCCTGGTGCAGTGCTGCAGGGGATCAATGGATATTGACACCATGTGCCTGGTGCAATGCCATGGGGGTTCATTTGATATTAATACTATGTGCCTGGTGCAAAGCTGCAGGAGGTCATTTGGTATTAATACCATATGCCTGGTGCAATGCGGTGGGGGGCGGTCAGTTGATATTAATAGCATGTGCCTGGTGCAATCCTGCAGAAGGTCAGTTAAAAGTAATAACATATTCTTGCTGTAATGGTGCAGGAGGTCAGTTGATAGTAATACTATTTCCTTGGTGCAATGCCGCAGGGGGTCAGTTGATATTAATACCATGTGCCTGGTGCAATGCCACGGGCGTGGCAGTTCATATTAATACCATGTGCCTGGTGCAATACTGCAGGGGATCAGTTATTAGTAATAACAAGTGCCTGGTGCAATGCTGTAGGAGGTCAGTTGATATTAATAACAATGCCTGGTGCAATGCTGCGGGGGATTAGTGGATATTAATACTATTTGCCTAGTGCAATGCCGCGGGGGGGTCAGTTGATATTAATACCATTTGCCTGGTGCAATGCTGCAGGGTGTCAGTTGATAGTCATACCATGTGCCTGGTGTAAAGCTGCAGTAGGTCAGTAGATATTAATACCATGTGCCCAGTGCAAAGCTGCAGGGAGTCAGTTGATATTAATACCATATGCCTAGTGCAATGCTGCAGGAGGTCAGTTGATATGAAAACTAATTGCCTGGTGCAATGCCACTAGGGGTCAGTTGATATTAATACCATGTGCCTGGTGCAATGACACGGGAATGGGGGGTGTGGGGTGGCGGGAGGGGGTGGGTTTTAGTTGATATTAATACCATGTGCCTGGTGCAGTGCTGCAGGGGATCAATGGATATTGACACCATGTGCCTGGTGCAATGCCATGGGGGTTCATTTGATATTAATACTATGTGCCTGGTGCAAAGCTGCAGGAGGTCATTTGGTATTAATACCATATGCCTGGTGCAATGCGGTGGGGGGCGGTCAGTTGATATTAATAGCATGTGCCTGGTGCAATCCTGCAGAAGGTCAGTTAAAAGTAATAACATATTCTTGCTGTAATGGTGCAGGAGGTCAGTTGATATTAATACTATTTGCTTGGTGCAATGCCGCAGGGGGTCAGTTGATATTAATACCATGTGCCTGGTTCAAAGCCATGGGCGTGGCAGTTCATATTAATACCATGTGCCTGGTGCAATACTGCAGGGGATCAGTTAATAGTAATAATAAGTGCCTGGTGCAATGCTGTAGGAGGTGTTGATATTAATAACAATGCCTGGTGCAATGCTGCAGGGGATTAGTGGATATTAATACTATTTGCCTAGTGCAATGCCGCGGGGGGGTCAGTTGATATTAATACCATTTGCCTGATGCAATGCTGCAGGGTGTCAGTTGATAGTCATACCATGTGCCTGGTGTAAAGCTGCAGTAGGTCAGTAGATATTAATACCATGTGCCCAGTGAAAAGCTGCAGGGAGTCAGTTGATATTAATACCATATGCCTGGTGCAATGCTGCAGGAGGTCAGTTGATATGAAATCTAATTGCCTGGTGCGATGCCACTAGGGGTCAGTGGATATTAATACCATGTGCCTGGTATAATGCTGCAGCAGGGCAGTTGATATTAATACCATGTGCGAGGTGTAATGCTGCAGGAGGTCAGTTGATATTAATACTCTTTGCCTGGTGCAAAGCTGCAGGATGTCAGTTGACAGTAATGCCATGTGCCTGCTGAAATGCTGTAGGAGGTCAGTTGATATTAATACTATTTGTCTGGTGCAATACTGCTAGGGGTCTGTTGATATTAATTCAATTTGCCTGGTGCAATGCTGCAGAAGGTCAATTGATATTACTATTATATGCCTGGTGCAATGCTGGTAGGGGTCAGTTGATATTAATACAATTTGCCTGGTGCAATGACACGGGGGTTCAGTTGATATTAATACCATGTGCCTGGTATAATGCTGCAGCAGGGCAGTTGATATTAATACCATGTGCGAGGTGTAATGCTGCAGGAGGTCAGTTGATATTAATACTCTTTGCCTGGTGCAAAGCTGCAGGATGTCAGTTGACAGTAATGCCATGTGCCTGCTGAAATGCTGTAGGAGGTCAGTTGATATTAATACTATTTGTCTGGTGCAATACTGCTAGGGGTCTGTTGATATTAATTCAATTTGCCTGGTGCAATGCTGCAGAAGGTCAATTGATATTACTATTATATGCCTGGTGCAATGCTGGTAGGGGTCAGTTGATATTAATACAATTTGCCTGGTGCAATGACACGGGGGTTCAGTTGATATTAATACCATGTGCCTGGTGCAAAGTTGCAGGGGATCAGTGGATATTGATACCATGTGCCTGATGCAATGCCACGGGGGTTGAGTTGATATTAATACCTTGTGCCTGGTGCAAAGCTGCAGGCAGTCAGTTGGGATTAATATCATATGCCTGATGAAAAGCGGCAGGGGGGGTTCAGTTGATATTAATATGTGCCTGGTGCAATGCTGCAGGGCGTCAGAAGATAGTAATAACATGTGCCTGGTGTAATGCAGCAGACGGTCAGTTGATATTAACACCATGTGCATGCTGCAATGCGGCAGGGCGTCAGTTGATATTAATACTATTTGCCTATTGCAATGCTACAGGAGGTCAGTTGAAATTAATACCATGTGCCTGGTTCAATGCTGTAGGAGGTCAGTTGATATTAATACAATTTGCCACGTGCAATGCTGCAGGGGGTCAGTTGATATTAATACCATGTGCCTGGTGCAATACCACGGGCGTGGCAGTTCATATTAATACCATGTGCCTGGTGCAATACTGCAGGGGATCAGTCAATAGTAATAACAAGTGCCTGGTGCAATGCTGTAGGAGGTCAGTTGATAATAATAACACGTGCCTGGCGCAATGCTGCAGGGGATTAGTGGATATTAATACTATTTGCCTAGTGCAATGCTGCGGGGGGGGTCAGTTGATATTAATACCATTTGCCTGGTGCAATGCTGCAGGGTGTCAGTTGATAGTCATACCATGTGCCTGGTGTAAAGCTGCAGTAGGTCAGTAGATATTAATACCATGTGCCCAGTGCAAAGCTGCAGGGAGTCAGTTGATATTAATACCATATGCCTGGTGCAATGCTGCAGGAGGTCAGTTGATATTAAAACTAATTGCCTGGTGCGATGCCACTAGGGGTCACTTGATATTAATACCATGTGGCTGGTGCAATGCTGCAGAAGGTCAGTTAAAAGTAATAACATATTCCTGCTGTACTTCTGCAGGAGATCATTTGATATTAATACTATTTGCCTGGTGAGATGCCACTAGGGGTCAGCTGATATTAATACAATTTGCCTGGTGCAGTGCTGCAGGGGATCAGTTGATATTAGTACCATGTGCCTGGTGGAATGCTGCAGTAGGTCAGTTGATATCAATACCATGTGCCTGCTGCAGTGCTGCAGGGGATCAGTGGATATTGACACCATGTGCCTGGTGCAATGCCATGGGGGTTCATTTGATATTAATACTATGTGCCTGGTGCAAAGCTGCCGGAGGTCATTTGGTATTAATACCATATGCCTGGTACCGTATGCGGCGGGGGGCGGTCAGTTGATATTAATAGCATGTGCCTAGTGCAATGCTGCAGGGGATCAGTGGATATTAATAGCATGTGCCTAGTGCAATGCTGCAGGGGATCAGTGGATATTAATACCATGAGCCCAGTGCAATGCTGCAAGAGGGGTCAGTTTATATTAATACCATGTGCCTGGTGTAATGCTGCAGCAGGGCAGTTGATATTAATACCATGTGCGAGGTGTAATGCTGCAGGAGGTCAGTTGATATTAATACTCTTTGCCTGGTGCAAAGCTGCAGGATGTCAGTTGACAGTAATGCCATGTGCCTGCTGAAATGCTGTAGGAGGTCAGTTGATATTAATACTATTTGTCTGGTGCAATACTGCTAGGGGTCTGTTGATATTAATTCAATTTGCCTGGTGCAATGCTGCAGAAGGTCATTTGATATTACTATTATATGCCTGGTGCAATGCTGGTAGGGGTCAGTTGATATTAATACAATTTGCCTGGTGCAATGACACGGGGGTTCAGTTGATATTAATACCATGTGCCTGGTGCAAAGTTGCAGGGGATCAGTGGATATTGATACCATGTGCCTGGTGCAATGCCACGGGGGTTGAGTTGATATTAATACGATGTGCCTGGTGCAAAGCTGCAGGCAGTCAGTTGGGATTAATATCATATGCCTGGTGAAAAGCGGCAGGGGGGGTTCAGTTGATATTAATATGTGCCTGGTGCAATGCTGCAGGGCGTCAGTAGATAGTAATAACATGTGCCTGGTGTAATGCAGCAGACGGTCAGTTGATATTAACACCATGTGCATGCTGCAATGCGGCAGGGCGTCAGTTGATATTAATACTATTTGCCTATTGCAATGCTACAGGAGGTCAGTTGAAATTAATACCATGTGCCTGGTTCAATGCTGTAGGAGGTCAGTTGATATTAATACAATTTGCCACGTGCAATGCTGCAGGGGGTCAGTTGATATTAATACCATGTGCCTGGTGCAATGCCACGGGCGTGGCAGTTCATATTAATACCATGTGCCTGGTGCAATACTGCAGGGGATCAGTTAATAGTAATAACAAGTGCCTGGTGCAATGCTGTAGGAGGTCAGTTGATAATAATAACACGTGCCTGGCGCAATGCTGCAGGGGATTAGTGGATATTAATACTATTTGCCTAGTGCAATGCTGCGGGGGGGGTCAGTTGATATTAATACCATATGCCTGGTGCAATGCTGCAGGAGGTCAGTTGATATTAAAACTAATTGCCTGGTGCGATGCCACTAGGGGTCACTTGATATTAATACCATGTGGCTGGTGCAATGCTGCAGAAGGTCAGTTAAAAGTAATAACATATTCCTGCTGTACTTCTGCAGGAGATCATTTGATATTAATACTATTTGCCTGGTGAGATGCCACTAGGGGTCAGCTGATATTAATACAATTTGCCTGGTGCAGTGCTGCAGGGGATCAGTTGATATTAGTACCATGTGCCTGGTGGAATGCTGCAGTAGGTCAGTTGATATCAATACCATGTGCCTGCTGCAGTGCTGCAGGGGATCAGTGGATATTGACACCATGTGCCTGGTGCAATGCCATGGGGGTTCATTTGATATTAATACTATGTGCCTGGTGCAAAGCTGCCGGAGGTCATTTGGTATTAATACCATATGCCTGGTACCATATGCGGCGGGGGGCGGTCAGTTAATATTAATAGCATGTGCCTAGTGCAATGCTGCAGGGGATCAGTGGATATTAATAGCATGTGCCTAGTGCAATGCTGCAGGGGATCAGTGGATATTAATACCATGAGCCTGGTGCAATGCTGCAAGAGGGGTCAGTTTATATTAATACCATGTGCCTGGTGTAATGCTGCAGCAGGGCAGTTGATATTAATACCATGTGCGAGGTGTAATGCTGCAGGAGGTCAGTTGATATTAATACTCTTTGCCTGGTGCAAAGCTGCAGGATGTCAGTTGACAGTAATGCCATGTGCCTGCTGTAATGCTGTAGGAGGTCAGTTGATATTAATACTATTTGTCTGGTGCAATACTGCTAGGGGTCTGTTGATATTAATTCAATTTGCCTGGTGCAATGCTGCAGAAGGTCAATTGATATTACTATTATATGCCTGGTGCAATGCTGGTAGGGGTCAGTTGATATTAATACAATTTGCCTGGTGCAATGACACGGGGGTTCAGTTGATATTAATACCATGTACCTGGTGCAAAGTTGCAGGGGATCAGTGGATATTAATACCATGTGCCTGGTGCAATGCCATAGGGGTTGAGTTGATATTAATACCATGTGCCTGGTGCAAAGCTGCAGGCAGTCAGTTGGTATTAATATCATATGCCTGGTGAAAAGCGGCGGGGGGGTTCAGTTGATATTAATGTGTGCCTGGTGCAATGCTGCAGGGCGTCAGTAGATAGTAATAACATGTGCCTGGTGTAATGCAGCAGACGGTCAGTTGATATTAACACCATGTGCCTGCTGCAATGCTGCAGGGCGTCAGTTAATATTAATACTATTAGCCTATTGCAATGCTACAGGAGGTCAGTTGATATTAATACCATGTGCCTGGTGCAATGCTGCAGGACGTCAGTTGATATTAATACTATTTGCCTGGTGCAATGCTGTAGGGGGTCAATTGATATTAATACCATGTGCCTGGTGCAATGCCATGCGGGTGTCAGTTGATATTAATACCATGTGCCTGGTGCAATGCCATGCGGGTGTCAGTTGATATTAATACCATGTGCCTGGTGCAAAGCCGAGGGGTGTCAGTTGATATTAATACCATGTGCCTGGTGTAATGCTTCAGGAGGTTAGTTGATATTAATACCATGTGTCCGGTGCAATGCTGCAGGGTGTTAGTTAATAGTAATAACATGTGCCTGGTGTAATGCTGCAGGATGTCAGTTGATATTAATACCATGTGCCTGGTGCAATGCTGCAGCGGGTCAGTTGACAGCTATACCATGTGGCTGGAGCAATGCTGCAGGGGTTCAGTGGATATTAATACCATGTGCCTGCTGCAATGCCGCGGGGTTCAGTGAATATTAATCCCATTTGCCTAGTGCAATGCTGCAGGACATCAGTTGATATTTAATACCATGTGCCTGGTGCAATGCTGCAGGAGATCAGTTGATATTAATACTATTTGCCTGGTGCAATGCCACGGCGTGTCAGTTTATATTAATACCATTTGCCTGGTGCAATGCTGCAGGAGTTCACTTGTTAATAATACCATGTGCTTGGTGTAATGCTGCAGGAGGTCAGTTGATATTAATACCATTGTCTTGGTGCAACGCCGCAGGGAGTCTATTGATAGTAATGCTATTTCGCTGTTGCAATGCTGCAGGCGGTCATTTGATAGTAATAACATTTGACTGGTGTAATGCTGCAGGAGGTCAGTTGATATTCATACCATGTGCCTAGTGCAATGCTGCAGGGGGTCAGTTGATATTAATACTATTTGCCTGGTGTAATGCCGGTAAGGGTCAGTTGATATTAATGCAACTTGCCTGGTGCAAAGCTGCAGGATGTCAGTTGACAGTAATGCCATGTGCCTGCTGAAATGCTGTAGGAGGTCAGTTGATATTAATACTATTTGTCTGGTGCAATACTGCTAGGGGTCTGTTGATATTAATTCAATTTGCCTGGTGCAATGCTGCAGAAGGTCATTTGATATTACTATTATATGCCTGGTGCAATGCTGGTAGGGGTCAGTTGATATTAATACAATTTGCCTGGTGCAATGACACGGGGGTTCAGTTGATATTAATACCATGTGCCTGGTGCAAAGTTGCAGGGGATCAGTGGATATTGATACCATGTGCCTGGTGCAATGCCACGGGGGTTGAGTTGATATTAATACGATGTGCCTGGTGCAAAGCTGCAGGCAGTCAGTTGGGATTAATATCATATGCCTGGTGAAAAGCGGCAGGGGGGGTTCAGTTGATATTAATATGTGCCTGGTGCAATGCTGCAGGGCGTCAGTAGATAGTAATAACATGTGCCTGGTGTAATGCAGCAGACGGTCAGTTGATATTAACACCATGTGCATGCTGCAATGCGGCAGGGCGTCAGTTGATATTAATACTATTTGCCTATTGCAATGCTACAGGAGGTCAGTTGAAATTAATACCATGTGCCTGGTTCAATGCTGTAGGAGGTCAGTTGATATTAATACAATTTGCCACGTGCAATGCTGCAGGGGGTCAGTTGATATTAATACCATGTGCCTGGTGCAATGCCACGGGCGTGGCAGTTCATATTAATACCATGTGCCTGGTGCAATACTGCAGGGGATCAGTTAATAGTAATAACAAGTGCCTGGTGCAATGCTGTAGGAGGTCAGTTGATAATAATAACACGTGCCTGGCGCAATGCTGCAGGGGATTAGTGGATATTAATACTATTTGCCTAGTGCAATGCTGCGGGGGGGGTCAGTTGATATTAATACCATATGCCTGGTGCAATGCTGCAGGAGGTCAGTTGATATTAAAACTAATTGCCTGGTGCGATGCCACTAGGGGTCACTTGATATTAATACCATGTGGCTGGTGCAATGCTGCAGAAGGTCAGTTAAAAGTAATAACATATTCCTGCTGTACTTCTGCAGGAGATCATTTGATATTAATACTATTTGCCTGGTGAGATGCCACTAGGGGTCAGCTGATATTAATACAATTTGCCTGGTGCAGTGCTGCAGGGGATCAGTTGATATTAGTACCATGTGCCTGGTGGAATGCTGCAGTAGGTCAGTTGATATCAATACCATGTGCCTGCTGCAGTGCTGCAGGGGATCAGTGGATATTGACACCATGTGCCTGGTGCAATGCCATGGGGGTTCATTTGATATTAATACTATGTGCCTGGTGCAAAGCTGCCGGAGGTCATTTGGTATTAATACCATATGCCTGGTACCATATGCGGCGGGGGGCGGTCAGTTAATATTAATAGCATGTGCCTAGTGCAATGCTGCAGGGGATCAGTGGATATTAATAGCATGTGCCTAGTGCAATGCTGCAGGGGATCAGTGGATATTAATACCATGAGCCTGGTGCAATGCTGCAAGAGGGGTCAGTTTATATTAATACCATGTGCCTGGTGTAATGCTGCAGCAGGGCAGTTGATATTAATACCATGTGCGAGGTGTAATGCTGCAGGAGGTCAGTTGATATTAATACTCTTTGCCTGGTGCAAAGCTGCAGGATGTCAGTTGACAGTAATGCCATGTGCCTGCTGTAATGCTGTAGGAGGTCAGTTGATATTAATACTATTTGTCTGGTGCAATACTGCTAGGGGTCTGTTGATATTAATTCAATTTGCCTGGTGCAATGCTGCAGAAGGTCAATTGATATTACTATTATATGCCTGGTGCAATGCTGGTAGGGGTCAGTTGATATTAATACAATTTGCCTGGTGCAATGACACGGGGGTTCAGTTGATATTAATACCATGTACCTGGTGCAAAGTTGCAGGGGATCAGTGGATATTAATACCATGTGCCTGGTGCAATGCCATAGGGGTTGAGTTGATATTAATACCATGTGCCTGGTGCAAAGCTGCAGGCAGTCAGTTGGTATTAATATCATATGCCTGGTGAAAAGCGGCGGGGGGGTTCAGTTGATATTAATGTGTGCCTGGTGCAATGCTGCAGGGCGTCAGTAGATAGTAATAACATGTGCCTGGTGTAATGCAGCAGACGGTCAGTTGATATTAACACCATGTGCCTGCTGCAATGCTGCAGGGCGTCAGTTAATATTAATACTATTAGCCTATTGCAATGCTACAGGAGGTCAGTTGATATTAATACCATGTGCCTGGTGCAATGCTGCAGGACGTCAGTTGATATTAATACTATTTGCCTGGTGCAATGCTGTAGGGGGTCAATTGATATTAATACCATGTGCCTGGTGCAATGCCATGCGGGTGTCAGTTGATATTAATACCATGTGCCTGGTGCAATGCCATGCGGGTGTCAGTTGATATTAATACCATGTGCCTGGTGCAAAGCCGAGGGGTGTCAGTTGATATTAATACCATGTGCCTGGTGTAATGCTTCAGGAGGTTAGTTGATATTAATACCATGTGTCCGGTGCAATGCTGCAGGGTGTTAGTTAATAGTAATAACATGTGCCTGGTGTAATGCTGCAGGATGTCAGTTGATATTAATACCATGTGCCTGGTGCAATGCTGCAGCGGGTCAGTTGACAGCTATACCATGTGGCTGGAGCAATGCTGCAGGGGTTCAGTGGATATTAATACCATGTGCCTGCTGCAATGCCGCGGGGTTCAGTGAATATTAATCCCATTTGCCTAGTGCAATGCTGCAGGACATCAGTTGATATTTAATACCATGTGCCTGGTGCAATGCTGCAGGAGATCAGTTGATATTAATACTATTTGCCTGGTGCAATGCCACGGCGTGTCAGTTTATATTAATACCATTTGCCTGGTGCAATGCTGCAGGAGTTCACTTGTTAATAATACCATGTGCTTGGTGTAATGCTGCAGGAGGTCAGTTGATATTAATACCATTGTCTTGGTGCAACGCCGCAGGGAGTCTATTGATAGTAATGCTATTTCGCTGTTGCAATGCTGCAGGCGGTCATTTGATAGTAATAACATTTGACTGGTGTAATGCTGCAGGAGGTCAGTTGATATTCATACCATGTGCCTAGTGCAATGCTGCAGGGGGTCAGTTGATATTAATACTATTTGCCTGGTGTAATGCCGGTAAGGGTCAGTTGATATTAATGCAACTTGCCTGGTGCAATGCTGCAGGGGGTCAGTTGATATTAATACCATTTGCCTGGTGCAATGCCATGGGGGGGTCAGTTGATATTAATACCATGTGACTGGTGTAATGCTGCAAGAGGTCATTTGATATTAATACCATGTGCCTGCTGCAATGCTGCAGAGGATCAGTTTATAGTAATAGCATGTGACTGGTGTAATGCTGCAGAAGGTCAGTTGATTTTAATATTATTTGTCTGGTGCAATGCCAGTAGGGGTCAGTTGATATTAATACAATTTGTCTGATGCAATGACATGGGGGTGGGGGGTGTGGGGTGGCGGGGGGGCAGGGAGGTTAGTTCATATTAATACCATATGCCTGGTGCAGTGCTGCAGGGGATCAATGGATATTGACACGATGTGCCTGGTGCAGTGCCATGGGGGTTCATTTGATATTAATACTATGTGCCTGGTGCAAAGCTGCAGGAGGTCATTTGGTATTAATACCATGTGCCTGGTGCAATGCGGCGGGGGGCGGTCAGTTGATATTAATACCATGTGCCTGGTGCAATCCTGCAGAAGGTCAGTTAAAAGTAATAACATATTCTTGCTGTAATGGTGCAGAAGGTCAGTTGATATTAATACTATTTGCTTGGTGCAATGCCGCTAGGGGTCAGTTGATATTAATATAATTTGCCACGTGCAATGCTGCAGGGGGTCAGTTGATATTAATACCATGTGCCTGGTGCAATGCCACGGGCGTGGCAGTTCATATTAATACCATATGCCTGGTGCAATACTGCAGGGGATCAGTTAATAGTAATAACAAATGCCTTGTGCAATGCTGTAGGAGGTCAGTTGATATTAATAACACGTGCCTGGCGCAATGCCACAGGGGATTAGTGGATATTAATACTATTTGCCTAGTGCAATGCCGCAGGGGGGTCAGTTGATATTAATACCATTTGCCTGGTGCAATGCTGCAGGGTGTCATTTGATAGTCATACCATGTGCCTGGTGTAAAGCTGCAGTAGGTCAGTAGATATTAATACCATGTGCCCAGTGCAAAGCTGCAGGGAGTCAGTTGATATTAATACCATATGCCTGGTGCAATGCTGCAGGAGGTCAGTTGATATTAAAACTAATTGCCTGATGCGATGCCAATAGGGGTCAGTTGATATCAATACCATGTGCCTGGTGTAATGCTGCAGCAGGGCAGTTGATATTAATACCATGTGTGAGGTGTAATGCTGCAGGAGGTCAGTTGATATTAATACTCTTTGCCTGGTGCAAAGCTGCAGGATGTCAGTTGACAGTAATGCCATGTGCCTGCTGAAATGCTGTAGGAGGTCAGTTGATATTAATACTATTTGTCTGGTGCAATACTGCTAGGGGTCTGTTGATATTAATTCAATTTGCCTGGTGCAATGCTGCAGAAGGTCAATTGATATTACTATTATATGCCTGGTGCAATGCTGGTAGGGGTCAATTGATATTAATACAATTTGTCTGGTGCAATGACACGGGGGTTGAGTTGATATTAATACCATGTGCCTGGTGCAAAGCTGCAGGCAGTCAGTTGGTATTAATATCATATGCCTGGTGAAAAGCGGCAGGGGGGGTTCAGTTGATATTAATATGTGCCTGGTGCAATGCTGCAGGGCGTCAGTTGATATTAATACCATGTGCCTGGTGCAATGCTGCAGGAGGTCAGTTGATAATAATACCATCTGCTTGCTGTAATGTTTCAGGAGGTCCGTTGATATTAATACAATTTGCCTGCTGCAATGCTGCTGGGGGTCAGATGATATTAATAGCAAGTGCCTGGTGCAATCCTGCAGAAGGTCAGTTAAAAGTAATAACATATTCTTGCTGTAATGGTGCAGGAGGTCAGTTGTTATTAAAACTATTTGCTTGGTGCAGTGCCGCTAGGGGTCAGTTGATATTAATACAATTTGCCACATGCAATGCTGCAGGGGGTCAGTTGATATTAATACCATGCCTGGTGCAATGCCATGGGCGTGGCAGTTCATATTAATACCAAGTGCCTGGTGCAATACTGCAGGGGATCAGTTAATAGTAATAACAAGTGCCTGGTGCAATGCTGTAGGAGGTCAGTTGATATTAATAACACGTGCCTGGTGCAATGCTGCAGGGGATTAGTGGATATTAATACTATTTGCCTAGTGCAATGCCGCAGGGGGGTCAGTTGATATTAATACCATTTGCCTGGTGCAATGCTGCAGGGTGTCAGTTGATAGTCATACCATGTGCCTGGTGTAAAGCTGCAGTAGGTCAGTAGATATTAATACCATGTGCCCAGTGCAAATCTGCAGGGAGTCAGTTGATATTAATACCATATGCCTGGTGCAATGCTGCAGGAGGTCAGTTGATATTAAAACTAATTGCCTGGTGCAATGCCACTAGGGGTCAGTTGATATTAATACCATGTGCCTGGTGCAGTGCTGCAGGGGATCAGTGGATATTAATACCATGTGCCTGGTGCAATGCTGCAAGAGGGGTCAGTTGATATTAATACCATGTGCCTGGTGTTATGCTGCAGCAGGGCAGTTGATATTAATACCATGTGCCTGGTGTAATGCTGCAGGAGGTCAGTTGATATTAATACTCTTTGCCTGGTGCAAAGCTGCAGAATGTCAGTTGACAGTAATGCCATGTGCCTGCTGTAATGCTTTAGGAGGTCAGTTGATATTAATACTATTTGTCTGGAACAATACTGCTAGGGGTCTGTTGATATTAATTCAATTTGCCTGGTGCAATGCTGCAGAATGTCAATTGATATTACTATTATTTGCCTGGTGCAATGCTGGTAGGGGTCAGTTGATATTAATACAAATTGCCTGGTGCAATAACACGGGGGTCGGGGGTGTGGGTGGCGGGGGCGGGGGGGTGGAGGGGGGTGGGGGATTAGTTGATATTAATACCATATGCCTGGTGCAGTGCTGCAGGGGATCAATGGATATTGACACGAATTGCCTGGTGCAGTGCCATGGGTGTTCATTTGATATTAATACTATGTGCCTGGTGCAAATCTGCTGGAGGTCATTTGGTATTAATACCATATGCCTGGTGCAATGCAGCGGGGGGCGGTCAGTTGATATTAATAACATGTGCCTGGTGCAATCCTGCAGAAGGTCAGTTAAAAGTAATAACATATTCCTGCTGTAATGGTGCAGGAGGTCAGTTGATATTAATACTATTTCCTTGGTGCAATGCCGCTAGGGGTCAGTTGATATTAATACAATTTGCCACGTGCAATGCTGCAGGGGGTCAGTTGATATTAATACCATGTGCCTGGTGCAATGCCACGGGCGTGGCAGTTCATATTAATACCATGTGCCTGGTGCAATACTGCAGGGGATCAGTTAATAGTAATAACAAGTGCCTGGTGCAATGCTGTAGGAGGTCAGTTGATATTAATAACACGTGCCTGGCGCAATGCCGCAGGGGATTCGTGGATATTAATACTATTTGCCTAGTGCAATGCCGCAGGGGGGTCAGTTGATATTAATACCATTTGCCTGGTGCAATGCTGCAGGGTGTCAGTTGATAGTCATACCATGTGCCTGGTGTAAAGCTGCAGTAGGTCAGTAGATATTAATACCATGTGCCCAGTGCAAAGCTGCAGGGAGTCAGTTGATATTAATACCATATGCCTGGTGCAATGCTGCAGGAGGTCAGTTGATATTAAAACTAATTGCCTTGTGCGATGCCACTAGGGGTCAGTTGATATTAATACCATGTGCCTGGTGTAATGCTGCAGCAGGGCAGTTGATATTAATACCATGTGCGAGGTGTAATGCTGCAGGAGGTCAGTTGATATTAATACTCTTTGCCTGGTGCAAAGCTGCAGGATGTCAGTTGACAGTAATGCCATGTGCCTGCTGAAATGCTGTAGGAGGTCAGTTGATATTAATACTATTTGTCTGGTGCAATACTGCTAGGGGTCTGTTGATATTAATTCAATTTGCCTGGTGCAATGCTGCAGAAGGTCAATTGATATTACTATTATATGCCTGGTGCAATGCTGGTCGGGGTCAATTGATATTAATACAATTTGCCTGGTGCAATGCCACGGGGGTTGAGTTGATATTAATACCATGTGCCTGGTGCAAAGTTGCAGGGGATCAGTGGATATTAATACCATGTGCCTGGTGCAATGCCACGGGGGTTGAGTTGATATTAATACCATGTGCCTGGTGCAAAGCTGCAGGCAGTCAGTTGGTATTAATATCATATGCCTGGTGAAAAGCGGCAGGGAGGGTTCAGTTGATATTAATATGTGCCTGGTGCAATGCTGCAGGGCTTCAGTAGATAGTAGTGACTTGTGCCTGGTGTAATGCAGCAGACGGTCAGTTGATATTAATACCGTATGCCAGGTGCAATGCTGCAGGAGGTCAGTTGAAAATAATACCATCTGCTTGCTGTAATGTTTCAGGAGGTCCGTTGATATTAATACAATTTGCCTGGTGCAATGCTGCTGGAGGTCAGATGATATTAATAGCAAGTGCCTGGTGCAATCCTGCAGAAGGTCAGTTAAAAGTAATAACATATTCTTGCTGTAATGGTGCAGGAGGTCAGTTGATATTAATACTATTTGCTTGGTGCAGTGCCTCTAGGGGTCAGTTGATATTAATACCATGTGCCTGTTGCAATGCCATGGGCGTGGCAGTTCATATTAATAACATGTGCCTGGTGCAATACTGCAGGGGATCAGTTAATAGTAATAACAAGTGACTGGTGCAATGCTGTAGGAGGTCAGTTGATATTAATAACACGTGCCTGGCGCAATGCTGCAGGGGATTAGTGGATATTAATACTATTTGCCTAGTGCAATGCCGCGGGGGGGTCAGTTGATATTAATACCATTTGCCTGGTGCAATGCTGCAGGGTGTCAGTTGATAGTCATACCATGTGCCTGGTGAAAAGCTGCAGTAGGTCAGTAGATATTAATACCATGTGCCCAGTGCAAATCTGCAGGGAGTCAGTTGATATTAATACCATATGCCTGGTGCAATGCTGCAGGAGGTCAGTTGATATTAAAACTAATTGCCTGATGCGATGCCAATAGGGGTCAGTTGATATCAATACCATGTGCCTGGTGTAATGCTGCAGCAGGGCAGTTGATATTAATACCATGTGCGAGGTGTAATGCTGCAGGAGGTCAGTTGATATTAATACTCTTTGCCTGGTGCAAAGCTGCAGGATGTCAGTTGACAGTAATGCCATGTGCCTGCTGAAATGCTGTAGGAGGTCAGTTGATATTAATACTATTTGTCTGGTGCAATACTGCTAGGGGTCTGTTGATATTAATTCAATTTGCCTGGTGCAATGCTGCAGAAGGTCAATTGATATTACTATTATATGCCTGGTGCAATGCTGGTAGGGGTCAATTGATATTAATACAATTTGTCTGGTGCAATGACACGGGGGTTGAGTTGATATTAATACCATGTGCCTGGTGCAAAGCTGCAGGCAGTCAGTTGGTATTAATATCATATGCCTGGTGAAAAGCGGCAGGGGGGGTTCAGTTGATATTAATATGTGCCTGGTGCAATGCTGCAGGGCGTCAGTTGATATTAATACCATGTGCCTGGTGCAATGCTGCAGGAGGTCAGTTGATAATAATACCATCTGCTTGCTGTAATGTTTCAGGAGGTCCGTTGATATTAATACAATTTGCCTGCTGCAATGCTGCTGGGGGTCAGATGATATTAATAGCAAGTGCCTGGTGCAATCCTGCAGAAGGTCAGTTAAAAGTAATAACATATTCTTGCTGTAATGGTGCAGGAGGTCAGTTGTTATTAAAACTATTTGCTTGGTGCAGTGCCGCTAGGGGTCAGTTGATATTAATACAATTTGCCACATGCAATGCTGCAGGGGGTCAGTTGATATTAATACCATGCCTGGTGCAATGCCATGGGCGTGGCAGTTCATATTAATACCAAGTGCCTGGTGCAATACTGCAGGGGATCAGTTAATAGTAATAACAAGTGCCTGGTGCAATGCTGTAGGAGGTCAGTTGATATTAATAACACGTGCCTGGTGCAATGCTGCAGGGGATTAGTGGATATTAATACTATTTGCCTAGTGCAATGCCGCAGGGGGGTCAGTTGATATTAATACCATTTGCCTGGTGCAATGCTGCAGGGTGTCAGTTGATAGTCATACCATGTGCCTGGTGTAAAGCTGCAGTAGGTCAGTAGATATTAATACCATGTGCCCAGTGCAAATCTGCAGGGAGTCAGTTGATATTAATACCATATGCCTGGTGCAATGCTGCAGGAGGTCAGTTGATATTAAAACTAATTGCCTGGTGCAATGCCACTAGGGGTCAGTTGATATTAATACCATGTGCCTGGTGCAGTGCTGCAGGGGATCAGTGGATATTAATACCATGTGCCTGGTGCAATGCTGCAAGAGGGGTCAGTTGATATTAATACCATGTGCCTGGTGTTATGCTGCAGCAGGGCAGTTGATATTAATACCATGTGCCTGGTGTAATGCTGCAGGAGGTCAGTTGATATTAATACTCTTTGCCTGGTGCAAAGCTGCAGAATGTCAGTTGACAGTAATGCCATGTGCCTGCTGTAATGCTTTAGGAGGTCAGTTGATATTAATACTATTTGTCTGGAACAATACTGCTAGGGGTCTGTTGATATTAATTCAATTTGCCTGGTGCAATGCTGCAGAATGTCAATTGATATTACTATTATTTGCCTGGTGCAATGCTGGTAGGGGTCAGTTGATATTAATACAAATTGCCTGGTGCAATAACACGGGGGTCGGGGGTGTGGGTGGCGGGGGCGGGGGGGTGGAGGGGGGTGGGGGATTAGTTGATATTAATACCATATGCCTGGTGCAGTGCTGCAGGGGATCAATGGATATTGACACGAATTGCCTGGTGATGTGCCATGGGTGTTCATTTGATATTAATACTATGTGCCTGGTGCAAATCTGCTGGAGGTCATTTGGTATTAATACCATATGCCTGGTGCAATGCAGCGGGGGGCGGTCAGTTGATATTAATAACATGTGCCTGGTGCAATCCTGCAGAAGGTCAGTTAAAAGTAATAACATATTCCTGCTGTAATGGTGCAGGAGGTCAGTTGATATTAATACTATTTCCTTGGTGCAATGCCGCTAGGGATCAGTTGATATTAATACAATTTGCCACGTGCAATGCTGCAGGGGGTCAGTTGATATTAATACCATGTGCCTGGTGCAATGCCACGGGCGTGGCAGTTCATATTAATACCATGTGCCTGGTGCAATACTGCAGGGGATCAGTTAATAGTAATAACAAGTGCCTGGTGCAATGCTGTAGGAGGTCAGTTGATATTAATAACACGTGCCTGGCGCAATGCCGCAGGGGATTCGTGGATATTAATACTATTTGCCTAGTGCAATGCCGCAGGGGGGTCAGTTGATATTAATACCATTTGCCTGGTGCAATGCTGCAGGGTGTCAGTTGATAGTCATACCATGTGCCTGGTGTAAAGCTGCAGTAGGTCAGTAGATATTAATACCATGTGCCCAGTGCAAAGCTGCAGGGAGTCAGTTGATATTAATACCATATGCCTGGTGCAATGCTGCAGGAGGTCAGTTGATATTAAAACTAATTGCCTTGTGCGATGCCACTAGGGGTCAGTTGATATTAATACCATGTGCCTGGTGTAATGCTGCAGCAGGGCAGTTGATATTAATACCATGTGCGAGGTGTAATGCTGCAGGAGGTCAGTTGATATTAATACTCTTTGCCTGGTGTAAAGCTGCAGGATGTCAGTTGACAGTAATGCCATGTGCCTGCTGAAATGCTGTAGGAGGTCAGTTGATATTAATACTATTTGTCTGGTGCAATACTGCTAGGGGTCTGTTGATATTAATTCAATTTGCCTGGTGCAATGCTGCAGAAGGTCAATTGATATTACTATTATATGCCTGGTGCAATGCTGGTCGGGGTCAATTGATATTAATACAATTTGCCTGGTGCAATGCCACGGGGGTTGAGTTGATATTAATACCATGTGCCTGGTGCAAAGTTGCAGGGGATCAGTGGATATTAATACCATGTGCCTGGTGCAATGCCACGGGGGTTGAGTTGATATTAATACCATGTGCCTGGTGCAAAGCTGCAGGCAGTCAGTTGGTATTAATATCATATGCCTGGTGAAAAGCGGCAGGGAGGGTTCAGTTGATATTAATATGTGCCTGGTGCAATGCTGCAGGGCTTCAGTAGATAGTAGTGACTTGTGCCTGGTGTAATGCAGCAGACGGTCAGTTGATATTAATACCGTATGCCAGGTGCAATGCTGCAGGAGGTCAGTTGAAAATAATACCATCTGCTTGCTGTAATGTTTCAGGAGGTCCGTTGATATTAATACAATTTGCCTGGTGCAATGCTGCTGGAGGTCAGATGATATTAATAGCAAGTGCCTGGTGCAATCCTGCAGAAGGTCAGTTAAAAGTAATAACATATTCTTGCTGTAATGGTGCAGGAGGTCAGTTGATATTAATACTATTTGCTTGGTGCAGTGCCTCTAGGGGTCAGTTGATATTAATACCATGTGCCTGTTGCAATGCCATGGGCGTGGCAGTTCATATTAATACCATGTGCCTGGTGCAATACTGCAGGGGATCAGTTAATAGTAATAACAAGTGCCTGGTGCAATGCTGTAGGAGGTCAGTTGATATTAATAACACGTGCCTGGCGCAATGCTGCAGGGGATTAGTGGATATTAATACTATTTGCCTAGTGCAATGCCGCGGGGGGGTCAGTTGATATTAATACCATTTGCCTGGTGCAATGCTGCAGGGTGTCAGTTGATAGTCATACCATGTGCCTGGTGAAAAGCTGCAGTAGGTCAGTAGATATTAATACCATGTGCCCAGTGCAAATCTGCAGGGAGTCAGTTGATATTAATACCATATGCCTGGTGCAATGCTGCAGGAGGTCACTTGATATTAAAACTAATTGCCTGGTGCGATGCCACTAGGGGTCTGTTGATATTAATACCATGTGGCTGGTGCAATGCTGCAGAAGGTCAGTTAAAAGTAATAACATATTCCTGCTGTACTTCTGCAGGAGATCATTTGATATTAATACTATTTGCCTGGTGAGATGCCACTAGGGGTCAGTTGATATTAATACAATTTGCCTGGTGCAGTGCTGCAGGGGGTCAGTTGATATTAATACCATGTGCCTGGTGCAGTGCTGCAGGGGATCAGTGGATATTGACACCATGTGCCTGGTGCAATGCCATGGGGGTTCATTTGATATTAATACTATGCGCCTGGTGCAAAGCTGCAGGAGGTCATTTGGTATTAATACCATATGCCTGGTACCATACGCGGCGGGGGGCGGTCAGTTGATATTAATAGCACGTGCCTAGTGCAATGCTGCAGGGGATCAGTGGATATTAATACCATGTGCCTAGTGCAATGCTGCAGGGGATCAGTGGATATTAATACCATGTGCCTGGTGCAATGCTGCAACAGGGGTCAGTTGATATTAATACCATGGGCCTGGTGTAATGCTGCAGCAGGGCAGTTGATATTAATACCATGTGCCTGGTGTAATGCTGCAGGAGGTCAGTTGATATTAATACTCTTTGCCTGGTGCAAAGCTGCAGGCAGTCAGTTGGTTTTAATATCATATGCCTGGTGAAAAGCGGCAGGGGGGGTTCAGTTGATATTAATGTGTGCCTGGTGCAATGCTGCAGGGCATCAGTAGATAGTAATAACATGTGCCTGGTGTAATGCAGCAGACGGTCAGTTGATATTAACACCATGTGCCTGCTGCATTGCTGCAGGGCGTCAGTTGATATTAATACTATTTGCCTATTGCAATGCTACAGTAGGTCAGTTGATATTAATACCATGTGCCTGCTGCAATGCTGCAGAGGATCAGTTTATAGTAATAGCATGTGACTGGTGTAATGCTGCAGAAGGTCAGTTGATTTTAATATTATTTGTCTGGTGCAATGCCAGTAGGGGTCAGTTGATATTAATACAATTTGTCTGATGCAATGACATGGGGGTGGGGGGTGTGGGGTGGCGGGGGGGCAGGGAGGTTAGTTCATATTAATACCATATGCCTGGTGCAGTGCTGCAGGGGATCAATGGATATTGACACGATGTGCCTGGTGCAGTGCCATGGGGGTTCATTTGATATTAATACTATGTGCCTGGTGCAAAGCTGCAGGAGGTCATTTGGTATTAATACCATGTGCCTGGTGCAATGCGGCGGGGGGCGGTCAGTTGATATTAATACCATGTGCCTGGTGCAATCCTGCAGAAGGTCAGTTAAAAGTAATAACATATTCTTGCTGTAATGGTGCAGAAGGTCAGTTGATATTAATACTATTTGCTTGGTGCAATGCCGCTAGGGGTCAGTTGATATTAATATAATTTGCCACGTGCAATGCTGCAGGGGGTCAGTTGATATTAATACCATGTGCCTGGTGCAATGCCACGGGCGTGGCAGTTCATATTAATACCATATGCCTGGTGCAATACTGCAGGGGATCAGTTAATAGTAATAACAAATGCCTTGTGCAATGCTGTAGGAGGTCAGTTGATATTAATAACACGTGCCTGGCGCAATGCCACAGGGGATTAGTGGATATTAATACTATTTGCCTAGTGCAATGCCGCAGGGGGGTCAGTTGATATTAATACCATTTGCCTGGTGCAATGCTGCAGGGTGTCATTTGATAGTCATACCATGTGCCTGGTGTAAAGCTGCAGTAGGTCAGTAGATATTAATACCATGTGCCCAGTGCAAAGCTGCAGGGAGTCAGTTGATATTAATACCATATGCCTGGTGCAATGCTGCAGGAGGTCAGTTGATATTAAAACTAATTGCCTGATGCGATGCCAATAGGGGTCAGTTGATATCAATACCATGTGCCTGGTGTAATGCTGCAGCAGGGCAGTTGATATTAATACCATGTGTGAGGTGTAATGCTGCAGGAGGTCAGTTGATATTAATACTCTTTGCCTGGTGCAAAGCTGCAGGATGTCAGTTGACAGTAATGCCATGTGCCTGCTGAAATGCTGTAGGAGGTCAGTTGATATTAATACTATTTGTCTGGTGCAATACTGCTAGGGGTCTGTTGATATTAATTCAATTTGCCTGGTGCAATGCTGCAGAAGGTCAATTGATATTACTATTATATGCCTGGTGCAATGCTGGTAGGGGTCAATTGATATTAATACAATTTGTCTGGTGCAATGACACGGGGGTTGAGTTGATATTAATACCATGTGCCTGGTGCAAAGCTGCAGGCAGTCAGTTGGTATTAATATCATATGCCTGGTGAAAAGCGGCAGGGGGGGTTCAGTTGATATTAATATGTGCCTGGTGCAATGCTGCAGGGCGTCAGTTGATATTAATACCATGTGCCTGGTGCAATGCTGCAGGAGGTCAGTTGATAATAATACCATCTGCTTGCTGTAATGTTTCAGGAGGTCCGTTGATATTAATACAATTTGCCTGCTGCAATGCTGCTGGGGGTCAGATGATATTAATAGCAAGTGCCTGGTGCAATCCTGCAGAAGGTCAGTTAAAAGTAATAACATATTCTTGCTGTAATGGTGCAGGAGGTCAGTTGTTATTAAAACTATTTGCTTGGTGCAGTGCCGCTAGGGGTCAGTTGATATTAATACAATTTGCCACATGCAATGCTGCAGGGGGTCAGTTGATATTAATACCATGCCTGGTGCAATGCCATGGGCGTGGCAGTTCATATTAATACCAAGTGCCTGGTGCAATACTGCAGGGGATCAGTTAATAGTAATAACAAGTGCCTGGTGCAATGCTGTAGGAGGTCAGTTGATATTAATAACACGTGCCTGGTGCAATGCTGCAGGGGATTAGTGGATATTAATACTATTTGCCTAGTGCAATGCCGCAGGGGGGTCAGTTGATATTAATACCATTTGCCTGGTGCAATGCTGCAGGGTGTCAGTTGATAGTCATACCATGTGCCTGGTGTAAAGCTGCAGTAGGTCAGTAGATATTAATACCATGTGCCCAGTGCAAATCTGCAGGGAGTCAGTTGATATTAATACCATATGCCTGGTGCAATGCTGCAGGAGGTCAGTTGATATTAAAACTAATTGCCTGGTGCAATGCCACTAGGGGTCAGTTGATATTAATACCATGTGCCTGGTGCAGTGCTGCAGGGGATCAGTGGATATTAATACCATGTGCCTGGTGCAATGCTGCAAGAGGGGTCAGTTGATATTAATACCATGTGCCTGGTGTTATGCTGCAGCAGGGCAGTTGATATTAATACCATGTGCCTGGTGTAATGCTGCAGGAGGTCAGTTGATATTAATACTCTTTGCCTGGTGCAAAGCTGCAGAATGTCAGTTGACAGTAATGCCATGTGCCTGCTGTAATGCTTTAGGAGGTCAGTTGATATTAATACTATTTGTCTGGAACAATACTGCTAGGGGTCTGTTGATATTAATTCAATTTGCCTGGTGCAATGCTGCAGAATGTCAATTGATATTACTATTATTTGCCTGGTGCAATGCTGGTAGGGGTCAGTTGATATTAATACAAATTGCCTGGTGCAATAACACGGGGGTCGGGGGTGTGGGTGGCGGGGGCGGGGGGGTGGAGGGGGGTGGGGGATTAGTTGATATTAATACCATATGCCTGGTGCAGTGCTGCAGGGGATCAATGGATATTGACACGAATTGCCTGGTGCAGTGCCATGGGTGTTCATTTGATATTAATACTATGTGCCTGGTGCAAATCTGCTGGAGGTCATTTGGTATTAATACCATATGCCTGGTGCAATGCAGCGGGGGGCGGTCAGTTGATATTAATAACATGTGCCTGGTGCAATCCTGCAGAAGGTCAGTTAAAAGTAATAACATATTCCTGCTGTAATGGTGCAGGAGGTCAGTTGATATTAATACTATTTCCTTGGTGCAATGCCGCTAGGGGTCAGTTGATATTAATACAATTTGCCACGTGCAATGCTGCAGGGGGTCAGTTGATATTAATACCATGTGCCTGGTGCAATGCCACGGGCGTGGCAGTTCATATTAATACCATGTGCCTGGTGCAATACTGCAGGGGATCAGTTAATAGTAATAACAAGTGCCTGGTGCAATGCTGTAGGAGGTCAGTTGATATTAATAACACGTGCCTGGCGCAATGCCGCAGGGGATTCGTGGATATTAATACTATTTGCCTAGTGCAATGCCGCAGGGGGGTCAGTTGATATTAATACCATTTGCCTGGTGCAATGCTGCAGGGTGTCAGTTGATAGTCATACCATGTGCCTGGTGTAAAGCTGCAGTAGGTCAGTAGATATTAATACCATGTGCCCAGTGCAAAGCTGCAGGGAGTCAGTTGATATTAATACCATATGCCTGGTGCAATGCTGCAGGAGGTCAGTTGATATTAAAACTAATTGCCTTGTGCGATGCCACTAGGGGTCAGTTGATATTAATACCATGTGCCTGGTGTAATGCTGCAGCAGGGCAGTTGATATTAATACCATGTGCGAGGTGTAATGCTGCAGGAGGTCAGTTGATATTAATACTCTTTGCCTGGTGCAAAGCTGCAGGATGTCAGTTGACAGTAATGCCATGTGCCTGCTGAAATGCTGTAGGAGGTCAGTTGATATTAATACTATTTGTCTGGTGCAATACTGCTAGGGGTCTGTTGATATTAATTCAATTTGCCTGGTGCAATGCTGCAGAAGGTCAATTGATATTACTATTATATGCCTGGTGCAATGCTGGTCGGGGTCAATTGATATTAATACAATTTGCCTGGTGCAATGCCACGGGGGTTGAGTTGATATTAATACCATGTGCCTGGTGCAAAGTTGCAGGGGATCAGTGGATATTAATACCATGTGCCTGGTGCAATGCCACGGGGGTTGAGTTGATATTAATACCATGTGCCTGGTGCAAAGCTGCAGGCAGTCAGTTGGTATTAATATCATATGCCTGGTGAAAAGCGGCAGGGAGGGTTCAGTTGATATTAATATGTGCCTGGTGCAATGCTGCAGGGCTTCAGTAGATAGTAGTGACTTGTGCCTGGTGTAATGCAGCAGACGGTCAGTTGATATTAATACCGTATGCCAGGTGCAATGCTGCAGGAGGTCAGTTGAAAATAATACCATCTGCTTGCTGTAATGTTTCAGGAGGTCCGTTGATATTAATACAATTTGCCTGGTGCAATGCTGCTGGAGGTCAGATGATATTAATAGCAAGTGCCTGGTGCAATCCTGCAGAAGGTCAGTTAAAAGTAATAACATATTCTTGCTGTAATGGTGCAGGAGGTCAGTTGATATTAATACTATTTGCTTGGTGCAGTGCCTCTAGGGGTCAGTTGATATTAATACCATGTGCCTGTTGCAATGCCATGGGCGTGGCAGTTCATATTAATAACATGTGCCTGGTGCAATACTGCAGGGGATCAGTTAATAGTAATAACAAGTGACTGGTGCAATGCTGTAGGAGGTCAGTTGATATTAATAACACGTGCCTGGCGCAATGCTGCAGGGGATTAGTGGATATTAATACTATTTGCCTAGTGCAATGCCGCGGGGGGGTCAGTTGATATTAATACCATTTGCCTGGTGCAATGCTGCAGGGTGTCAGTTGATAGTCATACCATGTGCCTGGTGAAAAGCTGCAGTAGGTCAGTAGATATTAATACCATGTGCCCAGTGCAAATCTGCAGGGAGTCAGTTGATATTAATACCATATGCCTGGTGCAATGCTGCAGGAGGTCAGTTGATATTAAAACTAATTGCCTGATGCGATGCCAATAGGGGTCAGTTGATATCAATACCATGTGCCTGGTGTAATGCTGCAGCAGGGCAGTTGATATTAATACCATGTGCGAGGTGTAATGCTGCAGGAGGTCAGTTGATATTAATACTCTTTGCCTGGTGCAAAGCTGCAGGATGTCAGTTGACAGTAATGCCATGTGCCTGCTGAAATGCTGTAGGAGGTCAGTTGATATTAATACTATTTGTCTGGTGCAATACTGCTAGGGGTCTGTTGATATTAATTCAATTTGCCTGGTGCAATGCTGCAGAAGGTCAATTGATATTACTATTATATGCCTGGTGCAATGCTGGTAGGGGTCAATTGATATTAATACAATTTGTCTGGTGCAATGACACGGGGGTTGAGTTGATATTAATACCATGTGCCTGGTGCAAAGCTGCAGGCAGTCAGTTGGTATTAATATCATATGCCTGGTGAAAAGCGGCAGGGGGGGTTCAGTTGATATTAATATGTGCCTGGTGCAATGCTGCAGGGCGTCAGTTGATATTAATACCATGTGCCTGGTGCAATGCTGCAGGAGGTCAGTTGATAATAATACCATCTGCTTGCTGTAATGTTTCAGGAGGTCCGTTGATATTAATACAATTTGCCTGCTGCAATGCTGCTGGGGGTCAGATGATATTAATAGCAAGTGCCTGGTGCAATCCTGCAGAAGGTCAGTTAAAAGTAATAACATATTCTTGCTGTAATGGTGCAGGAGGTCAGTTGTTATTAAAACTATTTGCTTGGTGCAGTGCCGCTAGGGGTCAGTTGATATTAATACAATTTGCCACATGCAATGCTGCAGGGGGTCAGTTGATATTAATACCATGCCTGGTGCAATGCCATGGGCGTGGCAGTTCATATTAATACCAAGTGCCTGGTGCAATACTGCAGGGGATCAGTTAATAGTAATAACAAGTGCCTGGTGCAATGCTGTAGGAGGTCAGTTGATATTAATAACACGTGCCTGGTGCAATGCTGCAGGGGATTAGTGGATATTAATACTATTTGCCTAGTGCAATGCCGCAGGGGGGTCAGTTGATATTAATACCATTTGCCTGGTGCAATGCTGCAGGGTGTCAGTTGATAGTCATACCATGTGCCTGGTGTAAAGCTGCAGTAGGTCAGTAGATATTAATACCATGTGCCCAGTGCAAATCTGCAGGGAGTCAGTTGATATTAATACCATATGCCTGGTGCAATGCTGCAGGAGGTCAGTTGATATTAAAACTAATTGCCTGGTGCAATGCCACTAGGGGTAGGTTGATATTAATACCATGTGCCTGGTGCAGTGCTGCAGGGGATCAGTGGATATTAATACCATGTGCCTGGTGCAATGCTGCAAGAGGGGTCAGTTGATATTAATACCATGTGCCTGGTGTTATGCTGCAGCAGGGCAGTTGATATTAATACCATGTGCCTGGTGTAATGCTGCAGGAGGTCAGTTGATATTAATACTCTTTGCCTGGTGCAAAGCTGCAGAATGTCAGTTGACAGTAATGCCATGTGCCTGCTGTAATGCTTTAGGAGGTCAGTTGATATTAATACTATTTGTCTGGAACAATACTGCTAGGGGTCTGTTGATATTAATTCAATTTGCCTGGTGCAATGCTGCAGAATGTCAATTGATATTACTATTATTTGCCTGGTGCAATGCTGGTAGGGGTCAGTTGATATTAATACAAATTGCCTGGTGCAATAACACGGGGGTCGGGGGTGTGGGTGGCGGGGGCGGGGGGGTGGAGGGGGGTGGGGGATTAGTTGATATTAATACCATATGCCTGGTGCAGTGCTGCAGGGGATCAATGGATATTGACACGAATTGCCTGGTGATGTGCCATGGGTGTTCATTTGATATTAATACTATGTGCCTGGTGCAAATCTGCTGGAGGTCATTTGGTATTAATACCATATGCCTGGTGCAATGCAGCGGGGGGCGGTCAGTTGATATTAATAACATGTGCCTGGTGCAATCCTGCAGAAGGTCAGTTAAAAGTAATAACATATTCCTGCTGTAATGGTGCAGGAGGTCAGTTGATATTAATACTATTTCCTTGGTGCAATGCCGCTAGGGATCAGTTGATATTAATACAATTTGCCACGTGCAATGCTGCAGGGGGTCAGTTGATATTAATACCATGTGCCTGGTGCAATGCCACGGGCGTGGCAGTTCATATTAATACCATGTGCCTGGTGCAATACTGCAGGGGATCAGTTAATAGTAATAACAAGTGCCTGGTGCAATGCTGTAGGAGGTCAGTTGATATTAATAACACGTGCCTGGCGCAATGCCGCAGGGGATTCGTGGATATTAATACTATTTGCCTAGTGCAATGCCGCAGGGGGGTCAGTTGATATTAATACCATTTGCCTGGTGCAATGCTGCAGGGTGTCAGTTGATAGTCATACCATGTGCCTGGTGTAAAGCTGCAGTAGGTCAGTAGATATTAACACCATGTGCCCAGTGCAAAGCTGCAGGGAGTCAGTTGATATTAATACCATATGCCTGGTGCAATGCTGCAGGAGGTCAGTTGATATTAAAACTAATTGCCTTGTGCGATGCCACTAGGGGTCAGTTGATATTAATACCATGTGCCTGGTGTAATGCTGCAGCAGGGCAGTTGATATTAATACCATGTGCGAGGTGTAATGCTGCAGGAGGTCAGTTGATATTAATACTCTTTGCCTGGTGTAAAGCTGCAGGATGTCAGTTGACAGTAATGCCATGTGCCTGCTGAAATGCTGTAGGAGGTCAGTTGATATTAATACTATTTGTCTGGTGCAATACTGCTAGGGGTCTGTTGATATTAATTCAATTTGCCTGGTGCAATGCTGCAGAAGGTCAATTGATATTACTATTATATGCCTGGTGCAATGCTGGTCGGGGTCAATTGATATTAATACAATTTGCCTGGTGCAATGCCACGGGGGTTGAGTTGATATTAATACCATGTGCCTGGTGCAAAGTTGCAGGGGATCAGTGGATATTAATACCATGTGCCTGGTGCAATGCCACGGGGGTTGAGTTGATATTAATACCATGTGCCTGGTGCAAAGCTGCAGGCAGTCAGTTGGTATTAATATCATATGCCTGGTGAAAAGCGGCAGGGAGGGTTCAGTTGATATTAATATGTGCCTGGTGCAATGCTGCAGGGCTTCAGTAGATAGTAGTGACTTGTGCCTGGTGTAATGCAGCAGACGGTCAGTTGATATTAATACCGTATGCCAGGTGCAATGCTGCAGGAGGTCAGTTGAAAATAATACCATCTGCTTGCTGTAATGTTTCAGGAGGTCCGTTGATATTAATACAATTTGCCTGGTGCAATGCTGCTGGAGGTCAGATGATATTAATAGCAAGTGCCTGGTGCAATCCTGCAGAAGGTCAGTTAAAAGTAATAACATATTCTTGCTGTAATGGTGCAGGAGGTCAGTTGATATTAATACTATTTGCTTGGTGCAGTGCCTCTAGGGGTCAGTTGATATTAATACCATGTGCCTGTTGCAATGCCATGGGCGTGGCAGTTCATATTAATACCATGTGCCTGGTGCAATACTGCAGGGGATCAGTTAATAGTAATAACAAGTGCCTGGTGCAATGCTGTAGGAGGTCAGTTGATATTAATAACACGTGCCTGGCGCAATGCTGCAGGGGATTAGTGGATATTAATACTATTTGCCTAGTGCAATGCCGCGGGGGGGTCAGTTGATATTAATACCATTTGCCTGGTGCAATGCTGCAGGGTGTCAGTTGATAGTCATACCATGTGCCTGGTGAAAAGCTGCAGTAGGTCAGTAGATATTAATACCATGTGCCCAGTGCAAATCTGCAGGGAGTCAGTTGATATTAATACCATATGCCTGGTGCAATGCTGCAGGAGGTCACTTGATATTAAAACTAATTGCCTGGTGCGATGCCACTAGGGGTCTGTTGATATTAATACCATGTGGCTGGTGCAATGCTGCAGAAGGTCAGTTAAAAGTAATAACATATTCCTGCTGTACTTCTGCAGGAGATCATTTGATATTAATACTATTTGCCTGGTGAGATGCCACTAGGGGTCAGTTGATATTAATACAATTTGCCTGGTGCAGTGCTGCAGGGGGTCAGTTGATATTAATACCATGTGCCTGGTGCAGTGCTGCAGGGGATCAGTGGATATTGACACCATGTGCCTGGTGCAATGCCATGGGGGTTCATTTGATATTAATACTATGCGCCTGGTGCAAAGCTGCAGGAGGTCATTTGGTATTAATACCATATGCCTGGTACCATACGCGGCGGGGGGCGGTCAGTTGATATTAATAGCACGTGCCTAGTGCAATGCTGCAGGGGATCAGTGGATATTAATACCATGTGCCTAGTGCAATGCTGCAGGGGATCAGTGGATATTAATACCATGTGCCTGGTGCAATGCTGCAACAGGGGTCAGTTGATATTAATACCATGGGCCTGGTGTAATGCTGCAGCAGGGCAGTTGATATTAATACCATGTGCCTGGTGTAATGCTGCAGGAGGTCAGTTGATATTAATACTCTTTGCCTGGTGCAAAGCTGCAGGCAGTCAGTTGGTTTTAATATCATATGCCTGGTGAAAAGCGGCAGGGGGGGTTCAGTTGATATTAATGTGTGCCTGGTGCAATGCTGCAGGGCATCAGTAGATAGTAATAACATGTGCCTGGTGTAATGCAGCAGACGGTCAGTTGATATTAACACCATGTGCCTGCTGCATTGCTGCAGGGCGTCAGTTGATATTAATACTATTTGCCTATTGCAATGCTACAGTAGGTCAGTTGATATTAATACCATGTGCCTGGTGCAATGCTGCAGGGGGAGTTCAGTTGATATTAATGTGTGCCTGGTGCAATGCTGCAGGGCGTCAGTAGATAGTAATAACATGTGCCTGGTGTAATGCAGCAGACGGTCAGTTGATATTAACACCATGTGCCTGCTGCATTGCTGCAGGGCATCAGTTGATATTAATACTATTTGCCTATTGCAATGCTACAGCAGGTCAGTTGATATTAATAGCACGTGCCTAGTGCAAAGCGGCAGGGGATCAGTGGATATTAATACCATGTGCCAGGTGCACTGCCGCAGGAGGTCAGTTGATATTAATACCCTATGCCTGGCGCAATGCTGTAGGAGGTCAGTTGATATTAATAACACGTGCCTGGCGCAATGCTGCAGGGGATTAGTGGATATTAATACTATTTGCCTAGTGCAATGCCGCAGGGGGGTCAGTTGATATTAATACCATTTGCCTGGTGCAATGCTGCAGGGTGTCAGTTGATAGTCATACCATGTGCCTGGTGTAAAGCTGCAGTAGGTCAGTAGATATTAATACCATGTGCCCAGTGCAAAGCTGCAGGGAGTCAGTTGATATTAATACCATATGCCTGGTGCAATGCTGCAGGAGGTCAGTTGATATTAAAACTAATTGCCTGGTGCGATGCCACTAGGGGTCAGTTGATATTAATACCATGTGGCTGGTGCAATGCTGCAGAAGGTCAGGTAAAAGTAATAACATATTCCTGCTGTACTTCTGCAGGAGATCATTTGATATTAAAACTATTTGCCTGGTGAGATGCCACTAGGGGTCAGCCGATATTAATACAATTTGCCTGGTGCAGTGCTGCAGGGGGTCAGTTGATATTAGTACCATGTGCCTGGTGGAATGCTGCAGTAGGTCAGTTGATATTAATACCATGTGCCTGGTGCAGTGCTGCAGGGGATCAGTGGATATTGACACTATGTGCCTGGTGCAATGCCATGGGGGTTCATTTGATATTAATACTATGTGCCTGGTGCAAAGCTGCAGGAGGTCATTTGGTATTAATACCATATGCCTGGTACCATAAGCGGCGGGGGGCGGTCAGTTGATATTAATAGCATCTGCCTAGTGCAAAGCGGCAGGGGATCAGCGGATATTAATACCATGTGCCAGGTGCACTGCCGCAGGAGGTCAGTTGATATTAATACCCTATGCCTGGTGCAATGCTGCAGGCAGTCAGTTGATAATAATACAATCTGCTTGCTGTAATGCTGCAGGAGGTCAGTTGATATTAATACAATTTGCCTGGTGCAATGCTGCTGGGGGTCAGATGATATTAATAACAAGTGCCTGGTGCGATCCTGCCGAAGGTCAGTTAAAAGTAATAACATATTCTTGCTGTAATGGTGCAGGAGGTCAGTTGATATTAATACTATTTGCTTGGTGCAATGCTGCTAGGGGTCAGTTGATATTAATACAATTTGCCACGTGCAATGCTGCAGGGGGTCAGTTGATATTAATACCATGTGCCTGGTGCAATGCCACGGGCGTGGCAGTTCATATTAATACCATGTGCCTGGTGCAATACTGCAGGGGATCAGTTAATAGTAATAACAAGTGCCTGGTGCAATGTTGTAGGAGGTCAGTTGATATTAATAACACGTGCCTGGCGCAATGCTGCAGGGGATTAGTGGATATTAATACTATTTGCCTTGCGCAATGCCGCGGGGGGGTCAGTTGATATTAATACCATTTGCCTGGTGCAATGCTGCAGGGTGTCAGTTGATAGTCATAACATGTGCCTGGTGTAAAGCTGCAGTAGGTCAGTAGATATTAATACCATGTGCCCAGTGCAAAGCTGCAGGGAGTCAGTTGATATTAATACCATATGCCTGGTGCAATGCTGCAGGAGGTCAGTTGATATTAAAACTAATTGCCTGGTGCGATGCCACTAGGGGTCAGTTGATATTAATGCCATGTGGCTGGTGCAATGCTGCAGAAGGTCAGTTAAAAGTAATAACATATTCCTGCTGTACTTCTGCAGGAGATCATTTGATATTAATACTATTTGCCTGGTGAGATGCCACTAGGGGTCAGCTGATATTAATACAATTTGCCTGGTGCAGTGCTGCAGGGGGTCAGTTGATATTAGTACCATGTGCCTGGTGGAATGCTGCAGTAGGTCAGTTGATATTAATACCATGTGCCTGGTGCAATGCTGCAGGGCGTCAGTGGATATTAATACTATTTGCCTATTGCAATGCTACAGGAGGGCAGTTGATATTAATACCATGTGCCTGGTGCAATGCTACAGGACATCAGTTGATATTAATAATATTTGCCTGGTGCAATGCTGCAGGGAGTCAGTTGATATTAATACCATGTGCCTGGTGCAATGCCATGGGGGGGTCAGTTAATATTAATAGCATGTGCCTGGTGCAATGCTGCAGGAGGTCAGTTGATATCAATACCTTGTGCCTGGTGCAATGCTGCAGAATGTCAATTGATATTAATATTATTTGCCTGGTGCAATGCTGGTAGGGGTCAGTTGATATTAATACAATTTGCCTGGTGCAATGACACGGTGGGGTCATTTCATTTTAATACCATGTGCCTGGTGCAAAGTTGCGGGGGATCAGTGGATATTGATACCATGTGCCTGGTGCAATGCCACGGGGGTTGAGTTGATATTAATACCATGTGCCTGGGGCAAAACTGCAGGTTGTCAGGTGGTATTAATACCATATGCCTGGTGCAAAGCGGCGGGGGTGGTTCAGTTGATATGAATATCATGTGCCTGGTGCACTGCTGCAGGGTGTCAGTAGATAGTAATAACATGTGCCTGGTGTAATGCAGCAGGCGGTCAGTTGATAATAACACTTTGTGCCCGCTGCAATTCTGCAGGGCGTCAGTTGATATTAATACTATTTGCCGATTGCAATGCTACAGGAGTTCAGTTGATATTAATACCAAGTGCCTGGTGCATTGCTGCAGGACATCAGTTGATATTAATACTATTTGCCTGGTGCAATTCTGCAGGGGATCAGTTGATATTAATACCATGTGCCTGGTGCAATGCCAGGGGGGGGTCAGTTGATAATAATAGCATGTGCCTGATGCAATGCTGCAGGTCAGTTGATATTGATACCATTTGCCTGGTGCAAAGCCGCGGGGTGTCAGTTGACATTAATAGCATGTGCCTAGTGCAATGCTGCAGGGGATCAGTGGATATTAATATCATGTGCCTAGTGCAATGCTGCAGGGGATCAGTGGATATTAATACCATGTGCCTGGTGCAATGCTGCAAGAGAGGTCAGTAGATATTAATATCATGTGCCTGGTGTAATGCTGCAGGAGGGCAGTTGATATTAAAACCATGTGCAAGGTGTAATGCTGCAAGAGGTTAGTTGATATTAATACCATGTGCCTGGTGCAATGCTGCAGGAGGTCAGTTGATAATAATACCATCTGCTTGCTGTAATGTTTCAGGAGGTCCGTTGATATTAATACAATTTGCCTGCTGCAATGCTGCTGGGGGTCAGATGATATTAATAGCAAGTGCCTGGTGCAATCCTGCAGAAGGTCAGTTAAAAGTAATAACATATTCTTGCTGTAATGGTGCAGGAGGTCAGTTGTTATTAAAACTATTTGCTTGGTGCAGTGCCGCTAGGGGTCAGTTGATATTAATACAATTTGCCACATGCAATGCTGCAGGGGGTCAGTTGATATTAATACCATGTGCCTGGTGCAATGCCATGGGCGTGGCAGTTCATATTAATACCAAGTGCCTGGTGCAATACTGCAGGGGATCAGTTAATAGTAATAACAAGTGCCTGGTGCAATGCTGTAGGAGGTCAGTTGATATTAATAACACGTGCCTGGTGCAATGCTGCAGGGGATTAGTGGATATTAATACTATTTGCCTAGTGCAATGCCGCAGGGGGGTCAGTTGATATTAATACCATTTGCCTGGTGCAATGCTGCAGGGTGTCAGTTGATAGTCATACCATGTGCCTGGTGTAAAGCTGCAGTAGGTCAGTAGATATTAATACCATGTGCCCAGTGCAAATCTGCAGGGAGTCAGTTGATATTAATACCATATGCCTGGTGCAATGCTGCAGGAGGTCAGTTGATATTAAAACTAATTGCCTGGTGCAATGCCACTAGGGGTCAGTTGATATTAATACCATGTGCCTGGTGCAGTGCTGCAGGGGATCAGTGGATATTAATACCATGTGCCTGGTGCAATGCTGCAAGAGGGGTCAGTTGATATTAATACCATGTGCCTGGTGTTATGCTGCAGCAGGGCAGTTGATATTAATACCATGTGCCTGGTGTAATGCTGCAGGAGGTCAGTTGATATTAATACTCTTTGCCTGGTGCAAAGCTGCAGAATGTCAGTTGACAGTAATGCCATGTGCCTGCTGTAATGCTTTAGGAGGTCAGTTGATATTAATACTATTTGTCTGGAACAATACTGCTAGGGGTCTGTTGATATTAATTCAATTTGCCTGGTGCAATGCTGCAGAATGTCAATTGATATTACTATTATTTGCCTGGTGCAATGCTGGTAGGGGTCAGTTGATATTAATACAAATTGCCTGGTGCAATAACACGGGGGTCGGGGGTGTGGGTGGCGGGGGCGGGGGGGTGGAGGGGGGTGGGGGATTAGTTGATATTAATACCATATGCCTGGTGCAGTGCTGCAGGGGATCAATGGATATTGACACGAATTGCCTGGTGCAGTGCCATGGGTGTTCATTTGATATTAATACTATGTGCCTGGTGCAAATCTGCTGGAGGTCATTTGGTATTAATACCATATGCCTGGTGCAATGCAGCGGGGGGCGGTCAGTTGATATTAATAACATGTGCCTGGTGCAATCCTGCAGAAGGTCAGTTAAAAGTAATAACATATTCCTGCTGTAATGGTGCAGGAGGTCAGTTGATATTAATACTATTTCCTTGGTGCAATGCCGCTAGGGGTCAGTTGATATTAATACAATTTGCCACGTGCAATGCTGCAGGGGGTCAGTTGATATTAATACCATGTGCCTGGTGCAATGCCACGGGCGTGGCAGTTCATATTAATACCATGTGCCTGGTGCAATACTGCAGGGGATCAGTTAATAGTAATAACAAGTGCCTGGTGCAATGCTGTAGGAGGTCAGTTGATATTAATAACACGTGCCTGGCGCAATGCCGCAGGGGATTCGTGGATATTAATACTATTTGCCTAGTGCAATGCCGCAGGGGGGTCAGTTGATATTAATACCATTTGCCTGGTGCAATGCTGCAGGGTGTCAGTTGATAGTCATACCATGTGCCTGGTGTAAAGCTGCAGTAGGTCAGTAGATATTAATACCATGTGCCCAGTGCAAAGCTGCAGGGAGTCAGTTGATATTAATACCATATGCCTGGTGCAATGCTGCAGGAGGTCAGTTGATATTAAAACTAATTGCCTTGTGCGATGCCACTAGGGGTCAGTTGATATTAATACCATGTGCCTGGTGTAATGCTGCAGCAGGGCAGTTGATATTAATACCATGTGCGAGGTGTAATGCTGCAGGAGGTCAGTTGATATTAATACTCTTTGCCTGGTGCAAAGCTGCAGGATGTCAGTTGACAGTAATGCCATGTGCCTGCTGAAATGCTGTAGGAGGTCAGTTGATATTAATACTATTTGTCTGGTGCAATACTGCTAGGGGTCTGTTGATATTAATTCAATTTGCCTGGTGCAATGCTGCAGAAGGTCAATTGATATTACTATTATATGCCTGGTGCAATGCTGGTCGGGGTCAATTGATATTAATACAATTTGCCTGGTGCAATGCCACGGGGGTTGAGTTGATATTAATACCATGTGCCTGGTGCAAAGTTGCAGGGGATCAGTGGATATTAATACCATGTGCCTGGTGCAATGCCACGGGGGTTGAGTTGATATTAATACCATGTGCCTGGTGCAAAGCTGCAGGCAGTCAGTTGGTATTAATATCATATGCCTGGTGAAAAGCGGCAGGGAGGGTTCAGTTGATATTAATATGTGCCTGGTGCAATGCTGCAGGGCTTCAGTAGATAGTAGTGACTTGTGCCTGGTGTAATGCAGCAGACGGTCAGTTGATATTAATACCGTATGCCAGGTGCAATGCTGCAGGAGGTCAGTTGAAAATAATACCATCTGCTTGCTGTAATGTTTCAGGAGGTCCGTTGATATTAATACAATTTGCCTGGTGCAATGCTGCTGGAGGTCAGATGATATTAATAGCAAGTGCCTGGTGCAATCCTGCAGAAGGTCAGTTAAAAGTAATAACATATTCTTGCTGTAATGGTGCAGGAGGTCAGTTGATATTAATACTATTTGCTTGGTGCAGTGCCTCTAGGGGTCAGTTGATATTAATACCATGTGCCTGTTGCAATGCCATGGGCGTGGCAGTTCATATTAATACCATGTGCCTGGTGCAATACTGCAGGGGATCAGTTAATAGTAATAACAAGTGCCTGGTGCAATGCTGTAGGAGGTCAGTTGATATTAATAACACGTGCCTGGCGCAATGCTGCAGGGGATTAGTGGATATTAATACCATTTGCCTGGTGCAATGCTGCAGGGTGTCAGTTGATAGTCATACCATGTGCCTGGTGAAAAGCTGCAGTAGGTCAGTAGATATTAATACCATGTGCCCAGTGCAAATCTGCAGGGAGTCAGTTGATATTAATACCATATGCCTGGTGCAATGCTGCAGGAGGTCACTTGATATTAAAACTAATTGCCTGGTGCGATGCCACTAGGGGTCTGTTGATATTAATACCATGTGGCTGGTGCAATGCTGCAGAAGGTCAGTTAAAAGTAATAACATATTCCTGCTGTACTTCTGCAGGAGATCATTTGATATTAATACTATTTGCCTGGTGAGATGCCACTAGGGGTCAGTTGATATTAATACAATTTGCCTGGTGCAGTGCTGCAGGGGGTCAGTTGATATTAATACCATGTGCCTGGTGCAGTGCTGCAGGGGATCAGTGGATATTGACACCATGTGCCTGGTGCAATGCCATGGGGGTTCATTTGATATTAATACTATGCGCCTGGTGCAAAGCTGCAGGAGGTCATTTGGTATTAATACCATATGCCTGGTACCATACGCGGCGGGGGGCGGTCAGTTGATATTAATAGCACGTGCCTAGTGCAATGCTGCAGGGGATCAGTGGATATTAATACCATGTGCCTAGTGCAATGCTGCAGGGGATCAGTTGATATTAATACCATGTGCCTGGTGCAATGCTGCAACAGGGGTCAGTTGATATTAATACCATGTGCCTGGTGTAATGCTGCAGCAGGGCAGTTGATATTAATACCATGTGCCTGGTGTAATGCTGCAGGAGGTCAGTTGATATTAATACTCTTTGCCTGGTGCAAAGCTGCAGGCAGTCAGTTGGTTTTAATATCATATGCCTGGTGAAAAGCGGCAGGGGGGGTTCAGTTGATATTAATGTGTGCCTGGTGCAATGCTGCAGGGCATCAGTAGATAGTAATAACATGTGCCTGGTGTAATGCAGCAGACGGTCAGTTGATATTAACACCATGTGCCTGCTGCATTGCTGCAGGGCGTCAGTTGATATTAATACTATTTGCCTATTGCAGTGCTACAGTAGGTCAGTTGATATTAATACCATGTGCCTGGTGCAATGCTGCAGGGGGAGTTCAGTTGATATTAATGTGTGCCTGGTGCAATGCTGCAGGGCGTCAGTAGATAGTAATAACATGTGCCTGGTGTAATGCAGCAGACGGTCAGTTGATATTAACACCATGTGCCTGCTGCATTGCTGCAGGGCGTCAGTTGATATTAATACTATTTGCCTATTGCAATGCTACAGCAGGTCAGTTGATATTAATAGCATGTGCCTAGTGCAAAGCGGCAGGGGATCAGTGGATATTAATACCATGTGCCAGGTGCACTGCCGCAGGAGGTCAGTTGATATTAATACCCTATGCCTGGTGCAATGCAGCAGGAGGTCAGTTGATAATAATACAATCTGCTTGCTGTAATGCTGCAGGAGGTCAGTTGATATTAATACAATTTGCCTGGTGCAATGCTGCTGGGGGTCAGATGATATTAATAGCAAGTGCCTGGTGCAATCCTGCCGAAGGTCAGTTAAAAGTAATAACATATTCTTGCTGTAATGGTACAGGAGGTCAGTTGATATTAATACAATTAGCCACGTGCAATGCTGCAGGGGGTCAGTTGATATTAATACCCTGTGCCTGGTGCAATGCCACGGGCGTGGCAGTTCATATTAATACCATGTGCCTGGTGCAATACTGCGGGGGATCAGTTAATAGTAATATCAAGTGCCTGGCGCAATGCTGTAGGAGGTCAGTTGATATTAATAACACGTGCCTGGCGCAATGCTGCAGGGGATTAGTGGATATTAATGCTATTTGCCTAGTGCAATGCCGCAGGGGGGTCAGTTGATATTAATACCATTTGCCTGGTGCAATGCTGCAGGGTGTCAGTTGATAGTCATACCATGTGCCTGGTGTAAAGCTGCAGTAGGTCAGTAGATATTAATACCATGTGCCCAGTGCAAAGCTGCAGGGAGTCAGTTGATATTAATACCATATGCCTGGTGCAATGCTGCAGGAGGTCAGTTGATATTAAAACTAATTGCCTGGTGCGATGCCACTAGGGGTCAGTTGATATTAATACCATGTGGCTGGTGCAATGCTGCAGAAGGTCAGGTAAAAGTAATAACATATTCCTGCTGTACTTCTGCAGGAGATCATTTGATATTAAAACTATTTGCCTGGTGAGATGCCACTAGGGGTCAGCCGATATTAATACAATTTGCCTGGTGCAGTGCTGCAGGGGGTCAGTTGATATTAGTACCATGTGCCTGGTGGAATGCTGCAGTAGGTCAGTTGATATTAATACCATGTGCCTGGTGCAGTGCTGCAGGGGATCAGTGGATATTGACACTATGTGCCTGGTGCAATGCCATGGGGGTTCATTTGATATTAATACTATGTGCCTGGTGCAAAGCTGCAGGAGGTCATTTGGTATTAATACCATATGCCTGGTACCATAAGCGGCGGGGGGCGGTCAGTTGATATTAATAGCATCTGCCTAGTGCAAAGCGGCAGGGGATCAGCGGATATTAATACCATGTGCCAGGTGCACTGCCGCAGGAGGTCAGTTGATATTAATACCCTATGCCTGGTGCAATGCTGCAGGCAGTCAGTTGATAATAATACAATCTGCTTGCTGTAATGCTGCAGGAGGTCAGTTGATATTAATACAATTTGCCTGGTGCAATGCTGCTGGGGGTCAGATGATATTAATAACAAGTGCCTGGTGCGATCCTGCCGAAGGTCAGTTAAAAGTAATAACATATTCTTGCTGTAATGGTGCAGGAGGTCAGTTGATATTAATACTATTTGCTTGGTGCAATGCTGCTAGGGGTCAGTTGATATTAATACAATTTGCCACGTGCAATGCTGCAGGGGGTCAGTTGATATTAATACCATGTGCCTGGTGCAATGCCACGGGCGTGGCAGTTCATATTAATACCATGTGCCTGGTGCAATACTGCAGGGGATCAGTTAATAGTAATAACAAGTGCCTGGTGCAATGTTGTAGGAGGTCAGTTGATATTAATAACACGTGCCTGGCGCAATGCTGCAGGGGATTAGTGGATATTAATACTATTTGCCTTGCGCAATGCCGCGGGGGGGTCAGTTGATATTAATACCATTTGCCTGGTGCAATGCTGCAGGGTGTCAGTTGATAGTCATAACATGTGCCTGGTGTAAAGCTGCAGTAGGTCAGTAGATATTAATACCATGTGCCCAGTGCAAATCTGCAGGGAGTCAGTTGATATTAATACCATATGCCTGGTGCAATGCTGCAGGAGGTCACTTGATATTAAAACTAATTGCCTGGTGCGATGCCACTAGGGGTCAGTTGATATTAATGCCATGTGGCTGGTGCAATGCTGCAGAAGGTCAGTTAAAAGTAATAACATATTCCTGCTGTACTTCTGCAGGAGATCATTTGATATTAATACTATTTGCCTGGTGAGATGCAACTAGGGGTCAGCTGATATTAATACAATTTGCCTGGTGCAGTGCTGCAGGGGGTCAGTTGATATTAGTACCATGTGCCTGGTGGAATGCTGCAGTAGGTCAGTTGATATTAATACCATGTGCCTGGTGCAATGCTGCAGGGCGTCAGTGGATATTAATACTATTTGCCTATTGCAATGCTACAGGAGGTCAGTTGATATTAATACCATGTGCCTGGTGCAATGCTACAGGACATCAGTTGATATTAATAATATTTGCCTGGTGCAATGCTGCAGGGAGTCAGTTGATATTAATACCATGTGCCTGGTGCAATGCCATGGGGGGGTCAGTTAATATTAATAGCATGTGCCTGGTGCAATGCTGCAGGAGGTCAGTTGATATCAATACCTTGTGCCTGGTGCAATGCTGCAGAATGTCAATTGATATTAATATTATTTGCCTGGTGCAATGCTGGTAGGGGTCAGTTGATATTAATACAATTTGCCTGGTGCAATGACACGGTGGGGTCATTTCATTTTAATACCATGTGCCTGGTGCAAAGTTGCGGGGGATCAGTGGATATTGATACCATGTGCCTGGTGCAATGCCACGGGGGTTGAGTTGATATTAATACCATGTGCCTGGGGCAAAACTGCAGGTTGTCAGGTGGTATTAATACCATATGCCTGGTGCAAAGCGGCGGGGGTGGTTCAGTTGATATGAATATCATGTGCCTGGTGCACTGCTGCAGGGTGTCAGTAGATAGTAATAACATGTGCCTGGTGTAATGCAGCAGGCGGTCAGTTGATAATAACACTTTGTGCCCGCTGCAATTCTGCAGGGCGTCAGTTGATATTAATACTATTTGCCGATTGCAATGCTACATGAGTTCAGTTGATATTAATACCAAGTGCCTGGTGCATTGCTGCAGGACATCAGTTGATATTAATACTATTTGCCTGGTGCAATTCTGCAGGGGGTCAGTTGATATTAATACCATGTGCCTGGTGCAATGCCAGGGGGGGGTCAGTTGATAATAATAGCATGTGCCTGATGCAATGCTGCAGGTCAGTTGATATTGATACCATTTGCCTGGTGCAAAGCCGCGGGGTGTCCGTTGACATTAATAGCATGTGCCTAGTGCAATGCTGCAGGGGATCAGTGGATATTAATACCATGTGCCTAGTGCAATGCTGCAGGGGATCAGTGGATATTAATACCATGTGCCTGGTGCAATGCTGCAAGAGAGATCAGTAGATATTAATATCATGTGCCTGGTGTAATGCTGCAGGAGGGCAGTTGATATTAAAACCATGTGCAAGGTGTAATGCTGCAAGAGGTTAGTTGATATTAATACCATGTGCCTGGTGCAAAGTTGCAGGGGATCAGTGGATATTGATACCATGTGCCTGTTGCAATGCCACGGGGGTTCAGTTGATATTAATACCATGTGCCTGGTGCAAAGCTGCAGGCGGTCAGTTGGTATTAATACCATATGCTTGGTGCAAAGCGGCAGGGGGGTTTGAGTTGACAGTAATACCATGTGCCTGGTGCAATGCTGCAGGGGGTCAGTTGACAGTAATACCGTGTGCCTGGTGCAAGGCTGCAGGTGATCAGTGGATATTAATACCATATGCCTGGTGCAATGCGGCAGGGGGCATTCAGTTGATATTAATAGCATGTGCCTAGTGCAATGCTGCAGGGGATCAGTGGATATTAATAGCATTTGCCTAGTGCAATGCTGCAGGGGATCAGTTGATATTAATACTATTTGTCATGGTGCAATGACATGGTGGGGTCAGTTGATTTTAATACCATGTGTCTGGTGCAAAGTTGCAGGGGATCAGTGGATATTGATACCATGTGCCTGGTGCAATGCCACGGGGGTTGAGTTGATATTAATACCATGTGCCTGGTGCAAAGCTGCAGGCGGTCAGCTGGTATTAATACCATATGCCTAGTGCAAAGCGGCAGGGATGTTCAGTTGATATTAATATCATGTGCCTGGTGCAATGCTGCAGGGCGTCAGTAGATAGTAATAACATGTGCCAGATTTAATGCAGCAGGCGGTCAGTTGATATTAATACCATGTGTCTGGTGCATTGCTGCAGGACGTCAGTTGATATTAATACTATTTGCCTGGTCCAATTCTGCAGGGGTCAGTTGATGTTAATACCATGTGCCTGGTGCAATGCCATGGGGGGGTCAGTTGATATTAATACCATTTGCCTGGTGCAATGCTGCAGGTTGTCAGTTGATATTAATACCATTTGCCTGGTGCAAAGCTGCGGGGTGTCAGTTGATATTAATAGCATGTGCCTAGTGCAATGCAGCAGGGGATCAGTGGATATTAATACCATGTGCCTGGTGCAATGCTGCAAGAGGGGTCAGTTGATATTAATACCATGTGCCTGTTGTAATACTGCAGGAGGGCAGTTGATATTAATATCATGTGCGAGGTGTAATGCTGCAGGAGGTAAGTTGATATTAATACCATGTGCCTGGTGCAAAGCGGCAGGGGGGGGGGTTCAGTTGATATTAATATCATGTGCCTGGGGCAATGCTGCAGGGCATCAGTAGATAGTAATAACATGTGCCTGGTGCAATGCCACGGGGGTTGAGTTGATATTAATACCATGTGCCTGGTGCACAACTGCAGGCGGTCTGGTGGTATTAATTCCATATGCCTGATGCAATGCTGCAGGGTGTCAGTAGATAGTCATAACATGTGCCCGGTGTAATGCAGCAGGCGGTCAGTTGATATTCACACCATGTGCCTGCTGCAATGCTGCAGGGCGTCAGTGGATATTAATACTATTTGCCTATTGCAATGCTACAGGAGGTCAGTTGATATTAATACCATGTGCCTGGTGCAATGCTACAGGACATCAGTTGATATTAATAATATTTGCCTGGTGCAATGCTGCAGGGAGTCAGTTGATATTAATACCATGTGCCTGGTGCAATGCCATGGGGGGGTCAGTTAATATTAATAGCATGTGCCTGGTGCAATGCTGCAGGAGGTCAGTTGATATCAATACCTTGTGCCTGGTGCAATGCTGCAGAATGTCAATTGATATTAATATTATTTGCCTGGTGCAATGCTGGTAGGGGTCAGTTGATATTAATACAATTTGCCTGGTGCAATGACACGGTGGGGTCATTTCATTTTAATACCATGTGCCTGGTGCAAAGTTGCGGGGGATCAGTGGATATTGATACAATGTGCCTGGTGCAATGCCACGGGGGTTAAGTTGATATTAATACCATGTGCCTGGGGCAAAACTGCAGGTTGTCAGGTGGTATTAATACCATATGCCTGGTGCAAAGCGGTGGGGGTGGTTCAGTTGATATGAATATCATGTGCCTGGTGCACTGCTGCAGGGTGTCAGTAGATAGTAATAACATGTGCCTGGTGTAATGCAGCAGGCGGTCAGTTGATAATAACACTTTGTGCCCGCTGCAATGCTGCAGGGCGTCAGTTGATGTTAATACTATTTGCCGATTGCAATGCTACAGGAGTTCAGTTGATATTAATACCAAGTGCCTGGTGCATTGCTGCAGGACATCAGTTGATATTAATACTATTTGCCTGGTGCAATTCTGCAGGGGGTCAGTTGATATTAATACCATGTGCCTGGTGCAATGCCGGGGGGGGTCAGTTGATAATAATAGCATGTGCCTGATGCAATGCTGCAGGAGGTCAGTTGATATTGATACCATTTGCCTGGTGCAAAGCCGCGGGGTGTCAGTTGACATTAATAGCATGTGCCTAGTGCAATGCTGCAGGGGATCAGTGGATATTAATACCATGTGCCTAGTGCAATGCTGCAGGGGATCAGTGGATATTAATACCATGTGCCTGGTGCAATGCTGCAAGAGAGGTCAGTAGATATTAATATCATGTGCTTGGTGTAATGCTGCAGGAGGGCACTTGATATTAAAACCATGTGCAAGGTGTAATGCTGCAAGAGGTTAGTTGATATTAATACCATGTGCCTGCTGCAAAGTTGCAGGGGATCAGTGGATATTGATACCATGTGCCTGGTGCAATGCCATGGGGGTTCAGTTGATATTAATACCATGTGCCTGGTGCAAAGCTGCAGGCGGTCAGTTGGTATTAATACCATATGCCTGGTGCAAAGCGGCAGGGGGGTTTGAGTTGACAGTAATACCATGTGCCTGGTGCAATGCTGCAGGGGGTCAGTTGACAGTAATACCGTGTGCCTGGTGCAAGGCTGCAGGTGATCAGTGGATATTAATACCATATGCCTGATGCAATGCGGCAGGGGGCGTTCAGTTGTTATTAATAGCATGTGCCTAGTGCAATGCTGCAGGGGATCAGTGGATATTAATAGCATTTGCCTAGTGCAATGCTGCAGGGGATCAGTTGATATTAATACTATTTGTCATGGTGCAATGACATGGTGGGGTCAGATGATTTTAATACCATGTGTCTGGTGCAAAGTTGCAGGGGATCAGTGGATATTGATACCATGTGCCTGGTGCAATGCCACGGGGGTTGAGTTGATATTAATACCATGTGCCTGGTGCAAAGCTGCAGGCGGTCAGCTGGTATTAATACCATATGCCTGGTGCAAAGCGGCAGGGATGGTTCAGTTGATATTAATATCAGGTGCCTGGTGCAATGCTGCAGGGCGTCAGTAGATAGTAATAACATGTGCCAGATGTAATGCAGCAGGCGGTCAGTTGATATTAACACCATGTGCCTGCTGCAATGCTGCAGGGCGTCAGTTGATATTAATACTATTTGCCTATTGCAATGCTACAGGAGGTCAGTTGATATTAATACCATGTGTCTGGTGCATTGCTGCAGGACGTCAATTGATATTAATACTATTTGCCTGGTCCAATTCTGCAGGGGTCAGTTGATGTTAATACCATGTGCCTGGTGCAATGCCATGGCGGGGGGGGGTCAGTTGATATTAATACCATTTGCCTGGTGCAATGCTGCAGGTTGTCAGTTGATATTAATACCATTTGCCTGGTGCAAAGCTGCGGGGTGTCAGTTGATATTAATAGCATGTGCCTAGTGCAATGCAGCAGGGGATCAGTGGATATTAATACCATGTGCCTGGTGCAATGCTGCAAGAGGGGTCAGTTGATATTAATACCATGTGCCTGTTGTAATACTGCAGGAGGGCAGTTGATATTAATACCATGTGCGAGGTGTAATGCTGCAGGAGGTAAGTTGATATTAATACCATGTGCCTGGTGCAAAGTTGCAGGGGATCAGTGGATATTGATACCATGTGCCTGGTGCAATGCCATGGGGGTTGAGTTGATATTAATACCATGTGCCAGGTGTAAAGCTGCAGGCGGTCAGTTGGTATTAATAACATATGCCTGGTGCAAAGCGGCAGGGGGGGGTTCAGTTGATATTAATATCATGTGCCTGGGGCAATGCTGCAGGGCATCAGTAGATAGTAATAACATGTGCCTGGTGCAATGCCACGGGGGTTGAGTTGATATTAATACCATGTGCCTGGTGCACAACTGCAGGCGGTCTGGTGGTATTAATACCATATGCCTGATGCAATGCTGCAGGGTGTCAGTAGATAGTAATAACATGCACCTGGAGTAATGCAGCAGGCAGTCAGTTGATATTAACACCATGTGCATGCTGCAATGCTGCAGGGCGTCAGTTGATATTAATACTATTTGCCTATTACAATGCTACAGGAGGTCAGTTGATATTAATACCATGCGCTTGGGGCATTGCTGCAGGACGTCATTTGATATTAATACTATTTGCCTGGTGCAATTCTGCAGGGGGTCAGTTGATATTAATACCATGTGCCTGGTGCAAAGCCATGGGGGGGTCAGTTGATATTAATACCATGTGCCTGGTGCAATGCTGCAGGAGGTCAGTTGAAATTGATACCATTTGTTTGGTGCAATGCTGCAGGAGTTCAGTTGATATTAATACTATTTGTCTGGTGCAATGCTGCTACGGATCTGTTGATATTAATTCAATTTGCCCGGAGCAATGCTGCAGAATGTCAATTGATATTAATATTATTTGCCTGGTGCAATGCCGGTAGGGGTCAGTTGATATTAATACAATTTGCATGGTGCAATGACACGGTGGGGTCAGTTGATTTTAATACCATGTGTCTGGTGCAAAGTTGCAGGGGATCAGTGGATATTGATAACATGTGCCTGGTGCAATGCCACAGGGGTTGAGTTGATATTAATACCATGTGCCTGGTGCAAAACTGCAGGCGGTCAGGTAGTATTAATACCATATGCCTGGTGCAAAGAGGCAGGGGGGGTTCAGTTGATATTAATATCATGTGCCTGGTGCAATGCTGCAGGGTGTCAGTAGATAGTAATAACATGTGACTGGTGTAATGCAGCAGGCGGTCAGTTGATATTAACACCATGTGCCTGCTGCAATGCTGCAGGGCGTCAGTTGATATTAATACTATTTGCCTGGTGCAATTCTGCAGGGGGTCAGTTGATATTAATACCATGTGCCTGGTGCAATGCCTTGGGGGTGTCAGTTGATATTAATACCATGTGCCTGGTGCAATGCTGCAGGAGGTCAGTTGAAATTGATACCATTTGCCTGGTGCAAAGCCGCGGGGTGTCAGTTGATATTAATAGCATGTGCCTAGTGCAATGCTGCAGGGGATCAGTGGATATTAATACCATGTGCCCAGTGCAATGCTGCAAGAGAGGTCAGTAGATATTAATACCATGTGCCTGGTGTAATGCTGCAGGAGGGCAGTTGATATTAAAACCATGTGCAAGGTGTAATGCTTCAAGAGGTTAGTTGATATTAATACCATGTGCCTGGTGGAAAGTTGCAGGGGATCAGTGGATATTGATACCATGTGCCTGGTGCAATGCCACAGGGGTTGAGTTGATATTAATACCATGTGCCTGGTGCAAAGCTGCAGGCGGTCAGTTGGTATTAATACCACATGCTCTGGTGCAAAGCGGCAGGGGGGGTTGAGTTGACAGGAATACCATGTGCCTGGTGCATTGCTGCATGGCGTCAGTTGATATTCACACCATGTGCCTGCTGCAATGCTGCAGGGCGTCAGTTGATATTAATACTATTTGCCTATTGCAATGCTACAGGAGGCCAGTTGTTATTAATACCATATGCCTGGTGCAAAGCAGCAGGGGGGGTTCAGTTGATATTAATATCATGTTCCTGGTGCAAAACTGCAGGGCATCAGTAGATACTAATAACAAGTGCCTGGTGTAATGCGGCAGGCGGTCAGTTGATATTAACACCATGTGCCTGCTGCAATGCTGCAGGGCGTCAGTTGATAGTAATACTATTTGCCTATTGCAATTCTTCCGGAGGTCAGTTGATATTAATACCATGTGCCTGGTGCATTGCTGCAGGACGTCAGTTGATATTAATACTATTTGCATGGTGCAATTCTGCAGGGGTCAGTTGATGTTAATACCATGTGCCTGGTGCAATGCCATGGGGGGGGTCATTTGATATTAATACCATTTGCCTGGTGCAATGCTGCAGGAGGTCAGTTGATATTAATACCATTTGCCTGGTGCAAAGTTGCAGGGGATCAGTGGATAATGATACCATGTGCCTGGTGCAATGCCACGGCGGTTGAGTTGATATTAATACGATGTGCCTGGTGTAAAGCTGCAGGCAGTCAGTTGGTATTAATACCATATGCCTGGTGCAAAGCGGCAGGGGGGGTTCAGTTGATATTAATATCATGTGCCCGGGGCAATGCTGCAGGGCATCAGTAGATAGTAATAACATGTGCCCGGTGTAATGCAGCTGGCGGTCAGTTGATATTCACACCATGTGCCTGGTGCAATGCTGCAGGACGTCAGTTGATATTAATACTATTTGCCTGGTGCAATTCTGCAGGGGTCCGTTGATGTTAATACCATGTGCCTGGTGCAATGCCATGGGGGGGGGGGGGGGCGGGGGGTCAGTTGATATTAATACCATTTGCCTGGTGCAATGCTGCAAGAGGGGTCAGTTGATATTAATACCATGTGCCTGGTGTAATGCTGCAGGAGGGCAGTTGTTGTTAATACCATGTGCAAGGTGTAATGCTGCAGGAGGTAAGTTGATATTAATACCATGTGCCTGGTGCAATGCCACGGGGGTTGAGTTGATATTAATAACATGTGCCTGGTGCAAAGCTGCAGGCGCTCAGTTGGTATTAATACCATATGCCTGGTGCAACGCGGTAGGGGGGGTTCAGTTGATATTAATATCATGTGCCTGGTGCAATGCAGCAGGGCGTCAGTAGATAGTAATAACATGTGCCTGGTGAAATGCAGCAGGCGGTCAGTTGATATTCACACCATGTGCCTGCTGCAATGCTGCAGGGCGTCAGTTGATATTAATACTATTTGCCTATTGCAATGTTACAGGAGGTCAGTTGGTATTAATACCATATGCCTGGTGCAAAGCGGCAGGGGGGGATCAGTTGATATTAATATCATGTTCCTGGTGCAATGCTGCAGGGCATCAATAGATAGTATTAACAAGTGCCTGGTGTATTGCAGCAGGCGGTCAGTTGATATTAACACCATGTGCCTACTGCAATGCTGCAGGGCGTCAGTTGATATTAATATTATTTGCCTATTGCAATGCTACAGGAGGTCAGTTGATATTAATAACATGTGCCTGGTGCATTGCTGCAGGACATCAGTTGATATTAATACTATTTGCCTGGTGCAATTCTGCAGGGGGTCAGTTGATGTTAATACCATGTGCCTGGTGCAATGCCATGGGCTGTCAGTTGATACTAACACCATTTGCCTGGTGCAATGCTGCAGGAGGTCAGTTGATATTAATACCATTTGCCTGGTGCAAAGTTGCAGGGGATCAGTGGATAATGATACCATGTGCCTGGTGCAATGCCACGGCGGTTGAGTTGATATTAATACGATGTGCCTGGTGTAAAGCTGCAGGCAGTCAGTTGGTATTAATACCATATGCCTGGTGCAAAGCGGCAGGGGGGTTCAGTTGATATTAATATCATGTGCCTGGGCCAATGCTGCAGGGCATCAGTAGATAGTAATAACATGTGCCTGGTGTAATGCAGCAGGTGGTCAGTTGATATTAACACCATGTGCCTGCTGCAATGCTGCTGGGCGTCAGTTGATATTAATACTATTTGCCTATTGCAATGCTACAGGAGGTTAGTTGATATTAATACCATGTGCCTGGTGCAATGCTGCAGGACGTCAGTTGATATTAATACTATTTTCCTGGTGCAATTCTGCAGGGGTCAGTTGATGTTAATACCATGTGCCTGGTGCAATGCCATGGGGGGGGGGGTCAGTTGATATTAATACCATTTGCCTGGTGCAATGCTGCAGGTTGTCAGTTGATATTAATACCATTTGCCTGGTGCAAAGCTGCGGGGTGTCAGTTGATATTAATAGCATGTGCCTGGTGCAATGCTGCAGGGGATCAGTGGATATTAATACCATGTGCCTGGTGCAATGCTGCAAGAGGGGTCAGTTGATATTAATACCATGTGCCTGTTGTAATACTGCAGGAGGGCAGTTGTTATTAATACCATGTGCGAGGTGTAATGCTGCAGGAGGTAAGTTGATGTTAATACCATGTCCCTGGTGCACAGTTGCAGGGGATCAGTGGATATTGATACCATGTGCCTGGTGCAATGCCACGGGGGTTGAGTTGATAGTAATACCATGTGCCTGGTGTAAAGCTGCAGGCGGTCAGTTGGTATTAATACCATATGCCTGGTGCAAAGCGGCGGGGTGGGGGGGGGGGTTCAGTTGATATTAATACCATGTGCCTGGTGCAAAGCTGCAGGCGGTCAGTTGGTATTAATACCATATGCTCTGGTGCAAAGCAGCAGGGGGGGTTGAGTTGACAGTAATACCATGTGCCTGGTGCAATGCTGCAGGTGGTCAGTTGACAGTAATACCATATGCCAGGGGCAATGCGGCGGGGGGCGGTCAGTTGATATTAATCGCATATGCCTAGTGCAATGCTGCAGGGGATCAGTGGATATTAATAGCATGTGCCTAGTGCAATGCTGCAGGGGATCAGTTGATATTAATATTATTTGTCTGGTGCAATGACATGGTGGAGTCAGTTGATTTTAATACCATGTGCCTGGTGCAAAGTTGCAGGGGATCAGTGGATATTGATACCATGTGCCTGGTGCAATGCCACGCGGGTTGAGTCGATATTAATAACATGTGCCTGATGCAAAGCTGCAGGCGGTCATTTGGTATTAATACCATATGCCTGGTGCAAAGCGGCAGGGGGGGTTCAGTTGATATTAATATCATGTGCCTGGTGCAATGCTGCAGGGTGTCAGTAGATAGTAATAACATGTGCCCGGTGTAATGCAGCTGGCGGTCAGTTGATATTCACACCATGTGCCTGCTGCAATGCTGCTGGGCGTCAGTTGATATTAATACTATTTGCCTATTGCAATGCTACAGGAGGTTAGTTGATATTAATACCATGTGCCTGGTGCAATGCTGCAGGACGTCAGTTGATATTAATACTATTTGCCTGGTGCAATTCTGCAGGGGTCCGTTGATGTTAATACCATGTGCCTGGTGCAATGCCATGGGGGGGGGGGGGGTCAGTTGATATTAATACCATTTGCCTGGTGCAATGCTGCAAGAGGGGTCAGTTGATATTAATACCATGTGCCTGGTGTAATGCTGCAGGAGGGCAGTTGTTGTTAATACCATGTGCAAGGTGTAATGCTGCAGGAGGTAAGTTGATATTAATACCATGTGCCTGGTGCAATGCCACGGGGGTTGAGTTGATATTAATAACATGTGCCTGGTGCAAAGCTGCAGGCGCTCAGTTGGTATTAATACCATATGCCTGGTGCAACGCGGCAGGGGGGGTTCAGTTGATATTAATATCATGTGCCTGGTGCAATGCAGCAGGGCGTCAGTAGATAGTAATAACATGTGCCTGGTGAAATGCAGCAGGCGGTCAGTTGATATTCACACCATGTGCCTGCTGCAATGCTGCAGGGCGTCAGTTGATATTAATACTATTTGCCTATTGCAATGTTACAGGAGGTCAGTTGGTATTAATACCATATGCCTGGTGCAAAGCGGCAGGGGGGGATCAGTTGATATTAATATCATGTTCCTGGTGCAATGCTGCAGGGCATCAATAGATAGTATTAACAAGTGCCTGGTGTATTGCAGCAGGCGGTCAGTTGATATTAACACCATGTGCCTACTGCAATGCTGCAGGGCGTCAGTTGATATTAATATTATTTGCCTATTGCAATGCTACAGGAGGTCAGTTGATATTAATAACATGTGCCTGGTGCATTGCTGCAGGACATCAGTTGATATTAATACTATTTGCCTGGTGCAATTCTGCAGGGGGTCAGTTGATGTTAATACCATGTGCCTGGTGCAATGCCATGGGCTGTCAGTTGATACTAACACCATTTGCCTGGTGCAATGCTGCAGGAGGTCAGTTGATATTAATTTGATTTGCCTGGTGCAAAGTTGCAGGGGATCAGTGGATAATGATACCATGTGCCTGGTGCAATGCCACGGCGGTTGTGTTGATATTAATACGATGTGCCTGGTGTAAAGCTGCAGGCAGTCAGTTGGTATTAATACCATATGCCTGGTGCAAAGCGGCAGGGGGGGTTCAGTTGATATTAATATCATGTGCCTGGTGCAATGCTGCAGGGCATCAGTAGATAGTAATAACATGTGCCTGGTGTAATGCAGCAGGTGGTCAGTTGATATTAACACCATGTGCCTGCTGCAATGCTGCTGGGCGTCAGTTGATATTAATACTATTTGCCTATTGCAATGCTACAGGGGGTTAGTTGATATTAATACCATGTGCCTGGTGCAATGCTGCAGGACGTCAGTTGATATTAATACTATTTTCCTGGTGCAATTCTGCAGGGGTCAGTTGATGTTAATACCATGTGCCTGGTGCAATGCCATGGGGGGGGGGGGGGTCAGTTGATATTAATACCATTTGCCTGGTGCAAAGCTGCGGGGTGTCAGTTGATATTAATAGCATGTGCCTGGTGCAATGCTGCAGGGGATCAGTGGATATTAATACCATGTGCCTGGTGCAATGCTGCAAGAGGGGTCAGTTGATATTAATACCATGTGCCTGGTGTAATACTGCAGGAGGGCAGTTGTTATTAATACCATGTGCGAGGTGTAATGCTGCAGGAGGTAAGTTGATGTTAATACCATGTCCCTGGTGCACAGTTGCAGGGGATCAGTGGATATTGATACCATGTGCCTGGTGCAATGCCACGGGGATGGAGTTGATAGTAATACCATGTGCCTGGTGTAAAGCTGCAGGCGGTCAGTTGGTATTAATACCATATGCCTGGTGCAAAGCGGCGGGGTGGGGGGGGGGGTTCAGTTGATATTAATACCATGTGCCTGGTGCAAAGCTGCAGGCGGTCAGTTGGTATTAATACCATATGCTCTGGTGCAAAGCAGCAGGGGGGGTTGAGTTGACAGTAATACCATGTCAAAACAAAAACAGAATTACCTGGAAAAACTCAGCAGGTCTGGCAGCATCGGCAGAGAAGAAAAGAGTTGACGTTTCGAGTCTTCATGACCCTTCGACAGAACTTGATTTCGAGTCCAGGAAAGAGTTGAAATATAAGCTGGTTTAAGGTGTGGGGGGGGGGGGGGGGGGGGGGTGGAGAGCGAGAGACAGAGGTGCTTGTGTAGACAAACAAGCAGTGATAGAAGCAGATCATCAAAAGATGTCAGTGACAATGGGACAAAAGAACACATAGGTGTTAAAGTTGGTGATATTATCTAAACGAATGTGCTAATTAAGAATGGATGGTAGGGCACTCAAGGTACAGCTCTAGTGGGGGTGGGGGGAGCATAAAAGATTTTAAAATATTTAAAAATAAGTGGGAAAAGAAAAATCTGTAAAATTTATAGGGAAAAAAAAGGGGAAAAAAAGGGGGAAACAGAAAGGGGGTGGGGATGGGGGAGGGAGCTCACGACCTAAAGTTATTGAATTCAATATTCAGACCGGAAGGCTGTAAGGTGCCTAGTCGGAAGATGAGGTGTTGTTCCTCCAGTTTGCGTTGGGCTTCACTGGAACAATGCAGTAAGCCAAGGACAGACATGTGGGCAAGAGAGCAGGGTGGAGTGTTAAAATGGCAAGCGACAGGGAGGTTTGGGTCATTCTTGCGGACAGACCGCAGGTGTTCTGCAAAGCGGTCGCCCAGTTTACGTTTGGTCTCTCCAATGTAGAGGAGACCACATTGGGAGCAACGAATGCAGTAGACTAAGTTGGGGGAAATGCAAGTGAAATGCTGCTTCACTTGAAAGGAGTGTTTGGGCCCTTGGACGGTGAGGAGAGAGGAAGTGAAGGGGCAGGTGTTACATCTTTTGCGTGGGCATGGGGTGGTGCCATAGGAGGGGGTTGAGGAGTAGGGGGTGATGGAGGAGTGGACCAGGGTGTCCCGGAGGGAGCGATCCCTACGGAATGCCGATAAGGGGGGTGAAGGGAAGATGTGTTTGGTGGTGGCATCATGCTGGAGTTGGCGGAAATGGCGGAGGATGATCCTTTGAATGCAGAGGCTGGTGGGGTGATAAGTGAGAACAAGGGGGACCCTATCATGTTTCTGGGAGGGAGGAGAAGGTGTGAGGGCGGATGCGCGGGAGATGGGCCGGACACGGTTGAGGGTCCTGTCAACGACCGTGGGTGGAAAACCTCGGTTAAGGAAGAAGGAGGACATGTCAGAGGAACCGTTTTTGAAGGTAGCATCATCGGAACAGATGCGACGAAGGCGAAGGAACTGGGAGAATGGGATGGAGTCCTTACAGGAAGCGGGGTGTGAGGAGCTGTAGTCGAGGTAGCTGTGGGAGTCGGTGGGTTTGTAATGGATATTAGTGGACAGTCTATCACCAGAGATTGAGACAGAGAGGTCAAGGAAGGGAAGGGAAGTGTCAGAGATGGACCACGTGAAAACGATGGAGGGGTGGAGATTGGAAGCAAAATTAATAAATTTTTCCAAGTCCCGACGAGAGCATGAAGCGGCACCGAAGTAATCATCGATGTACCGGAGAAAAAGTTGTGGAAGGGGTCCGGGGTAGGACTGCAACAAGGAATGTTCCACATATCCCATAAAGAGACAGGCATAGCTGGGGCCCATGCGGGTACCCATAGCCACACCTTTTATTTGGAGAAAGTGAGAGGAGTTGAAGGAGAAATTGTTCAACGTGAGAACAAGTTCAGCCAGACGGAGGAGAGTAGTGGTGGATGGGGATTGTTCGGGCCTCTGTTCGAGGAAGAAGCTAAGGGCCCTCAGACCATCCTGGTGGGGGATGGAGGTGTAGAGGGATTGGACGTCCATGGTGAAGAGGAAGCGGTTGGAGCCAGGGAACTGGAAATTGTTGATGTGACGTAAGGTGCCTGGTGCAATGCTGCAGGTGGTCAGTTGACAGTAATACCATATGCCTGGTGCAATGCGGCGGGGGGCGGTCAGTTGATATTAATCGCATATGCCTAGTGCAATGCTGCAGGGGATCAGTGGATATTAATAGCATGTGCCTAGTGCAATGCTGCAGGGGATCAGTTGATATTAATATTATTTGTCCGGTGCAATGACATGGTGGAGTCAGTTGATTTTAATACCATGTGCCTGGTGCAAAGTTGCAGGGGATCAGTGGATATTGATACCATGTGCCTGGTGCAATGCCACGGGGGTTGAGTCGATATTAATAACATGTGCCTGGTGCAAAGCTGCAGGCGGTCATTTGGTATTAATACCATATGCCTGGTGCAAAGCGGCAGGGGGGGTTCAGTTGATATTAATATCATGTGCCTGGTGCAATGCTGCAGGGTGTCAGTAGATAGTAATAACATGTGACTGGTGTAATGCAGCAGGCGGTCAGTTGATATTAACACCATGTGCCTGCTGCAATGCTGCAGGGCGTCAGTTGATATTAATACTATTTGCCTGGTGCAATTCTGCAGGGGGTCAGTTGATATTAATACCATGTGCCTGGTGCAATGCCTTGGGGGGGTCAGTTGATATTAATACCATGTGCCTGGTGCAATGCTGCAGGAGGTCAGTTGAAATTGATACCATTTGCCTGGTGCAAAGCCGCGGGGTGTCAGTTGATATTAATAGCATGTTCCTAGTGCAATGCTGCAGGGGATCAGTGGATATTAATACCATGTGCCCAGTGCAATGCTGCAAGAGAGGTCAGTAGATATTAATACCATGTGCCTGGTGTAATGCTGCAGGAGGGCAGTTGATATTAAAACCATGTGCAAGGTGTAATGCTTCAAGAGGTTAGTTGATATTAATACCATGTGCCTGGTGGAAAGTTGCAGGGGATCAGTGGATATTGATACCATGTGCCTGGTGCAATGCCACAGGGGTTGAGTTGATATTAATACCATGTGCCTGGTGCAAAGCTGCAGGTGGTCAGTTGGTATTAATACCACATGCTCTGGTGCAAAGCGGCAGGGGGGGTTGAGTTGACAGGAATACCATGTGCCTGGTGCAATGCTGCATGGCGTCAGTTGATATTCACACCATGTGCCTGCTGCAATGCTGCAGGGCGTCAGTTGATATTAATACTATTTGCCTATTGCAATGCTACAGGAGGCCAGTTGTTATTAATACCATATGCCTGGTGCAAAGCAGCAGGGGGGGTTCAGTTGATATTAATATCATGTTCCTGGTGCAAAACTGCAGGGCATCAGTAGATACTAATGACAAGTGCCTGGTGTAATGCGGCAGGCGGTCAGTTGATATTAACACCATGTGCCTGCTGCAATGCTGCAGGGCGTCAGTTGATAGTAATACTTTTTGCCTATTGCAATTCTTCCGGAGGTCAGTTGATATTAATACCATGTGCCTGGTGCATTGCTGCAGGACGTCAGTTGATATTAATACTATTTGCCTGGTGCAATTCTGCAGGGGTCAGTTGATGTTAATACCATGTGCCTGGTGCAATGCCATGGCGGGGGTCATTTGATATTAATACCATTTGCCTGGTGCAATGCTGCAGGAGGTCAGTTGATATTAATACCATTTGCCTGGTGCAAAGTTGCAGGGGATCAGTGGATAATGATACCATGTGCCTGGTGCAATGCCAAAGCGGTTGAGTTGATATTAATACGATGTGCCTGGTGTAAAGCTGCAGGCAGTCAGTTGGTATTAATACCATATGCCTGGTGCAAAGCGGCAGGGGGGGTTCAGTTGATATTAATATCATGTGCCCGGGGCAATGCTGCAGGGCATCAGTAGATAGTAATAACATGTGCCCGGTGTAATGCAGCTGGCGGTCAGTTGATATTCACACCATGTGCCTGCTGCAATGCTGCTGGGCGTCAGTTGATATTAATACTATTTGCCTATTGCAATGCTACAGGAGGTTAGTTGATATTAATACCATATGCCTGGTGCAATGCTGCAGGACGTCAGTTGATATTAATACTATTTGCCTGGTGCAATTCTGCAGGGGTCCGTTGATGTTAATACCATGTGCCTGGTGCAATGCCATTGGGGGGGGGGGGGGGGTCAGTTGATATTAATACCATTTGCCTGGTGCAATGCTGCAAGAGGGGTCAGTTGATATTAATACCATGTGCCTGGTGTAATGCTGCAGGAGGGCAGTTGTTGTTAATACCATGTGCAAGGTGTAATGCTGCAGGAGGTAAGTTGATATTAATACCATGTGCCTGGTGCAATGCCACGGGGGTTCATTTGATATTAATACTATGTGCCTGGTGCAAAGCTGCAGGAGGTCATTTGGTATTAATACCATATGCCTGGTGCAATGCTGCAAGAGTGTTCAGTTGATATTAATACCATATGCCTGGTGTAATGCTGCAGGATGTCAGTTGACAGTAATGCCATGTGCCTGCTGTAATGCTAAAGGAGGTCAGTTGATATTAATACTATTTGTCTGGTGCAATACTGCTAGGGGTCTGTTGATATTAATTCAATTTGCCTGGTGCAATGCTGCAGAATGTCAATTGATATTAATACAATTTGCCTGGTGCAATGACACGGGTGTTCAGTTGATATTAATACCATGTGCCTGGTGCAAAGTTACAGGGGATCAGTGGATATTGATACCATGTGCCTGGTGCAATGCCATGGGGGTTGAGTTGATATTAATACCATGTGCCTGGTGCAAAGCTGCAGGCGGTCTGTTGGTATTAATACCATATGCCTGGTGCAAAGCGGCAGGGTGTATTCAGTTGATATTAATATCATGTGCCTGGTGCAATGCTGCAGGGCATCAGTAGATAGTAATAACATATGCCTGGTGTAATGCAGCAGGCGGTCAGTTGATATTAATACCATGTGCCTGCTGCAATGCTGCAGGGCGTCAGTTGATATTAATACTATTTGCCTATTGCAATTCTACAGGAGGTCAGTTGATATTAATACCATGTGCCTGGTGCATTGCTGCAGGACGTCAGTTGATATTAATACTATTTGCCTGGTGCAATGCTGCAGGGAGTCAGTTGATATTAATACCATGTGCCTGGTGCAATGCCATGGGGGGGTCAGTTAATATTAATAGCATGTGCCTGGTGTAATGCTGCAGGAGGTCAGTTGATATTAATACCATGTGCCTGGTGCAATGCTGCAGGAGGTCAATTGATATTAATACTATTTGTCTGGTGCAATACTGCTAGGGGTCTGTTGATATTAATTCAATTTGCCTGGTGCAATGCTGCAGGAGGTCAGTTGATATTAATACCTTATGCCTGGTGCAAAGCCGCGGGATGTCAGTTGATATTAATAGCATGTGCCTAGTGCAATGCTGCAGGGGATCAGTGGATATTGATACCATGTGCCTAGTGCAATGCTGCAAGAGAGGTCAGTTGATATTAATACCATGTGCCTGGTGTAATGCTGCAGGAGGGCAGTTGATATTAATACCATGTGCGAGGTGTAATGCTGCAAGAGGCTAGTTGATATTAATACCATGTGCCTGGTGCAAAGATGCAGGGGATCAGTGGATATTGATACCATGTGCCTGGTGCAATGCCATGGGTGTTGAGTTGATATTAATATCATGTGCCTGGTGCAATGCTGCAGGGCATCAGTAGATAGTAATAAAATGTGCCTGGTGTAATGCAGCTGGTGGTCAGTTGATATTAACACCATGTGCCTGCTGCAATGCTGCAGGGCGTCAGTTGATATTAATACTATTTGCCTATTGCAATGCTACAGGAGGTCAGTTGATATTAATACCATGTGCCTGGTGCAAAGCTGCATGGGGTCACTTGATATTAACACCATGTGGCTGGTGCAATGCTGCAGGAGGTCAGTTGATATTAATACCATGTGTCCGGTGCAATGCTGCAGGGTGTCAGTTAATAGTAATAACATGTGCCTGGAGTAATGCTGCAGGATGTCAGTTGATATTAAAACCATGTGCCTGCTGCAATGCTGCAGGAGTTCAGTTGATATTAATACCATGTCCCTGGTGCAATGCTGCAGGTGGTCATTTGATAGTAATACCATGTGCCTGCTTTAATGCTGCAGGAGATCAGTTGATATTAATGACATGTGCTTGGTGCAATGCCGCAGGTGGTCATTTGATAGTCATACCATGTGCCTGCTTTAATGCTGCACGAGATCAGTTGATATTAATACCATGTGCTTGGTGTAATGCTGCAGGAGGTCAGTTGATATTAAACCATGTGCCTGGTGCAAAGCTGCATGGGGTCAGATGATATTAACACCGTGTGGCTGGTGCAATGCTGCTGGCGGTCAGTTCATATTAATACCATGTGCCTGGTGCAATGCTGCAGGGTGTCAGTTGACAGTAATACCATGTTCCTGGTGCATTGCTGCAGGGGTCAGTTGACAGTAATACTGTGTGCCTGGTGCAATGCTGCAGGCAATCAGTAGATATTAATACCATGTGCCTGGTGTAATGCCGCGGGGTTCAATTAATATTAATATCCTTTGCCTGGTGCAATGCTGCAGGTGTCAATTGATATTAATACCATTTCCCTGGTGCAATGCCGTGGGGAATCAGTTGATAGTAATACCACGTGTCTGGTGTAAAGCCGCAGTAGGTCAGTTGATATTAATACTATGTGCCTGGTGCAATGATGCAGGTGGTCATTTGATATTAATACTATTTGTCTGGTGCAACGCTGCTAGGGGTCAGTTGATATTAATACAATTTGCCTGGTGCAAAGCTGCAGGAGGTCAGTTGACATTAATAAAATATGCCTCGTGCAATGCTGCAGGGGATCACTGGATATTAATGCCATGTGCCTGGTTCAATGCCGAGGGGGATCAGTTGCTATGAATACCATTTGCCTGGTGCAATGCTGCAGGAGGTCAGTTGATATTAATACCATGTGCCTGGTGCAATGCTGCAGGAGGTCAGTTGATATTGATACCATGTGCCTGGTGCAATGCTGCCGGAGGTCAGTTGATATTAATACCTTGTACGTGGTGTAGTGCTGCAGGAGGTCAGTTGATATTAGTACTATTTCCCTGTTGCAATGCTGCAGGCAGTCATTTGATAGTAATACCATGTGCCCGATGCAATGCAGCAGGGGGTCAGTTGATAGTAATACTATTTCCCTGTTGCAATGCTGCAGGCGGTCATTTGATAGTAATACCATGTGCCCGGTGTAATGCTGGAGGAGGTCAGTTGATATTCATACCGTGTGCCTGGTGCAATGTCGGTAGGGGTCAGTTGATATTAATACAATTTGCCTGGTGCAATGCTGCAGGTGGTCAGTTGAAATTAATACCATGTGCCTGGTGCAATGCCATGGGGGGGTTGAGTTGATATTAATACCATGTGCCTGGTGCAATTTTGCAGGAAGTCAGTTCATCTTAATACCATATGCCTGGTGCAATGTGGCAGGTGTGTTCAGCTGATATTAATACCACGTCCCTGGTGCAATGCTGCAGGGTGTCAGTAGATAGTAATAACATGTGCCTGGTGTAATGCTGCAGGAGGTCATTTGATATTAATACCATGTGCCTGCTGCAATGCTGCAGAAGGTCACTTAATATTATTATAATATTATTTGTCTGGTGCAATGCCGGTAGGGGTCAGTTGATATTAATACAATTTGCCTGGTGCAATGACACGGGGGTGGGGCGGGGTTGGGGGGGTGGGTTACTTGATATTAATACCATGTGCCTGGTGCAGTGCTGCAGGGGATCAATGGATATTGACACAAAGTGCCTTGTGCAATGCCACGGGGGTTCATTTGATATTAATACTATGTGCCTGGTGCAAAGCTGCAGTAGGTCAGTTGATATTAATACCATATGCCTAGTGCAATGATGCAGGTGGTTATTCGATAGTAATTCCATGTGCCAGCTTTAATGCTGCACGAGATCAGTTGATATTAATACCATGTGCCTGGTGCAATGCTGCAGGAGGTCATTTAACATTAGTACCATGTGCCTGGTACAATGTTGCAGTGTGTCAGTTGATATTAATACCATGTGCCTGATGCAGTGCTGCAGGGGGTCAGTTGTTATTAATACCATTTTCCTGCTGCAATGCTGCAGGAGGTCAGTTGATAGTAATACCATGTACATGGTGTAGTGCTGCAGGTCAGTTGATATTAGTACTATTTGACTGGCGCAAAGCTGCAGGAGGTCAGTTGATTGTAATACTATTTCCCTGTTGCAATGCTGCAGGTGGTCATTTGATAGTAATACCATGTGCCCGATGCAATGCTGCAGGGGGTCGGTTGATAGTAATACTATTTCCCTGTTGCAATGCTGCAGGAGGTCAGTTGATAGTAATACCATGTACATGGTGTAGTGCTGCAGGAGGTCAGTTGATATTAGTACTATTTGACTGGCGCAAAGCTGCAGGAGGTCAGTTGATTGTAATACTATTTCCCTGTTGCAATGCTGCAGGTGGTCATTTGATAGTAATACCATGTGCCCGAGGCAATGCTGCAGGGGGTCGGTTGATAGTAATACTATTTCCCTGTTGCAATGCTGCAGGTGGTCATTTGATAGTAATACCATGTGCCTGGTGTAATGCTGGAGGAGGTCAGTTGATATTCATACCATGTGCCTGGTGCAATGCTGCAGAAGGTCAATTGATATTAATATTATTTGCCTGGTGCAATGCTGGTAGGGTCAGTTGATATTAATACAATTTGCCTGGTGCAATGACACGGGGTGGTGAGTTGATATTAATACCATGTGCCTGGTTCAAAGCTGCAGGCAGTCAGTTGGTATTAATACCATATGCCTGGTGCAATGCAGCAGGGTGGGTTCAGTTGATATTATTATCATGTGCCTGGTGCAATGTTGCAGGGCGTCAGTAGATAGTAATAACATGTGCCTGGTGTAATGCAGCAAGATTTCAGTTGATAGTAATACCATGTGCCTGGTGCCATGCTGCAGGGCGTCAGTTGATATTAATACTATTTGCCTAGTGCAATGCTGCAGGGGGTCACTAGATAATAATAACATGTGCCTGGTGTAATGCTGCAGGGGGTCAGTTGATATTAATACCATGTGCCTGCTGCAATGCTGCAGAGGGTCAGTTTATAGTAATAGCATGTGACTGGTGTAATGCTGCTGAAGGTCAGTTGATTTTAATATTATTTGTCTGGAGCAATGCCGGTAGGGGTCAGTTGATATTAATACAATTTGCCTGGTGCAATGACACGGGAGGGTCAGTTGATATTAATACCATGTGCCAGGTGCAGTGCTGCAGGGGAACAATGGATATTGACACCATGTGCCTGGTGCAATGCCATGGGGGTTCATTTGATATTAATACTATGTGCCTGGTGCAAAGCTGCAGGTGGTCATTTGGTATTAATACTATATGCCTGGTGCAATGCGGCAGGGGGCGGTCAGTTGATATTAATAGCATGTGCCTGGTGCAATGCTGCAAGGGATCATTTGATATTAATACCATGTGTCTGGTACGATGCTGCAGGGGGAGTCATTTGATATTAATACCGTGTGCCTGGTGAAATGCTGCAGGAGGGCAGGCAGTTGATATTAATACCATGTGCGTGGTGTAATGCTGCAGGGGGTTGGTTGATGTTAATACTATGTGCCTGGTGCAATGCCGCTAGGGGTCAGTTGATATTAATACTATGTGCCTGGTGCAATGCTGCAGGAGGTCAGTTGATATTAATACCATGTGCCTGGTGCAAAGCTGCAGGATGTCAGTTGATATTAATACTATTTGTCTGGTGCAATGCTGCTAGAGGTCTGTTGATATTAATTCAATTAGCCTGGTGCAATGCTGCAGAAGGTCAGTTGATATTAATACAATTTGCCTGGTGCAATGACACCGGGTGGTGAGTTGATATTAATACCATTTGCCTGGTGCAATGCTGCGGGGTGTCAGTTGATATTAATACATGTGCCTGGTTTAATGCTGCAGGAGGTCAGTTGATATTAATACCATGTGTCCGGTGCAATGCTGCAGGGTGTCAGTTAATAGTAATAACATGTGCCTGGAGTAATGCTGCAGGATGTCAGTTGATATTAAAACCATGTGCCTGCTGCAATGCTGCAGGAGTTCAGTTGATATTAATACCATGTCCCTGGTGCAATGCTGCAGGTGGTCATTTGATAGTAATACCATGTGCCTGCTTTAATGCTGCAGGAGATCAGTTGATATTAATGACATGTGCTTGGTGCAATGCCGCAGGTGGTCATTTGATAGTCATACCATGTGCCTGCTTTAATGCTGCACGAGATCAGTTGATATTAATACCATGTGCTTGGTGTAATGCTGCAGGAGGTCAGTTGATATTAAACCATGTGCCTGGTGCAAAGCTGCATGGGGTCAGATGATATTAACACCGTGTGGCTGGTGCAATGCTGCTGGCGGTCAGTTCATATTAATACCATGTGCCTGGTGCAATGCTGCAGGGTGTCAGTTGACAGTAATACCATGTTCCTGGTGCATTGCTGCAGGGGTCAGTTGACAGTAATACTGTGTGCCTGGTGCAATGCTGCAGGCAATCAGTAGATATTAATACCATGTGCCTGGTGTAATGCCGCGGGGTTCAATTAATATTAATATCCTTTGCCTGGTGCAATGCTGCAGGTGTCAATTGATATTAATACCATTTCCCTGGTGCAATGCCGTGGGGAATCAGTTGATAGTAATACCACGTGTCTGGTGTAAAGCCGCAGTAGGTCAGTTGATATTAATACTATGTGCCTGGTGCAATGATGCAGGTGGTCATTTGATATTAATACTATTTGTCTGGTGCAACGCTGCTAGGGGTCAGTTGATATTAATACAATTTGCCTGGTGCAAAGCTGCAGGAGGTCAGTTGACATTAATAAAATATGCCTCGTGCAATGCTGCAGGGGATCACTGGATATTAATGCCATGTGCCTGGTTCAATGCCGAGGGGGATCAGTTGCTATGAATACCATTTGCCTGGTGCAATGCTGCAGGAGGTCAGTTGATATTAATACCATGTGCCTGGTGCAATGCTGCAGGAGGTCAGTTGATATTGATACCATGTGCCTGGTGCAATGCTGCCGGAGGTCAGTTGATATTAATACCTTGTACGTGGTGTAGTGCTGCAGGAGGTCAGTTGATATTAGTACTATTTCCCTGTTGCAATGCTGCAGGCAGTCATTTGATAGTAATACCATGTGCCCGATGCAATGCAGCAGGGGGTCAGTTGATAGTAATACTATTTCCCTGTTGCAATGCTGCAGGCGGTCATTTGATAGTAATACCATGTGCCCGGTGTAATGCTGGAGGAGGTCAGTTGATATTCATACCGTGTGCCTGGTGCAATGTCGGTAGGGGTCAGTTGATATTAATACAATTTGCCTGGTGCAATGCTGCAGGTGGTCAGTTGAAATTAATACCATGTGCCTGGTGCAATGCCATGGGGGGGTTGAGTTGATATTAATACCATGTGCCTGGTGCAATTTTGCAGGAAGTCAGTTCATCTTAATACCATATGCCTGGTGCAATGTGGCAGGTGTGTTCAGCTGATATTAATACCACGTCCCTGGTGCAATGCTGCAGGGTGTCAGTAGATAGTAATAACATGTGCCTGGTGTAATGCTGCAGGAGGTCATTTGATATTAATACCATGTGCCTGCTGCAATGCTGCAGAAGGTCACTTAATATTATTATAATATTATTTGTCTGGTGCAATGCCGGTAGGGGTCAGTTGATATTAATACAATTTGCCTGGTGCAATGACACGGGGGTGGGGCGGGGTTGGGGGGGTGGGTTACTTGATATTAATACCATGTGCCTGGTGCAGTGCTGCAGGGGATCAATGGATATTGACACAAAGTGCCTTGTGCAATGCCACGGGGGTTCATTTGATATTAATACTATGTGCCTGGTGCAAAGCTGCAGTAGGTCAGTTGATATTAATACCATATGCCTAGTGCAATGATGCAGGTGGTTATTCGATAGTAATTCCATGTGCCAGCTTTAATGCTGCACGAGATCAGTTGATATTAATACCATGTGCCTGGTGCAATGCTGCAGGAGGTCATTTAACATTAGTACCATGTGCCTGGTACAATGTTGCAGTGTGTCAGTTGATATTAATACCATGTGCCTGATGCAGTGCTGCAGGGGGTCAGTTGTTATTAATACCATTTTCCTGCTGCAATGCTGCAGGAGGTCAGTTGATAGTAATACCATGTACATGGTGTAGTGCTGCAGGTCAGTTGATATTAGTACTATTTGACTGGCGCAAAGCTGCAGGAGGTCAGTTGATTGTAATACTATTTCCCTGTTGCAATGCTGCAGGTGGTCATTTGATAGTAATACCATGTGCCCGATGCAATGCTGCAGGGGGTCGGTTGATAGTAATACTATTTCCCTGTTGCAATGCTGCAGGAGGTCAGTTGATAGTAATACCATGTACATGGTGTAGTGCTGCAGGAGGTCAGTTGATATTAGTACTATTTGACTGGCGCAAAGCTGCAGGAGGTCAGTTGATTGTAATACTATTTCCCTGTTGCAATGCTGCAGGTGGTCATTTGATAGTAATACCATGTGCCCGAGGCAATGCTGCAGGGGGTCGGTTGATAGTAATACTATTTCCCTGTTGCAATGCTGCAGGTGGTCATTTGATAGTAATACCATGTGCCTGGTGTAATGCTGGAGGAGGTCAGTTGATATTCATACCATGTGCCTGGTGCAATGCTGCAGAAGGTCAATTGATATTAATATTATTTGCCTGGTGCAATGCTGGTAGGGTCAGTTGATATTAATACAATTTGCCTGGTGCAATGACACGGGGTGGTGAGTTGATATTAATACCATGTGCCTGGTTCAAAGCTGCAGGCAGTCAGTTGGTATTAATACCATATGCCTGGTGCAATGCAGCAGGGTGGGTTCAGTTGATATTATTATCATGTGCCTGGTGCAATGTTGCAGGGCGTCAGTAGATAGTAATAACATGTGCCTGGTGCAATACTGCAGGAGGTCAGTTGATATTAATACCATTTGCCTGGTGCAATGCTGTGGGGTGTCAGTTGATATTAATACTATTTGCCTGGTGTAATGCTGCAGGAGGTTAGTTGATATTAATACCATGTGTCTGGTGCAATGCTGCAGGCTTCAGTTAAAATTAATACCATTTGCCTGGTGCAATGCTGCAGGAGGTCAATTGATATTAATACCATTTCCCTGGTGCAATGTCGCGGGGAATCAGTTGATAGTAATACCATGTGCCGGGTGTAAAGCTGCAGTAGGTCAGTTGATATTAATACCATGTGCCTAGTGCAATGATGCAGGTGGTTATTCGATAGTAATACCATGTGCCAGCTTTAATGCTGCACGAGATCAGTTGATATTAATACCATGTGCCTGGTGCAATGCTGCAGGAGGTCATTTAACATTAGTACCATGTGCCTGGTACAATGTTGCAGTGTGTCAGTTGATATTAATACCATGTGCCTGAGGCAGTGCTGCAGGGGGTCAGTTGTTATTAATACCATGTGCCTGCTGCAATGCTGCAGGAGGTCAGTTGATAGTAATACCATGTACGTGGTGTAGTGCTGCAGGAGGTCAGTTGATATTAGTACTATTTGCCCTGGCGCAAAGCTGCAGGAGGTCAGTTGATTGTAATACTATTTCCCTGTTGCAATGCTGCAGGCGGTCATTTGATAGTAATGCCATGTGCCCGATGCAATGCTGCAGGGGGTCGGTTGATAGTAATACTATTTCCCTGTTGCAATGCTGCAGGCAGTCATTTGATAGTAATACCATGTGCCTGGTGTAATGCTGGAGGAGGTCAGTTGATATTCATACCATGTGCCTGGTGCAATGCTGCATGGGGTCAGTTGATATTAATACTATTTGCCTGGTGCAATGCCGGTAGGGGTCAGTTGATATTAATACAATTTGCCTGGTGCAATGCTGCAGGTGGTCAGTTGATAGTAATACCATGTGCCTGGTGCAATGACATGGAGGGGTTGAGTTGATATTAATACCATATGCCTGGTGCAATTTTACAGGAAGTCAGTTCATATTAATACCATAGGCCTGGAGCAATGTGGTGGGTGTGTTCAGCTGATATTAATACCATGTGCCTGGTGCAATGCTGCAGGGTGTCACTAGATAATAATAACATGTGCCTGGTGTAATGCTGCAGGAGGTCAGTTGATATTAATACCATATGCCTGCTGCAATGCTGCAGAGGGTCAGTTTATAGTAATAGCATGTGATTGGTGTAATGCTGCAGAAGGTCAGTTGATTTTAATATTATTTGTCTGATGCAATGCCAGTAGGAGTCAGTTGATATTAATACCATGTGCCTGGTGCAATGACACGGGGGGGGTCAGTTGATATTAATACCATGTGCCTGGTGCAGTGCTGCAGGGGAACAATGGATATTGACACCATGTGCCTGGTGCAATGCCATGGGGGTTCATTTGATATTAATACTATGTGCCTGGTGCAAAGCTGCAGGAGGTCATTTGGTATTAATACCATATGCCTGGTGCAATGCTGCGGGGGGCGGTCAGTTGATATTAATCGCATGTGCCTGGTGCAATGCTGCAAGGGATCATTTGATATTAATACCATGTGTCTGGTACAATGCTGCACGGGGAGTCATTTGATATTAATACCGTGTGCCTGGTGAAATGCTGCAGGAGGGCAGGCAGTTGATATTAATACCATGTGCGTGGTGTAATGCTGCACGGGGTTGGTTGATGTTAATACTATGTGCCTGGTGCAATGCCGCTAGGGGTCAGTTGATATTAATACAATTTTCCTGGTGCAATGCTGCAGGGCGTCATTTGATATTAATACCATGTGCCTGGTGCAATGCTGCAATAGGTCAGTTGATATTAATACCATCTGTCTGGTGCAAAGCTGCAGGACGTCAGTTGATATTAATACCATGTGCCTGATGCAATGCTGCAGGGTGTCAATTGCTAGTAATACCACGTGCCTTGCGCAATGCTGCATGGGGTCATTTGACAGTAATACCATGTGTCTGCTGTAATGCCGGTAGAGGTCAGTTGATATTAATACTATGTGCCTGGTGCAATGCTGCAGGAGGTCAGTTGATATTAATACCATGTGCCTGGTGCAAAGCTGCAGGATGTAAGTTGATACTAATACTATTTGTCTGGTGCAATGCTGCTATGGGTCTGTTGATATTAATTCAATTTGCCTGGTGCAATGCTGCAGAAGGTCAATTGATATTAATATTATTTGCCTGGTGCAATGCTGGTAGGGGTCAGTTGATATTAATACCATTTGCCTGGTGCAATGCTGCGGGCTGTCGGTTGATATTAATACATGTGCCTGGTTTAATGCTGCAGGAGGTTAGTTGATATTAATACCATGTGTCTGGTGCAATGCTGCAGGCTTCAGTTAATATTAATACCATTTGCCTGGTGCAATGCTGCAGGAGGTCAATTGATATTAATACCATTTCCCTGGTGCAAAGCTGCAGAAGGTCAGTTGATATTAATACCATGTGCCGGGTGCAAAGCTGCAGGACTTCAGTTGATATTAATACCATGTGCCTGATGCAATGCTGCAGGGTGTCATTTGCTAGTAATACCACGTGCCTTGTGCAATGCTGCATGGGGTCATTTGACAGTAATACGATGTGCCTGCTGTGATGCCGGTAGGGCTCAGTTGATATTAATACTATGTGCCTGGTGCAATGCTGCAGGAGGTCAGTTGATATTAATACCATGTGCCTGGTGCAAAGCTGCAGGATGTCAGTTGATATTAATACTATTTGTCTGGTGCAATGCCGCTAGGGGTCAGTTGATATTAATACAATTTTCCTGGTGCAATGCTGCAGGGGGTCATTTGATATTAATACCATGTGCCTGGTGCAATGCTGCAGGAGGTCAGTTGATATTAATACCATGTGCCTGATGCAAAGCTGCAGGGTGTCAATTGCTAGTAATACCACGTGCCTTGTGCAATGCTGCAAGGGGTCATTTGACAGTAATACGATGTGCCTGCTGTGATGCCGGTAGGGGTCAGTTGATATTAATACCATGTGCCTGGTGCAATGCTGCAGGATGTCAGTTGATATTAATACTATTTGTCTGGTGCAATGCTGCTAGGGGTCTGTTGATATTAATTCAATTTGCCTGGTGCAATGCTGCAGAAGGTCAATTGATATTAATATTATTTGCCTGGTGCAATGCTGGTAGGGGTCAGTTGATAGTAATACCATGTGCCTGGTGCAATGACATGGAGGGGTTGAGTTGATATTAATACCATGTGCCTGGTGCAATTTTACAGGAAGTCAGTTCGTATTAATACCATAGGCCTGGCGCAATGTGGTGGGTGTGTTCAGCTTATATTAATACCATGTGCCTGGTGCAATGCTGCAGGGTGTCACTAGATAATAATAACATGTGCCTGGTGTAATGCTGCAGGAGGTCAGTTGATATTAATACCATGTGCCTGCTGCAATGCTGCAGAGGGTCAGTTTATAGTAATAGCATGTGATTGGTGTAATGCTGCAGAAGGTCAGTTGATTTTAATATTATTTGTCTGATGCAATGCCAGTAGGGGTCAGTTGATATTAATACCATGTGCCTGGTGCAATGACACGGGGGCGTCAGTTGATATTCATACCATGTGCCTGGTGGCAGTGCTGCAGGGGAACAATGGATATTGACACCATGTGCCTGGTGCAATGCCATGGGGGTTCATTTGATATTAATACTATGTGCCTGGTGCAAAGCTGCAGGAGGTCATTTGGTATTAATACCATATGCCTGGTGCAATGCTGCGGGGGGCGGTCAGTTGATATTAATAGCATGTGCCTGGTGCAATGCTGCAAGGGATCATTTGATATTAATACCATGTGTCTGGTACAATGCTGCATGGGGAGTCATTTGATATTAATACCGTGTGCCTGGTGAAATGCTGCAGGAGGGCAGGCAGTTGATATTAATACCATGTGCGTGGTGTAATGCTGCAAGGGGTTGGTTGATGTTAATACTATGTGCCTGGTGCAATGCCGCTAGGGGTCAGTTGATATTAATACAATTTTCCTGGTGCAATGCTGCAGGGGGTCATTTGATATTAATACCATGTGCCTGGTGCAATGCTGCAGGAGGTCAGTTGGTATTAATACCATGTGCCTGGTGCAATACTGCAGGAGGTCAGTTGATATTAATACTATTTGTCTGGTGCAATGCTGCTAGGGGTCTGTTGATATTAATTCAATTTGCCTGGTGCAATGCTGCAGAAGGTCAATTGATATTAATATTATTTGCCTGGTGCAATGCTGGTAGGGGTCAGTTGATATTAATACAATTTGCCTGGTGCAATGACACGGGGTGGTGAGTTGATATTAATACCATGTGCCTGGTGCAAAGCTGCAGGCAGTCAGTTGGTATTAATACCATATGCCTGGTGCAATGCGGCAGGGGGTGTTCAGTTGATATTAATATCATGTGCCTGGTCCAATGCTGCAGGGCGTCAGTAGATAGTAATAACATGTGCCTGGTGTAATGCAGCAGGATTTCAGTTGATAGTAATACCATGTGCCTGGTGCAATGCTGCAGGGCGTCAGTTGATGTTAATACTATTTACCTGGTGCAATGCTGCAGGGGGTCAATTGATATTAACACCATGTGCCTGGTGCAATGCCATGGGTGGTCAGTTGATATTAATACCATTTGCCTGGTGCAATGCTGCGGGGTGTCAGTTGATATTAATACATGTGCCTGGCTTAATGCTGCAGGAGGTTAGTTGATATTAATACCATGTGTCTGGTGCAATGCTGCAGGGTGTCAGTTAATAGTAATAACATGTGCCTGGTGTATTGCTGCAGGATGTCAGTTAATATTAATACCATGTGCCTGCTGTAATGCTGCAGGAGGTCAGTTGATATTAATACCATGTGCCTGGTGCAGTGCTGCAGGGGGTCAGTTGATATTAATACCATGTGCCTGGTGCAATGCTGGAGGTCATTTAACATTAGTACCATGTGCCTGGTACAATGTTGCAGTGTGTCAGTTGATATTAATACCATGTGCCTGATGCAGTGCTGCAGGGGGTCAGTTGTTATTAATACCATGTGCCTGGTGCAATGCTGCAGGAGGTCAGTTGGTATTAATACCATGTGCCTGGTGCAATACTGCAGGAGGTCAGTTGATATTAATACTATTTGTCTGGTGCAATGCTGCTAGGGGTCTGTTGATATTAATTCAATTTGCCTGGTGCAATGCTGCAGAAGGTCAATTGATATTAATATTATTTGCCTGGTGCAATGCTGGTAGGGGTCAGTTGATATTAATACAATTTGCCTGGTGCAATGAAACGGGGTGGTGAGTTGATATTAATACCATGTGCCTGGTGCAAAGCTGCAGGCAGTCAGTTGGTATTAATACCATATGCCTGGTGCAATGCGGCAGGGGGTGTTCAGTTGATATTAATATCATGTGCCTGGTCCAATGCTGCAGGGCGTCAGTAGATAGTAATAACATGTGCCTGGTGTAATGCAGCAGGATTTCAGTTGATAGTAATACCATGTGCCTGGTGCAATGCTGCAGGGCGTCAGTTGATGTTAATACTATTTACCTGGTGCAATGCTGCAGGGGGTCAATTGATATTAACACCATGTGCCTGGTGCAATGCCATGGGTGGTCAGTTGATATTAATACCATTTGCCTGGTGCAATGCTGCGGGGTGTCAGTTGATATTAATACATGTGCCTGGCTTAATGCTGCAGGAGGTTAGTTGATATTAATACCATGTGTCTGGTGCAATGCTGCAGGGTGTCAGTTAATAGTAATAACATGTGCCTGGTGTATTGCTGCAGGATGTCAGTTGATATTAATACCATGTGCCTGCTGTAATGCTGCAGGAGGTCAGTTGATATTAATACCATGTGCCTGGTGCAGTGCTGCAGGGGGTCAGTCGATATTAATACCATGTGCCTGGTGCAATGCTGGAGGTCATTTAACATTAGTACCATGTGCCTGGTACAATGTTGCAGTGTGTCAGTTGATATTAATACCATGTGCCTGATGCAGTGCTGCAGGGGGTCAGTTGTTATTAATACCATGTGCCTGTTCTAATGCTGCAGGGGGTCAGTTGATATTAATACCATGTGCCTGGTGCAGTGCTGCAGGAGGTTAGTTGATATTAATGCTATTTGCCTGGTGCAATGCTCGACTTTGCCTGGAGTTAGCCAAAAGGTGGTTATCTCCACCTATCACTGGCCCTCTGTCCAGATCTTCCTGTCCCATCCCCCCACCGCACCCCCTTAAACCAGCTTATATTTCACCTCTTTTCTATTTTTACTTTGTTCTGTTGAAGGGTCATTTGGTGTCGAAACGTTAACTGTGTTCCTCTCCGCAGATACTGCCAGACCTGCTGAGTTTTTCCAGGTGTTTTTGTTTTTGATTGCCAGCATCCGTAGTTTTTTGCTTTTATTTTCTTTTGATATTAGTACCATGTGCCATGAGCAATGCCGCGGAAGGTGAGCTCATGTTAATATTCCTCCCTGTGCGCCAATGTGGGTCTGAGATCCTGCACTGAAGCTATGTTTAGCTGTAGAGGCGATGCCGCAGTGCACTCTCCCCACGTGCCCCTCCTCATTGTGCCACATCACGTGGGGCAGATGTGTCCAGTAGCCGGCCTGTACTAAAGCGGATCCCTGTTTAATCTGCCTTAATCAGTAACGGGGGATATGCGCGTCAACTGGCACTTCGTATCTCATACATGCGGCAGAGCCATACGCATCTCGAGAACCTAAAGAGCGCTGCTATGTTACCCGATCGTGCGAACAGCTTGTTGGTTGTTTGGGTGGTATCTTGGGCTGCTCTGATTTTAAAAGATTAATCGCTCCCCGCCCCACCTCCCCCCTCTCCTTCCCGCTCGCAGTGGGCGGGTCCACCCCTCTGGGGTGACGTCATGGAGGCGAGCAGTGAGGCGCTGGAAGTGATAAGCATTGTGGGTAGAGTTGTGTGCGCAGGCGTGTTGTTGACGGCGGCCTTGTACCTGCTGCGCGCGCTGTGTCAGAGGATGGCCTGGAAGTGCGGAGGAGACAGCCAAGCGGAGCTCGTCAATAACCTGCGGAGTGAGTGCTCGGCGAGGGGCGGGTGGGCAGGCGTGAGTGAGAGAGAGACGGGGCAGCTAGTCTCCGGCAAGCGAGTACCCAGTACCCCCCCCCCCCCCCCCCCATTCCCCAGCTAGTCCAGGCCACTAATCGGCTTCTTTGGTCCCGAAGGGTGTGTGAGGCTGCGGGTGTCGGGAGGATGGCTGGGCTGGGGGCCCCCTGCAGCGCCCTGATACCGGGCCGCGTCCTCGCTGGCTCTGCCAGCCCTGGTGGCCAGCGCAGGGCAGTGCGGGCTGGGCAAAGCAACCTGCTGGTCACTGCAGTGCGGACAGTGGCCAAGCTGTGGCTGTACAGCGGCCAATGGTCCCATAACATCAGGTGCTCCGAAGCACCCAGTGGTTGCTGCTGCCATGGGGGAGTGGGTCCATTCTCCTCGGTTGCCGTCGTGTTGAGGCTGCCGTTGAATGTGTGCAACGCTGGGATGGGCAGCGTTTTGATTTTCGAGCGTCAGGAGGAACAGGCAGGAAAGTGGAGTTGATGCCAAGATCAGACCAGCCATGATTACTGAATGGTGGAGCAGGCTGGAGGGCTTTTTGGCTTACTCCTAATTCTTATGCTTATGACTCTTCCATATATGGTGTGTCATGGTAACGGGTAGCCTGGTAATTCACTGGGTGCCACACCCCTGCCTTTTCCATAGAGCCCTGCAAATTTTTCCTCTTTAGAAGATGATGTAATTGTGATGTTATGTTTTAATCTGTTATTTGACCTTTAAATTCTGGAGAACCGAGCAATATTATGTCAAGTTTGGAAGAGCAAGTTTAATTTCAAAATAAAAACAGAATTACCTGGAAAAACTCAGCAGGTCTGGCAGCATCGGCGGAGAAGAAAAGAGTTGACGTTTCGAGTCCTCATGACCCTCAGGACTCGAAACGTCAACTTTTTTCTTCTCCGCCGATGCTGCCAGACCTGCTGAGTTTTTCCAGGTAATTCTGTTTTTGTTTTGGATTTCCAGCATCCGCAGTTTTCTTCGTTTTTAATTTCAAAATGCTTATTTTGACTGCTCCTTGATTTTTGAGTGTATAATCTTGCTGACATTCCAGTTCAGCGCTGTGCTGTGTCGTTTGAGGTGGCAGCTGTCCACTGAGGAGTTGCTCTTTGTTCAGGTGGGTGTTGGATCTTATTCCTTGAAGAGTAGAAATTTTCACTGGTGCATTGGACATCACTAACCAGTAACTTTGACTGGTCAGTCGTCATCTCCCCTTCGAAGTAGGTTGAGTACCTGAGGGAGAAATATCAGGCTGAGATTCATCCAGCATCCTTCATGCCTTCTGGATGTTCTGAGTGCTTCAAAACCAGTGAATTACTTTTGAAGAATAGTCTTCAGACAGAAGAAATTGGCGAGTGAGTTTGTCCATCAAGCTGGGGTCAAGAAAATTAATAATTGGGATGGCTGAACAATCTGGATTTATACACATTGTGATACTGCATTTTCTGGAAGCTGAGTGTTTTGAGAAATAACACACCAGTCGGTGTTTTCTGGGTGGACTTGCTTTGAAACATTTGCAGACAGTCAAAATTATAAGGAAAGAAGGTGGTCTCCTGGATAGCATGTTGCTGAAGTTGCCAATCCACAGAGGGGAAGTGAGTGACATCTGAATGAGAGGGACGCTCAGAATGGTGGGATTGGGTAAAGACAGAGGAGGAAATTGCTGGGGGCCTGAAATTCAGGCTATTTAGCACTGACATATAGTTCTGAATCCCTGTAAGACAGACCCACAATGCTAATATTGGTGGTGAGGTGATAGAACCCCATTTTGCTTTTTAAACAATGCCACCATTAGAAGGACATGTAGCCTTTTCCGTAGTTATAGACTCGAGTCCCTAATCATTGGTTCTCCCCATGAGTCAAGGGGAGGGTAAGTAAAGCAATTGGGGGAGGGAGCAGAAAGGCTAATGGAGGGTCAGCACAGCACAGTATGCTCAAACTTGCCGTGAAAAAAAGTTAAGGCATTTATAAAGTTCCTTTGCCAGCCATCAGGAAGCTCTGAAATGTTTTACAATTAACGGAGAAACACAGGAATTGTGGCAACTAATGTGTGCGGAAATTTGCCACAAACGACAATGTGATAATGACCAGATAATTTATTTTAGTGGTATTTGTTTATGGATAAATGTTATCTAGGACACTAGAAAGAATTCCCATGGTCTTAAATGTTCCAGTGAGACCTTTTGAACCCACTGAGGGCATGTGGGCCTCAGTTTAACATCTCATCCAATGGACTGCATCTCTAATGCAGTACTTCCCTCAGTGTTATGCCATATTATCAGCTTGGATTTTGTGTTCAAGTCCCTGGTGTGGAAATTGAACCTATAAACTGATGTTTGCTAGTATGGTTTAAATTAAATTGGCAGGGTGTGGGTACCAGCATATATAAGTTGAAAAGAGGAATAAGGTGCACAAAGCAGTGAGTGTTGGATAGTACTAGAGGAGGAAGTAGATAATCTTAGATAAGAGCAGGAAATGATTTATAGAACACAGCGAACCATCAAAATATATGGTCAGGAGGAGGCCATTTGGCTCATTGTGACCTTACTGGCCAAAAACTGACCTATCCAGATGAATCCCATTTTCCAGCCCTTGGTTTGTAACCTTGTATGTCACAGCATTTCAAGAGCATATTCAAGTATTTTAAAATGCCACCATTTCAGACAGTGAGTTTCAGACCCCCACCGCCCTCAGGAAAGAATTTTTTCACCCAAGGGGAAATGTGTTCCTCCTGTCCACTATATCTGGGCCGCTTAGTTATACATCTCAATTAAATATACCCTCAGCCTCTTTTTTTTCAAAAGAAAACAACCTTAACCTATCCAGTCTTTCTTCATAGCTGAAATTCCCTGATCCTGGCAGCATCCTTGTAAATCTCTGTTCTCTCCCTCGAATGTGATTGTATCTTTCCTGCAATGCAGCGATCAGAACTGTTTGCAGTACTCTATCTATAACCTAACCACTGTTTAATACAGTTTGAGTATAATCTTCTCTGAAGCAGTCTGTGCCCACTTAGACCTGGACAATATTTCAGGTTTGGGCAGGTTAGTGGCAAGTAACATTCATGCCACAAAAACCAGACAGTGACTGTCCCCAACAAGAGAGAATCTAGTCATCTCCCCTTGACATTCAATGGCACTGCCAACACAAAGCCCCACCAGCAATGCCCTGCGGGTCACAATTGATTGCAAACATAGCTGGACCAGCTATATAAATACTGTGGTACAAGAGCAGGTCAGAGGCAAGTAACTTGCACTTCTTGACACCCCAAAGCCTTTCACCATCTATAAGGCAAAAGTCAGGAGCGTGATGGAATACTCTCTACTTGACTGGATGAGTGAAGCTCCAACATGCTTCAGAAGCTCGACACCATGGCAAAGCAGTCTGCTTCATTGGCATCCCATCTATCACCTCACTCCTTCCACCAGTGGTGTGTATCATCTCCTTATTTGTTGCATGGTCATGTCTTGACAAATGTTCCTGTGCAATGCCTTGGAGTGTTTTTGCTATGTTACAGGTGCTGTAGAAACGTAAGTAGTGTCTAATAGGTGTTACAGAAATGTAAATAGTTTGACTAGGAAAATACAGCACAAATGCATTCAGCTTTTTTTAGGAGCTGAGTGCTGATCCCCAGGTTAGCTCTACAAAAGTAGATTTTAAAACACCTTAAAATGAAGTGGGGAAGAAGGTTCACAAGATTAATTCCCTCCTATGAAGAGATAGAGAGTAGAATGGGCGCATGCTCTAGAGTTTAGAAGAATGAGAGGTGATCTCAAGATGGTCACATGAAAATAGATGGTCTCAGGTCCCTTGAACCCTTCCACCTATCATGCTGTCAGAATCCAAGTCTCTTCCCACCCTTCAACTGGAAAAAGTCCCAAACTCCAGCTTCCTTTCTTTGGCGTATGGACTCCAACCACTTTCTCAATTCCTCATCGCCTCTCCCTAGTACTCTTTCTCCCTTGTTAGATCCCATGATCCACTAGTGACCTTGGGGCCCCAGTGCACCCACCCCAGTATCCCAATCTGATTGTCGCCTTCAGCGATTTAAAGGCCAGCTCATCCTAAACCCCTTATCCTGTTTGGTACTCTAACCCAACACCTTTTTCTCAGAATTCTCTCACTTCTGAAACATCACTCTTTGTGCATCTGCACAGCAGTGGCTCATTACCAGTGTGCAACCTTTAGAGATTGCTTCTTCCCAGTGTCACCATACCCAAACACTCTCATCCCAATGCTTCCACACTTCCAAAATTTATTGTCTGCCACTGCTACAATCCAGTCCATCATTTCATAATTGTCTCTGCGGATCTCGCACCGATATACCTCTTTGATCTCAGGCTTTGAAGCCACCCTCTGTACTCTCACACCACCACCCCTTCCACCCCCACGGTGCTGCTATGCATTTCAAATGAAATATCTTGCTGTGTATGCTGGGTTAGTTTAGATAAGTTGGGTATATAACTAAAACATATAATAGTGATTTATAAGTTCCTTGAACATGTCAAACCCCAAAAGAATGCTAATATTCCTAAATTTCCTCTCTAATTGAGTTTCCTGATACTTGTACTGCATGGTCTATGGGCACAAGACAATGCACTCTGACATTGTGAACAATGCCATGGGAAAGCTGTTAAATAAGCATGTTTTAACCATCACATTTCAGGGCTGCAGCTGTCTATATACCTGGACCTGATTTGTGTATGTGTATATTAGTGTGTGCTTATTTTTATATTGGAGGGAAGAGGATAATAAGACTAATTTGCGCAGACATACTTGTGTTCCAATTTTGAAATTGTGCATCTATCCTTATTTTTATCCTGCTCTGAGTTCCAATATCCAAGTTTGTAATGGGAGCTGTCCAAATCAATTTGCTGTTTTAATTGCACCCTATGGCCAATGGAGGCGCTACTGCATCCCAGCACCAAATGGAGTGTTTAATTACAGGATGACAAATTGCCATTATAAAGATGGAACCAAGAATTTATAATGGGAAAAACTGATGGATTTATTTTTTAATATATCCATTATTAAGTAAAAGAAAACAACTGAATAGGGATGGAGCATGCAAATTACATGTAAGGGACACTGCTAGAGATATAGGTAAACCACTTCACATTGAGTTGAGAAATTATCAATAGAAAGCTGAGAAGCCAATGAAAATACTGAATGACTTGATGACTTTCTTTAAGCTTGTGCCTTCTGAGGAATGAGGGTCTACAATTCATGGGGACATAATGCAGCCATCACTTTCAGCTGAGGAAGCTGGACACAGTCCCAGACTACAGCTCTCAACACCCACATCTGCCTACAATCCACAGAAATGTATTTGATTTACAGCAAGATTGGTTATTCTCCCGTTGTGGCAGAGCTTGGTGTGTAAGCCCTGCTTCCTTTCTCCTCGTTTGTCAGTGGAGAAGTAAAAATCACAAATATCCTTAAGCTGCTAATAATTATATTTTTTAAAATGACACAAAATCCCTGTTTAAGCTTTGTTTTTGAGATAATTTTGATAGGAAATGATGTATATTTGATTATTAAATGTAGCTTGTAAGTAAAACTGATACTTTGGCACGGTTTGATTTTGTATTTTGGAATGTAATCTAGATATTGGAGCCGTTACATTCTTCTGTTCGAGAAAACTCAATCAGAAATAATGGCAAGCTAGTTAGGAGGGTCTGAATAAAAATTCTTAGACATGTTGAAGATATTTGGTAAAATAATTAAAAGTGCAAATTGATTCTTTTCAGTTTTATCGTCCTTGGTTTTCACTGCAAAAAAAAGTATCCTTATTTGATATTAGGTAGGCAAAGGCATTTATGGAAAGTTTTTTTTTGTCCTGTTTTGAGTGATATTTTTATACCTCTACTTCTGAAAAGAACAAAGTTAAATGTTTAAGCTGTTGTAACAAGTCTAAATAATAAACTAACCTGGTTTATTACTGTGTCGATACATGTGACTAACATATAATTGTTATTATAACTGGAAGTGACGGACTGACCTCAATAAAATATCTCTGGCAGAATAATCGTACTTAATCACAGCGACCTAATTCTGTTCCTAAACATGAGTGATAGAGATGTCCTTGCAATAATGTTGTATCTAACTTGCTGTGAGCAATGCTGTGGCCATGGCTAGCATGGAGAAAAAATTATGGCCAAGGGAATGAGTGCTCTTTGACCACATGAAGCACTCCTTACCTGAAGTGACCACAGACTTCTATTTAAATATGGTTTGAAATTTGTAACTTGAGAGTAGTTTGGGGAACTGGTATGATTTTTAAGGTTTTTAAATCAAAATTCTGCAGTGAAATGATGGAACTTAGAGCCAGCAAAATTCCATGATATGCCTAAAGGTGCCTTGCCAATCTGACTTGTTCCTGTTATAATTGTATGGCTGACTCCAGAGTGGACAGAGTAGAATTTTTGATATGTGCTGAAGAACATTGGATCAGCAATCTTGTTAAATCTGTATGCAGATTGTGAATTGATGAGCTTAAGAGTTGAGGCTTTAGCCTGTGGATATTAATGCAGGTGAACTGACGTGCCAAGGGTTGAGCTGGATTGCAGCTTGTCAGGTTCAAGATGAAACCTTATCAGCTGGGGCTTGAGGATTTGTTGTACTCTGGAATAAAATCTAAAATTGAATTTTCCTACATTAGAAAGTGCTTTATTAGCTGTGAAGCATTGAGACACCCTTAGGTTGTGGTAATGCAAGTTCCAGTTTTCTTTACAAACTAGATGTCATTGTACGTTCTAGAAATGGCTTTTCCTCTAGTCCCACTAAACCTGACACCACTTAGCTTACAGCTATTGAAGATGTATCTGGAAAGCTGAGAAGTTTTTAAGTGATCAAGGAGTAATGTGGCCCAACATGAATGTTGAGGCCAAATTTGCTCTAGTGACATTTTATTTTTAAGTTTGTGGCTTTGTACTGGTCTAAGTTTATGTAAGCATTTATTTTTGGTACCGATATTTTATATTGTTTTGTGTTTATCACTCAAATTTGACTTAAAGATTTCATTCTTGGAGTGAGTAATTTGAACAAGTGTAATTATTTGAGGAGATGGGGTGGGTAGCTTTGATCGTAGAGCATGGAACTGGTGTATAGTGAAAGAATCTTAAGGAATGTTAAACAGAAGGAGGTTGTGGAAGGGAGACTGGTCAGCTTGTGTTTAGTACCTGCAGCTGTATTGTGACTTTTCCCCTTTTGTGTGGTGATGGATTTTTTTAAAGCCAATGGTTTCCATACCAAATGAGTTGCTCTACTTACACCCACTCAAATCACTTGGAATTGTATCGTTTGCTAACTTTTAACATGGTAAAATGTTTCTAGCCACTTCACAAATGGGGAGATGAGGTTAATGGATGCTGAACACTGGTCTTGAGCAGTTTGCTGCAGTTTTTAATAAATAAAATTGTCTGCAAGAATTTGCAAACAGCACTCTGCCCTAAATTAAGTAATGGTGAGTAGGACAGCTGGTTACATGTTCCATATTATATCGTTGCCAGCATAGAAATGGGGATTTGGCATAACTGATTTATCCTGTTGTTTATGCTCCATTCAAGCCTCTTTCCCATTTCTCTTTATCTTATCCTATTGGCATATCCTTCCATTTCTTCCTCCATTGTGTGTGTCAGGAATGTCACCTGATAAGCACAAGTGCCAGGTAATGACCATCTCCAACAAGCAATTCTAAGCACCTTTCCATGACATTCAGTGGGATAACAGTCACTGAAATTCTGGGTGACCAATAACCAGAAACCTGATTGGAAGAGCCCCACGTACTGTGGCTGCAACAGTATGTGAGAGGCTCTGTATTCTGCCACAAATAACTTGCCACCTCACTCCCCAAAGTCTTTCCATTGTCTAGAAGGCACAAGTCAGGAGGACTGCCTAGAATGGCAAGGGCAGCAGGTGCATGGGAGCTCCATGTCCTGCAAGTTCCCCATCAACACTCACATTTTGTTTTGGAAATATTACCGATCCTAATCATCGCTAGGTCATAATTCCCAACCTAACAGCACTGTGGTGGTACCTGCGTCGCACGGACTGCAGGTATAGAAAGCAGCTCAATTGCCACCTTTGAGGGCATTTGTCTAAGGGTAATAAATGCTGGCCTTGGCAATGCCTATATCCCATGAACAAATTTTTGAAAAAAATTAAACTTCCCCATAAGTGTTTCTGTGCTCTTTGCTTCATCTACCCCTTGTAGTATTAAGTTCCACATTCTTCCCATTCTTTGAATAAGATCTTTCTCCTGAATTCCCTATTAGATTTATCTTGCATTTAAGGTGTAGAGTTTTTGTCTTCCCATAAGTGGAAACACCTAGATTAGCATTATATTGGTGCGTTATAATTATCTATTCTTAAAGTTAATGTGGAACTTCTTAGCTTGGATTACCAATGTACAGATGTCTAGTGTTACAATTGAGGTTTATTACAGTTACGTTTTGAAAATGTACCTTTTAAATATAGGGTAAGTGAAGGGGTCATGGGATCTGTTCTGGAGTGGGCCTGTAAGCGTATGTGATTTGATTGCTGGCGATTGATAGAAGATTTGGATTCTTTTGCTGAGAAGGTGCACATTTGGAGACAATGGCTGCAGTCTGAGTATACCATGAGTATACCCTGAGACTCAAAGTCCCAGAATGTTCGTGTTGGCATTGGGTTGTGAACAGTTGTACTGTAAATCACCCATTTACTTCTAAGATGAAAGGGAGTTGAGGTCAAAACCAGTGAGCCTCATGTTGAGGTAGAAATGCTAATATGTTTCACATTGCCATGGGTAAGGAGGAAGAGGAAGCCACTTTTGAGATCAGGTTACAAGCTTCCCTGCAAGTTGGTGAATATCACAGACAGCAGAGGTTCTATGTGGTCAGTAGAGAGAAAATACTGCTTGACTTTGTGAGCTACCACAGCTGGATGCGGGAGAGAGTGTCTCCATAGTCGAAGAGACGAATTCTGCAGCCTTCTACAGATCCTGGAAAATTTGTTCTGGCATGGTTAAGGGGAAGAAGAATTATTGAGACAGGTTTGAAGCCAATGATGAATTTAAGATAATCTCCGGAAACTAAGGAAAGCGCTCGGAGACGGTTGCTCGAAGCTACTACTCTGAATTTCCGATATGGGATCCCGTTGGGAGTAACTGTAAGGACTGTAATTCTGTGGAGAGTTTGATGTATGATAGGAACATTCCCCTTATACCTTTCTGTAGTTTCAGCATATGTTGCCTACAAATAGAAAATAGTGTTTAGTCACTAATATTTTTAGTCATTTATTAGTAAAAGTTAAAAGGTGAAATCCTGGGTCATTCTTTCAGCTAATAACAAAGTTTGAATCTCTTAGAGACAGAACACTAGTTCATTTTTTTTTAAAAAAAAAGTGCAATTTTGCAGGTGATGGCTTACATTATTAATAGAAACTAGGAGCAGGATAGACCATTCAGCCCTTCAAGCATGCTCCATCATTATTTATGATCATGGCTGATCCTCTATCTCAATGCCATATTCTCAATTTCTCTCCATACCCCTAAATGCCCCAATATCCAAAAAATTGTCAATTTCTTTTCGAATATAATCAGTAACGTGGCCTCCACAGCCTTCTGGGGGAGAGAATTCCACAGGTTGACCACCCTCTGAGTGAAGAAACTTTTTCTCATCTCAGTCCTAAATGGCCTGCCCCATATCCTAAGACTCTGGTCTCTGGTTCTAGACTCCCCAACCAGGGAAAAATGCTCCCTGCATCTAGTCCGTCTAGCCCTGTTAGAATTTTATACGTTTCCCCCTCTCACTCTTCTAAACCCTTGTAATACAGGCCCAGTCGAACCAAGTTATACAACAGTCCTGCCATCCTTGGTATCAGACTTCTGAACCTTTGCTGCACTCCCTCTATGGCAAGTTTATCTTTTCCTGGGTGGGGAGACCAAAACTGCACGCAGTACTCCAGGTGTGGTCTCACCAAGGCCTTGTATTACTGCAGTAAAGACATCCCTACTTCTGAACTCAAATCCTCTTGCAATGAAGGCCAACACACCATTTACCTTCCTAATTGCTTGCTGCACCTGCCTGTTTACTTTCATTGGTTGGTGTACAAGGACACCCAGATCCCTTTGTATGCACATATTTCCCAATATATCACCATTTAAATAATACACTAGTCACCGCCTGCCATCCAGAAAAAGACCCATTTATTCCCACTCTGTTTCCAGTCTGTCACCTAGTTCTCAATCCATGCTAGTATATTACCCCTGATCCCAGGTGCTTTAATTTTGCCCACTAGCCTCTTATGTGGACCTTATCAAAAGCATTCTTGAAATCCAAATACACCACGTCCGCTGGTTCTCCCTTATCTAATCACATCCTCAAAAAAAACTCCAGTAGATTGGTTAAGCATGATTTCCCTTTCATAAATCCATGCTGACTTTGTCTAACCCTGTTAAAGCTTTCCAAGTGTTCTGTTACCATGTTTTTTATAATGGACTCTAGCATTTTCCCCACTAATGTTAGGCTAACTGGTCTGTAATTCTGCTTTTGTTCTCTCCCTCCTTTTTTAAATAATGGGGTTACATTTGCCACCCTCCAGCCTGTAGGAATGTGATTAACTTGTTCCCGCTTTCAACAACACCTGAAGATTGCTAAACATCTTGAGGTTTACATAGATCTTGCATGAGTTTGAACTGAATCCTGATGGTAATTGGCTCTGTGTTGTTTCAGATGGAAAAACTAATGAATACTGCTAACTTTTCATCTTTTGCAGAGAATGGGATAGTCAAGACAGAGAAGGTTTATCATGTAATGTTGGCCACAGACCGTTGCCACTATGTAAAGAGTAACCCCTACACAGATTCCCCTCAATCTATAGGTAAGAATTTCCAAAGTACTTGCTGCTCTCTTCCGAACAGTAAACTTGATCATGTCACCCCACTGTCTTGTTCACGTTTTTGACTTTGCCTTCTAATGCAGTGGCCTGTGACAGTCACAACAAATTAGTGCTGGCAGATTTGAACTATTAACCTCATGCCTGTGTTCCAGAAATTATGCTGGCTGTGCTTAATTTATGTTTGAGGAAAAGAAATGAAAATACAGAAAATGTGGTTTTATGAAGTATTATTTATATTATTCACCAATTGTTCACCAATATCACAAAACAAAATTCTAGCATATTAAATTGTGCAATTGTTTTTGCAAAGGCTATTCTTTCACATTCCCTACCCAAAAGAAATTGCTGGCTCTGAAATAGAAAATCATTGTTCCTCACTCTCACCGTAACAGTTTAATAACCCCTGATTTTACACATTTTATAGTGCACCATTTTATGTGCTGTGACTCCCATTCTAAATGGTCTGCATGCAACGGTGTCTATCTGGAGGAAGCACCTCAGCAGAGGAACTGCAAAACTTGTTTGAGTTTTTTGTGAAACATGACAAGTTGTTTGTATTTTATTTTGTTTTATTTGGAACTCAATACATTATCCTTTTAACACATGTTGTGCAGCTCCTTAATGCTAAACTGCACTTTCTTTTGGTTCAGTTTGTTGTTGAGTTTGGAGGTGGGGGGTCTGTGTGCTTGTGTGACTGGAAGCACGGCACATTGAAGCTTAGTTACAGTTTTGATTAGAGTCCATCTAAATTCTATCTGTCCAAACTCATCATCTGATTAGTTCAACACATTTAATATTACAATTCTCAGCATTAAATCAACAGTTAATGCTTCTTGTTGAAACAGATAAGTGGGTTGCAGCATTCTATTTTAAAATGCTGAGTCAGATTCTGGCCATGGGGGAAAACTACTGAGTTGCCAGCATTTACCTGGATTGCCTGTTGTAGTAATAGGTGGTGCTCCGATATGCTTTTTCAATGTTATTTGCTTGCATAAGTAATGCTTGGTGACATATTGATTTAATGAAAAGGTGAAGAAATAGTCAATGAGCAGGCTGCCACCTTATAGCATTGAGTGGTTTCCACTGATTTTTAATATACTTCTCCCTGCTGTGTAAATTTTTTTTCTTTGGTGGCACTATTGGATAAAAACCCTCACATGGCTGTTATTTGTTTTTGTTTTTCTGATTTTTTTTTTGTGCATGCAGTGTCCACAACTCATCAACCCCCTTCCCTCATTGAAAATCCAGAATTCTGGTATCTCACTGTGGCTGGCACAAACTCAACACTTGCTGTGTTTCGCCATTGTACATGAATGGCATTGCTTTGTTTTACAGGTTTCCAAGCTACAATCAGTGCTCCACACATGGTAAGTGCAAGTTATTTTCTGGTTTAGTGCCACCTGTGCACTTAAGGCTATCTGAATTTCAGTAAGATTTGCAACAATACTAATTGAGCCTATACTCCAGATCTCATCACAACCTTGATTCAGATGTGGATATGAGATGATAGTCATTGGCCTTGATGTCAAGGTGGCAATTGACAGAATATGGCACCAACGAGCACAAACAAAGCTGAAATCAGTGGTCAAATAGAAAATCCTCTAGTAGAAGTCATGCCTGAAGTAAAAGAAGATGGGTTTAGATGTCAGAAGCCAAGCATATCAGTCTTAAGTCATCACTTCACAACTTCTGCAGGGAAATATCCTGGGCCTGCCTTCCATCATAAGATTGAGTGAGACTATTTGCCAATTATGCAAATGTTAAATAACCTGAATCATGTAATATTGTCAAGTAAATGATAATGACAATCTTGCCCCAGTTGAAAGCCAAGCCATCTTCCTATGACCTTCAAAGCAACAGCAATATCATCTAGACCTTCAGTACCATGGGAGGAGGTAGGAAGAGGTCACCATTGCCCGGAAACTGAAATGTACTAGCCATATCAATAGTGTATCTTCAGGAACAGGACAGAGGCTGGGTACTTTGACAAGTAGCTTGTCTCTTGACCCGCTCTGCCCTGCACTTGCCCAAAACCTACAAGTCACAGTTCAGAAGTGTGGTGGAATACTCATTTTGATGGGTTGTAGCTACATAAGTGCCCAAGAAGCTGAACAACTTTAGGACAAAGCAGTTGGTTTGAGTGGCATTCCTGCTACTGGACTTGGTATCCCCTCTGTTATTGGTGTGCTTGCACAGCATGTATGATCTGCAGGTGCAATACAGCAACTCCTTAAGCTTACCACCCTGAGATGCCTACTGCCAAATAACAACTTGCATTTAAATCACTAACTTAGTAAATGTCCCAAGGCACCTCACAGAAGGATAACTGGGGAAAAAAAATTGACACCAAAGCAAAGAAGGAGATATTAGGACAGTTGACTAAATACTTGGTCCAAGAGGTAAGTTTTAGAGTATCTTAATGGGGGAGAGAAAGGTGGGAGCTGTAGAGTCTCTGTAAAGGGACATAGATAAGTAGTGGGCAAAAATTTAGCAGATGGTGTATAATGTGGGAAAATGTGAACTTGTCCACTTTGGCAGGGAGAATAGAAAAGCAGTATACTATTTAAATAGAGAGCGATTACAGAACTCCTGAGGTGCAAACGGATCTGGGTCCTGGTACATGGATCACAAAAAGTTAGTATGCAGATACAGCAAGTGATTAGGAAGGCAAATGGAATGTTGGGGTTTTTTGCAAGGGGAATGGAATATAACAGGGCAGTTTTACTGCAGCTGTACAGGCCCTTGAAGACTGCAGATCTGGTTTACTATACAGTTTTGGTCTCAATGGATAAAATTGCAATAGAAACAGTTCAAATAAGGTTCACTGGACTCATCCTTGGGACAGAGGGCTTACCTTAAAGGTTGAACAGGTTGGGCCTGTACCCATTGGAGTTTAGAAGAATGAGATGGTCGTATTGAAACACAAGATTCTGAGGGGACTTGATAGGATAGATACTGGAATGTAGTTTCCTTTTGTGGGGGTGCCTAGAACTAGGGACACAGTTAAGAATAAGAGGTCTCCCTTTTAAGACAGATGAGAATTTTTTTTTTTTTTTTTTGTTTGAGAATCATTAGTTTGTGGAATCCTCTTCCCCAGAAAGCAGTGGAGGCTGGGTCATTGAATTCATTCAAGGCTGAGTTAGATTTTTGATGAGGGAGGTAAGGCTAATGAGGGGCAGACAGGAGAGTGTAGTTAGGATCACAACCGGATCGATCGTGATCTTATTGAATGGCAGAGCAGGCTTAAAGGGCCAAATGGCCTGCTCCGAAGTCCTGTTTCCTATGGTTTAGGGAGGGACTTCCGGAGCTTGGTGTTTGGATGGATGAAGGCATGACTGCTAATGGCTGGAAAGAGGAAGGAGCACCATTGCAGGGTGACCATCACCACGATAGTGCAGTACAAGAAGAAAATCCACTCCCACCCCAAATACAAATAAGTTATAGTTATGGCCTTTCCTGCAACAGCCATGTCCTGAGAGCAAATTTTAAAAAAAAATATTGTAGACATTTCTAGTGTTGATACTTTTCTGATGAGCTTTAGGGCAATTGATGTTTTTGCATCTATGCTGTAAAATGAGTAGATTGTTGGGCTTCTTTGTGATAATAAGTGACTGAATGTCTGAGCAGACTCCCAGGTAATGTTTAGAACCAGCAACTATGCTGTGCTTTTGCTTTTAAAAATAGTTTTACTATTTAATGTGATTTAAAAGCACCACAGATATCTTCCTACAAGATAGCCTAATGTGTAGTAAAAAGAAAACTACAGCACCGAAACTTCTATTTATTCTTGGGCTGTGAGTGATATGAGCATGACCATATTTTTTTTTGCCACAATCCTAGTCGCTCCAAGAAGGTTGTCCTTGACCTTCTCTTGAATCACTGGTCCTCGTAATGGTACTCCTGTGATGTTACATATGGATTACAGACTCTTGTCCCAGCAACAGTGAAGGAATGGGGATATATGTACAAGTATGAATGGTGGATGAATTGAAGGGGAACTTGGAGGTGACTGCTGTTCTTAATTGTGATTGATGTCATGGGGCTAGGAGGTGTTGTGAAGTAACCTTGGTAATCTATAATTTGTCTTTTTCCATTGCCTTTTAAACAACATCAGAAGTGCTTATAAGTGACAGGTCCTCACTCAATCAAAAGTTTTCAAGGTACCTAATGTACTTTGGTACTGGTTCTGATGCGAACTGTTTTTCAACACCAATTTATCACCAAGCTGTGGATTCTCTAGTTATGGATCCTCTAATGTAGAACACCTGTTTATCTTAAGTTGGAGTAAACTTTTGATGCAATTTATACATTTTATAGAAAGTTACACTAGGTTACTGCACAAATTGTAAAACAAGGTAATTGTCCAGTGTTCTGTATTGTCTTCCTCTTTATTGTGCACTAATGTCTTGTGGAGGGACTGATATTGTGAAGTTGCATTCACTTATCATGTGCCATCACATTGAAGCATATTTAGGGTAACAGGATGTTGGACATAGTTTATCTGTCTTCTGTACAGAAGTGGTAGTGTTAGCAGGGAATGTAGTCCCACCCTCAAGTGGATAAATACAGTATTGCTGCATAAGCTGTTCTGCATGTAATATGATTCTGAACAGTGAGATAAACTTACCCTTTATTGTAAAAGCCTTTTTGAAAGAATTTTTGACTTAAAAAGGTGTTTCCTCGTGATACTGCTGCAAAGAAGCCCTTGGAGTTGTGTTGTAACATAAGTGTAGTAATTAAATGTGTTGGATATAGTGCACACGTTGAAGTTGGCATTTGTGTGTGTATTTATCAAGTGGTCAAGTGGGTTAGTGTATACACACAGTTTAGTGGAGGAGATGCACACCTTTTATATAACTTTGTACCTGCCTGAGATTCTGAATAAACGGATGTTGGCTTCTGTCACCACCACAGGTGCTCCTGAGGTCAAGTGTGTGTTCCACCTGATGGAAAGTGCTGGTGCTATTTGAAAGCTATCCTGGAGCTTGGAAGAAGCAGCCGTCTGTCCTGGTCTAAGAACTTCTCACCTGTTCAGTCTTCTGAACTTGTCACTGCTCCAGTTTGGCGATGAAGGGAATACATTTTTTAACATTGACACCAAGCCATTGTGTTGGGGAGTCTCTGGTACCACCTGCCTTTCCTTCTGGCTATGGAAGCTGTGATTTTAGATAGTCATTGAAGTTTTAAATGGTAACTGCAGGAAAGTTTGGCCCAGGCTCAGAAGGATAGTGCAGGAGAGAGTCTAACGTGTGGCATATTCATTATTTTATGATATGAAGATAAGTTATAATTGAAATGGGTCTGATCAAATCGTTGCTCCTTATGGTCACTTGTTATAAACAAAGCAGCTTATGTTTCATATCATTACAGGTGTTTTCTGAACCTGTTTGAAAAGATTGAGAAACCAAGCAGGGACGCATGCAAAAGACATGAATATTCAGTTTGTCTCTGAAAGTGGTACTATTTTATAGTTAGATAGCTGTTAGGATGGTCACAACTCTGATCACAAGATTCCTGAAGCATTTGAGTGATACTGCCATACCCAAGGGAATATGTATGACAATAGTTGTGTACTCACAAGCCATTCTTGTCTTGTAACCAGCTAGAGGACAACGTGGGTTGAGGTCTGGAGACCAGATGCTGACCTTTGTGCCATAGCAAATATATGGTAAGATGTACTTAGTTTAGAGGAGTTGTGGGATAACTCCCAAGATTGAGGAAATTGTTCACATTTCATTTTAAATTGCATGACATGCACTTAAAGCATTCTTCAGGCGTGCAATGCACTCTTTTTAATTCAATTTTGGGACCTGGGCGGTGTTGGTAAAAGGATAGCATTTATTGAGTATCCTTAGTTGCCTTGAGGCATTGGTGTGTTCTTTGTGGTTTAACAGATCTGAATGATTTGTTAGGCCACTTCAGAGGAAAGTTAAATGTAAATCAGATTTTTAACAGCAATCCAACAACTCATGGTCACCTTCATCGTTAAGTTTTTTTTTGTGCATAAACCAGTCACACTGCAAATGTACCATCTTGCCAATGGACATACTAGAGTGCCATCATTACAGGGAGATGTAATTACAGTGTGGCTGGTTTATGTGGACAGTTTCCATTCTAAAGAGAATGTACGATTGTAAAATGGGAACTGAATTATATCTGGGTGCCTTTGTCCAATTAACCTACACTTCCCCTTGAAGACCATACTTAGTCTTCACTCCATGTGAACTTAGTAGAGAAAATTGAAGTGTTTCAAGTGTGCCTATCACCTCAAGTGTGGCACATTGTGACATAGATAAATGATGTAGATATTGGAATGAAGAGCAAAATTTGCCTTGATGCCTAGCTTGAAGTGTGGCAAACAGTGAGGATGATGCCAATTGACTGCAGCAGGGCATAGGCCAGCAGAATGGAAAGAAAAGTGGCAAGTGGAATTTAATACAGAGAAATGTAAGGTATTTTGGCGAAAGGGATAGGGAGGGACAATATGTACTTAGTGGCACAGTTCTAAAGTGTGCAGGGACAGAAGGACCTTGTGGTTCATAGATCTTTGAAGTTGGCAGGGCATACTGAGTAATTTGCAAAGCATGATGGGATCTTGGGCTTCATAAACAGATGTATAGAGTGCAAAAGCAGGGAGACTATGCTGAACCTTTCTAAAGCTCTGGTCAGGCCACAACTAGATTATTGTGTCCAGTTCTGGTTGTCACACTTTAGGATCAGTGGGGAGTTGCTTGAAGGGTTGCAGGGGAAATTTAACCAGAATGGTTCTGGGGATTAGGGAATTTAGGTACAAGGTTGGATTGGAAACATTAGGTTTATTTTCCTTGTAGCAAAGGAGGATTGAGGGGAGATTTGATAAGAGTTGTAAAAAATTGACAGGTTTCGATAAGGTTGACAAGGAAAAGCTGTTCCCATTCACTGATCGTACAAGGACTAGGAGGGCACAGACATTGGTGGAAAAGATGCAGGGGAAATGTGATTTTTTTTTATGCAGCAAGTGGTAATGGCTTGGAACTTGCTGCCTATGAAGTTGATAAAAGCAGAGACGGTAAATGACTTCAAAAGAAAATTTGGTAGGCATTTGAGGGAAATAAACTTGCAGGGTTATGGGGATAGATGGCGGGGGCGGTGGTGGTGGGTGGTAACAGAACTGAGTGGGTTGCTGCACAAAGTGCTGGCATGGGCTCATCTTGCCACTAATTCTGACTCTATTATCTATTGCAAATTACTGGCACATATAATGGGAGTGTAGGGTGAGGAACAAGGGGCAGGGGAAGAAATGTTTTTTAAAATCCAGTCATTTGGAATGCACAGACAGACTATGCAACAATATATCTCAATAAAAGTTTTAGTATATGCAGTTTCATAATTGACTTCAAAAATAAAAATACCTGGAAAAACTCAGCAGGTCTGGCAGCATCTGCAGAGAGGAACACAGTTAACGTTTTGAGTCCATATGACTCTTCATCAGAACTAAGGAAAAATAGAAGAGATGAAATATAAGCTGGTTTTGGGGGGGTGGGGGGGAAGTAGAGCTGGATTGACGGCCAGTGATAGGTGGAGATAGACAAAAGGACAAAGAGGTGGTGATATTATCTAAGGAATGTGCTAATTAAGGGTAGAAAGCAGGACAAGCAAGGTACAGATAGCCCTAGTGGGGGTGGGGTGGAATGAAGGGAAGGGATCAAAATAGGCTAAAAGATAGAGATAAATGTATTTCCATCCATTGTTTTAAAAATAATGGAAATAGGTGGGAAAAGAAAAATCTATATAAATTATTGGAAAAAAAAAGGGTTGGGGGAAAGAGTTCATGATCTAAAATTGTTGAATTCAATATTCAGTCCGGAAGGCTGTAAAGTGCCTAGTCGGAAGATGAGGTGCTGTTCCTCCAGTTTGCTTTGAGCTTCACTGGAACAATGCAGCAAGCCAAGGACAGACATGTGGGCATGAGAGCAGGGTGGAGTGTTGAAATGGCAAGCGACAGGGAGGTTTGGGTCATGCTTGCGGACAGACCGAAGATGTTCCGCAAAGCGGTCACCCAGTCTGCGTTTGGTCTCTCCAATGTGGAGGAAACCGCATTGGGAGCAACGAATGCAGTAGACTAAATTGAAGGACATGCAAGTGAAATGCTGCTTCACTTGAAAGGAATGTTTGGGCCCTTGGACGGAGAGGAGAGGGGAAGTAAAGGGGCAGGTGTTCCACCTTCTGCGGTTGCATGGGAAGGTGCCGTGGGAGGGGGTTGAGGTGTAGGGAGTGATGGAGGAGTGGACCAGGGTGTCCCGGAGGGAACGATCCCTGCGGAATGCTGTTGGGGGTTGGGGGGGGGTGGCGGGGTGGCGGCGTGAAGGGAAGATGTGTTTGGTGGTGGCATCATGCTGGAGTTCGTGGAAATGGTGGAGGATGATCCTTTGAATGCGGAGGCTGGTGGGGTGATAAGTGAGGACAAGGGGGACCCTATCATGGTCCCGGGAGGGGGAGGAAGGTGTGAGGGTTGATGCCTTAACTTCATAGAATAATTTGTTGGTACATGTTTGTTTTCCCATAAAAGCAATACATCTACTTAGACTGATGAAGTTAACTTACCAAAATCTAGGTGCCAGCTTGGATTTGTTCTGCTTCTGCTGCTTCTGTCACTTGCACATAACTAACTTTGTTTGCTGTGCAAATTTCCAAGTGAGGAGAAGACAATCCAGTGGGATTGGTCAGTTCTTGTGTGTTGGTTATCATACAGCTCTGGTTCGATCCTGTTTGGCATACTATGTTCAGTTCTGGGCAGTGCACCTGGGTGTTAAGATCAGCTGTAACTTAAGTGGCTGAACAGCCTGGCACTGAATACCTACTCCTGTTCCTGTGCTCCTTGAAATAGCTTTATCTACTATTCCCTCCCTCATTTAAATGCCTATTGTGCGTTTTCTTAACACTATATAACTAGAATGCAGAATGTAAATAATATTTGGAGCTGCCCATTTTAAATTGGTCAGCTATTCTCTTAAAACTCTCTGCAGTCCGGACCGCCTTTGCATTTCTCTTCCAAAAACACCCACTTGTTCTTGGGGTCTGATACTCGAAGCTGGTTTCTTGTGCAATCCATTTCGTGCTGTATTTTGCTGACTACTGAAGCAGCGGTGAGTCATGGCAACATGCCCCAACTACCCCACTCTTTTCCATCACGGTATCGCAAATTTCTGAAATTCCCAGTCCTTGGGCTCAGCACCATTTCCAAAATAACACAGCCTTGTTCACATCTTCTATTGGTCCTGGGGTTTAACAGGAAAAATGAGCACTGAACACATCTCAAAAAAAAAGACCACATATGTTCATGGAAAAAAGTTATGGAGATTGACCCCCAAAACAATAAGGGTGAGGGGCACCCAAATGACTGTAAAACCTATCCAATCGTTGGAAGTCAGGCCTGATAATGCATTTGTGTGCTATGTGACATTGGTGCCCCTGTTATAGAGTAATATAACTTCTGACCTGCTAAGATTGATTAATATATTGATGAACGAGATGTTTCCACCTGAGGAATTTAAAATTGGGGGCCATAAACATAAGATGTCATTAAATCCAATAAAGGAGTTTAGGAGAAACTTATTTACTCGGTGGTAAGGATGTGAAACTCGCTTACCACGTGGTAAAGGTGAATGTCATTTAAGAGGAAGCTAGATAAGTACATGAAAGAGAGGAATATGGAAGGATATCCTGGTATGGTGAAATGATACAAGGTACAAGGTGGGAAGAGGTTTGTGCGGAATGTAAACACTGCCATCGACCTGTGGGTGGAATAGTCTTTCTGTGCTGTAAAGTTGGATATTAAAGAGTGATGTATAGTATCCTTTATGGTAGGACGTGAAAGTTGTTATATTTGCTCACATTCTCTGGATCACTTAGCTATGGCAATGGTGAGTCTTTTGTATATGTGTTTTAAGTTGCACTGAAGGAAGGATTGTGATTACTTGGGCCCGTGCTCCAGTATAGTAAAGTAGATACAGCTAACTCTTGGACCAAACCATGTGCTCAATTTTGTTGGCCTTATTGCCAAGGTACAATTTCTGTCATTTAGCATTTGCTGAAGTGCAGTGACCATCCTTGGCTTTCTGCAAGACTAAATTTTTTGCTTGTGGCCAAATGTGTTTTTTAAATTGACTAGTCAGCTGAGTGGAAGTTTGCTGCTTCAGTACAAGTCTTTGGGAAGATTTTGTAAATGTAACTAGTTATTGTTGAGTGGTGTGTGAGAGAAGTTACGATACACTGCTAACATGATAACTAAAATGAAACTTGATGCACCTTATTTCCCCAGCTCTCAGTAGAAGATTTAATTAAAATAATTCAAAACTAGCTAAGGAAATCATTTTATCCGTCTTGATTAAAATCTAGTAACTACAAAATAATTGTGTATACACCTAATCAATGTGTATTATGATGTTGTCCTCACCAGCACGCATATGCCCTAGAACTGCTTCATGATCAATTATATGAGGGGGCTAAAGCACTTGATGTAGGATCTGGCAGTGGAATTCTCACTTCTTGCTTCGCACGGATGGTAAGTAGCTTTTTTTTTTCAGGTACCATGTAAGTAATTTAGCATGTTAAAAATTCAATTATTTTAAAGTTAATTTATTTGTTCATGGAATGTGAGCATCACTGGCAAGGCCAGCACTCATTAGCCATCTGTAATTGCCTTTTTGAAGGTGGTGGCAAGCCTCTGCCTTGAACTGCTGCAGCCTGTGTGGTGCAAGTACACCTACAGTACAATTAGGGAGGCAGTTCCAGGATTTTGACCCAGCAACAATGAAGGAATGACAATATAGTTCCAGGTCAAGATGGTGAGTGGCTTGGAGGGGAATTTGAAGATAGTGGTGTTTCTACGCACCTGCTGCCCTTGTCCTTTTAGGTAGTTGAAGTCGTGGGTTAGGAAGGTGCTGTTCAACTTGGTGAGTTGCTGCAGTGCCTGTTGTAGATGGTACACATTGCTGCCACTATGCATCAGTGGTGGAGGGAGTGAACATTTAAGCTGGTAGACGAGGTGCCATTCAAGTGGCTTTGTCCTGAATGGTGTAAAGCTTCTTGATTATTGGAGCAGCACTCCATCCAGGCAAATGTAGAGTATTCCATCGCAATCCTAATTTCTACTTTGTAGATGGTTAACACACTTCGAGTCAGATGATGAGTTGCTAACCAGCATCTGACCTCCTATAGCTACAGTATTTATATGGCTGGCTCAGTTCAGTTTCTGGTCAATGGTAAACCCCCAGGATGATGATGGGGATACAGGGATGGAAATGCTATTGATTGTCATGAAGCAACGATTAGATTTTCACTTGGTCATTGCCTGGCTCTTGTGTGGTGCAAATGTTACTTGCCACTTAGCTCAAGTCTGAATGTTGTCCAGGCCTTGTGCATATGCTCACTGACTGCTTAAGTATCTGAGGAGTCATAAATGGTGAACACTTTGCGATCAGCAAATATACCCACTTTTGACCTTATGATGGAGGGAAGGCCATTGATGAAGCAGCTGAAGACGGTTGTGCCTAGGACATGACCCTGAGGACACCTGCAGCAATATCCTGGCACTGAGATGATTGGTGTTCAACAGCCGCAACCACTTTCCCTTTTGTGCTAAGTATGACTCCAGCCAGTGGAGACCTGCCCCCCTCTCTTTCTGTTCTCCCCCTGCCACCTTCCCGGTTCCTATTGACTTCTGTTTTGCTAGGTCTCATTGATGCCACATTTGGGCAAATGTTGCCTTGATGTCAAAGGCAGTTACACGCACTCATCTCTGGAACTTTGTTCTTTTGCCCATGTTTGGACTAAGGCTGTATAATGAGGGCTGAAGCCAAGTGGCCCTGGCTGAACCTAAACTGAGCATCGATGAGTGGGTTATTAGTGTTATCAAGCAGCAATTACACATTATCAATGATAACTTCCATCCTTTTAGAGTAGACTTATTGATTGATGCTTGTCAGATTGGGGATTTGCCCTGCTTTTTGTGGTCAGGGTATAGCTGGGGAATTTTCTGCATTGTAGGTTAGATGCATGTGTTTTAAATGTACTAGAACAGCTTGGCTAGGGAACCAGCTAGTTGTAGAGCTGAAGTCTTCTGTTGCTGGAATGTTGTTAGGACCCATGTCTTTTCTATATCCAGAGCCTTCACCTGTTTCTTGACATCATAGGAAGTGAATTGAATCACCTGAAGACTGTCACCTGTGATGCTGGGGACTTGAGGGGGCTGAGATGAATCATCCGCTCAACACTTCTGGTTGATAGTTGCAAATGCTTCAGCCTTGTCTTTTGCACTGATGTGCTGTCCTCATTCATCATTGAGGATGAGGATGTTTGTGGAGCCTCCTTCCTTTGTTTAGTTGTCCACCAACATTCGTGACGGGATGTGGCAGGACTGCAGAGCTTTGAACTGTTATGTTGTCTGATTGCTTGGCTATGTTCATAATATGCTGCTTATGTCTAGCATGCATGTAACCCTGTGTAGTTTCACTGATCTTTCAGAAATCCTTGCTGAAGACTGCTTACTGAGAGGGGCTGAGTTAGTCAATATGAACTGGGGAGGTGGTGTGGATAATCTGTTTCTATCTTGTAACATCTATCATGGCCGTTTCTCCTAACTACCGTCCAGTGACTAATGCTGGAGCTTTTATGATGGGCTACCGTCCAGTCAATTAGTGCTGCAATGCTCATTAGCTTGGCATTTACATTAAGGGGAGAAATTACTGGAGCTTCTGAACAATAGCTCAGCAGATGCTGCTGAGTTTGGGAGAGTATGGGTAAGGGAAGAAATTTAAGCTTTTAAAAATAGTACTTCATGAAGTATTACTGAGCATGATATGTATAAATTGACTAATAGAGCAATGAAAACAGTGGTGAGTTTGAAATACAAGATCAGTAGTCTAATAGTTTGAATCCAAATTGAAGCAGCTACTTTTACATGTGTACATGGACTTGCTTTCTTCTGGTACTGCTTTGAACAGTGAACGATTTGGGGGACTGGGGAAAGAGAGAAGTCTAAATGGTGGGATCAGTCTGGGGAGTTATCTTAGCTGATCCAAGTGGAATGCACATATCTCATGCAATCTCTGGTCCCATTCTGAGTGATTTTTGGGGAGTGGATGAGTGGACAGCAGTGAGGATCTTACTAGAAGAAATGCACCTCTTTCAAGTTGCTGCTGTTTATATTAAATGTTTACCTGGTGCACACATTTGGTGCTACCGTAAAATCTGCAATAAATCTGCCCAACCTTAATCCCTTCTCCAGTTACACCCTGGTGGAATAACTGGCTGACATGCACATTTTATCCCTAATTAGTATCATAATTTCTTGACATCTGGTGGCTCCCAGCACATGTATAGGACACCCTTATCAGTGTCATCACAAAACAGCGAGGAAGTTTGATTTTTAAGGTGGAAATAAGAGTGTTTCTGTGAAAATGCTAAGTAGAATGGGGTTACTTTAAACAGAATACCCTTCCTCTTGGACTTCTCCCCCTTGAGCAAAACACTTTAAACTCATTGCTCTTTGACATTTGGCAGGAAGGTGTTTTATTGGGTATGACCCCGTAACATTTTTCATAATTTTTTTTTTCATTTTTGAGCCCAAACCTTCCAATACCTCATTGAAGCATAATGCAGACGTTGGATGAACCCTTCCATATTCAAAAATTATGCAAAGCTCTCCTTTTTATCCAGGTCGGTGCAAGTGGAAGTGTGGTGGGAATTGAGCATATTAAGGAACTGGTTAATGACTCCATAAACAATGTTAAGAAAGATGATCCGTCTTTACTTTCATCAGGAAGAATAAAGTTTTTAGGTGAGTGAGCCACTTTATAGAGGATCAGCCCAAAGGTACTTCCATCAAATGACTTTGTTTTAATTTCCATTGTCTGGCATCAGCGTTTTTATTTTTAGTCTGAAATTGTGGATAAAATCTATCCTTTATTAAATCAGACTTCCTTATTTTAAAAGGGACAAATAACTATTTCTAGAACATTACTTTTGTGTGTAAAATGTGTTTTTTGCTTTGGAATCATAAATGTTAATATTTCTCCTTTAAAAATTGCCTATAATTGGTGGGAGTCTGTTTGTTCACAGTGGGTGATGGGAGACAGGGATATCCAGAGGAAGCTCCATACGATGCCATCCATGTGGGGGCTGCAGCAAGTACGGTACCACAGGCAGTAAGTCATTTTCAAACCATACCATAAGCTGGAGAATAATGCACTTTCAGTGCAGGTTAAGATCCCATTTGTATTTATTCAAAGTTTTGACCAAATTGAGCTAACTGAGGTTGAAATTAGGATAGAGCCGTCAACTCCAAAAAAGAGACTAATACTTTTTGATATATTTTTAGGCTCTGATCTGTTATCCATACCACCTGCATATGCAAAAGTCCTTAGATTTGAGCAAATATTTTCACCCCTGCTGGAGGCAATGGCTGTTTGAGTTCAGATCCCTGGGCATCTGCAAATACCTCTTCACTAACTTAAACTGGACATCATTTATTTGACGATGCAAGACTTCACAGTTGAGCACCAATCTGTCCTCACCTGACACCCTAAGTTGCATTTCCAAAATTAATCACATTCATCCTTCTGAGCAGATTGTTGAATTACAGAATAAGTGCAGAGAACTCAGCACCTAAAGCAACAAATCCAATTTTTTCCTAGTTTTTGGTTCTTAAAGCATTTGGGCCTGTGAGCTGCTTCCTGTAGAGGCTAAAAAAAAATCTGTTTTGTTCTTTTAGCTTGGGCTAAATTTCCTACTTTGTTTGTGAGACTGCAGAATAAGTTACTCCTGAGAAGTTGCTGGAGAAACTAGAATGAGTAAATGTATTTAAGACAATTAGATGCAACCATGAAGTGAGAAGAAATAGAGGGGTATGGTGTAAAAGGTAGGCTTGGTCAATCAAAAAAGATGGAATTAATGGATCCATGACTTGATTTTAGCTAAAACATTCTTGCATTCACACAAAACTGGCAAATCAGGATAAATTTCATGCAGGGTGGCTTGCTGATTCGCTGTAAACAGTAATATCATGCAGTAACATTTTATTTCAAGAGAGGTTGTATCATTTGAGGATTCTTTACTGAAACTTTGGATTGAGGGTAGCAGAGACTTAGCGACTGTCGCTTGAATCACTGATGCAGCAAGCTGAATGGAGCGTTTTGCTTAACATTGACTCTTGGGGGCTAATCCACATAAATACAATGTCAGCATATTTTTACATGGCACAGATGAGTCTTAATGTACCCGCTTAACTGCTCCAAAGTGAGAGCTCCATTCTACTTCACTGTGACAGCAGTTTATCAGCCAGTATTTTAAATTCAGCTGTAATTTTGAAGAGCCAATTTGCTGGCAGCTGAGGTGGCAGGCAGTGTCATGTGAGTAACCTAATCGACACTTTTATAGTTTCTCAGCAGGTTAGCACCACATTGTGCATTTGTTAAATCTACACATTGTTAAAGGCTACATCTAAAACAAGTTTTAAAAAAATACATTTGCATTTACATAGCACCTTTTGCAACCAAGGTATATCCCCAAACACTTTAGTCAATTAAGTAAGTTTGCAGTGTTGTTACTTTATAATGTAGAGAACACAGCCATTTTGCACACAAGGTCCCACAACTAGCAATGTAACAATCAAGAAATCTGTTTGTGATATTGATTGAGGAATAAATATTGGCCAGGATTCTGAAATATTTCCCCTGCTCATTGAATAGTGCCATGGGATTTTCATCGCACCTGAGAGAGCTGATAGGGTTTTAGTTGACTGCCTCGGCTGAAGGAGTGCCTGAGTAGCAGTCCTCGAGTGTTGTACTGAGTATCAACCAAGAGTTTTGTGATCAAGTCTCCTAGTAGACCTTGAACTGACAACCCTCTGACTCAGTGAGAGTGCTACTACTGAGCCATGACTGACACTAAGCATCTACTGGTTCTGTAAGTTAATGGGATGTACATGGAAACAGTTTCTTAGCTTGGGCTGTGTTTTTAATCCACATTAAGGAAGAAGTGCCTCTTGGTGATAACTTTAATTTATTCATATTCTCTCTCTCTCTCCCTCTTATTCTCTCTTTCTGTTTGTCTCTTGCTCCATCTCCCTTTCCAACATTCACTCTCATTCTCACCCACTCTCGCTGTCACCCTTTGTCTCCGTATGTGTCTCTCTCTACACCTCGCCCTCTCTCTCGCTCTCTACACCTCGCCCTCTCTCTCACTCTCCTCCTCCAGCTGCTAGACCAGTTGAAGCCAGGTGGGAGGATGATTTTGCCAGTAGGCCCTCCGGGTGGAAACCAGATGTTGGAGCAACATGACAAACTAGCGAATGGCAGCATCAGTATGAAACCCCTGATGGGAGTGATCTATGTGCCTTTAACAGATCAAGAAAAGCAAGTGCCAAGGTGGAAGTGACTCTACGCAATCTTCCTCGGAAGCAAGGTGAAGTGGTGTGGATTGGCGCATGCTGCAGTGATTTGCCTGGCTGCTGCTTTTGCGCTTTTTTTTTTTTGTAACTCCATTCCATCTAATAAATGGACTAATTTGGATATTTATTATCCCCAGAAGTATGGGTAAGGGTTAGGATTAATAAAATATGAATGTTGTGTGCTTTGGAACATCTGTTTTAAACAGCTCAAGTATACATAGGCAAGATGGGAAGAGGGCTGGAAGGGAAAGATAGACCTTTACATTAGCCAACTGCTATGGAAGCTAGGATTTCATTGTATATTTTGAATGTAGCAGTTTAATAATTTGCTGCCTAATTAAATTAAAATGTTTCACTGAAGGTGTTCAATCACTTACACAGCCTATTGTCTCAGCTTCACATTCCTCATGGAAAAAAGCTAACATGCAAACCAATGATAGTTGATCATAAGGGGATGGGTTGGGGGGTTGATACTTCCACAATGCTGTTGGGTAGGAAGTTTGAAGATTTTGGTCCATTGATAATGAAGGAATAGCAGTGTGTGTGTCGGAAGAGAAAATACAGATGCTACAGAGGTTTGGGAAAGAGAAAGATATCTCAAACAAGGGAGGAGCTAATCCTGCAGGCTGGGTGGTGGAAAGATGAGAGAGAATGTGGAGAGGAAGATAACCCTTTTGAGGTGGGGAAGAAAGATAGCAATTCTGTTACTGGAGGGGGCTTGTAGAATATAATGTTTTGCCACTGTACAACCATATTTAAGTAAGAGAAGGAACTGGGCTCTGATATGTGGTCAGTTGAGCTGTATTGGGCTGAGTGGTAGGTCTGAATGAGCATGCTGCATGGACACAGCCTTTAGCCCTAAATGCAGCCATGAGAGGTTTTGGGATTCATAGCTTAAAAAAGTGTGCAACAGATACTGTTGCTTGCCTTGTTGAGATGGGAGAAGTTGAATGAGGGAGAGAAAAGTTATTAAATGAGACCAGCGAAGTTTCTTCAGTCTGAAAGCCAAGCTCTTTTATATTTGTTCATGGGACGTGGGCATTGCTGCCAAGGCTAGCACTTATTGCACAACCCTTGAAGGTGGAGATGATCTGTTGCCTTGAACCATTGCAGTCTGTTTGGTGTAGGTACTTCCACAATTTTACTAGGTGGGGATTCCAGGATTTTGACTCAGGAATGATGGAGTGGTGGTATATGTTCTCACCAGGATATCATGTGACTTGGAGAGGAACTTATTGGTGGTGTTCCCACATACCTGGTGCCCTCATCCTTCTACGTGAGAGGGGCCAAAAATTTGAAAGGTGCTGTAAAACGCATCTTGTAGATTGTTCTCATTGCTGCCATGGTGTATGATGTTTAAGGTGGTGGATGGAGTGCCATCAACTGGGCTGTTTTATCCTGTGATGTTGAGTTTGTGTTGTCCAGACAAGTAGGGATTATTCCTTCTAACTTGTGCATTGTAAACGGTGGGGAAGTCTTTAGAGATTCTGGACACGGGTTACTCACTGCAGAATTCTCAGCCTTTTATCTTTACTCTGTCTGTAACCAAGATTTGGATACAAGTGAAAGTGTTTCTCTCATACTAGAGATAGGAGATGGAGCGGGAAGCAACTGGGCAAAAGTAAACAATTGCAACATGGCAGAGAAACATGGCCTCATTTGGAGAAGGGGAATGTAAATCGGAATGATTTTGAAGAGCCATGCATGTCTACCAGTTACCAAGTTTAAGTCATCTCCGGTCCCAAGCTGTGTTGCTTTGTTTCTTCAATAATTTTTCAGTTAGTTTGTATGCTATTATTTTGAAGCCCATCAGAAGGTACAGCCGGACATCAGTAAATTTGCTTCCAGTGCCATGTCATTCCAAATGACAGTCATGACACTAATCATTACAAGTGACCATTGTTTCACAGGACCTTCACACATGAAGCCTGTTGTAGATGCAGCGCTTCAGTACATCAGAACAGGAATAAGCCATTCAGCCCCTCAAACCTGTTCTGGTATTCAGTTCAGTTGACCAGAATTCAGTCTTTTGGGAAAAGTTCCAGTTTTCCATTCCCTTTATGTGAAAAATCCTAATTTCACTCCTTATTGGTTAAGCTCTAATTTTAAGATTGTGCCTCCTTGTCCTGGATTCTTCAACAGAGGAAGTAGTACCTTCATATCTATCTTAATCATTTTAAATACTTCATTTATATCTTTGAAACTCATTCATGCAATCTGTCCTTGCAATTTAATCCTTTAAGCCAAGGTATAATTCTCTTGTATTCCCTCAAAGCCAATATATTTTTCTTGAAATGCTGTGCCTAAAACTGAACTGAGGTGGAGTTTGACCAAGCCTCTGGATAACCGATGCACAAACTCCTCTTTGCACTCTAGCCAAAATAAAGGCCAACATTCCATTAAATCTTTGATTACTTTTTGTACTAATGCACTAGCCTTTAGGAAGTTGTGTACACCTAAATCCAATTTCTCTACAATTGTGATTTGCTTATTGGATGGAAATCCTAGATTCCAGATTTTGAGTTTAATTCATCTCTGCCCTTGGGACATGCCCTCTGGCTTGAAGAATTGTTTCATTGCTAGGTCAGAAGCAGAGTTCAGCACAAACAAGGCATGTTTGCAAAACCATGGTGGTGGTTGCATTGGTTGAGACATGTTCTGCCTCTGCTCAGAAGACTTGGGAGAACATGTCATGCCGATGGGTCCCACCCCACCTCCTCAAACATTGATCATTATTCAGCCCAAATTTTGGTTTTGCTCAGCACAGCTACTGAATTGTGACCAAGGCATTGTTGGTCCCTGATGTGGATCAGTTCAACCAAGACAACCAATAAGATATAAATAATTTTAATTTATAATTTGTTACACACTGTAACAAGGCAGTAGGTACAAAGGATGAATATTGTCTTAATCCAGACAACTATATTGAAATTGTTCTTTGCTCCTGTTCCACCCTTTTCTGTAAGGCAATTCCTTCATATACCCCTAGATCTACGTACTACCCACATGACCATGTCATGATCAACCAATCATTGACACTAGTTTACTTAACCCTTATATTTTCATGCTTCCATTTCCTTTCTCACTGACATTTTCAGAAAGATGTAGTTTAAAACAATCTGCATTAAGACAGTTTCAGATTACACTGATAGCCCCCCAGTATTGTCCACAGCAATATCTGGACTTGAATTGATTGTGCCAAGTTCTCATAGCAGTACAAAAGTGCTAAACAAAGAGCTTCGCTTTGAGGAAATAAATGTAGGGGAGATAGTTCAAAGTATTTTGCCACTGCTGGTGCTAGAGTGGGGAAGTACAAATATCTATTGTTTCGTCTATTAAACTCTATTGTCATACTGATGAATGTATGCAGATTTTTCTATCTCTCACATCTAATTGGTTGAAATTACACAAACTTATAATGAATTTGTAAGTAACTGCCCTTCAAAAATAACTGTGAAACACAAATGCCAAGAAGCATGACTAAGTGCTATAATAAATACAAAATTGGTCTTTGTCATTCTTTACTGTTTGCAAGCAAAGAGATAGGGGTTTGTAAGGAATGAATGAGTAAATAAACTTCTGGTGACTGAAGGATGTTGCAAACAAATTGAGCATGAAAATCAGACAAGCCCAAGAATAGTGGCTCATAAACAAAATGCTGGAAATACTCAGGTCTGGCAGCATCAGTGGAGAGAGAAACAGAATTAATATTTCAGATCAAAGGGCTTTCTTCAAACCTTCCTTCAGAATTTTTTTCTATTTCAGATTTCCAACATCTGCAGTATTTTGCTTTTGTAAAAGAATGATTGCTTTTCCCCTTCATGTTGCTTTGTATATATACTTTCAAATAATTTTCTCCATCTTAGTTTCTCTAGTAACTAGTCTGTGTTGTTGTAAATTGAATTTGTAGCATAAACACATGTTTCCTGCATAACAATTAAATTCACCTATAGAACTGGTTTCAGTCTCAATTTAGTTCTGCAGAGATTTGACCACAGTTGATCCAGTTTTCTTAAAGGCGCTATATACAAATACAATAAAACATCCCAAGTTGTTTCACAGCAGTATTAATAGAGCAAAATTTGACAATAAACCACAAGGAGATATTGGGGCAGATAATCAAAAACTTGGCCAGAGAATGTTAAGGTACATCTTAAAAGATGATAGAGGTTGGAGAGTTTTTGGTGGAGAATTCCAGAGCTTGGGCTTTGTAGCTGATGGCAAAGCCACCAGTGGTAGAGCAATTAAAATTGAATTTCTTAAAGATGCCAGAATTGATAGAGTGCAGAATCTAGGCAGATTGTAGGGCAGAGGGAGATTAATTTTCCTTTTTTTTTCATGGGATGTGGGTGTCACTGGCAAGACCAGCATTTGTTGTCCATCCCTAAGTGGCTTGCCAGGCCATTTCAGATGGCAATTAAGGGTCGACCACATTGCTGAGTCAGGAGTCACATTTGTCCAGACCAGGTAAGGATGGCAGATTTCCTTCCCTATAGGACATTAGTGAACCAGATGGGATTTACAATTGCCAATGGTTTCATGGTTGCCATTACTGAGACTAGTTTCCAATTTCATATCTTATTAACGGAATTTAAATTCCGCCAGCTGCAATGGTGAGATTTGAACCCATGTGCCCAGGATATTGGCCTGAGTCTCTGGATTACTAGTTCAGTGACATTACCACTACACCACCATCGCCCCGATTACAGATATAAGTAGGGATAGGGCCGTGGAGGGATTTGAAAATGAGGATGAGAATTTTAAAATCCGTGTCTTGACTCAGAGCCAATATAGGTCAGTGAGGATGGGTGATGGCAGCAGTTTTTAGATGACCAAGTTTACAGAGGGTTGAATGTGAGAGGCCAGCCAGGAGAGTATTGGTATAGTGAAGCCTAGAGCTGACAAAGGTATGGGTGAAGGATTCAGCAGCAGTCCAATTGAATTGTCCTCTCAGATTTCTTCCAAGTCTTGATTTGATTCTCCTCTGAGATTGCATTAGTCAAATTTGATCTAGTTCTCCAGGAGCAGGCTTAATGGGCTGAATGGCCTGCTATTATCTCTCAGATCACTTTAACCAGATTCTATTCAGTCCTTCAGATCAATTTAACCAGACTCAGTCTGGCTCCTTGTGGGCAGGAGTTTGCTGATCAAACCTGCTTCTAATTTAAAGAGGTTATGGGAAGATGGGATGTGGGAATTGTTATACTAGGAAATGCCCTAATTGCTTTTCTGATCTTGGAGATGAAGTGCCTAGTTTGACTAGATCAGATGGGGCTTTACATCTGCATTGATACTAAGAGTAGAAATGCGTAAATAAAATGTCTGGAGCGTAGCTGTCCCTCAATGAGCAAAATATGTATTTATTTTGAGTTAAATCACCCAGAAAGCTATCTTAAGATTTTGTAAAAGCTATGTCAACAAGGCAGTATAATTCAGTTTTGCACTAAATATTGCCCTGAAACGCTTTATATTGGTCATGACCTGATTGCCTTTTTAACTTTGAATTTTCCCTTCAGCGGTGCTACTTCCAGCTCTTGACAATTGAAACATATTGTATTTTGCTATGATTCATGTATCCATTTGGCACAAGGCTGGAATGCACAGATTGGTTTTAACTAGGCCATTGCAATTATATTCATGGATGAAGATAATGTAAGATGTATTCATGCTATAAATGGAGGAAAGAGAATCACATTGAGGTTCAGTATGTGCACCTTCATATATGTTGTTCATATATGAGCAAGTGAGAGTATTGACAGAGCTTTTATTGATTGGCCTTAATACAGGAGAGCCAGGTGTTATGCTGCCTTTATGCAGTTAATTGGTTTGTTCTGCAATATTGACCCAAATTGACAGTCAAAGTCCAATGTAAATTTCTACTTAAATAGCAGACTGAATTAAACTATCTATCATTTGCCCAGGGCCAATTGGAGCAGATGGACTGTTATGGCAAAGAGGAGATTTGATATAATGAAATTATAGTCCAACACATGGGTTGTGGCTTGTATTTGAAAAGAGCTGATGATATTATAAACTAGAAATAATGTTTTGCTCAACCTCATTTCACATTGTGATCAAATTGTTCAAGTGCCTTGAAGGAACCTGGCCTAAGGTGCAACAGCCCTTGCTTAACTAAGCAGCATGCAACATTGCGGGAGAGCTCGATAAAGAGCTCACCTCTAGGGATTCAGCACACACATCGCAAATCACACATCGATATGGGCGAGCACAGACATCTTACCAGTCAGAATCCTGAAGGATATGTACCTAGACCATTGGGAGTCAATGATACAATCTGCAGCAGCCAAACTGTGTACAATGGGTCATCTCAAATGTAGCTATGGCAAATCTGCATGGAAACTACAAGTATTCTACCTGCTGGTCATGAACGGACCAGCAGTAGCAGGATCACTGATATGTACCGACCTCAAGATCACCAATATTGTGTATGGTCACAATGTGCCAATTGCAGCAGAAGAGGCCAAAAATAATAATGTCTAGCCAGTCCATGAGCTACCACAGAGATAGCCAGACAGATTAGATGCTATAGGAAATTTCAGAGGTAATGCTGTACTGAACTTCAGAAGATGTAATCCCATCAATCGATCCTTATAGAATGTGCATGCTGCATTTTCAGGAGAAGCTTAAGAGCAAGTTGGTTGACATGGAGAGTAATGGCCTTCTCTGTCATGCGCATCACACCAACTGGCCCAGCTTTATCATATTGTGAAAAAAGGTGGCACAATCCCAGAATGCTTGGACCCAAAACCTTTTAAATCCTACTTTTAAGATGTCCACACAAGATCCCAATATTAGAAGAATTGAATCCTAAATTCACAGCAAAATTTTTCTCCAAGTTGGACCCCAAACACATATTGGTCGGCTGATTTGGCAGAGGGATCTCGATCACTAATTTCAGGACACCATTTGGAAGATGCTGCTTCCACAGATTACCTTTTGGTTTATTCATTAGTCAGAATCTGTTCCAGCAACATATAGCCAGAATTACAGAAAATGTTCCTGGATGTGTCAATGATATTATGGGCAAAACCAAATAGCATGCCCAAAATTTTACACTGCAATAGCAGCGGCTTGTCATAAGGGGCTCATCTTCAACAGCAAGAAATGCCTGGTGAATGTAGGGCAGATTTTTTTTTTGGCTCTTATTTATTCAAATTCTGGGATTCATCCTCTCCCCAGGACAGAGGGGACTTGCAGCGATGCCTTGGATTATTCAACTTAGTTTCATACCTGCCAGACTTTGCCAATAGAGCATCATCACTTTGAAAGAAGGATGTTCCATATATATGGCAGGATGACCATCAAAATATTTGTCACTTAACAAGCTTTGTCAGAAGAGATGTGTTCTACAAAACTATGACCCAAGAAAGAAGACAGCCTTGGAGGTTGATGTATCTCTAGGGTTAGGAGCACGCATTATGCAAGGTGGAAAATAATTGCATTTGGCTTAAAGTCTATTGCAAATGCACTCTAATTATTTGAATATGGAGTGCAAGACATTTGCTCTGGTATTCAGTATCACTAAATTCCACACGTACCTACTTGGTGAACAGTTCATTGTGGAAACTGACCACAAACCATTAGATATGATGTGGTGTAAGCCACTGAACCAGACTGTAGGGTGCAGGGATGGGTACGACTTTGAAGTCTGCTAGAAACTGGGTAGCAAAATGGTTACTTCAGTCACAGAGCAGGTTACCAAATCCTGGGGGGAAAAACTGGATGCTTTGCTGGACCCACACGTAGCCAGCATAGAATCATCAAAGTAAATATCGATCTGAGTTTTGAGGGAAACAACAAATGATCCACGACTGAAGGCAATATGAAGAATTATTCTAGAAGGTTGTTCTGATACAATACACGATTTGTCAGACATCTGGAGATATTTTTGGCCGTACAGAGATGAACTAGGTATTTCAAGAGGCATGATTTCCAAACGAAAGCAGGTGCTTTTACCTCAAGTTCTTTGACAGGACATATTGTCAAACCAGGGGACATGTGAGCATAGAGCAGATGAGATGTCTGGCAAGGGAAACTGTATTGGCCAGGGATTAACAATATCGAAACGGTGAGGATGAGCAAAGCATGCCAGAGTCACCAACCACATCAACACAAAGAACCGTTACCCTCTCACCAGGTTCCATCATCTAAAATTGCAACAGATTTATTCACTCTGATTTGAGGAAATCATGAATATTTTAAATTCCCATGGGGTACTAACTTCAAACCCTCTCCCGAGATGCCCCACAGCCACACTTTCTCCTTAAGAGAAAGTTAGCGAGGCTCTCATCGTTAACTTTTAACACTTCACACCATGGCTTCACAAACATAACATGGGCCTCCCTTTGAACTGTTCTTAGCCAGGCCTGCCCTTGGGCCAGGCATTTTTTCATTTGTCCTATTTAAAAATGACAATTTCCAAATAAATAATCTTATGCGCTTTTGTAACATTAGAAACACAGGCCTTCAGTGCTGAATCATTCAGTGCTGACTCTTTGGTAGAGCTATCTGACTAACCACATTGCCCTGTATCTCTCCTTAATTTATCCAATTCATTTCAGAATGTTTTTATTGAAATTGTTTCCACCACCCTTTCGGGTGGTGCATTCCAGATCACTGCAGCTCACTGTTTTAAAAAAAATACATTTTTTTATGTTGCCCCAGCTTGTTTACTACCTTAAATCTGTGATTTCTGCTTACTGACTAGTCTGCTACTGAAACAGGTTTTCCTTAATTACTCTAATCAAAACCCTTCTTAATTTTGAACACATTTATCAAATCTCCTAACCTTCATTGCTCTAAGGAGAAGAACTCCAGCTTTTCCAGTCTCCACATAACTGAAGTCCCTCATAACTGCTATCATTCTAGTAAGCCCTCTCCATACCTCCTAAAGTGTTTTGCCCAGAGTTGAACACAATACTCAAGCTGAGGCCTAACTAGCGTTTTAAGGTTTTGTTTAACTTGATTGTTTTTGTAGTCTCTGTTAGAAGCAGTTCAGAGAAGGTTCACTCGACTTATTCCTGGGATGAAAGACTTATGAAGAGAGGTTGAACAAGCTGGGGCCTTTACCTGTTGGAGCTTAGAAGAATGAGAGGTGATCTTATTGAAACATAAAATTCTGAGGAGATTTGATAGGGTGAGGTACCAGGTGGATATTTCCTCATGTGGTGCTGACTAGAATTCGGGGACAGTTTAAAAATAAAATTTCCCTTTCTAAGATGGAAATGAAGATTTTTTTTTTCCTGAGGGTCGTTAGTCCATGGAATTCTCTTCCTCAGAAAACACTGGAGGCTGGGCCACTGGATTTATTCAGGATTGAGTTAGATTTTCGATTGACAAGGGAGTCGAGGGTTACAGGGTGCAGACAAGTGGAGTTGAGACCACGATCAGATCAGTCATGATCATATCGAATGGTTAAGCAGGCTCGAAGAGCTGAATGGTTTACTCTTGCTCCTAAGTCCTATGTCTGTATTAAGGCCAGGCCAAGGATCCCGTATGCTATATTAACAGCCTTCCCAACTTATCCTGCCACCTTCAAAAGATTTGTGTGCATACGCACCAGATCTCTGACCTTACAATTCCTTAGCAATTGTGCTTCTTCACATTCTTCATATGGAAAAGTATCACTTCACATTTGTGTTTAAATTTCATTTACCATGTGCCCATTTTGCTGGTCTGTCCTAACGTCTGCTTCTGTCCTCATTGTTTACATTTGAGTTTTATATTCTCTGCAAACTTTGAAATTATGCCCCATATACCCAAGTCCAAGTCTTCGATATATGTTAAAAAGAGATCCTAAGGCTGACCCCCTTTGGAGCACTACTTTTATACTTCCATCCAGCTTGAAAAACAAGTGTTTACCACTACTCTGTGCAGTCTGTCCTTTAATCTCACAAACATCAATTATGCTAAAAAGTCTAATGTGCTATTTCATCACATGCCTTTTGAGAGTCCATATCCACAGCAACCCTGAACAGCCCTTTCTGTTGCTTCTTGAAAGATCTTGATTTAAAGTTCTGTTTGTTAGGTAAGGTATGATTTAATGACTCATCTATGTGTTCCATACTCCCCACACCCCAGAATTGAATCCAGGTGGACTTCGCTTTAACCCAAAGAAGTATAGGTGAAGAACAAACTGATCCATTGCACATGTGTAAACTGCTACAGTGCAATTTCTGTGCAGTCACCCTCCACCATCTGCCTCCCCTTGCTACCACACAATCTTTTGAAGAAGGCAATAAATTGAAGGTAAATAAACTGAGAAATTCCTCTATGGTCCTGGAAGGTTGAGGTGAGCTCACAGTGACCCATCCTCCTGTGTGTAACATTCACCACTGTTGCCACCTTTTCTGATCCCTTTTGATCACTTATGAGCATGCAAAATAAGAGCAGAAGTAGGCCATTCAGACCCTTGAGCCTTCTCTGCTGTTCCTTAAAATCATGGCTGTTATGTTTGTGTTTTGAATTCCACATTCTCTTCTACCCCCTGATAACCTTAGATTCAGGTTAGGCAAAGGAATCAATCTACTTCCGCCTTAAAAGTATTCAATGACTCTGCCTCCACCATCTGAGGCAGAGAGATCCAGTTGCATAACCTTCGAGAGAAAAATTCTCATCTTTATCCTAAAAGGGCACTCCCTAATTTTAAAACACTGTCCCCTGGTTGTGGACTAACCCACAAGAGGAAACATCCTTTCCATGCTCACCTTGTAAATACTGTTCAGGATCTTTTATACTTCAATCAAGTCACCCATCACTCTTCTGAATTCTAGTGGAAACAAGCCCAGTCTGTCTAACACTTCCTCGTAAGACAATCCATTCATTCCAGGTATCAGTGAGCACAGCAAATCTGCGCACACTGCATGAGTTAGTAACTTATTTCAGAGCGCCCCCCCCCCCCCCCCCCCCCCATGTCCCCTGACCCATATCCACGTGGACTGAATTCATGAGTACATTTAGGATGGAAGATTCTAGGACCACTAAGATTGATTGACTTCTATTTTGGAACCAGCTTCTTTAAAGGTAAACGTTTTCATCCAGTGGGGTGAGTGCAATGCAGAGTGAAAACTATGTGGAGGTAAAATACAATCTTCTATCATGCCAATGCTGGCTTTTAGCGCTTTCCAGTTAGTTCCACCCTTCACCTGAGCTCTTTCCCCATAGCCTGGCAATTCTTCTCTTCAATTATTTATTCAATTCCCTTACGAGAGTTGATGTTGAATCTCTTTCCACCATCTTTTCAGGGAATGCTGTTTAATAAAATTTCTCCTCATTTTCCTTTGGTTCCTTAACTTTTATTCTGTGTCCTCTGGTTACTGACCCTCCTGCCAGTGTAAAGCTTTTCTAAATCAACTTGTATTGAAAGCCTTTGTAATTTTTGAACACGTATTATATCTCCCCCCTCAGCATCTCTGCTCCAAGAACAATGACTACAGTGTCTCATCAGGCTGTCCAAAAACCAGAGCTGACTGAGAACTGGACGTTTTTAAAATGTGTGATGCATCAATTTTAATTGCATAAAATAGAAAAATCTTAGCTGGACAATTCAGCTAACATTGGTCCAGTGTGGCTCTTGACTAGTTACCTCCTTCGCTTCTTGTGTGCTGGTCTATTCGCATGCTCTGAGTGACCCTTGACCTGAAATCCAGCAGGGCCTCAGTCCTGAGGTTGCTGGTTTTGAGACACTGTACCTGTAGCAGAATCTGCTAAATAAAATGCAACCACTTTTTATTTTATTGTTGTGATCACTTGGCTGAGCTGATTGTGCTACAGTTTCTAACTTTTTTTTTTAAACCTACAGGGATGAAATGTGAAGCTTCATCTGTGTGCTCAGAACCTGATGTTAATGTGGAGTACATATCTCCAGTTCTAAATGCTTTGAAAATGACAGCATTGCAGCTTGTTTTGGACTTAAAAAAACACACACACACACTTAATGACTGGTGTGGAACAGTGTTCTTTTAATGATTCAACAAACTTAACCTGGGAAGATGCTGCCATAAAGGGTTTTAAAAAAAAATAAGTGCAGAGTTGGAAGAAGTTTTACGTGGCTTGGTTTCGTTTTTAACTGGCAAGAGTGAAGCTGCAGCAAGGAGGTACCAGCAGATGTGTGGTGTGGCTAGTTTTTTTTTCCTCCCTCATTTTGAATTGATAGGTGTTCAAATCCTGCACCATTACAACTTAAACTTATTTTGTGCACTCATGACATAACATATGCAAGACCTTTCTGTATGCAGGTGTAACTAAGCACTAAACATTGAAGATTGTAGTGTGCCTTGAGTTGCCAACAAGATCACCATGTTTCACATCTTGTTCCTGGAATCAAACCTCCCAAGCACTACATGCTGACGGTGGCAAATGCACTGTTGATTGTAAACTCGGACAGATTTGAACATATTGATGCTTTCAAAATTAGTTAAGTTTTGTGCTGCTATTCCTTCATTTTGTGTTGCTTCACAGTTGAATGTAGTAGAAATGATATAACCCATGCTGAATAAGCTTATGACACTATGGATCGCAGTTAAAATTTCCTCAATGTATGCATTATTGCTTTGCGAAATAAATTTTAAAAGCAGATAAGTTGTTTAGTACTTTTTTTGAACTATGCTAAGCAGCAATATTACAGAGATATAAAAATCTATCTGATAGAATTGGCTAAATCAGTGCTTTGCTCTCCCTGCAAATTCATCAACCTGGGATCAATTTAGTGATTCTTAATGAATGGTGTGAAAATCATAAGGAAAGAAATAGGAAAATACCAGGCCCATACAACCTTTTTGAGCCTGCTGTATTATTCAGTAAGATCACAGCCTCAACTCCACTTTCCTGCCTGTACCCCATAACCCTTGACTCCCTTAGTTCAAAAATGTCTGAATATATTCCAGGCTGAATTAATGACCCGCTTCCACAGCTCTCTGCAGTAGAGAATTCCAAAAACTCAAGAAGATCAGAAGAAATTCCTCTCCGTCTTGGGTGCATAGGCCCCTGCATACTGATCATAGTAATATCTCTTGACTCTTTTGGTCCATAGTGCCTGCGCTGGCTTTTAAAAAGCTCATCCGTTCCCCAAACCCCCTCCCTCCCCCAAAAACTAACCGCTCAGCTTTTTCCCCATAGCTTGGCAATTCTTCCCTGCAATTATTTATTTAATTTCCTTCTGATAGTTACTACTGAATCTCCTTCCATCACCTTTTCAGGGAATGCATTCCAAATCATAACTTGATGTTTAATAAAATTTCTCCTAATTTTTTCCTCCATTTCTTTTACGAACTACCTTAAATCTGTGCCCTCTGGTTACTGACTCATCCTGCATGTGTCCAGTAAGTCGATGTGATGCATCTAATGTGTGTGGAACAAGTTATCATGTTTTCTGCTTTTGTGTGCTATCTTGTTTTTCATTTTCAGCCCACATCAATGGCCAGCAGCAATGTGAAAAGGTGAGCTTAAAAATGTTCCCTGTCAGTACACAGCCTGTCCATCAGTTCTCAGCAGTGTCTCCCTATGGCAACACAGAGAAACTGGGTTACTTGCAGCCCCAGGCAAAGGGAGCAAACCCTGACAAAAAAATATGGAGTGGAGCCCAAGGTGGACATGTCTAAATATATCTTTGCAGCCAAACTGGTGCCAAACGTAGTGACTTCCATTCCTTTGGATTCAGCTGGGGAGGTTGAGACGGGGACCTTCACGTTTGGGCAGTTCAGGGTCTCCATACGTTTTTCCCAGGCTTGCATCCTGAAGAGGATGCTCTAGTTTTGCTGCAGAGTGTTAACACACTACACAGCAGTTACGAGTGATAAAACCAACTTGATTACTGTAGAGAACAGGTGCCACGGAAAGTCTCTTGACAGTGGGAGGGACCATTGTGTCCAATGCTGTACTCCATTACAGAGGCAAAAGACCAGTTCCATGAGGAGCTTGACACTGCAAGCAGCAGAATTCCAAAGTCAACACATCTTTACCTCACAGGAGGTTTTCAACACAAGTGCGCGCGGACCACGAGACATGGCCTTCCTGCCTTGGACATCATAGCCTGGGAAAGATAAATGAGAACCAATAGCGTCTACTTAAGCTTTGCTGCTACCATATGCTTTGTGTAACTAAGACCTTTCAGAACAAACTATGCCACAAGGTGAAAACAGAATTACCTGGAAAAACTCAGCAGGTCTGGCAGCATCGGCGGAGAAGAAAAGAGTTGACGTTTCGAGTCCTCATGACCCTTCGACAGAACTTGATTTCGAGTCCAAGAAAGAGTTGAAATATCCTTATATTTCAACTCTTTCTTGGACTCGAAATCAAGTTCTGTCGAAGGGTCATGAGGACTCGAAACGTCAACTCTTTTCTTCTCCGCCGATGCTGCCAGACCTGCTGAGTTTTTCCAGGTAATTCTGTTTTTGTTTTGGATTTCCAGCATCTGCAGTTTTTTTTGTTTTTATGCCACAAGGTGTCCTGGAGGCACTGGCACTAGCTGGATCTGATCATCACCAGACATAAGTCTCTGAACATCCTTCTCAAAACACATAGTTACCAGATTGCTGACTGTGATACAGATCATTCCCTGGTGTGCACTAGATAAAAGCCAACAGTTCCACAATTCAATTGAACAGGTACTTTCTGGCATTCCCACATAGCAGAAATGAAATAAACATACTTTGAGACACCATTTACAATACCGCATTCTCAGGAAGAAAAAGTGGAGAAATGCTGACTGTTTTGAGGCTAGTATCACTGTGATGGAACCTGTCACTGAAGCCAAGCAATCTGCTCTCACTAATTGCAAAAGAAATCCAAGCAAGGAAACTCTGAATGCCGCTTGAAGTAAAGTTCAGCAGACTAGGCAGTGCGACTACTGGTTACAACTCTGCCAGAACATCCAGGTGTCCTTCGACACACGGAATGTCAAGGGCATGTATGAAGGGATAAAAAAGGCCCCAGGTCCACCAGCAAAGAAAAGAAAGGCTGGGGAGATCATCACTCACTGCAATAAACAATTGAAAAGGTGGGTGGGACATTACCATGAGTTGTACTCTAGGAAGAACACTGACACTGAGGAAGCTCTAGACAGCCTAGAAAGCCTGCCCGTCATGACAAAGCTGGATATTGAATCCACAATAGCAAGTTGGTGCGATACTGCCTGAACTTCTCAAGCAAGGGAAATGGAAACTTCTGCAGGATCTGCACAAACTTCTCTCTATGCTAGAGGGAGTGAGCAGTGCCTCAGGATATGCGTGATGCAGAGATTGTGACCTTGTACAAGGACAAGGTCGACTGCAGCGATTGCAACAGCTATTGAGGCACCTCCCTGCTGAGCATCATAGGAAAGGTATTTGCCTGTGTTGCCCTTGTCAAGCTGCAGATCCTAGCTGAACGCTCCTGCCAGAATCCCAGTGTGGTTTCAGAACTGGAAGATCTACACTTGATATGATCTTCTCTGGCAGCTGCATAAGAAATTTTGTGAACAAAAGAGACCACTATATATTGCCTTCATTGATCTCACCAAAGCATTTGATCATGTGTGGAGAGACAATTTATTTAACTGATGGGAGAAAATTGGCTGCCTACTGAGGTTACTCAGTCTGATCTCCTCTTTCTATGATAACGTAATGGGTAGGGTCAGCCATGAATGGGCAGCATTGGAACCCTTTGAGATCCACAGTGGGGTCAATCAAGGTTGTATTCTGGCACCAACACTATGGCAAATTCTCTTGCTTGCTGTTTATGCCTTCAGACCAAGTACAGAGGGTGCCTATTTACATGCCAGAATTGGTGGAAAGCTGTTCAGCCTTGCTCACCTAAGATCGAAGACAAAACTACACCAAGTCCTCGTCAGAGTTGCTCCACCATGATGATACCACATTAACATTCCACACTGAGGAACACCAGCGGTAAATAGAAAGACTCTCTCAGTATCAGGAAGACAAATGTCATGGTCCAGGATATTGCCATACCGCCATCTATCAACATTAACAATGTGAAGTTGGAGGTTGTTGATAGCTTCACATATCTAGGCTCTACAATCAACCGCGATCTGTCACTTGATGCCAAAATCAACACACATACTGCTATATCTGCAACTGTTATGTCCAAGCTGAATTAGAAAGTGTGGAACAACAGCAACCTGAGTAAGAACTTACTATGAAAATACAAATTAGGAGGAGTAGGCCATTTGGCCCCACATGCCTGCTCCACCATTCAATAAGATCATGGCTGATTTGATTGTGGCCTTAACTCCACCTTTCTTCCTAACCCCTATACCCTTTGATTTCCTTGTCTATACTGCTCTCTGAGGAAGAGTTCCATAAACTCATGACCTTCTGAAAGAAAAAAAAATCTCCTTATCTCTGTATTAAATGGGAGACCCCCTACTTTTAAACTGTGTCCCCTAGTTCTGGTGTCTCCTACATGGGGAAACATCCTTTCAGCATCCACCCTGTCAAGTCCTATCAGGATCTTATATGTTTCAATAAGGTCGCCTCTCATTCTTTTGAACTCCAATGGATACAGGCCCAACCTGTCCAACCTTTCCTCATAGGATCACCCCCTCATTCCAGGAATCAGTCAAGTGAACCTTCTCTGAACTGCTTCTAACACAATTATGTATTTTCCTAAATAAGGAAACCAAAAGTGTACACAATACTCTACATGTGGTCTCACCAATACCCTCTACAACTATAGCAAAACATCCCTACCTTTTTATTCCATTTCCCTTGCATTAAGTGACAACATTCCTTTTGCCTTCCTAATAACTTGCTGTACCTGCATACTAACATTTTGTGATTCACGCACGAGGATACCCTAATCCTTCTGTACCTCAGAGTTCTGCAATCTTTCCCCATTTAAATAATATGCTGCTTTTTATTCTTCAAAGTTGACAAGTTCACATTTTCCCACTAATACTCCATCTGCCAAATTTCTGGGCACTCACTCAACTTATCTATATCCCTTTGCAGACTCCTTATGTCCTTTTCACAACTTACTTTCTTACCTATCTTTGTGTCATCAGCAAATTGAGCATTTTGTCCCTTCATCCAAATTTAGATTGTAAATAGTTGAGGCCCCAGCACTGATTCCTGTGTCAGTCCACTCATTACCATCTTGCCAACCCAAAAGGATCCATTTATACCTACTCTCTGTTCCCTTTTAGCTAACCAATCCTCTATCCACATTAGTAAGATACCCCCTACACTGAGTTCTTATTTTGCGTAGTAACCTTTGATGTGGCACCTTGTCAAATACCTTCTGGAAATCTAAGTACAGCATATCCACAGGTTTCCCCTTATCCACATTGCTTGTTACTTCATCAAAGAACTCTAATAAATTAGTCAAACATGATTTCCATTTTACAAACCCATGTTGATGCTGCCTGATCACATTGAGATTTTCTATGTGCCCCACTATAACCTCCATAATGACAGATTCCAACATTTCCCTATGACAGATGTTAAGATAACTGGCCTATTGTTTCCTGGTTTCTGTCTTCCTCCTTTTTTGAATAGGGGAGTTACATTTGCTATTTTTCAATCTGATGGGACCTCTACAGAACTTAGGCAATTTTGGAAAATTAAAACTTACTATCTAGCAGCTACTTTTTCAAAGACGTTAGGATGAAGTCCATCAGTGTCTGGGGACTTTAGTTCTAATAATTTTCTCTGTTGTCTTTCCCTGTTGATTGTAATTGTTTTAAGTTCATCCTTGCGCCCCCCACCCCCCTTTCACCTCCTGATTCACACTTATTTCTGGGATGTTATTTGTATTCTCTACAGTGAAGACAGATGCAAAATATCTGTTCAATTCATCCACTATTTACTTATTTTCCATTATTAATTCCCAAGACTCTCTCTATAAAAGACCAACTCTTCTTTCTTAATTACCTGTAGAAACTCTTACTATCTGTGTTTATATTTCTAGCTAACATTCTCTCATACTCTAATTTCTCCCTTATTATTTTTTAGCCATTCTTTGCTGCTTTTTATATCCTGTCCAATCTTCTAATGTGCCACTAATCTTTGTGTGGAATTGTATGTTTTTTCTTTCAATCTGATGCTATCCTTAAATCCTTAGTTAGCCATGGTGATACATCCTCCCCCTAGAGACTTTCTTTCTCACTCGAATGCATCTTTGCTGAGTCTTACGAAATATCTCCTTAAATGTCTGCAACTGCATCTCTACTGACTCATCCTTAACCTAATTTCCCAGTTCACTTTAACCAACTTTGTCTTCATACCCTCATAATTCCCTTAAGTTTAAAACACTAGTCTTAGACCCACCATTCTCTCTCTTGAACTGAATGCGAAAATCAATCATGTTATGATCACTGCTACCAAGAGCACTTTTACTATAAGGTCATTAATTAATCCCATCTCATTGCACATTACCAGGTTTTGTATAGCCTGCTCTCTGGTTAGCTGTAGCATGTGCTGCTCTGAGAAATTGTCCCTAAAACACACTATGAACTCATCTTCCAGGCTACCTTTTCCAATCTGATACACTCAATCTATATATAGATTAAATTCATCCATGATTATCGCCTTACCTTCCTCACAAGCCCCCATTCTTTCTTCCTGTATACCCCGACATACAGTGTGGTTACTGTTAGGGGCCCTATAAACTACTCCCACAAGTGACTTCCTAGCTTTACTATTCCTTATCTCTACCCAAATTGTACATCTTGATCTCTCTCTCTATTGTACTAATTTCATCCTTAATTAAACCACGTCTCTAGGCCTGCATCCTGAGTACACTCCTAATAGTGTGAGATTGGGACAAAATAGGCAGGAGAAAAGGAACAGTTTACATCTTTGTTACCTCAGACATATCATTAGCATCTCCTGGCAGGGCAAGATAACCAACTCAGAGATCCTAGAGCATGATAATTCCATCAGCATACACTCCTTGCTAATGGCATACACTGGCTTGGCCACGTTCATCGTATAGATGGCAGCAGTATACCCAAAGACCTCCTGTACATTCAATTGGCCACTGGGTCACAACCTTCTAGGCATCCACATGCCCGCTAAAAGGACACCTGCAAGTGAATATGAAGATGGCGGATATTGACATTATATTGACAAAGGTAGAGATAGAGAGAGAGGAAGAGACAGACAGACAGTAAGAGACAAATTTACGAGGTTGGGAATCAGTGCGAGATCTGAAAGATAGCAGAGTGACAGAGAGAGAAGGATAGAGAGCCAGAGGGAGAGAGAGGAAGAAAGACACAGAGGGAGAGGAAGACAAAGGAGGATGGAGAGACAGAGAGAGAGAGAGATGGGGAGAAAGACAGAGGGAGATCAAGGAGGAAAATGGACACGAAGGCAGAGGAAGACAAGAGAGGGTGAGAAAGAAAGCAAAACAGGTCAGGAACTAGAGGGGACACAGATTGAAGGCAATTGCTAAATGAACCAGGGTGTGGGGTGGGGAGTGGGGGTGGGGGGTGAGATGTGGGTGGAGATAAGGAAACATATTTTTAACAGTGAGTTGTTGTGAGCTGGAAGGCTCTGCTAAAAGGGCGGTGGAATTCATGAGGAACTTTCAAAATGGGTAATTGGATAAATACTTGAAGGGGAAAATTTACAGGGAGATGGGGAAAGAGGAGAGGAGGAGGAGGGTATTAATTGAATGGCTCATTCACAGAGCTGACAGACACACAAGGGACTGAATGGCTGCTTGTCTTGCAGTTTGATTGTGTAATCTGGATTTGTTGGGATTACACTTGGGGACACGTTGTTGACCTGTTCCTGGTGATTCTCACAGACTCTATCACTTCTTCCTCTTCTTCGCTCTGGTGGTTATGGATCAGCATAATCCCATTTTGTGGAATTTTGTCATGATGGGGGATGAACTACAATAAAACCCTTGTAGGTAAGTGCAATTTCTTTGCAAGTCTGTGCCTGCAGATGAGGAGGAATTTCTTCTCTCAGCAGGTCGTTAGTCTGTGGAATTTTCTTGCCCGGAGAGCAGTGGAGGTTGGGTCATTGAGTATATTCAAGGCTGAGTTAGTCAGATTTTTGATCGACAAGAGAGTCAAGGGTTATAGGAGACAGGCAGGATATTGGAGTTGAGGCCACAATCAGTTCAGCCATGAACTTATTGAATGGTGGAACAGGCTCCAGGAGTCGAATGGCCTACTCCTCTTATTTCTTATGATCTTACGATACTGACAACTGGGAGACGGTTGCTCATGGACATTCCTCTGGAGACTGATTGTTTGGAAGGGTGTTGGAAGAGGTAAGCAGAAACAAGGACCTCAGCTGGCCGAGGAAAGGCGGAGAAGACAGGCACCTTCTCAGTCCATTGTCCTCTTCAGCAAATGCGGCAGAGCCTGCAATGCCAGAGTGGAGCTCCTAAGCCACAGCAGGCAATGCTTAACACAGAGATGACCACCACAGCGCAAACTACTGTTTTATGAAATGGAAAGCAGCCACCAGGTGCCTTCTCTAATTCAACTTTTATCGAAAACCTTTGTAATTTTGAAGGCCTATTAAATCTCCCCTTCAGCTTCTCTGCTCTATTGGGATTGGCCACCCCTTAATCTGATACTATGGCCCCTAGTTCTAGATTCCCCCATGAGGGGAAAAATCCTCCCAGCATCTACCCTGTCAAGCCCCCCTCAGAATCTCTTATGTTTTAATAAGGTCCCCTCATATTCTTCTAAACTCCAATGAGCATAGGCTCAAACTTTCCTCAAAGATAACCTCTTCATCCCAGGAATCAACCTATTAAATGTTCTCTGAACTGCCTCCAATAAAAGTATATCTCTCCTTGAATAAGGAGACTAAAACATACTTTAGGTGTGATCTCACCAATGCCCTGTACAGTTGTAACAAGACTTCCCTACTTTTATACTCCATCCCCCATGCAGTGAAGGCCAACAATCCCCACTTGCCTTCCTAATTACTTGCTGTGCTAGCCTGCTAACTTTCTGTATTTAAAAACAAAAAACTGCGGATGCTGGAAATCTAAAACAAAAACAGAATTACCTGGAAAAACTCAGCAGGTCTGGCAGCATCGGCGGAGAAGAGTTGACGTTTCGAATTCTCATGACCCTTCAGCAGAACTGGGTGAATCCAAGGAGAGGGGTGAAATATAAGCTGGTTTAAGGGGGTGGGGGTGTTGGGTGGGGGGAGAGAAGTGGTGGGGGTGGTGTGGTTGTAGGGACAAGCAAGCAGTGATAGGAGCAGAAAATCAAAATATGTCACAGACAAAAGAACACAGAGGTGTTGAAGTTGGTGATATTATCTAAACAAATAAGCTAATTAAGAATGGATGGTAGGGCACTCAAGGTATAGCTCTAGTGGGGGTGGGGGGGGTGCATAAAAGATTTAAAAATAATGGAAATAGGTGGGAAAAGAAAAATCTATATAAATTATTGGTAAAAAAAAAGGAAGGGAGAAGAAACAGAGAGGGGGTGGGGACGGAGGAGGGAGTTCAAGATCTAAAATTGTTGAACTCAATATTCAGTCCGGAAGGCTGTAAAGTGCCTAGTTGGAAGATGAGGTGCTGTTCCTCCAGTTTGCGTTGGGCTTCACTGGAACAATGCAGCAAGCCAAGGACAGACATGTGGGCAAGAAAGCAGGGTGGTGTTAAAATGGCAAGTGAGCCCGGAGACGAAGACGGCGGAAGAAGAGTTCAGCATCGTGCCAAGCCCAAAATTCATTGAGATGAGGGTGTAAGGGTATGAAACTAAGTCCTTTGCTGAGCACTGAACGTTTAGCGTGATCCTTTTAATTGTTCAACGGATCCTTTTACCCACCTCCAATATTCTCCCTCCACCTGGATCCCTCCCTCTGGATTCTTACCTTCTCTTGATCTTTTCATTGAGAACTGTCAGCGCGACATTAGCCGTCTCAATTTCTCTGCTCCTCTCACCCATTCTAATCTGTCTCTCTCTGAACTTACTGCACTCCGTTCTCTCAGGTCCAACCCCAACATTGTCATCAAACCCGCTGACAAGGGTGGTGCTGTTGTTGTCTGGCGCACTGACCTCTACCTCGCAGAGGCTGAGCGTCAACTTGCAGACACTTCCTCCTACCTCTCCCTGGATCATGACCCCACCACTGAACATCAAGCCATTGTTTCCAGGACTGTCACTGACCTCATCTCCTCTGGAGATCTTCCTCCCACAGCTTCCAACCTCATAGTCTCCCAACCTCAGACGGCCCGCTTCTACCTCCTACCCAAAATCCACAAACAGAACTGTCCCGGGTAGACCGATCGTGTCAGCTTGCTCCTGCCCCACGGAACTCATTTCTCGTTATCTTGACTCCCTTCTCTCTCCCCTTGTCGTCCTTTCCCACCTACATCCGTGATTCCTCTGACACCTTACGTCACATCAACAATTTCCAGTTCCCTGGCCCCAACCGCTTCCTCTTCACCATGGACGTCCAATCCCTCTACACCTCCATCCCCCACCAGGATGGTCTGAGGGCCCTTAGCTTCTTCCTCCAACAGAGGCCCGACCAATCCCCATCCACCACTACTCTCCTCCGAAACAAAAACAGAATTACCTGGAAAAACTCAGCAGGTCTGGCAGCATCGGCGGAGAAGAAAAGAGTTGACGTTTCGAGTCCTCATGACCCTTCGACAGAACTTGATTTCGAGTCCAAGAAAGAGTTGAAATATAAGCTGGTTTAAGGTGTGTGTGTGTGTGGGGGGGGGGGGGGGGGGGGGGGGGGGCGGAGAGATAGAGAGAGAGAGGTGCTTGTGTAGTCAAACAAGCAGTGATAGAAGCAGATGCTTCTATCACTGCTTGTTTGTCTACACAAGCACCTCTCTCTCTCTATCTCTCCGCACCCCCCCCCCCCCCCCCCACACACACACCTTAAACCAGCTTATATTTCAACTCTTTCTTGGACTCGAAATCAAGTTCTGTCGAAGGGTCATGAGGACTCGAAACGTCAACTCTTTTCTTCTCCGCCGATGCTGCCAGACCTGCTGAGTTTTTCCAGGTAATTCTGTTTTTGTTTTGGATTTCCAGCATCCGCAGTTTTCTTTGTTTTTACTACTCTCCTCCGTCTGGCTGAACTTGTTCTCACATTGAACAATTTCTCTTTCAACTCCTCTCACTTCCTCCAAATAAAAGGTGTGGCTATGGGTACCCACATGGGCCCCAGCTATGCCGTCTCTTTATGTGGTATGTGGAACATTCCTTGATCCAGTCCTACTCTGGCCCCCTTCCACAACTCTTTCTCCGGTACATCGATGATTACTTCGGTGCTGCTTCATGCTCTCATCGGGACTTGGATACAGCTCCTCACACCCCACTTCCTGCAAGGACTCCATCCCATTCTCTCAGTTCCTTCGCCTCCGTCGCATCTGTTCTGATGCTGCTACCTTCAAAAAGTTCCTCTGACATGTCCTCCTTCTTCCTTAACCGAGGTTTTCCACCCACGGTCATTGACAGGGCCCTCGACCGTGTCCAGCCCATCTCCAGCACATCCGCCCTCACGCCTTCTCCTCCCTCCCAGAAACATGATAGGGTCCACCTTGTCCTCACTTATCACCCCACCAGCCTCTGCATTCAAAGGATCATCCTCCGCCATTTCCAACATGATGCCACCACCGAACACATCTTCCCTTCACCCCCCCGGCGGCATTCCATAGGGATCATTCCCTCTGGGACACCGTGGTCCCCATTTCCATTAACCCCTACTCCTCAACCCCCACCTATGGCACCTCCCCATGCCCACGCAAAAGATTCAACACCTGCCCCTTCACTTCTCTCCTCACCGTCCAAGACCCAAACACTCCTTTCAAGTGAAGCAGCATTTCACTTGCATTTCCCCCAACTTAGTCTACTGCATTTGTTGCTCCCAATGCAGTTTCCTCTACATTGGAGAGACCAAACATAAACTGGGTGACCATGTTGCAGAACACCTGCGGTCTGTCTGCAAGAATGACCCAAACCTCCCTGTCGCTTGCCATTTTAACACTCCACCCTGCTCTCTTGCCCACGTCTGTCCTCGGCTTGCTGCATTGTTCCAGTGAAGCCCACCGCAACCTGGAGGAACAACACCTCATCTTCCGACTAGGCACTTTACAGCCTTCTGGACTGAATATTGAATTCAACAACTTTAGATCTTGAACTCCCTCCTCCGTCCCCACCCCCTTTCTGTTTCTTCCCCCTTCCTTTTGTTTTTTCCAATAATTTATATAGATTTTTCTTTTCCCACCTATTTCCATTATTTTTAAATCTTTTATGCACCCCCCCCCCCCACTAGAGCTATACCTTGAGTGCCCGACCATCCATTCTTAATTAGCACATTCGTTTAGAAAATATCACCAACTTCAACACCTGTGTTCTTTTGCTCGTCTGTGACATCTTTTGATTATCTGCTCCTATCACTGCTTGCTTCTCCCTACAACCACACCACCCCACCACCCCCAAACCAGCTATTTCACCCCTCTCCTTGGATTCACCCAGTTCTGCTGAAGGGTCATGAGGACTCGAAATGTCAACGCTTTTCTTCTCCGCCGATGCCGCCAGACCTGCTGAGTTTTTCCAGGTAATTCTGTTTTTAACTTTCTGTATTTCATGTACGAGAACACCCAGGTCCCTCTGTGCCACAGCATTCTGTAGTCTGTCTCTCTTTTTCAGTAATATTTAGCTTTACATTTATTCCTACTAAAGTGGATAACCTCACATTTTTCCACATGAAATTCCATTTGCCAGATTTTTGCCCACTTAACCTATCTACAACTCTTTGCAGACTCTGTGTCCCCCTCACAACTTCCTTTCCCACCTACCTATGCATTGTCAACAAAGTTGGCTACAATACACTTGGTTCCTTCATTTAAGTTATTAGAATATCGTAAATAGTTGAGGTCCCAGCACTGATCCCTGTGCACCTTCCACCCCCACCTGGGGGTTACATTTTGCTAATCTGAAAATGATCCATTTATCCTGACTCTGTTTCCTGTTAGTTAGCCAATTCTTAATCCATGCTAATAAAACACCCCCAACATCATGAGCTTAGCTTGTGCAGTAACCTTTTATGTGGCACCTTGTCAAATGCCATTTTGGAAATCCAAATATACCACACCTACGCATTATATTCTCAAAGAACTCTAATAATTTGTCAAACACGACTGCCCTTTCACAAAGCCATGTTGACTCTGCCTGATTGTATTATGGCTTTCTAAATGTCCTGCTGCTGCTTTCTTAATAATGGATTCCAGCATTTTCCCAGTGACAGATGTTAGGCTAACTGGGCAAGTTTTGTTGAAATCTGGCCAGTTGTTTTTGTGATGTATTGTTTACAGACGAACAGGCGACAATGGTACTACCAAACCCCCCCCTCCCCACCCCCACCATGACAGAGTAAATTAAAGTCGCTACAATTTCTGCAGTACCTTTCTTTCAAGCCCCTATTATTTCTTGATTTAAATCCTGTCCTACAATGTAACTACTGTTAGGAAGCCTAGAGGCTTCTAAAATTGTAGTTATGGTACTGGACTGCTTCTCCATAGAGGTTGAGAATTCAAAGCCCTTGGTGGTTAAATTGGATTCAAAACAAATCTGGTTATCAATAGGCTAGCTCCAGATAAAAGTAACTTGACAGTTGTCAGATTGGTATAAAACCCCAACACTAAAGTACATCAAGGAAGGAAACCTGCTGCCTCTATCTGGTCTGGTCCCTTGAGCGATAAATGTTGCCTTACTGGTATTGCTCATATCCCCAGAACAGTTTTTGTTATTAAAGAATGGATGGATCTTTAACCTTACTGATGTAGAATGTGAATAAATGGATGAATCACCACCTCGGATAATTTTCCTCTATCTTGCCATCCTTTCAGGTACTTACAGTTTGTATCACCTTCATTATGGAGCGCACATTACCGCAACCTCTGCATATTGCCTGCCACTGAATGGGCTTTCAGTAGGGAGACACCAAAACTTTCTTTGATTCAAAGTCAGCTGGAAAGTGAGATGCTTTAAATCCCTGAACGCGATTCATTTCTCGCTTCTAGACAGCAGCGCTCATTTTGGCAAGGGAGATACTGTGAACGTAGATGGAGCAGGACCTTTCTACCTTTCCTTGTTGAGTCCTGCTTGTCTCATTCATGGTGCTCAACATCTTGACTTCCATCTCATTCTTCCTCCTCTAGGCACTACCCAGTTCTTGTGCAGTGTTTTGTCTTCTCTGGAACCCCACTCCAGAGATTTGAGGATGTAATTCAAGCTCGTACTTCAATGCACAGCTGAGTGAATGCTGCACTGTTGGAAGTGCCTTTTTTCAGATGAGGCAATAGATCAAAGTTCGCTTTCTCAGGTGGTTGTAAAAGATCCCGTCACACTATTTTGAAGAACAACATGGGAGTTCTCCCAGTGACCTGGCCAACGTTTATCCCTCAACCAACATCACTAAAACAGATTATGTGGTTATTATCACAATGTTGTTTGTGGGACCAGTGCCCAGGTCGTTACCACGCACTGGGGGTGGGGAGAGTGGGGGAAGGGAGGGGCTGCCAGTGCAGTCAGATTATTTTTCTGGATCTTGGAGAATTAAAATTATTCAAGAAACTTTGTTGGGCCTCTTCTCTTCCATTGCCTGTGGAATGGTCAGAGTGTGTACAATGAAAACTCTGGTCAATTAAAATGGTAATTGGGTCCATTGAAGAACCCCTGTTAAAGAAAAAGTTGCTTTTATATAAAGCTATTCATGACCACAAGACATTTCAAAGCACTTCAGAGCCAATGAAGAGCTTTTTCTAATATTAACAGACATCCATTACCAGAAACATCATCAATGTTAACATCAGTTCATTTCTCATTAACACCAGGCAGTGATTCAGAATTGACCCAAGTGTTCTTATGAGGGAGTACCTTCAGCTCATGGACGGCAGTAGTTCAAGAAGCCCAGCATCATTTCCTCAGAAGCAATTAGAGATGGGCAATAAATGCCTTTGATACCACATCCTAAGACTTTTTTTAAATAAATAGATTCAAAAGCAGCAATCTTTCCTAGCTGTGAGTGAGGCAAATAATTTTGTCGAGTTGATCTGGAGTCACACTGGGTAAAAGCCATTTATTAGGGATGAACCAGGAGCCAAGAATTGTTGGTATTCAGTGGAATCATTAAAGAGGAAACTCCTCCAATTTTACAAAGTTCAACAGTTTGTGCACAATATACTGTCTGTACTAAACTAGCAAACTGATGGGCCAAATGGTCTCCTTCTGGGCTAGGAGTTTCTCCGATTTTGTGTAATTTGCAGAATTGCATTTTATTGCTACTTTGCTTCTGATATTCTGCAGTCATGTTGCTGGCTTTCTGACTGCTGCTAAATGTCTCCAGCAGGAATGACCCAGAAACTAAGACAGCAGGTGGAACAAACACTGGCACAAATTTGCATTAAAATAATGTAATGCTCCCAGCATTACCAAAAGGGAGAGCAGGAATCTGTCCTCAGACAGAGAGAAACTGCAGCTTTCTCAGGAGCAGGCTGGGAGTGGAGGGGATTCACCCAATGCACACCCCCTGAAGGACTGCACAGCAGGGGGAACTTATTGATCAGTGGGATGGTTGAACTCCTTATCAAACAGGACAAAGCTCTTCTCAATAAGTAAGTGAGGCAGGAGCAGAAGTCGACTGGTTTAAAAGTTTCACATTAAGGTAGAGAGTGAAAAACACTTGATCAGCCACCAAGTCTTACTGACAGAGCTACTTGGAAGTACATCACTATGGCAAGAGCACGGGCTTGGTCTGAAAATTGGTTCTGAAGAAAGGCCCAACACTTGCCAGATTTGCCTGTGTGACTAGGAAGGAAAAAACTCAAAGGGTTCTACTGCGTTCCACATATTGATTTGAACAAACACACATTCACATTGATTTGTTTTACATCGAGAACCACACTGCTATGATGATTGTTATTAAGAGGGACCTTTTCTTGTATCGCTCCTGGCTCATAGGTACATGCCATTGATTAGGTAGTCCGACTCTTCAGATGTTATGGGTCGGAGCTTCTTTAGTTTGTGCCTCACCAACTGCAGCCGGCAGCCGATCATCAGCAGGAGCAGGGCGGTGATGGCAAGTCCCAGGGCGAGAGGTAGCACGGCACCTGCAAGGCAAAATCAGTCAAATAGTCAGCATCCTTTCCTGCACATTCAAGGAAATTGTGGGGGGGGGAAATAGGGCAGAGATGGGAGGGGCAAAAGGGGTAGAGATAGGGGGAGGTGGGGCATGTGGTAGAGACAAGAAGGGTAGGGTAGAGAGGCAGCATGGGGCAAAGAATGGGCCAGTGAGCCCCATACACACAGCATCCTCACACCCACGCACAGACCCCATTCACCCTCATGCCACAGCCCCCCTGCTGCTCAGTGTTTCTTGGCTACATTCAGTCCCAAACCATTAACCAAGAGGAGACTTCTGAAAGGGAACCTCAGTCAACACGTGTTTTCTGGAGAATTAGGGGTGCTGACCTCTGCTGGGAGCTCCAGCTGAGTATAACTCCACACTGGGGGTTGGGGTTCACTGAATTGCACCTGATGAAAAGAATCACACACACTACTGACCTGACTCTGGGACTGGGTGACCTCCTCTCCCGTGGCTGACCTTAGACATCATGACATCGTCCCGACTTGTTTCAAATGAGCTCGTCTCTAGAGAGTTGACACCTGAACAACATGGAAAAACAAACTCAACAACAAGGCTGTGCCAACCCACATAGCGGACCTGCTTATAGGTGTTTGCCCAATTGAAACAACTGGGTCACAATGAGAGAGAAAATAGGATAATGTACTAGTGAGAGACATAATACATGCCTGCTAACAGGTCTGATTGGCATTATTACATATATATATATATATATATATATATATATATAGAATGAACTTGAATTACTGAGCAATTTTCACATCCTCAATATGTCCCAAAGTGCTACAAAGCCAAGAAGTTAATTTTGGAAATGCAATCACTGTTGTCAAACACAACAACCAACCTGCACACAGCAAAGTCCCAGTAACCAAATATGAATGAATTGTCGGGTTCCTCCAGCATGGAACAGAAACCCAACCCTGTATATATTTAAAAACTTTATCCTTATTACTATTTTTTATTTTTAAACTGGACTTTTCTGCTAAACAAAGACAAGAAAGATGGTTGACCCTCTGTCTGGAAATTATCCCCATCAGTCTCCAGGACAAAAGAATTATCTTAATTTCGGGAATGCCACACCTCATTATTCCTAAGGAGCTTCTAACAGACCACCTGGGATTGTACAGACCAATTTCAAAAGGAGCGACAGGAATGCCATTTGTATTTGATAGATCAACCATGCTAGCGGAGTCCGTGGGTCTGCTGAGGCAATGGCTTCCCAAATACCAGACCCTCAACAAGAATGGCAACCCTTTCAACCCATAATGGCTGAGACATCATCAGTTCTGAAAACAAAGCTAAATTTCAGATGCTGGATAAACATCCTTTGTTGAAATCATTGTGGAGAAGGAAGGTCACATGAACCAAGATCCTGGCATTTTGAGCAGTTTAATATTACCTTTCTGCACTATGCAGCCAGTCTGCTGTTTAACATACAACTGGCAGGCCACATAAAAGCAAGCTCTGTCCAGATTGGACCACCAGCCCATCTAACCTGTCTCTACTGGAAGATTTTATATCCTCATCTACAGAATTGACACAACCTCTGTGTGCCTTCTTTCATCTTGCTGTAAAAAAGCAAATCTTACAACACCGGTCTCTAGCCAGCTGACCATCGACTGCCTATGTGAAAGACTTCCTCATTAGACTTTGACTCTGGGAGTCTGGAACTCACATGAAGCAATATTCATTTTCTATCTGGTCCTTATACTATAAAATTTCCTTTTCTCTATTCCTCCCTTTACTGTGTGAATACAGAGTAGGACGTTGCTAACACTCCTTTTCATGGGTTTTGAATGTGTACAATAACTAACCTGCTGCGTTAATCCTAATTCGAGTTTGCTGTGGGATTATTAGTGAAATTGGATCACACATAAACCGAGAGGTAGAGAAACTACATCACCGCTTATTCTTAGAAAAAAATTAATTCGAAACACCTTCTACTTATGGACAGGCAGTAAGAGAAACAGTGCTGTTTGAACTGATTGCCTCTTGCCTGTAACAGAAAGAATAGTTAACCCATCTTTGATGGTGTCTGTCAAGATGGGAATGTTGGTCAGGAGATTGAGAGAAGTCCCAGTGGCTAGGATTGTCAATCATGAATTTCTAGCAAGGAAAAGCATGAAGCATAGTTATCAGTTCCAAGGCATTTGTTTAGAAGGAATGACTGGGGTGGAATTGTTCCCTTAGGCCAAGGTGACAGTGAGACACCTATCCAGGCAATACTGAGAACATGAGCAGGGCAGGGTGAGATGTAATCAGGAGAGTGAGCAGGACAATAACATAAAAACACAAGAAATAATAGCAGGAGTCATATATCCCTTCAAGCCTCCTCCGCCATTCAGTAAGTTCATGGCTGATCTTTGACCTCAATTTCACTTTCTCACTCTACCCCTATACCCCTCGATTCCCTTAGAGTCCAAAAATCAATCAATCTCAGCCTTGAATATACTCAACAACTGAGCATCCATAACCCTCTGAGTGAAGAAATTTCCTAAAAACAGGAGAATGAGCAGGGCAGTGAGAATTAACAGGTTAAGTGTGTAGAACAGCGTGAAATCTAACAGGAGAGTGAGCACTACTTTCAGCACTGTTCCCCAAAGCTCCTGATTTTGATTAAATTAGGGCAACATCCGATAGTGCAATTGCCATCAGCTCGTTCTTCCACAGGTCACAGTCACTGAACCAGATTCTATTGGTTCAGCCATGACAGCCTTGTCTCATTGGTAGAATTCTTGTCTCTGTGTCAGAAGGTTGGGGGTTCTAGTGCCATTCCAGAGAGGAGCACAAAAATCTAGGTTGACACACCAGTGCAGTACCCAGGGCGAAATGTCTTTTAATTGAGAGGTTAAACTGAGAACCCATCTGTCCAGTCAGGTGGACATAAGAGATCCCACAGCATACTTTGGATGGGGAGGAGTTATCTCCAGAGCACTGGCCATTACCTATCCCTCATGAGCACTGCAAAACAGATTAATCTGGCCATCATCATCACACTGCTGATTTTTGGGAGATGGCTGCATGCAAATTGGCTGTCACATTTTCTACATTACAACAGTGACTACACTTCAAAACAAAAAGTTCTTCACTGGTTGCAGAGCACTTTGGGTCATCCATAGGTTGTAAAAGTGCCATACAAATGAAAACCTTTCTTTCATTCATGACCAAACCTACTGTATTGTCCAAGTTCTCGAATTACAAGCTGCTACGGCACCTTGAGCACAGACCTTCGTTTCAAAGAACAAAAAGCATTGCAACTGTGCTCGGGTTTTCTGAGTTTACCTTGCACTTCTGCACATTCATTCTTACAGTCCAGTTCCTGTAGGAAGTTATTCCGATTTCCCTGGCATCCACTGTAGATGAAGTGTCTGCAGGTTTGCGAGGCGCTATCGAAATACCAGCGTGGGAAATGGCCCTCGCAGGGACCTGTGGCAGGAGCAGCCAAGCAGTAATCTGCAAAAAAACAAAATCAATAACTTGCATTTATGTAGCATACTTATTGTCATAAAACTTAACAGACAAAAATTGATACCAAGCTTAATAAGGAGAAACCAGGACACAGGACTAAAAGGTTGGTCAAAAAAGGTAGGTTTTAAGGAGTATCATAAAGAAGGAAAGAGAGGTAGTGAGGCAAAGAAGTTTAGGGAGGGAAGATGAGAGATTAGGTCCCAGGCAGCTGAAGATATGGCCACCAATGGAGGATGAAGGAAATTAGGAGTGTACCAGATGTCAGAATTGGAGGACCATATAATTCTGGGAAGGTTGTAGGGCTGGAGTAGGTTACAGAGATGGGGAAGGGCGAAGCCATGGAGAGATTTGAAAACAAAGATGAGAATTTTAAAAATTTGAGGTACTAACAGATCTGGAGTCAACGTAGATCACTGAACCCAGGATGTGCAGGACTTGGTGAAAGTTAAAGCAGGATTTTGGATGAGCTTAAGTTTATGCAAAGTGCAAGAGCAGCCAAGGAAGCACTGGAAGATTGCTGGAGGGACAGGCCAATTACATTTCATGGTACATCGAAGTAAGAAGCGAAATAAAAGAGGGAGCAGGAAGAAGGGGAATGTGGTAGCTGCAGGGAATTCAATATTGAGGGGGATAGAGAACATTGTTTTTAAGCAGGATCGAGTGTCCCATATGGACTGGAGGCTTCCTGGATAGAAAGGATATTGGAAAAGGAGCGGGGGAATTTGTGTTTGGTAAAACAACGCAGGAAAGAATGTGCAAGAGTACCAGGAACTAAGTGCTAAATTTAAGAACAGGACCTCAAGGTAATCCTCTCTAGATTAGCCTGAGTAGCATGCAAACTGACCAAGCGATAAAGTACATTAGGGAGGTGAACATGTGGTTGAAGCTGTGGTGTGGGGAAAGAGGGGATCTTTAAAACGGGAGTGGTGGAAGGTGGATGCGGGGAAAAGTTAGTAGATGTAGTAGTTCAAAAACAAATGGCAGGGAACAGAGTAGAGTAACAGTCAGAAATTCTACTTTTAGGCACTACAGGTAGAGGGAAAACTAAAAGCTGTGAAGTAATTAAACCAGGAGAGAGAAATGAGAAGTGAGAGAGTAAAGAATTAGAGCGGAAGCAGAAGTTAGAGTGTGGCCCAAATAAGCGTCCTTTATATGACAGCAGAGTCTAAGGAACAAATTTAGTGAATTATATGCGCTAATTCAACTTGGAGAGTGTGATATATGGTAGGTGTTAGAGAGACATGGCTGTAAGAAGGTGAGGACTAGAAATTAAATATACCAGGTTATAAGGTCGACAGGAAAGTTGGAAAAGTGGTAAATGGGGAAAAGTTACCTTAGTAATTAAGGATAGAATCACTTCAATGATAAAACGGGAGATAAACAGGCAGTGGAAATTTTTTGGTTAGAACTAAGAAATAGAAAAGTATTTAAGGTTGTAACATCCATATCAATTGGGATAAGCAGGAAAACACATGTCAGAAAGTTGTGAATTTCTTGAGTCTGTTTGGGATGGTTTTCTGCAATAATATGTCCTAGTGCCAACAATGGGGACCATGACATATTACACATAGTAATAAGTAATGATCCAGATTTAATTGACAGCCTAACAATGCACGAACACTTATCTAATAGTCACCATAATGCGGTTAGGGACAGCAGAATCTGGGGGCTCATGTGCAAAGACCTTTGAAGAAATCAGGACATATTAAGAGAGTAATTAGCAAAGCATATGGGATCTTGGGGTTCATAATATAAATGCTGAGTAGAAAATTAGGGAAGTTACGCTGAATCTTTATAAAGCTCTGGTTAGGTTACAACTAGAGTATTGCATTCACTTCTGGTCATCACACTTTGGGAAGGACGTGGGGAGTCCTTGAGAGGGTGCAGAGATTTGCCAGAGTGGTAAATGATTTCAGAAGGAAACTGGTTGGGCATTTGAGGGAAATAAACTTGCAGAGCTACAGGGATAGAACGGGGTAAATGGATCTGACTGGATTGCTCTACAGAGAGCTAACCTGGACTCAACATGTTGAATAGCCTCCTTCTATGCTATAATGGCTCTATAATATGACTAAGTTAAATGTGATGTTTGAAAGGGAGAAATGTGAAACAGCTATTAAGATTCCAGAATTAGGTAAGGCTAACTTCAATGGAATGAGACAGAGGCTGTCCAAAGTAAACTGAGCAATTTATAAATGGGTAAAATAGTAGAAGATCAGTGGGAGGTAATGGGAGGTGGAACCAGTTTATAACCTCAAGGGAAAAAGTGGTCTACTTTCCAATTAAGATATCCATGGACAACAAAGGAGGTAAGAGACAACATAAAACTAAAAGAAAAAGTGTACAAAAATCAAAAAAGACAGATACTGATGAATGGGGAAGATACAAAGAACAGCAAAGGGTGACAAAACACATAATGAAAGCTGAAGAGTATGAAAACAAACTGGCAAAGGAGATCAAAATCAACCCAAAACCTTTTCCAATTACATTGGATCAGGACCAGGGCCCCGTAAAGAATGATGACGGTGGTATTATCAATAAAATTAAGGAAATCGCAGGCATCCTGAATCAGTATTTACAGTAGAGGAACAGGTCAGCATGCCAGACATCCCAAGGAAGCTATTCAGAGTTTTAAAGGAAGTAGGTGAGAACACTGCTGATGCCCTGACAGTAATCTTCCAAAGTTCTCTCAATTCAGAAACCTTTGCTTTAAATTGGAAAATTATGCATGTCACTCTGCCATTTTACAAAGGTGAGCAGGTATCCTGGGAAATATAGACTTGTTATCCTTTTATCTGTTGTCGGGAAATTACTTGTTCATAATTAAGGATATAATCAAGAGATGTAGGTAGGGATAGTGCAGGAAGATGGATGTTGAGATAGATGATCAGCCAGAACCATATTGAAAGGTGGAGCTGGCTCGAAGGGCTGACTCCTTTTCCTATTTCTTTTGTTGTTCTGTGTACTTTTAATAATTATGCAGAAATGCATAATCATGCCCCAAAAATGGGCTAAAGCACTTCACACAGAACAAGTTTGTTTGAAGTGCCATACGAACATATGAATTAGGAGCAGGAGTAAGCCACTGGCACCTGCTCCAGCATTCAATAAGATCATGGCTGATCTGATTGTAACCTCAAAGCCACATTCTCGTCTACCCCTGATAACCTTTCACCCCCCCTTGCTTATCAAGAATCTATCTACCTCTGCCTTAAAATTATTCAAAAGCTGTTTCCATGACTAATGTAGTGTAGATAAACATGGTGTTTATTTTGTGCACAGCTTGAATCCAGTACATGGCCAGTTAGTCTGCTTTCATTCACAGTTTGTTGATGAAGGACCGAGGCAGGGGCTACCTACTTTGTTTCCAATTGCATCTCAAGTGTTTAACTGAATCAGTGGAATAGGCAGATGGGGCCTCGGTTTAACATGTCACATAAAGGGTGACAATGACAGCTATGACAATTCTGCACTCCCTCTGTACTGCACTGAAGTACATGCCTAGATTATATGTGCTTTCGTGGAGGGAAAAACAGTTAAAATTGCAGATCTGTGACCTTTCATCTGAACTGAGGGAAGTTAGAAATGCAATAGGTTTTCAGCAAATGAAGGGCGGGGGCGGGAAAGGGGGTGGGCAGCATCTGTAATAAAGTGAAGGGCAGGAGTGATTAAATGACAAAACATTTCATGGTTCAAAAGTCAAAGGAGTGGAAATGGGTATAGTAAAGAAACAGAAGATGCATCAAGGTGAGGTGTGAATAGCTAGAAGTTATGAAACAAGAGAAAAAAAAACAAACCAGCAGAAAGAAAAATACACAAAACAAGATGGGGGCAAAGATAATGATCTCAAATTGTTGAACTCAATATTGAGTCCAGAAGTCTGCTGAGTGCTGAATTGAAAGATCAGGTGCTGTTCCTCAAGTTTGTGTTGAGGTTCAATGGAACGGTGTAGCAGGCCAAGGATGGAAAGGTCAGAATAGGAACAAGGTGGAGAATTGAAATGACAAGTGGTAGGAAGCTCAGGGTCATTCTTGCGGACTGAACAGGAGTATTCTACAAAGTGAAAAGTGTAAAGGTAAAGCTCGAGCCTCATCTTTTGACTCAGTGCTCCACAGCTTTCTGGACTCAACATTGAGTTCAACAATTTTAGATCATAATCTCTGCCCCATCTTGTTTCGCGTGTGTATTTTTGTTAGTTGGTTTTTTTCCTGTTTCTTTCAGCAGCAGCAGCTTTCTTAAAAAGCAAGGAGATGCAACACCTGCCCTTTTACCTTCCTCCCTTCAGACCATCCAATTCCCCACACACTCCTTCCAAGTCAAGCAACGATTTACTTGTACTTTTTTCAATTTAATATACAGTATTCGCTGCACACGATGTTGTCTTTGCTACATTGGGGAGACTAAACAGAGACCAATTTGACTTGTTAAGCTCTGAAGGGTCATACAGATTCGAAACATCTGTTTCTTCCTCCACGAGATGCTGTCAGACCTGCTGAGTTTTTCCAGCATTTTCTGTTTTTATTTCAGATTTCCAGCATCCGCTGTATTTTGCTTTTCTATTATTGACTTGTTAATTGTTTGCTTACACATACCTGGAAGCTGACCAGTGTTGGACTTGTCCCCACCTTCCACTCTAGAGGACTGTGTCATCCCAGTATCGAGCTGCTCCACAGGTTTTCGATTCTCTGTTGAAGCCTTCTGAAAGCTGTCAGAAGATGGCCATATGACACCATCTTGTCCTGAGCTAGCAGCAAGCGTCGTATGAGTCACTGACTTACGACCTACATTAACTTTAGCAAAAAAAAAAATCCCATCAGTTTATATCATCAATTTTTTGTTCTCCCCAACCTCCCCACCCCCACAACCCTACCAATTAATGAATGTGAGGTCAAAACTTTGACCCATGATTAGGGATTGTGCTTACAGCTTTGGCAGAAAGTTTCATCAGAGCTGTCGGGGCACTGGGCTGTCCCATCACAAGCCATAGTGATATCGATGCAGCAGCCGTCATCACAGATGAACTGGTACCGTGAACAAACTCCTGTACAGTCTGTGAAGGGGAAAAAAAATGCATCAGGAGACTCACTAATGCTGCAGAAGCCTACATTAAAACATGAGACAGACCAACCTTGCAACTGCGGCTGCACTGGGGAAACATCTTACATTTCTACATTGACTTTCTCTTTCTAGTTATATTTTAATGCCCACCACCCCTGCCCCAACCCCAAGCAACTTATGCACAAAAAAAGAAATATAGAGTACACACTCCCAAATATTTGGGTCCGGGTTTCCCACTTGTACCCATGCTCCCCCCACAATTTTCCCATTGATGGGAAATTGGATGGAATTTTGCTTTTCATTTTCAGGAAGCCAGTGTTGGTGGCAAGGTCAAAATTTAATGTCCATCCCTAGTTGCCTCTTGAACTATTACAGCAGTTTGATACATCTGAGGGGTTTGTTAGGCCACTTCAGAGGGTGATTAAGAGTCAATCCCATTCACTAGGATGTCACATATAGGCCTGCCCAGGTAAGGATGGCAGGTTTCCTTCCCTTAAGGATATTAATGAATCAATTGGGTTTCTACAAAAATCCAACAGGTTCATTGCCATTTCTTTTTTCACTGATTCCAGATTTACAATTTTCAGATTTTTTTTCACTGAATTTAAATTCTCAAACTGACATGGTGGACTTGCACTCTAATTCTCTGGATCAGGAGTCAAGGCCTCCCGATTACTGGTCTAATAACATAACCGCTACACTACTCTACCCATGGCAGGAGTCACAGGGTAACTTAAACCTGCTTGTTTAAACTGTACTGATCGTGTGATAAGTTACTTAAGATCCAGATGTCAGCGATGCCAAGCTTAAGCTGTTCAATGGCAGGTGGGGGAGGGATGGAATTGGTATTAGTTCATCTTGCAATTCTGCAAAGCTGTTATCTTTCTGCCAGTTGAAATCTTTGACAATTGAAAGGAGCTGAAAAAGTCATTTCATTTTGCTTGAAGCAATCGTTGTTCCGTAAAGCAAATAAAATCAGCCCTTTGACATTGTTCAAGCTCACAAAGCATCCGTGACTCACTTTAATGGAGTGGGCACAGATTGGCTAATGATGGAACAAAAGCAAAACATTATAGATGCTAGAAATCTGAAATAAAAACAGAGTTACTCCATCCTACCCTGTCCTTGGCTTCCTGCATTGTTCAAATGAAGCTCAAGGAACAGTGTTTAATTTTTCGATTACGCACTTCACTGCCTGCCTGCCTAAACACGAGATTCAACTGCTTTACATCATAATCATCACTCCCTTTTCTCAAACCAGCAGGTGCTGGTTATGATTCTGCAAGAACCATTTACACCTCCACTATACTCATATTTTGTTTCTTTACTTGTCTCATTACCAACTCCATTTGCTTCCCCATATCACAGACCTTTAATCTTTCTTTCCCCCTCCCTCCTTTTTCCCTGACTTGACACTTGCTTAAAAACTGTTCAATCTCGACCTTCATCCATTGCCGAAGAAGAACGATCATTGACCTGAAAGGTTAACTATGTTGATGCTGCCTGACCTGATGAGAGTTTCTAGTCTTTTCGGTTTTTATTGATGGTTAATGCTGAAGATGTCCCTGCATTGACTCCATAGCATACGAAGGGACTGGAGCCTTTAACAAGCAGTGGTGATGCAGTGCTAATGGTGGAGAAGGCAGCAGAACTTGAGTGACAAGTTATTACAAGTCATGTAAAGGAAGACTTAGGTTGGATGTTTGATTGTTCTTCTTTACCCAGAAAAATATGGACCTATGGAACTCATGTGGTGAATGTCATTTTGGTCGAGTTCCTTTAAGTAAGAGTTGGATCTGTTTCTGCTGGGGTGGAGATCACCAAGAGCAAGGGGTAGATAACTGATCACATTAATCATGGTCAAAGTTGTGTCCTGCACAGGTTTTGATCACCTAAGAGGGATGGAGATAACATTTTTCAGTCCTTTCCCTTTAATTGGCCTGGATTTTTTAATTGGCTTTTCATCTCTCCTAGGAGATTACATGGTTCAGGTTGCTGGGGGGGGGGGGGGGGCAGAATCTGTATGTTGATACATTGGACATCACGACTGTTTAGAGCAGGCCAAATGGACCAGCATGTTTCCTGTCTGCCATTTTTGCATGTTTGGTTATAACTTACCTTGTATAGTGAAGCCTCTTCAAGCACTGCTTCTCAATCAAATGCTGGGGGGTGAGTCCCATGTCGTATGTTCTGGTCTGGGGTCACTGGTGAGTGGGCGGCAAGTATCTCCAGTGATGCCGGAGCTGAATTGGCCTCCTTTTCTTGCTCCTCCTCTCCTTCCTCCAAAAGAAAAGCAAAAAATACAGGGGAATTCCCAAAGGGAAACACTGACTGAAATGGTGGGACCAGACTGAGGCCTGATCAACCTCCAGGGAAAACCTCCCAACCCCCCCCTTCCCGCTCCCCACCATCGGCCACACTGCTGGATCAATAAACCTCAGGCATCGGCCAGTTAGCTTGGCACAGGAATAAGGAGGCTTAATTGAAGATGTACTGTGACTGTAAAACATTTGGGAGCTGCGCAGCCACACAATAGGAAGGAGGCCAAGGCCTTGGAGAGGGTGCAGAGGAGATTTACCAGAATGATACCGTGGATGAGGGACTTCAGTTAAGTGGAGAGACCAGAGAACCTGGTATATTCTCCTTAACGCAGAAACAATTATGGGGAGATTTAATACAGGTGTTCTAAATTCTGAAGGGAATTGATCAAGTAAATAAAGAGAAACTGTTTCCACAGACCAAAGGATCAATCACCAGAGAACACAGATGTAAGATAACTGTCAAAAGAACCAATGGGGATTTTACGCAGCGAGTATGATCCGTAAGGCATTGCCTGAAATGGTGGTAGAAGCAGATTCAACAGTAATTTTCAAAAGGGAATTAGATATATACTTGAAAAAGAAAAAAATACAGAGCTTTGGGGAAAGAGTGAAGAATGGGACAACTGGATAGCTTTCAAAGAGTTGGCACAGGTACGATGGACCGAATGGCCTCGTTCTGTGCTGTATGATTCCATGATCTTGCAGTTGTAGCTTTACCCAAGAAACCCAAGGTGGCCTGTATGGCTAAGTTACTTTGTTCTCTTGGGGATATGGGCGTTTCCGGCTAGCTGCCTTCTCCTTGAAGCACTGCAGCCCTTGTGCTGATAGTACTCAAGGATATATGGAGATTGGCCTCATTTGGAAATGTGCCGGATAAGCAGTTCTTTCAAGCACACTGGCTGGATAATTAGTGATTGTGTCACCAACTTCTATATCTACTGCAATTGTTTCAACATTTGAGGTCTGGTACAGGCAGAGTAGGGTGAGCAGAGAGAGTTACAGAAATATAGTATCAGGAGCAGAAACTTGGCTGTGTTGAACTCTTCCTTAGCAGTTAGCCCTTCAAGGCTGACAATGCTCCTCTGATAAGATACCACAGATTCTGTAGTTGAAGCACCTCACAAGATGCCCAATGTGTGTTTGTGAAACAAAGAAGGATAGAATGTACATGAGAGGGAGCATAAGGGAGAAGTGAGAGAGCAATTGAAAGTGAGAAAGGGAACGAGGGAGAACTATTGCGTGTAAGTGAGACAGTGAGGAGGAGTGAGAGGGCTAGTGTGTAAGAGGGTGCTTCTGTGAGAGAGAGAGAGAGAGAGAGAGAGAGAGCACAGGGAGAGGTTTTATGTGCAAGAGAAAGTGAGTAGTTCTGAGAGTGTGTGAAAGTGAGTGTACGAGACTGGGGAGTGAGAAAAGGTGATAGTGAGTACATGGGAGAGAGGGGGAGAACGAGGGTATGAGAGGTTGAGAATGAGTGCAAGAGGGAGTGAGCACCTGGAGAGTAAGCATGAGGAGATGGTACGTGTAAGAAAGGGTGAATGTTTCCGACAGCATGTGAAAGGGGGTGAGTGTATGAGAAGGAGAATGTGGGAGATAGAGTGAGAGTGAATACAGGTGAGAGAGGATAACAACAGGAGTGTGAGGGGGTGAGAGTGAGTACGAGAGTAAGTTTGAGAGAAGGTGAGTGGAAGTGTAGGTTGAGACACAGACATGCAGTACAAGGCTGACAATGGATTAACACAGTATCAGCCCATTCACTTAACATGTAGGTCACCTCCCCAGGTAAAAAACTAAAAATAACCTGAAATGCTCATTGTATTAGAACATGCCAACAATATCCTGCAGAATTAGTTTAGGTCTGAACACAAAGATTAAACTGCATATGACACAGCCACACATGCGTACACAAATGAGCACACAGAAATACGCAATGCAATCCACACAATGCACAATATGGGCACAGTAACACAGGACAACACAAAAATGCACATAGCAACATGTAATGATACATCAAAACATAACAAGAAGCAAACATGGAAATACACAACATCACACACAAATGTGTATAGAAACATACGGAAGCTGCAAAGCAACATGAAAACAATGCACACAACACATAAAACAGGAAAAAGCAGCTAAAAATGCATACCAGCTGCAACACAAACACAGCAACACAGAGCAACATGCAAAATGCAGCTCACTACTCAAAGGGGTGGATTTCAATTTCCAGTATAGATTAGTACATATCGTTTAAAGCTATTGCCCTCCAGAATGCCTACAGTAAATGGCCATTTCGCAGGCACAGGCAACATAATTTTAAGTTCACAGAAGGTGTGGTGATTGGGGAGGTGAAGAGTGACATCCATCAGAAAACTCTGAAAACTAACACCTCCAACTAATCAACAGCAGTTTTTGCTTTCTGCTTCCAGCTAGTTGATATAGTCATCTCCTGTTTTCTTCCAGCAGCAACCTTGAAAGGCAAAGAGTACAGCTGGACCTTTTCAAACTCACACCACTTAAAAGAGGATGCAATTAGTCTGTTCCATCCCCAGCACCATTACCACAAAAGACCGCTGTGATTCAAGGAAAAAGCCCGACTCTAACCTTCTGAAGGCAACTAGGGATAAGATGACAAACTTTGGTTGGATATATTCTGGAAGCTATCACAACATCCTGCCATTGGTCACCTGACATCTCCAACTTTGCACCGCCCTGATTGGATTATTCTTGAAAGGCAGTCTTTTTCCCCTCACCTATTATTTTTCTTAAACATATCTATGATTTTTCTCCCACAGTTGCTCCCAAAAGATTAATCTTTAATTCATGGAGATTCCTGAAAAGTCCAATATAGGTGGGTAACCTTAACTAAGGACAGACAATAAAGTCTTCAGTGGAGGTTGGTTTGAAGAACCAATGAGACACCAGCCAGAAAATCTCGAAAGAAATCATAAGCCAAACACCATTTAAGTGCAACCAATAGGTGCCCATTGTCTAAAGATTCCTGGGGACTAAGAGTTCACCATCTCCTTTTTACATTTGTTTATATTCCTGCCATGCCCTCAGTGCTGGGATAAACTATGGGCTCTAACGATGAGAGAGTAGTACAAGTACCCTAGAGATGGGTTGCGAGATTTCTGTTCCACCCTGTTTTTTTTCCCAGCCTTCAGTCCACAGCTTCCAGCTCAGTGAGGAACCCTGACCACATGCTCTGCATGGACTGAATACTTCCAGTGTCTGGGGGTAGTACGCTGCTAAGACTGAGGTCAGGGAGGGAAACCTTATCTGTGGACTGTTGGAGGTCTGGTTTTTGAACACTTCAATAGTGCACCCGAGGGAATTCAGCTGCTTTCTATAAACGTACTTCACAAATATTTCCATCCTGCATTGTGACAAACACATGAAGCTACCTAAAGGTGCCTATGAAGATATCAAAATAATTAAAAAGGCTAATGGAATGTTAGTCTTTACTTCAAGGGGATTGGAATACACAGAGGTGAAGTTATGGTATGTCAAACAAAGCTTTGGTTAGACCCCGCTTAGGTGCTGCATTCAGTTTTGGGAACTGCAACTTGGGCTTGGAAAAGGTGCCGTGCAGATTCACTTGAATCTACTAGGATTAAAAGGACTAAATTATGAGAAAAGGTTGCACAGACTAAGCTTGTAATTCCTTTAGTTGGGATGAATAAGGTTGAACTAATTGAAGTACTAAAGATGATTAGAGGAGTTGAAAGGGTTGATAGAGAGAAACTATTTACTCCTGCTGAGGGAATTGAGAACAAGGGTGCATAATCTGAGAAATCGAGTTAGGCTGTTCAAGGGTAGTGTCATGAAGTACTTCTTCACATAAAGGATAGTGAAAATGTGGATCTTTCTCTCCCAAAATGGCAGTGGAAGATGGTTCAATTGAAAATTTCAAATGGAGATTTTTGACAGGCAGGGATATTAAGAGTTATGGAACCGAGGTGAGAAAATGGAGTGAAGATACAGAAAAGTCATGATTTATTTGAATAGTAGAATTATTTTGAGGGGTTGATAGGCCAACACCTGTTCCTACATGCTTTACAGAGTAGCAAGGAATGGGTTGGGTGTCATTCAGTGGTATGGGCTTCGTGTTAAGTCACGAGAGAACTGACCTGTCGTTTGTTGCTTTGGTGGCATCACAGTGATGGTGACATTGTCATCGCTTTTTTGTCCAATCGTATCAGTGACCGACAACTGAATCACATACATGCCCTCTCGTAAACCACTCAATTTCAACATGCCAGGCTGAGGAGACTAAAAGAGCAACAAGAAATATATTCACAAGAGGTTCTTTAAATCTTTACTGTCAAAAACATATGAAAGCATGTAGTAATTATAAAGTGTCAGCTGTGGCTCAGAGGTAGCACGTTAGCCTCTGAGTAAGCACGTTTAGGGTTCAAACCTCAAGAACATATAATCCAGGTTGACATTTCTATTATTTTTATTTTTGTAAACCTATTGTTTGGAAATAAATTTAACTGGTAATTTTAGCCAGGGCAATATATGTTAAAGTGGTGCTTATTGGAGAGGTCAAGACAGCATGGTGGATAGTCCCCGTTGTGATACAGTGCTCCCTTGTTGAAGATGAAGTCTTTCAGATGAGATGTTAAAACGAGGCCCCCACCTGCCTTCTCAGGTAGGTTTAAAAGATCCTGTAGCACTATTTGAAGTATAGCAGGGGAGTTTGCCCAGGGTCCCAGGCAACATTCAGCCCGCATCCAGATAATCCAAGTATTGATCAACTGGATCATTTATCTGTTATTTGTGGTATTTTACTTTGTGCCAGACTGGCTGCCCCAATCTAGAAATTGCGCGAAAAATTTAGGCTGACACTCCAGTGCAATACTGAAGTTGGAGTTGTAGTTAAATTGGCTGTTCGCCAAGATAAAACAGATCAGAGACATGTTTCTGTGAGCTTCTTGCCATATATTCAGACTGCTTTTAATTGTATGTGAAGCTAAAATTAGGCTCTATGTAGGAGGCAAAACCACGAACAAGGTCATACCAGGTATAAACATCATACCAGGAAACCCTGCAGGTTGTTCAACTGTGTTTAAACGATCCTCTGATGATTTTTAAATATTTATGGATTAATTTCTCCCTGTTGTTTTATACATTTTTGACATATCTGCATCTTTTGCTTCTGTGTAAATCTAATTTATGCAAATCCATTTGACTTGTAGTTTTAGCCTGAGCAATATGTATTAATGTTTTGTTCATGTGCCTGTTCCAAGGATTCAGGAGTGCATAGCTGACAGCAAGATTAATCTCTGGGATACAATGCCCCAGTGAATTGGGTGACTTAACCCTGTGGGATACTGCTCTTATTTACTGCTTTCTTAAAATCATTCTCAGGATATGGGTGCCAGTTATTGCCGATCCCTTGTTGCCCTTGAGACGGTTGTGGTGAACTGCCTCCTTGGACTGTTGCAGTCTTTTTGGGGAAGATGCTCCTGCAATGCCGTTAGACAGGAACTGTTAAGATTTTGACCCAGTGATGATAAAGGAACAGTGATATATGTTTAAGTCCAGATTGTATGTAACTTGGAATGATGGTGTTTCCATGCACTGCTTGTCCTTGTCCTTCCAGATGGAGGTAGTCACAGGTCTGGGAGGTGCTGCAAAGGAGTAACTCTTTCGAGTACAAACACGTTTCCATCTGTTTCAGATAAAGTTACATTGTTTCATAGTTGGCCATTGTGAGATTCGAACTCTTGATTTCTTTCGAGCACAAACCCGTTTCCATCTGTTTCAGATGAAGTTACATTGTTTCGTAGTTTTGCCATTGTGAGATTTGAACTCTTGATGCAATTTCCACTGCACCCTTCTGTATCTTTTCCCTGTCCAGATGAAATTACATTATTTCATAATTTGCCACGGTGAGATTTGAACTCTTGATACTCTTTCGAGTACAAACCCGTTTCCATCTGTTTCAGATGAAGTTACATTGTTTCATAGTTTTGCCATTGTGAGATTTGAACTCTTGATACTCTTTCGAGCACAAACCCGTTTCCATCTGTTTCAGATGAAGTTACATTGTTTCATAGTTTGCCATTGTGAGATTTGAACTCTCGATCTTGGAGTTACAAACCCAGTACCATAACCACTTGGCTATTTAGGCCAAAGAAAATGAGGCAGAAATGTAACTCTTTCAAGTACAAACCCGGTTCCATCTGTTTCAGATGAAGTTACATTGTTTTGCCATTGTGAGATTTGAACTCTTGATACTCTTTTGAGTACAAACCCATTTCCATCTGTTTCAGATGAAGTTACATTGTTTCATAGTTTGCCATTGTGAGATTTGAACTCTGGATCTTGGGGTTACAAACCCAGTACCATAACCACTTGGCTATTAAAGGAGTATGTTAAAGGACTGGAAGTTTCAGATTAGAAGGGACTCAGGTGAATTGAATACAGCAGTAAGGGTGGGAGTATAACAGTAATTAGAGTCAATGTTGCGTTATTACCAGTCTTAACTCACAGAAACTGTTTGAAAGATTTACATTTATACAGTGCCTTTTATGACTTCAGGGTGTCCCAACGCACTTTACAGTCAATAAGTAGTCATTGAATTGTAGTCATTGGTCTAATCTAGGAAACACAGCAGCCAATTTCCATAAAGCAAGGTCACACAAAAACAATGAGATAGCGAGCAGATATGCTGTTTCACTGATGTCGGTTAAAGGGTAAGTGTTGGTCAGGTCACAAGGGAAAGCTCCTCTGCTCTTCTTCAAAATAGTGCTGTAGAATGTTTTCGGTAGCGAGAAACAGAAAATTGTTGGCGCTGGAGGTCATTCTGCCCACTGTATCTTTGCTGGCTGAAACCGAGCTATTCAATCTAACCCCACTTTTCAGCTCTTGGCCGGTGGCCCTGTGGTTTTCAGCACTTCAGTTGCTATTCCAAGTACTTTTTAAATGCTATGAGGGTTTCTGCTTTGACCAGCCTGTCAGGCAGAGTTCCAGACCCCCACCACCCTCTGGGTGAAAACATTTCTCAACTCCCATCTAATCCTTCTGCTAATTACTTTACATCCAACTGAGGGGGGCAGATGGGACATCGGTTTAACATCTCAATTCAAAAGACAGAACTCCCTAGGAGTATCAGCCTAGATTTTGTGCTTATGTTTCTGGAATAGAACTTGAAGCCACAACTTCTGACTCAGAGGTGAGTGTGCTGCCACTGAGCCATGGCAATGGTAAGTAAATCTCAACTTAATACTTCATGTTAGCACATTAGGGTGCACTGGATTCTCCTTTAAGTGTCTTGCATTACTTTCATATTGTGTGACAACTGTGCAGAGGTTTTCTGATCACAGTATGAAAGCAGGAAATATACTCCACATTACCTAGTAAAAACCAGTAACAGTTTTATCTACAACATATATAGGCAGAGTGCAAGTTAGCAGAGGTGGCACTGGGGCCCACAGTGAGAATGTAGGAAGGAGGAAGTATACGTAGGATGGCATTTTGCAGGTTAGAAGGGAGAGTTACAAGAGAAGGTTGAGAGAAGCACCAACCAGAACAGTAATCAATAAATTAAAGGTTGTGACAGAGGGAAGAGGTAAAATATTTGAACTACCCATCAAATGACATCCTTTACCTCGTATCCTGCCTAGATGCGGGAGCAGAATTCAAAACTTGGACAGACTTCATGGGGAGTTGAAAGCTGTTTAGAGGAGGAGAAAAATACGAAGGAGAACCTGAGCTTGGTTGGTTAAAGAGACTTGGGAGAGCTAATTCAGATCACAGGAGAAGGTGTCAAGAACAGCAATGGATGAAGATACAGTATGGGTGGTGCCATTATAGGGAAGAAGCAGTTGAGACTGAGGAGAGCAATAAAGCAACAGTATGTGGAATGATGAATTACTATTTCCTAATATTGTGTTTCAGCCATTATTCTGCTTTATCCAAGTTACTGCCTTTAAATTCAGGAGTGTGAGCATAATTCAGTAAGAAAAAACGACGACTGTTTGGCATGGTCACAAAGCAAGCTTCTTATCTCACACAGCAGGCTGCCAGCAAGTTATTTACTGGGCCTAGGCTCCACTATTGACTTCTTTGTCCTTCACATCCCATACGAACACAGTGTACAAGTTACAGAGTGTCACAGTAACAACAAACAAAGAGGGAACATAGAACACGCTAGTGAAGCTGCATTGATGTCCAGCTGAATGTGAAATTCCAGCGAGGAAGTGGGTGCTTGCTTCACTGCAGCAAATTACACTGTAAAGCAGATCGCTACATTGTACTGTCACCTCCCGCTGGGGAGAACTGCACCTTTCCCCTGGCACCTGGGCAAATTCCAGGCTCTGAGAAAATGCCAGAATGATTATTGAGCTACAAAATTCCAAGATTCTAATGCAAAGCATTTATGTGCGAAATGAAGATCACAGACAGATGCAGGACAGTATTCACATCAGAACTATTCATTGGATTTTTGTTTCAGAGAATCATTCTTGCAAACACAATCAGACAAAGATACAAACTTGAGCTCTTGGGCACTTTAATCACTCAGGCTTCCTCACAGGGGTTTTGATGACAGGACATTGACCTGAAACATTAACTTCGTTTCTTTCTCCATGCTGCTGCCTGATTTGCTATCTCCAGCATTTTCTGTATTTTATCTCAAAGGTTTGCTGATATATGGCCAGACCATAATGACTTGCACAGAAACAGATTTCATTTGGGGAAGAAGACTGGCGCTGTTAATTCTGGCTCATCGCAGCTGTACCCTTGGCCCTTTCATTTGAAAGGCAGTCAGGGAAAACCCAGTATAGGCCTGTGGGGAGAAATGTTTCAGGAGACATCTCAGAAATCAATTACCTTCATATCAACCGAAGGATCGCCTTGTAGTAAGGTCCATTCATAGCGAACAATTCCCTGATCATCGGCACTTCCTCGTCCGTCCAGCAGTATCCAGTCAGTGGGCAGCAGCAAGACCACGTCCTGGCCTGCATCACAGTGGGGGGCTTCATCATTTCCTGCAGAAGAGCAAAGAAAGGGCAAGATATAGATAAGACCACCTCGCTGAGGCCAGATGGAGGCAGCGCTTTAGACGAGAAGTGCGCGCACTAAACATTTAGAAAAGTGGGGTAAGTTGTGAGGTGCCTTGCATGGTTCAATTGGTAGCATTCTCGCTCCCAAGTCAGTCCGGGTTTGAGTTCCATTCCAGGGACGCGAGGACAAAATCTAAGCTGACACTTTAATACAGTACTGATGGAGTATTGAACTGTTGGAAAGGCCTTCTATCAGATGAGACATGGGCGGAATTTTACGGTCCCGCCAAAGTCAATAGACTTTTAAGCGGCTCGCTGCATTTTACAGCCCCATTGCCACCATGACAGGGCCATTAAACTCTGCCCATGAATTCGAGACTCCTTCTACCCTCTTAGGTGGGTGCAAAAGATCATGGCACTATTCTGAAGAAAGTCAAATAGTATTTTAATTGCAAGTTCTATCTTTTGCTCCTCAAGTAGTTGGATCATGGTCCCTGCTCCTTTTCTCCATTCCATCCACACTGAAGGTGGGGGAGAGAGGCAGTTAGTAGGGATGGTGGTTAGCTCACATTATCCCTCCCTTCTTCTCCAGGTTGTTGAGCTACCTCTGATGGACAATCAGGGATCCAGGGAATGTAAGGCTCCAACCTATTCTCGACTCACCCTGAGGAAATAGTTTCTATCCACACTCCCAACCCCTTTCAATTGTCAGAAACACCCCAATTTGATCTCTCCTACATTGTCTGCCCTGGTGGGAGTACAAAGTTTTGGCAGCCTGCCCTCCTCATTCAGCCCTTTTAAGAGTGGCGCTCACAAAGATGCAACTGGCCAAAGGTGCTCGGCTACAGCTACATCGTGACCACGACTCGGTGGACCCTATGAGTGCAACGTTTTTAATGAATCCCTTCACCATTATAAACCAGGGCAGAAACCCATCTGCTCACCAGGGGTGGGTAATTGAAGAGGTGCAGGATAGTTGGTGAGGGTGAGGGAGGGGTGAGGGTGGAGGGAGAGGTGGGAGTGGAGGTGAGGGGAGGGGTGGGGGTGAGGGGATGGGTGGGGGAGGAGGGAGGGTGAGGGAGAAGAGGGGTGAGGGTGAGGGGGGTGAGAATGAGAGAGTGAGGGAGGGGCTGGAGAGTGAGGGGGCTGGAGAGTGAGGGGGCTGGAGAGTGAGGGGGCTGGAGAGTGAGGGGGCTGGAGAGTGAGGGGGCTGGAGAGTGAGGGGGCTGGAGAGTGAGGGATGGGGAGGGGGGAGTGAGGGATGGGGAGGGGGGAGTGAGGGATGGGGAGGGGGGGAGTGAGGGATGGGGAGGGGTGAGTGAGGGATGGGGGAGTGAGGGGTGAGTGAGGGATGGGGGAGTGAGGGATGGGGAGGGGGGAGTGAGGGATGGGGAGGGGGAAGTGAGGGATGGGGATGGGGGAAGTGAGGGATGGGGATGGGGGAAGTGAGGGATGGGGATGGGGGAAGTGAGGGATGGGGAGGGGGGAGTGAGGGATGGGGAGGGGGGAGTGAGGGAGGGGGGAGTGAGGGAGGGGGGGAGTGAGGGATGGGGGAGTGAGGGATGGGGGAGTGAGGGATGGGGGAGTGAGGGATGGGGAGGGGGGCAGTGAGGGATGGGGAGGGGGGAGTGAGGGATGGGGAGGGGGGAGTGAGGGATGGGGAGGGGGGGGAGTGAGGGATGGGGGAGTGAGGGGATGGGGAGGGGGGCAGTGAGGGATGGGGAGGGGGGAGTGAGGGATGGGGATGGGGGAAGTGAGGGATGGGGAGGGGGGGGGAGTGAGGGATGGGGATGGGGGAGAGTGAGGGATGGGGATGGGGGAGTGAGGGATGGGGAGGGGGGGGAGTGAGGGATGGGGAGGGGGGGGAGTGAGGGATGGGGAGGGGGGGGAGTGAGGGATGGGGAGGGGGGGGAGTGAGGGATGGGGAGGGGGGGGAGTGAGGGGATGGGGAGGGGGGAGTGAGGGATGGGGAGGGGGGGGAGTGAGGGATGGGGGGAGTGAGGGATGGGGAGGGGGGAGTGAGGGATGGGGAGGGGGGGGAGTGAGGGATGGGGAGGGGGGGGAGTGAGGGATGGGGAGGGGGGGGAGTGAGGGATGGGGAGGGGGGGGAGTGAGGGATGGGGAGGAGGGGGGAGTGAGGGATGGGGGAGGGGGGGAGTGAGGGATGGGGGAGTGAGGGATGGGGAGGGGGGGGGAGTGAGGGATGGGGAGGGGGGGGGAGTGAGGGATGGGGAGGGGGGGGAGTGAGGGATGGGGAGGGGGGGGGAGTGAGGGATGGGGAGGGGGGGGGAGTGAGGGATGGGGAGGGGGGGGGAGTGAGGGATGGGGAGGGGGGGGGAGTGAGGGATGGGGAGGGGGGGGGGAGTGAGGGATGGGGAGGGGGGGGGGGGGAGTGAGGTGGCTGCACTGCTCCCCATTCCACAGGGTTATCACTGAAGGGGGGGAGGGATTCAGTGTTCAGCCTGTGGGTATGAGTCCCGATACCGGCTGCAGCCCCCCCCCCACCACAGGTCCTTTGGTACAGACAATGGGTCAGAGGCTGAGGGAGGCGACTAGGCCCTTACGGTTGCCATGGCGACGGGGCTCCGGCCGCTGGCTGGCGTTGTCGGTCCGGGAGAAGCTGCTGTAGCCCTGGTGCGGGGAGAAGTGGCAAACATCGCGGCCTCGGTACGTGCAGTTGAAGAGGTAGCAGCTGAGGGCGGCCGGGCTGTTGGTCCTGGGCCCCAGGCCCCGCGCCCAGTCCAAGCCTCGGCCTCCCCGGGCCCCCTCCACCACGGCCACGGTGCAGCCGGGGAGGATGCAGGCAGGCCCGCAGGCACTGGCCCGGGCTGGCGACGCCGGCCGGGGCGCTGAGGAAAGCGGCCCCGGCGCCCAGCGAGTCCCGGGTCCGGATGATGTAGTCCTGCATCAGGCCGAAGCCGGACTCGCAGCGGCCTCCCGGAGCCTCGGCCTCCGCGCCCCAGCCTCCGCCCGCCCTCCGCAGCTGCTGGCCGAACTCGCTGAGCACCAGCGGCCCCGCCCCCGGGCCCGGCGCCTCTCGCCGCCGCCTGCAGCCACACGCAGGCCGCCAACAGCCGGCAGGCTAGCGGCCAAGCTCCGGGCATGGTTCCCAGCGGCGGCCGAGGCCTCAGCGGCTCATGGTCCGGACCGAGAGCCGAGCAGGAGGGGCCGGCGTGGGGAAGACAAGAGAAGCGGCGAGATGATGACAACAACAACAACAGTTAAGGGGCTGGGCCCGGCCGGCCGGCAACACAGAGACAGAGGGGAATAGGAGGGAGGGACTAGGAAAGGGAGGGATTAGAGAGAGGGAGGGGGAGGAGAGAGGGAGGGGGGGGGGGGGGGAGGGTGGGGAGGGGAAGGGGTGGGGGGGAGGGGATGGGGGGGATAGGGGAGGAGGATAAGGGGATGGGGGGATAGGGATAGGGGAAGGGGATAGGGGGGGGATAGGGGAAGGGGATGGGGGGGATAGGGGAAGGGGATAGCGGATGGGGGGGGATGGGGGGGATAGGGGAAGGGGATGGGGGGATAGGGGAAGGGGATGGGGGGGATAGGGGAAGGGGATGGGGGGGATAGGGGAAGGGGATGGGGGGGATAGGGGAAGGGGATGGGGGGGATAGGGGAAGGGGATGGGGGGATAGGGGAAGGGGGTGGGGGGGATAGGGGAAGGGGGTGGGGGGGATAGGGGAAGGGGATAGCAGATGGGGGGGATAGGGGAAGGGGATGGGGGGATAGAGGAGGGGGATGGGGGGATAGAGGAGGGGGGATGGGGGGATAGGGGAAGGGGATGGGGGGGATAGGGGAAGGGGATGGGGGGGATAGAGGAGGGGGATGGGGGATAGAGGAGGGGGATGGGGGGATAGGGGAAGGGGATGGGGGGGATAGGGGAAGGGGATGGGGGGGATAGGGGAAGGGGGGATAGGGGAAGGGGATGGGGGGGATAGGGGAAGGGGATGGGGGGGATAGGGGAAGGGGGGATAGGGGAAGGGGATGGGGGGGATAGGGGAAGGGGGGATAGGGGAAGGGGATGGGGGAAGGGGATGGGGGGGGATAGGGGATGGGGGGGGATAGGGGATGGGGGGGATGGGGGGGGGATAGGGGATGGGGGGGATAGGGGAAGGGGATGGGGAGGATAGGGGAAGGGGATGGGGGAGGGGGGATAGGGGAAGGGGGAGGGGGGGGATAGGGGATGGAGAGGGGGGAGGGGGGGGGATAGGGGATGGGGAGGGGGGAGGGGATGGGGAGGGGATGAGGGGGGAAGGGGATGGGGGGAGGGGAGATAGGGGATGGAGAGGGGGGAGGGGGGGATAGGGATGAGGGGGGAAGGGGATGGGGGGAGGGGGGATGGGGGGGAGGGGAAGGGGATGGGGGGATGGGGGGAGGGGATGGGGGGAGGGGGAGGGGATGGGGGGATGGGGGGGATGGGGGGAGGGGAAGAGGATGGGGGGTTGGGGGGGATAGGGGGAGGGGATGGGGGGGATGGGGGGAGGGGAAGAGGTTGGGGGGGATGGGGAGGATGGGGGGATGGGGAGGGGGGATGGGGGGGGAATGGGAGGGGGGGAAGGCGATGGGGGGAGGGGAAGGGGGAGGGGATGGGGGATGGAGGGGATGGGGGGAGGGGGGGGGAATGGGGGAGGGGGGAAGGCGAAGGGGGGATGGGGAAGGGGATGGGGGGAGGGGATGGGGGGATGGAGGGGATGGGGTGGGGGGGATAGGGAAAGGGGATGGGGGGATAGGGGAAGGGGATGGGGGGTTGGGGGGGAGGGGAAGGGGATGGGGGGTTGGGGGGGGGAGGGGTTGGGGGGAATGGGGGGGGGAGGGAGGGGTTATGGCGGGGATGGGGTGTTGGGGGGGGAGGGGTTGGGGGGAGGGAGGGGGTATGGGGGGTGGGGGAGTGGGGTATGGGGGGAAGGGGTGGGGGTGGGAGGGGTAGGGGATGGGGGGAAGGTGTGGGGGTTGGAGGTGAGGGGTAGGGGATGGGGGAAGGGGTGGGGGAGGGGGGGAGGTTGGGGGGAGAGGGAGGGGTGGGGGGAGGAGGGGAGGTTGGGGGGAAGGGTTGGGGGGAGGGGGTGGGGGGAAGGGTTGGGGGAGAGAGGGGGTGGAGGTTGGGGGAGGTGGGGGTGGGGGGAACGGGATGGGGGTGGGGGTTGGGGTTGGGGGAAGGGGGTGGGGGAAGGGGGTCGGGGGAAGGGGATGGTGTGGGGGTGTTGGGGGAGGGTGTTGGGGGAAGGGGTGGGGGTGAGGGGTGGGGGGGAGGGTTGAGGGGAGGAGTGGAGGTTGGGGGGGGAGGGGGTGGGGGGAGGGAGGGGGTGGGGGGAGGGAGGGAGGGGGTGGGGGGAAGGGGATGGGGGAAGGTTGGGGGGTGAGGGCTGGGGGGAAGGGGATGGGGGAAGAGGGTGAGTGCTGGGGCGAAGGGAATGGGGGGAGGGTGTGGGGGGAAGGGAAGGGGATGGGGGAGGGGGGTGGGGGAAGGGGATGGGGGAGGGGGTGTGGGTGGGGGGTGGGGGGAAGGGGAGGAGGAAGGGGATGTGGGGAGGGGGTGTGGGTGGGGGGAGGGGGAGGGGGATGGGGTGAAGGGGTGGGGGGGAAGGGGGTGGGGGAAGGGGATGGGGTGAAGGGGTGGGGGGAAGGGGGTGGGGAGAAGGGGATGGGGGGAGGGGGTGGGGGAAGGGGAGGGGGTGGGGGGAGGGGATGAGGGGAAGGGGTGGGGCGATGGGGGTGGGGGGAGGGGGTGGGAGGATGGGGGAGGGGGCCGGGGGAAGGGGAGGGGTGGGTTGTGGGGTGAAGCGTGGGGGGAAGGGGGTGGGGGAAGGGGATGGGGTGAAGGCGTGGGGGGAAGGGGGTGGGGGGAAGGGGATGGGGTGAAGGGGTGGGGGGAAGGGATGGGGGTGAGGGGTGGGGTGGTGTGTGGGGGCTGGGGGGAAGGGGTTGGGGGGTGAGGGATGCGGTGTGGGGGCTGGGGGGAAGGGGTTGGGGGGTGGGGGCTGGGGGGAAGGGGATGGGGGAGGGAATGGGGAAGGGATGGGGAGGGCGATGGGGGCAGGGGGTGGGGGCAGGGGTGGGGGCAAGGGGATGGGGGGTGGGGGTGGGCGGAAGGGGATGGGAGGTGGGGGTGGGCGGAAGGGAATGGGGGGAGGGGGGAAGGGATAGGGAAGGGGATGGGGGAAGGGGAGGGGGGTGGCGGGTTGTTGAAGTGGGGGGAGGGGAGGAGGGGGAGGGGAGGGAGGGGAGGGGGAGGAGGAAGGGGGAGGGGGGGAAGGGGAGGGGAAGGGGAGGGGGGATGGGGAGGGGGGAGGGGGAAGGGGAGAGGGTAGGGGGTGGGGTGGGGGGAGGGAAGTGGGGAAGGTGTGGGGGGGTGAGGGGGAGGGGGTGAGGGATGGGGGGAGGGGGATGGGGGGAAGTGGATGGGGGATGGGGGAAGGGGAGGGGAATGGCGGAGGGGGATGGGGGGAAGGGGAAGGGGAGGGGGGTGGCGGGTTGTTGAAGTGGGGGGAGGGGAGGGGAGGGAGGGGAGGGGGAGGAGGGAGGGGGAGGGGAAGGGGAGGGGGGATGGGGAGGAGGGGAGGGGGAAGGGGAGAGGGTAGGGGGGTGGGGGGAGGGGAGTGGGGAAGGTGTGGGGAGTGAGGGGGAGGGGGTGAGGGATGGGGGGAGGGGGATGGGGGGAAGTGGATGGGGGATGGGGGGAAGGGGAGGGGAATGGGGGAGGGGGATGGGGGGAAGGGGAAGGGGATGGGGTGAAGGTGGAGGGGGTGAGAGGGGGATGGGTGGAGGGGGAGGTGGAGGGAGGGGGACATGGGGGGAAGGACGTAGGAGGGGGAGGGCAAGAGCATGAATGAGGAGGGGGAGGGAGAGTGGGGATGGGGAGGGGAAGGGGGAGGGAGAGTGAAGAGCAGGTGGCGGAGGGAGATTGAAGGGGGAGGGGATGGGAGGGAGGTGAGAGGGGTGGGGGAGGGGGGAGGGAGGGAGAGGGGAGGAGGGCAAGGGGGAGGGAGGGAGAGTGGAGGATGGGGGGAGGAGGGTGAGAGATGGGGAGGGGTGTGGGGGAGGAGGGCGAGAGAGGGGGAGGTGGGGGGGAGTGGTGTGCGAGAGGGGAGAGGGGTGGGGAGGAGGGAGGGGGGCAGGTGAGGGGAGGCGGGGAGGGTTTGGGGTGGGAGGCGGGGAGGGGTGGGAGGGGGAGGGGTGGAGGAGTGTGGGGAGGGGAGGGGTGTGAGGGGGAGGGGTGGAGGGTGGAGTGGTGGAGGGGAGCGAAGGGGGTGTGGAGGGGTGGGGGGGAGGTGGGAAGGGGTAGGAGGAGGAGCGGTGGGAGGGGGAGGGGTGGGGGGAGGGGTGGAGGGAGCAGTGGAGGGGTTGGGGGCTGAGGGGAGGGGAGGAGGGAGGGAGGGGTGGAGTGGTGGGAGGGGTGAGAGGGAGGGGAGGTGAGGGTGAGAGGTGCGGTGGGAGGGAGGGGGAGAGGGGAGGGTAGGGGAGGGGGAGAGGGGAGGGTAGGGGAGGGGGAGAGGGCAGTGGGTGGGGGGAGGGCAGAGGGTGTGGGGGGAGGGGGAGGAGAGGGGAGGGGGGAGGGCAGGGCGAGGGGCAGAGGGGGGAGGGCAGGGGGTGGGAGAAGGGGGAGGGGACAGGGAGAAGAGTGAGGAGAAGGGGGAGGAGAGGGGAAGGGGGAGGAGAGAGGAAGGGGGAGGAGAGGGGAGGGGGAGAAGAGGGAGGGGAGGAGGAGAGGGGAAGGGGGAGGAGGGGGGAAGGGGGGTTGCGGAGGGGGTGGGTGGGGAGGGGGTGGGGGAGGGGAGCGGAAGGGGAAGGTGGGTGGGAGAGGGGAAGGGGGGAGGGAGAGTGAAGGGAAGGGGGAGGGGAGTGAAGGGGACGGGTGGGGAAGGATTGAGAGGGGAGGGGGAGGGGGGAGGGAGAGTGTGGGGGAGGGGGAGAGGGGAGGGAGAGTGAAGGGGGGGAGGGAGAGTGTAGGGGAGGGGAAGGGGGGAGGGAGAGTGAAGGGAAGGGGAGGAAGAGTGTAGGGGAGGGAGGGAGAGTGTAGGGGAGGGGGGAGGGAGAGTGAAGGGGATGGGGAGAGGGGAAGGAGAGTGAAGGGCAGGTGGGGGAGGGAGAGTGAAGGGGGAGGTGGGAGGTGGAGGACGGGACATGGGGTAAGGGGGTGGGGGGGGGAGGAGGAGGAGGGGAAGGGCAAGAGCTTGAAGGGGGAGAGGGAGGGAGAGTGGGGAGGGGGAGGGAGAATGATGGGGGAGGGGGAGAGGGGAGGGAGAGTGTAGGGGAGGGGAAGGGGGAGGAGGGAGGGAGAGTGAAGGAAAGGGAGGGAAGGTGTATGGGAGGGGGGAGGGAGAGTGTAGGGGAGGGGGGAGGGAGAGTGAAGGGGAGAGGGAGAGGTTTGCTTAAGGGAGAACGATGAGCGGGTAAGAGAGAAAGACCGAGGGGGAGGGAGGGAGTGTGGTAGGGCTGGTGAAGAGGGAGGGAGGGAGAGATCTATCGGGTGACAAGCATTCAATCGTGAGGTAAGGATGGAAATATAGTTTCAACACTTAGAAACGGACAGGAGATTCAATGCTGATAAGCAAAAAAAGGTGTTCAACTCTGAGAAACAGAGTGGGGAGATCAATCCTGAGGGACAGAGGTTGAATTCTGAGATCAGGAGATGCAGAAGTGTTCAAACATGGGATAGGTAGAGAAACTGAGGTTTTATCCGAGTGAAGGAGAGAGGTAGAAGATATGGGTGTATAATTGGATAATCCCTGAAAATGAGCACAGGAATTGTGATGCACAAGTGCACCCATCTGCAAATTTTGAAATTGTGCCCTGTACATCAAATTCTAGATCATTAATATATATCAGGAACAGCAAAGGTCTTAACATGGACCCCTAGGGATACTCCACTACAAACCTTCCTCCAGTCTGAAAAATATCCATAACCACTACTCTCTGTTTCCTGTCACTCAGCCAATTTTGTATCCATGTTACTACTGTCCCTTTTATTCCATGAGCTTTAACTTTGTTCACATGTCTGTTGTGCAGCACTTTATCAAATGCCTTTTGGAAGTTCATGTACACCACATCAGCTACATTACTCTCATCAACTCTGTTACCTCTTCAAACAGCTCCAGCAAATTAGTTAAACATGATTTATGCTTAACAAATTCATGCTGGCTTTCCTTAATTAACACGCATTTGCCCAAATGACTTAATTTTGTCTTGAATAATTGGTTCAAGAAGCTTCCCCATCACTGAAGTCAAATTGACTGACCTGTAGTTGCTGGGCTTATCTTTACACCCTTTTTAGAACAAGGATGTAACATTTGCAATTCTTCAGTTCTCTGGCATCATCTAAATCTAAGGAAGACTGGAGAATTATGACCAGTGTCTCTGCAATTTCTAGTCTCACTTCCTTCGATGTCCTTGGATAGATCTTCATTCCGTCCTGGTGCCGAATCAACTTTTAAATACAGTCAGCCTTTCCAATAGCTCCTCCTTATCAATTTTAAACTCTTCAAGTGCCTGAATTGCCTTCGCTTTCACCATGACCTGTGCAGCATCTTTCTTGGTAAAGACAGGAAGGGTGGTGGGGTGGGGGGGGGAAACCAAGCCAGGCAAACTAAGCAGGCATGTCTTGAGATTGCTTGAGAGATCAGCAGCCAGTGTGGTTGGTAGGATGTGGGCCCAGTGCAGGAAGTGTTTCAATGACCTTCTGAGGTCTGGCAAGGTATAGTAACAAATGTATAGTAACAAATTTGCAAGGAAATTATAGAAAGGTGCAAGAATTATAGACTAATTATGATAGGGGCTTTAATTATCCAAATATAGGCTGGGATAGTAGTGTGAAGGGCAAGGATTTCTAGAGTGTTTCAGGAGAATTTTCTACAGCTGTATGTTTCCAGTCCAACGTGGAAGGTGACACTGCTGGACCTGGTTCTTGGGAGGTGGGCCAAGTGGCTCAAGGGTCGATAGAAGGACAGGAGAGGACAATGATTATTTTATAAGGTTTAAGTTGGCTATGGAAAAGGACAAGCAGCAATCCAGAGTAAGAATAATTAACTAGGAAAAAGTCAACCATAATGGGTAAGAATGAACCTGAGCTATATAAACTGGAATCAAATGTTGGCAGGCAAAATGATAACTGAACATTGGCTGCCTTTTTAGAAGAGAGAGTTTGGGCACAGTTAGTGTATATTCTCATGAAAGAAAAGGTAGGGAAAACAACTCCAGAGCACCCTGGTTGGTGAAAGAGATAGGCAATAAGATGAAGAATAAAAAGTGTGCTTACGATAGATGTCAAGTGGATAGTACAACCAAGAACCGGGTTGAATATAGAAAGTTCAGGGGGGAAGTGAAAAAATAAGTGAAGCAAAGAGAGAGTAAGGAAGGGGACTGACAGATAACATAAAAGGGAATCCCAAAGTCATCTCCAGGCATATAAATAGTGAAAAGGGTAAAAGGAGGAGTGAGGCTGATTAGGGATCAAAAAAGGGATTTATGCACGGAGGCAGGGTATTAAATGAATACTTTTCATCTGTCTTTATTACTACACCATATTTCCACATGGCAATCTGTGCCTGTGACTCACCAATCTTATTTACTACACTGTAGACTTGCAGCAACAGCCCGAAGAAATAATCCACCAAATATAGATGAGGCTGGTCGGGGACTTCATGCCATTTAATGTCAGCTGTACAAGGTTAAGAGAGGACATAAGCTTAAGACTGGGGATCCAAAATGGCAGCACCGATATCAGCTCAGTCTTACATGCTGATTGACATCATGATCTGCCTGCTCTGCATGTTGTGTGGAGTCATTAGGGACATGTGTGCAAATTCCTTTAAGAAGATGGCACCTGATGCAATTTGTGTCATAAGTGTGCATGCACATTAGGGACACCATTTTTGTAGTTAAAGATGCTTTTTATCACCCAATAAATGAACCCTACAGAGCTGAATTTCACCCCAGGATCTCAACCCTGAGAAGAGGAGATGGCTGGGGATTGAACTCTTGAGGTTAGAGAGAGGAACAGTGGTTCAACTTGAGAAAAACAGAGGATCAATATGCTCAACACCAAGATAAGGAGAAGGGCAAAGGATTGAATCTTGAGCCAAGGAGCGGACAATGGGCTTATCCCTAAGACATAGATAGAGGTAATGGTTCACTCCTGAGCTTAGGGATAAGATTTTGATGAGATCATCGGGACCATTTCCAGATCCCAATCCCACTTGAGGTTGTTGCACAACCTGTATAGATTTTGAGGAGACGACCAATTCATGGATTGCCTCTGCGATATGCGTTCATTTAGGAATGATGGGCATGAGCTAAAATTGGTGGGTCCCATTTCAAGGGCACCCAAAGCCATCAAATGTGGCTGCAGCCAGACACTGAGGGAACAGGATTTCATTGCATATACATGGCAGTTGGTCAGGATAGGGTAGTCCCACAATTCAGCATCTCCTCCCTGGAGGTCATGCTAGAGGTGGTGAGAACCAGGAAGAATATCATATTTACAGGAAGGGGAAGACCAGCCAGACAAACTAAGCAGGCATGTTTGGAAGTCGCTTGAGAGATCAGCAGCCACAGTGTGGTTAGTAGGATGTGTGCCCAGTGCAGGAAGTGTTTCAATGACCTGAGGTCTGGCAAGGTGAGTAAAGTACAAAGCCAAGCTGGCAGCCAGGGGGTTCTTAAAGGGACTGCGCACCTCTGAGTCGGAGGGCTTTAAGTCAAGCAGTGTATAGGCAGACTGAGGAGATGTGTGCCAAGTGCCACCCCTAAGCTGAGGGAAGGGATGAAATCAATGTAGCATTTGGAGGATGATCAATTAAACTCGGGAACAGTGCAATGCCAGGATCAAAATATCTGAATGTGGATGATGATCAGATGGAAAGTTTCACTTTTTCTTTAACCTCACATTGCAGGAGAAGAGATCATACAATGCCCGTGGGGACCACTCGATTAGATGGAATCGCATAGATAGGAACAGAACGCCATTCAGCCCGTTGAGCCTGCTCCGCCATTCAGTATGATCATGGCTGATAGAACATTTCAATGCCTTTTACCCACACTGTCCCTCTAACTCTTTATTGTTAATCAGAAATCTATCAATCTCTACCTTAAACGCATTCAATGACTGAACTTCCACGGCCCTTCTGGGTAAAGAATTCCCAAGATTCATGGCCCTCTAAGTAAAGAAATTTCTCCTCATCTCCGCCCTAATTGGCTTCCTCCTTATTTTGAAATTGTGTCCCCTGGTTCTATACTCACCAACCAGGGGAAACATCTTACCTGTGTCTACCCTGTCTATTCCTTTAAGTATTTTGAGATCACCTCACATTCTTCAAAACTCTAGGGAACACAGACACAGTTTGCCCAATCCCTCTTCATAAGACATTCCCGCCATCCCTGGAACAAGTCTGCACTCCCTCTATGGTAATAATATCCTTTCTGAAGTAAGGGGACCAAAACTGCACACAGTACTCCAGGTGCTATCTAACCAAGCTTCTATACAATTGAAGCAAGACTTCACTATCCCTGCACTCAAATCCTCTTGCGATAAAGGCTAAAATTCCATTAGCTTTTCTAACAGCTTGCTGCACATGCATATTAGCCTTCAGTGACTTATGGACAAGGACACCCAGGTCCCTTTATACATCTACATTTTCTCTTACCGTTTAGGAAATACCTTGCACATCTGTTTCTTCTACCAAAGTGGATAATCTCACATTTTTCCACATAATATTCCATCTGCCATATTCTTGCCCACTCTCTAACTCTGCCCAAATCCTCCTTTAGCCGCTTTACATCTTCCTCATAACCCACATTCCTGCCTAGTTTTGTATAATCCGTGAATTTGGAAATATTACATTTGGTCCCAGCATCCAAATCATTGATGTATATTGTGAACAGCTGGGGCCCAAGTACTGACCCTTGTGGTACTCCGCTAGTCACAACCTGCCAACACAAGAATGACCCGTTTATTCCTACTCTCTGTTTTCTGCCTGTTAACCAATCCTTAATCCATGCCAGTATATTGCCTCCTATTCCATGTACTTTTATTTTGCTAATCAACCTCGTGTGGGGGCCTTTATCAAAAGCCTTCTGAAAATCCAAGTATACTGTCCATTGACTCCTCTTTACCAATTTTGTTATTAACATCCTCAAAAAACTCCAACAAATTCGTAAAACATGATTTCCCATTCGCAAATCCATGATGACTATGCCCAATCAGATTAAGATTATCCAAGTATCCATTTATCACATCCTTTATCATAGATTCTAGCATTTTCCCCACTATCGATATAAGGCTAACAGGCTTGTAGTTTCCTGTTTTCTCTCTCCTTCCCTTCTTAAATAGTGGGGTGACATTTGTTACCTTCCAATCTTCAGGAACCATTCCAGAATCTACAGAATTTTGGAAGATGATCACCCCAATGCACCCACTATATAGCAACCTCCTTCAACACTGGGTTGCAGAATATAAGATCCTGGGGACTGATAAACTTTCAGTCCCATTAATTTCTCCAATACAACTTTCTTATTCTAATTTCCTTCAATTCCTCATTCTCCCTAGTCCCCTGGATCTCTAAATCTGGGAGATTTCCTGTATCTTCCTTAGTGATCTTGGCCTTCCTTTGCTGTACTCTAAAAGCCTCCCAATCCTCAGGTTTGCTATTTTTTCTGGCAACTTTATAAACCTTTAATAATCTTATACAATCCTTAACTTCCTTTGTTAGCCACAGTTGACTTTTCTTGGGGTTTTGCATCTTGAATGAATGTAAAGGTGCTGTAAGCTATATAATAGTTCTTTGAAGACTATCCATTGCCTATGAACAGGCATATCTTTTAATGTATTTTCTGAATCCCCCTCAGCCAATTTGTCCCTCATGCCTTTATAATTTCCTTTATTCAACTTTAACACCCTTGCTTCAGAGTGAACTACCTCACTTTCAAACAATGTCAAATTCTATCAAATTGTGGTTACTCATCCCTAAAGGTTCTTTTACATATTATAGCATGGAAACTGGCAATTCAGTTTAACTGATCCATGCCAATGTTTATGATTTAGACGAACCTTCTTCCACTCCTCTTTATACAACTCTATCAGCATATTCTTCTATTCCTTTCTCCCTTATTTACTAATCTTTCTTCCTCTTAGATGCTTCAGGATTTTCAACCTGTTTGCTTCTGAGGCCCCCCACCCCCCAATATAAAAATTCCATTGAACCCCTTGTAACACAACACAACTATTTTTATGCATTAAAATTAGTTATATAATTAAACACATATACTCATTATGTTTTTGTTTTACTTATTTAATGTTGAACAATTTCATCAAGATAAATAAAAATGGTTAAAAAGTGAGAAACAATTAACCGTAAAGTTGCATTCAGAGGACAAGTACAAAATAGGAAATGTTTCACTAAAAAGCTGGGAAACGATAAACCAAAACATGCAGAAAATAGAAAGTTGAAAATAGTTTTCAGAGACTAATGAGGGGGGGCATGATTGAGGTGTATAAAATTATAAGGGACATAGATAGGGCAGACAGGAAGGAACTTTTCCCCTTGGTGGAGGGATCAATAACCAGGGGGCATAGACTTAAGGTAAAGGGCAGGAGGTTTAGAGGGGATGTGAGGCAGAATTTTTTCACCCAGGGGGTGGTGGGAATCTGGAACTCACTGCCTGAAAGGGTGGTAGAGGCAGAAACCCTCATAACATTTAAGAAGTATTTGGATGTGCACTTGCGATGCCATGGCATACAAGGCTATGGGTCTAATGCTGGAGAATGGGATTAGAATAGTTAGATACTTGTTTGGCAGGCACAGACTCGATGGGTCTAAAGGCCTTTTTCTGTGCTGTAAACCTCTATAACTAAACCTGAAGTGGGACGTGACTAACCAAGTGCCTGGTTGGAATAATGTGCTGCCCTCTTTGGGTGGTGATCAGAATTACACTGACTGGTTATTGATTTCCAATTGTTCATTTCTCCTGATTTTGCATGGCCAGGACTGGGTGAATTTTGTTCTGGAATTCTAAGTGCGATTTCCTCCAGACGTGGATTTTTAGGAAGTGTTGGTGCTGCCATGTGCTACTGACCTGCACTGGCTCCAATTGAGAAAGGGGAGAGGGCAAAGCAGTGACTCCACTGATGTGCTATGTGCGTGATGAGCCAGTTTCTGGTAATAACTTCAGGATGGAACATTGGGTTTCTTCCAGGTCTACAGCAGATGAAAGGGCTTTCTGAGCTGGGGAGGGCAGGACCAAGCCTGTGTAGATGCACCTTTGCTGGGTGAAGTGACAGCAGTAAATCATCTGTGACTGATCTTGGGGGGCATCATTTGTGTTAGCCAAGGTGAAGGGGCACCCAACAGTAGAACTAACCAGGTCAGCCACTGGCAGTCCTCGGAATCAATCAAGGCAGATCTGTTAAAAGCACAGCAATCAAGGTGACCATCATGCCTCGGTGATTGATTTGCACTTCAGTGATTAGGGATTTGGACTGCAGTGATTAAGGAACGCAACTCACCACCACTGTCTCAAAGGCAATTAGGGATGGGCAATAAATGCTGGCCTAATCAACAATGCCCAGATCCCGTAAATGAATTAAAAAAAGCGTCTATCTGGTCATGTTGAGCGGCAGGTCCAATGAATACAAATTTGGACCCGTCATTAAGAATGGCCTGCATCTTGTTGATATATTCATGCTTGTTAAGGATGACTATTCCCATCCATTTGTCAGGTTTATTGATGTGTATGTCTGGAGTGGTCTTAAGGCCTCGCAACATTGTAAGACATTTGCATTGCATGTGAAAATCATTGCAGTGGTTCAAGAAGCCAGCTCACCACCACCTTCTCAAGGGCAACTCGGGATGGACAATAAATTCTGGCACATCCAGCGAAGCCCACATCCTGTGAATAAATAAATAAAAGGCTTTCGGAATCCCGCAATATGCGTGTGCCAGATCAGCTAGGCGCACTTTCAAGGATTCAACGTCTTCAGTGGATGCTGGTTTCTGGTGGGATAGTTGGGTGTAGAGGAATTCGAACTCAGCAAATACCTCTTCCCATTTGAATTGGGGTGAAGGCACACCAAAATTGAAACCATGCACAAGAACAAACTTCTCACTTTCTGAGATTTGTTCCATGTTTAGTGGCGTCATTAATTGCATTGCCAAACCGCAACTGCTTAAGTGAGTTTATAGTGCGAACGTGTTTGAAATGGGTACTGTTTATGGTGTGGTCATCTATTGCGCCAACATAGCAGCATAAACGGATCAAAAACAATGAAAGAATTTGAGCAAAAGGTGAAGCTAGCTGTTTCACGCTGTTACTATGCAGTAGCAACATGAACGGTATTCACCACTAACAGGATGCTGCTGCCAAGCCAAAAAGATGCCTGTCAATCTCACAAATGAGGAACGCGGTGTATGAATTTCAGTGCCAGTGAGATGCTAGGTATGTAGGCCATACCTCCCAAAGATTGGCTGGTTGTATCAAACAGCATATCAATTCCGCTGTTCGCAACGGGCAAGGTACAAACCATACCCAACCCGCTTGTGCTTGCAAAACTCAAAACACATTGTCCAACATTAGATGTGATCCCGTGATTGGACAAAATTTGCTGTATAATCCTCAATGTGCTAAAAATCACACTGGCAACCAATTTAAGATTGTCAGTCAGGCTCTCAGTGTGACACACATTTGCATGTACTAGAAGCTACATATATTAATACACAGGGCCCTGTTCTTTGCAGACAGAAAGAACATGTACACATATTGCACCTGTTTCAGCTAAACAAAATAAGAGATAGCCATTTGCTGGTTCAATCTCCTGGGCAATGCCTTAACTAATTGGAGTAAAGCTGCCTGGTTTAACTTTCAAACAATGCTTGGCAGTTAACTGGCAGTCACCATTAACTGCTGCGTTCTCCATGGCATCACCTCTACCAATCAAAGTCTGCTTGCCAACCAATCAGCAGTCTCTTCTCATACAGTATAAAGTTGTTGCTTCCCTGACATTGGTATTCTTGTGATTGACCTGATGAGTGCAAGATGAAAAGCTTTGACAAAATGTCTTTTTCCAGCAATTCTCAAGTTGTGGGCTACCAATCGACTATTTGAATTCTAGGTTTTGTAAATGGTTTTCATGAGCATTGCCACTTTAAAATTGTATGACTCAAGCAGTTTTCTTGTGATTGGTTGAAAACAAATATTCTTTAGTGCTGTTGGCTCAGCCTGTTTAAACTGAAGCGTTGCAAAATAGCTGGTCACTCTTTCAGCTAGTTAGATGAATGCGAAGGTGAGCAGAACTCAAGACAATAAACTGCTCACCATGGCTCTCTTCTCTTCCCTGACCCCTGTTATTATTGCAGTGATTTGCATTTGTTTGGCTGTCCTGTGGAGCAATATCAAAAAAGAAACGGGAGAGAGAAAAGTCAAAACTGAAGAGAGAATCAGTTCCAGACCCTGGGCAGATGAAGACTTAGGAGACGAGACAGAGCTTACGGTGGATGAGAATGGTAAGATTAAACATGAAAATAGCATTGGACACCAATTTAATCATGAAGATGGTGGTGAAATTAATCTTTGGTGGGGGAGAAAACACAGGAACAGGGGTAGGCCATTGAGCCCCTTAATTCCAATCTGCCATTTGTAACTTAACCTGATTTAACTCCCTTGATTCGATAACCATTGATGCCCTGTTCTAAAAAACTATCAATCTCAGTTTTGAAATTTTCAATTGACCCAACCTCAGCAGCTTTTTGGATGAGAGTTGTAGCTTTCCTCTATTGTGAAGGAATATTTCAGAATATCTCTGAGCAGCCTAGCTCCAACTTTAAGGTTATGTCTCTGTGTCCTGCCCTCCTCCACCAGAGGAAATAGTTTCTCTCTACCTAACCTATCAACTCCATTAATTATCTTCAACACACAATTTAGCTCACCTCTCAATCTTCTATGTTCATCTATCTATTCATCCTATCTTCATAATTTAATCTTTTTAGCCCTGGTGTGTCTGCACTGCATCCCCTCCAAAGTCAAACCTTTCTGAGGTGCTCTGTGAAGAACTAAACACAGTACTCTAAATGGCGTGTAACCAGGGGTAGAATTTCCCCCCGTTGGGGGGGTTGTGTGGGGGCGGGTGGGCACAGACCTGATCGGTGCCCCCGATCGGGTCTTTGCCTCCATTTTATGTGGTTGGGCCAATTAAGCACTGTGCCCTCCCTGTGCAGACTGAGGGGGGTTTTCCCTGAGTCGGGAATGTGCTGTGTTGTGCATGCACGCAAAAGAGTGCAGAAATCTCCCTGAGGCACAGAGCTGCCTCAGGGAGATTAGTTTAAAGTTTCTAAAATTTAATAAAGGGGAGAAAAATCTTTAGACCATGTCCCCTCATGTGAAACTGTCACATGAGCTGGGACACGTGTATTAATTTTATTAAAATTTTTTCCAAGATTTCAAAAACATTCATGAAACCTCATCCCGCCTGTGGATGAGGTTCCATGAAAAATGCGAAGGCTGCCTGGGCTTTTTGCCTACCTGCCAACCTTAAGGTTGGATGGGCAGCTCCATTAATTATTTTAATAGTTAGCTAAATGGCCTTAATAGACTTTTGACAGTTTGGCAGGCGTGCAGCCGAGTTGGCTGTGCACCTGCCGAACTCAAAATCTAAATGAAGCGCGGTGACATTGCAACACATGCCCGACTTCACCCTACGTCATCTTACGCCTGAGAGAGTGGGCCCCATCCTCACTTGCCGAGATGAGGAGTCTCCCCCAAAGGTTGATAAAAGTGCCAAATAACGTTCATCCTTTGTATTCCAGCTCCCTAAAGATAAAGTTACCTCTTTTGGTTTCTAGAAAGGTCACTGGGTTTAAATGTTTTTGGCGTGGTATTGAACAGCATTTGCAACATTTTTATCCAGAAATGCTGAGTGGATGATCCACCTCAGCCTCCTCCTGAGGTCCCCAACATCACAGATGCCAGTCTTCAGCCAATTCAATTCACCCCAGTGGCTGAAACCACTGGATACAGCAAAGGCTATGGGTCGTGACAATATCCCGGCAGTATTACTGAAGACTTGTGCCCCAGAACTAGCCTGGCCCCTAATCAAGTTGCTTCAGTACACTGGCTACAACACTGTCATCTACCCAAGAATGTGGAAAGTTGCCCAGATATGTCCTGTCCATAAAAATCAGAACAAATCCAATCTGGCCAATTCCACCCCATGAGTCTACTCTCGATCAAACGCCACTGTTGCTAACACCTCCCATCACTTTGCTTTCAGGTAACACTTACAAAGCAATAACCTGCTCACTGATGCTTAATTTGGTTTCCACCAGAGTCACTCAGCTCCTAGTCTCATTACATGGACAAAAGAGGTGAAATGAGACTGACTGTCCTTGAATTCAAGGCAACATTTGTGGCGTCAAGGAGCCCTAGCAAAATTAAAGTCAATTGGAATTAAGGAGAAAATTCTTCATTGGTTGGAGTCATACCTAGCACAAAGGAAGATGGTTGTGGTTGTTGGAGGCCAATTATCTCAGGACCAGGACATCACTGCAGTAGTTCCTCCAGGTAGTGCTGCTTCACCAAAGATGTTCCCTCCATCATAAGGTCAGAAATGGGAATGTTCACAAATGCTTACACATTGTTCAGCACCATTCACGATGCAGAAAGACCTGAACAACTTTCAGGTGTAGGCTGACAAGTGGAAGTAACATTTGCACCACACAAGTGCCAGGCAATGACCATGTCCAACAAGAGAGAATCTAACCATCTACCTTTGATGTTCAATGGCATTGTCATCACTGAATCCCCCACTATCAACATCCTGGGGGGAGGGGGGGTGTTACCATTGACCAGGATGCTGGCCAGTTAATCATTGGAAAGTGAAACCTAGAGGTAACATAGGGATAGATGAGAGTTTCATCAGCAGATGATCTGAGGTAGGGTCAGAGACAGGCGATGTTATAAAGGTTCAAGTAACTCGCCTTCTCTTCAAATAATGCCATGAGATCTAACATCGACCTGAAAGGGCAGATGGTGCCAATATTTAATGTTTCACTTGCAGTATTGCCTCAGTCCTCCAACATGAGTGTCATCCCTAGTTTAACCAAAAACCTCCTGACTGAGAGGTGAGTTTGGTGTCTAGAACTGCTGCCATTTTTGAAAGGGATACAGAGCAACAGCATGATATTAAAATAGTCTTTGTCCCACACAAGAAAAATTGGTGTGAGGGAAAACACGTGTTTCTCCTCTCAGAAGGGAAAAAAAACAGTAAAGACTGGGAAATAAGAATACTGGTCCAAACTGGTCTTCTATGCCTCAAAATGGAACACCAGTAAAGACTGGGAAATAAGAGTAGTGGTCTGAACTGTTTTTTCCTTCTGGGCTGTTTATGGAGCTGGCACAGAAAAAATGTCTTTTAGCTATTAACTCAGTAAATGATCAACCTACTTGCAACACATTTAATAAAGATAACTTCAGTGATTAAGCCTTCAACCTTTGGCAACTGATGTCAAGGTCAGAAATCAGCTTGTGATGTTTATGTACAAATACATGGACATCACAACACAGAAACAGGTATTTGGCCCAACTTGTCCATACCAGTGTTTAAACTTTACACAAGCTGCCTCCCACTCCTCTTTATTCAATGCCATTAGCATAACCTTTTTCCTTCTCCTTCATGTGTCTATATAGATTCCCCTTAAATACTTCATCCTCTGCAACTACATATTGTGGAAGTGATTTCCACATTTTAACCACTTCTCTGGATAATGAAGTTTTTGCTGAATTCCTTATAAGAACATAAGAAATAGGAGCAGGAGTAGGCTGTTCTGCCCCTCAAGTCTGCCCCACCATTCAATATGTTCATGGCTGATCTGGCCCAGGCCTCAACTCCTCTTTCATACCAGCTCGCCATAGCCCTCAACTCCCCGATATTTCAAAAATCTATCTACCTCCTCTTTAATTACTTTCAGTGATCTAGCCTCCACTCTGGGGTAGAGAATTGCAGACATTCACTACCCTCAGAGAAGAATTTCCTTTGCATCTCAATTTTAAGTGAGTGTCCTCTTATTCTGTAACTATGCCCCTTAGTCCGAGATTCCCCACTAGTGGAAACATCTTCTCAACATCTACCCTGTCAAGCCCCCTCAGAACTTTGAACATTTCAATAAGATTACCCCTCATTCTTCTAAACTCTAATGAATAAAAGCCTAACCTGTTTAGCCGTTCTTGATAAGTCAACCCCTTCATCCCAGGAATCAGCCTAGTGAATCTCTTTTGAACTGCCTCCAATCCCAATATATACTTTCTTAAATACGGGGACAAAAACTGTACACAGTACTCCAAGTGCAGCCTCACCAACATCCTGTACAGTTGTAACAAGACTCCCCTATTTTTAAATTCCAACTCCCTAGCAATACAGGCCAAAATTTCATTTGCATTCTTAATTATTTGCTGCACCTGCATGCTAGTTTTCTATGTTTCATGCACAATAACACCCAAATCCCCCTGTGCTGCATATTTTTGGGTCTTCCTCCATTTAAATAATAGTCTGCCTTTTGATTCTTCCGACCAAAGTGCATGACCTCACACTTCCATACATTAAACTCCATCTGTCAAGTTTTTGCCCACTCACTCAACCTATCTATATCCCCTTGCAGATTTGTTATGCCCTCATCATGACATGCCCTCCTACCTATTTTTGTATCATCAGCAATTTTGGATAGATTACACACTGCCCCCTTCTCCAAGTCATTAATATAGATAGTAAATAATTGAGGGACTAGGAACGATCCTTGTGGCACTCCACTAGTTATGTCTTTCCAACCTGAAAAAGACCCATTAATTCTGACTCTCTTCTTCTGTGTATTAACCAAGACTCAATCCAATTTAATACATTAGCCTCAATCCAATTTAATACATTACCCCCAATACCGTGAACTCCTATCTTGTGCAATAACCTTTTATGTGGCACCTTATTAAATGCCTTCTGGAAATCCAAATACACAACATCTACCAGTTCCCCTTTATCAACTCTGCTTGTTATATCCTCAAAGAACTCTAGCAAATTTGTCAAACATGATTTCGCCTTCACAAAACGATATTGATTCTGTTTGATTGAGTTAAGCTTTTCTAAATGTCCTGCTATTTCTTCCTTAATAATGGATTCTAGCATTTTCCCAATGACAGATGTTAGGCTGACTGGCCTATAGTTTCCTGCTTTTTGTCTCCCTCCTTTCTTGAACAGGGGCGTCACATTAGCAGTTTTCCAATCCGCTAGGACCCTCCCGGAATCCAGTGAGATCTGGAATATTTTGACCAATGCCTCCACTATCTCTGCAGTGACTTCCTTTAAAACCCTTGGATGCAGGCCATCAGGTCCTGGTGACTTGTCAGTCTTTTGTCCCATTAGTTTGTCAAATACTTTGTCCCTTGTGATAGAGACTATTACAAGATCTTTCCTCGCATTAGCTCCTTGCTTATCTGATATCTTTGGGATGTTTATAGTGTCCTCCACCGTGAAGACCAATGCAAAATTTGGTTCAAATTATCTGCCATTTCCCTGTTCCCCATTATCAATCCTCCAAGGATCTCATGCTCACTTAGCCACTCTCTTTCTTTTCATATACCGTAGAAGCTCTTGCTGTATGTTTTCATATTTCTTGCCAATTTACTCTCATAATCAATTTTCTACCTCTTAATTAGCTTTTTAGTCATCCGCTGCTGGTTCCTAAAACATTCCCAATCCTCTGACCTACCACTAGTTTTCGCCACTTTGTATGCCTTAGTTTTTGATTGGATACTCTCCTTGACCACCTTTGTTAACCACGGGTGATTCATCCTTCTCATGAAGTCCTTCTTTTTGACCGGGATACATTTTTGCTGAGCGTTATGAAATATCTGCTTAAATGTCTGCCACTGCTCATCCACTAACCTTCCCCTTAATCCATTTTCCCAGCCCACTTTAGACAACTCTTTCTTCATACCTCTGTAATTGCCCTTATTTAAGTTAAGGACACTGGTTTGAGACCCGAGTTGCTCGCCCACAAACTGAATTTGAAATTCTGCCATGTTATAATTGTTCCCCAGAGGACCCTTAACTAAGATATTTCTTCTTAATCTCACCCCATTAAACATTACTAGATCTCAAATAGCCTGTTCCCGGGTAGGCTCTGCAACATATTGATCTGAGAAACAGTCCCTGATGCACTCTGCAATTTGTCTTCCATGTTACCCCAGCCAATCTGATTTGTCCAGTCAATATGCAGATTAAAATTACTCATGGCAATTGTAGCACCCTTTTTACAAGCCTCCATTATTTCCAGATTTATATTTCGTCCTACAGTAATTCAACTCTTCAGGGACCTATAGATGACTCCCACCCGTGACTTCTTCCCCTTGCAATTCCTTATTTCCACCCAAACTGATCCAACATCATGATCTATTGCACTGTTTTCACTACTCAGCACTGCACCACTGCACTGACACCTTCATTTAATAACAAAGCTACCCCACCTCCTTTTCTTTTTTGCCTATTTTTCAAGAAAAACATCGAATACCTTTGAATATTGAATTCCCATCTTGGTCATCTTGCAACCATATCTCTGAAATAGCTATCAAATCATATTCATTGATTTCTATTTGTGGGTAAATAAGATTAGAGAGGTAAATGCATGGCTCAAAGATTTGTGTGGGAGAAATGGGTTATTGAAGTTATTAGTGACTATCTTGTACTTATGATCCTAATCTTTGTCTCCCTCCTTTAGTAAAAGGAGTATGCCAACCATTACACTCACCATCCTTTAGAAGGCAAGAATAAGAGCTCTATTATTTAATGTTAGATTTATTAAGATGAGAATTTAACCTCTCAAGCTATGATAAAGGGCACTAAGGTGCCAAAGTGGACAAGGTGCCAAAAAGATTTACAAGAATGATAGCAGAATTGTACCCATCAGAAAAGTGAAGGCTGAAGAGTAAGCTGATTGAGGTGTTTAAGGTTACGAAAGTGTTTGATTGGGTCCACATAGACTGGTCTGTGCCAATGGTGTGCTCCATCACAGGCCTCCTCCCACCCTATCCTAACCCTACGAGCGTGTCCTTCTAATCCTTTGTTGCTCATGCACTTTTCTACTTATCCCTTAAATGCATAAATGTTATTTGCCTTAACTATTCCATACGATAGCGAGTTCCACATTCTAACCACTCTCTGAGTAAAATAAGTTCAAGTTTTAAAGGTGTACTTTTGTTGCTCTTTGCTACTTTCAAAAGGTGCTTCCTGCCAAGATTGAATTTGTGGGACTTACTGCATGACTTCTTGAAGTTGTCTTAGACACATTGTTTAGGCTTGACAAAGGCAGCTCTCTTCCAACTTCTCTCCGTTCTTCTGTAGATTGTTCAGTGTGGAGGACACTCTATTCACTGGACCATTGCTGCTTGTCATGACTAACACTTATTCCATTAGCTCCTGGAACGCTGGATACTTGAAGTTGAAAAGATGAGAAGTAAATGGAAGTTGAAGTGGTTACATTAGTATTCTTTCATGTGACTGAATTGGTTATATCAGTAGTTATTCATGCAGAATCATAGAATGATACAGCACAAAAAGAGGCCATTTGGCCCATCGTGCCTGAGCTGTCTCTCTAGTCGAGCTATCCTATTAATCTCGCACCCCTCTTTTTTCCTTATAGCCCTGTAAATGTATTCCTTCAAGTATTCAATTTTCTTTTGATTGCTGCTATTGAATCTGCTTCCACCATCCTTTCAGACAGTTCACAACAGATCACTGTGTAAAATTATAGCCGGAATTTTCCAGGCCCTAAAGAAGAGTCATATAGACTCAAAACATTAACTCTGTTTCTCCCTCAGATGCTGCCAGACCTGCTGAGTTTTTCCAGCATTTGCTGTTTTTATTTCACCTTAAGCCTGTGTCCACTGGTCACCAACCCTTTGCCATTGGAAACAGTTTTTTCTGATTAATTGTGTCAAAACCATTTATGAGTTGGAACACCTTCAGCCTTCTCTGCTTTAAGAACAATTCCAGCCCTTGCATATAACTGAAATTCCTCATCACTGATACCATTCCAGTAAATCTCTCCTGCACTCCATGAAGGCAGTGACTGAGGGGATTATGATATTCAACGTGTGATTAAGCTAGTTACATCAGGAGTCACTCATTTGAGCTGGCTGTAGTAGCCACTGTGTGATTGAAATGGCTTCATCACTTGTCACTGGGGAGAAATTTCCCTTTTTGGCTGATTTGCTCTTGAAAAATTCCAATGTGTTGAAAATTGGGAGGTGACTCTTTGGGTACTCCACTGACACACAAGTCTCACCTGATAGCATATTCATATAGTCATCTAAAGGGGCAAGCAGCCCTGTCAACCTGAAACAAGCACAAGGCTGCTTTACAGTGCAAACTGGCGTCATATGCTCACCGTAGGAAACATGCAAAATCTGTGAATAAATGGGCAAAACAAGCACCGTCTGGCTCCACAAAAATACAGAAGGCCATTGCTAGTTCACCTCACCTCCCACCCTGTGGCTCAGTCAGCCTCCCCTGCTCCTAAAGACCTACCTATGGGCCAGCTCAGTACCAGAGCTGACCAAGATTCATTAGGCCTTAACCAACAAACTGCACTGAGCCTGTTTGTTGCTCTTGCCTAACTCCTTCCATTTACATGCAGGGTCTCAGGGCTGGAATGGGCCTGCCACTGAAATTGCCTGTTGTAGGTAAGAGTCAAGTTCCTCCCTCACTGTGCAATTGAAGAAGTAAATCACTGAGGCTTTTAAAATTACATTTCAGGGCTCTCTTGACTATGGATGCAGCCAGTATAGAAGCCATTTTTTAAAAATGGGAGTCAGAGCTCATTCAGGTAACTACAGGCCAGTTAATTGAATGGGTTTGAAGTTGAACTTGACTTAATGTGATCATGCAAGTCAACAGCCTGTTTTAATTTGCATTGATTTTTATTTGCATTGACTTCAGTCTGTCACACTTCAAGTCATAGAGGACATGAAGTCTGCTTGCTGGACTGGCCAGTGACTTGGGACTAAGTATCCTCTAGGCCAAAATGTTGTGACTATTTTGTGCTCTGGCAGCTTTAATTCAGATATTTATTTGTCTTATGTCCCACAGCAAATGTTTAATTCTACATGGTTCTGTGTAATTCACCAAATTTTACTCTGGCCCTTTCATTTCCAGCTGGGGATTTTCTTGAAAAAGACCTTGAAGTGCAGCATATTCCATATTCAGCACCGCGTTACTCAGAGGATGAAATGATCTGCAGAGCTAATAAGTTTTACCAGCAGATGAATGCACGAAGGAGTGTCCGCTTTATCAGTGAGGAAATGGTACCCAGGGAAGTGATTGACAGTATCATTAGGACAGCAGGTATGACCAGGTCACTTCAGTCTCAGCATCAACAAAAAAAAAGGAAATTCAAGAGAATTCCAGAGCAGAGAGTTTCAATTTAGTAGAAATTTGATGGTTACCTGGCACTGTTGGATATCATGAAGATGTTAGGTTCAATCCTTCCTATTCTACCCATTTATTCTTCATCCCTTCTTCCTTCCTCTCCCCTTCTTTCCTCCATTCTTACCATCAATTGTTCTTCCCAACCTCTGCTTCCTCCCTTCTTCCTTTCCTTCCTCCATTCCTCTCTCCCTCCTTCCTCACTTGATCTCTCTCCCTTTCTCCTTCTTTCCTACCTCCTTTTCCTTCCCTTTTACCCTCCCACTTCTTCATTTCTCTCTCTGATTCCTTCTGCCATGTCTCCAAACTCACTCCCTCCTTCTTATCCATCCTTTTGAAGTGTAACAACTATTGTAATGTAGGAAACACAGCAGTCAATTTGCACAACAAAATCCCATAAACATAAACCAATGACGTCATCAGTTTTAATGATGTTGATTGAGGGATACATATTGCCCAGGACAGGGGGAGAACTCCTCTTCTCTTCTTCGATATCTTTTATGTCCACTTGAGAGGGTTTAATCTCTTGTGAAAGATGACACCTCTGACAGTGCAGCTCTCCCTCAGTACTGCACTGAAGTATTATCCCAGATTATATGGTCAAGTCTCTGGAGTGGGTCTCTGAACCACAGCCTTCTGGTACAGAGGTGAGAGTACCACCACGGAGCCACAGGAATATAGGCCCTTGAAATATCAAGGGGACAGAAGGGTTCATGAAGACTGCAAATAAAACTGACTCTCCATAGAACAGCAGTCATCTGGGCAAAGAAGCTTTTAAGAGATCTTTAAGCAGAGTCAGCAGAGGAGCACTGACTTGTTACTTACTTCTTTCTCTAAGGCTGTGGTGACCTCAGGGCTCTTTTTAAACAATACTTTCATGGGATGTGAGCATTGCTGGCTAGGCCAACATTTATTGCTCATCCCTAGTTGCCCTTGAGAAGGTGATGGCGCAGTCCCTGTGGTGTAGGTACACTCACAGTGCTATTGGGAAGGGAGTTCCAGAATTTAGACCCAATGACAGTAAGGAAATAGTGATATAGTTCCAAGTCAGGATGGTGTATTCTTTGGAGGGGAACTTGCAGGTGATGGTTCCCATGTGTCTGCTGCCCTTGACCTTTTAGGTGTAGAGGTCACTGGTTTGGAAGCTGCTGTTGAGGGATCCTTGACGAGTTGTTACAGTTCACCTTGTAGATGGTGCACACTGCTGCCACTGTGTATCGCCAGTGTTGGGAGTGAATGTTTCATTTGGTGGATGGGGTGCTGATCAAGTGGGCTACTTTGTCCTGGATGGTATTGAGTTTCTTAAGTGTTGTTGGAGCTGCACTCATCCAGGCAAGTGGAGATTATTCCATCACACTGCTGACTTCTGGTGGACAGGTTCTGGGGAGACAGGAGGTGAGTTATTCTCCAAAGAATTCTCTCCTGGGACCTGGTCTTTTAGCCACGGTATTTATATGGCTAGTCCAGTTCAGTTTCTAGTCAATGGCAACCCCCAGGATTCAGTGATGGTGGTACCGTCAAATGTCAAGGGGGGTGCGGGGTGATGGTTCAATTCTCGCATCGAAATATAGGACTTAGGAGCAGGATTAGGCCCTTCAGCCCTTTGAGCCTGCTCTACCATTCAATGAGATCATGGCTGATCTGGTTGTGGTCTTAACTCCACTTTTCTGTCTGCCCCTCATAATCCTTGACAAGTTTTAGATAGACAAGGGAATCTAACTCAGCCTTGAATCAATTCAATGGCCCAGTCTCTGCTGCTTCTTGGGGAAGAGTATTCCACATACTAACAACCCTTTGAGAGAAAAACATTTCTCCTTCTCCGTCTTAAATGGGAGACTTCTTATTCTTAAACAGTGTCCCCTCGATCTAGTCTCTCCCACAATGGAAACATGCTTTCAGCATCCACCCTGTCAAGTCCCCTCAGGATCTTATATGTTTCATTAAGATCACCTCTCACTCTTCTAAACTCCAATGGGTATAGGCCCAACCTGTTCAACCTTCCGCCATAAGATAAGCCCCTCATCCCAGGAATGAGTTGAGTGAACATTCTCTGTATTGCTTGTAATGCAATCATGAAGATAGTCATATCCTGGCTCTTGTGTCGTGTGAATTTTAATTGCCATATATCAGTCCAAGTCTGAACGTTATCCAGGTTTTGCCACCTATGGACATGGACTGCTTCAGCATCTGATGAGTTAAAAATGGTACTGAACACTGTGTGCATCAGCGAACATCTCCACTTCTGACCTTATGATGGAGTGAAGGTCGTTGATGAAGCAACTGAAGATGGTTGGGCCTAGGACACTACCCTGAGGAACTCCTGCAGCGATGTCCTGTGACTATATTTGGCCTCCAACAACCACAATCATCTTCCTTTGTGCCAGCCAGTGGAGAGCTTACCTCCCCTGACCCCTTGATTTCCATTGATGTCAATTTTGCTAGGGCTCTATGATGCCCTACTTGATGCCTTAATGTTGTCTTGATGAGTACTTTGAAAAATAAATTTATGCCGCAGAAGTAAAGACCAGAAAGCAAACTAAAAAAGACACATTTTAAACTGGGGAAAGTACCTGTAAATTATAACTGTTTCCAGGGGAAGTCCTCAGTTTTGGAGAGAGCAGAGTTGATGAATCAGTTTGAGAATTGGGGTGGGGGCGAGGGCAATGGTGTCATCAATGGAAAGAATATTTATTGCGGACGTTTCACAGGAGAAACATTCCACTGGCAAAATGGGACACAGATTCAAGATACCTGGCCAACATAGGTATCTTTTTTGCAGTGAATTGTTCTATGGAATGCATTGCCTGAAAGTGAGCAAATTCGATAGTAACTTTCAAAACAGAATTTGGTATACACTTGAAAAGGAAACATTAGGGAAAGCAATGGGGAAAAGGCAGGGAAATGGAACTGATTGGAATGCTTTGAGAGCTGGCACGGGTACGATGGGCCAAATGACCGCCTCCTGTCCTGTAATGTTCTATGATTCTATTTTGGTCTCATTAAATAAGTCAATTTTCTGCTTTCTTAAAGGCACTGCTCCAAGTGGAGCACATACAGAGCCCTGGACCTTTGTAGTTATACAAGACCCAGAGACAAAACATCAAATTCGTGCAATAATTGAGGAGGAAGAAGAAATTAACTATAAAAAGAGAATGGGAAAGAAATGGGTCTCTGACTTAAAGCAAATGAGGTTGGTCCAATCATGTGATGAGTTGCTCTGCTGAATGATTGATGGGACTATTCCATTGATGTTTACCTTTCACTGTGGGCTGATTTTAAATGACTGATAAAGGAAAGGACTTGTATCTATACAGGGCCTTTCATGGCAGCAGAAGTACTTTACTGCCAATGAAGTACTTTCAAAGTGTAGTCACTGTTGTAAAGCAGGAAATGTGACACCCAATTCCTGCACAGCAAGCTGCCACAATCATCAAATAAATAAATGACAATATCATTTGCTTTAGACATTGTTTGAGGGATAAATATTAGCCTGGGCAGCAGGAGAAATCCACCGCTTTTCAATCAGATAGAGCCATGGGATGGTACTTCATGATCTCACCTATGGAAAGTGCGGAGAGTATTTCATCAGACAGGATGGTGGTGAGTGGGAATCCTGCCTCCATCCTGATTAAGCCAGTGGTGGGAAAGCCCATGGATGGCCTTCCTGCCCTACCTTCAATTGATGCCCTTAAATGGACAATTGATGGCCATTTAAGGGCCTTATCCTGAATCCACTTGCATTAAACCAGTGGCAGGTGGGCCTGTTGCCACGAGGCAAGCAAACCTGTGTGGTTTGCTTGTGGTCTGCCGGGGGTGACGGGCGGTCACTCATGTGAAGGCACTCGGTGCCTGATTGAAGGGTCATGCTGAGGGCCAACCCCTGCCCTTGCTGCTGACCCCCGACAATCCCTTCCCCATGACCCTCACCCTGCAAAACCCCTTACGCACCACTTACCTCTGGCCTGAGTAGCTCCACGATCCTGGGCCTCCAATGGCTGTTGTTCTGGCAGCTACTGCCTCCCTGGTGGTGCTGCTGAAGAAAAGAGCTGCCAGCCTATGGTTGACCAGCAACTCTTCGAGGGTGGGACTTCCCGCCCTGGGGCCCTGACCCTGTGGAAGGCCCACAGCTGGCCTGTCAAGTGCCTGATTAGTTCATAATATGGTGGACCTTCCCAAAAGGACGCAATGTGGCTCTCTCACCAACTGTCTAGCTGGCAGCTGAAACCTCAGTCGCCTCCATAAAATTCCCCATGGTATCTTTTACATCCCCAGGAGAAGGTAGATGGGGACCCGTGTTAATAACTGATCAGAAAGATGGCACTTCTGAGTGCTGCTTTTCCTTGGCACTTGGCTAAACTTTGTGCTGAGGTCTCTGGAATGATGCTTGAACCCACCAGCTTTCTGACTCGGAGGCATTTAGTTGATCCAGTGTCACCTGGTAAGTGTCAGCACTACAAATTCCCTTTCAAGGGCATGACTAACAAGATACAAACAGGTGGTCTGATTAAACTAGAAAATGCTTTAAGTGAAACAACAGCAGAATCCTGATCTTATGTTCCCCTTCTGTTCAGCGTGAACATAGGTACATAAGAGCGGGAGTAAGCCATTCAGCCTGTTGAGCCTGCACTGCCATTCAGTTCGATTATGGTGATCATCTTCCTCAAAACCACTTTTCTGCACTATTCCCATATCCCTTGATGTCATTAATATCCAGAAATCTATCAATTTCTGTCTTGAACATACGCAATGATTGAGCTTCCACAGCCTTCTAGGTAGAGAATTCCAAAGATTCACCACCCTCTGAGTGAAGAAATTCCTTCTCATCTCTGTCTTAAATGGCCATCCCCTTGTTCTGAGACTATACCCTTTGTTCTAGACTCACCAGTCTAGGAAACATCCTATCCACATCTAACCTGTCATGCCCTGTAAGAATTTTGCAAGTTTCAAATAGATTACCTCTCATTCTGTGAAACCCTAGGGAATACAGGCCCAGTTTCCTCAAGCTGTCCTCATAAGACAATCCTGCCATCCCAGGGACTAGTCTGGTGAACCTTCATTGTACTTCTTCCATGGTAAGTAAAAACATACCAATCATACACATATGTGGTGATGATAAGACTATATACAGTTAGATTTAACTAGGAGACCAAATATGATACATATAATCTCTATCGCTACTGCTACAAGTCATGGGACTAATACATCATCTCTTGTCTCAAGGTGGTAGTGATTGAAAGCAGTTTAAGATATGTACCCTTAAAGGTACGTGCACACCATATCACAACAGATGTGACCTTACCAATTAAATTAAGATGTTATTACTAGTTGATGCCCTGCGGTGCTTACCTGTCACAAATGGTCTCCGAGTGTACTGATGGGCACAGCATGTTTCCATTCCAAGGCCATGCAAAATACTGCAGAAAAGAGGCAGGCCACTAGAGCACCCCACTCACTCTCTTGGCCCCATCCATTCCGGACCTCTTAAGTCGGCATCTTGGCCAGACCCAGGAGCAGCTTCAAGAGAAAGCCATCTGTGTTTACCCGTCTTGCCCTCTCCCTAACCAGGTGGTCAAAGGAGTGTGGGCCTGAAGTGTAGCCAGATGTTGAGGAGCATCCCCCTCAGATAACTGAATAGGGGTTTCCACCCTTCACACTTTGAGGGCATGTTGAAAACAGGTCTCTTTTCCTTTGGCACTGGAGCGGCAGACAGCTTTGGTGAAAATGTAGCTGTCAATACCAAGATATTTAAACAAATCCCCTAAACCTTCAGTTAAAGTTTGAGAAATTAGTTGTGAATTGGTGATTCAAAAATCTTCAAGAAAATTGGTGAGGAAACCAGGGTAGGGGTGGGGAGAAGTTCCTTTATGTTGTGATATAGAATGCTCTGCCTGAAAGTGTGGTGCAAGCAAATTCAATAGTAAATTTCAAAAGAGAATTGAGTGCACACTTGAACAGGAGAAATTTGTAGGGCTATGAGGAAAGAGCTGGGCGCTGTGGGACTAATAGGTTAGTTTTCAAAGAGTTAGCTAAGGCAGGATGGTATGAATGGCCTCCTTGTTCAAAAAATGTTGTAAGGATAAGCCCAGCAATTACAGACCAATCAGTTTAACTTCAGTGGTGGGGAAGCTTCCAGAAACAATTATTCGGGATAGAATTAGTAGTCATATGGAAAAAGGTAGGTTGATTAGGTAGAGCCATCATGGATTTCCTAAGGGAAAATCATGTTTAACTAACTTGCTGGAGTTTTTTAAAGAGGTAACAGAGAGAGTGGATGAGGGTAATGCTGTTGATGTGATGTACATGGACTTTCAAAAGGCCTCCGATAAAGTGTCACACAACGGACTTGTGAGAAAATTTACAGCCCATGGAATAAAAGGGAAAGTAGCAATGTGTATACAAAATTGGCTGAAAAATAGGAAGCAGAGAGCAATGGTCAATAGATATTTTTCGAGCTGGAGGAAGGTTTGTAGTGGAGTTCCCCAGGGGTTGGTATTGGGGCCCTTGCTTTTCCTGATATATATTAATGATCTAGATCTTGGTGTGCCGGGGACAATTTCAAAGTTTGCAGAGATTATTATGACCAATGCTGTTGGTAAAGCTGGGTTATTTAGAAATCCCAGAGGGAAACTTTAAACAACTGTCATAACTTTTACTTTTAAGTATTATGTTTGAGATGCAACTCTAAATTCAGGAATCAGACCACCAGCTCTCGAGAGGTTTTATATTAAACTAAATGAAGCATTTTATTAAGTTACAAAATGTTAAACACAGATACCTGGCTATAAAGTACTACTATCATAACTTTTAACAAATACCCAAACTAATCTTCATTAAGGCAACGGCAACCCATCCACTTAATCAAACACCAGGCAAAGCATTTTCACCTTATGAGTTCAAAAATGAGGTTCTTTTCACTTTGGTTCCTGTGGAGATAGTTGGAGGTTTACAGGTGCTGTTGATCTCACATTGCCTCTGCTCTACACACATAACTGCTGAGGTTTTACCTAGCACTGCTCATTGAATGTAAATTCTCATTTACAGCCTCTTTCAATTCCACCTTTTAGCAATAAAACCCCTTTCATAGTATCAATTTTATTAGTAATATAAACATATTGCTTGGCATCTGCTAGTTAGGTAGTAGTTTTCACCCCACTTGTTGAATGCTGTATACAAAAAATGCAAATGCACACTTACATATCAAAACTAGTGCACATCAAAGCACTCAGATTAGCTGGCTTTAATCCAATTATGACACACCCACAAATAAAACCTCTATTTTAAAATAAAAATATTTTCCAATAATATTATACGCATTAATAGCTTCATGACAGGGAGACAAAACTTGGAAGCATTGTAAACTGTGAGGAGGACAGTGTAGAACTTCAAAAAGACATAGACAATTTTATGGAATGGACAGATAGATGGCAGATGAAGTTCAATGTGGAGAAGTGTGAGGTGATGGATTTTGGTAGGAAAAACATGAAGAGACAATATAAAATAAGGAGTACAATTCTTAAGGGGCTGCGGGGAAGAGGGACCTGGGTGTATTTGTGCATAGATCATTTAAGGCATTTAAGGTAGCAAGACAGCTAGAGAGCGCAGTTAGTAAAGCATATGGTATCCTGGGCTTTATTAATAAGGGCATAGAATACAAGAGCAGGGAGGTATGCTGAGCTTATATAAGACACTAGTTAGACCTCAGCTGGAATATTGAGTAAAATTCTGGACACCACACTATAAGAAGGATGTGAACACATTGGAGGGAGTGCAGAAGAGGTTTACAAGAGTAGTTTCAGGGATGAGGTTAAGAAGATAAATTGGGTCTGTTCTCCTTGGACAGGAGAAGGCTAACAGGAGATTTGATAGAAGTATGCAAAATAATGAGGGGGCTGGATAGGCTAGATAGGGAGAAACTGTTCCCGCTCATAGGAGGATCGAGAATGGGAGGGCACAGATTTAAAGTGATTTTGCAAAAGAAGCAAATGTGATTTGAGAAAAAGCTTTTTTACACAGCGAGTAGTTCAGGTCTGGAATGCACTGCCTGCAAATGCAGTGGAGGCAGGTTCAATCGAGGCATTCAAGAGAGCATTAGATGATTGTTTCTATTCAAATAATGTGCAGGGTTATGGGGAAAAGGCAGGAGATTGGCACTAAGTTAAAATGCTCAGAGAGCTGGTGCAGACACGATGGGCCAAATGGCCTCCTTCTGCACTGTAATATTCTGAGATTCTGTGCTGTATGGTTCTAAAGTTAGGATAGTATAGGGACAGTTGGTTTAAAAACAACAGAACACAATGGGAGCCTGACACAAAATAGTTCAAAAAGTCCATAGATCAATTCTAGGAATTAGAGCTTTGTAAGATTGAGGCCTGCATTTTTTTTTTGCTGTTGGCTTTTGTTTGCGTTACTGATTGGAGGAGTCTCCCCTCAGTAAATAAATTTAAGCCCAAAACCTCAGGCCTGTGCTTCATGAGGCTGTCAACACTGCAAATGACTTGGAAAAGAAGCTATGTGAACTACATACTACTTTTCTCCCATTGTAGGACGAACTGGATTAAAGATTACCTCGATGCTGCGCCCTATCTCATCCTTGTATTTAAGCAAACCTATGGAATTTTACCCACTGGCAAGAAGACCCATTACTATAATGAGATCAGTGTTTCAATTTCCTGTGGAATTCTCCTGGCAGCTCTGCAGGTAATTCTAAACGCAGTCAGTAGGTTCTGCATGTTTATTGCATCACTCCCCAAATTTTCACTTCAGCAGTTCCTCCTTCCCATGCAATCTCTGCTTTCATTCCAGGCAGGGGGTGCATCTCAAGCCAAAATGAGCTTAAAGATGCAATGAGTACAGATAGGAGAGAAATTTGAAGGGTAGGGGTAGACTAAACTGATACCAATTCTTAATACAAACCCTGCCCATCAGATACACCTCTGGTCATTAACTATGCCATGGGCAGGCACTAATTAAAATATATCCATGGGAGTAATGTGCAATTTTGTAGCCTGGACAGTAGTCTAGTTTTTGATAAGAATTTCAGTGATTATAAATAGAGGGATCAGCGTTTAGAACCTATTATAAATGGGCTCTAACTGCTGGTATTTCCATTCATAATGTCCTACTCATCTATCCATCTTTTTATGTCCTAATTGCCTGTTTCAATTTACAATGGGTTCGAACTGCTGGTATTTCCAGTTGTAATGTGTTCAATCTGTCAGTCTATCTATCCATAATTTTTTAACAGTCTGTTCCTCCATTTATAGTAGTTTCTAACTGCCATTCTTTCAAATCATAATGAATTTTAACTGCTGGTTCCTCCCAGTATAATGGTTTCAAACTGCTGGTGTCTCTGTGTATAATTAGCTCTGGTTCAAAGTCTTTTCATTTTAACAGGTTCTAGCTAAAGGTCTCAATTTATAGTGAGATTTAACTGTTGGTCTCTACATTTATAATTGCTCTAACTACCTTCTTCATTTATGATGGGTTCCAATTGACTGTATTTCCAATTACAATGGGTTCAAATTGTTGGTTGATCATAATGGGTTCTAACTGCCTGTATCTCTATTTTAATTCATTCTAATTGCTTGCCTGTTGATTCAAAATGGGTTCCAACAACTGGTGTTCAATGGTGGTATCTCCATTTATAATATTTCTAACTCCCTGTCTTTCCATTTTTTAATGTGTTGTAAATGCTGGCCTCTTCATTTATAATGGCATTTATATCTATTGCTTCAACTGATAATGGGTTCCAACTGGTGGTACCTCCATTTATGGTTGATTCAAACAACTGTCACCTATTTCTAACAGGTTCCAATTCTGGAGGCTTTCCATTTATACTGGATTTTTATGACCAGTCCCTATTTATACTCAGCCCTTTATACTTCAGGTAAACATTCCCTTCAGGTTAGGGTTGCCAATTGTGACTGTATTCCTGAAGGTTTCATCACATGATTTCCAGCCCTTGTTTGGCCAACTTGTCCATCCTAGTGACGCACTGCCTTCATATACAACTAGAAAGCATAAAGACTCATTATCCAACTGGATGAAGCTCGACTGTCAGCCAAACAGCCTTTCTCAGCACTCCCCATCACCCAGCTACTGCCCCTCCCCCCCAACCATTTTCAATATTTTAATATCTGCTAAAGAGTAATGTTCAAAGAAAATTATTAAAAACAATGTCCTTATGATTTTTCTCCAGGGCTGTATACAGCAGTGTCCTGGAGATTGGTCTTCAATTTCCTGGAGACTCCAGGTCAGGCTTGTCTGATGCCCATGGGCCAGATGCGGCCAGCAAAGCCCCTCGGTACAGATCTCTGAACCAATTTTCAAAATTCCGGTCAAACAGATGAGTTTCAATGGAAGATTCTGTATTTCTCTCCTGCGTTTGCTGCTATCAGCAGCAAATGGGGGGCAGAAGCAGGCTCTGATTGGTGGAGCAGCGAACAAGGACATTGGTGAGTGTGCTGAGGGCTGCTGAGCTGAAGGAAGTGAAGGCATGGCCGGGCTGGAGCCCGGGGAGCCAAGCAACACTGGGGCTGGAGTTGGGGAGCCAGGTAAGTCGGGCCCAGGGAGGGTGAAGTTGCTTCGGGCCTGGGGAGGAGACGGTGCATTGGTGAGTATGTGGGACTGGTTGCGTGTATTTGTGTGTGTGTGTGTGTGTGTGTGTGTGTGTGTGTGACTGAGTGGGTGTGTGGGTGGGGAGTGTGAGTCTGCCTTATGCCCAGTCTCAGGTTTCTCACTCACTGTCACCACCAGACACCAACCAATATAGACGCACCCACTCACAGTGGGTGAGGGTGAGTGAGTGAGCACCCTAAGGCTGGGTGTGACATGCACACGCACACTTTTATTCATTACTCGCCTAACAATTTATTGCTATGACATTGCTGTACTTTTGCCCAGCAATTGTTTTTTTTTCCTGAAAACCTCAGCTTGTTTTTGAAAATCAGTTTATTGTTGTGCCAAACCTAATCTTTCAGAAATTTGCCTGTCAGCCCTTGAATGAGAAAAATATGCAAACGTGGCCCCTGCAGTGAGAAGGTTGGACAAGCCTACTCTAGATCAATTGGCTGGAGGGTTGACAACCTTACTTCAGCGGTTGAAACAGCAACTCATATCAATTTATATTGTCAATTCTGATTGACGACATACTGTCACATTTGATATCTGATGATAGCTTGAAAAATTTAAAGCTACAGGATCTCTTGCTATCCAGAAAATCATGGTCGCTTGTTAGAAAAACTAGCAAATCCCATTTGGGTGCTCTCTTTTGCTGTGAAATGTGGTGTCCTAGCAACAGTCCCCTTATCCTGGTACAGCCTTCTTTTGACCTGGGTATTTATCATTGCCTGCCTTTGGAGTTTCCAAACAGTCTTTATATATAATTGCGACACAATTCGGTTTTCTGTTTTCTCCATATTCACATGCTAAATAAAATCCCAAAGCAGGCTGGGATACTTCGACCATTTGAAACACTTTAAACAATTTTAATAGAACACATTATAAATCGAGTGTCCAATAGTTGGAATCCATTATAAATGTAGGAGCGGCAACTACAAAGCATTAGAGACACAAACAGTTAGATTACATTATAACGACCAAACCACCAGCTAGAAGGCTTTATAAATGACAACGCTGTCAATTAGAAGCTGTAATTAATGGAGAGATCAAGGGCTGGATTTTCATGACTGAAGCAGACCTGCCTCAGTTTAAAGGGATCCATTAGACCCAATGTTTGCTCTGGGGGCCAGGGATGGAATAGAGCTGGGCCTGACAACCCCAGCAGAACCTAGGCAGCTCCAGGTGTGGGTGAGTGTCGAGGCGAGGTGTTTGAAGGCCTGCCTTGGTTCTTTGGGACTTTGTTAGAAGCAGTTGGGGCATCAAACCCTCCCCCCTCAAATCCCCTCTCTCCCCACCCACCCCAATGGCTCCTCTATGCTCACCCTCATACCCCCATGCTACATCCATGCAACTTATTCCCCACACCCAGCCCAATGACTCTTCATACCACCCTTGCAACCTCAATGCCAACTCCGTGCCAACTCATCTCCCGTCATACTCTCCATGGCCCCTCCATTGCCACTTGCCTAATATCCACCATGGGCAAACCTCAGGAGCTAATGTGAAGATGAAAAAAATCCTCTAACTCGAATATGACTCTCTCTCATACACACATGATAATGGCAAAACTTCCATTCATGAAATCCATTCAATGGTTTTAAAACTCAAGCGGTTAATCCCTTATACAAACAAACTTTTAAACAGACCCAACATCAAAGACAGTTACCCCTTTGGCCTCTTTACCTATCAAACTGTGAATTATAAGTGGACAGTTATGACTTCCTTGGGAGAACTGTAAACCAAAATAACTAAATTTGTCAAATGACCTCAAAGAAGAAATTATCAAGATGATTTCACTTTTTGCAACTTTGACTCTAACACAAATCTGAAGAAAACATGAATTAGCAGGCAAATGATATTTCAAATAGAAAGGTAAATCTCACTTTAAATAGTCAGTACAATAAACATATGTTTAGCAACCATAGGCATTGCATCACTCCTCGCACAAATGTGGCATTACTTAAACACACAGTTCCACACTATGTTCTTTATTCAGACAGGGTGGGTCAGGAGTCCAATCTGATAAGAGCTTTCACCTCTGAGCTTCACAGATACGATTATCATCAGCGAGGCTCACTTCTATGAACCCTTTTCCCCTCAGGTCAAAACGCTCCTGATTGTGTAGCTTCCCGAGTTCCTCTTCAATCCAGCCAACAACATCCTGGCTCATGGTTTGGCCACTTCTGGGAAAACATCCAGTTCTTATAAATCTTCCAGCTATTCATACAGCTTTTCAAGTTTTAGACCTTTTTAACTAGCTCTCACTGTACCTCCAAGAGTTCCAGTCTCATTTTCTGCCAAACAGAAAAACTGACCTCTTCCTGAGAGAGATTAGGTTCTTCTCCTCACACGAATTCTCTGCGTTCCTTTTTCTGCCTCAATTTGCTGTCTCTTTGTGTTGGCATCTGTGCCCTCACCCTCCAGCTCCTCTGCATGTAGCTCTGTTTTGTGTCTGCAGCTCTCCTTTGTGTCTGGCCATGTGGTGCCCATATCTTAATTTCCTTCCTGCTGGTGCTTGCAGCTCAAGGGTCACCAGGTCACATGTACTATTATTTCTTATTATCCAAGAAAATTGTAATTCAGCTTTTAACAATTGATTCGAACTCTTAAAATTCATTTTAAACATTCTTAAAAAAACAATGACAGATTCCACAGACATTTTAAAGAAATTACAAATTTTACTCCTTATACGGCCTCCCAGTCAAAGGCTGTCACAGGAGCAAGTACAAATGGAAATACCAGCAGTTAAAACCCAATTCAACAGCCAGTATTGCTCCCATGCATCTGCTGCCCTTGTCCTTTTAGGTGGCAGAGGTTGTGGGTTTGGAAGAAGCCTAGGTGAATTTCTACAGTGCATCTTGTGGATAGTACACATTTCTGGCACCGAAAGCCAGAGTTGGAGGGAGTGAATGTTGAAGGTGATGGCTAGGTTCCAATCAAGTGGATCAAGCTTCTTGAGTGTTATTGCACTCACCCAGGCAAGTGGAAAGTGTTCTTTGCACTCCTGACTTGAAATGGAAAGATTTGGAGCTAGAACCCATTATAAATGGTGAGAGAGACTGTTTGAATCTATTAATCATGAAAAGGCACACAGTTTGAACCCGCCATTAACTGCAGTTAGAGCCCATTATAAGTGGAAAGTTTTGGAAATGACATTTTGGGCCCTATTTTTGTTGGAAACAGAGATGATAGGGCCTAAAAATAGCAGTCTCAGCTGGTGTGGCAGTTTCCTGTCTGTTTTCCCACACTGGCCATTTTTTTGCTCAGCCGGGTTCATTAAAAGCTTGGTTAGACTCAGTTAAAGTAGGCCTTATGGGATTTCCCAGTCAGCTTCCAGTTTCCCAACATGACATGAGAAAGTCTAAAGAGCAGGAGGCAAGCTGCCAGTGGCCCAGCGTCAGGCCGCCTGCCACATTCCAGACAGGCCACAGGGTTTCATTGCCTGCCAGGGTAGGGGTGCAGCCAAAGGCTGCCCAGTAGAGGGATTTCCCTCTGTAGAGAGAGTCCCTCACCCTATCCCCACATTGATAGTCTGGCTCCACTAGTGAGCCTATCAGCAGCAAATGGGGGGCAGAAGCAGGCTCTGATTGGTGGAGCAGCGAACAAGGGCATTGGTGAGTGTGCTGAGTGCTGCTGAGGTGAGGGAAGTGAAGGCATGGCCGGGCTGGAGCCCGGGGAGCCAAGCAACACTGGGGCTGGAGTTGGGGAGCCAGGTAAGTCGGGCCCAGGGAGGGTGAAGTTGCTTCGGGCCTGGGGAGGAGACAGTGCCATGGTATGTGGGACTGGGTGAGTGCATTTGTGTTTTGTGTGTGTGTGTGTGTGTGTGTGTGTGTGTGTGTGTGTGTGTGTGTGTGTGTGTGTGTGTGACTGAGTGGGTGTGTGGGTGGGGAGTGTGAGTCTGCCTTATGCCCAGTCTCAGGTTTCTCACTCACTGTCACCACCAGACATCAACCAATATAGACGTACCCACTCACAGTGGGTGAGGGTGAGTGAGTGAGCACCCTAAGGCTGGGTGTGACATGCACACGCACACTTTTATTAATTACTCGCCTAACAATTTATTGCTATGACATTGCTGTACTTTTGCCCAGCAATTGTTTTTTTCCTTAAAACCTCAGCTTGTTTTTGAAAATCAGTTTATTGTTGTGCCAAACCTAATCTTTCAGAAATTTGCCTGTCAGCCCTTGAATGAGAAAAATATGCAAACGTGGCCCCTGCAGTGAGAAGGTTGGACAAGCCTACTCTAGATCAATTGGCTGGAGGGTTGACAACCTTACTTCAGCGGTTGAAACAGCAACTCATATCAATTTATATTGTCAATTCTGATTGACGACATACTGTCACATTTGATATCTGATGATAGCTTGAAAAATTTAAAGCTACAGGATCTCTTGCTATCCAGAAAATCATGGTCGCTTGTTAGAAAAACTAGCAAATCCCATTTGGGTGCTCTCTTTTGCTGTGAAATGTGGTGTCCTAGCAACAGTCCCCTTATCCTGGTACAGCCTTCTTTTGACCTGGGTATTTATCATTGCCTGCCTTTGGAGTTCCAAACAGTCTTTATATATAATTGCGACACAATTCAGTTTTCTGTTTTCTCCATATTCACATGCTAAATAAAATCCCAAAGCAGGCTGGGATACTTCGACCATTTGAAACACTTTAAACAATTTTAATAGAACACATTATAAATCGAGTGTCCAATAGTTGGAATCCATTATAAATGTAGGAGCGGCAACTACAAAGCATTAGAGACACAAACAGTTAGATTACATTATAACGACCAAATCACCAGCTAGAAGGCTTTATAAATGACAACGCTGTCAATTAGAAATTGTAATTAATGGAGAGATCAAGGGCTGGATTTTCATGACTGAAGCAGACCTGCCTCAGTTTAAAGGGATCCATTAGACCCAATGTTTGCTCTGGGGGCCAGGGATGGAATAGAGCTGGGCCTGACAACCCCAGCAGAACCTAGGCAGCTCCAGGTGTGGGTGAGTATCGAGGTGAGGTGTTTGAAGGCCTGCCTTGGTTCTTTGGGACTTTGTTAGAAGCAGTTGGGGCATCAAACCCTCCCCCCTCAAATCCCCTCTCTCCCCACCCACCCCAATGGCTCCTCTATGCTCACCCTCATACCCCCATGCTACCTCCATGCAACTTATTCCCCACACCCAGCCCAATGACTCTTCATACCACCCTTGCAACCTCAATGCCAACTCCGTGCCAACTCATCTCCCGTCATACTCTCCATGGCCCCTCCATTGCCACTTGCCTAATATCCACCATGGGCAAACCTCAGGAGCTAATGTGAAGATGAAAAAAATCCTCTAACTCGAATATGACTCTCTCTCATACACACATGATAATGGCAAAACTTCCATTCATGAAATCCATTCAATGGTTTTAAAACTCAAGCGGTTAATCCCTTATACAAACAAACTTTTAAACAGACCCAACATCAAAGACAGTTACCCCTTTGGCCTCTTTACCTATCAAACTGTGAATTATAAGTGGACAGTTATGACTTCCTTGGGAGAACTGTAAACCAAAATAACTAAATTTGTCAAATGACCTCAAAGAAGAAATTATCAAGATGATTTCACTTTTTGCAACTTTGACTCTAACACAAATCTGAAGAAAACATGAATTAGCAGGCAAATGATATTTCAAATAGAAAGGTAAATCTCACTTTAAATAGTCAGTACAATAAACATATGTTTAGCAACCATAGGCATTGCATCACTCCTCGCACAAATGTGGCATTACTTAAACACACAGTTCCACACTATGTTCTTTATTCAGACAGGGTGGGTCAGGAGTCCAATCTGATAAGAGCTTTCACCTCTGAGCTTCACAGATACGATTATCATCAGCGAGGCTCACTTCTATGAACCCTTTTCCCCTCAGGTCAAAACTCTCCTGATTGTGTAGCTTCCCGAGTTCCTCTTCAATCCAGCCAACAACATCCTGGCTCATGGTTTGGCCACTTCTGGGAAAACATCCAGTTCTTATAAATCTTCCAGCTATTCATACAGCTTTTCAAGTTTTAGACCTTTTTAACTAGCTCTCACTGTACCTCCAAGAGTTCCAGTCTCATTTTCTGCCAAACAGAAAAACTGACCTCTTCCTGAGAGAGATTAGGTTCTTCTCCTCACACGAATTCTCTGCGTTCCTTTTTCTGCCTCAATTTGCTGTCTCTTTGTGTTGGCATCTGTGCCCTCACCCTCCAGCTCCTCTGCATGTAGCTCTGTTTTGTGTCTGCAGCTCTCCTTTGTGTCTGGCCATGTGGTGCCCATATCTTAATTTCCTTCCTGCTGGTGCTTGCAGCTCAAGGGTCACCAGGTCACATGTACTATTATTTCTTATTATCCAAGAAAATTGTAATTCAGCTTTTAACAATTGATTCGAACTCTTAAAATTCATTTTAAACATTCTTAAAAAAACAATGACAGATTCCACAGACATTTTAAAGAAATTACAAATTTTACTCCTTATACGGCCTCCCAGTCAAAGGCTGTCACAGGAGCAAGTACAAATGGAAATGCCAGCAGTTAAAACCCAATTCAACAGCCAGTATTGCTCCCATGCATCTGCTGCCCTTGTCCTTTTAGGTGGCAGAGGTTGTGGGTTTGGAAGAAGCCTAGGTGAATTTCTACAGTGCATCTTGTGGATAGTACACATTTCTGGCACCGAAAGCCAGAGTTGGAGGGAGTGAATGTTGAAGGTGATGGCTAGGTTCCAATCAAGTGCATCAAGCTTCTTGAGTGTTATTGCACTCACCCAGGTAAGTGGAAAGTGTTCTGTTGCACTCCTGACTTGAAATGGAAAGATTTGGAGCTAGAACCCATTATAAATGGTGAGAGAGACTGTTTGAATCAATTAATCATGAAAAGGCACACAGTTTGAACCTGCCATCAACTGCAGTTAGAGCCCATTATAAGTGGAAAGTTTTGGAAATGAAATTTTGGACCCTGTTGTTGTTGGAAACAGAGATGATAGGGCCTAAAAATAGCAGTCCCAGCTGGTGTGGCAGTTTCCTGTCTGTTTTCCCACACTGGCCATTTTTTTGCTCAGCCGGGTTCATTAAAAGCTTGGTTAGACTCAGTTAAAGTAGGCCTTATGGGATTTCCCAGTCAACTTCCAGTTTCCCAGCATGACATGAGAAAGTCTAAAGAGCAGGAGGCAAGCTGCCAGTGGCCCAGCGTCAGGCCGCCTGCCACATTCCAGACAGGCCACAGGGTTTCATTGCCTGCCAGGGTAGGGGTGCAGCCAAAGGCTGCCCAGTAGAGGGATTTCCCTCTGTAGAGAGAGTCCCTCACCCTATCCCCACATTGATAGTCTGTCTCCATGTTGAATTGTTGTCGAGTTATTTCCTTTCTACTGTGGCCTGTAGGCTGTTTCCCTAAAGCTGGAAGGTCTCTGAATGACCATCCAGCTTCAAGAGTCCAACTGCCCCTCTTAGTCGGATGTAGCGCTGTACTCCAGAACTAACCGCACCCTTAGCTAAGCTATCCCATTTCAGCTACAACACTGACATTACCCAACAAAGTGGAAAATTGCAAAAGTATGTCCTGTCTACAGAAAGCAGGACAAATGCAATCCAATCAATTACTATCGCATCGTCTCTCAATCATTGACAAAGTGAGGGAAGGTATCATCGACAGTGCTATCAAGTGACACCGACCCACCAATAACCTGCTCAGTTGGGGTTCCAATAGGACTTACCTAACAGCAATGTGGGTGCACCAACACTATGTGGACAGCAGCATTTCAAAGAAGAAGCTCACCATCACCTTCTCAATGGCAATTAGTGATGGGCAATAAATGTTGGCCTTGATGTTCACATTCCATGAGTGAATAAAAAGTATGACCTCAGAGCCACAGCTTGAGAGGATGACCACATCATGCTTCAGGTTGTGTCGTAGCCTTCTCTATGCAGACTTTTGGATTCAGTCACCAAATGGCCAGTAGGAGGGGATTGGCTGCAGTTGCTGACCAAGACTGCAACATATCTTGGAGCAACATGCAAAATACCAATTCCAAGCTGGAGCAGAACCTGCTGAACTAAAAACGTATTCTCCTTGTTTTTTACCTAACAGCCCAAATCAATGTTAAATTTGTACAATAACATTTTAATGCAGCATTTCTGTTTCCCCCCCTCCCCCACCAACTACAGAATGCTGGCCTTGTGACAGTCACTACGACCCCTCTGAACTGCGGTCCTCGAGTGCGTGTTATCCTTGGGCGCCCAGCAAATGAAAAGCTGCTGCTGCTGCTGCCAGTTGGTTACCCAGCGGAAGATGCTACTGTGCCAGACTTCAAACGCAAGCCACTGGATGAGATCATGGTGTTTGTGTAGATACTTCCAGCTTTGTTCACACACTGCTTTTAGTGAGAGTTAAAGGAAGCTGTGCTGCATTCCCAATATTGGCAGTTTTGAGAAAGTTATGCTCTATTGCCATTGTACCGAGTTTGGGTCAGGTGTGCTACATTTGAAACATTGGGATTTGGGCAAGGTGGACTATTTTCAAAATTTTGTGATTTTGATTAAGGTGTAATAAATTCCCAATCACGGAAGTTTAAACAAGGTGTTTATATTCCCAAGAATAGGAGTTGGAACAAGGGGCTGAATTTCCTGGCCAGCGAGCGGGGGCGGGGTTCACTTGCTAACGTGTAAAATGATGCGCATTGACGTCAGGCAGGCGTCCCAACATCAGCTGCACACCCGCCGAACTGTCAAAAGCCTATTAAGGCCTGTTAGAAACTAATTAAAACAATTAAATGAGCTGCTCGTCCAACTGGAGCTATATTCACTAGCATGAGGTACTGGGAGTAATGCAGAGATTGCTAGCTTTAAGATTCTCTTAATTTCCTCATGAGCTCCAGAAACCATGATTGCAGGACCTCAGCCCTTTTTCTTCCTAATTCGTTGGTTCTCACATGGACCTTGATTTCTGGCTGTTAGTCAGAATGTCAGGTAGACTGATACTCCTCCAAGTCAGCACAGTTCATAGTGCTTTAGTAACTGAAGTGTCTCCACAAAGCTTCTGAAGACAGAAGTGCCTCTCAACCAGACTCCTAATATTGGAAGTCTAGTGCATTTCGTCCGAACTCTCACTATTGGGAATCCAATACACTTTGACTGATTTTCCATTATTAGGAGCTGGTACACCTTGTCCAAACACTCATTATAGGCAATCTAGTTCACCATATCCCAATCCCCATTATTGGGAATATTGAACGCCTTGGGCTGAATTTTCTCTGAATTGGGGAGTGGGGGGGGGTGGGTTGTGTGGGGGCGGGCAGGACTGATTGGGTGTGCGCTGCCATTTTAGGTGGGCGGACCAATTAAGGCATACCCAGCATGCACGTGAAGAAGTGCCTCAGGGAGATTTGTTTAAGTTTAAAATTTCTAAATAAAGTATTTGAAAACTTTTAAAACATGTCCTTTCAGTGTCACATGAGCTGGGGTATATCAATGAGTGTTTAAAATTTTTATTGAATTTTTAAACACTTCATGAAACCTCATCATGCCTGTGGATGTGGTTCCATGAAAATGCAAGGGCTGCCTGGGCTCTTCGCCTGCCCACCAAACATTAAGGTTGGACGAGCAGCTCATTTAATTGTTTTAATTAGTTTCTAACAGGCCTTAATAGGCTTTTGACAGTTCGGCGGGTGTGCAGCTGATGTTGGGATGCCTGCCTGACGTCAATGCGCATCATTTTACACGTTAGCAAGTGAACCCCACCCCCACTCGCTGACCAGGAAATTCAGCCCCTTGTTCCAACTCCTATTCTTGGGAATATAAACACCTTGTTTAAACTTCCGTGATTGGGAATTTATTACACCTTAATCAAAATCACAAAATTTTGAAAATAGTCCACCTTGCCCAAATCCCAATGTTTCAAATGTAGCACACCTGACCCAAACTCGGTACAATGGCAATAGAGCATAACTTTCTCAAAACTGCCAATATTAGGAATGCAGCACAGCTTCCTTTAACTCTCACTAAAAGCAGTGTGTGAACAAAGCTGGGAGTATCTGCTAAACAGAGTGGCAGTGACAATTTGATAACCGTGCGAATTTGGTGCAAAGGGAGAAGGGGGTTAAGTGTTTTAAAACCAAGGGACAACAGTTAATCGATAATTAGCTATATCTAAGTGGTTAAGAATTAAAATGAACTAAGTAGAGGATATCAGAAGTAGATAGACTTTTAAGCAAAATTGCGGGCAAGCCGCAATTCCTGTGCCATTTAAGAACTCTAGGATACTTCATAGAACCTGGATAACCACGTCTGAGGGAAATGCCTCCAGTTAGTCAAACTCAAGCTCAGGGTCTCTAAGCCTGAGGAGTGGCTGGAGTCATTGCAAGGCCTAAGGGAGGCTGAGAGCTTCCTGGAGCACATGTTCCAGGAGGTGTTCCTCCCATAACAAAGGAGGGTTCAGGAAAATACTAAGCAGGTGGCCCATACCAGCATGATAGGAAGAGGTAGACAGACCAGAAATCCTCTGGATATGTGGCTCTCAAACTGGTTTTCAGTGCTGAAGAGGGTGATGATATCTCAGTTGGGTGGGTGGGCGAGGGCGTGGACGGTGGGGGTGGTGGTGGGAGAAATGCTGTTGGCCATAAGGAATTTGGTACTCATGGGGCGAGATAGGTGTTTCTGCAACTGCTGAAGTGAGTCCCACATGCTGTCTCTCCTCCCTGGTGCTAATGTAAAAGGCATAATGGAGAGGATGCAGAGCATTTTGAGGGGAGAAGGGGAACAGCCAGAAGTCAAGGTCCATGTGAGAACCAATGAATTAGGAAGAAAAAGGCCTGAGGTCCTGCAATCATGGTTTCTGGAGCTCATGAGGAAATTAAGAGAATCTCAAAGCTAGCAATCTCTGCATTACTCCCAGTACCTCATGCTAGTGAATATAGGAATACCAGGGTAAAAATGATTAATAGATCACTGGAGAAATGGTGCAGAAGGGAGGGTCAGTGAATGAGTGGGTTGTCTTATGAGGAAAGATTGGACAGACTGGGCTTGTTTCCACTTGAGTTTAGAAGGGTGAAGAGCGATTTGACTGAAGTATACAAGATCCTGAACGGCCATGACAAGGCGGATGACGATAGGATGTTTCCTCTTGTGGGTGAGTCCAGAAGTAGGAGGCACTGTTTTAAAATTATGGGTCGCCCTTTTAGGACAGAGATGAGGAGAAATATTTTCTCTCAGAGAGTTGTGCGACTTTGGAATTCTCTGCCTCAGAAGGTGGTGGAAGCGGGGTCATTGAATATTTTTAAGGCAGAGGCAGATAGATTCTTGTTAGGCAAGGGAATCAAAGGTTATCGGGGTTAGATGGGAAAGTGGAAATCGAAACACAAGAAAATCAGCCTCTGGATTTGGCCTTCCAACTCATTGTGAAGAGTTAACAGAAGGCGTGGGGACATCACACAGAGCTGTTGGAAGCCCTAAAAGGATTGGCATGTGAGTCGGAGGAGTGTGTCCACCTGATCTCTGATGAAGTGCCCACATGGGTGTATGGAGGTCTCCATGGGGAGGATGGCAGACACTGTGGAGAATCTGGCCCAACAGAACGCGGAGCTGTGTGCAGACGTGCACTCCATCGTGGGAGACTTGGGTGAGTCCCTGCAGTGGTAACACGAGGGGGAAATGGGGCACCTCGACATCCCTCCAGGTGCTCCTTCCCCTCAAGGGGTCAGGCTGGGGCCCCCGGGCACCCAAAGGGTGGAGGAGTGGCAGCTGGACACCCCTGGGTCATCCACTCAGGAATCTCAGAGGCTGTCCTCTCCCTCCAAGTCCCCTTTGCCTGTGAGCCCCTCAACCTCATTCTCTGTCATCGCAGAGGGACCAACGTGTGTGTGGCAGGGCCTTTTAGAGCCTCGTGCAAGCATTCTCCCACTCACCCGGATCCTTCCCGTATCATACTCATCTCAATATCCTGAGCATTTTGAATGCTGCATGCTAGGGTTCGCTTTTAGTTGTCCATCTGAGCTGACCTGCACCTTCGCCCATGCAATGATCACACTCCCATGCAGCACCTGATCTCGCCCACCATGACTGTTGTTTCACTTTCGATTTTGACAGCATGGACTTGATTTGCTTTTTCATAAACTCCCGCATCTTTTCCCCTCCCCCAGTCACCCATTTCCTTTTCCCCATCACAGTTGACTCCCCCGGCATCACCTTTGACCTCCCCTCTGTGACCTACCAGGCACAACCCTTTTCTTTTGCGGATGTCCAGGTGAAATTGCATGTTCCCTTCCTTCCCGAACATCCCACCCCATCCACAGTCACCTCCCCGACTCTCTCCTTCCCACCCCCAGGGTCCATGTCTGCCTCTGAGTCCCCACCAATGACCCTTGCTGTCCCTTCTACTGCTACCATCTCCTCTCACCCTATTGCCTCTCTCTGCCCTTGGTCATTCTAGTCACTCTCTCTAACTACACCCACCCTCAGTTCACTCCCCAGGAGGCAGTCATGGACTCATCAGAGCACTTCCCTGAACGTTCATCTGGATATTCCCCCCTTTGGAACCACCCACCCCCCCCCCCCACCCCCGACTCCCCCCACTTCCCACTTGATCACCATCCCCCGGACTCCACCCCTGCTTAGTCAAGAATGATCCCAGGAATGAAAGGCTTAACATATGAGGAACGTTTGAGGACTCTGGGTCTATACTCGATGGAGTTTAGAAGGATGAGGGGGGGATCTGATTGAAACTTACAGAATACTGAAAGGCCTGGATAGAGTGGACATGGGGAAGATGTTTCCATTAGTAGGAGAGACTAGGACCCGAGGACACAGCCTCAGAATAAAGGGAAGACCTTTTAGAACAGAGATGAGGAGAAACTTCTTTAGCCAGAGAGTGGTGAATCTATGGAATTCATTGCCACAGAAGGCTGTGGAGGTCAGGTCATTGAGTGTACTTAAGACCGAAATAGATAGGTTCTTGATTGTTAAGGGGATCAAAGGTTATGGGGAGAAGGCGGGAGAATGGAGTTGAGAAACTTATCAGACATGATTGAATGGTGGAGCAGACTCGATGGGCCGAATGGCCTAATTTCTGCTCCTCTGTCTTATGGTCTTAGTCCTTCCGCCCCCTCCCTTCCACTCTTTCCTCCAGCCTTACTTCTACCTCCAGCCTTACTCCCTCCCCTCTCTGCACTCCTTCCTCCCTCTGAACTTCTTCCCTCATACCTACCTCCCTAGTTGCCGGCTTCTCTTGTTAACTCCTCCTCCTCACACTGTCTTCCCCACCCCCATCCCCCATCACCTCACCCCCCCACCCTCCCTCCATATCCCAGAATGCCTCATTGATACATCTTAGGTTTTCTGGAGAATTCAAATGCCTATTTGTGTCTTTTGAGTGACTGCTGATGCCTGGAGCAAGTTACTTAAAAATGACAAAAGAGAGCAAATGACATGCAGCCTCAATTACAAAGTTACTCCAACATGAAATCTGTATAAAGTGTGTAAAAAATCAGTGCATGGAAACCAGCAGTGTGTTAAGACTCAGGTAAGAGGATACACCTATGAGATGCAGCATGACACATGTTCATAAGGAATAAAAATCACAAGGACTACAGAAATACAATACCGATTACAGAACCAAAGTAATGCAAAGGTCTGTTGCATACTTTGAAAGAAAGTGACTACTCTTTTAAGACACCACAAGTTAAACTAAACTAATTTGTACATAGAGTAGGATGTTTGAAAGCTCACAGCTGTTTCCTTCAGACATTAGGGTCTTCTAACTCAAGTATAAATGATAAGTGTTAATAGTTAGGGAATATAATGGTTCCATACTCTAGCTTATTCAACTTTGACGAGCTTTGCAGCATTTGCTTTGACAATTAAACTATAAGGGAACTCATCTTTGCCCTGTAATCAAGCTATTAAAAGGTAACCCACTTTGGCAAAGGCAAAATACTGCAGATGCTGGAAATCTGAAACAAAAACAAAAAATGCTGGAAAACCTCAGCAGGTCTAACAGCATCTGTGAAGAGAAAGACAGAGTTAATGTTTTGAGTCCATATGACTCTTCTTCAGAGCTCTGAAGAGCCTTACTTTGACCTAAGGCAATATGGCACATTTTACTTGTCAAGGAGGGTGTAACTTTAAAGGCTCAAATGGGTATGATACTCGTCTCTTGGTTTGACTACAATTAATCAGAATATCATATTATGTGAATTGAGAGACTTCAATTACTTGATCATGATATGTAACTGAACTAAAACTAATTATTAAACATGGGCCTTTCCTACAACTAGCAGTAAAGGAGGATGCAGTAGAAATATCCAATATGATAAAAATAGATAAGTGAAGGTACTTAAAAGTTGTCAGTCCTCAAAGTAGAAAAGTCACTTGGTCCAGGTAGGATGTCTCCAAGGCTAGTGAGGAAAGTAAGGATGGAAATTGCAGAGGCTCTGGTCAAAATATTCCTATCTTCCTTGGATATGGAGGTGATGCCAGAGGACTGCAGGATTGCAAATGTGTTACACTCCTGATTGAGAAAAAGAGAGGGATGGGCCATATGAAATCAGAAATTGCTGGAAATACTCAGCAGGTCTGACAGCATCTGTGGAGTGAGAAACAGAGTTAACTTTTCAGGTCTGTGATCTTTCAAGGTCTTTTAAAATCCTGTTAGAAAAGTTAAAGCCCATGGGATTAAAGGGGATGTGGGATCATAGATGTAAAATTAGGTGAGGGTCAGAAAGCAGAGGGTAGTGGTAATTGGTTGCTTTTCAAACTGGAGAAAGATAAATGGTGGTGTTTCCTCAGCATCAGTATTAGGATCATTGCCCCTTGGATATATAATGATGTTGTCAAGGGTTTACAAAGCATAATTTCAAAGTTTGCAGATGACATAAAAATTGATTAAGTATAAACAATAGACAGAACATTAAAAGACTTGAGGAGGATATATTGGTGAAATAACCAAATTGATGATAGCTATTCAAGGCTGTGTTTATTTGTGCCACAAGATTAAAGGGAGCATTTCCTGCACATGCTCAGTTGCAGTCTGTGTTAGTGCCCGGATGCCAGCTGGCAGCATAAAAACAAACAATTTAGCTTGACACAGACTAACAATAAAGTTCAAGTTATCCATTTTTAGGTCTGTGCAGTGCTTAACCAACTGTAAGTTCTTGTATTTAGTCCATCTAGCATTTAGCAAATATTCTCTCTGTTAAACATGCTTCTGGCAGTTCAGTAAATGTGAAGATGTATAATCAGTAAATTTTAGTAAATGAGATTCTCAACTTCCAATGTAGATTGTAATTTTTAGTTTAATGACACTTATTTGATAAAAATCAATAAAACAAATTGACTAAAATATTTAAGAAAAATGTATTACCCCACATTAGATTGAAAATGGGATTAAGAGTCCCATTATCTACCAGTGGAACTAGCTGGGCTGTGTAGAAACTCCCTGCCCAAAACCTTAAAACGATGAATCTAGCCTAAGGAGGCAGCACTCACATAAAATCTCATTGAGATTGCGATTTCATCTGGGATATTTTGTTGCTGGCAAACTATGTTTTTCTGTGTACGCAGTGCTACACAGGAGTGCTACTGTGGAATTCCCATTATGGTGCCACTTGGTGGTGTTATTGACAACATACACACATGCAAGTATTGAATTTTAACACTGGAGTTCCCATGGGTTTCAATGAGAATACGTAGCCTTTGATAGATCCAAACTCCTGCTGTCAACCAGAGATGGCGTTAAGAATAGTTGCGCATGCACCGGTGGTTATGGTATGGGCTGAATGCACATGCACAAATTTTTCAGATGTCTCAATGGCAGCACTTACAATGAAAAGGTAATTCAGAGAACTGTGAAGTGATACATTTTTTAAGCAACTACTTGGGATGACTCATTGCTGCATGGTGTGCTGAATGCGTAGTGCAGGCACCACAGTGTGTGATATCAGAGTTCATTGGCGGTGATGGTGGCAGAGTGGTAATGTCACTGGACTAGAAAACTAGAGGCTCAGGCTAATGCAATAGGGGCATGGGTTCCACCACAGCAGCTGATGGAATTTAAATTCAATTAATAAATCTGGAATATAAAGTTAGCTGTGGTAATGGTAACCATGAAACTATCATTGATTGTTGTAAAAACCCATCTGGTTCACAAATGGAAATCTACCATCCTTAACATGTGATTCCAATCTTAACTGACCTTTGAAATGCTCGAATAAGCCATTCAGATTGAGGGCTATTAGGGATGGGCAACAAATGGTGACCTTGCTAGTGATGTCCACATCCCATAAAAGAAAAAAAATATCCTTTTTAAAATGTATATCGGCTGATTTTCTGAAAGATTCTGACAGGAAGAAAAAGGAAATGTAACATAACCTAAATGGTACATTTTTAAAGGAGGTGGAAGAACAAAGAGATCTGGGTGTACGTACAGAAATCTTTAAAGGTGGGAGGACAAGTTGAGAAGGTTGTGAAAAGCAGAAAATGGCGGAAATACTCAGCAGGTGAGGCAGCATCTGTGAAGAAAGAAACAGAGTTAATGTTTTAATTGATGACCTTTCATCAGAACAGTAGGTACCTGATCTAACATTAGAAGGGAAATAGAAAGCAATAGAGGTGAACAAGGTAAAACTGACAAATAGAAATCCCGTCAAAGAAAAGAGTAACACCTCTTCAAGTTGAAGTGGCAGCGAATTGAACACTAATTCGAATACAAAATAGCGTGCATGCTGGAAATCGGAAATGATAACAGAAAACACTGGAAATACTCAGCAGGTTAGGCAGAATTGGTGGAGGGAGAAACAGAGTTAACATTTCAGGTCCATAAGAGGCATAGAGAAATTTTGTTCCCAGCGGGTGGGAAGGGGAAACCTGCCTCTGAACCCAAGCAGGCTTGGCTGGTTGTGGCTGAGGAGGTGAGCAGCAGGAGTGTGGTCCCTCACTCGTGGATGCAATGCTGGAAATAGTTCAAAAACCTCATCAGGGCAGGAAAGATGAGCCACATTCAAGTGCTAATCCCTTTACTCTGACTTCTCCAACCTTCTCTTGCACAATACCCCTCAGACCAACACAACTTTCAGGCCCACCCATCATTCTCTCAGCACCTCTTCATATCCCCATCTGAACATCCACCATTGACACTCATCCTCATCCTATTGCCATCTCACACCAATCCCACACAGTCACGGTCCACACATGTTGTCAAATTCCATCAACACATTCCATTTCTCACACTCCTAACTCTTATAGGAGAAAAGACAACAGAACACCAGGGGATGACAGAGAAGCTGGCATGACCCTCCAGTCATAGTCATCCTGACCTGGAGATAAGTAGCGTCTCAGAATGCATGGCCATTAGCATTGGAGAGGTTGGGCCCTCCCAACTGGTGACAGAATTAGATATCACATAGCCACATGGCGCACAATCCACTTAAGTTGACTTTATTCCAGCAACCACTGAAAAAAGATGATCTGCACATTGTTGACTTTGAACCCTTCCACCTTGGCCATTCTACTCCTTGGTTTTCCCCTCCCCAATTCCTTCAAACATCATTCCGAGATGGAGGAGGAGAAAGACACCTCAAGGGAACCGCACATTCTAAGGAAGCAACATCGCACATTTCATGTGCAGCCACCATCAGTTCAGGTATATACACTTCAATGGGACCTTCAAGACAAGTAGCTGGGTTGTCACATGATGACCCACATGTCACAATTGAGCAGGAACAGGTGTTGGAGATGGGGATAGTCGTGGCAGGTCCCCCTCGGAAGCTACAGGACCCTTCAGGTTCTGCTCAGCTGACCTTGGGAATTGTTGATGGAGGGTAGGATTCTGGAGGAGTAGAAGAAGATTTGCAAGGTTCTATCAGCATTTCCAGAGCACCATGCACGAGAGAGTCTCTGATCAAAAGCCATCAACCCGAAACGTTAACTCTGTTTCTCTACAGGCCTGCTGATAATTTCCAGCATTTTCAGTTTTTATTTCGCATTTTCAGCATCTGCAGTATTTTGCACTCATTCTGACTGGCCTCATCAGAAGTGAAGTGGATATATGTCCTATGAGAGGTGCAAAGTAAGGTTGATTAACTGTTCCCATGCTGTTGAGAAGACTGACAGCTGGGAAATGCAAAATGAAGTTTAAAAAAAGTCCAACATAGCTGAAATAATGACCTCCAAAGTTTTGGAAATCACCTCCGAAGCAGTGAAAGCACACTCTCAGAACAAGTCCTGTGAGCAAAAGCCTAGGCAAAGAAGCAGTTGCCAGATCCCGGTATTGTATTTGAAGGCTTTCCAGCCCTGTCATATGCTCAGCCCCAACAATCCCCACTGTCCGAATTACCTGAAAAAACTCAGCAGGTCTGGCAGCATCGGCGGAGAAGAAAAGAGTGACGTTTCGAGTCCTCATGACCCTTCGACAGAACTTGAGTTCGAGTCCAAGAAAGAGTTGAAATATAAGCTGGTTTAAGGTGTGTTGGGGGGGGGCGGAGAGAGAGAGAGAGAGAGAGAGAAGTGGAGGGGGGGATGTGGTTGTAGGGACAAACAAGCAGTGATAGAAGCAGATCATCAAAAGATGTCAACAACAATAGAACAAAAGAACACATAGGTGTTAAAGTTGGTGATATTATCTACACGAATGTGCTAATTAAGAATGGATGGTCGGGCACTCAAGGTATAGCTCTAGTGAGGGTGGGGAGAGCACAAAAGATTTTAAGATATTTAAAAATAATGGAAATAGGTGGGAAAAGAAAAATCTATATAATTTATTGGAAAAAAAAGGGAAGGGGGAAACAGAAAGGGGGTGGGGATGAGGGAGGGAGTTCACGACCTAAAGTTGTTGAATTCAATATTCAGTCCGGAAGGCTGTAAAGTGCCTAGTTGGAAGATGAGGTGTTGTTCCTCCAGTTTGCGTTGGGCTTCACTGGAACAATGCAGCAAGCCAAGGACAGACATGTGGGCAAGAGAGCAGGGTGGAGTGTTAAAATGGCAAGCGACAGGGAGGTTTGGGTCATTCTTGCAGACAGACTGCAGGTGTTCTGCAAAGCGGTTGCCCAGTTTACGTTTGGTCTCTCCAATGTAGAGGAGACCACATTGGGAGCAACGAATGCAGTAGACTACACACACACCTTAAACCAGCTTATATTTCAACTCTTTCTTGGACTCGAACTCAAGTTCTGTCGAAGGGTCATGAGGACTCGAAACGTCAACTCTTTTCTTCTCCGCCGATGCTGCCAGACCTGCTGAGTTTTTCCAGGTAATTCTGTTTTTGTTTTGGATTTCCAGCATCCGCAGTTTTTTTGTTTTTAATCCCCACTGTCCTCTCGCTTTGTTCTACCCGACAAGTTTCAGACAGCTCAGAAAAGTTGTGTGCTGGCAGTTAAAGCCAGAATCCAAGCTTAAGTATGCAGCCAATTGCCTTTTATCACATTAATTCTAGACCCGCCTGTTCCATGGGGTTTTCCAGCGTGCTAACAAGTGCATGAGTTAAATGCGAAAGTTGGCAAAATCCTGTCAGCTTTCCGACACGGTGGCACCCATCCTTCCGGAAAGATTAAAATGCCACTGATTAACTTTGTTGCTTTTTCCACAGAAGCTAACAGATCTGTTGAATATTTCAGATTTCCAGCATTTTGATTTTGTTTAATATAGAGGAATAGACTGCAAAATGAATGAACTTATGCTAAAGCTGTATAAAACACTGGTTAGGCCTCAGTTGGAGTATTGGGTTCAATTCAGGAAGATTGTCGAGACCTTCCAGTGGGCACAGAGGAGAGTTAAGAACCTAGGGCAGAATTTCCCTGTTGGCGGTCGGGGTGGGTCCCACACGTCCGTGTGTAAAAAGACATGCGGTGACGTCGGGCGAGTGTCCCAATGTTACTGTGCACCATTGCAATATTTCGTTGCGCGGGTGCGCGATGACGTCCGATGTGCGCCCGCCATTAATTAACCGGCCACTTAAAGCCCTTGACTCCCCAATCGACGCCGATTTTTCGGCGCCTGTGTAATCTTCGGATTGGCGCACGGGTGCAACAGGCAGGCGGGTAGAAGACCTTTGTACAAACCTCATCCATGGGCCGGATAAGAGGGCTCACTGGGGTCGTGTTCTCTCAAGTATTGATTTTTCAAAGTTATTGAAACTTGCCTGTGTGATCTGCAATACGTCAAAACACATACCAGCTGCTTTGTCTGGACTCTTAATCTTCAGGTCAGCATTCTGCAGTGAAGAATCTTTCTTGGGCCTGCAGGTTTCAGAAAGCCTTCCCATAGCCTGGGAATGGGAGCTGAACTCTCCACTAGAGGCACCTCCTCTGAGGAGGAAGGGAGGGCTAGAAGGGGGAGGAGGCCAGGAGTGGACATTCAGCCTCCAGGGGAGCCACCTTTGGGAAGACAGGCACAGACACAAGGGGCGCAGGGCCAAGAGGTAGACCAAGGTGGAAGGGGCCGCAGGAGACGCCACTATCCTGCTGCCAGGGTATACAGACGGCGAAGCAGCTACCTCAGTATGTCTGAGGTGCAGTGCCAAAGGAGGCTCCGTCTCTCAAGGGAGACAATCAACTATATCAATCAGATGATTGGGCCTGAGATCTCCGCTAACTATGTGGGTGGACACCCTATGCCTGTAGTGCTAAAGGTCACAGCTGCCCTCAACTTCTATGCCTCTGGCTCCTTCCAGGGCTCGGTGGGTGATCTTTGCAGTGTCTCCCAATCAGCTGTCCACACTTGTGTCAATCAGATTACAGACACTCTGTTTAGACTGCATTGATCTTCATCCACTTCTGTTGGGACCAGGCAAGCCAGACACATTGAGCCAGAGGCTTTGCGGTGATTGCTGGCTTCCCCCACATCCAGGGTGCTGTAGACAGCACACATGTGGCCATCAAGGTGCCAGCAGGTGAGCCCGGTGCCTTCATCAACAGGAATGGCTTCCACTCCATGAACGTGCAGATAGTGTGTGATCACAGGATGTGGATTTTACATATCTATGCAAGGTACCCAGGCAGCTCCCACGATGTCTACATCCTCAGACACTCCCGGGGCTCTTCAGTTCTCCAGCCCGGTTTGATGGATGGCTGCTGGGTGACAAGGGCTATCCCCTCAGAAGATGGCTCATGACGCCTCTCCGCCATCCAAGAACAGAAGCTGAGCAGTGCTACAATAGGAACCACGTCTCCACAAGGGATGTTGCAGAGAGAACCATTGCTCTTCTCAAGATGTGCTTCCGATGCCTGGACCGCTTAGGCGGTGCACTCCAATACCCCCCCAGATCGGTGATAGATGTTGCATGCTGCACTCTCCACAATCTTGCGCGGAAAGGGGGTATGCAGTGGATGATGAAGACGTCAACGCAGTGGCTGCAGCTGCACATGAGCAGTCCAGCAGTGAGTCCGAGGATGAGCATGCACAGGGAAATGCTGAGAGAGTAGGCAATGACCCAGGCATACTGCAGGGAGGCAGGGACATCAGGAAGGCTTTAATCCAACGAACCTTCAGCTAGCAAACCACAGATGGACCTCCAGGACAAGCCTGGTCTGTAGGCTCCAAACTCGATACCTAAGTGCCAAATCTTCCAGGTTAGGAACAGTAACAAAGGGCCTTGTTAATAAAGCTGAATGTCCCACAAAGTACTCCTAACATTTTTGGAAACCATTCACATGCAGAAGAAAAGAGGCACCTTCAGCCATGGTCACATATCTGAATTTAATATCACAGGCAAAGAAACTTAATGAAACAAAATGACAAGGGTGTTCCAAATCAAAGTAAATCATAAAGACCTCATCTCCGGCCAACACGAAAGCACCAGTGATAAACACACAGTGCACCTAAGGTGCCTTATGTTTACATTTCCGGGTGCTGGGTCTTGGTGCTGCTCCATCGCTGGGAGTGGCATCTGAGACAGCCTGCTGACCAATTGCCAGTGGGAGATTGAGGAACAGTTTTGTAGGCAGATTTTGGAAAGATGTAAAAGCAATAGGGTTGTTGTGGTGGGTGATTTTAACTTTCCATATATTGTCTGGGAATCACTTAGTGCTAGGGGCTTGGATGGTGCAGAATTTGTAAGGTGCATCCAGGAGAGCTTCCTGAGACAACATGTAGATAGTCCAACTAGGGAAGGGGCAATACCAGATCTGGGATTAGGGAATGAACCCGGCCAGGTGGTTGAAGTTTCAGTAGGAGAGCATTTCGGGAAAAGTGACCATAATTCAGTAAGTTTCAAGGTACTGGTGGATAAGGATAACAGGAGTCCTCGGGTTAAAGTGCTTAATTGGGGGAAGGCTAATTATAACAATATTAGGCAGGAACTGGGGAATTTAGACTGGAGGCAGATGTTTGAGGGCAAATCAACAACTGACATGTGGGGGGCTTTCAAACGTCAGTTGATAAGAATTCAGGACCAGCATGTTCCTGCTAGGATGAAGGATAAGCATGGCAAGTTTCGGGAACCTTGGATAACGAAGGATATTGTGAGATTAGTCAAAAAGAACAGGGAAGCATTCATAAGGGCTAGAAGGCTGGGAACAGATGAAGCCTGTGGAGAATATAAAGAAAGTAGGAAGAAACTTAAGCAAGGAGTCAGGAGGTCTAAAAGGGGTCATGAAAAGTCACTGACAACGAGGATTAAGGAAAATCCCAAGGCTTTTTATACATATGTAAAAAGCAAGAGGGTAACCAGGGAAAGGGTAGGCCCACTCAGGGACAGAGGTGGGAATCTGTGTGCGGAGCCAGAAGAAATGGGAGAGATACTAAATGAGTACTTCTCATCAGTATTCACCAAAGAGAAGGACTTAGCAGTCAATTTGTCCAGGGAACAGTGTGTAGATAGCCTGGATCATGTTGAGATCAAAAAAGAGGAGGTGTTAGGCATCTTGAAGAATATTTAGGTGGATAAGTCCCCAGGGCTAGATGGGATCTACGCCAGAGTACTGAGGGAGGCAAGGGAAGAGATTGCTGGGGCCTTGACAGAAATCTTTGTATCCTTACTGGCTACGGGTGAGGTCCCAGAGGACTGGAGAATGGCCAATGTTGTTCCATTGTTTAAGAAGGATAGCAGGGATAATCCAGGAAATTACAGGCCGGTGAGCCTTACATCAGTGTTAGGGAAATTATTGGAGAAGATACTTCGTGATAGGATTTACTACCATTTGGAAGCAAATGGGCGTATTAGTGAGAGGCAGCATGGTTTTGTGAAGGGGAGGTTGTGTCTCACTGACTTGATTGAGTTTATCGAGGAAGTGACAAAGATGATGGATGATGGAAGGGCAGTGGATGTTATATACATGGATTTCAGTAAGGCATTTGTCAAGATCCCTCATGGCAGACTGGTACAGAAGGTAAAGTCGCACGGGATCAGAGGTGAGCTGGCAAGATGGATACAGAATTGGCTTAGTTGTAGGAGACAGAGGGTAGCAGTGGAAGGGTGCTTTTCTGAATGGAAAGCTGTGACTAGTGGAGTTCCGCAGGGATCAGTGCTGGGACCTTTGCTGTTTGTAGTATACATAAATGATTTGGAGGAAAATGTAACTGGGCTAATTAGTAAGTTTGCAGACGACACTAAGGTTGGAGGAGTTGCAGATAGTGAACAGGATTGTCAAAGGATACAACAGGATATAGATCGGTTGGAGAATTGGGCGGAGAAATGGCAGATGGAGTTTAATCCAGACAAATGCACGGTAATGCATTTTGGAAGGTCTAATACAGGCAGGAATTATACAGTAAATGGCAGAAGCCTTAAGTGCATTGATGGGTTGAGGGATCTGGGTGTACAGGTCCATAGGTCACTGAAAGTGGCAATGCAGGTGGATAAGGTAGTCAGAAAGGCATATGGCATGCTTGCCTTCATTGGCAGGGGTATTGAGTATAAAAGCTGGGAAGTCATGCTGCAGCTGTATAGAACCTTGGTTAGGCCACACTTGGAATATTGCGTGCAATTCTGGTTGCCACATTACCAGAAGGATATGGAGGCATTGGAGAGGGTGCAGAGGAGGTTTACCAGGATGCTGCCTGGTCTGGAGGTTATTATTTATGAGGAGAGGTTGGAAAAACTCGGGTTGTTCTCACTAGAGCGACGGAGATTGAGGGGCGACTTGATAGAAGTTTACAAAATTATGAGTGGCATGGACAGAGTAGATAGTCAGAAGATTTTTCCCAGGGTGGAAGAGTCAATTACTAGGGGACATAGATTTAAGGTGAGAGGAGAAAACTATAGAGGAGATGTGCGGGGCAAGTTTTTTTACGCAGAGGGTAGTGAGTGTCTGGAATTCGCTGCCAGAGGAGGTGTTGGAAGCAGGTACAATAGTGGTGTTTAAGAGGCAGCTTGACAAATACATGAATAGGATGGGAATAGAGGGATAGGGACCCCGGAAGTGCAAAATGTTTTAGTTGATGGGCAATATGGTTGGCGCAGGCTTGGATGGCTGAAGGGCCTGTTCCTGTGCTGTACTTTTCTCTGTTCTTCTTTGCTGACTCAGCTATCCTGTTGGCCTTGATGACCTTGGCGGTCGTCCTCTGGCTCGTGGAGCCTGTGCTGGCCCCGCCAGGGAGGGAGTGGCATCTCCCCAGTTGCTGCAGACTCACTAGATGCTGCGGTCACTGGGAGAGGGGTGGAGGAGCTGCCGCCTTCATCCAGAGCGCCCTGAAAGGAGCCCACAGAGACAACAGGCAGCTGCTGCGCTGACGTGATGTCGCTTCGGACCTCCCTATTCACCATGGATGGATGGGCACCAAGCTGAGAAACTTGGTGCCCAAACCATCTCCCACACTGGCACTGACCAGCTGAGGTCAATGCCGACGTGAGGGCTTGCCGGTCTGAGCGCATCCTCAGGAAGCTCTGACGAGTCTCCTGGAGGAGGCTCTCCATGAGAATTGCTGTTCTCTCCATGGAGGACGCATGGCGCTTGGACATGTGGCTCATTGCTTCAGCGATCATCCATGCAGAGTCCTCCACCATAGAGACCAAACCAAGCATAGCCTCATGTATCTCCCCCAGATGCTCCCACACACCCGGCTGCATTTCCTGCCCCTGCTGCGTCACGGACGACTCCAGAGACACATCATCAGGCACCGACTGAGCATGTGCCTGGTCCCCTGCAGTCCTCCAACTGCTGGCGCCATGGGCACTCTCTGTCTCTGCCAGCTCCTCCAGGGACTGTGAAATGCACTCACCGCTGTGCCCTGGGACACTAGTCGATGATCTAACTCCCATGAAGTTGCTAGTATCTGCGCTGGTGCCTGCCTGGCAGAGATGGTGTGACACTGGTGAGACTTCAGGCCCCTCAGGTGTGAGAGGGGCCTCAGCTGCTCCTCCTCCCGGCCCTGCTCCGCTGATGCTGAAAGGAAGAACAAGGACATTGGCTCAGTTAACATGGAGACAATGTCATTGTGCATCCCTGTCTCCCTAGATCATTACGCACTCATCCTTCCATGAGCAATGGTCAAGCCATGTTGCAAACTTAGATCACTTAATCTTCAGCACAGCTATGGCTGTCGGGAGAACAATGCTGACCTCATTGCTGGGCATACATACCTGGCCGTGGCACCCCAGCCTCACTGACACCAGTGGACCTGGGAAATGGCGCCTCTCCAAATCCAGGGCCTCCTGCTCAAACTGGCTGAGAATGGCTAACTGCACCTGGCCGCCGCCAATCCTCACATGCCCTACAGCATTATGAACACTCTTCTCCTGAAAATGAGAGAAGAGCATTATTTTGTGCAAATTGTACATGGACTCTCTTCACGCACGGCCCACCCCAACCAAAGTGGGACATATCAGTCCGCCAGTGCCTCCTCAACCCCCTGCTGCCGAACACTCTCATAAGGGTGTTAGGCCTGTTCCCCAACCCCACCCCCCGTCATGGCCACATGCTGCCTACTTCACATTAGGCACCACACGGTATATCCTTCCATAGCAAGGGGGCAGAAGATGGTTCGTTGCCACACCACCTTGAAGCTCCCCTCCCAGCATGTCATCACCCTGACTTGGACATGTCCTGCAGTTCAAGAACAGTGCCTAGGTGCAGCTCCTCCAGGTTGCCCCCAAAACAGTCATGTGGGTCTCTCATGCTGCAGGCGTAGAACCCATCTCTTCACCACCCTCTCAGGCTGACCTTGGCATGGGCAATATCTGCTGGCCCACCCAGCAAAGGACACATGTCATCAATGATTCAATGCAGTCACTACACTCAGACTTGGTGGGTGCAGCAGGGAGGAAAGCTGACCTGCTGGGTTAAGTGACCAATGTCAAACTTGTTCTCATCCTTCCAGAGTGCAACAAGTCATTGAAGTGCTTGCGACACTGGATCCAGGTGCGCCGCACCACATCATGGGAGCTCACCATCTCTGCCACCTCCTCCCAGGTACGTTCCGTCACGCAGGGGGGCCTCTTCCACCTTTCCTGGGGAACCAGCACCTCCCGCCGTGCTGCCACCTCCTCGAGGAGGGTAGCAAGGCAGTCATCAGAAAAACGAGGGCCCCCCCCCCCCCGCCCTACCCTCCGGCCTGGCCTGCCCCGATGGCCCACCCTCCGGACATGTGTAACCTCTCTGCAGAGCCCTTCGCCCAGCCATTGCGAGCAGCCTTTCCAAGGCTGTCAGGCCTTCCTTTATACAAGCCGCAGGGTCGCCATTGGGCCCGGCGGCCTGAGCTCACCTGCCGCCACCTGCCCATTCCCACTACGCATGGGAGTCATGAAGTACGCTTAATTGGCCCACCCGCATAAGATTGCAGCGCAGACCTGATTGCGAGCGGCAATTGGGCCCTTACCCACTCCCGCTCCACGCCCCCCTCGCCATCCAGAAAATAGTGTCACGACGGTGACGACACGTGTCAGGACCCGGCCTTTCCCACGTCTCAGCTGATCGTAACAGGGTTTTTTGCAATTTACAAGGAAGAAAATATTAATTCAGTGTCTGTACTTAACCATTTACATGTTGATTGCAAAGAAACCAGTCTGACAGGCTTTCTTGAGTTTAAACACAAATGTGTTAGTTTTTATTGCACTGGAAACCCACCCAGGTAAAGAAATTAAGATATTTTAAAAGTTAAACCTACGTTGTGATCCTCTGACAGATATACATACATACACAAGCATGACAAATTGCAAGTTATACAGTAGCAGAGGTTAATTTGTGGCCAAATTAATGTTCAGTGACAAAAGCTAAAAATAGAGAGTTCACTGCTTATGATTCCTTCGCTGTTGTTCATGGCTGAGGCAGATTTTCAAACAGTGGTCCTGGTTTTTCCCTGGAAACGTTGCTTTGGGGATTTTAAAGTGTCCTTCAAATTTCTTGGTCTATTTCCCCTGGTATGATACAAGCAAGCAGAATTCCTTTCGATTGAAATTCACTATCACTGTGATGTATTCCAAAATGTAATAGGGATAGGGCTCCAAACTTGAGAACAACAGCTGGCAGAGAGGGAAATGGTGTTACAGCTCCATTTACAGATTTCCTCTACTGGACTGCCCAACAGCAACCATGGTGTTGTAATAAAAGACATTTCAAAATGACAGGCCCTCAATGATGAATAATCCACAGATGGTAATTAATTAGCTCATATTTGGACAGACCTTGGCTATTATATTATGGCCTAGGTGATTAGTTTATTTAATATTCCAGCCATTACTTCTGAATGGACCATTCTTCCCTGTGATGAGCTAGGAAGAACACATTGACACCTTTATAGCCATTGTCCTGATAGACTTTCTGTCTTGCCTGAAAGGTAGCTTTACAGTAGTGCAAATCGTGAGAGCTATTTGCAAGTTTCAGTTCATCTTTGAAGTAGCTCTTGACATCAGAAGGTGTGAAATTCCACAGGACGTTTGCCTTGGCATGTCCCAATTGTAATCCACATTGGATACTTCCAGAAACTGACCACTTCTGATACTAGATGTGTCAGGTGACCTGTGACAGCCATTTTAAATCAGTGTCTTTGCTTGCTTTAAAAATGTCTTTTCAAAGAAGTTCAATATATATCTGACCAGCCAGTGAACTTAAAAGAATCATATTACACATGCACACACCACATCATCATGAAATTAAGGACAAGCATAATGTATCCAAGTTCACTGAGGGTACAGAGCTGAATGGGAAATTAATCTGTGAGGAGGATGCAAAGAGATTGCAAAAGGCTATAAACTGGTTACATAATCTTATTATAACTTTCTCCTTCACGAGGGATTTCAAGTCTTCACATTTGACCTTGTCATGGAATTCTCTAAAAAGCTGTTCTAACTGGGACTGCCTCAATGGCTGCAGATCTCCCAATGGTTTAATCTCTTCTCCTGAGACTGCATTCCATGGGATTCACAAAGCTCCATTCCAGCATTTAATCACTGACATAATTTCAGCTCTTTAGCAGACAGCTAGCTTCACTGTGGATGCTGCCTCTGGATTTCACTAAGCTCCAATCTCCCCGACTGTACTGACATATCAATGGTTCCCAGGGCTTCCTCTAAGCCCTAGCCCTCTTTGCAGCATGCAGCCTGTGATCTTCCACCACCTTCCTAGCTCCCCAAGACTTCTCTTGAGTCCTAACTGCATGGAGCTATCAAATATTTCCTGGAACTTCTCCTGAGCCCCAGCTACACAAAGCCAGCTATTAGCAACATATTTTCAGCCTGGAGCCACTTATTCTACCTCTCAGCACACCCAGTCACCTGGGCCTACCTTTGCCCACCACCAGGAGTCCTGTGGTGGGGTTTCTATGCCACAACCACCACCATGCAAATACCCTGGTGATCTCTCAAACAGTCCCTGAAGAGCCCAGAACATTTGGCTGGCCATGTGCAGCCTGTCCTGCTCCAAGCATGCAATGGAACACCCAGGGCATGCCAGCTGAAATTTTCCATCCGGCAGGAAGAGTTCAGGGATGGAAGAGGGAAGCCTGGCAGATCTCCCTGCTCAGATCTCAGGTGGGAAAAGGGAGATTCTTCTATCATTTCCAGATTGGGTGTGCCAACCCCCCCCTTGAATGTCTGATCCTTCTCCCCACCTGCCACCGCCACCCCCCCAACTACCGTACACTCGGTGCTCCCTTCCCCTGGTCTCCACATTGTCATGACTCACTGGGGATTGTGCGCTGTAATATCAAGCCCCACTGTTCCCTGAGCCACGACAAATGTGAAAAGTTTGACCAAACCACCAGATTGCTCAATTCTACCTAACTGTTTAACAGGTTAACAGAATACAAGCACCAGGTTTGTAAACTTTATAAGTAAATAACCGTTTATTGAACAAATTGTCTTTAGCTAGGGGCAAAAGAAAGGAATATGAACTACTAATTTCTAACACTATAACTTAAACTCTATCTCCTCCTTAAATCCCTATACACACACACAAGACACACAAAACATGGATTTTAAGGGTGGGATAAAACAATTCAATAGCACTGACCTGGAGTACAGGATTCAATAGGTTGATTTTGATCGTTGTCTTCCAAATTCCTTTCAGTTCTTGTTGGTGACACGAGGTGGTCCTCCAGCACTTTCAGTGTTTAGTTCACTGGTTGAGAATGTGCTTTTCAATGTCTCTAACAGTGGTTTTCCCATTTTCCTTTTTACAGGGGTTTCCTCAGAGAGAGATTGAGTTATAGAGACATGAGAAAAAGAGATTTTAGATGTTTTCTCTTTGCAGGCCAGGAGCTTTCTACTGCCCTGCTCTTCACACAAAGCCTTTGTCACCTGGTCAGGAGCCAATTAAAATGCTGTTGTCAGGCAGCTCCCTTGGTCCAGGACTCCTTTCCGGCACCATCCTGTCTTTCATGGCATACACTGTTCCAGGATTGCAACTTTGTATATATCTCCCATCCTGTCCCAGCAGGTGCGTCTTTCAACCTGCAGCCATTGTAATTTTACCACAGTCCAACAGAAAATAAAAATATATGTTCTTTACGACAGTCCAACAGAAATAAAAAAATATATGTTCCTTACACCATTACCACTCCCAACCAACCCCTTCTCCCCTCACATCTTGGGCCTCCACTCCTTTCCCTCTGATGAGATCCTACACCTACCTGGTCCTGTGGGCTCTGGCATTCAGGCCGGTGGGACTGCCTGTAGTCCCATCAGTGGCCACCACTCCCAATAGCGCTGCTGGCGCTACATAGGTCTCTGAGGCTGGGCTTCCTCCTGAGTGAGGGTGGGAGTCTTGTTAAATGGCTGCAGGTCAGCCAGCATTGGCAGGGATGCATTCCCTACTGACTCTTCAGGTGGCGGCTACGAAACCCCGCCATGTGGAAAATTCTGTCCGACAGGATGTAGAAAAGAACAACATGAACAACTCCGGTTAAACATCTCTAATGCTAATGAATGCAAGTTATCACCAATGTTATGCTATAGATCAGCTGATTAAAAATAGGAAAGAACAATTTGCCTATGACGAAGTAGAAAGGGTATATGACAGCAGGGAAGTTATTTTAACTGGGGACTTAAATTGACTTAATATACACTGGGAGTTCCCGAGAGGCTTTGGGTCAGGCTTGACCAATGTGGTACATGACCACTTCTTGATCCAGTGTATCAAGAGAGCCATGAGAAACAATGCTGATCCAGATGTGGTATTCATTAATGACCAAGAGGGTGTACAATTAATGGAAATTGTGTCACCTTTGGGTGACAGTAACTGGAGTAATAAGTGTTCACATAATCTGGGAAGTCAGGACAGATACATAATATTAGAAGGGTTAATTTTAATCCAGTGAGGGAACAACTAAGGTGAATAAACTGTAGGTAGGTTCAGTAGAAGTGAAGTAGAATGCTTTTAATCCTGAGCAGGTTAGAGTGAGAGGAAGTTACTGAGTACGGTAAACACGGGACTTGGTACTGGGGTCACCACTATTTCTAATTCAGATAAATCAATTGGTTTCAGAAACTCAATGTGAATTGTTCAGATTTGCTGAAGACATCAATCTGGGAGAGAAAATGAAATTAGAAGAGACAGCTCAGAAACTACAGAATGAGTTGGACAAGATATTTCAGTCAGCAGGGGTACGAAGTGGCCTTAACTCCACTTTCTGGACTGTCCTCCATAACCCTCAACTCCCTTGTTGATCAAAACCCTATCTAACTCAGCCTTGAACATATTCAATGACCCAGCCACCAATGGTCACTGGGGAAGAGAATTCCAAATACCAAGGACCCCCTGAAAGAAGAAATTTGTCCTCACCTTTGTCTTGAGTGGGAGAACCCTTATTTTGAATCTATGTGCTGTAGTTCATAATGTCTTGGGATGAAGGCCCCGGGGTGCCTTTGGGTTCCCAATGGTACCTCCCTGAATCCTCGAGGAGAAAAAGGCACCTTGGAGGGAAATTGAGGTGCCCTGTTCCCCTCTCACCTAGTTACTGCTGCAATGCACCCATGGCTCCTGGGACCGAGTGCAGATCCATGCACATATCCGGCAACCATTGTGCAGTCCACTGAACCTGGGGCTCCAATGTTGCTGCCGCCCTCTCCATGGAGGCAGCCTAGAGCCCCGGCATCAGACAGAACATGGACGGGATTCCTCCGCCCTTCACTCCAGTCAGTGCATGGTCTCTAGCATCTCTGCCTGATGTTTCCCTGCCTGTCTCTGCATCTCCAATAGGTTTCTTCACAGAAAAGCCAGAGATTTGTCGCCTGCACGGGGCAGGTGGATCTCGGCTGTCACTTCCCCCGTCAGCTGTGGATCAGTTTCAGTAAGGCACTCACCAGGCTGTGACCCCGAGCCTACTTTAGAATCTGGACCCACTTTGCGCAGAGGGACAGTCCTGCTCCTCCCTGGTTGTCTCAGTGGCCTGCTCCTCACACAGGGTGAGGACTCTGATGTCAGGAATGCTGCCTCCAGTCTTGGACTGGTCCTGTTTATTTGTGGGTGTTCTTGTCCTGCAGAAAAACAGAAGGATTGATTGTCATCCCAATGGTTTCATGAGCAGTTCAGGAGCATGTATGCCAACGGCAGCTGCTGAGCCCTCCCCAGTAAGTGACTAGAAGCAGGATATTTTCTGCAACTGATAGAAGATTGAAAGCATGAAGTGGCTGGCACATATGCAGTGCACATGTCGCATCTGCTGGTGAGCGCTGGAATCCAAACTCCTGTCTGACATCCCTGTGCACATGTACACTTACGTGCCTGATGCCCTCATGAGTGTCAGTTTGCAGTGGGTAAGATCGTTCATCTTCTTCCTGCACTGCTGGGCATTTCTGTGCTGGGCCCCATGGGCGCTAACCTCCACTGCGACCTCCGCCCAGGCCACCATGGTCAGACAGGAGGGCCTCCTGCTGCCATCCCAGGGAAACAGCCGCTCCCGGCTTTCCTGGACAGCCTGGAGGAGAATCTGCAGGGAGGATTCGCTGAACCTTGGGGACACATGTAGTCCAGTCCGTGACATCCTGCTCTTGGCAGAATCCGGAGCTCCTGGCCTGCAGTGGATGAATGGCTCCGCGGGGGCCCTTTAAATATGGTGCCCGGACCTTTGACCCCATGAGGTAATGGCGGGATGATGATTCCCTGCCCAACTTCACCACGAGATTCTGAGAGCTCCTTACTGATGCATATATAGTGAGCTGATAAGCGTCAGCCGTCCCGGTCCCCAGCGGAAATCACTCTGATTTCCACGCCCACCATCGAACCTAGACTTCAGAGCGGAAGATTCCAGCTGTGGTTCCTGAGACATATGATGAGGGTTAGTTGGACAAGACCCACAACAAGTGAGGAGGTTTTGAGGTAAACAGGCAAACAAGAAGAACTTTTACAAATGATCAGCCAGAGACAACTACAATTCCTTGGGCATTTAAGATGGAGATAGATAGGTTGTTGATTGGTAAGGGGATCAAAGGTTACAGGGAGAAGGCGGGAGAATGGGGTTGAGAAACTTATCAGCCATGATTGAATGGTGGAGCAGACTCGATGGGCTGAATGGCCTAATTTCTGCTCCTATGTTTTATGGTCTTATGGCATGCACTTAGGAGAGAGAAGCTAAAACATCTAGTAATGATGGTAAAATTGAGGGCAGCAGAGCAAGAGAGAAACAAAGAAAGAAATACACCGACAGTTTTCGAAGCAGAACAGGTGCAGGATCAGAGAATGATGCCAGGATGTTGATTGTTAACAAAGACCGTGAAAGATGGTGAACCCTGACTGCCTACATTGTAAAACATAGCATCTGATGAAGTAATAGAAATGGGTTGTTACCTCCTGTCTCTCCTTTTTATAATGGAATTTAGCTGTCAGTCTTTTTTATTCATTATGTGTTCTTATTGCTGGTCTCTCTATTCATAATTTTTTCCCACTTCTCCTCTCTCCAGCTGCAGCAGTTTTGAACTGTAGGTGGGTTCTCATTGGCTACTCTCTATTTAAATTGGGCTGCATTTTATAATTGTTTATAACAGCTGGTGTCCCAATTTTATAATGGGTTTTAATTGCTTGCTATGAAATATGATGGGCTCTATCCATTGCTATTACCATTGATTATGGTAATTAATGGTCATTGTCTCAATTTATAATGGATTCTGGCCGCTGGTCTACTGATTTAGAATGGATTCCAACTGCTGGCATTCCAATTCATAATGGGTTCTGTCTGTCATCTGTCTTGCCATTTATTATGGCTTCGATTCCATAGCACTATGGGTGCGCTGCACCAGACTCCATTTATGGAGGTTTAATGCTCCAATGTTAGAAGCATAAAAATGTATGCAGATTGGGCAAATTGTAACACTGATTGACTGGAACAGTGATATATCGACCTGATCACCCAGCTAACATACTCTCTCAACATCACATAGCTGAACATGTGTTCAGCATTAGGAAGGGGTGCCCCCAGTCTCAGGTTAGTTAGAATCATAGAATGATTATAGTGTAGAAGGAGACCCTTCAGCCCTTCATGCCTGTGTTGGCTCTCTCTCCCACACCCGCATCATTTTCCTGTAGTCCTGCATTTTTTCTTCTTTTCAGATAATTATCCAATTACCTTTTGAAATCCACAACTGAGTCTGCCTCCACCACACTCTCAGAGAGAGCATTCCAGATCCTAACCACTTGCTGTGAAAAAAAGTCTTTTTCTCATTTCACCTTTAGTTCTTTTGTCAGTCATGCAAAATATTTGTCCTCTAATTCTTGACCCTTCCACCAATAGGAACAGTTTTGCCCTACCTGCACTGTACAGACCCCTCATGATTTTGAATGCCTTTCTTAAGTCTTCTCTCAGCCTTCTCTTCTCTAAGGACAACAGCACCAGCTTCTCCATTCTATCCTTACAACTGAATTCCTTCATTCCTGGGAATCATTCTTGTAAACTTTCTCTGCACCCTTTCTAATGACTTCACATCCTTCCTAAAACACGGCACCCAGAATTCGATGCAGGCTCCAGTAAAGGCTGAATCAGTGTTTTATAAAGGTTCACTAGAACTTCCTTACTTTTTTATTCTATGCATCAATTTATAGAGCCAAGGGTCCTCTACGCCTTTCTTAACCAGCCCTGCCAACTTCAATGATTTGTGCGCATATACCCCCAAGTCCCTCTGCTCCTGAACCCCCTTTAGAATAGTCGTTTGGTAGTACAGAACTTGGATATTGCTGAAAAAAAAGGCATTTTGTCCAAGCTTTTCACCTTGTACTCATCAGGACAATTCATAAGGATACAATGTTAGGTAAAATAACAAATTTATACTGTATGAGAAGAGAGTGCTGGTTGGTCAGCAAGTGGACCCTGATTGGTAGAGGCATTGCCATGGAGAATGCATCAGTTAATGATGACTGTCAGTTAACTGCCAAGCATTGCTTGAAATTTAAACCAGGCAGTTTGACTCTGATTGGTCAAGGCATGGCCCTGAGGAATGAACAAGTGAATGGCTATCACTTATTTTGTTTAGCTAAAAACATATGTGTACATGTTATTTCTGTCTGCAAAGAACAGGGCCCTGTGTATTAAAATATGTAGCTTCCAGAACACACAAACGAGCCACACTGCAAACTCGACTGACAATCTTAAATTGGTTGTCAGTGTAATTCTTAGCACACCAAGAATTATTTAGCGAATGTTACCCAGTCGTGGAATCACATCAAATGTTGGACACTGTGTTTTGAGTTTTGCAAGCACAGGCTGGTTGGGTACAGTCTGTTCAGGTGCTATATAAATGCAAGTCCGTTTTTTCTTTAAGCTTAAATGAACTTTACAATATAAATTATTGTATTAATTAAAACCATTTTAGTTGTACTATTTTGAAAATAAATAAAATGACAACTAATAATTACCCATGTAAAAACGCAGCCAGCTTGTGAAAAATCTATTTATGGGGTACAGTAACTTTGTTCGATACAACTGCTTGAGGAGGGAGCTCACAAGGGTGAACACAGATGAGGTTGCACCCATTATTTTCCTGGGATAAATCGCAGGAAGAAAGACTTCCTTCTGAGGGGGTAATGTGGTGTTATGATCGTGTCGCAGCCAAGGTCTTCCAATGTGTTCACTTCCCACTTTCCAGCTCCATGTAGGATAATTCCCATTTTTCTCTTGTTTGATGGTGAGTAGAACTCTGAGCAATGATCATGGTGCAGTCTGAAAGGAAAACCAGAAAGTTTGATTTTTTGTTCCTTTTACTAGTATTCTACTGATTTGGCTATTGTAGATTAATATCCACTGACTTTGTGGACTGCTTCTGTGTATTTGTTCATTATGTGTTGTGTTAAGTCTACTAACACCGCTGGATCTTTTTCAGCTTCATCCTTATCATTTTGTATACCATTGACTGAGCGTTCATTGTCTAAATTTCCTTCCTACCTGTTGTACCTTGCACTTGTCTCCATTGAATTACACCCAGTCAATGGTGAGTGTGGATGTTGGACTGCAATTTACACTCTTGTCACCCCACCCCTCCTCTTCCCGTTTTCAGAGTCCAGGCTAGCTGGGGCTGCCTGATGAAGATTGACTGAACCAGCTTCTGTTTGCCAGGCAGTCCCGGCTCTCTGGTGAAGACCTCCTCCTCCCCTATTGGAAGAGCAACCCTTGTAAATCACCCCCCACTACTCCTCCCCACCTCTGGCACGCATCCCCCCTGTGCCTTCTTGACGTCCTCCTGTGCCCTCCTCTCTCTCTGCCTCTCTTCTATCTCTCTTTTCAACACCTGGCGGGGGAGATCATTTCAGTCCCTATATCACCCCCTGCTTTCCTGTCGCTCACATCTTTTTCTCGGGGTGGGTGTAGATTGACTGTCCCATGGCAGCTTCATTGTCACTGGTGACGGGGCCTCCCAAAGCCACCTATGCAGGGTCAGTGGCCTCCTCAGCTGCTGCTGCTTCTCTGGCCCCGTCACCCTTTCATTTATTTGCAAAACAACTTGGGGTGAAAAGCTGCACCCACCCCGAGATGACCATCGAGGCCTGCGTCAGGGCAATGGGTGGGGTCGTCGGCCTCTCGGCCATTGTCACCGCCTCGAAAATGTGCAGTAAAGTCCTCATTTTCCTGTGGACCAAGCAGGCGGTGTACCTGGCCCTGGAAAAGAGGCTCACTGTGGGCAGGACATTTCTGGCGGTGGACCCCTTTGAGGCCACCGCCCAGAGGCTTATTATTTCCAACGTCCCACCCTTTGTCCCCAGGGAGCTCCTCCTCCCCCACCTCCATCAACTGAGGGAGGTTAGGTCAGGGATTGTGCCGATCCCACTCGGCCTCAAGGATATGGCCCTCTGCTATGTCTACTCCTTCCGGCACCAGGTTTTCATCCACTTGGCCCGGGAGGAGTGCGTGGAGAGGGTTTTTAATTTAGATTTCAAGGGGGCTGCCTACAGAGTGTTCTGGACCACAGATGGCATGCGGTGCCAGGTCTGTAAGGATGTGGGGCACGTGAGTAAGAACTGCCCCGCTTCCAAGCCATCTCGGTTGCTGGTGAGGTGGGGGGAGAGCCCCCGTGCCATAAGAAGGTGCAGAGGAAGACCCGCAACCTGGGGGCTGCCCCTGAGACTCCCAAGGCCCCTCAAAACCACCCAGACGTCCAAGCCCCTGAAGATCCCGGCTCGGGGGGGGGAATAATGACATCTGGCCCTGGCGTCGTTTCTGCACATTTCCTGGGCCCGTGTGTGCCTCAGCGCCATGTCCTGGGCCTGGCGTCATGCCCATGTGGGTTCCCGGGGCCAGCAGGGGTGAGGCCCTGAGCCAGTGGTCCCATTAAAAAGGGTAGGGCGGAGCACCCGGGGAAGCTGGATGAGGCAGAGGGGTCCTCCCAGATGGAGGTCTTCTCAGCCCCCAGCCCGCCCCGGAAGAGATGTCACCCCTCGGAGAGGGAGAATATTCCGACTGATGAGGTCGGGTGTGTCCCCTCCCCCAGTGAAGAGGTGCTGGTATCTCCACCCCGTAAGTCCTCACTCTGCCCTCTGTGGTCCCCTGAGCAGGGCCTCTCAGAGGCTGGTGAGGGCACCGCCCTTGTGGAGGTGCACAACCCTGATCCACCTTGTACCCCCGAGATGCCCTTTGGCCCACCAGGGGACTGCAGCACTCCCTTTTTAGCCCCAACAATTGGGCCATTGGCTGGCTGTGGTGAAGGAGGCCACCCTGCTCCCTCCCAACCTTCAGCGCTGGTCTGGAGCTTTTTCCGGACTCGCCGGACGACCCGGTGCCTGGGGGGGAGCGGGGCTCTGAGCCACCGCCGCCCTCTGACCCCTAATCCCCAAGAGGAGACCAGAGAGGACCCTGCTGCCCTTGATCCTGGGGATGGGATTGAGGTGGAGGTGCAGCCAACTGGCGGCTCCGAACCAGCCCCCGTATTCAACACAGGGGATGGGCTGGATGCTGGAGGTGACGACCTGGAGGAGGACAGAGTTTCGGTGGTGAGCACTGGGGACAACTTAGAGTCGTCGTCGGGTGAGGTGGTAGATTCCCTGGTGCCCCCCACCGACTCTCCCCTCATCCCCATTAGGGAGCTCCAGGATTTCTTAGCGAATAATCATGGTCACCGAGACAGTGTCCAGTTGGCCATGGACCGTTGGCATTTGTTTCTACTGGTGTTCTGGTCCACTCGCAAGGCCCTAGAGGCCCCCGAGTTGGACAGGAACGCCCAGCGGAGGGTCCATACGTTTCTTGCTGGGCCCCTGAAGGAGAGGAAGACTTAAAAAAGTCCTCTCCTTCTTTTATTTATTCTCGGTGATGGGTAGCACCTATTTCTGACAATGAAGACTACCATAGCCAGCCTCAACATCCACAGTATTAGGGACGCACGGCGCATGTTCCATAACGTCTTGGTCCTCTGAGATGGGAAGTATATGCTGTGATTCCTGCAGGAAACCCATACCATTCTGGGAGACAAAGCTACGTGGCTCCTGGAGTGGCGAGGGGGGGTCTACGTGAGCCACCTAGCCTCCAATTCTGGCCGGGTGGCTGTCTTGTTGGCCCCACATTTTCAGCTGGAGATCTTGGGGGTCAAGGAGCCGGTGCCAGGCTGGTAGCTGAACCTGACTGTGCGTCTGGGGGGGTGCAGCACTCCACTTTGAGCAAGTGTCCACTCACCTGGGCTCCATTGATGCGGGCGAGTGCATCGTCATCGGGGGGGGATTTCAACTGTACCCTCGATGCCCGGGACCGTCACAGTACCCAGCACCGCACGCTAGGTGTGAGTAAGTTGCAGGACCTGGTCGGGTCCTTCGACTTGGTGGACATCTGGCGAAATCTCCATCCTGACTCCAACGTTTTCACATTCGTGTCACCTGGAGTCGGAGCGTCCAGACTCGACCGCCTTTACGTTTCGAAGGTGTATGTGTCCTGCGTTCCATTGGCTTCTCTACAGTGGGTGCCGTGCACAGACCACCATCTGGTGTGGGCAGAGCTCGCTCCGTTCTGCGCTTGGATGGGGTCCACGCACTGGCACTTTAACAAGATGCTGCTGGAGGACGAGTGGTTCCTGGACAAGTTCCATTGTTTCTGGGCCGGCTGAAGAAGGCTATGGTGGGACATGGGCAAGGCTCACGTCTGGGTTTTCTGTCAGGGTTATGCGAGGGGGTCGACAAAGAGGCAGAAATCCAGGGTCGAGGAGTTGGAGAAGGAGGTGCTCGACCTGGAGGCACGTTTGCATCAGCCCGATGTGGACCCTGGCCCTGCGATTGGTGGATGATGAGGAGGAGGGTGCGCTGCAGGACCTGCAGCTCATCGGGTCCCCTGGTGTGTACGCGAGGTTATGGATCCGGTTCCTCACGGACCTGGACCGCGGCTCCCACTTCTTCTACTCACTGGAGAAAAGGCACGGGGTCCGTCAGCAGCTCCTTACACTGCTGGCCGACGACGGATCCCTTGTCTCGGATCTGGAGGGCATCAGTGCCATTGCCTGAGATTATTACACTGCCCTGTTCTCTCCGGAACCGTCCAGCGAGGATGCTCACAGAGTTTTGTGGGATGACCTACTGCAGGTTGGCCCGGAGGATGCTGGAAAGCTTGACTCCCCTATAAGTCTGGGGGAGCTGACTGGCGCCCTCGACAGCCTCTCCAGGGGCAAATCCCCAGGGCTGGACGGGCTGACCGTGGAGTTCTTCAGGGCGTTCTGGGACGTCCGGGGAAGCAACTACATAGGGGTCCTGGGGGAGAGTATTGCAACTGGAGAAATGCCCCTTTCATGGCACAGGGCCTTAATTACCCTGCTGCCTAAGAAGGGGGATCTCGGCCTTCTTAAAAACTGCCGCCCGGTCTCCCTCCTCAGCATGGATTATAAAATTTTTGCCAGGGCCATGTCTTCTCGCCTTGGCACCGTGCTGGACCACATGATCCACACTGACCAGTCCTACACCATCCCCGGCTGTACCATTTTTGGTAATATCCATCTGGTCCGGGACACCATCCATTATTCCCAGAGGCCTGGTCTGTCGAGCGCCTTCCTGTCTCTTGAACAGGAGAAGGCGTTCAACAGGGTGGATCATGAATATTTATTTGGGACTCTGTGAGTATTCGGGTTCGGGATGCATTTGTCTCCCAGATCCAACTTCTGTACGTTGCCACAGAGTGTCGTGTTAAGGTGAAGGTTAACAGGTCCCTGATCGTGCCCCTTCGCTTTGGGAGAGGGGTGTGTCAGGGCTGCCCCCTGTCTGGCCAGTTGTATTCTGTCTGCCTGTGGGGGTGGTGGTGTGTGTGTCAGCTCCACCTCTGACTTCTGAGTGGTTTGAATTGCTCCCACTCCCTGGGTTCTAGACCTTGGATTTATTTGGGGGTTGTGACAAAGTGCAGCAGACAACTGGTTTTGGTGCAAGAAAAAAGCTAAGTTTATTGAAGTCACAAATGAACTTAAAACATTAAGATTACACTGATATTATACAGACTTACAAAGTACACTTAGTTAAGAATGGGGAACACACGGCATAGCAAGGGAAAATCATGCTACTAATTCCGTACCCTTGTCCCACCCCCAAAACCTAACTAAATTGAACTAGGAGAAGTCAGGGATCATGCTCACCAACCCAAGGTTCCTTAACAATTTGAAATCCAGCCAGGTAAGCCGGTTGTAGTTTTGGGGTACGCTCTTTGAGTCCTCAGGGGCCTGCCATCCCCACGTGGTCCTGGTCTGTGGAATCTGCGAAGGTTCCTCAGTTGAGTGGAGGGTGCGGTTGTGGGTGGTTGATGTTCGTGGAGGGCTGCAGTTGCGGCCTTGTTGTCTTTGGTTGAGCCTGCCACCCCATGAGCCTCGCCGTGATATTGCCTGTGGGCCTGCAAACCTCCAGATCTTCTTGCTTAAACTCTGTTTCAACCGTTTCAAAACTGGCCACCCTCCTGCTAGCTGGTTTCTCTCTCTCACCTTCGTAACTGACAACTGACTGGGCCAGTTATACTGTCTTTCGAATTTCTTATCAGAATCCAAATCAAGGTTAGTTCTTTGTTTGACTTTGGTGGGCTTCCCTCGGTGATTGTTGTCTCATTGTTTTTAATGGGCTTGCATGATGTTTATCATTGTCTTTCTGCCCTGTAACTAGGTTTGAACTGAAAGCCATTGTATGTGTGCAGTATTGATGGGTTTGCATAATTGCATTGATTGTGCCTTCCTGCCTTAGTAGTTAGTAGCAATTATTTATGCAAGATTTTGATGGGCTTTAGTTTCGTATAACATGAAGGCTTTCTCTGGTTTGATTGTTTCAAAGAGAAGAATGCGTATTCTGCCTCCTCTTGTTGTCTGGTTTCAGGCAAAAAAATAACCACACTGCACTCAACAAGCCTGGGTATGTCCAGTTCCAGGCCTTCATGGGCCTAGCCACCTATCTGCAGGGTTTTACACTTAACTCAGTAGTTTAAAAGTCCAAAAGTCATATCCTTGTTGTTGATATGAAAAATGTGGGAATTTTGAGAACCCTTCACGTGTGGAGCCTTTCCTGTGCTTCTTGCGGAGAAGGTTGTCGGGATTGGTTCTGCAAGGGCCGGGCATCGGGGTGGTCCTTTCAGCTTACGCCGATGACGTGCTCCTTATGTTTAGCAACCCGGCTGACCTGTGGAGGATGCGCGAGTGCCAGGAGGTCTGCTCTGCCGCTTCTTCTGCCAGGGTCAACTGGGATAAGTGTTCTGGATTCCTGGTCGGCCCGTGGCAGATGGATCCCCTAGCCGAGGAGATCAGGCCTTTCACCTGGAGCAGGACCAGCCTCCTCTACCTGGGGGTCCATCTCTGCCCTGCTGAGGAATCCTGGCTGGCAAACTGGCAGGAACTGGAGGCCAAAGTCACCACTCGCCTGCGGCACTGGACAGGACTGCTCTGAGTGCTGTCTTACTGGGGTCAAGTTCTGGTCATAAACGAGCTGATTGCCATCATGTTGTGGTACCGGCTGGTCACTTTGACCCCTCCCCCGGACTTTGTCACAAAAGTCCAGGGAATGCTCATCGACTTCTTCTGGGACAAAAGACTGCACTGGGTCACTGAGGTTCTGACTCTCCCGCTTAGGGAGGGCGGTCAGGTGCTGGAGTGCCCACTCACCCAGGTGGTGACTCTCTGCCTTCAGACCCTGCAAGCGATACCTTTACGTTGAGCCCCCTCCGAGATGGTGTACTCTGGTGACATATTTCTTCCGCCAGGTGCACAGCCTGAATTATGATGTGCAGGTCCTGTTTATAAAGCAGAGGGGCCTCGGTGGGTCTTTGCAAGCGTTGCCCGTCTTTTACCAGGACCTGATCAAAGTCTGGAACATGGTCGCCTCACGACGCAGCTCTCCCCCGTCAGGAGTAGCGGCTATCGTCAGAGAGCCGCTGCTCAGGAATCCTCCAATCCGTCCTTTTCAGTGGCTGGCGGAGAAGAGGGCTGTGGTTGCCGGGGTGACCAGGATCATTGACGTTCTGGGTGGCAGAGGAGTGGGCTGGATGCTTCTGCAGGAGTTGGCACGTCGCATGTCCGTGGATGTCCGGCTTGTGGCCGATGCCACTCAGGACCTCAGGATGGTCGTGCTCGGACCTGACTTTATACTGGGTCTCAAGGTGGCCCAGGTCCGCGGTGGTCTTCTGTCTGAGCGAGCCCCTGTTCGGACAGAATTCCACATTGGCCCAAGCCCCAAACCCTCCCTCGGGTGCCGGTGCCCCGCAATATGAGCCTCCTCGGGGAAATGCCCACCGTTTCCTTTAGCACGGTGCGGAGGGGTTTCCTGTATGGACCGCTGCTGCACACCCTTCACTTCCTTGCCCTCGCCCGCTGCCCGGACACACCCTGGTGTGCCTTGTTGCCGTCCGGCAGCGGAGGTCCCCACTGGGAGGCCCTCTACAGAGGTGTCCTCCCGCTTTCCATCGGGGACCTGGGGTGGAGGGTGTTGCATGCAGCAGTCCTATATAATCGTAGGATGTGTCGGTTCACGGACTTCCAAGATACCCCTTGTGCCTTTTGCGGCCTTGTCGAGTCCATGGACAATGTCTATATAGAGTGTTGTAGGCTGCACTCCCTTTTCATTTATTTAAAGAACCTTTTACTGTTTTGTTTGCGCTTCAGTCCCACACTCCTGATCTACGGACACCTGGTGTGGAGGGGTCCGGGAGAGAGGAGGACCTCCTTGTGAACCTGGTCCTGGGTTTGGCCAAGTTAGCCATTAACAAGTCCAGGCAGCGGGCGATCGAGGGGGTCGTCCCACCTGACTGTTTGGCCCTCTTCTGTGGCTACATTCGCGGCCGGGTGTCCCTGGAGAAGGAACACACGGTGTCTGCCGGCGCTTTCGATGCCTCCCATGCCTGGTGGGCACCAGGGGGGCTGGGGTGTTTTATTGACTCTCAAATCACATTTTGGCTTAATGTTTTTAAGTTTCCTTTAAATTTTGTCTTACAGCCTTGCTAATTTAGGCGCTGCATTTATTTTGTCCCTCATTTTGCTAATTTAGTTTAATTGGTTGACTCCCAAAAGAGTTAATTCTCCTTAACTGTCCTAACCCTGCAGCTGCGTCTTGGTGCTCCCTGAACATCTACAGTGGAGGTGGTAGCAGCTGCTGACTGTGACAGCCTGTCCATGATGTCTTTGGCGGGGGTCCTGTGGAGGGCCGAGACATGGAGGGCCCCGGCCTGCTTTTGGGATCCTGGTGTGCGGCAGTGGCACCCTCTTCGGTCTGTGGAGATGGGGCTGTGGAGGTCACAGGAAGAAGGGATTCAGATGGGCCGGTCACTCCCAGAGTCACCTGGGTGGATGGCCCCTGAGTGCGCACCTGCTGATCCTCCTCCCTATGGGTTCCCAAGGGCCCTGATTGACTCCATGAGCGAAAGGGGAAGCTGGAGTGAGATTGAACTGCCCAGCACCCCTCTTGCGTACACACTGTTGGAGGCCAACTATGGCATCAGCAATGGAGTTAAGTCTATGCAGCAGTGCAGGAGCGACGACCTGGACTAAGGTCTCCGTGGCAGCCGCCATCCTGTCAGTGTTGACGTCAGTGCAATGTCAGTGCTATCTCCTCAGCCTGAAGACAGATGGACTCCTCCATCGTGCCTTGCAACCTGAGGAGTGCAGCGGACATCCCTTCCTGGTGTTCCCGAGCTTGTCTTTGCAGCTCCAGCAACTGAGACACGACCAAGTCCAGAGGCTCATCATCTGACTCAGACTCAGCCATGTTCTGGCCTCCAGCAGTCCTCCAAGTGCCAGGGACCTGGGAAGTTCCTGCCTCCACCTGCTGTGGATCAGAAAGTGCAATGTGCTCACCAGACTGTGGTCCCGAGGCCACACTAAAGCTAGGTCCCACCAATGCATGTGTCTCTGTGCTGGTGGAGGTGTGGATGAGCGCTGTGATGGGACTTCAGGGGGGATGCCTTCAGGTTCCTCTTCAGAGCTTGATTGGAGGCTCTGGGTCGTGGACTCCATCTGCGCTTCCCAGATGTGCCTGTGAAAGCAAGGGGAAATAATTAATGCATGGCAGTGGCCTGTACAAGAGGACACATCACTCACAGCACGGTTGCGCTGCTGGATCCTCACTTGGTAGAGCAGCGCCAACCTCACCGTCAGCCCAGGACTGGTCCCGGTCATCGCCGGGCAGCTGGATGGCTCTGTTTTCAAATTCTGTCAGAGCTTTGAATTCTGGTATCCCTCCACCTGTCTGCGACCTTTCCTTCCTGTTGTGAGCCAGTTTGTCCTACGTGGATAGAGATGGGGAGAGTGGATCAGGATGCCTGCCGGGCCAGATGATAAGTATGCCTGGCCTGTGTGGGTGGTGAGTGGTCCCATGGATGGGATGAGGATGGTGTGTGTGAAACAGTGAATGGTGATGTCCCTTGCAGTGAGTGAGGGCCCTGTGGATGTGTGATGGGTTTCTCAGTGTGTGATAGGGAGTGATGAAAAGAGTGACTTACCCTGGTGGAATGGAGGTCATTCATCCTTTTGCGGCACTGGGTGGCTGTCCTCCTCTGCAGGGTGTTTGCACTGACCATCACTGCCACTGCCTCCCAAGCCGGGTTGGTGAGTTTGCTGCCCATCCTGCAGCCAGAGCGGGGATAGAGCACATCCCGGCGGGCCTCCACAGCATCCAGCAGTCGCTCGAGGGACCCGTCATTGAAGCAGGGAGCTGCAGTCTTTTATCCTTTGCTGGCCCTGTCCATGTCTCCTGGGCAGTGGTGGTGAGCTGGTGGTGATGAACACTTTGCTGGTGGTTGCCTTTTAAAGATGGTGGCTGGCCTGATGCAACAGCGAGGTAATGGAGAGCAGGTGAATGAGAGCCCACTCACCATGGAAACAGCGTGTTTCACGAGAGGCAGGCTCGGGAAGATACGGCGTGAAAAGCCACCATTTTCATCTGCGGGAAGGACTCTATTTCACCCGTCCACTGCTGCACTTAGTGCTATTCTGGGAAAACTCAGCCCCTGATCTCTGGAATTTTCTCCCTGAACCTCCCTCCCTTCCTTTATGCTGCTTTTCCAAACTTACCTCTTTGACCAAGTTTTGACTAGTGCAACAGGAGAAATATTTACAAAGGCCATAATACCTTTTGAAAGTACCTTTTAAAACAGATTATTCACAGCTGTTAATACTGCGGGAGATTAATATCCCCTTTCAGATTTCCGAAAGGATCATTCCCTCTGCGACACCCTGGTTCACTCTTCAGTTGTTCCGAGACCCCCACCCCTTCTGAAAGCCCCTCCCATGCAAATGCATGGGATGCAGCATGTGTTCTTTTATCTCCTCCCTTCCCATCATCCAGGGGCCCAAACATTCTCTGGAGAGATTTACTTGTGCTTCTTTCAGTTCGGTGTGCTATATTCACTGCTTACGGTGCAGTCTCCTCTACATAGGGGAGATCAAATGCTGATTGTGTCATCACTCTCTGGAACACCTTCGTCCAGTCTGCAAGCATGACTCAGAGCACCGGTCATTTTAATTCTCTGCTGCACTCCCACTCTCATCTCTCTGTCCTCAGCCTCCAACTCTGTTCCAATGAAACCCTTCATAAGCTTGGGGAACAGCCTCTTTTGATGAGGTACTTTACAGCCTTCTAGAGTCAACGTTTAAAAGTCATAAACATTGCTTCCATTTTTAAACAATCACAACAGGAGGAGGCAGTGGTGTCGTGGTCTTGTCACTGGGCTGGTAATCCAGAGACCCAGGGTAATTCTCTGGGGAACCAGGTTTGAATCCCACCAGGGCAGATGGTGGAATTTGAATTCAATAAAAATCTGGAATTAAAAGTCCAACGATGACCATGAAACCATTGTCACTTATCATAGAAATCCATCTGGTTCACTGATGCCCTTTAGGGAAGGAAATCTGCCATCCTCACCAACACGTGACTCCAGACCCACAACAATGTGGTTGGCTCTTAAACACCCTCTGAAATAGTCTAGCAAGCTACTCAGTTGTATCAAACTTCTAAACATTCAATAAAAAGGAATGAAACCAGAGGGACAACTTGGCATCGACCTAGGCACCAGAAACTACAATGGAAACTCAGCCCTTTCAACCTTGCAAAATCCTTCTTACTAAAGTCTTGGGGCGAGTGCCAAAGTAGGAGAGCTGTCTTACAGACCAGTCAAACAACAGCCTGACAGTCATACTCACTGAATCATAGCTGACAGATAATGTACCAGGCATCACCATCACCATCCCTGTCCCAACAGCAGAGCAGACTCAGCAGAGGTGGCAGCACAGTGGCGTGCAGTCGCAAAGGAGTTTTCCTGGGAGTCCCCAGCATCGAATCCAGCCCGCAGGAGCTCCCATGGCATCAGGTGAAACATGGGCAAGGAAACCTCCTGCTGATTACCATTGTTATGGCACAGCCGATGGTAAATGCATAGTTGTTCAAATCCCAAAGGGAATCCTGAAACAACTGTCACAACTTGTTTTGCAATTTGTAAAAATTTTGAGATGCGTGCCTCAAATTCAGTAGTAATAAGACAACCGAGTCTTATAGGTTTCCACAAAACTAGATTAAACATTTATTAACAAAAAAAGTTATTTTTAAGCACATTTATTATCTACAAATTACTACTATAATAACTTTGAAATCCCCTAATTAATTTAACTCCTAGTTACACTTTTGTTAAGGCAAAAGTAAGACACACAGATTTTAAAAGACCCAGGCAAAGTGACACACAATACCCCAAACCAGTCGAATTCAAAGTGAGTTTTCTTAACTTCACTTGTTTGGAAACAGCAGCTTAAGGCATAGATGCTAAAGGCTTTTCACACTTGTTAGATCTTAAAAATGCCGACCCTTACACACAGCCTTTGTTCCTTTTTACATATCATCCCCTTTGAATGCAAATTCCCATTGATTCACTATGACTTTGGACTTCAATTCTTGATCATAAAAATGTATCATTGCATTGATTTTACCAGTAACCTTTGAGAAAAATAAACACACAGTTTATGAACTTCATCTGGTTAGGTGACAAATTTCACTCCCTCTCTTTGAATCCAAGCTAGTCTGGTTTATTTCAAAATGCAAATATTCCTTCACCCCTATGTTTATCTACTTAACATTTCAAACCTGGCTCATTTCCTAAAACATCAAAGCCTTCAGACCAGCTGCCTTTGATCCAATTACATCTCCCATACACACACACATACACATGTACCACTATTTTACAATAAATTGCAATAACATTATGGGCAGAATTTTGCTCTTGCTGGGGTGGGCTCAGCGGCGGCAGGCAGGGATGGTTAGGAAGCCGACTGCTGCCAGCGATCGGACCGTGTCCGCGATTTCACTCTGGCGGGCCAATTAAGGCCAGCCCAGCATGAAACGGGAGCGGCAGCGCTCAGCGCTTCCTGTGGGGGTGGGGAGGAGGGCAAACATGAACTTGACACATGCGTGCAAGTGTGTACTTGAAAATGAACTGTTTTAAAAATTAGAAATATAGATTTAAAAAATGTTATAAAACATGTCCCCACTCATGTTACTCTGGGTGGATATAACCTCCTGCTAACCTCCGCCTTCTCCCCTTCCTCCTCCTCCCTCTTCAAGCATCTTATCCTCCTCTGTTGACGCCTCTGCTCAATTTGGTAAAAGATAGCACCAGTAGCTCTTACCAGTAGACATTGTCACGTGAGTAGGGACATGTTATAAATGAAACTTTTTAAAAACTTTAATTTTTATTTGACGTTTGAAACCCCATCCCGCCCGTGGATGAGGTTTCCAAAAAATTGCAAAGCTCACTTGGCCTTTTCACCTGCCCAACAACCGTAAGGTTGGACAGGCAGCGGAAAATTGGTTTCAATGACCTTGTTAATGGCCTTAATAGGCCTTTTAATTGTCGGCGGGTGTGCTGCTGACCAAACTTCATGTGACGGCGCGTTGATGTTGAGACGCTCATCATTTTACGCTCAAGCAGGTCGGGTGCACACCCACCCACCGAGATAAAAACTCTCTTCTATGAGAATTATTATATCTTTCTGACAACCATGTACCGCTCCACCCCAGCTGATTTAAACAGTTCTCTTCCATGTTGAACACCACTTGGAGGAAATACTGAGATTGGCAAGGGATTTGAATGTACTCTGGGTGGGGGACTTCAATATCTATTACCAAGAGTGGCCATGCCGCTAGCCAAGCTGTTCCAGTACAGCTACAACACAGGCATCTCCCCTACAATGTGGAAAATTGCCCAGGTATGTCCTGTACACAAAAAGCAGAGCAAATCCAACCCAACCAATTACCAGCACATCAGTCTCCTTTCCATCATCAGTAAAGTGATGGAAGGGGTCATCAACAGTGCCATCCAGCAGCATTTGCTTAGCAATAACCTGCTCACTGATTCTCAGTTTGGGTTCCACTGGAGTCACTCAGTTTCTGACCTCATTGCAGCCTTGGTTCAAAAATAGACAAAAGAGCTGAAATCCAGTGGTGAGGCAAGAATGACTGCCCTTGATATCAAGGCAACATTTGATCGAGTGTGGCCTCATGGAGCCCTAGCAAATCTGTAGGCAATGGGAGTCAGGGGTAAAACCCTCTTCTGGTTGGAGTCATATCTAGCACAAAGGATGATGGTTGTGGTTGTTGGAGATCGATCATCTCAGCTCCAGGACATCACTGCAGGAGTTCCTGAGGGTAGTGTCCTAGGCCCAACCATCTTCAGCTGTTTCATCAATGACCTTCCTCCCCTCATAAGGTCCGAAGTGGGAATGTTCACCGCAGTGAGTCACTCAGCTCCTGACTCCCCAAAGCTTGTCCACCATCTACAAGGCACAAATCAGGATTGTGATGGAATACTCTCTACTTGCCTGGATGAGTGCAGCTCTGGCAACACTCAAGCAGCTTGACAACATCTAAGACTAGGCAGCCCGCTTGATTGGCACACCTTCTACAAACATTTGCTCCTTCCACCACCAACGAACAGTAGCAACAGTGTGTAACATCTACAAGGTGCACTGCAGAAACTCCCCAAGGCTTCTCAGACATTACTTTCCAAACCCAAACCTGGAAGTTCCCCTCCAAGCCACTCACCATCCTAATTTGGAAATATATCGCCATTCTTTCACTGTCACTGGGTCAAAATCCTGGAAATCCCTCCCTAACAGCACCATGGTGTACCTACACCACAGGGACTGCAGCGGTTCAAGAAGGCAGCTCACCACCACCTTCTCAAAGGCAATTAGAGATGGGCAATAAATGTTGGCCTAGCCAGCGAAGCCCATATCCTGTAGTTGAATAAAATAAAAAGCGTTCAACAATGATTCTGCTATTGCCATTTACCCATATTTTGTTTCTTTTCTTGTCCCATTATCATCTCCTTTTAACTTGTGCCTTTATCCGTTTGTCTTTTAATCTCTCCTGCCTTTCATCCTATCCCAGACATTCCCTTCAATTCCTTTCTCCCATCCCTGCTTTCCCTGCATCCCAATTGCTTAAAATCTGTTTTAGTTACATGGAGCCCATATATTTGGTGTTACTGGTGCTATTTTTTACCAAATTGAGCAGAGGTGTCAACAGAGGAGGGTAAGATGCTTGAAGAGGGAGGAGGAGGAAGGGGAGACAGATTCTTAGCAGGAGGTGTTATGATTTGTTGTGGTCTGCTGCATCTTACATAACCTCATCACCAGGTAAACAGCGAGCAGCCGAGGAGGAAAGGAGAAAGGGGGAAGGGAGGAGGGATCCAGACCACAGACCTTCCAGCCAGGTTGTCCGTGATCAGCTCTCCTGACTGTGGGACTGATCAACACAACCTCAATTCCCCATTCACTACCTACCCCTCCCTCTATTATTGACCATCACAACACCAGCTTGGACACAATCTGGAAATAAAAGCCACCACAAAACTAACATTTCAAACCATCTTTAAAAATCAAAACATCCAATATTCCACATAAACATCAACAAACCACCTGCGTGCCTTCCATCTGTGCCTGTCTTCCTTCTAACTTTGTCTGTCCTAGTGCTCCTCTGCACTGCTACCCCAGTGGGAATAGAATGGCCAGTGGAAAACTGCTGACTTTCACTTGGGGAATTTGCAGCTGGCCCATGCAGATCAACCTCAAGCAGCTGTCGCCCTCGAAGGCTCAGCTTTGGACTGTGTATCTTTCATCTAGTCACTGACTTCCCTGTTATTCTAAAGAGTTTCTCTCTAACTGCTCAATCGGAACCTCTCGAAATTTTGAACACTTCTGTGACATTTCCTCTTTATTTCCTCTGCACTAAGGGGAACAATCCCAGCTTTTCTGGTTTCTCTACATAATTGAAGTCCCTTGCCTCTGACACTATACTGATAAATCTGCTCTGCGTCCTCTCCAAACATTGACATCCTTCCTAAACTGGTATAACTTCCTGCTTTTGTATTTCATTCCTCAATGTATGAAGCCAAGGAACAGCATTGATCCAATTGAATAGCTGAACAGGCTCAAGGGGCTTATATGTCCTGTTCCTACAATGAAATGTTGACTATCTACAGGTCAGGGAAATGAAGAAGAGACTGTCTAGAGCTTATTTGAGTTCCATGAGGATGATGAGGTCTCTGGACAAGGCCGAGATATGGATTAAAATGGCATCAAAAAACATGAGAAGGTTCAAAGTGAAAGATTAGCAATTCAGCTGGTTGTACAGTATTATCAGTGCTCTTTAAATTCAAGGGACACAATTGAAAAGTTATGGTGGGCAACTAGTTCAACCATTCACTGCCCGATCTGGCTGGATCACATAAAGCACCAACGTGTCCTACGCTCATCTGCTAAAACTGTTCACTATTCCGTCCTGGAATGCAAAGATAACCCCACCTTCCGTTTTTCTACTTAAAGCCATCTTCTTAAAACCCTTTACCCTGTCTGCCCACGCCCCCTCCCCCCCTCACCTCCAGCATAAAGTGGAAGGACCTCATGGACCTCTTTGTGACTAAGATCACTACCATCCAATCAGCTGCTTCTGCTTCTTCCCCCTCTTCCAATAGGCCACTAGGCGATCCTTCCTCTAAAGACCCCACCCTCCCAACGCCCTAACCCTGAACTTGTATCTTTCTCTAGTTTTCTCCCAACTCCCCTCATGCGCTCTCCAAGCTCATGTTGTCCATGAGACCCACATCCTGTTCCATGGACTCGATACAACTAAACTGCTGGCCACCCACCATCCCCTTCTGGTCACAATGTTAGCTAATATTGGTCCGGAACTACCATCGAGTGGCAATCAGAGTCGGATTGCCATTCTGCTCCTTGTTTCAAACTTTAGAATCCAGCCGCTCTTTACTCGGCCAACAGTCCGACTCAGTCTCGGCGAGGGATCTCTGGTGCAATGGTTTCCCAACGCCTTGTGTCAAGGGCTGGAGAGGAGAAGGTAAGGAAGCCACGCCCCCATTTTTACTGCACTAGCTGTTGGTTGGTCGGTGGTGGGGGGTGGGTGGGGGGGCGGGGTGTTCAGTGAGGGTGTAGGGATCAAGTGGTCACTGGGGGACTGGGTGTTGAGTAGTTAGTGGGGGGATGGGGGTTCAGGTCATCAGTGAGTTGGAGAGTCCGGTGGGGAGGGTCGGGGGGGGGTCAGTTTGGAGAGGTAGGTTCAGTACTATACTTACCCAGGAGTTAGAAGCAGTTCCTATTGTTCTAACTCTTCCTAGGTAACTTTTCCGGTAAGACAGCCAGAACCATACGAAGTTTGTGATTTAGATTGTACTTTCGGATGGTTTCCAGCACTTGGCAATTTCCCAACAGAAGTTTGAACTTCCTGGACAATTGCTGAGCAATCATTACCTGGGGACTTCCAGGGCTGGGGTGGGGGGTTCCCCAGTGCATCTTTGGGGTACTTCTCCATTATTATACCCTGGAGCTCAGAAGTTATGAGCCATCCTTAATGGTTCTGTCTTCAACTGCTGTCCCTCTGTCCCTAAGTCTGCCTCTTCACCACCCTCCTCAAAAGAGCCCTCGATTAACCCATCCTTTCAGACAGCTGCCCCATCCACAACCTCCCTTTCCACATTAACATCCTTGAACATATCGTCTCCCAAACCAGGGCCCATTTTTCATGGGAAACCATCATTAAAAACTCCAATCAGGTCACAGAAACAAAACTCTTTTCTTTTACCAGAGTTGCAGATGACATTCTATTTGTGTGTAATAAAGGTAAATTATCCCTTCTCATCCTGTCAACAGCCTTTGACCCCATTAACTACAGCATCCTCTTCAATTCCTCTCCACTGTCATTAGAACTGGGTGGCACTGTACTCACTGGGTTCCATTTAAGCGTTCCACACATACTGACTCTCACTAGAATACGGGTTCCACATACACTGACTCTCACTGGGATAACGGTTCCACACACACTGACTCTCACTGGGGTAAGAGTTCCACACACAATGACTCTCACTGAGGTGAGGGTTCCACACACACTGACTCTCACTGGGGTAAGGGTTCCACATACACTGACTCTCACTGGGGTAATGGTTCCAAACACACTGACTCTCACTGGGGGAAGGGTTCCACAGAAACTGATTCTCATTGGGATAAGGGATCCAAACAAACTGACTCTCACTGGGATAAGGGTTCCACACACACTGACTCTCACTGGGGTAAGGGTACAACACACACTGATTCTCACTGGGATAAGGGTTCCAAACAAACTGACTCTCACTGGGGTAAAGGTTCCACACACACTGACTCTCACTGGGGTAAGGGTTCCACACACACTGATTCTCACTGGGATAAGGGTTCCACACACACTGATTCTCACTCGGATAAGGGTTCCACACACACTGACTCTCACTGGGGTAAGCGTTCCACACACTCTGACTCTCACTAGGATAAGGGTTCCACACACACTGACTCACACTGGGGTAAGAGGTCCACACACACTGAATCTCTAATGCGGTAAGAGTTCCACACACTGACTCTCAATGGGGTAAGGGTTCCACAAAAACTGACTCCCACTGGGGTAAGGGTTCCACATACCCTGACTCTCACTGGAGTAAGGGTTCCACATACACTGACTCTCACTGGGATAAGGGTTCCACACACACGGACTCTAACTGGGGTAAGAGTTCCACACACACTGACTCTCACTGGGGTAAGGTTTCCACACGCACTGACTCTCACTGCGGTAAGGGTTCCACACACACTGATTCTCACGAGGTAAAGGGTTCCACACACACTGACCCTCACTACGAGAAGGGTTCCACACACACTGACTCTCACTGGGGTAAGGGTTCCACATTCTCTGACTCTCACTGGGGTAAGGGTTCCAAACATACTGACTCTCACTGGGGTAAGAGTTCCACATACACTGACTCTCTACTGTGGTAAGGGTTCCACACACACTGAATCTCACTGGGATATGGGTTCCACACACACTGACTCTCAGTGAGGAAAGGGTTCCACACACACTGACTCTCACTGGGATAAGGGTTCCACACACACTGATTCTCTACTGCGGTAAGGGTTCCACACACACTGACTCTCACTGGGATAAGGATTCCACACACACTGACTCTCACTGGGATAAGGGTTCCACACACACTGACAATATCTGGGATAATGATTCCACCCACACTGACTCTCACTGGGGTAAGGGTTCCACACACACTGACTCTCACTGGGTTAAGGGTTCCACACACGCTGACTCTCACTGGGGTAAGAGTTCCACACACAATGACTCTCACTGAGGTGAGGGTTCCACACACACTGACTCTCACTGGGGTAAGGGTTCCACATACACTGACTCTCACTGGGGTAAGGGTTCCACACACACTGACTCTCACTGGGGGAAGGGTTCCACAGAAACTGATTCTCATTGGGATAAGAGATCCAAACAAACTGACTCTCACTGGGATAAGGGTTCCACACACACTGACTCTCACTGGGGTAAGGGTACAACACACACTGATTCTCACTGGGATAAGGGTTCCAAACAAACTGACTCTCACTGGGGGCAAGGTTCCACACACACTGACTCTCACTGGGGTAAGGGTTCCACACACACTGATTCTCACTGGGATAAGGGTTCCACACACACTGATTCTCACTCGGATAAGGGTTCCACACACACTGACTCTCACTGGGGTAAGCGTTCCACACACTCTGACTCTCACTAGGATAAGGGTTCCACACACACTGACTCACACTGGGGTAAGAGGTCCACACACACTGAATCTCTAATGCGGTAAGGGTTCCACACACACTGACTCTCAATGGGGTAAGGGTTCCACAAAAACTGACTCCCACTGGGGTAAGGGTTCCACATACCCTGACTCTCACTGGGATAAGGGTTCCACACACACGGACTCTAACTGGGGTAAGAGTTCCACACACACTGACTCTCACTGGGGTAAGGGTTCCACACGCACTGACTCTCACTGCGGTAAGGGTTCCACACACACTGATTCTCACGAGGTAAAGGGTTCCACACACACTGACCCTCACTACGAGAAGGGTTCCACACACACTGACTCTCACTGGGATATGGGTTCCACTCACACTGACTCTCAGTGAGGAAAGGGTTCCACACACACTGACTAGCACTGGGATAAGGGTTCCACACACACTGACTCTCTACTGCGGTAAGGGTTCCACACACACTGACTCTCACTGGGATAAGGATTCCACACACACTGACTCTCACTGGGATAAGGGTTCCACACACACTGACTATATCTGGGATAATGATTCCACCCACACTGACTCTCACTGGGGTAAGGGTTCCACACACACTGACTCTCACTGGGGTAAGGGTTCCACACACACTGATTCTCACTGGGATAAGGGTTCCACACACACTGATTCTCACTGGGATAAGGGTTCCACACACACTGACTCTCACTGGGATAAGGGTTCCACACACAATGACTCTCACTGAGGAAAGGGTTCCACACACACTGACTCTCACTGGGATAAGTGTTCCACACACACTGACTCTCACTGGAAGAAGGGTTCCACATAAACTGACCCTCACTGGGGTAAGGGTTCCACATACACTGACTCTCACTGGGATAAGGGTTCCACACACACTGACTCTCACTGGGGTAAGGGTTCCACACACACTGACTCTCACTGGGATAAGGGTAACACACACACTGACTCTCACTGGGGTAAGGGTTCCACACACACTGACTCTCACTGGGATAAGGGTTCCACATACACTGACTCTCACTGGGATAAGGGTTCCACACACTCTGACTCTCACTGCAGTAAGGGTTCCATGCACACTGACTCACACTGGGGTAAGGGTTCCAGACACACTGACTCTCACTAAGGAAAGTGTTTCACACACACTGACTCTCGCTGGAGTAAGAGTTGCACACACACTGACTCTCACTGGGGTAAGGGTTCCACACACACTGATTCTCACTGGGATAAGGGTTCCACACACACTGATTCTCACTGGGATAAGGGTTCCACACACACTGACTCTCACTGGGATAAGGGTTCCACACACAATGACTCTCACTGAGGAAAGGGTTCCACACACACTGACTCTCACTGGGATAAGTGTTCCACACACACTGACTCTCACTGGAAGAAAGGTTCCACATAAACTGACCCTCACTGGGGTAAGGGTTCCACACACACTGACTCTCACTGGGGTACTGGTTCCAGACACACTGACTCTCACTAAGGTAAGTGTTTCACATACACTGAATCTCGCTGGAGTAAGAGTTGCACACACACTGACTCTCACTGGGGTAAGAATTCCACACACACTGACTATCTACTGCGGTAGGGGTTCCACACACACTGACTCTCACTGGGATAAGGGTTCCACACAGACTGACTCTCACTGGGATAAGGGTTCCACAAACACTGATTCTCACTGGGATAAGGGTTCCAAACACACTGACTCTCACTGGGATAAGGGTTCCACACACAATGACTCTCACTGGTGTAAGGGTTCCACATAAACTGACCCTCACTGAGGAAAGGGTTCCACACACACTGACTCTCACTGGGATAAGGGTACCACACACACTGACTCTCACTGGTGTAAGGGTTCCACGTAAACTGACCCTCACTGGGGTAAAGGTTCCACATACACTGACTCTCACTGGGATAAGGGTACCACACACACTGACTCTCACTGGGATAAGGGTACCACACACACTGACGCTCACTGGGGTAAGGGTTCCACAAAAACTGACTCTCACGGGGATAAGGGTTCCACACACACTGACTCTCGCTGGGGTAAGAGTTCCACACACACTGACTCTCGACTGCGGTAAGGGTTCCACGCACACTGACTCTCACTGGCATAAGGGTACCACACACACTGACTCTCACTGGTGTGAGGGTTGCACACACACTGACTCTCACTGGGGTAAGTGTTCCACACACACTGACTCTCACTGTGGTAAGGGTTCCACATACACTGACTCTCACTGGGGTAAGGGTTCCACAAAAACTGACTCTCACGGGGATAAGGGTTCCACACACACTGACTCGCACTTGGATAAGGGTTCCACACACACTGACTCTCGCTGGGGTAAGGGTTCCAGACACACTGAATCTCACTAAGGAAAGTGTTTCACACACACTGACTCTCGCTGGAGTAAGAGTTGCACACACACTGACTCTCACTGGGGTAAGAATTCCACACACACAGACTATCTACTGTGGTAAGGGTTCCACACACACTGATTCTCACTGGGATAAGGGTTCCACACACACACTGACTCTCACTGGGGTAAGGGCTCCACACACAAACTCAGTCTCGCTGGGGTAAGATTTGCACACACAATGACTCTCACTGGGGTGAGAGTTCCACTCACACTGACTCTCTACTGCGGTAAGGGTTCCACACACACTGATTCTCACTGGGATAAGGGTTCCACACACACTGACTCTAATTGGGATAAGGGTTCCACACACACTGACTCTCACTAGGGTAAGGGTTCCACACACACTGACTCTCACTGGGATAAGGGTTCCACACAAACTGACTCTCACTGGGGTAAGGGTTCCACACACACTGACTCTTCCTGAGATAAGGGTTCCACACACACTGACTCTCACCGGGGTAAGGGTTCCACACACACTGACTCTCACTGGGATAAGGGTTCCACACTCACTGACTATATCTGGTATAATGATTCCACCCACACTGAATCTTACTGGGGTAAGGATTCCACATACACTGACTCTCACTGGGGTAAGGGTTCCATGCACACTGACTCTCACAGGGATAAGGGTTCCACACACACTGAATCTCGCTGGGGTAAGAGTTCCACACACACTGACTCTCTATTGCGGTAAGGGTTCCACATACACTGACTCTCACTGGGATAAGCGTTCCACACACACTGACGCTCACTGGGGTAAAGGTTCCACGCACACTGATTCTCACTAGGGTAAGGGATCCACACAAACTGACTCTCACTGGGGTAAGGGTTCTACACACACTGACTCTCCCTTGGATAAGGGTTCCACACACACTGACACTCACCGGGGTAGGGGTTCCACATACATTGACTCTCACTGGGGTAAGGTTTCCACATATACTGACTCTCACTGGGATAAGGGTTCCGCACACACTGACTCTCACTGGGGTAAGGGTTCCACACACACTGACTCTCACGAGGTAAAAGGTTCCACACACACTGAATGTCACTACGAGAAGGGTTCCACACACACTGACTCTCACTGGGGTAAGGGTTCCACACACACTGATTCTCACTGGGGGAAGGGTTCCACACACACTGTCTCTCACTGGGGTAAGGGTTCCACAAAAACTGTCTCTCACTGGGATAAGGGTTCCACACACACTGACTCTCACTTGGATAAGGGTTCCACACACACTGAATCTCGCTGGGGTAAGGGTTCCAGACACACTGACTCTCACTAAGGAAAGTGTTTCACACACACTGACTCTCGCTGGAGTAAGAGTTGCACGCACACTGACTCTCACTGGGATAAGGGTTCCACACACACTGATTCTCACTGGGATAATGGTTCCACACACACACTGACTCTCACTGGGGTAAGGGTTCCACACACACTGACTCTCGCTGGGGTAAGATTTGCACACACACTGACTCTCGATGGGGTGAGAGTTCCACACACACTGACTCTCTACTGCGGTAAGGGTTCCACACACACCGACTCACAGTGGGAAAAGGGTTCCACAAACACTGACTCTCACTGGGATAAGGTTTCCACACACACTGACTCTCACTGGGGTAAGGGTTCCACACACACTGACTCTCACTGGGATAAGGGTTCCACACACACTGACTCTCATTGGGGTAATGGTTCCACATACACTGACTCTCGCTGGGGAATGGGTACCACATACTCTGACTCTCACTGGGATAGGGGTTCCACACACACTGACTCTCACTGAGGTAATGGTTCCAGACACACTGCCTCTCACTAAGGTAAGTGTTTCACATACACTGAATCTCGCTGGAGTAAGAGTTGCACACACACTGACTCTCACTGGGGTAAGAATTCCACACACACTGACTATCTACTGCGGAAGGGGTTCCACACACACTGACTCTCCCTGGCATAAGGGTTCCACACACACTGACTCTCACTGGGATAAGGGTTCCACACAAAATGACTCTCATTGGGATAAGGGTTCCACACACACTGACTCTCACTGGTGTAAGGGTTCCACATAAACTGACCCTCACTGGGGTAAGGGTTCCACATACACTGACTCTCACTGGGATAAGGGTACCTCACACACTGACTCTCATTGGGGTAAGGGTTCTAAACACACTGACTCTCACTGGGATAAGGGTACCACACACACTGACGCTCACTGGGGTAAGGGTTCCACATACACTAACTCTTACTGGGGTAAGGGTTCCACAAAAACTGACTCTCACTGGCATAAGGGTTCCACACACTCTGACGCTCAATGGGGTAAGGGTTGCACACACACTGACTCTCACTGGGGTAAGGGTTCCACACACACTGACTCTCACTGGGGTAAGGGTTCCACACACTCTGACTCTCACTGGTGTAAGGGTTCCACACACACTGACTCTCACTGGGATAAGGGTACCACACACACTGACGCTCACTGGGGTAAGGGTTCCACATACACTGACTCTTACTGGGGTAAGGGTTCCACAAAAACTGACTCTCACGGGGATAAGGGTTCCACACACACTGACTCTCGCTGGGGTAAGAGTTCGACACACACTGACTCTCGACTGCGGTAAGGGTTCCACGCACACTGACTCTCACTGGCATAAGGGTACCACACACACTGATTCTCATTGGTGTGAGGGTTGCACACACACTGACTCTCACTGGGGTAAGGGTTCCACACACACTGACTCTCACTGGGGTAAGGGTTCCACATACACTGACTCTCACTGGGGTAAGGGTTCCACAAAAACTGACTCTCACGGGGATAAGGGTTCCACACACACTGACTCTCACTTGGATACGGGTTCCAGACACACTGACTCTCGCTGGGGTAAGGGTTCCAGACACACTGACTCTCACTAAGGAAAGTGTTTCACACACACTGACTCTCGCTGGAGTAAGAGTTGCACACACACTGACTCTCACTGGGGTAAGAATTCCACACACACAGACTATCTACTGTGGTAAGGGTTCCACACACACTGATTCTAACTGGGATAAGGGTTCCACACACACACTGACTCTCACTGGGGTAAGGGTTCCACACACACTGACTCTCACTGGGATAAGGGTTCCACACAAACTGACTCTCACTGGGATAAGGGTTCCACACACACTGACTATATCTGGTATAATGATTCCACCCACACTGAATCTTACTGGGGCAAGGGTTCCACATACACTGACTCTCACTGGGGTAAGGGTTCCATGCACACTGACTCTCACAGGGATAAGGGTTCCACACACACTGATTCTCGCTGGGGTAAGAGTTCCACACACACTGACTCTCTATTGCGGTAAGGGTTCCACATACACTGACTCTCACTGGGATAAGCGTTCCACACACACTGACGCTCACTGGGGTAAAGGTTCCACACACACTGATTCTCACTAGGGTAAGGGATCCACACAAACTGACTCTCACTGGGGTAAGGGTTCCACACACACTGACTCTCCCTTGGATAAGGGTTCCACACACACTGACACTCACCGGGGTAGGGGTTCCACATACATTGACTCTCACTGGGGTAAGGGTTCCACATATACTGACTCTCACTGGCATAAGGGTTCCGCACACACTGACTCTCACTGGGGTAAGGGTTCCACACACACTGACTCTCACGAGGTAAAGGGTTCCACACACACTGACTGTCACTACGAGAAGGGTTCCACACACACTGACTCTCACTGGGGTAAGGGTTCCACACACACTGATTCTCACTGGGGGAAGGGTTCCACACACACTGACTCTCACTGGGGTAAGGGTTCCACAAAAACTGTCTCTCACTGGGATAAGGGTTCCACACACACTGACTCTCACTTGGATAAGGGTTCCACACACACTGAATATCGCTGGGGTAAGGGTTCCAGACACACTGACTCTCACTAAGGAAAGTGTTTCACACACACTGACTCTCGCTGGAGTAAGAGTTGCACACACACTGATTCTCACTGGGATAAGGGTTCCACACACACTGATTCTCACTGGGATAATGGTTCCACACACACACTGACTCTCACTGGGGTAAGGGTTCCACACACACTGACTCTCGCTGGGGTAAGATTTGCACACACACTGACTCTCAATGGGGTGAGAGTTCCACACACACTGACTCTCTACTGCGGTATGGGTTCCACACACACCGACTCACAGTGGGAAAAGGGTTCCACACACACTGACTCTCACTTGGATAAGGGTTCCACACACACTGAATCTCGCTGGGGTAAGGGTTCCAGACACACAGACTCTCACTAAGGAAAGTGTTTCACACACACTGAATCTCGCTGGAGTAAGAGTTGCACACACAGTGACTCTCACTGGGATAAGGGTTCCACACACACTGATTCTCACTGGGATAATGGTTCCACACAGACACTGACTCTCACTGGGGTAAGGGTTCCACACACACTGACTCTCGCTGGGGTAAGATTTGCACACACACTGACTCTCAATGGGGTGAGAGTTCCACACACACTGACTCTCTACTGCGGTAAGGGTTCCACACACACCGACTCACAGTGGGAAAAGGGTTCCACACACTCTGACGCTCAATTGGGTAAGGGTTGCACACACACTGACTCTCACTGGGGTAAGGGTTCCACACACACTGATTCTCACTGGGGTAAGGGTTCCACACACACTGACGCTCACTGGGGTAAAGGTTCCACGCACACTGATTCTCACTAGGGTAAGGGATCCACACAAACTGACTCTCACAGCGGTAAGGGTTCCACACACGCTGACTCTCCCTTGGATAAGGGTTCCACACACACTGACACTCACCGGGGTAGGGGTTCCACATACATTGACTCTCACTGGGGTAAGGGTTCCACATATACTGACTCTCACTGGGATAAGGGTTCCGCACACACTGACTCTCACTGGGGTAAGGGTTCCACACACACTGACTCTCACGAGGTAAAAGGTTCCACACACACTGACTGTCACTACGAGAAGGGTTCCACACACACTGACTCTCACTGGGGTAAGGGTTCCACACACACTGATTCTCACTGGGGGAAGGGTTCCACACACACTGTCTCTCACTGGGGTAAGGGTTCCACAAAAACTGTCTCTCACTGGGATAAGGGTTCCTCACACACTGACTCTCACTTGGATAAGGGTTCCACACACACTGAATCTCGCTGGGGTAAGGGTTCCAGACACACTGACTCTCACTAAGGAAAGTGTTTCACACACACTGACTCTCGCTGGAGTAAGAGTTGCACACACACTGACTCTCACTGGGATAAGGGTTCCACACACACTGATTCTCACTGGGATAATGGTTCCACACACACACTGACTCTCACTGGGGTAAGGGTTCCACACACACTGACTCTCGCTGGGGTAAGATTTGCACACACACTGACTCTCAATGGGGTGAGAGTTCCACACACTCTGACTCTCTACTGCGGTAAGGGTTCCACACACACTGACTCACAGTGGGAAAAGGGTTCCACAAACACTGACTCTCACTGGGATAAGGTTTCCACACACACTGACTCTCACTGGGGTAAGGGTTCCACACACACTGACTCTCACTGGGATAAGGTTCCACACACACTGACTCTCATTGGGGTAATGGTTCCACATACACTGACTCTCGCTGGGGAATGGGTACCACATACACTGACTCTCACTGGGATAGGGGTTCCACACACACTGACTCTCACTGGGGTAATGGTTCCAGACACACTGCCTCTCACTAAGGTAAGTGTTTCACATACACTGAATCTCGCTGGAGTAAGAGTTGCACACACACTGACTCTCACTGGGGTAAGAATTCCACACACACTGACTATCTACTGCGGAAGGGGTTCCACACACACTGACTCTCCCTGGGATAAGGGTTCCACACACACTGACTCTCACTGGGATAAGGGTTCCACACACACTGATTCTCACTGGGGTAAGAGTTCCATGCACACTGACTCTCACTGGGATAAGTGTTCCACACAAAATGACTCTCACTGGGATAATGGTTCCACACACACTGACTCTCACTGGTGTAAGGGTTCCACATAAACTGACCCTCACTGGGGTAAGGGTTCCACATACACTGACTCTCATTGGGGTAAGGGTTCTAAACACACTGACTCTCACTGGGATAAGGGTACCACACACACTGACGCTCACTGGGGTAAGGGTTCCACATACACTAACTCTTACTGGGGTAAGGGTTCCACAAAAACTGACTGTCACGGGGATAAGGGTTCCACACACACTGACTCTCGCTGGGGTAAGAGTTCGACACACACTGACTCTCGACTGCGGTAAGGGTTCCACGCACACTGACTCTCACTGGCATAAGGGTACCACACACACTGATTCTCATTGGTGTGAGGGTTGCACACACACTGACTCTCACTGGGGTAAGGGTTCCACACACACTGACTCTCACTGGGGTAAGGGTTCCACATACACTGACTCTCACTGGGGTAAGGGTTCCACAAAAACTGACTCTCACGGGGATAAGGGTTCCACACACACTGACTCTCACTTGGATACGGGTTCCAGACACACTGACTCTCGCTGGGGTAAGGGTTCCAGACACACTGACTCTCACTAAGGAAAGTGTTTCACACACACTGACTCTCGCTGGAGTAAGAGTTGCACACACACTGACTCTCACTGGGGTAAGAATTCCACACACACAGACTATCTACTGTGGTAAGGGTTCCACACACACTGATTCTAACTGGGATAAGGGTTCCACACACACACTGACTCTCACTGGGGTAAGGGTTCCACACACAAACTGACTCTCGCTGGGGTAAGATTTGCACACACAATGACTCTCACTGGGATAAGGGTTCCACACACACTGACTCTCACTGGGATAAGGGTTCCACACAAACTGACTCTCACTGGGATAAGGGTTCCACACACACTGACTATATCTGGTATAATGATTCCACCCACACTGAATCTTACTGGGGCAAGGGTTCCACATACACTGACTCTCACTGGGGTAAGGGTTCCATGCACACTGACTCTCACAGGGATAAGGGTTCCACACACACTGACTCTCGCTGGGGTAAGAGTTCCACACACACTGACTCTCTATTGCGGTAAGGGTTCCACATACACTGACTCTCACTGGGATAAGCGTTCCACACACACTGACGCTCACTGGGGTAAAGGTTCCACACACACTGATTCTCACTAGGGTAAGGGATCCACACAAACTGACTCTCACTGGGGTAAGGGTTCCACACACACTGACTCTCCCTTGGATAAGGGTTCCACACACACTGACACTCACCGGGGTAGGGGTTCCACATACATTGACTCTCACTGGGGTAAGGGTTCCACATATACTGACTCTCACTGGCATAAGGGTTCCGCACACACTGACTCTCACTGGGGTAAGGGTTCCACACACACTGACTCTCACGAGGTAAAGGGTTCCACACACACTGACTGTCACTACGAGAAGGGTTCCACACACACTGACTCTCACTGGGGTAAGGGTTCCACACACACTGATTCTCACTGGGGGAAGGGTTCCACACACACTGACTCTCACTGGGGTAAGGGTTCCACAAAAACTGTCTCTCACTGGGATAAGGGTTCCACACACACTGACTCTCACTTGGATAAGGGTTCCACACACACTGAATATCGCTGGGGTAAGGGTTCCAGACACACTGACTCTCACTAAGGAAAGTGTTTCACACACACTGACTCTCGCTGGAGTAAGAGTTGCACACACACTGATTCTCACTGGGATAAGGGTTCCACACACACTGATTCTCACTGGGATAATGGTTCCACACACACACTGACTCTCACTGGGGTAAGGGTTCCACACACACTGACTCTCGCTGGGGTAAGATTTGCACACACACTGACTCTCAATGGGGTGAGAGTTCCACACACACTGACTCTCTACTGCGGTATGGGTTCCACACACACCGACTCACAGTGGGAAAAGGGTTCCACACACACTGACTCTCACTTGGATAAGGGTTCCACACACACTGAATCTCGCTGGGGTAAGGGTTCCAGACACACAGACTCTCACTAAGGAAAGTGTTTCACACACACTGAATCTCGCTGGAGTAAGAGTTGCACACACAGTGACTCTCACTGGGATAAGTTTTCCACACACACTGATTCTCACTGGGATAATGGTTCCACACACACACTGACTCTCACTGGGGTAAGGGTTCCACACACACTGACTCTCGCTGGGGTAAGATTTGCACACACACTGACTCTCAATGGGGTGAGAGTTCCACACACACTGACTCTCTACTGCGGTAAGGGTTCCACACACACCGACTCACAGTGGGAAAAGGGTTCCACACACTCTGACGCTCAATTGGGTAAGGGTTGCACACACACTGACTCTCACTGGGGTAAGGGTTCCACACACACTGATTCTCACTGGGGTAAGGGTTCCACACACACTGACGCTCACTGGGGTAAAGGTTCCACGCACACTGATTCTCACTAGGGTAAGGGATCCACACAAACTGACTCTCACAGCGGTAAGGGTTCCACACACACTGACTCTCCCTTGGATAAGGGTTCCACACACACTGACACTCACCGGGGTAGGGGTTCCACATACATTGACTCTCACTGGGGTAAGGGTTCCACATATACTGACTCTCACTGGGATAAGGGTTCCGCACACACTGACTCTCACTGGGGTAAGGGTTCCACACACACTGACTCTCACGAGGTAAAAGGTTCCACACACACTGACTGTCACTACGAGAAGGGTTCCACACACACTGACTCTCACTGGGGTAAGGGTTCCACACACACTGATTCTCACTGGGGGAAGGGTTCCACACACACTGTCTCTCACTGGGGTAAGGGTTCCACAAAAACTGTCTCTCACTGGGATAAGGGTTCCTCACACACTGACTCTCACTTGGATAAGGGTTCCACACACACTGAATCTCGCTGGGGTAAGGGTTCCAGACACACTGACTCTCACTAAGGAAAGTGTTTCACACACACTGACTCTCGCTGGAGTAAGAGTTGCACACACACTGACTCTCACTGGGATAAGGGTTCCACACACACTGATTCTCACTGGGATAATGGTTCCACACACACACTGACTCTCACTGGGGTAAGGGTTCCACACACACTGACTCTCGCTGGGGTAAGATTTGCACACACACTGACTCTCAATGGGGTGAGAGTTCCACACACTCTGACTCTCTACTGCGGTAAGGGTTCCACACACACTGACTCACAGTGGGAAAAGGGTTCCACAAACACTGACTCTCACTGGGATAAGGTTTCCACACACACTGACTCTCACTGGGGTAAGGGTTCCACACACACTGACTCTCACTGGGATAAGGTTCCACACACACTGACTCTCATTGGGGTAATGGTTCCACATACACTGACTCTCGCTGGGGAATGGGTACCACATACACTGACTCTCACTGTGATAGGGGTTCCACACACACTGACTCTCACTGGGGTAATGGTTCCAGACACACTGCCTCTCACTAAGGTAAGTGTTTCACATACACTGAATCTCGCTGGAGTAAGAGTTGCACACACACTGACTCTCACTGGGGTAAGAATTCCACACACACTGACTATCTACTGCGGAAGGGGTTCCACACACACTGACTCTCCCTGGGATAAGGGTTCCACACACACTGACTCTCACTGGGATAAGGGTTCCACACACACTGATTCTCACTGGGGTAAGAGTTCCATGCACACTGACTCTCACTGGGATAAGTGTTCCACACAAAATGACTCTCACTGGGATAATGGTTCCACACACACTGACTCTCACTGGTGTAAGGGTTCCACATAAACTGACCCTCACTGGGGTAAGGGTTCCACATACACTGACTCTCATTGGGGTAAGGGTTCTAAACACACTGACTCTCACTGGGATAAGGGTACCACACACACTGACGCTCACTGGGGTAAGGGTTCCACATACACTAACTCTTACTGGGGTAAGGGTTCCACAAAAACTGACTGTCACGGGGATAAGGGTTCCACACACACTGACTCTCGCTGGGGTAAGAGTTCGACACACACTGACTCTCGACTGCGGTAAGGGTTCCACGCACACTGACTCTCACTGGCATAAGGGTACCACACACACTGATTCTCATTGGTGTGAGGGTTGCACACACACTGACTCTCACTGGGGTAAGGGTTCCACACACACTGACTCTCACTGGGGTAAGGGTTCCACATACACTGACTCTCACTGGGCTAAGGGTTCCACAAAAACTGACTCTCACGGGGATAAGGGTTCCACACACACTGACTCTCACTTGGATACGGGTTCCACACACACTGACTCTCGCTGGGGTAAGGGTTCCAGACACACTGACTCTCACTAAGGAAAGTGTTTCACACACACTGACTCTCGCTGGAGTAAGAGTTGCACACACACTGACTCTCACTGGGGTAAGAATTCCACACACACAGACTATCTACTGTGGTAAGGGTTCCACACACACTGATTCTAACTGGGATAAGGGTTCCACACACACACTGACTCTCACTGGGGTAAGGGTTCCACACACAAACTGACTCTCGCTGGGGTAAGATTTGCACACACAATGACTCTCACTGGGATAAGGGTTCCACACACACTGACTCTAATTGGGATAAGGGTTCCACATACACTGACTCTCCCTGAGATAAGGGTTCCACACACACTGACTCTCACTGGGATAAGGGTTCCACACAAACTGACTCTCACTGGGATAAGGGTTCCACACACACTGACTATATCTGGTATAATGATTCCACCCACACTGAATCTTACTGGGGCAAGGGTTCCACATACACTGACTCTCACTGGGGTAAGGGTTCCATGCACACTGACTCTCACAGGGATAAGGGTTCCACACACACTGACTCTCGCTGGGGTAAGAGTTCCACACACACTGACTCTCTATTGCGGTAAGGGTTCCACATACACTGACTCTCACTGGGATAAGCGTTCCACACACACTGACGCTCACTGGGGTAAAGGTTCCACACACACTGATTCTCACTAGGGTAAGGGATCCACACAAACTGACTCTCACTGGGGTAAGGGTTCCACACACACTGACTCTCCCTTGGATATGGGTTCCACACACACTGACACTCACCAGGGTAGGGGTTCCACATACATTGACTCTCACTGGGGTAAGCGTTCCACATATACTGACTCTCACTGGGATAAGGGTTCCGCACACACTGACTCTCACTGGGGTAAGGGTTCCACACACACTGACTCTCACGAGGTAAAGGGTTCCACACACACTGACTGTCACTACGAGAAGGGTTCCACACACACTGACTCTCACTGGGGTAAGGGTTCCACACACACTGATTCTCACTGGGGGAAGGGTTCCACACACACTGACTCTCACTGGGGTAAGGGTTCCTCAAAAACTGTCTCTCACTGGGATAAGGGTTCCACACACACTGACTCTCACTTGGATAAGGGTTCCACACACACTGAATATCGCTGGGGTAAGGGTTCCAGACACACTGACTCTCACTAAGGAAAGTGTTTCACACACACTGACTCTCGCTGGAGTAAGAGTTGCACACACACTGATTCTCACTGGGATAAGGGTTCCACACACACTGATTCTCACTGGGATAATGGTTCCACACACACACTGACTCTCACTGGGGTAAGGGTTCCACACACACTGACTCTCGCTGGGGTAAGATTTGCACACACACTGACTCTCAATGGGGTGAGAGTTCCACACACACTGACTCTCTGCTGCGGTATGGGTTCCACAGACACCGACTCACAGTGGGAAAAGGGTTCCACACACACTGACTCTCACTTGGATAAGGGTTCCACACACACTGAATCTCGCTGGGGTAAGGGTTCCAGACACACTGACTCTCACTAAGGAAAGTGTTTCACACACACTGACTCTCGCTGGAGTAAGAGTTGCACACACACTGACTCTCACTGGGATAAGGGTTCCACACACACTGATTCTCACTGGGATAATGGTTCCACACACACACTGACTCTCACTGGGGTAAGGGTTCCACACACACTGACTCTCGCTGGGGTAAGATTTGCACACACACTGACTCTCAATGGGGTGAGAGTTCCACACACACTGACTCTCTACTGCGGTAAGGGTTCCACACACACCGACTCACAGTGGGAAAAGGGTTCCACACACTCTGACGCTCAATTGGGTAAGGGTTGCACACACACTGACTCTCACTGGGGTAAGGTTTCCACACACACTGATTCTCACTGGGGTAAGGGTTCCACACACACTGACGCTCACTGGGGTAAAGGTTCCACGCACACTGATTCTCACTTGGGTAAGGGATCCACACAAACTGACTCTCACAGGGGTAAGGGTTCCACACACACTGACTCTCCCTTGGATAAGGGTTCCACACACACTGACACTCACCGGGGTAGGGGTTCCACATACATTGACTCTCACTGGGGTAAGGGTTCCACATATACTGACTCTCACTGGGATAAGGGTTCCGCACACACTGACTCTCACTGGGGTAAGGGTTCCACACACACTGACTCTCACGAGGTAAAAGGTTCCACACACACTGACTGTCACTACGAGAATGGTTCCACACACACTGACTCTCACTGGGGTAAGGGTTCCACACACACTGATTCTCACTGGGGGAAGGGTTCCACACACACTGTCTCTCACTGGGGTAAGGGTTCCACAAAAACTGTCTCTCACTGGGATAAGGGTTCCTCACACACTGACTCTCACTTGGATAATGGTTCCACACACACTGAATCTCGCTGGGGTAAGGGTTCCAGACACACTGACTCTCACTAAGGAAAGTGTTTCACACACAATGACTCTCGCTGGAGTAAGAGTTGCACACACACTGACTCTCACTGGGATAAGGGTTCCACACACACTGATTCTCACTGGGATAATGGTTCCACACACACACTGACTCTCACTGGGGTAAGGGTTCCACACACACTGACTCTCGCTGGGGTAAGATTTGCACACACACTGAATCTCAATGGGGTGAAAGTTCCACACACACTGACTCTCTAATGCGGTAAGGGTTCCACACACACCGACTCACAGTGGGAAAAGGGTTCCACAAACACTGACTCTCACTGGGATAAGGTTTCCACACACACTGACTCTCACTGGGGTAAGGGTTCCACACACACTGACTCTCACTGGGATAAGGGTTCCACACACACTGACTCTCATTGGGGTAATGGTTCCACATACACTGACTCTCGCTGGGGAATGGGTACCACATACACTGACTCTCACTGGGATAGGGGTTCCACACACACTGACTCTCACTGGGGTAATGGTTCCAGACACACTGCCTCTCACTAAGGTAAGTGTTTCACATACACTGAATCTCGCTGGAGTAAGAGTTGCACACACACTGAATCTCACTGGGGTAAGAATTCCACACACACTGACTATCTACTGCGGAAGGGGTTCCACACACACTGACTCTCCCTGGGATAAGGGTTCCACACACACTGACTCTCACTGGGATAAGGGTTCCACACACACTGATTCTCACTGGGATAAGAGTGCCATGCACACTGACTCTCACTGGGATAAGTGTTCCACACAAAATGACTCTCACTGGGATAATGGTTCCACACACACTGACTCTCACTGGTGTAAGGGTTCCACATAAACTGACCCTCACTGGGGTAAGGGTTCCACATACACTGACTCTCATTGGGGTAAGGGTTCTAAACACACTGACTCTCATTGGGATAAGGGTACCACACACACTGACGCTCACTGGGGTAAGGGTTCCACATACACTAACTCTTACTGGGGTAAGGGTTCCACAAAAACTGACTCTCACGGGGATAAGGGTTCCACACACTCTGACGCTCAATTGGGTAAGGGTTGCACACACACTGACTCTCACTGGGGTAAGGGTTCCACACACACTGACTCTCACTGGGGTAAGGGTTCCACACACACTGACTCTCACTGGTGTAAGGGTTCCACACACACTGACTCTCACTGGGATAAGGGTACCACACACACTGACGCTCACTGGGGTAAGGGTTCCACATACACTGACTCTTACTGGGGTATGGGTTCCACAAAAACTGACTCTCACGGGGATAAGGGTTCCACACACACTGACTCTCGCTGGGGTAAGAGTTCGACACACACTGACTCTCGACTGCGGTAAAGGTTCCACGCACACTGACTCTCACTGGCATAAGGGTACCACACACACTGACTCTCATTGGTGTGAGGGTTGCACACACACTGACTCTCACTGGGGTAAGGGTTCCACACACACTGACTCTCACTGGGGTAAGGGTTCCACATACACTGACTCTCACTGGGGTAAGGGTTCCACAAAAACTGACTCTCACGGGGATAAGGGTTCCACACACACTGACTCTCACTTGGATAAGGGTTCAACACACACTGACTCTCGCTGGGGTAAGGGTTCCAGACACACTGACTCTCACTAAGGAAAGTGTTTCACACACACTGACTCTCGCTGGAGTAAGAGTTGCACACACACAGACTATCTACTGTGGTAAGGGTTCCACACACACTGATTCTAACTGGGATAAGGGTTCCACACACACACTGACTCTCACTGGGGTAAGGGTTCCACACACAAACTGACTCTCGCTGGGGTAAGATTTGCACACACAATGACTCTCACTGGGGTGAGAGTTCCACTCACACTGACTCTCTACTGCGGTAAGGGTTCCACACACACTGATTCTCACTGGGATAAGGGTTCCACACACACTGACTCTAATTGGGATAAGGGTTCCACATACACTGACTCTCCCTGAGATAAGGGTTCCACACACACTGACTCTCACTGGGATAAGGGTTCCACACAAACTGACTCTCACTGGGATAAGGGTTCCACACACACTGACTATATCTGGTATAATGATTCCACACACACTGAATCTTACTTGGGCAAGGGTTCCACACACACCGACTCACAGTGGGAAAAGGGTTCCACACACTCTGACGCTCAATTGGGTAAGGGTTGCACACACACTGACTCTCACTGGGGTAAGGGTTCCACACACACTGATTCTCACTGGGGTAAGGGTTCCACACACACTGACTCTCACTGGGGTAAGGGTTCCACACACACTGACTCTCACTGGGATAAGGGTTCCACACACAGTGATTCTCACTGGGATAATGGTTCCACACACACACTGACTCTCACTGGGGTAAGGGTTCCACACACACTGACTCTCGCTGGGGTAAGATTTGCACACACACTGACTCTCAATGGGGTGAGAGTTCCACACACACTGACTCTCTACTGCGGTAAGGGTTCCACACACACCGACTCACAGTGGGAAAAGGGTTCCACAAACACTGACTCTCACTGGGATAAGGTTTCCTCACACACTGACTCTCACTGGGGTAAGGGTTCCACACACACTGACTCTCACTGGGATAAGGGTTCCACACACACTGACTCTCATTGGGGTAATGGTTCCACATACACTGACTCTCGCTGGGGAATGGGTACCACATACACTGACTCTCACTGGGATAGGGGTTCCACACACACTGACTCTCACTGGGGTAATGGTTCCAGACACACTGCCTCTCACTAAGGTAAGTGTTTCACATACACTGAATCTCGCTGGAGTAAGAGTTGCACACACACTGACTCTCACTGGGGTAAGAATTCCACACACACTGACTATCTACTGCGGAAGGGGTTCCACACACACTGACTCTCCCTGGGATAAGGGTTCCACACACACTGACTCTCACTGGGATAAGGGTTCCACACACACTGATTCTCACTGGGATAAGAGTTCCATGCACACTGACTCTCACTGGTGTAAGGGTTCCACATAAACTGACCCTCACTGGGGTAAGGGTTCCACATACACTGACTCTCACTGGGATAAGGGTACCACACACACTGACTCTCATTGGGGTAAGGGTTCTAAACACACTGACTCTCACTGGGATAAGGGTACCACACACACTGACGCTCACTGGGGTAAGGGTTCCACATACACTAACTCTTACTGGGGTAAGGGTTCCACAAAAACTGACTCTTACTGGCATAAGGGTTCCACACACTCTGACGCTCAATGGTGTAAGGGTTGCACACACACTGACTCTCACTGGGGTAAGGGTTCCACACACACTGACTCTCAGTGGGGTAAGGGTTCCACACACACTGACTCTCACTGGTGTAAGGGTTCCACACACACTGACTCTCACTGGGATAAGGGTACCACACACACTGACGCTCACTGGGGTAAGGGTTCCACATACACTGACTCTCACTTGGGTAAGGGTTCCACAAAAACTGACTCTCACGGGGATAAGGGTTCCACACACACTGACTCTCGCTGGGGTAAGATTTCGACACACACTGACTCTCAACTGCGGTAAGGGTTCCACGCACACTGACTCTCACTGGCATAAGGGTACCACACACACTGACTCTCATTCGTGTGAGGGTTGCACACACACTGACTCTCACTGGGGTAAGGGTTCCACACACACTGACTCTCACTGGGGTAAGGCTTCCACATACACTGACTCTCACTGGGGTAAGGGTTCCACAAAAACTGACTCTCACGGGGATAAGGGTTCCACACACACTGACTCTCACTTGGATAAGGGTTCCACACACACTGACTCTCGCTGGGGTAAGGGTTCCAGACACACTGACTCTCACTAAGGAAAGTGTTTCACACACACTGACTCTCGCTGAAGGAAGAGTTGCACACACACTGACTCTCACTGGGGTAAGAATTCCACACACACAGACTATCTACTGTGGTAAGGGTTCCACACACACTGATTCTAACTGGGATAAGGGTTCCACACACACACTGACTCTCACTGGGGTAAGGGTTCCACACACAAACTGACTCTCGCTGGGGTAAGATTTGCACACACAATGACTCTCACTGGGGTGAGAGTTCCACTCACACTGACTCTCTACTGCGGTAAGGGTTCCACACACACTGATTCTCACTGGGATATGGGTTCCACACACACTGACTGTAATTGGGTTAAGGGTTCCACATACACTGACTCTCACTAGGGTAACGGTTCCACACACACTGACTCTCACTGGGATAAGGGTTCCACACAAACTGACTCTCACGGGGGTAAGGGTTCCACACACACTGACTCTCCCTGAGATAAGGGTTCCACACACACTGACTCTCACCGGGGTAAGGGTTCCACACACACTGACTCTCACTGGGATAAGGGTTCCACACACACTGACTATATCTGGTATAATGATTCCACCCACACTGAATCTTACTGGGGCAAGGGTTCCACATACACTGACTCTCACTGGGGTAAGGGTTCCATGCACACTGACTCTCAGAGGGATAAGGGTTCCACACGCACTGACTCTCGCTGGGGTAAGAGTTCCACACACACTGACTCTCTATTGCGGTAAGGGTTCCACATACACTGACTCTCACTGGGATAAGCGTTCCACACACACTGACGCACACTGGGGTAAAGGTTCCACACACACTGATTCTCACTCGGGTAAGGGATCCACACAAACTGACTCTCACTGGGGTAAGGGTTCCACACACACTGACTCTCCCTTGGATAAGGGTTCCACACACACTGACACTCACCGGGGTAGGGGTTCCACATACATTGACTCTCACTGGGGTAAGGGTTCCACATATACTGACTCTCACTGGGATAAGGGTTCCGCACACATTGACTCTCACTGGGGTAAGGGTTCCACACACACTGACTCACATGAGGTAAAGGGTTCCACACACACTGACTGTCACTACGAGAAGGGTTCCACACACACTGACTCTCACTGGGGTAAGGGTTCCACACACACTGATTCTCACTGGGGGAAGGGTTCCACACACACTGACTCTCACTGGGGTAAGGCTTCCACAAAAACTGTCTCTCACTGGGATAAGGGTTCCAAACACACTGACTCTCACTTGGATAAGGGTTCCACACACACTGAATATCGCTGGGGTAAGGGTTCCAGACACACTGACTCTCACTAAGGAAAGTGTTTCACACACACTGACTCTCGCTGGAGTAAGAGTTGCACACACACTGACTCTCACTGGGATAAGGGTTCCACACACACTGATTCTCACTGGGATAATGGTTCCACACACACACTGACTCTCACTGGGGTAAGGGTTCCACACTCACTGACTCTCGCTGGGGTAAGATTTGCAAACACACTGACTCTCAATGGGGTGAGAGTTCCACACACACTGACTCTCTACTGCGGTATGGGTTCCACACACACCGACTCACAGTGGGAAAAGGGTTCCACACACACTGACTCTCACTTGGATAAGGGTTCCACACACACTGAATCTCGCTGGGGTAAGGGTTCCAGACACACTGACTCTCACTAAGGAAAGTGTTTCACACACACTGACTCTCGCTGGAGTAAGAGTTGCACACACACTGACTCTCACTGGGATAAGGGTTCCACACACACTGATTCTCACTGGGATAATGGTTCCACACACACACTGACTCTCACTGGGGTATGGGTTCCACACACACTGACTCTCGCTGGGGTAAGATTTGCACACACACTGACTCTCAATGGAGTGAGAGTTCCACACACACTGACTCTCTACTGCGGTAAGGGTTCCACACACACCGACTCACAGTGGGAAAAGGGTTCCACACACTCTGACGCTCAATTGGGTAAGGGTTGCACACACACTGACTCTCACTGGGGTAAGGGTTCCACACACACTGATTCTCACTGGGGTAAGGGTTCCACACACACTGACTCTCACTGGGGTAAGGGTTCCACACACAATGACTCTCACTGGGATAAGGGTTCCACACACACTGACTATATCTGGTATAATGATTCCACCCACACTGAAGCTTACTGGGGCAAGGGTTCCACATACACTGACTCTCACTGGGGTAAGGTTTCCATGCACACTGACTCTCACAGGGATAACGGTTCCACACACACTGACTCTCGCTGGGGTAAGAGTTCCACACACACTGACTCTCTATTGCGGTAAGGGTTCCACATACACTGACTCTCACTGGGATAAGCGTTCCACACACACTGACGCTCACTGGGGTAAATGTTCCACACACACTGATTCTCACTAGGGTAAGGGATCCACACAAACTGACTCTCACTGGGGTAAGGGTTCCACACACACTGACTCTCCCTTGGATAAGGGTTCCACTCACACTGACACTCACCGGGGTAGGGGTTCCACATACATTGACTCTCACTGGGGTAAGGGTTCCACATATACTGACTCTCACTGGGATAAGGGTTCCGCACACACTGACTCTCACTGGGTTAAGGGTTCCACACACACTGACTGTCACTACGAGAAGGGTTCCACACACACTGACTCTCACTGGGGTAAGGGTTCCACACACACTGATTCTCACTGGGGGAAGGGTTCCACACACACTGACTCTCACTGGGGTAAGGGTTCCACAAAAACTGTCTCTCACTGGGATAAGGGTTCCACACACACTGACTCTCACTTGGATAAGGGTTCCACACACACTGAATATCGCTGGGGTAAGGGTTCCAGACACACTGACTCTCACTAAGGAAAGTGTTTCACACACACTGACTCTCGCTGGAGTAAGAGTTGCACACACACTGACTCTCACTGGGATAAGGGTTCCACACACACTGATTCTCACTGGGATAATGGTTCCACACACACACTGACTCTCACTGGGGTAAGGGTTCCACACACACTGACTCTCGCTGGGGTAAGATTTGCACACACATTGACTCTCAATGGGGTGAGAGTTCCACACACACTGACTCTCTACTGCGGTATGGGTTCCACACACACCGACTCACAGTGGGAAAAGGGTTCCACACACACTGACTCTCACTTGGATAAGGGTTCCACACACACTGAATCTCGCTGGGGTAAGGGTTCCAGACACACTGACTCTCACTAAGGAAAGTTTTTCACACACACTGACTCTCGCTGGAGTACGAGTTGCACACACACTGACTCTCACTGGGATAAGGGTTCCACACACACTGATTCTCACTGGGATAATGGTTCCACACACACACTGACTCTCACTGGGGTATGGGTTCCACACACACTGACTCTCGCTGGGGTAAGATTTGCACACACACTGACTCTCAATGGGGTGAGAGTTCCACACACACTGACTCTCTACTGCGGTAAGGGTTCCACACACACCGACTCACAGTGGGAAAAGGGTTCCACACACTCTGACGCTCAATTGGGTAAGGGTTGCACACACACTGACTCTCACTGGGGTAAGGGTTCCACACACACTGATTCTCACTGGGGTAAGGGTTCCACACACACTGACTCTCACTGGGGTAAGGGTTCCACACACACTGATTCTCACTGGGATAAGGGTTCCACACACACTGACTCTCACTGGGGTAAGGGTTCCACATACACTGACTCTCACTGGGGTATGGGTTCCACAACAACTGACTCTCACGGGGATAAGGGTTCCACACACACTGACTCTCACCGGGGTAAGAGGTCCACATACACTGAATCTCTAATGCGGTAAGGGTTCCACACACACTGACTCTCACTGGTGTAAGGGTTCCACACGCACTGACTCTCACTGCGGTAAGGGTTCCACACACACTGATTCTCACTGGGATAAGGGTTCCACACAAACTGACTCTCACTGGGGTAAGGGTTCCACATACACTGACTCTCACTGGGGTAAAGGTTCCACACACACTGACTCTCACTGGGATAAGGGTACCACACACACTGACGCTCACTGGGGTAAGGGTTCCACATACACTAACTCTTACTGGGGTAAGGGTTCCACAAAAACTGACTCTCACTGGCATGAGGGTTCCACACACTCTGACGCTCAATGGGGTAAGGGTTGCACACACACTGACTCTCACTTGGTTAAGGGTTCCACACACACTGATTCACACTGGGGTAATGGTTCCACACACACTGACTCTCACTGGGGTAAGGGTTCCACACACACTGATTCTCACTGGGATAAGGGTTCCACACACACTGACTCTCACTGGGGTAAGGGTTCCACATACACTGACTATCACTGGGGTAAGGGTTCCACAACAACTGACTCTCACGGGGATAAGGGTTCCACACACACTGACTCTCACTGGGGTAAGAGGTCCACACACACTGACTCTCACTGGGGTAAGGGTTCCACACACACTGACTCTCACTGGGGTAAGGGTTCCACACGCACTGACTCTCACTGCGGGAAGGGTTCCACACACACTGATTCTCACTGGGATAAGGGTTCCACACAAACTGACTCCCACTGGGGTAAGGGTTCCACATACACTGACTCTCACTGGGGGAAAGGTTCCACACTCACTGACTCTCACTGGGGTAAGGGTTCCACACACACTGACTCTCACTGGGGTAAGGGTTCCACATACACAGACTCTCGGTGGGGTTAGAGTTGCACACACACTGACTCTCACTGGGGTAAGAGTTCCACACACACTGACTCTCTACCGCGGTAAGGGTTCCACACACACTGACTCTCACTCGGATAAGGGTTCCACACACACTGACTCTCACTGGGGTAAGGGTTCCAGACAAACTGACTCTCACTAAGGTAAGTGTTTCACACACATTGATTCTCGCTGGAGTAAGAGTTGCACACACACTGACTCTCACTGGGGTAAGAATTCCACACACACTGACTATCTACTGCGGTAAGGGTTCCACACACACTGACTCTCACTGGGATAAGCGTTCCACACACACTGACTCTCACTGGGATAAGGGTTCCACACACACAGATTCTCACTGGGATAAGGGTTCCACACACACTGACTCTCACTGGGATTAGGGTTCCACACACACTGACTCTCACTGGGGTAAGGGTTACACACACACCTACTCTCACTGGGATAATGGTTCCACACACACTGACTCTCACTGGGATAAGGGTTCCTCACATACAGATTCTCACAGGGATAAGGGTTCCACACACACTGACTCTCACTGGGATAAGGGTTCCACAGACAATGACTCTCACTGAGGAAAGGGTTCCACACACACTGACTCTCACTAGGATAAGGGTTCCACACACACTGATGCTCACTGGTGTAAGGGTTCCACAAAAACTGACTCTCACGGGGATAAGGGTTCCACACACACTGACTCTCGCTGGGGTAAGAGTTCCACACACACTGACTCTCGACTGCGGTAAGGGTTCCACGCACTCTGACTCTCACTGGCATAATGGTACCACACACACTGACTCTCATTCGTGTGAGGGTTGCACACACACTGACTCTCACTGGGGTAAGTGTTCCACACACACTGACTCTCACTGGGGTAAGGGTTCCACATACACTGACTCTTACTGGGGTAAGGGTTCCACAAAAACTGACTCTCACGGGGATAAGGGTTCCACACACACTGACTCGCACTTGGATAAGGGTTCCACACACACTGACTCTCGCTGGGGTAAGGGTTCCAGACACACTGAATCTCACTAAGGAAAGTGTTTCACACACACTGAATCTCGCTGGAGTAAGAGTTGCACACACACTGACACTCACTGGGGTAAGAATTCCACACACACAGACTATCTACTGTGGTAAGGGTTCCACACACATTGATTCTCACTGGGATAAGGGTTCCACACACACACTGACTCTCACTTGGGTAAGGGTTCCACACACAAACTGACTCTCGCTGGGGTAAGATTTGCACACACAATGACTCTCACTGGGGTGAGAGTTCCACTCACACTGACTCTCTACTGCGGTAAGGGTTCCACACACACTGATTCTCACTGGGATAAGGGTTCCACACAAACTGACTCTCACTGGGATTAGGGTTCCACACACACTGACTCTAATTGGGATAAGGGTTCCACACACACTGACTCTCACTAGGGTAAGGGTTCCACACACACTGACTCTTCCTGAGATAAGGGTTCCACACACACTGACTCTCACCGGGGTAAGGGTTCCACACACACTGACTCTCACTGGGATAAGGATTCCACACTCACTGACTATATCTGGTATAATGATTCCACCCACACTGAATCTTACTGGGGTAAGGATTCCTCATACACTGACTCTCACTGGGGTAAGGGTTCCATGCACACTGACTCTCACAGGGATAAGGGTTCCACACACACTGACTCTCGCTGGGGTAAGAGTTCCACACACACTGACTCTCTATTGCGGTAAGGGTTCCACATACACTGACTCTCACTGGGATAAGCGTTCCACACACACTGACGCTCACTGGGGTAAGGGTTCCACACACACTGACTCTCCATTGGATAAGGGTTCCACACACACTGACACTCACCGGGGTAGGGGTTCCACATACATTGACTCTCACTGGGGTAAGGGTTCCACATATACTGACTCTCACTGGGATAAGGGTTCCGCACACACTGACTCTCACTGGGGTAAGGGTTCCACACACACTGACTCTCACGAGGTAACAGGTTCCACACACACTGACTGTCACTACGAGAAGGGTTCCACACACACTGACTCTCACTGGGGTAAGGGTTCCACACACACTGATTCTCACTGGGGGAAGGGTTCCACACACACTGTCTCTCACTGGGGTAAGGGTTCCACAAAAACTGTCTCTCACTGGGATAAGGGTTCCACACACACTGACTCTCACTTGGATAATGGTTCCACACACACTGAATCTCGCTGGGGTAAGGGTTCCAGACACACTGACTCTCACTAAGGAAAGTGTTTCACACACACTGACTCTCGCTGGAGTAAGAGTTGCACACACACTGACTCTCACTGGGATAAGGGTTCCACACACAGTGATTCTCACTGGGATAATGGTTCCACACACACACTGACTCTCACTGGGGTAAGGGTTCCACACACACTGACTCTCGCTGGGGTAAGATTTGCACACACACTGACTCTCAATGGGGTGAGAGTACCACACACACTGACTCTCTACTGCGGTAAGGGTTCCACACACACCGACTCACAGTGGGAAAAGGGTTCCACAAACACTGACTCTCACTGGGGTAAGGGTTCCACACACACTGACTCTCACTGGGATAAGGGTTCCACACACACTGACTCTCATTGGGGTAATGGTTCCACATACACTGACTCTCGCTGGGGAATGGGTACCACATACACTGACTCTCACTGGGATAGGGGTTCCACACACACTGACTCTCACTGGGGTAATGGTTCCAGACACACTGCCTCTCACTAAGGTAAGTGTTTCACATACACTGAATCTCGCTGGAGTAAGAGTTGCACACACACTGACTCTCACTGGGGTAAGAATTCCACACACAGTGACTATCTACTGCGGAAGGGGTTCCACACACACTGACTCTCACTGGGGTAAGGGTTCCACACACACTGACTCTCACTGGGATAAGGGTTCCACACACACTGACTCTCATTGGGGTAATGGTTCCACATACACTGACTCTCGCTGGGGAATGGGTACCACATACACTGACTCTCACTGGGATAGGGGTTCCACACACACTGACTCTCACTGGGGTAATGGTTCCAGACACACTGCCTCTCACTAAGGTAAGTGTTTCACATACACTGAATCTCGCTGGAGTAAGAGTTGCACACACACTGACTCTCACTGGGGTAAGAATTCCACACACAGTGACTATCTACTGCGGAAGGGGTTCCACACACACTGACTCTCCCTGGGATAAGGGTTCCACACACACTGACTCTCACTGGGATAAGGGTTCCACACACACTGATTCTCACTGGGATAAGAGTTCCATGCACACTGACTCTCACTGGGATAAGGGTTCCACACAAAATGACTCTCACTGGGATAAGGGTTCCATACACACTGACTCTCACTGGTGTAAGGGTTCCACATAAACTGACCCTCACTGGGGTAAGGGTTCCACATACACTGACTCTCACTGGGATAAGGGTACCACACACACTGACTCTCATTGGGGTAAGGGTTCTAAACACACTGACTCTCACTGGGATAAGGGTACCACACACACTGACGCTCACTGGGGTAAGGGTTCCACATACACTAACTCTTACTGGGGTAAGGGTTCCACAAAAACTGACTCTCACTGGCATAAGGGTTCCACACACTCTGACGCTCAATGGGGTAAGGGTTGCACACACACTGACTCTCACTGGGGTAAGGGTTCCACACACACTGACTCTCACTGGGGTAAGGGTTCCACACACACTGACTCTCACTGGTGTAAGGGTTCCACACACACTGACTCTCACTGGGATAAGGGTACCACACACACTGACGCTCACTGGGGTAAGGGTTCCACATACACTGACTCTCACTTGGGAAAGGGTTCCACAAAAACTGACTCTCACGGGGATAAGGGTTCCACACACACTGACTCTCGCTGGGGTAAGAGTTCCACACACATTGACTCTCGACTGCGGTAAGGATTCCACGCACACTGACTCTCACTGGCATAAGGGTACCACACACACTGACTCTCATTCGTGTGAGGGTTGCACACACACTGACTCTCACTGGGGTAAGGGTTCCACACACACTGACTCTCACTGGGGTAAGGGTTCCACATACACTGACTCTCACTGGGGTAAGGGTTCCACATAAACTGACTCTCACGGGGATAAGGGTTCCACACACACTGACTCTCACTTGGATAAGGGTTCCACACGCACTTACTCTCGCTGGGGTATGGGTTCCAGACACACTGACTCTCACTAAGGAAAGTGTTTCACACACACTGAATCTCGCTGAAGTAAGAGTTGCACACACACTGACTCTCACTGGGGTAAGAATTCCACACACACAGACTATCTACTGTGGTAAGGGTTCCACACACACTGATTCTAACTGGGATAAGGGTTCCACACACACACTGACTCTCACTGGGGTAAGGGTTCCACACACAAAATGACTCTCGCTGGGGTAAGATTTGCACACACAATGACTCTCACTGGGGTGAGAGTTCCACTCACACTGACTCTCTACTGCGGTAAGGGTTCCACACACACTGATTCTCACTGGGATAAGGGTTCCACACACACTAACTCTTATTGGGTTAAGGGTTCCACATACACTGACTCTCACTAGGGTAACGGTTCCACACACACTGACTCTCACTGGGATAAGGGTTCCACACAAACTGACTCTCACTGGGGAAAGGGTTCCACACACACTGACTCTCCCTGAGATAAGGGTTCCACACACACTGACTCTCACCGGGGTAAGGGTTCCACACACACTGACTCTCACTGGGATAAGGGTTCCACACACACTGACTATATCTGGTATAATGATTCCACCCACACTGAATCTTACTGGGGCAAGGGTTCCACATACACTGACTCTCACTGGGGTAAGGGTTCCATGCACACTGACTCTCACAGGGATAAGGGTTCCACACACACTGACTCTCGCTGGGGTAAGAGTTCCACACACACTGACTCTCTATTGCGGTAAGGGTTCCACATACACTGTTCTCACTGGGATAAGCGTTCCACACACACTGACGCTCACTGGGGTAAAGGTTCCACACACACTGATTCTCACTCGGGTAAGGGATCCACACAAACTGACTCTCACTGGGGTAAGGGTTCCACACACACTGACTCTCCCTTGGATAAGGGTTCCACACACACTGACACTCACCGGGGTAGGGGTTCCACATACATTGACTCTCACTGGGGTAAGGGTTCCACATATACTGACTCTCACTGGGATAAGGGTTCCGCACACACTGACTCTCACTGGGGTAAGGGTTCCACACACACTGACTCTCACGAGGTAAAGGGTTCCACACACACTGACTGTCACTACGAGAAGGGTTCCACACACACTGACTCTCACTGGGGTAAGGGTTCCACACACACTGATTCTCACTGGGGGAAGGGTTCCACACACACTGACTCTCACTGGGGTAAGGGTTCCACAAAAACTGTCTCTCACTGGGATAAGGGTTCCACACACACTGACTCTCACTTGGATAAGGGTTCCACACACACTGAATATCGCTGGGGTAAGGGTTCCAGACACACTGACTCTCACTAAGGAAAGTGTTTCACACACACTGACTCTCGCTGGAGTAAGAGTTGCACACACACTGACTCTCACTGGGATAAGGGTTCCACACACACTGATTCTCACTGGGATAATGGTTCCACACACACACTGACTCTCACTGGGGTAAGGGTTCCACACTCACTGACTCTCGCTGGGGTAAGATTTGCACACACACTGACTCTCAATGGGGTGAGAGTTCCACACACACTGACTCTCTACTGCGGTATGGGTTCCACACACACCGACTCACAGTGGGAAAAGGGTTCCACACACACTGACTCTCACTTGGATAAGGGTTCCACACACACTGAATCTCGCTGGGGTAAGGTTTCCAGACACACTGACTCTCACTTAGGAAAGTGTTTCACACTCACTGACTCTCGCTGGAGTAAGAGTTGCACACACACTGACTCTCACTGGGATAAGGGTTCCACACACACTGATTCTCACTGGGATAATGGTTCCACACACACATTGACTCTCACTGGGGTAAGGGTTCCACACACACTGACTCTCGCTGGGGTAAGATTTGCACACACACTGACTCTCAATGGGGTGAGAGTTCCACACACACTGACTCTCTACTGCGGTAAGGGTTCCACACACACCGACTCACAGTGGGAAAAGGGTTCCACACACTCTGACGCTCAATTGGGTAAGGGTTGCACACACACTGACTCTCACTGCGGTAAGGGTTCCACACACACTGATTCTCACTGGGGTAAGGGTTCCACACACACTGATTCTCACTGGGGTAAGGGTTCCACACGCACTGACTCTCACTGGGGTAAGGGTTCCACATACACTGACTCTCACTGGGGTATGGGTTCCACACACACTGACGCTCACGGGGATAAGGGTTCCACACACACTGACTCTCACTGGTGTAAGAGTTCCACACACACTGACTCTCTACCGCGTTAAGGGTTCCACACACAGTGACTCTGACTCGGATAAGGCTTCCACACACACTGAATCTCACTGGGGTAAGGGTTCCAGACACACTGACTCTCACTAAGGTAAGTGTTTCACACACATTGATTCTTGCTGGAGTAAGAGTTGCACACACACTGACTCTCACTCGGGTAAGAATTCCACACACACTGACTATCTACTGCGGTAAGGGTTCCACACACACTGACTCTCACTGGGATAAGGGTTCCACACACACTGACTCTCACTGGGATAAGGGTTCCACACACACAGATTCTCACTGGGATAAGGGTTCCACACACACTGACTCTCACTGGGTAAGGGTTCCACACACACCTACTCTCACTGGGATAATGGTTCCACACACACTGACTCTTACTGGGATAAGGGTTCCACACACACAGATTCTCACTGGGATAAGGGTTCCACACACACTGAATCTCACTGGGATAAGGGTTCCACAGACAATGACTCTCACTGAGGAAAGGGTTCCACACACACTGACTCTCACTAGGATAAGGGTTCCACACACACTGACTCTCACTGGGGTAAGGGTTCCACACACAATGACTCTCACTGGGATAAGGGTTCCACACACACTGACTATATCTGGTATAATGATTCCACCCACACTGAATCTTACTGGGGCAAGGGTTCCACATACACTGACTCTCACTGGGGTAAGGGTTCCATGCACACTGACTCTCACAGGGATAAGGGTTCCACACACACTGATTCTCGCTGGGGTAAGAGTTCCACACACACTGACTCTCTATTGCGGTAAGGGTTCCACATACACTGACTCTCACTGGGATAAGCGTTCCACACACACTGACGCTCACTGGGGTAAAGGTTCCACACACACTGATTCTCACTAGGGTAAGGGATCCACACAAACTGACTCTCACTGGGGTAAGGGTTCCACACACACTGACTCTCCCTTGGATAAGGGTTCCACACACACTGACACTCACCGGGGTAGGGGTTCCACATACATTGACTCTCACTGGGGTAAGGGTTCCACATATACTGACTTTCACTGGGATAAGGGTTCCGCACACACTGACTCTCACTGGGGTAAGGGTTCCACACACACTGACTCTCACGAGGTAAAGGGTTCCACACACACTGACTGTCACTACGAGAAGGGTTCCACAACTGACTCTCACTGGGGTAAGGGTTCCACACACACTGATTCTCACTGGGGGAAGGGTTCCACACACACTGACTCTCACTGGGGTAAGGGTTCCACAAAAACTGTCTCTCACTGGGATAAGGGTTCCACACACACTGAATCTCGCTGGGGTAAGGGTTCCAGACACACTGACTCTCACTAAGGAAAGTGTTCCACACACACTGATTCTCACTGGGATAATGGTTCCACACACACACTGACTCTCACTGGGGTAAGGGTTCCACACACACTGACTCTCGCTGGGGTAAGATTTGCACACACACTGACTCTCAATGGGGTGAGAGTTCCACACACACTGACTCTCTACTGTGGTAAGGGTTCCACACACACCGACTCACAGTGGGAAAAGGGTTCCACACACACTGACGCTCAATGGGGTAAGGGTTGCACACACACTGACTCTCACTGGGGTAAGGGTTCCAGACACACTGACTCTCACTAAGGAAAGTGTTTCACACACACTGTCTCTCGCTGGAGTAAGAGTTGCACACACACTGACTCTCACTGGGATAAGGGTTCCACACACACTGATTCTCACTGGGATAATGGTTCCACACACACACTGACTCTCACTGGGGGAAGGGTTCCACACACACTGACTCTCTTTGGGGTAAGATTTGCACACACACTGACTCTCAATGGGGTGAGAGTTCCACACACACTGACTCTCTACTGCGGTAAGGGTTCCACACACACCGACTCACAGTGGGAAAAGGGTTCCACACACACTGACTCTCACTGGGATTAGGGTTCCACACACACTGACTCTCACTGGGATTAGGTTTCCACACACACTGACTCTCACTGGGGTAAGGGTTCCACACACACTGACTCTCACTGGGATAATGGTTCCATACACACAGACTCTCACTGGGATAAGGTTTCCACACACACTGACTCTCACTGGGGTAAGGGTTCCACACACACTGACTCTCACTGGGATAAGGGTTCCACACACACTGACTCTCATTGGGGTAATGGTTCCACATACACTGACTCTCGCTGGGGAAATGGTAACACATACACTGACTCTCACTGGGATAGGGGTTCCACACACACTGACTCTCACTGGGGTCATGGTTCCAGACACACTGCCTCTCACTAAGCTAAGTGTTTCACATACACTGAATCTCGCTGGAGTAAGAGTTGCACACACACTGACTCTCACTGGGGTAAGAATTCCACACACACTGACTATCTACTGCGGAAGGGGTTCCACACACACTGACTCTCCCTGGGATAAGGGTTCCACACACACTGACTCTCACTGGGATAAGGGTTCCACACACACTGATTCTCACTGGGATAAGAGTTCCACGCACACTGACTCTCACTGGGATAAGGGTTCCACACAAAATGACTCTCACTGGGATAAGGGTTCCACACAAACTGACTCTCACTGGTGTAAGGGTTCCACATAAACTGACCCTCACTGGGGTAAGGGTTCCACATACACTGACTCTCACTGGGATAAGGGTACCAAACACACTGACTCTCACTGGGGTAAGGGTTCTACACACACTGACTCTCACTGGGATAAGGGTACCACACGCACTGACGCTCACTGGGGTAAGGGTTCCACATACACTAACTCTTACTGGGGTAAGGGTTCCACAAAAACTGACTCTCACTGGCATAAGGATTCCACACACTCTGACGCTCAATGGGGTAAGGGTTGCACACACACTGACTCTCACTGGGGTAAGGGTTCCACACACACTGATTCTCATTGGGGTAAGGGTTCCACACAAACTGACTTTCACTGGGGTAAGGGTTCCACACACACTGATTCTCATTGGTGTGAGGGTTGCACACACACTGACTCTCTATTGCGGTAAGGGTTCCACATACACTGACTCTCACTGGGATAAGCGTTCCACACACACTGACGCTCACTGGGGTAAAGGTTCCACACACACTGATTCTCACTAGGGTAAGGGATCCACACAAACTAACTCTCGCTGGAGTAAGAGTTGCACACACACTGACACTCACTGGGATAAGGGTTCCACACACACTGATTCTCACTGGGATAATGGTTCCACACACACACTGACTCTCACTGGGGTAAGGGTTCCACACACACTGACTCTCGCTGGGGTAAGATTTGCACACACACTGACTCTCAATGGGGTGAGAGTTCCACACACACTGACTCTGGACTGCGGTAAGGGATCCACACACACCGAGTCACAGTGGGAAAAGGGTTCCACACACACTGACTCTCACTGGGATTAGGGTTCCACACACACTGACTCTCACTGGGATTAGGGTTCCACACACACTGACTCTCACTGGGGTAAGGGTTCCACACACACTGACTCTCACTGGGATAATGGTTCCATACACACAGACTCTCACTGGGATAAGGTTTCCACACACACTGACTCTCACTGGGGTAAGGGTTCCACACACACTGACTCTCACTGGGATAAGGGTTCCAGACACACTGACTCTCATTGGGGTAATGGTTCCACATACACTGACTCTCGCTGGGGAAAGGGTACCACATACACTGACTCTCACTGGGATAGGGGTTCCACACACACTGACTCTCACAAGGGGAAATGGTTCCAGACACACTGCCTCTCACTAAGGTAAGTGTTTCACATACACTGAATCTCGCTGGAGTAAGAGTTGCACACACACTGACTCTCACTGGGGAAAGAATTCCACACACACAGACTATCTACTGTGGTAAGGGTTCCACACACACTGACTCTCACTGGGGTAAGGGTTCCACACACACTGACTCTCACTGGGGTAAGGGTTCCACATACACTGACTCTCATTGGTGTGAGGGTTGCACACACACTGACTCTCACTGGGATAAGGGTACCACACACACTGACGCTCACTGGGGTGAGGGTTCCACATACACTAACTCTTACTGGGGTAAGGGTTCCACAAAAACTGACTCTCACTGTCATACGGGTTCCACACACTCTGACGCTCAATGGGGTAAGGGTTGCACACACACTGACTCTCACTGGGGTAAGGGTTCCACACACACTGATTCTCACTGGGGTAAGGGTTGCACACAAACTGACTCTCACTGGGGTAAGGGTTCCACACACACTGACTCTCGCTGGGGTAAGATTTGCACACACACTGAGTCTCAATGGGGTGAGAGTTCCACACACACTGACTCTCTACTGCGGTAAGGGTTCCACACACACCGACTCACAGAGGGAAAAGGGTTCCACACACTCTGACGCTCAATTGGGTAAGGGTTGCACACACACTGACTCTCACTGGGGTAAGGGTTCCACACACACTGATTCTCACTGGGGTAAGGGTTCCACACACACTGACTCTCGCTGGGGTAAGATTTGCACACACACTGACTCTCAATGGGGTGAGAGTTCCACACACACTGACTCTCTACTGCGGTAAGGGTTCCACACACACCGACTCACAGTGGGAAAAGGGTTCCACACACTCTGACGCTCAATTGGGTAAGGGTTGCACACACACTGACTCTCACTGGGGTAAGGGTTCCACACACACTGATTCTCACTGGGGTAAGGGTTCCACACACACTGATTCTCACTGGGGTAAGGGTTCCACACGCACTGACTCTCACTGGGGTAAGGGTTCCACATACACTGACTCTCACTGGGGTATGGGTTCCACACACACTGACGCTCACGGGGATAAGGGTTCCACACACACTGACTCTCACTGGTGTAAGAGTTCCACACACACTGACTCTCTACCGCGTTAAGGGTTCCACACACAGTGACTCTGACTCGGATAAGGCTTCCACACACACTGAATCTCACTGGGGTAAGGGTTCCAGACACACTGACTCTCACTAAGGTAAGTGTTTCACACACATTGATTCTTGCTGGAGTAAGAGTTGCACACACACTGACTCTCACTCGGGTAAGAATTCCACACACACTGACTATCTACTGCGGTAAGGGTTCCACACACACTGACTCTCACTGGGATAAGGGTTCCACACACACTGACTCTCACTGGGATAAGGGTTCCACACACACAGATTCTCACTGGGATAAGGGTTCCACACACACTGACTCTCACTGGGTAAGGGTTCCACACACACCTACTCTCACTGGGATAATGGTTCCACACACACTGACTCTTACTGGGATAAGGGTTCCACACACACAGATTCTCACTGGGATAAGGGTTCCACACACACTGAATCTCACTGGGATAAGGGTTCCACAGACAATGACTCTCACTGAGGAAAGGGTTCCACACACACTGACTCTCACTAGGATAAGGGTTCCACACACACTGACTCTCACTGGGGTAAGGGTTCCACACACAATGACTCTCACTGGGATAAGGGTTCCACACACACTGACTATATCTGGTATAATGATTCCACCCACACTGAATCTTACTGGGGCAAGGGTTCCACATACACTGACTCTCACTGGGGTAAGGGTTCCATGCACACTGACTCTCACAGGGATAAGGGTTCCACACACACTGATTCTCGCTGGGGTAAGAGTTCCACACACACTGACTCTCTATTGCGGTAAGGGTTCCACATACACTGACTCTCACTGGGATAAGCGTTCCACACACACTGACGCTCACTGGGGTAAAGGTTCCACACACACTGATTCTCACTAGGGTAAGGGATCCACACAAACTGACTCTCACTGGGGTAAGGGTTCCACACACACTGACTCTCCCTTGGATAAGGGTTCCACACACACTGACACTCACCGGGGTAGGGGTTCCACATACATTGACTCTCACTGGGGTAAGGGTTCCACATATACTGACTTTCACTGGGATAAGGGTTCCGCACACACTGACTCTCACTGGGGTAAGGGTTCCACACACACTGACTCTCACGAGGTAAAGGGTTCCACACACACTGACTGTCACTACGAGAAGGGTTCCACAACTGACTCTCACTGGGGTAAGGGTTCCACACACACTGATTCTCACTGGGGGAAGGGTTCCACACACACTGACTCTCACTGGGGTAAGGGTTCCACAAAAACTGTCTCTCACTGGGATAAGGGTTCCACACACACTGAATCTCGCTGGGGTAAGGGTTCCAGACACACTGACTCTCACTAAGGAAAGTGTTCCACACACACTGATTCTCACTGGGATAATGGTTCCACACACACACTGACTCTCACTGGGGTAAGGGTTCCACACACACTGACTCTCGCTGGGGTAAGATTTGCACACACACTGACTCTCAATGGGGTGAGAGTTCCACACACACTGACTCTCTACTGTGGTAAGGGTTCCACACACACCGACTCACAGTGGGAAAAGGGTTCCACACACACTGACGCTCAATGGGGTAAGGGTTGCACACACACTGACTCTCACTGGGGTAAGGGTTCCAGACACACTGACTCTCACTAAGGAAAGTGTTTCACACACACTGTCTCTCGCTGGAGTAAGAGTTGCACACACACTGACTCTCACTGGGATAAGGGTTCCACACACACTGATTCTCACTGGGATAATGGTTCCACACACACACTGACTCTCACTGGGGGAAGGGTTCCACACACACTGACTCTCTTTGGGGTAAGATTTGCACACACACTGACTCTCAATGGGGTGAGAGTTCCACACACACTGACTCTCTACTGCGGTAAGGGTTCCACACACACCGACTCACAGTGGGAAAAGGGTTCCACACACACTGACTCTCACTGGGATTAGGGTTCCACACACACTGACTCTCACTGGGATTAGGTTTCCACACACACTGACTCTCACTGGGGTAAGGGTTCCACACACACTGACTCACACTGGGATAATGGTTCCATACACACAGACTCTCACTGGGATAAGGTTTCCACACACACTGACTCTCACTGGGGTAAGGGTTCCACACACACTGACTCTCACTGGGATAAGGGTTCCACACACACTGACTCTCATTGGGGTAATGGTTCCACATACACTGACTCTCGCTGGGGAAATGGTACCACATACACTGACTCTCACTGGGATAGGGGTTCCACACACACTGACTCTCACTGGGGTCATGGTTCCAGACACACTGCCTCTCACTAAGCTAAGTGTTTCACATACACTGAATCTCGCTGGAGTAAGAGTTGCACACACACTGACTCTCACTGGGGTAAGAATTCCACACACACTGACTATCTACTGCGGAAGGGGTTCCACACACACTGACTCTCCCTGGGATAAGGGTTCCACACACACTGACTCTCACTGGGATAAGGGTTCCACACACACTGATTCTCACTGGGATAAGAGTTCCACGCACACTGACTCTCACTGGGATAAGGGTTCCACACAAAATGACTCTCACTGGGATAAGGGTTCCACACAAACTGACTCTCACTGGTGTAAGGGTTCCACATAAACTGACCCTCACTGGGGTAAGGGTTCCACATACACTGACTCTCACTGGGATAAGGGTACCAAACACACTGACTCTCACTGGGGTAAGGGTTCTACACACACTGACTCTCACTGGGATAAGGGTACCACACGCACTGACGCTCACTGGGGTAAGGGTTCCACATACACTAACTCTTACTGGGGTAAGGGTTCCACAAAAACTGACTCTCACTGGCATAAGGATTCCACACACTCTGACGCTCAATGGGGTAAGGGTTGCACACACACTGACTCTCACTGGGGTAAGGGTTCCACACACACTGATTCTCATTGGGGTAAGGGTTCCACACAAACTGACTTTCACTGGGGTAAGGGTTCCACACACACTGATTCTCATTGGTGTGAGGGTTGCACACACACTGACTCTCTATTGCGGTAAGGGTTCCACATACACTGACTCTCACTGGGATAAGCGTTCCACACACACTGACGCTCACTGGGGTAAAGGTTCCACACACACTGATTCTCACTAGGGTAAGGGATCCACACAAACTAACTCTCGCTGGAGTAAGAGTTGCACACACACTGACACTCACTGGGATAAGGGTTCCACACACACTGATTCTCACTGGGATAATGGTTCCACACACACACTGACTCTCACTGGGGTAAGGGTTCCACACACACTGACTCTCGCTGGGGTAAGATTTGCACACACACTGACTCTCAATGGGGTGAGAGTTCCACACACACTGACTCTGGACTGCGGTAAGGGTTCCACACACACCGAGTCACAGTGGGAAAAGGGTTCCACACACACTGACTCTCACTGGGATTAGGGTTCCACACACACTGACTCTCACTGGGATTAGGGTTCCACACACACTGACTCTCACTGGGGTAAGGGTTCCACACACACTGACTCTCACTGGGATAATGGTTCCATACACACAGACTCTCACTGGGATAAGGTTTCCACACACACTGACTCTCACTGGGGTAAGGGTTCCACACACACTGACTCTCACTGGGATAAGGGTTCCAGACACACTGACTCTCATTGGGGTAATGGTTCCACATACACTGACTCTCGCTGGGGAAAGGGTACCACATACACTGACTCTCACTGGGATAGGGGTTCCACACACACTGACTCTCACAAGGGGAAATGGTTCCAGACACACTGCCTCTCACTAAGGTAAGTGTTTCACATACACTGAATCTCGCTGGAGTAAGAGTTGCACACACACTGACTCTCACTGGGGAAAGAATTCCACACACACAGACTATCTACTGTGGTAAGGGTTCCACACACACTGACTCTCACTGGGGTAAGGGTTCCACACACACTGACTCTCACTGGGGTAAGGGTTCCACATACACTGACTCTCATTGGTGTGAGGGTTGCACACACACTGACTCTCACTGGGATAAGGGTACCACACACACTGACGCTCACTGGGGTGAGGGTTCCACATACACTAACTCTTACTGGGGTAAGGGTTCCACAAAAACTGACTCTCACTGTCATACGGGTTCCACACACTCTGACGCTCAATGGGGTAAGGGTTGCACACACACTGACTCTCACTGGGGTAAGGGTTCCACACACACTGATTCTCACTGGGGTAAGGGTTGCACACAAACTGACTCTCACTGGGGTAAGGGTTCCACACACACTGACTCTCGCTGGGGTAAGATTTGCACACACACTGAGTCTCAATGGGGTGAGAGTTCCACACACACTGACTCTCTACTGCGGTAAGGGTTCCACACACACCGACTCACAGAGGGAAAAGGGTTCCACACACTCTGACGCTCAATTGGGTAAGGGATGCACACACACTGACTCTCACTGGGGTAAGGGTTCCACACACACTGATTCTCACTGGGGTAAGGGTTCCACACACACTGACTCTCACTGGGGTAAGGGTTCCACACACACTGATTCTCACTGGGATAAGGGTTCCACACACACTGACTCTCACTGGGGTAAGGGTTCCACATACACTGACTCTCACTGGGGTAAGGGTTCCACAACAACTGACTCTCACTGGGATAAGGGTACCACACACACTGACGCTCACTGGGGTAAGGGATCCACATACACTAACTCTTACTGGGGTAAGGGTTCCACAAAAACTGCCTCTCACTGGCATAAGGGTTCCACACACTCTGACGCTCAATGGGGTAAGGGTTGCACACACACTGACTTTCACTGGGGTAAGGGTTCCACACACACTGATTCTCACTGGGGTAAGGGTTCCACACACACTGACTCTCACTGGGGTAAGGGTTCCACACACACTGACTCTCACTGGGGTGAGAGTTCCACTCACACTGACTCTCTACTGCGGTAAGGGTTCCACACACACTGATTCTCACTGGGATAAGGGTTCCACACACACTGACGCTCACTGGGGTAAGGGTTCCACATACACTAACTCTTACTGGGGTAAGGGTTCCACAAAAACTGACTCTCACTGGCATAAGGGTTCCACACACTCTGACGCTCAATGGGGTAAGGGTTGCACACACACTGACTCTCACCGGGGTAAGGGTTCCACACACACTGATTCACACTGGGGTAATGGTTCCACACACACTGACTCTCACTGGGGTAAAGGTTCCACACACACTGATTCTCACTGGGATAAGGGTTCCACACACAGTGACTCTCACTGCGGTAAGGGTTCCACAAACACTGACTCTCACTGGGGTAAGGGTTCCACAACAAATGACTCTCACGGGGATAAGGGTTCCACACACACTGACTCTCACTGGGGTACGAGGTCCACACACACTGAATCTCTAATGCGGTAAGGGTTCCACACACACTGACTCTCACTGGGGTAAGGGTTCCACACGCACTGACTCTCACTGCGGTAAGGGTTCCACACACACTGATTCTCACTGGGATAAGGGTTCCACACAAACTGACTCTCACTGGGGTAAGGGTTCCACATACACTGACTCTCACTGGGGGAAAGGTTCCACACACACTGACTCTCACTGGGGTAAGGGTTCCACACACACTGACTCTCACTGGGGTAAGGGTTCCACATACACAGACTCTCGGTGGGGTTAGAGTTGCACACACACTGACTCTCACTGGGGTAAGAGTTCCACACACACTGACTCTCTACCGCGTTAAGGGTTCCACACACAGTGACTCTGACTCGGATAAGGCTTCCACACACACTGAATCTCACTGGGGTAAGGGTTCCAGACACACTGACTCTCACTAAGGTAAGTGTTTCACACACATTGATTCTTGCTGGAGTAAGAGTTGCACACACACTGACTCTCACTCGGGTAAGAATTCCACACACACTGACTATCTACTGCGGTAAGGGTTCCACACACACTGACTCTCACTGGGATAAGGGTTCCACACACACTGACTCTCACTGGGATAAGGGTTCCACACACACAGATTCTCACTGGGATAAGGGTTCCACACACACTGACTCTCACTGGGATTAGGGTTCCACACACACTGACTCTCACTGGGGTAAGGGTTCCACACACACCTACTCTCACTGGGATAATGGTTCCACACACACTGACTCTTACTGGGATAAGGGTTCCACACACACAGATTCTCACTGGGATAAGGGTTCCACACACACTGAATCTCACTGGGATAAGGGTTCCACAGACAATGACTCTCACTGAGGAAAGGGTTCCACACACACTGACTCTCACTAGGATAAGGGTTCCACACACACTGACTCTCACTGGGGTAAGGGTTCCACACACAATGACTCTCACTGGGATAAGGGTTCCACACACACTGACTATATCTGGTATAATGATTCCACCCACACTGAATCTTACTGGGGCAAGGGTTCCACATACACTGACTCTCACTGGGGTAAGGGTTCCATGCACACTGACTCTCACAGGGATAAGGGTTCCACACACACTGACTCTCGCTGGGGTAAGAGTTCCACACACACTGACTCTCTATTGCGGTAAGGGTTCCACATACACTGACTCTCACTGGGATAAGCGTTCCACACACACTGACGCTCACTGGGGTAAAGGTTCCACACACACTGATTCTCACTAGGGTAAGGGATCCACACAAACTGACTCTCACTGGGGTAAGGGTTCCACACACACTGACTCTCCCTTGGATAAGGGTTCCACACACACTGACACTCACCGGGGTAGGGGTTCCACATACATTGACTCTCACTGGGGTAAGGGTTCCACATATACTGACTCTCACTGGGATAAGGGTTCCGCACACACTGACTCTCACTGGGGTAAGGGTTCCACACACACTGACTCTCACGAGGTAAAGGGTTCCACACACACTGACTGTCACTACGAGAAGGGTTCCACAACTGACTCTCACTGGGGTAAGGGTTCCACACACACTGATTCTCACTGGGGGAAGGGTTCCACACACACTGACTCTCACTGGGGTAAGGGTTCCACAAAAACTGTCTCTCACTGGGATAAGGGTTCCACACACACTGACTCTCAATTGGATAAGGGTTCCACACACACTGAATCTCGCTGGGGTAAGGGTTCCAGACACACTGACTCTCACTAAGGAAAGTGTTCCACACACACTGATTCTCACTGGGATAATGGTTCCACACACACACTGACTCTCACTGGGGTAAGGGTTCCACACACACTGACTCTCGCTGGGGTAAGATTTGCACACACACTGACTCTCAATGGGGTGAGAGTTCCACACACACTGACTCTCTACTGCGGTAAGGGTTCCACACACACCGACTCACAGTGGGAAAAGGGTTCCACACACACTGACGCTCAATGGGGTAAGTGTTGCACACACACTGACTCTCACTGGGGTAAGGGTTCCAGACACACTGACTCTCACTAAGGAAAGTGTTTCACACACACTGTCTCTCGCTGGAGTAAGAGTTGCACACACACTGACTCTCACTGGGATAAGGGTTCCACACACACTGATTCTCACTGGGATAATGGTTCCACACACACACTGACTCTCACTGGGGGAAGGGTTCCACACACACTGACTCTCTTTGGGGTAAGATTTGCACACACACTGACTCTCAATGGGGTGAGAGTTCCACACACACTGACTCTCTACTGCGGTAAGGGTTCCACACACACCGACTCACAGTGGGAAAAGGGTTCCACACACACTGACTCTCACTGGGATTAGGGTTCCACACACACTGACTCTCACTGGGATTAGGGTTCCACACACACTGACTCTCACTGGGATAAGGTTTCCACACACACTGACTCTCACTGGGGTAAGGGTTCCACACACACTGCCTCTCACTGTGATAAGGGTTCCACACACACTGACTCTCATTGGGGTAATGGTTCCACATACACTGACTCTCGCTGGGGAAATGGTACCACATACACTGACTCTCACTGGGATAGGGGTTCCACACACACTGACTCTCACTGGGGTCATGGTTCCAGACACACTGCCTCTCACTAAGCTAAGTGTTTCACATACACTGAATCTCGCTGGAATAAGAGTTGCACACACACTGACTCTCACTGTGGTAAGAATTCCACACACACTGACTATCTACTGCGGAAGGGGTTCCACACACACTGACTCTCCCTGGGATAAGGGATCCACACACACTGACTCTCACTGGGATAAGGGTTCCACACACACTGATTCTCACTGGGATAAGAGTTCCACGCACACTGACTCTCACTGGGATAAGGGTTCCAAAAAAATGACTCTCACTGGGATAAGGGTTCCACACAAACTGACTCTCACTGGTGTAAGGGTTCCACATAAACTGACCCTCACTGGGGTAAGGGTTCCACATACACTGACTCTCACTGGGATAAGGGTACCACACACACTGACTCTCACTGGGGTAAGGGTTCTACACACACTGACTCTCACTGGGATAAGGGTACCACACGCACTGACGCTCACTGGGGTAAGGGTTCCACATACACTAACTCTTACTGGGGTAAGGGTTCCACAAAAACTGACTCTCACTGGCATAAGGATTCCACACACTCTGACGCTCAATGGGGTAAGGGTTGCACACACACTGACTCTCACTGGGGTAAGGGTTCCACACACACTGATTCTCATTGGGGTAAGGGTTCCACACAAACTGACTTTCACTGGGGTAAGGGTTCCACACACACTGATTCTCATTGGTGTGAGGGTTGCACACACACTGACTCTCTATTGCGGTAAGGGTTCCACATACACTGACTCTCACTGGGATAAGCGTTCCACACACACTGAAGCTCACTGGGGTAAAGGTTCCACACACACTGATTCTCACTAGGGTAAGGGATCCACACAAACTAACTCTCGCTGGAGTAAGAGTTGCACACACACTGACTCTCACTGGGATAAGAGTTCCACACACACTGATTCTCACTGGGATAATGGTTCCACACACACACTGACTCTCACTGGGGTAAGGGTTCCACACACACTGACTCTCGCTGGGGTAAGATTTGCACACACACTGACTCTCAATGGGGTGAGAGTTCCACACACACTGACTCTCTACTGCGGTAAGGGTTCCACACACACCGACTCACAGTGGGAAACGGGTTCCACACACACTGACGCTCAATGGGGTAAGGGTTGCACACACACTGACTCTCACTGGGGTAAGGGTTCCAGACACACTGACTCTCACTAAGGAAAGTGTTTCACACACACTGTCTCTCGCTGGAGTAAGAGTTGCACACACACTGACTCTCACTGGGATAAGGGTTCCACACACACTGATTCTCACTGGGATAATGGTTCCACACACACACTGACTCTCACTGGGGGAAGGGTTCCACACACACTGACTCTCTTTGGGGTAAGATTTGCACACACACTGACTCTCAATGGGGTGAGAGTTCCACACACACTGACTCTCTACTGCGGTAAGGGTTCCACACACACCGACTCACAGTGGGAAAAGGGTTCCACACACACTGACTCTCACTGGGATTAGGGTTCCACACACACTGACTCTCACTGGGATTAGGGTTCCACACACACTGACTCTCACTGGGGTAAGGGTTCCACACACACTGACTCTCACTGGGATAATGGTTCCATACACACAGACTCTCACTGGGATAAGGTTTCCACACACACTGACTCTCACTGGGGTAAGGGTTCCACACACACTGACTCTCACTGGGATAAGGGTTCCACACACACTGACTCTCATTGGGGTAATGGTTCCACATACACTGACTCTCGCTGGGGAAATGGTACCACATACACTGACTCTCACTGGGATAGGGGTTCCACACACACTGACTCTCACTGGGGTCATGGTTCCAGACACACTGCCTCTCACTAAGCTAAGTGTTTCACATACACTGAATCTCGCTGGAATAAGAGTTGCACACACACTGACTCTCACTGGGGTAAGAATTCCACACACACTGACTATCTACTGCGGAAGGGGTTCCACACACACTGACTCTCCCTGGGATAAGGGATCCACACACACTGACTCTCACTGGGATAAGGGTTCCAGACACACTGATTCTCACTGGGATAAGAGTTCCACGCACACTGACTCTCACTGGGATAAGGGTTCCAAAAAAATGACTCTCACTGGGATAAGGGTTCCACACAAACTGACTCTCACTGGTGTAAGGGTTCCACATAAACTGACCCTCACTGGGGTAAGGGTTCCACATACACTGACTCTCACTGGGATAAGGGTACCAAACACACTGACTCTCACTGGGGTAAGGGTTCTACACACACTGACTCTCACTGGGATAAGGGTACCACACGCACTGACGCTCACTGGGGTAAGGGTTCCACATACACTAACTCTTACTGGGGTAAGGGTTCCACAAAAACTGACTCTCACTGGCATAAGGATTCCACACACTCTGACGCTCAATGGGGTAAGGGTTGCACACACACTGACTCTCACTGGGGTAAGGGTTCCACACACACTGATTCTCATTGGGGTAAGGGTTCCACACAAACTGACTTTCACTGGGGTAAGGGTTCCACACACACTGATTCTCATTGGTGTGAGGATTGCACACACACTGACTCTCTATTGCGGTAAGGGTTCCACATACACTGACTCTCACTGGGATAAGCGTTCCACACACACTGACGCTCACTGGGGTAAAGGTTCCACACACACTGATTCTCACTAGGGTAAGGGATCCACACAAACTAACTCTCGCTGGAGTAAGAGTTGCACACACACTGACACTCACTGGGATAAGGGTTCCACACACACTGATTCTCACTGGGATAATGGTTCCACACACACACTGACTCTCACTGGGGTAAGGGTTCCACACACACTGACTCTCGCTGGGGTAAGATTTGCACACACACTGACTCTCAATGGGGTGAGAGTTCCACACACACTGACTCTGGACTGCGGTAAGGGTTCCACACACACCGAGTCACAGTGGGAAAAGGGTTCCACACACACTGACTCTCACTGGGATTAGGGTTCCACACACACTGACTCTCACTGGGATTAGGGTTCCACACACACTGACTCTCACTGGGGTAAGGGTTCCACACACACTGACTCTCACTGGGATAATGGTTCCATACACACAGACTCTCACTGGGATAAGGTTTCCACACACACTGACTCTCACTGGGGTAAGGGTTCCACACACACTGACTCTCACTGGGATAAGGGTTCCAGACACACTGACTCTCATTGGGGTAATGGTTCCACATACACTGACTCTCGCTGGGGAAAGGGTACCACATACACTGACTCTCACTGGGATAGGGGTTCCACACACACTGACTCTCACAAGGGGAAATGGTTCCACACACACTGCCTCTCACTAAGGTAAGTGTTTCACATACACTGAATCTCGCTGGAGTAAGAGTTGCACACACACTGACTCTCACTGGGGAAAGAATTCCACACACACAGACTATCTACTGTGGTAAGGGTTCCACACACACTGACTCTCACTGGGGTAAGGGTTCCACACACACTGACTCTCACTGGGGTAAGGGTTCCACATACACTGACTCTCATTGGTGTGAGGGTTGCACACACACTGACTCTCACTGGGATAAGGGTACCACACACACTGACGCTCACTGGGGTGAGGGTTCCACATACACTAACTCTTACTGGGGTAAGGGTTCCACAAAAACTGACTCTCACTGTCATACGGGTTCCACACACTCTGACGCTCAATGGGGTAAGGGTTGCACACCCACTGACTCTCACTGGGGTAAGGGTTCCACACACACTGATTCTCACTGGGGTAAGGGTTGCACACAAACTGACTCTCACTGGGGTAAGGGTTCCACACACACTGACTCTCGCTGGGGTAAGATTTGCACACACACTGAGTCTCAATGGGGTGAGAGTTCCACACACAATGACTCTCTACTGCGGTAAGGGTTCCACACACACCGACTCACAGAGGGAAAAGGGTTCCACACACTCTGACGCTCAATTGGGTAAGGGTTGCACACACACTGACTCTCACTGGGGTAAGGGTTCCACACACACTGATTCTCACTGGGGTAAGGGTTCCACACACACTGACTCTCACTGGGGTAAGGGTTCCACACACACTGATTCTCACTGGGATAAGGGTTCCACACACACTGACTCTCACTGGGGTAAGGGTTCCACATACACTGACTCTCACTGGGGTAAGGGTTCCACAACAACTGACTCTCACTGGGATAAGGGTACCACACACACTGACGCTCACTGGGGTAAGGGATCCACATACACTAACTCTTACTGGGGTAAGAGTTCCACAAAAACTGCCTCTCACTGGCATAAGGGTTCCACACACTCTGACGCTCAATGGGGTAAGGGTTGCACACACACTGACTTTCACTGGGGTAAGGGTTCCACACACACTGATTCTCACTGGGGTAAGGGTTCCACACACACTGACTCTCACTGGGGTAAGGGTTCCACACACACTGACTCTCACTGGGGTGAGAGTTCCACTCACACTGACTCTCGACTGCGGTAATGGTTCCACACACACTGATTCTCACTGGGATAAGGGTTCCACACACACTGACGCTCACTGGGGTAAGGGTTCCACATACACTAACTCTTACTGGGGTAAGGGTTCCACAAAAACTGACTCTCACTGGCATAAGGGTTCCACACACTCTGACGCTCAATGGGGTAAGGGTTGCACACACACTGACTCTCACCGGGGTAAGGGTTCCACACACACTGATTCACACTGGGGTAATGGTTCCACACACACTGACTCTCACTGGGGTAAAGGTTCCACACACACTGATTCTCACTGGGATAAGGGGTCCACACACAGTGACTCTCACTGCGGTAAGGGTTCCACAAACACTGACTCTCACTGGGGTAAGGGTTCCACAACAAATGACTCTCACGGGGATAAGGGTTCCACACACACTGACTCTCACTGGGGTACGAGGTCCACACACACTGAATCTCTAATGCGGTAAGGGTTCCACACACACTGACTCTCACTGGGGTAAGGGTTCCACACGCACTGACTCTCACTGCGGTAAGGGTTCCACACACACTGATTCTCACTGGGATAAGGGTTCCACACAAACTGACTCTCACTGGGGTAAGGGTTCCACATACACTGACTCTCACTGGGGGAAAGGTTCCACACACACTGACTCTCACTGGGGTAAGGGTTCCACACACACTGACTCTCACTGGGGTAAGGGTTCCACATACACAGACTCTCGGTGGGGTTAGAGTTGCACACACACTGACTCTCACTGGGGTAAGAGTTCCACACACACTGACTCTCTACCGCGTTAAGGGTTCCACACACAGTGACTCTGACTCGGATAAGGCTTCCACACACACTGAATCTCACTGGGGTAAGGGTTCCAGACACACTGACTCTCACTAAGGTAAGTGTTTCACACACATTGATTCTTGCTGGAGTAAGAGTTGCACACACACTGACTCTCACTCGGGTAAGAATTCCACACACCCTGACTATCTACTGCGGTAAGGGTTCCACACACACTGACTCTCACTGGGATATGGGTTCCACACACACTGACTCTCACTGGGATAAGGGTTCCACACACACAGATTCTCACTGGGATAAGGGTTCCACACACACTGACTCTCACTGGGATTAGGGTTCCACACACACTGACTCTCACTGGGGTATGGGTTCCACACACACCTACTCTCACTGGGATAATGGTTCCACACACACTGACTCTTACTGGGATAAGGGTTCCACACACACAGATTCTCACTGGGATAAGGGTTCCACACACACTGAATCTCACTGGGATAAGGGTTCCACAGACAATGACTCTCACTGAGGAAAGGGTTCCACACACACTGACTCTCACTAGGATAAGGGTTCCACACACACTGACTCTCACTGGGGTAAGGGTTCCACACACAATGACTCTCACTGGGATAAGGGTTCCACACACACTGACTATATCTGGTATAATGATTCCACCCACACTGAATCTTACTGGGGCAAGGGTTCCACATACACTGACTCTCACTGGGGTAAGGGTTCCATGCACACTGACTCTCACAGGGATAAGGGTTCCACACACACTGACTCTCGCTGGGGTAAGAGTTCCACACACACTGACTCTCTATTGCGGTAAGGGTTCCACATACACTGACTCTCACTGGGATAAGCGTTCCACACACACTGACGCTCACTGGGGTAAAGGTTCCACACACACTGATTCTCACTAGGGTAAGGGATCCACACAAACTGACTCTCACTGGGGTAAGGGTTCCACACACACTGACTCTCCCTTGGATAAGGGTTCCACACACACTGACACTCACCGGGGTAGGGGTTCCACATACATTGACTCTCACTGGGGTAAGGGTTCCACATATACTGACTCTCACTGGGATAAGGGTTCCGCACACACTGACTCTCACTGGGGTAAGGGTTCCACACACACTGACTCTCACGAGGTAAAGGGTTCCACACACACTGACTGTCACTACGAGAAGGGTTCCACAACTGACTCTCACTGGGGTAAGGGTTCCACACACACTGATTCTCACTGGGGGAAGGGTTCCACACACACTGACTCTCACTGGGGTAAGGGTTCCACAAAAACTGTCTCTCACTGGGATAAGGGTTCCACACACACTGACTCTCAATTGGAAAAGGGTTCCACACACACTGAATCTCGCTGGGGTAAGGGTTCCAGACACACTGACTCTCACTAAGGAAAGTGTTCCACACACACTGATTCTCACTGGGATAATGGTTCCACACACACACTGACTCTCACTGGGGTAAGGGTTCCACACACACTGACTCTCGCTGGGGTAAGATTTGCACACACACTGACTCTCAATGGGGTGAGAGTTCCACACACACTGACTCTCTACTGCGGTAAGGGTTCCACACACACCGACTCACAGTGGGAAAAGGGTTCCACACACACTGACGCTCAATGGGGTAAGGGTTGCACACACACTGACTCTCACTGGGGTAAGGGTTCCAGACACACTGACTCTCACTAAGGAAAGTGTTTCACACACACTGTCTCTCGCTGGAGTAAGAGTTGCACACACACTGACTCTCACTGGGATAAGGGTTCCACACACACTGATTCTCACTGGGATAATGGTTCCACACACACACTGACTCTCACTGGGGGAAGGGTTCCACACACACTGACTCTCTTTGGGGTAAGATTTGCACACACACTGACTCTCAATGGGGTGAGAGTTCCACACACACTGACTCTCTACTGCGGTAAGGGTTCCACACACACCGACTCACAGTGGGAAAAGGGTTCCACACACACTGACTCTCACTGGGATTAGGGTTCCACACACACTGACTCTCACTGGGATTAGGGTTCCACACACACTGACTCTCACTGGGGTAAGGGTTCCATACACACTGACTCTCACTGGGATAATGGTTCCATACACACAGACTCTCACTGGGATAAGGTTTCCACACACACTGACTCTCACTGGGGTAAGGGTTCCACACACACTGACTCTCACTGGGATAAGGGTTCCACACACACTGACTCTCATTGGGGTAATGGTTCCACATACACTGACTCTCGCTGGGGAAATGGTACCACATACACTGACTCTCACTGGGATAGGGGTTCCACACACACTGACTCTCACTGGGGTCATGGTTCCAGACACACTGCCTCTCACTAAGCTAAGTGTTTCACATACACTGAATCTCGCTGGAATAAGAGTTGCACACACACTGACTCTCACTGGGGTAAGAATTCCACACACACTGACTATCTACTGCGGAAGGGGTTCCACACACACTGACTCTCCCTGGGATAAGGGATCCACACACACTGACTCTCACTGGGATAAGGGTTCCACACACACTGATTCTCACTGGGATAAGAGTTCCACGCACACTGACTCTCACTGGGATAAGGGTTCCAAAAAAATGACTCTCACTGGGATAAGGGTTCCACACAAACTGACTCTCACTGGTGTAAGGGTTCCACATAAACTGACCCTCACTGGGGTAAGGGTTCCACATACACTGACTCTCACTGGGATAAGGGTACCACACACACTGACTCTCACTGGGGTAAGGGTTCTACACACACTGACTCTCACTGGGATAAGGGTACCACACGCACTGACGCTCACTGGGGTAAGGGTTCCACATACACTAACTCTTACTGGGGTAAGGGTTCCACAAAAACTGACTCTCACTGGCATAAGGATTCCACACACTCTGACGCTCAATGGGGTAAGGGTTGCACACACACTGACTCTCACTGGGGTAAGGGTTCCACACACACTGATTCTCATTGGGGTAAGGGTTCCACACAAACTGACTTTCACTGGGGTAAGGGTTCCACACACACTGATTCTCATTGGTGTGAGGGTTGCACACACACTGACTCTCTATTGCGGTAAGGGTTCCACATACACTGACTCTCACTGGGATAAGCGTTCCACACACACTGAAGCTCACTGGGGTAAAGGTTCCACACACACTGATTCTCACTAGGGTAAGGGATCCACACAAACTAACTCTCGCTGGAGTAAGAGTTGCACACACACTGATTCTCACTGGGATAATGGTTCCACACACACACTGACTCTCACTGGGGTAAGGGTTCCACACACACTGACTCTCGCTGGGGTAAGATTTGCACACACACTGACTCTCAATGGGGTGAGAGTTCCACACACACTGACTCTCTACTGCGGTAAGGGTTCCACACACACCGACTCACAGTGGGAAAAGGGTTCCACACACACTGACGCTCAATGGGGTAAGGGTTGCACACACACTGACTCTCACTGGGGTAAGGGTTCCAGACACACTGACTCTCACTAAGGAATGTGTTTCACACACACTGTCTCTCGCTGGAGTAAGAGTTGCACACACACTGACTCTCACTGGGATAAGGGTTCCACACACACTGATTCTCACTGGGATAATGGTTCCACACACACACTGACTCTCACTGGGGGAAGGGTTCCACACACACTGACTCTCTTTGGGGTAAGATTTGCACACACACTGACTCTCAATGGGGTGAGAGTTCCACACACACTGACTCTCTACTGCGGTAAGGGTTCCACACACACCGACTCACAGTGGGAAAAGGGTTCCACACACACTGACTCTCACTGGGATTAGGGTTCCACACACACTGACTCTCACTGGGATTAGGGTTCCACACACACTGACTCTCACTGGGGTAAGGGTTCCACACACACTGACTCTCACTGGGATAATGGTTCCATACACACAGACTCTCACTGGGATAAGGTTTCCACACACACTGACTCTCACTGGGGTAAGGGTTCCACACACACTGACTCTCACTGGGATAAGGGTTCCACACACACTGACTCTCATTGGGGTAATGGTTCCACATACACTGACTCTCGCTGGGGAAATGGTACCACATACACTGACTCTCACTGGGATAGGGGTTCCACACACACTGACTCTCACTGGGGTCATGGTTCCAGACACACTGCCTCTCACTAAGCTAAGTGTTTCACATACACTGAATCTCGCTGGAATAAGAGTTGCACACACACTGACTCTCACTGGGGTAAGAATTCCACACACACTGACTATCTACTGCGGAAGGGGTTCCACACACACTGACTCTCCCTGGGATAAGGGATCCACACACACTGACTCTCACTGGGATAAGGGTTCCACACACACTGATTCTCACTGGGATAAGAGTTCCACGCACACTGACTCTCACTGGGATAAGGGTTCCAAAAAAATGACTCTCACTGGGATAAGGGTTCCACACAAACTGACTCTCACTGGTGTAAGGGTTCCACATAAACTGACCCTCACTGGGGTAAGGGTTCCACATACACTGACTCTCACTGGGATAAGGGTACCACACACACTGACTCTCACTGGGGTAAGGGTTCTACACACACTGACTCTCACTGGGATAAGGGTACCACACGCACTGACGCTCACTGGGGTAAGGGTTCCACATACACTAACTCTTACTGGGGTAAGGGTTCCACAAAAACTGACTCTCACTGGCATAAGGATTCCACACACTCTGACGCTCAATGGGGTAAGGGTTGCACACACACTGACTCTCACTGGGGTAAGGGTTCCACACAGACTGATTCTCATTGGGGTAAGGGTTCCACACAAACTGACTTTCACTGGGGTAAGGGTTCCACACACACTGATTCTCATTGGTGTGAGGGTTGCACACACACTGACTCTCTATTGCGGTAAGGGTTCCACATACACTGACTCTCACTGGGATAAGCGTTCCACACACACTGAAGCTCACTGGGGTAAAGGTTCCACACACACTGATTCTCACTAGGGTAAGGGATCCACACAAACTAACTCTCGCTGGAGTAAGAGTTGCACACACACTGATTCTCACTGGGATAATGGTTCCACACACACACTGACTCTCACTGGGGTAAGGGTTCCACAAAAACTGACTCTCACTGGCATAAGGATTCCACACACTCTGACGCTCAATGGGGTAAGGGTTGCACACACACTGACTCTCACTGGGGTAAGGGTTCCACACACACTGATTCTCATTGGGGTAAGGGTTCCACACAAACTGACTTTCACTGGGGTAAGGGTTCCACACACACTGATTCTCATTGGTGTGAGGGTTGCACACACACTGACTCTCTATTGCGGTAAGGGTTCCACATACACTGACTCTCACTGGGATAAGCGTTCCACACACACTGAAGCTCACTGGGGTAAAGGTTCCACACACACTGATTCTCACTAGGGTAAGGGATCCACACAAACTAACTCTCGCTGGAGTAAGAGTTGCACACACACTGATTCTCACTGGGATAATGGTTCCACACACACACTGACTCTCACTGGGGTAAGGGTTCCACACACACTGACTCTCGCTGGGGTAAGATTTGCACACACACTGACTCTCAATGGGGTGAGAGTTCCACACACACTGACTCTCTACTGCGGTAAGGGTTCCACACACACCGACTCACAGTGGGAAAAGGGTTCCACACACACTGACGCTCAATGGGGTAAGGGTTGCACACACACTGACTCTCACTGGGGTAAGGGTTCCAGACACACTGACTCTCACTAAGGAATGTGTTTCACACACACTGTCTCTCGCTGGAGTAAGAGTTGCACACACACTGACTCTCACTGGGATAAGGGTTCCACACACACTGATTCTCACTGGGATAATGGTTCCACACACACACTGACTCTCACTGGGGGAAGGGTTCCACACACACTGACTCTCTTTGGGGTAAGATTTGCACACACACTGACTCTCAATGGGGTGAGAGTTCCACACACACTGACTCTCTACTGCGGTAAGGGTTCCACACACACCGACTCACAGTGGGAAAAGGGTTCCACACACACTGACTCTCACTGGGATTAGGGTTCCACACACACTGACTCTCACTGGGATTAGGGTTCCACACACACTGACTCTCACTGGGGTAAGGGTTCCACACACACTGACTCTCACTGGGATAATGGTTCCATACACACAGACTCTCACTGGGATAAGGTTTCCACACACACTGACTCTCACTGGGGTAAGGGTTCCACACACACTGACTCTCACTGGGATAAGGGTTCCACACACACTGACTCTCATTGGGGTAATGGTTCCACATACACTGACTCTCGCTGGGGAAATGGTACCACATACACTGACTCTCACTGGGATAGGGGTTCCACACACACTGACTCTCACTGGGGTCATGGTTCCAGACACACTGCCTCTCACTAAGCTAAGTGTTTCACATACACTGAATCTCGCTGGAATAAGAGTTGCACACACACTGACTCTCACTGGGGTAAGAATTCCACACACACTGACTATCTACTGCGGAAGGGGTTCCACACACACTGACTCTCCCTGGGATAAGGGATCCACACACACTGACTCTCACTGGGATAAGGGTTCCACACACACTGATTCTCACTGGGATAAGAGTTCCACGCACACTGACTCTCACTGGGATAAGGGTTCCAAAAAAATGACTCTCACTGGGATAAGGGTTCCACACAAACTGACTCTCACTGGTGTAAGGGTTCCACATAAACTGACCCTCACTGGGGTAAGGGTTCCACATACACTGACTCTCACTGGGATAAGGGTACCACACACACTGACTCTCACTGGGGTAAGGGTTCTACACACACTGACTCTCACTGGGATAAGGGTACCACACGCACTGACGCTCACTGGGGTAAGGGTTCCACATACACTAACTCTTACTGGGGTAAGGGTTCCACAAAAACTGACTCTCACTGGCATAAGGATTCCACACACTCTGACGCTCAATGGGGTAAGGGTTGCACACACACTGACTCTCACTGGGGTAAGGGTTCCACACAGACTGATTCTCATTGGGGTAAGGGTTCCACACAAACTGACTTTCACTGGGGTAAGGGTTCCACACACACTGATTCTCATTGGTGTGAGGGTTGCACACACACTGACTCTCTATTGCGGTAAGGGTTCCACATACACTGACTCTCACTGGGATAAGCGTTCCACACACACTGAAGCTCACTGGGGTAAAGGTTCCACACACACTGATTCTCACTAGGGTAAGGGATCCACACAAACTAACTCTCGCTGGAGTAAGAGTTGCACACACACTGACTCTCACTGGGATAAGGGTTCCACACACACTGATTCTCACTGGGATAATGGTTCCACACACACACTGACTCTCACTGGGGTAAGGGTTCCACACACACTGACTCTCGCTGGGGTAAGATTTGCACACACACTGACTCTCAATGGGGTGAGAGTTCCACACACACTGACTCTCGTCTGCGGTATGGGTTCCACACACACCGAGTCACAGTGGGAGAAGGGTTCCACACACACTGACTCTCACTGGGATTAGGGTTCCACACACACTGACTCTCACTGGGATTAGGGTTCCACACACACTGACTCTCACTGGGGTAAGGGTTCCACACACACTGACTCTCACTGGGATAATGGTTCCATACACACAGACTCTCACTGGGATAAGGTTTCCACACACACTGACTCTCACTGGGTTAAGGGTTCCACACACACTGACTCTCACTGGGATAAGGGTTCCAGACACACTGACTCTCATTGGGGTAATGGTTCCACATACACTGACTCTCGCTGGGGAAAGGGTACCACATACACTGACTCTCACTGGGATAGGGGTTCCACACACACTGACTCTCACAAGGGGAAATGGTTCCAGACACACTGCCTCTCACTAAGGTAAGTGTTTCACATACACTGAATCTCGCTGGAGTAAGAGTTGCACACACACTGACTCTCACTGGGGAAAGAATTCCACACACACAGACTATCTACTGTGGTAAGGGTTCCACACACACTGACTCTCACTGGGGTAAGGGTTCCACACACACTGACTCTCACTGGGGTAAGGGTTCCACATACACTGACTCTCATTGGTGTGAGGGTTGCACACACACTGACTCTCACCTGGATAAGGGTACCACACACACTGACGCTCACTGGGGTAAGGGTTCCACATACACTAACTCTTACTGGGGTAAGGGTTCCACAAAAACTGACTCTCACTGTCATACGGGTTCCACACACTCTGACGCTCAATGGGGTAAGGGTTGCACACACACTGACTCTCACTGGGGTAAGGGTTCCACACACACTGATTCTCACTGGGGTAAGGGTTGCACACAAACTGACTCTCACTGGGGTAAGGGTTCCACACACACTGACTCTCGTTGGGGTAAGATTTGCACACACACTGAGTCTCAATGGGGTGAGAGTTCCACACACACTGACTCTCTACTGCGGTAAGGGTTCCACACACACCGACTCACAGAGGGAAAAGGGTTCCACACACTCTGACGCTCAATTGGGTAACGGTTGCACACACACTGACTCTCACTGGGGTAAGGGTTCCACACACACTGATTCTCACTGGGGTAAGGGTTCCACACACACTGACTCTCACTGGGGTAAGGGTTCCACACACACTGATTCTCACTGGGATAAGGGTTCCACACACACTGACTCTCACTGGGGTAAGGGTTCCACATACACTGACTCTCACTGGGGTAAGGGTTCCACAACAACTGACTCTCACTGGGATAAGGGTACCACACACACTGACGCTCACTGGGGTAAGGGATCCACATACACTAACTCTTACTGGGGTAAGGGTTCCACAAAAACTGCCTCTCACTGGCATAAGGGTTCCACACACTCTGACGCTCAATGGGGTAAGGGTTGCACACACACTGACTCTCACTGGGGTAAGGGTTCCACACACACTGATTCTCACTGGGGTAAGGGTTCCACACACACTGATTCTCACTGGGGTAAGGGTTCCACACACACTGATTCTCACTGGGATAAGGGTTCCACACACACTGATGCTCACTGGGGTAAGGGTTCCACATATACTAACTCTTACTGGTGTAAGGGTTCCACAAAAACTGCCTCTCACTGGCATAAGGGTTCCACACTCTCTGACGCTCAATGGGGTAAGGGTTGCACACACACTGACTCTCACTGGGGTAAGGGTTCCACACACACTGATTCTCACTGGGGTAATGGTTCCACAAACACTGATTCTCACTGGGGTAAGGGTTCCACACACACTGACTCTCACTGGGGTAAGGGTTCCACAACAACTGACTCTCACGGGGATAAGGGTTCCACACACACTGACTCTCACTGGGGTAAGAGGTCCACACACACTGAATCTCTAATGCGGTGAGGTTTCCACACACACTGACTCTCACTGGGGTAAGGGTTCCACACGCACTGACTCTCACTGCGGTAAGGGTTCCACACACACTGATTCTCACTGGGATAAGGGTTCCACACAAACTGACTCTCACTGGGGTAAGGGTTCCACATACACTGACTCTCACTGGGGGAAAGGTTCCACACACACTGACTCTCACTGGGGTAAGGGTTCCACACACACTGACTCTCACTGGGGTAAGGGTTCCACATACACAAACTCTCGGAGGTGTTAGAGTTGCACACACACTGACTCTCACTGGGATAAGAGTTCCACACACACTGACTCTCTATCGCGGTAAGTGTTCCACACACAGTGACTCTCACTGGGATAAGGGTTCCACACACACTGACTCTCACTGGGGTAATGGTTCCAGATACACTGACTCTCACTAAGGTAAGTGTTTCACTCACATTGATTCTCGCTGGAGTAAGAGTTGCACACACACTTACTCTCACTGGGGTAAGAAGTCCACACACAATGACTATCTACTGCGGTAAGGGTTCCACACAAACTGACTCTCACTGGGATAAGGGTTCCACAGACACTGACTCTCACTGGGATAAGGGTTCCACACACACAGATTCTCACTGGGATAAGGGTTCCACACACACTGACTCTCACTGGGATAAGGGTTCCACAGACAATGACTCTCACTGAGGAAAGGGTTCCACACACACTGACTCTCACTAGGATAAGGGTTCCACACACACTGACTCTCACTGGGGTAAGGGTTCCACACACAATGACTCTCACTGGGATAAGGGTTCCACACACACTGACTATATCTGGTATAATGATTCCACCCACACTGAATCTTACTGGGGTAAGGGTTCCACATACACTGACTCTCACAGGGGTAAGGGTTCCATGCACACTAACTCTCACAGGGATAAGGGTTCCACACACACTGACTCTCGCTGGGGTAAGAGTTCCAAACACACTGACTCTCTATTGCGGTAAGGGTTCCACATACACTGACTCTCACTGGGATAAGCGTTCCACACACACTGACGTTCACTGGGGTAAAGGTTCCACACACACTGATTCTCACTAGGGTAAGGGATCCACACAAACTGACTCTCACTGGGGTAAGGGTTCCACACACACTGACTCTCCCTTGGATAAGGGTTCCACACACACTGACACTCACCGGGGTAGGGGTTCCACATACATTGACTCTCACTGGGGTAAGGGTTCCACATATACTGACTCTCACTGGGAAAAGGGTTCCGCACACACTGACTCTCACTGGGGTAAGGATTCCACACACACTGACTCTCACGAGGTAAAGGGTTCCACACACACTGACTGTCACTACGAGAAGGGTTCCACACACACTGACTCTCACTGGGGTAAGGGTTCCACACACACTGATTCTCACAGGGGGAAGGGTTCCACACACACTGACTCTCACTGGGGTAAGAGTTCCACAAAAACTGTCTCTCACTGGGATAAGGGTTCCACACACACTGACTCTCAATTGGATAAGGGTTCCACACACACTGAATCTCGCTGGGGTAAGGGTTCCAGACACACTGACTCTCACTAAGGAAAGTGTTCCACACACACTGATTCTCACTGAGATAATGTTTCCACACACACACTGACTCTCACTGTGGTAAGGGTTCCACACACACTGACTCTCGCTGGGGTAAGATTTGCACACACACTGACTCTCAATGAGGTGAAAGTTCCACACACACTGACTCTCTACTGCGGTAAAGGTTCCACACACACCGACTCACAGTGGGAAAAGGGTTCCACACACACTGACGCTCAATGGGGTAAGGGTTGCACACACACTGACTCTCACTGGGGTAAGGGTTCCAGACACACTGACTCTCACTAAGGAAAGTGTTTCACACACACTGACTCTCGCTGGAGTAAGAGTTGCACACACACTGACTCTCACTGGGATAAGGGTTCCACACACACTGATTCTCACTGGGATAATGGTTCCACACACACACTGACTCTCACTGGGGTAAGGGTTCCACACACACTGACTCTCGCTGGGGTAAGATTTGCACACACACTGACTCTCAATGGGGTGAGAGTTCCACACACACTGGCTCTCGACTGCGGTAAGGGTTCCACACACACCGACTCACAGTGGGAAAAGGGTTCCACACACACTGACTCTCACTGGGATTTGGGTTCCACACACACTGACTCTCACTGGGATTAGGGTTCCACACACACTGACTCTCACTGGGGTAAGGGTTCCACACACACTGACTCTCACTGGGATAATGGTTCCATACACACAGACTCTCACTGGGATAAGGTTTCCACACACACTGACTCTCACTGGGGTAAGGGTTCCACACACACTGACTCTCACTGGGATAAGGGTTCCACACACAATGACTCTCATTGGGGTAATGGTTCCACATACACTGACTCTCGCTGGGGAAAGGGTACCACATACACTGACTCTCACTGGGATAGGGGTTCCACACACACTGACTCTCACTGGGGTAATGGTTCCAGACACACTGCCTCTCACTAAGGTAAGTGTTTCACATACACTGAATCTCGCTGGAGTAAGAGTTGCACACACACTGACTCTCACTGGGGTAAGAATTCCACACACACTGACTATCTACTGCGGAAGGGGTTCCACACACACTGACTCTCCCTGGGATAAGGGTTCCAAACACACTGACTCTCACTGGGATAAGGGTTCCACACACACTGACTCTCCCTGGGATAAGAGTTCCACGCACACTGACTCTCACTGGGATAAGGGTTCCACACAAGTTGACTCTCACTGGGATAAGGGTTCCACACACACTGACTCTCACTGGTGTAAGGATTCCACATAAACTGACGCTCACTGGGGTAAGGGTTCCACATACACTGACTCTCACTGGGATAAGGGTACCACACACACTGACTCTCACTGGGGTAAGGGTTCTACACACACTGATTCTCACTGTGGTAAGGGTTCCACACAAACTGACTCTCACTGGGGTAAGGGTTCCACACACACTGACTCTCATTGGTGTGAGGGTTGCACACACACTGACTCTCACTGGGGAAAGGGTTCCACACACACTGACTCTCACTGGGGTAAGGGTTCCACATACACTGACTCTCACTGGGGTAAGGGTTCCACAAAAACTGACTCTCACGGGGATAAGGGTTCCACACACACTGACTCTCACTTGGATAAGGGTTCCACACACACTGACTCTCGCTGGGGTAAGGGTTCCAGACACACTGACTCTCACTAAGGAAAGTGTTTCACACACACTGACTCTCGCTGGAGTAAGAGTTGCACACACACTGACTCTCACTGGGGTAAGAATTCCACACACACAGACTATCTACTTTGGTAAGTGTTCCACACACACTGACTCTCACTGGGGTAAGGGTTCCACACACACTGACTCTCACTGGGATAAGGGTTCCACAGACAATGACTCTCACTGAGGAAAGGGTTCCACACACACTGACTCTCACTAGGATAAGGGTTCCACACACACTGACTCTCACTGGGGTAAGGGTTCCACACACAATGACTCTCACTGGGATAAGGGTTCCACACACACTGACTATATCTGGTATAATGATTCCACCCACACTGAATCTTACTGGGGTAAGGGTTCCACATACACTGACTCTCACTGGGGTAAGGGTTCCATGCACACTGACTCTCACAGGGATAAGGGTTCCACACACACTGACTCTCGCTGGGGTAAGAGTTCCAAACACACTGACTCTCTATTGCGGTAAGGGTTCCACATACACTGACTCTCACTGGGATAAGCGTTCCACACACACTGACGTTCACTGGGGTAAAGGTTCCACACACACTGATTCTCACTAGGGTAAGGGATCCACACAAACTGACTCTCACTGGGGTAAGGGTTCCACACACACTGACTCTCCCTTGGATAAGGGTTCCACACACACTGACACTCACCGGGGTAGGGGTTCCACATACATTGACTCTCACTGGGCAAAGGGTTCCACATATACTGACTCTCACTGGGATAAGGGTTCCGCACACACTGACTCTCACTGGGGTAAGGGTTCCACACACACTGACTCTCACGAGGTAAAGGGTTCCACACACACTGACTGTCACTACGAGAAGGGTTCCACACACACTGACTCTCACTGGGGTAAGGGTTCCACACACACTGACTCTCACAGGGGGAAGGGTTCCACACACACTGACTCTCACTGGGGTAAGGGTTCCACAAAAACTGTCTCACACTGGGATAAGGGTTCCACACACACTGACTCTCAATTGGATAAGGGTTCCACACACACTGAATCTCGCTGGGGTAAGGGTTCCAGACAAACTGACTCTCACTAAGGAAAGTGTTCCACACACACTGATTCTCACTGAGATAATGTTTCCACACACATACTGACTCTCACTGTGGTAAGGGTTCCACACACACTGACTCTCGCTGGGGTAAGATTTGCACACACACTGACTCTCAATGAGGTGAAAGTTCCACACACACTGACTCTCTACTGCGGTAAGGGTTCCACACACACCGACTCACAGTGGGAAAAGGGTTCCACACACACTGACGCTCAATGGGGTAAGGGTTGCACACACACTGACTCTCACTGGGGTAAGGGTTCCAGACACACTGACTCTCACTAAGGAAAGTGTTTCACACACACTGACTCTCGCTGGAGTAAGAGTTGCACACACACTGACTCTCACTGGGATAAGGGTTCCACACACACTGATTCTCACTGGGATAATGGTTCCACACACACACTGACTCTCACTGGGGTAAGGGATCCACACACACTGACTCTCGCTGGGGTAAGATTTGCACACACACTGACTCTCAATGGGGTGAGAGTTCCACACACACTGACTCTCGACTGCGGTAAGGGTTCCACACACACCGACTCACAGTGGGAAAAGGGTTCCACACACACTGACTCTCACTGGGATTAGGGTTCCACACACACTGACTCTCACTGGGATTAGGGTTCCACACACACTGACTCTCACTGGGGTAAGGGTTCCACACACACTGACTCTCACTGGGATAATGGTTCCATACACACAGACTCTCACTGGGATAAGGTTTCCACACACACTGACTCTCACTGGGGTAAGGGTTCCACACACACTGACTCTCACTGGGATAAGGGTTCCACACACAATGACTCTCATTGGGGTAATGGTTCCACATACACTGACTCTCGCAGGGGAAAGGGTACCACATACACTGACTCTCACTGGGATAGGGGTTCCACACACACTGACTCTCACTGGGGTAATGGTTCCAGACACACTGCCTCTCACTAAGGTAAGTGTTTCACATACACTGAATCTCGCTGGAGTAAGAGTTGCACACACACTGACTCTCACTGGGGTAAGAATTCCACACACACTGACTATCTACTGCGGAAGGGGTTCCACACACACTGACTCTCCCTGGGATAAGGGTTCCAAACACACTGACTCTCACTGGGATAAGGGTTCCACACACACTGACTCTCCCTGGGATAAGAGTTCCACGCACACTGACTCTCACTGGGATAAGGGTTCCACACAAAATGACTCTCACTGGGATAAGGGTTCCACACACACTGACTCTCACTGGTGTAAGGGTTCCACATAAACTGACGCTCACTGGGGTAAGGGTTCCACATACACTGACTCTCACTGGGATAAGGGTACCACACAAACTGACTCTCACTGGGGTAAGGGTTCTACACACACTGATTCTCACTGTGGTAAGGGTTCCACACAAACTGACTCTCACTGGGGTAAGGGTTCCACACACACTGACTCTCATTGGTGTGAGGGTTGCACACACACTGACTCTCACTGGGGAAAGGGTTCCACACACACTGACTCTCACTGGGGTAAGGGTTCCACAAAAACTGACTCTCACGGGGATAAGGGTTCCACACACACTGACTCTCACTTGGATAAGGGTTCCACACACACTGACTCTCGCTGGGGTAAGGGTTCCAGACACACTGACTCTCACTAAGGAAAGTGTTTCACACACACTGACTCTCGCTGGAGTAAGAGTTGCACACACACTGACTCTCACTGGGGTAAGAATTCCACACACACAGACTATCTACTTTGGTAAGTGTTCCACACACACTGACTCTCACTGGGGTACGGGTTCCACACACACTGACTCTCACTGGGGTAAGGGTTCCACATACAGTGACTCTCATTGGTGTGAGGGTTGCTCACACACTGACTCTCACTGGGATAAGGGTACCACATACACTAACTCTTACTGGGGTAAGGGTTCCACAAAAACTGACTCTCACTGGCATAAGGGTTCCACACACTCTGACGCTCAATGGGGTAAGGGTTGCACACAGACTGACTCTCACTGGGGTAAGGGTTCCACACACACTGATTCTCACTGGGGTTAGGGTTCCACACAAACTGACTCTCACTGGGGTAAGGGTTCCACACACACTGACTCTCACTGGTGTCAGGGTTCCACACACACTGACTCTCACTGGGATACGGGTACCACACACACTGACGCTCACTGGGGTAAGGGTACCACATACACTGACTCTCACTGGGATAGGGGTTCCACACACACTGACTCTCACTGGGGTAATGGTTCCAGACATACTGACTCTCACTAAGGTAAGTGTTTCACACACATTGTTTCTCGCTGGAGTAAGAGTTGCACACACACTGACTCCCACTGGGGTAAGAATTCCACACACACTGACTATCTACTGCGGTAAGGGTTCCACACACACTGACTATCTCCTGCGGTAAGGGTTCCACACACACTGACTCTCACTGGGATAAGGGTTCCACACACACTGACTCTCACTGGGATAAGGGTTCCACACACACAGATTCTCACTGGGATAAGGGTTCCACACACACTGACTCTCACTGGGATAAGGGTTCCACAGACAATGACTCTCACTGAGGAAAGGGTTCCACACACACTGACTCTCACTAGGATAAGGGTTCCACACACACTGACTCTCACTGGGGTAAGGGTTCCACACACAATGACTCTCACTGGGATAAGGGTTCCACACACACTGACTATATCTGGTATAATGATTCCACCCACACTGAATCTTACTGGGGTAAGGGTTCCACATACACTGACTCTCACTGGGGTAAGGGTTCCATGCACACTGACTCTCACAGGGATAAGGGTTCCACACACACTGACTCTCACTGGGGTAAGGGTTCCACATACACTGACTCTCATTTGTGTGAGGGTTGCACACACACTGACTCTCACTGGGATAAGGGTACCACACACACTGACCTCACTGGGGTAAGGGTTCCACATACACTAACTCTTACTGGGGTAAGGGTTCCACAAAAACTGACTCTCACTGGCATACGGGTTCCACACACTCTGACGCTCAATGGGGTAAGGGTTGCACACACACTGACTCTCACTGGGGTAAGGGTTCCACACACACTGATTCTCACTGGGGTTAGGGTTCCACACAAACTGACTCTCACTGGGGTAAGGGTTCCACACACACTGACTCTCACTGGTGTCAGGGTTCCACACACACTGACTCTCACTGGGATACGGGTACCACACACACTGACGCTCACTGGGGTAAGGGTACCACATACACTGACTCTCACTGGGATAGGGGTTCCACACACACTGACTCTCACTGGGGTAATGGTTCCAGACATACTGACTCTCACTAAGGTAAGTGTTTCACACACATTGATTCTCGCTGGAGTAAGAGTTGCACACACACTGACTCTCACTGGGGTAAGAATTCCACACACACTGACTATCTACTGCGGTAAGGGTTCCACACACACTGACTATCTCCTGCGGTAAGGGTTCCACACACACTGACTCTCACTGGGATAAGGGTTCCACACACACTGACTCTCACTGGGATAAGGGTTCCACACACACAGATTCTCACTGGGATAAGGGTTCCACACACACTGACTCTCACTGGGATAAGGGTTCCACAGACAATGACTCTCACTGAGGAAAGGGTTCCACACACACTGACTCTCACTAGGATAAGGGTTCCACACACACTGACTCTCACTGGGGTAAGGGTTCCACACACAATGACTCTCACTGGGATAAGGGTTCCACAGACACTGACTATATCTGGTATAATGATTCCACCCACACTGAATCTTACTGGGGTAAGGGTTCCACATACACTGACTCTCAATGGGGTAAGGGTTCCATGCACACTGACTCTCACAGGGATAAGGGTTCCACACACACTGACTCTCGCTGGGGTAAGAGTTCCACACACACTGACTCTCTATTGCGGAACGGGTTCCACATAAACTGACGCACACTGGGATAAGCGTTCCACACACACTGACGCTCACTGGGGTAAAGGTTCCACACACACTGATTCTCACTAGGGTAAGGGATCCACACAAACTGACTCTCACTGGGGAAAGGGTTCCACACACACTGACTCTCCCTTGGATAAGGGTTCCACACACACTGACACTCACCGGGGTAGGGGTTCCACATACATTGACTCTCACTGGGCAAAGGGTTCCACATATACTGACTCTCACTGGGATAAGGGTTCCGCACACACTGACTCTCACTGGGGTAAGGGTTCCACACACCCTGACTCTCACAAGGTAAAGGGTTCCACACACACTGACTGTCACTACGAGAAGGGTTCCACACACACTGACTCTCACTGGGGTAAGGGTTCCACACACACTGATTCTCACTGGGGGAATGGTTCCACACACACTGACTCTCACTGGGGTAAGGGTTCCACAAAATTGACTCTCACTGGGATAAGGGTTCCACACACACTGACTCTCAATTGGATAAGGGTTCCACACACACTGAATCTCGCTGGGGTAAGGGTTCCAGACACACTGACTCTCACTAAGGAAAGTGTTTCACACACACTGACTCTCGCTGGAGTAAGAGTTGCACACACACTGACTCTCACTGGGATAAGGGTTCCACACACACTGATTCTCACTGGGATAATGGTTCCACACACACACTGACTCTCACTGGGGTAAGGGTTCCACACACACTGACTCTCGCTGGGGTAAGTTTTGCACACACACTGACTCTCATTGGGGTGAGAGTTCCACACACACTGACTCTCTACTGCGGTAAGGGTTCCACACACACCGACTCACAGTGGGAAAAGGGTTCCACACACGCTGACTCTCACTGGGATTAGGGTTCCACACACACTGACTCTCACTGGGATTAGGGTTCCACACACACTGACTCTCACTGGGATTAGGGTTCCACACACACTGACTCTCACTGGGGTAAGGGTTCCACACACACTGATTCTCACTGGGGGAAGGGTTCCACACACACTGACTCTCACTGGGATTAGGGTTCCACACACACTGACTCTCACTGGGATTAGCGTTGCACACACACTGACTCTAACTGGGGTAAGAATTCCACACACACTGACTATCTACTGCGGAAGGGGTTCCACACACACTGACTCTCCCTGGGATAAGGGTTCCACACACACTGACTCTCCCTGGGATAAGGGTTCCACACACACTGACTCTCACTGGGATAAGGGTTCCACACACACAGATTCTCACTGGGATAAGAGTTCCACGCACACTGACTCTCATGGGATAAGGGTTCCACACAAAATGACTCTCACTGGGATTAGGGTTCCACACACACTGACTCTCACTGGTGTAAGGGTTCCACATAAACTGACACTCACTGGGATAAGGGTACCACACACACTGACGCTCACTGGGGTAAGGGTTCCACATACACTAACTCTTACTGGGGTAAGGGTTCAACAAAAACTGACTCTCACTGGCATAAGGATTCCACACACTCTGACGCTCAATGGGGTAAGGTTTGCACACACACTGACTCTCACTGGGGTAAGGGTTCCACACAGACTTATTCTCACTGGGGTAAGGGTTCCACACAAACTGACTCTCACTGGGGTAAGGGTTCCACACACACTGACTCTCACTGGTGTCAGGGTTCCAGACACACTGACTCTCACTGGGATACGGGTACCACACACACTGACGCTCACTGGGGTAAGGGTTCCACATACACTGACTCTTACTGGGGTAAGGGTTCCACAAAAACTGACTCTCACGGGGATAAGGGTTCCACACACACTGACTCTCGCTGGGGTAAGAGTCCCACACACACTGACTCTCGACTGCGGTAAGGGTTCCACGCACACTGACTCTCACTGGAATAAGGGTACCACACACACTGACTCTCATTTGTGTGAGGGTCGAACACACACTGACTCTCACTGGGGAAAGGGTTCCAACACACACTGACTCTCACTGGGGTAAGGGTTCCACATACACTGACTCTCACTGGGGTAAGGGTTCCAGACACACTGACTCTCACTAAGGTAAGTGTTTCACACACATTGATTCTCGCTGGAGTAAGAGTTGCACACACACTGACTCTCACTGGGGTAAGAATTCCACACACACTGACTATCTACTGCGGTAAGGGTTCCACACACACTGACTATCTCCTGCGGTAAGGGTTCCACACACACTGACTCTCACTGGGATAAGGGTTCCACACACACTGACTCTCACTGGGATAAGGGTTCCACACACACAGATTCTCACTGGGATAAGGGTTCCACACACACTGACTCTCACTGGGATAAGGGTTCCACAGACAATGACTCTCACTGAGGAAAGGGTTCCACACACACTGACTCTCACTAGGATAAGGGTTCCACACACACTGACTCTCACTGGGGTAAGGGTTCCACACACAATGACTCTCACTGGGATAAGGGTTCCACACACACTGACTATATCTGGTATAATGATTCCACCCACACTGAATCTTACTGGGGTAAGGGTTCCACATACACTGACTCTCACTGGGGTAATGGTTCCATGCACACTGACTCTCACAGGGATAAGGGTTCCACACACACTGACTCTCGCTGGGGTAAGAGTTCCACACACACTGACTCTCTATTGCGGTAAGGGTTCCACATAAACTGACTCTCACTGGGATAAGCGTTCCACACACACTGACGCTCACTGGGATAAAGGTTCCACAAACACTGATTCTCACTAGGGTAAGGGATCCACACAAACTGACTCTCACTGGGATAAGGGTTCCACACACACTGACTCTCCCTTGGATAAGGGTTCCACACACACTGACACTCACCGGGGTAGGGGTTCCACATACATTGACTCTCACTGGGCAAAGGGTTCCACATATACTGACTCTCACTGGGATAAGGGTTCCGCACACACTGACTCTCACTGGGGTAAGGGTTCCACACACACTGACTCTCACGAGGTAAAGGGTTCCACACCCACTGACTGTCACTACGAGAAGGGTTCCACACACACTGACTCTCACTGGGGTAAGGATTCCACACACACTGATTCTCACTGGGGGAAGGGTTCCACACACACTGACTCTCACTGGGGTAAGGGTTCCACAAAAACTGTCTCTCACTGGGATAAGGGTTCCACACACACTGACTCTCAACTGGATAAGGGTTCCACACACACTGACTCTCACTGGTGTATGGGTTCCACATAAACTGACACTCACTGGGGTAAGGGTTCCACATACACTGACTCTCACTGGGAAAAGGGTACCACACACACTGACTCTCACTGGGGTAAGGGTTCTACACACACTGACTCTCACTGGGATAAGGGTACCACACACACTGACGCTCACTGGGGTAAGGGTTCCACATACACTAACTCTTACTGGGGTAAGGGTTCCACAAAAACTGACTCTCACTGGCATAAGGGTTCCACACACTCTGACGCTCAATGGGGTAAGGGTTGCACACACACTGACTCTCACTGGGGTAAGGGTTCCACACACACTTATTCTCACTGGGGTAAGGGTTCCACACAAACTGACTCTCACTGGGGTAAGGGTTCCACACACACTGACTCTCACTGGTGTCAGGGTTCCACACACACTGACTCTCACTGGGATACGGGTACCACACACACTGACGCTCACTGGGGTAAGGGTTCCACATACACTGACTCTTACTGGGGTAAGGGTTCAACAAAAACTGAGTATCACTGGTATAAGGGTTCCACACACACAGACTCTCGCTGGGGTAAGAGTTCCACACACACTGACTCTCGACTGCGGTAAGGGTTCCACGCACACTGACTCTCACTGGAATAAGGGTACCACACACACTGACTCTCATTGGTGTGAGGGATGCACACACACTGACTCTCACTGGGGAAAGGGTTCCACACACACTGACTCTTACTGGGGTAAGGGTTCCAGACACACTGACTCTCACTAAGGTAAGTGTTTCACACACATTGATTCTCGCTGGAGTAAGAGTTGCACACACACTGACTCTCACTGGGGTAAGAATTCCACACACACTGACTATCTACTGCGGTAAGGGTTCCACACACACTGACTATCTCCTGCGGTAAGGGTTCCACACACACTGACTCTCACTGGGATAAGGGTTCCACACACACTGACTCTCACTGGGATAAGGGTTCCACACACACAGATTCTCACTGGGATAAGGGTTCCACACACACTGACTCTCACTGGGATAAGGGTTCCACAGACAATGACTCTCACTGAGGAAAGGGTTCCACACACACTGACTCTCACTAGGATAAGGGATCCACACACACTGACTCTCACTGGGGTAAGGGTTCCAAACACAATGACTCTCACTGGGATAAGGGTTCCACACACACTGACTATATCTGGTATAATGATTCCACCCACACTGAATCTTACTGGGGTAAGGGTTCCACATACACTGACTCTCACTGGGGTAAGGGTTCCATGCACACTGACTCTCACAGGGATAAGGGTTCCACCTACACTGACTCTCGTTGGGGTAAGAGTTCCACACACATTGACTCTCTATTGCGGTAAGGGTTCCACATAAACTGACTCTCACTGGGATAAACGTTCCACACACACTGACGCTCACTGGGGTAAAGGTTCCACACACACTGATTCTCACAAGGGTAAGGGATCCACACAAACTGACTCTCACTGGGATAAGGGTTCCACACACACTGACTCTCCCTTGGATAAGGGTTCCACACACACTGACACTCACCGGGGTAGGGGTTCCACATACATTGACTCTCACTGGGCAAAGGGTTCCACATATACTGACTCTCACTGGGATAAGGGTTCCGCACACACTGACTCTCACTTGGGTAAGGGTTCCACACACACTGACTCTCACGAGGAAAAGGTTTCCACACACACTGACTGTCACTACGAGAAGGGTTCCACACACACTGACTCTCACTGGGGTAAGGGTTCCACACACACTGATTCTCACTGGGGGAAGGGTTCCACACACACTGACTGTCACTGGGGTAAGGGTTCCACAAAAACTGTCTCTCACTGGGATAAGGGTTCCACACACACTGACTCTCAATTGGATAAGGGTTCCACACACACTGAATCTCGCTGGGGTAAGGGTTCCAGACACACTGACTGTCACTAAGGAAAGTTTTCCACACGCACTGATTCTCACTGGGATAATGGTTCCACACACACACTGACTCTCACTGGGGTAAGGGTTCCACACACACTGACTCTCGCTGGGGTAAGATTTGCACATACACTGACTCTCAATGGGGTGAGAGTTCCACACACTGACTCTCTACTGCGGTAAGGGTTCCACACACACCGACTCACAGTGGGAAAAGGGTTCCACACACACTGACGCTCAATGGGGTAAGGGTTGCACACACACTGACTCTCACTGGGGTAAGGGTTCCAGACACACTGACTCTCACTAAGGAAAGTGTTTCACACACACTGACTCTCGCTGGAGTAAGAGTTGCACACACACTGACTCTCACTGGGATAAGGGTTCCACACACACTGATTCTCACTGGGATAATGGTTCCACACACACACTGACTCTCACTGGGGTAAGGGTTCCACACACACTGACTCTCGCTGGGGTAAGATTTGCACACACACTGACTCTCAATGGGGTGAGAGTTCCACACACACTGACTCACTACTGCGGTAAGGGTTCCACACACACCGACTCACTGTGGGAAAAGGGTTCCACACACGCTGACTCTCACTGGGATTAGGGTTCCACACACACTGACTCTCACTGGGATTAGGGTTCCACACACACTGACTCTCACTGGGGTAAGGTTTCCACACACACTGATTCTCACTGGGGGAAGGGTTCCACACACACTGACACTCACTGGGGTAAGGGTTCCACAAAAACTGTCTCTCACTGGGATAAGGGTTCCACACACACTGACTCTCAATTGGATAAGGGTTCCACACACACTGAATCTCGCTGGGGTAAGGGCTCCAGACACACTGACTCTCACTAAGGAAAGTGTTTCACACACACTGACTCTCGCTGGAGTAAGAGTTGCACACACACTGACTCTCACTGGGATAAGGGTTCCACACACACTGATTCTCACTGGGATAATGGTTCCACACACACACTGACTCTCGCTGGAGTAAGAGTTGCACACACACTGACTCTCACTGGGATAAGGGTTCCACACACACTGATTCTCACTGGGATAATGGTTCCACACACACACTGACTCTCACTGGGGTAAGGGTTCCACACACACTGACTCTCGCTGGGGTAAGATTTGCACACACACTGACTCTCAATGGGGTGAGAGTTCCACACACACTGACTCTCTACTGCGGTAAGGGTTCCACACACACCGACTCACAGTGGGAAAAGGGTTCCACACACACTGACGCTCAATGGGGTAAGGGTTCCACACACACTGACTCTCACTGGGATTAGGGTTCCACACACACTGACTCTCACTGGGGTAAGGGTTACACACACACTGACTGTCTCTGGGATAATGGTTCCATACACACAGACTCTCACGGGGATAAGGTTTCCAAACACACTGACTCTCACTGGGGTAAGGGTTCCACACACACTGACTCTCACTGGGATAAGGGTTCCGCACACACTGACTCTCACTGGGGTAAGGGTTCCACACACACTGACTCTCACGAGGTAAAGGGTTCCACACACACTGACTGTCACTACGAGAAGGGTTCCACACACACTGACTGTCACTGGGGTAAGGGTTCCACACACACTGATTCTCACTGGGGGAAGGGTTCCACACACACTGACTCTCACTGGGGTAAGGGTTCCACAAAAACTGTCTCTCACTGGGATAAGGGTTCCACACACTCTGACGCTCAATGGGGTAAGGGTTCCACATACACTGACTCTCACTGGGGGAAAGGTTACACACACACTGACTCTCACTGGGGTAAGGGTTCCACACAAACTGACTCTCACTGGGGTAAGGGTTCCACATACACAAACTCTCGGAGGGGTTAGAGTTGCAAACACACTGACTCTCACTGGGATAAGAGTTCCACACACACTGACTCTCTATCGCGGTAAGGGTTCCACACACACTGACTCTCACTGGGATAAGGGTTCCACACACACTGAATCTCACTGGGGTAAGGGTTCCAGACACACTGACTCTCACTAAGGTAAGTGTTTCACTCACATTGATTCTCGCTGGAGTAAGATTTGCACACACACTGACTCTCACTGGGGTAAGAATTCCACACACACTGACTATCTACTGCGGTAAGGGTTCCACACACACTGACTCTCACTGGGATTAGGGTTCCACACACACTGACTCTCACTGGGATAAGGGTTCCACACACACAGATTCTCACTGGGATAAGGGTTCCACACACACTGACTCTCACTGGGATAAGGGTTCCACAGACAATGACTCTCACTGAGGAAAGGGTTCCACACACACTGACTCTCACTAGGATAATGTTTCCACACACACTGACTCTCACTGGGGTAAGGGTTCCACACACAATGACTCTCACTGGGATAAGGGTTCCACACACACTGACTATATCTGGTATAATGATTCCACCCACACTGAATCTTACTGGGGTAAGGGTTCCACATACACTGACTCTCACTGGGGTAAGGGTTCCATGCACACTGACTCTCACAGGGATAAGGGTTCCACACACACTGACTCTCGCTGGGGTAAGAGTTCCACACACACTGACTCTCTATTGCGGTAAGGGTTCCACATACACTGACTCTCACTGGGATAAGCGTTCCACACACACTGACGCTCACTGGGGTAAAGTTTCCACACACACTGATTCTCACTAGGGTAAGGGATCCACACAAACTGACTCTCACTGGGGAAAGGGTTCCACACACACTGACTCTCCCTTGGATAAGGGTTCCACACACACTGACACTCACCGGGGTAGGGGTTCCACATACATTGACTCTCACTGGGGTAAGGGTTCCACATATACTGACTCTCACTGGGATAAGGGTTCCGCACACACTGACGCTCACTGGGGTAAGGGTTCCACACACACTGACTCTCACGAGGTAAAGGGTTCCACACACACTGACTGTCACTACGAGAAGGGTTCCACACACAATGACTCTCACTGGGGTAAGGGTTCCACACACACTGATTCTCACAGGGGGAAGGGTTCCACACACACTGACTCTCACTGTGGTAAGGGTTCCACAAAAACTGTCTCTCACTGGGATAAGGGTTCCACACACACTGACTCTCAATAGGATAAGGGTTCCACACACACTGAATCTCGCTGGGGTAAGGGTTCCATACACACTGACTCTCACTAAGGAAAGTGTTCCACACACACTGATTCTCACTGGGATAATGGTTTCACACACACACTGACTCTCACTGGGGTAAGGGTTCCACACACACTGACTCTCGCTGGGGTAAGATTTGCACACACACTGACTCTCAATGGGGTGAGAGTTCCACACACACTGACTCTCTACTGCGGTAAGGGTTCCACACACACCGACTCACAGTGGGAAAAGGGTTCCACACACACAGACGCTCAATGGGGTAAGGGTTGCACACACACTGACTCTCACTGGGGTAAGGGTTCCAGACACACTGACTCTCACTAAGGATAGTGTTTCACACACACTGACTCTCGCTGGAGTAAGAGTTGCACACACACTGATTCTCACTGGGATAATGGTTCCACACACACACTGACTCTCACTGGGGTAAGGGTTCCACACACACTGACTCTCGCTGGGGTAAGATTTGCACACACACTGACTCTCAATGGGGTGAGAGTTCCACACACACTGACTCTCGACTGCGGTAAGGGTTCCACACACACCGACTCACAGTGGGAAAAGGGTTCCACACACACAGACTCTCACTGGGATTAGGGTTCCACACACACTGACTCTCACTGGGATTAGGGTTCCACACACACTGACTCTCACTGGGGTAAGGGTTCCACACACACTGACTCACACTGGGATAATGGTTCCATACACACAGACTCTCACAGGGATAAGGTTTCCACACACACTGACTCTCACTGGGGTAAGGGTTCCACACACACTGACTCTCACTGGGATAAGGGTTCCACACACACTGACTCTCATTGGGGTAATGGTTCCACATACACTGACTCTCGCTGGGGAAATGGTACCACATACACTGACTCTCACTGGGATAGGGGTTCCACACACACTGACTCTCACTGGGGTAATGGTTCCAGACACACTGCCTCTCACTAAGGTAAGTGTTTCACATACACTGAATCTCGCTGGAGTAAGAGTTGCACACACACTGACTCTCACTGGGGTAAGAATTCCACACACACTGACTATCTACTGCGGAAGGGGTTCCACACACACTGACTCTCCCTGGGATAAGGGTTCCACACACACTGACTCTCACTGGGATAAGGGTTCCACAAACACTGATTCTCACTGGGATAAGAGTTCCACGCACACTGACTCTCACTGGGATAAGGGTTCCACACAAAATGACTCTCACTGGGATAAGGGTTCCACACACACTGACTCTCACTGGTGTAAGGGTTCCACATAAACTGACACTCACTGGGGTAAGGGTTCAACATACACTGACTCTCACTGGGAAAAGGGTACCACACACACTGACTCTCACTGGGGTAAGGGTTCTACACACACTGACTCTCACTGGGATAAGGGTACCACACAGAACTGACGCTCACAGGGGTAAGGCTTACACATACACTAACTCTTACTGGGGTAAGGGTTCCACAAAAACTGACTCTCACTGGCATAAGGGTTCCACACACTCTGACGCTCAATGGGGTAAGGGTTGCAAACACACTGACTCTCACTGGGGTAAGGGTTCCACACACACTTATTCTCACTGGGGTAAGGGTTCCACACAAACTGACTCTCACTGGGGTAAGGGTTCCACACACACTGACTCTCACTGGTGTCAGGGTTCCACACACACTGACTCTCACTGGGATACGGGTACCACACACACTGACGCTCACTGGGGTAAGGGTTCCACATACACTGACTCTTACTGGGGTAAGGGTTCCACAAAAAATGACTCTCACGGGGATAAGGGTTCCACACACACTGACTCTCGCTGGGGTCAGAGTTCCACACACTCTGACTCTCGACTGCGGTAAGGGTTCCACGCACACTGACTCTCACTGGAATAAGGGTACCACACACACTGACTCTCATTGGTGTGAGGGTTGCACACACACTGACTCTCACTGGGGAAAGGGTTCCACACACACTGACTCTCACTGGGGTAAGGGTTCCACATACACTGACTCTCACTGGGGTAAGGGTTCCACAAAAACTGACTCTCACGGGGATAAGGGTTCCACACACACTGACTCGCACTTGGATAAGGGTTCCACACACACTGACTCTTGCTGGGGTAAGGGTTCCAGACACACTGACTCTCACTAAGGAAAGTGTTTCACACACACTGACTCTCGCTGGAGTAAGAGTTGCACACACACTGACTCTCACTGGGGAAAGGGTTCCACACACACTGACTCTTACTGGGGTAAGGGTTCCAGACACACTGACTCTCACTAAGGTAAGTGTTTCACACACATTGATTCTCGCTGGAGTAAGAGTTGCACACACACTGACTCTCACTGGGGTAAGAATTCCACACACACTGACTATCTACTGCGGTAAGGGTTCCACACACACTGACTATCTCCTGCGGTAAGGGTTCCACACACACTGACTCTCACTGGGATAAGGGTTCCACACACACTGACTCTCACTGGGATAAGGGTTCCACACACACAGATTCTCACTGGGATAAGGGTTCCACACACACTGACTCTCACTGGGATAAGGGTTCCACAGACAATGACTCTCACTGAGGAAAGGGTTCCACACACACTGACTCTCACTAGGATAAGGGATCCACACACACTGACTCTCACTGGGGTAAGGGTTCCAAACACAATGACTCTCACTGGGATAAGGGTTCCACACACACTGACTATATCTGGTATAATGATTCCACCCACACTGAATCTTACTGGGGTAAGGGTTCCACATACACTGACTCTCACTGGGGTAAGGGTTCCATGCACACTGACTCTCACAGGGATAAGGGTTCCACCTACACTGACTCTCGTTGGGGTAAGAGTTCCACACACATTGACTCTCTATTGCGGTAAGGGTTCCACATAAACTGACTCTCACTGGGATAAACGTTCCACACACACTGACGCTCACTGGGGTAAAGGTTCCACACACACTGATTCTCACAAGGGTAAGGGATCCACACAAACTGACTCTCACTGGGATAAGGGTTCCACACACACTGACTCTCCCTTGGATAAGGGTTCCACACACACTGACACTCACCGGGGTAGGGGTTCCACATACATTGACTCTCACTGGGCAAAGGGTTCCACATATACTGACTCTCACTGGGATAAGGGTTCCGCACACACTGACTCTCACTTGGGTAAGGGTTCCACACACACTGACTCTCACGAGGAAAAGGTTTCCACACACACTGACTGTCACTACGAGAAGGGTTCCACACACACTGACTCTCACTGGGGTAAGGGTTCCACACACACTGATTCTCACTGGGGGAAGGGTTCCACACACACTGACTGTCACTGGGGTAAGGGTTCCACAAAAACTGTCTCTCACTGGGATAAGGGTTCCACACACACTGACTCTCAATTGGATAAGGGTTCCACACACACTGAATCTCGCTGGGGTAAGGGTTCCAGACACACTGACTGTCACTAAGGAAAGTTTTCCACACGCACTGATTCTCACTGGGATAATGGTTCCACACACACACTGACTCTCACTGGGGTAAGGGTTCCACACACACTGACTCTCGCTGGGGTAAGATTTGCACATACACTGACTCTCAATGGGGTGAGAGTTCCACACACTGACTCTCTACTGCGGTAAGGGTTCCACACACACCGACTCACAGTGGGAAAAGGGTTCCACACACACTGACGCTCAATGGGGTAAGGGTTGCACACACACTGACTCTCACTGGGGTAAGGGTTCCAGACACACTGACTCTCACTAAGGAAAGTGTTTCACACACACTGACTCTCGCTGGAGTAAGAGTTGCACACACACTGACTCTCACTGGGATAAGGGTTCCACACACACTGATTCTCACTGGGATAATGGTTCCACACACACACTGACTCTCACTGGGGTAAGGGTTCCACACACACTGACTCTCGCTGGGGTAAGATTTGCACACACACTGACTCTCAATGGGGTGAGAGTTCCACACACACTGACTCACTACTGCGGTAAGGGTTCCACACACACCGACTCACTGTGGGAAAAGGGTTCCACACACGCTGACTCTCACTGGGATTAGGGTTCCACACACACTGACTCTCACTGGGATTAGGGTTCCACACACACTGACTCTCACTGGGGTAAGGTTTCCACACACACTGATTCTCACTGGGGGAAGGGTTCCACACACACTGACACTCACTGGGGTAAGGGTTCCACAAAAACTGTCTCTCACTGGGATAAGGGTTCCACACACACTGACTCTCAATTGGATAAGGGTTCCACACACACTGAATCTCGCTGGGGTAAGGGCTCCAGACACACTGACTCTCACTAAGGAAAGTGTTTCACACACACTGACTCTCGCTGGAGTAAGAGTTGCACACACACTGACTCTCACTGGGATAAGGGTTCCACACACACTGATTCTCACTGGGATAATGGTTCCACACACACACTGACTCTCGCTGGAGTAAGAGTTGCACACACACTGACTCTCACTGGGATAAGGGTTCCACACACACTGATTCTCACTGGGATAATGGTTCCACACACACACTGACTCTCACTGGGGTAAGGGTTCCACACACACTGACTCTCGCTGGGGTAAGATTTGCACACACACTGACTCTCAATGGGGTGAGAGTTCCACACACACTGACTCTCTACTGCGGTAAGGGTTCCACACACACCGACTCACAGTGGGAAAAGGGTTCCACACACACTGACGCTCAATGGGGTAAGGGTTCCACACACACTGACTCTCACTGGGATTAGGGTTCCACACACACTGACTCTCACTGGGGTAAGGGTTACACACACACTGACTGTCTCTGGGATAATGGTTCCATACACACAGACTCTCACGGGGATAAGGTTTCCAAACACACTGACTCTCACTGGGGTAAGGGTTCCACACACACTGACTCTCACTGGGATAAGGGTTCCGCACACACTGACTCTCACTGGGGTAAGGGTTCCACACACACTGACTCTCACGAGGTAAAGGGTTCCACACACACTGACTGTCACTACGAGAAGGGTTCCACACACACTGACTGTCACTGGGGTAAGGGTTCCACACACACTGATTCTCACTGGGGGAAGGGTTCCACACACACTGACTCTCACTGGGGTAAGGGTTCCACAAAAACTGTCTCTCACTGGGATAAGGGTTCCACACACTCTGACGCTCAATGGGGTAAGGGTTCCACATACACTGACTCTCACTGGGGGAAAGGTTACACACACACTGACTCTCACTGGGGTAAGGGTTCCACACAAACTGACTCTCACTGGGGTAAGGGTTCCACATACACAAACTCTCGGAGGGGTTAGAGTTGCAAACACACTGACTCTCACTGGGATAAGAGTTCCACACACACTGACTCTCTATCGCGGTAAGGGTTCCACACACACTGACTCTCACTGGGATAAGGGTTCCACACACACTGAATCTCACTGGGGTAAGGGTTCCAGACACACTGACTCTCACTAAGGTAAGTGTTTCACTCACATTGATTCTCGCTGGAGTAAGATTTGCACACACACTGACTCTCACTGGGGTAAGAATTCCACACACACTGACTATCTACTGCGGTAAGGGTTCCACACACACTGACTCTCACTGGGATTAGGGTTCCACACACACTGACTCTCACTGGGATAAGGGTTCCACACACACAGATTCTCACTGGGATAAGGGTTCCACACACACTGACTCTCACTGGGATAAGGGTTCCACAGACAATGACTCTCACTGAGGAAAGGGTTCCACACACACTGACTCTCACTAGGATAATGTTTCCACACACACTGACTCTCACTGGGGTAAGGGTTCCACACACAATGACTCTCACTGGGATAAGGGTTCCACACACACTGACTATATCTGGTATAATGATTCCACCCACACTGAATCTTACTGGGGTAAGGGTTCCACATACACTGACTCTCACTGGGGTAAGGGTTCCATGCACACTGACTCTCACAGGGATAAGGGTTCCACACACACTGACTCTCGCTGGGGTAAGAGTTCCACACACACTGACTCTCTATTGCGGTAAGGGTTCCACATACACTGACTCTCACTGGGATAAGCGTTCCACACACACTGACGCTCACTGGGGTAAAGTTTCCACACACACTGATTCTCACTAGGGTAAGGGATCCACACAAACTGACTCTCACTGGGGAAAGGGTTCCACACACACTGACTCTCCCTTGGATAAGGGTTCCACACACACTGACACTCACCGGGGTAGGGGTTCCACATACATTGACTCTCACTGGGGTAAGGGTTCCACATATACTGACTCTCACTGGGATAAGGGTTCCGCACACACTGACGCTCACTGGGGTAAGGGTTCCACACACACTGACTCTCACGAGGTAAAGGGTTCCACACACACTGACTGTCACTACGAGAAGGGTTCCACACACAATGACTCTCACTGGGGTAAGGGTTCCACACACACTGATTCTCACAGGGGGAAGGGTTCCACACACACTGACTCTCACTGTGGTAAGGGTTCCACAAAAACTGTCTCTCACTGGGATAAGGGTTCCACACACACTGACTCTCAATAGGATAAGGGTTCCACACACACTGAATCTCGCTGGGGTAAGGGTTCCATACACACTGACTCTCACTAAGGAAAGTGTTCCACACACACTGATTCTCACTGGGATAATGGTTTCACACACACACTGACTCTCACTGGGGTAAGGGTTCCACACACACTGACTCTCGCTGGGGTAAGATTTGCACACACACTGACTCTCAATGGGGTGAGAGTTCCACACACACTGACTCTCTACTGCGGTAAGGGTTCCACACACACCGACTCACAGTGGGAAAAGGGTTCCACACACACAGACGCTCAATGGGGTAAGGGTTGCACACACACTGACTCTCACTGGGGTAAGGGTTCCAGACACACTGACTCTCACTAAGGATAGTGTTTCACACACACTGACTCTCGCTGGAGTAAGAGTTGCACACACACTGATTCTCACTGGGATAATGGTTCCACACACACACTGACTCTCACTGGGGTAAGGGTTCCACACACACTGACTCTCGCTGGGGTAAGATTTGCACACACACTGACTCTCAATGGGGTGAGAGTTCCACACACACTGACTCTCGACTGCGGTAAGGGTTCCACACACACCGACTCACAGTGGGAAAAGGGTTCCACACACACAGACTCTCACTGGGATTAGGGTTCCACACACACTGACTCTCACTGGGATTAGGGTTCCACACACACTGACTCTCACTGGGGTAAGGGTTCCACACACACTGACTCACACTGGGATAATGGTTCCATACACACAGACTCTCACAGGGATAAGGTTTCCACACACACTGACTCTCACTGGGGTAAGGGTTCCACACACACTGACTCTCACTGGGATAAGGGTTCCACACACACTGACTCTCATTGGGGTAATGGTTCCACATACACTGACTCTCGCTGGGGAAATGGTACCACATACACTGACTCTCACTGGGATAGGGGTTCCACACACACTGACTCTCACTGGGGTAATGGTTCCAGACACACTGCCTCTCACTAAGGTAAGTGTTTCACATACACTGAATCTCGCTGGAGTAAGAGTTGCACACACACTGACTCTCACTGGGGTAAGAATTCCACACACACTGACTATCTACTGCGGAAGGGGTTCCACACACACTGACTCTCCCTGGGATAAGGGTTCCACACACACTGACTCTCACTGGGATAAGGGTTCCACAAACACTGATTCTCACTGGGATAAGAGTTCCACGCACACTGACTCTCACTGGGATAAGGGTTCCACACAAAATGACTCTCACTGGGATAAGGGTTCCACACACACTGACTCTCACTGGTGTAAGGGTTCCACATAAACTGACACTCACTGGGGTAAGGGTTCAACATACACTGACTCTCACTGGGAAAAGGGTACCACACACACTGACTCTCACTGGGGTAAGGGTTCTACACACACTGACTCTCACTGGGATAAGGGTACCACACAGAACTGACGCTCACAGGGGTAAGGCTTACACATACACTAACTCTTACTGGGGTAAGGGTTCCACAAAAACTGACTCTCACTGGCATAAGGGTTCCACACACTCTGACGCTCAATGGGGTAAGGGTTGCAAACACACTGACTCTCACTGGGGTAAGGGTTCCACACACACTTATTCTCACTGGGGTAAGGGTTCCACACAAACTGACTCTCACTGGGGTAAGGGTTCCACACACACTGACTCTCACTGGTGTCAGGGTTCCACACACACTGACTCTCACTGGGATACGGGTACCACACACACTGACGCTCACTGGGGTAAGGGTTCCACATACACTGACTCTTACTGGGGTAAGGGTTCCACAAAAAATGACTCTCACGGGGATAAGGGTTCCACACACACTGACTCTCGCTGGGGTCAGAGTTCCACACACTCTGACTCTCGACTGCGGTAAGGGTTCCACGCACACTGACTCTCACTGGAATAAGGGTACCACACACACTGACTCTCATTGGTGTGAGGGTTGCACACACACTGACTCTCACTGGGGAAAGGGTTCCACACACACTGACTCTCACTGGGGTAAGGGTTCCACATACACTGACTCTCACTGGGGTAAGGGTTCCACAAAAACTGACTCTCACGGGGATAAGGGTTCCACACACACTGACTCGCACTTGGATAAGGGTTCCACACACACTGACTCTTGCTGGGGTAAGGGTTCCAGACACACTGACTCTCACTAAGGAAAGTGTTTCACACACACTGACTCTCGCTGGAGTAAGAGTTGCACACACACTGACTCTCACTGGGGTAAGAATTCCACATACACAGACTATCTACTGTGGAAAGGGTTCCACACACACTGATTCTCACTGGGATAAGGGTTCCGCACACACACTGACTCTCACTGGGGTAAGGGTTCCACACACAAACTGACTCTCGCTGGGGTAAGATTTGCACACACAATGACTCTCACTGGGGTGAGAGTTCCACTCACACTGACTCTCTACTGCGGTAAGGGTTCCACACACAGCGATTCTCACTGGGATAAGGGTTCCACACAAACTGACTCACACTGGGATTAGGGTTCCACACACACTGACTCTAATTGGGATAAGGGTTCCACACACACTGACTCTCACTAGGGTAAGGGTTCCACACACACTGACACTCACTGGGATAAGGGTTCCACACACACTGACTCTCACTGGGGTAAGGGTTCCACACACACTGACTCTCACTAGGATAAGGGTTCCACACACACTGACTATATCTGGTATAATGATTCCACCCACATTGGATCTTACTGGGGTAAGGGTTCCATATACACTGACTCTCATTGGGGTAAGGGTTCCATGCACACTGACTCTCACAGGGACAAGGGTTCCACACACACTGACTCTCGGTGGGGTAAGAGTTCCACACACACTGACTCTCTATTGCGGTAAGGGTTCCACATATACTGACTCTCACTGGGATAAGCGTTCCACACACACTGACGCTCACTGGGGTAAAGGTTCCACACACACTGATTCTCACTAGGGTAAGGGATCCACACAAACTGACTCTCACTGGGGTAAGGGTTCCACACACACTGACTCTCCCTTGGATAAGGGTTCCACACACACTGACACTCACCGGGTTAGGGGTTCCACATACATTGACTCTCACTGGGGTAAGGGTTCCACATATACTGACTCTCACTGGGATAAGGGTTCCGTACACACTGACTCTCACTGGGGTAAGGGTTCCACACACACTGACTCTCACGAGGTAAAGGGTTCCACACACACTGACTGTCACTACGAGAAGGGTTCCACACACACTGACTCTCACTGGGGTAAGGGTTCCACACACACTGATTCTCACTGGGGGAAGGGTTCCACACACACTGACTCTCACTGGGGTAAGGGTTCCACAAAAACTGTCTCTCACTGGGATAAGGGTTCCAAACACACTGACTCTCACTTGGATAAGGGTTCCACACACACTGAATCTCGCTGGGGTAAGGTCTCCAGACACACTGACTCTCACTAAGGAAAGTGTTTCACACACACTGACTCTCGCTGGAGTAAGAGTTGCACACACACTGACACTCACTGGGATAAGGGTTCCACACACACTGATTCTCACTGGGATAATGGTTCCACACACACACTGACTCTCACTGGGGTAAGGGTTCCACACACACTGACTCTCGCTGGGGTAAGATTTGCACACACACTGACTCTCAATGGGGTGAGAGTTCCACACACACTGACTCTCTACTGCGGTAAGGGTTCCACACACACCGACTCACAGTGGGAAAAGGGTTCCACACACACTGACTCTCACTGGGATTAGGGTTCCACAAACACTGACTCTCACTGGGATTAGGGTTCCACACAGACTGACTCTCACTGGGGTAAGGGTTCCACAAACACTGACTCTCACTGGGATAATGGTTCCATACACACAGACTCTCACTGGGATAAGGTTTCCACACACACTGACTCTCACTGGGGTAAGGGTTCCACACACACTGACTCTCACTGTGATAAGGGTTCCACACACACTGACTATCATTGGGGTAATGGTTCCACATACTCTGACTCTCGCTGGGGAAAGGGTACCACATACACTGACTCTCACTGGGATAGGGGTTCCACACACACTGACTCTCACTGGGGTAATGGTTCCAGACACACTGCCTCTCACTAAGGTAAGTGTTTCACATACACTGAATCTCGCTGGAGTAAGAGTTGCACACACACTGACTCTCACTGGGGTAAGAATTCCACACACACTGACTATCTACTGCGGAAGGGGTTCCACACACACTGACTCTCCCTGGGATAAGGGTTCCACACACACTGACTCTCACTGGGATAAGGGTTCCACACACACTGATTCTCACTGGGATAAGAGTTCCACGCACACTGACTCTGACTGGGATAAGGGTTCCACACACACTGACTCTCACTGGGGGAAAGGTTACACACACACTGACTCTCACTGGGGTAAGGTTTCCACACAAACTGACTCTCACTGGGGTAAGGGTTCCACATACACAAACTCTCGGAGGGGTTAGAGTTGCAAACACACTGACTCTCACTGGGATAAGAGTTCCACACACACTGACTCTCTATCGCGGTAAGGGTTCCACACACACTGACTCTCACTGGGATAAGGGTTCCACACACACTGAATCTCACTGGGGTAAGGGTTCCAGACACACTGACTCTCACTAAGGTAAGTGTTTCACTCACATTGATTCTCGCTGGAGTAAGATTTGCACACACACTGACTCTCACTGGGGTAAGAATTCCACACACACTGACTATCTACTGCGGTAAGGGTTCCACACACACTGACTCTCACTGGGATTAGGGTTCCACACACACTGACTCTCACTGGGATAAGGGTTCCACACACACAGATTCTCACTGGGATAAGGGTTCCACACACACTGACTCTCACTGGGATAAGGGTTCCACAGACAATGACTCTCACTGAGGAAAGTGTTCCACACACACTGACTCTCACTAGGATAAGGTTTCCACACACACTGACTCTCACTGGGGTAAGGGTTCCACACACAATGACTCTCACTGGGATAAGGGTTCCACACACACTGACTATATTTGGTATAATGATTCCACCCACACTGAATCTTACTGGGGTAAGGGTTCCACATACACTGACTCTCACTGGGGTAAGGGTTCCATGCACACTGACTCTCACAGGGATAAGGGTTCCACACACACTGACTCTCGCTGGGGTAAGAGTTCCACACACACTGACTCTCTATTGTGGTAAGGGTTCCACATACACTGACTCTCACTGGGATAAGCGTTCCACACACACTGACGCTCACTGGGGTAAAGTTTCCACACACACTGATTCTCACTAGGGTAAGGGATCCACACAAACTGACTCTCACTGGGGAAAGGGTTCCACACACACTGACTCTCCCTTGGATAAGGGTTCCACACACACTGACACTCACCGGGGTAGGGGTTCCACATACATTGACTCTCACTGGGGTATGGGTTCCACATATACTGACTCTCACTGGGATAAGGGTTCCGCACACACTGACTCTCACTGGGGTAAGGGTTCCACACACACTGACTCTCACGAGGTAAAGGGTTCCACACACACTGACTGTCACTACGAGAAGGGTTCCACACACACTGACTCTCACTGGGGTAAGGGTTCCACACACACTGATTCTCACAGGGGGAAGGGTTCCACACACACTGACTCTCACTGTGGTAAGGGTTCCACAAAAACTGTCTCTCACTGGGATAAGGGTTCCACACACAGTGACTCTCAATTGGATAAGGGTTCCACACACACTGAATCTCGCTGGGGTAAGGGCTCCAGACACACTGACTCTCACTAAGGAAAGTGTTCCACACACACTGATTCTCACTGGGATAATGGTTCCACACACACACTGACTCTCACTGGGGTAAGGGTTCCACACACACTGACTCTCGCTGGGGTAAGATTTGCACACACACTGACTCTCAATGGGGTGAGAGTTCCACACACACTGACTCTCTACTGCGGTAAGGGTTCCACACACACCGACTCACAGTGGGAAAAGGGTTCCACACACACAGACGCTCAATGGGGTAAGGGTTGCACACACACTGACTCTCACTGGGGTAAGGGTTCCAGACACACTGACTCTCACTAAGGATAGTGTTTCACACACACTGACTCTCGCTGGAGTAAGAGTTGCACACACACTGATTCTCACTGGGATAATGGTTCCACACACACACTGACTCTCACTGGGGTAAGGGTTCCACACACACTGACTCTCGCTGGGGTAAGATTTGCACACACACTGACTCTCAATGGGGTGAGAGTTCCACACACACTGACTCTCGACTGCGGTAAGGTTCCACACACACCGACTCACAGTGGGAAAAGGGTTCCACACACACAGACTCTCACTGGGATTAGGGTTCCACACACACTGACTCTCACTGGGATTAGGGTTCCACACACACTGACTCTCACTGGGGTAAGGGTTCCACACACACTGACTCACACTGGGATAATGGTTCCATACACACAGACTCTCACTGGGATAAGGTTTCCACACACACTGACTCTCACTGGGGTAAGGGTTCCACACACACTGACTCTCACTGGGATAAGGGTTCCACACACACTGACTCTCATTGGGGTAATGGTTCCACATACACTGACTCTCGCTGGGGAAAGGGTACCACATACACTGACTCTCACTGGGATAGGGGTTCCACACACACTGACTCTCACTGGGGTAATGGTTCCAGACACACTGCCTCTCACTAAGGTAAGTGTTTCACATACACTGAATCTCGCTGGAGTAAGAGTTGCACACACACTGACTCTCACTGGGGTAAGAATTCCACACACACTGACTATCTACTGCGGAAGGGGTTCCACACACACTGACTCTCCCTGGGATAAGGGTTCCACACACACTGACTCTCACTGGGATAAGGGTTCCACAAACACTGATTCTCACTGGGATAAGAGTTCCACGCACACTGACTCTCACTGGGATAAGGGTTCCACACAAAATGACTCTCACTGGGATAAGGGTTCCACACACACTGACTCTCACTGTTGTAAGGGTTCCACATAAACTGACACTCACTGGGGTAAGGGTTCAACATACACTGACTCTCACTGGGAAAAGGGTACCACACACACTGACTCTCACTGGGGTAAGGGTTCTACACACACTGACTCTCACTGGGATAAGGGTACCACACAGAACTGACGCTCACAGGGGTAAGGCTTACACATACACTAACTCTTACTGGGGTAAGGGTTCCACAAAAACTGACTCTCACTGGCATAAGGGTTCCACACACTCTGACGCTCAATGGGGTAAGGGTTGCAAACACACTGACTCTCACTGGGGTAAGGGTTCCACACACACTTATTCTCACTGGGGTAAGGGTTCCACACAAACTGACTCTCACTGGGGTAAGGGTTCCACACACACTGACTCTCACTGGTGTCAGGGTTCCACACACACTGACTCTCACTGGGATACGGGTACCACACACACTGACGCTCACTGGGGTAAGGGTTCCACATACACTGACTCTTACTGGGGTAAGGGTTCCACAAAAAATGACTCTCACGGGGATAAGGGTTCCACACACACTGACTCTCGCTGGGGTCAGAGTTCCACACACTCTGACTCTCGACTGCGGTAAGGGTTCCACGCACACTGACTCTCACTGGAATAAGGGTACCACACACACTGACTCTCATTGGTGTGAGGGTTGCACACACACTGACTCTCACTGGGGAAAGGGTTCCACACACACTGACTCTCACTGGGGTAAGGGTTCCACATACACTGACTCTCACTGGGGTAAGGGTTCCACAAAAACTGACTCTCACGGGGATAAGGGTTCCACACACACTGACTCGCACTTGGATAAGGGTTCCACACACACTGACTCTTGCTGGGGTAAGGGTTCCAGACACACTGACTCTCACTAAGGAAAGTGTTTCACACACACTGACTCTCGCTGGAGTAAGAGTTGCACACACACTGACTCTCACTGGGGTAAGAATTCCACATACACAGACTATCTACTGTGGAAAGGGTTCCACACACACTGATTCTCATTGGGATAAGGGTTCCGCACACACACTGACTCTCACTGGGGTAAGGGTTCCACACACAAACTGACTCTCGCTGGGGTAAGATTTGCACACACAATGACTCTCACTGGGGTGAGAGTTCCACTCACACTGACTCTCTACTGCGGTAAGGGTTCCACACACACCGATTCTCACTGGGATAAGGGTTCCACACAAACTGACTCACACTGGGATTAGGGTTCCACACACACTGACTCTAATTGGGATAAGGGTTCCACACACACTGACTCTCACTAGGGTAAGGGTTCCACACACACTGACTCTCACTGGGATAAGGGTTCCACACACACTGACTCTCACTGGGGTAAGGGTTCCACACACACTGACTTTCACTAGGATAAGGGTTCCACACACACTGACTATATCTGGTATAATGATTCCACCCACATTGAATCTTACTGGGGTAAGGGTTCCATATACACTGACTCTCATTGGGGTAAGGGTTCCATGCACACTGACTCTCACAGGGATAAGGGTTCCACACACACTGACTCTCGCTGGGGTAAGAGTTCCACACACACTGACTCTCTATTGCGGTAAGGGTTCCACATACACTGACTCTCACTGGGATAAGCGTTCCACACACACTGACGCTCACTGGGGTAAAGGTTCCACACACACTGATTCTCACTAGGGTAAGGGATCCACACAAACTGACTCTCACTGGGGTAAGGGTTCCACACACACTGACTCTCCCTTGGATAAGGGTTCCACACACACTGACACTCACCGGGTTAGGGGTTCCACATACATTGACTCTCACTGGGGTAAGGGTTCCACATATACTGACTCTCACTGGGATAAGGGTTCCGTACACACTGACTCTCACTGGGGTAAGGGTTCCACACACACTGACTCTCACGAGGTAAAGGGTTCCACACACACTGACTGTCACTACGAGAAGGGTTCCACACACACTGACTCTCACTGGGGTAAGGGTTCCACACACACTGATTCTCACTGGGGGAAGGGTTCCACACACACTGACTCTCACTGGGGTAAGGGTTCCACAAAAACTGTCTCTCACTGGGATAAGGTTTCCACACACACTGACTCTCACTTGGATAAGGGTTCCACACACACTGAATCTCGCTGGGGTAAGGGCTCCAGACCCACTGACTCTCACTAAGGAAAGTGTTTCACACACACTGACTCTCGCTGGAGTAAGAGTTGCACACACACTGACACTCACTGGGATAAGGGTTCCACACACACTGATTCTCACTGGGATAATGGTTCCACACACACACTGACTCTCCCTGGGGTAAGGGTTCCACACACACTGACTCTCGCTGGGGTAAGATTTGCACACACACTGACTCTCAATGGGGTGAGAGTTCCACACACACTGACTCTCTACTGCGGTAAGGGTTCCACACACACCGACTCACAGTGGGAAAAGGGTTCCACACACACTGACTCTCACTGGGATTAGGGTTCCACAAACACTGACTCTCACTGGGATTAGGGTTCCACACACACTGACTCTCACTGGGGTAAGGGTTCCACAAACACTGACTCTCACTGGGATAATGGTTCCATACACACAGAATCTCACTGGGATAAGGTTTCCACACACACTGACTCTCACTGGGGTAAGGGTTCCACACACACTGACTCTCACTGTGATAAGGGTTCCACACACACTGACTATCATTGGGGTAATGGTTCCACATACACTGACTCTCGCTGGGGAAAGGGTACCACATACACTGACTCTCACTGGGATAGGGGTTCCACACACACTGACTCTCACTGGGGTAATGGTTCCAGACACACTGCCTCTCACTAAGGTAAGTGTTTCACATACACTGAATCTCGCTGGAGTAAGAGTTGCACACACACTGACTCTCACTGGGGTAAGAATTCCACACACACTGACTATCTACTGCGGAAGGGGTTCCACACACACTGACTCTCCCTGGGATAAGGGTTCCACACACACTGACTCTCACTGGGATAAGGGTTCCACACACACTGATTCTCACTGGGATAAGAGTTCCACGCACACTGACTCTCACTGGGATAAGGGTTCCACACACACTGACTCTCACTGGGGTAAGGGTTCCACATACACTGAATCTCACTGGGGTAAGGGTTCCACAACAACTGACTCTCACGGGGATAAGGGTTCCTCACACACTGACTCTCGCTGGGCTAAGAGGTCCACGCACACTGAATCTCTAATGCGGCAAGGGTTCCACACACACTGACTCTCACTGGGGTAAGGGTTCCACACGCACTGACTCTCACTGCGGTAAGGGTTCCAAACATACTGATTCTCACTGGGATAAGGGTTCCACACACACTGAATCTCACCGGGGTAAGGGTTCCACACACACTGACTATATCTGGTATACTGATTCCACCCACATTGAATCTTACTGGGGTAAGGGTTCCATATACACTGACTCTCACTGGGGTAAGGTTTCCAAGCACACTGACTCTCACAGGGATAAGGGTTCCACACACACTGACTCTCGCTGGGGTAAGAGTTCCACACACACTGACTCTCTATTGCGGTAAGGGTTCCACATACACTGACTCTCACTGGGATAAGCGTTCCACACACACTGACGCTCACTGCGGTAAAGGTTCCACACACACTGATTCTCACTAGGGTAAGGGATCCACACAAACTGACTCTCACTGGGGTAAGGGTTCCACACACACTGACTCTCCCTTGGATAAGGGTTCCACACACACTGACACTCACCGGGGTAGGGGTTCCACATACATTGACTCTCACTGGGGTAAGGGTTCCACATATACTGACTCTCACTGGGATAAGGGTTCCGTACACACTGACTCTCACGGGGGTAAGGGATCCACACACACTGACTCTCACGAGGTAAAGGGTTCCACACACACTGACTGTCACTACGAGAAGGGTTAGACACACACTGACTCTCACTGGGGTAAGGGTTCCACACACACTGATTCTCACTGGGGGAAGGGTTCCACACACACTGACTCTCACTGGGGTAAGAATTCCACAAACACTGACTATCTACTGCGGAAGGGGTTCCACACACACTGACTCTCCCTGGGATAAGGGTTCCACACACACTGACTCTCACTTGGATAAGGGTTCCACACACACTGAATCTCGCTGGGGTAAGGGCTCCAGACACACTGACTCTCACTATGGAAAGTGTTTCACACACACTGACTCTCGCTGGAGTAAGATTTGCACACACACTGACTCTCACTGGGATAAGGGTTCCACACACACTGATTCTCACTGGGATAATGGTTCCACACACACACTAACTCTCACTGGGGTAAGGGTTCCACACACACTGACTCTCGCTGGGGTAAGATTTGCACACACACTGACTCTCAATGGGGTGAGAGTTCCATACACATTGAATCTCTACTGCGGTAAGGGTTCCACACACACCGACTCACAGTGGGAAAAGGGTTCCACACACACTGACTCTCACTGGGATTAGGGTTCCACAAACACTGACTCTCACTGGGATTAGGGTTCCACACACACTGACTCTCACTGGGGTAAGGGTTCCACAAACACTGACTCTCACTGGGATAATGGTTCCATACACACAGACGCTCACTGGGATAAGGTTTCCACACACACTGACTCTCACTGGGGTAAGGGTTCCACACACACTGACTCTCACTGTGATAAGGGTTCCACACACACTGACTATCATTGGGGTAATGGTTCCACATACACTGACTCTCACTGGGATAGGGGTTCCACACACACTGACTCTCACTGGGGTAATGGTTCCAGACACACTGCCTCTCACTAAGGTAGGTGTTTCACATACACTGAATCTCGCTGGAGTAAGAGTTGCACACACACTGACTCTCACTGGGGTAAGAATTCCACAAACACTGACTATCTACTGCGGAAGGGGTTCCACACACACTGACTCTCCCTGGGATAAGGGTTCCACACACACTGACTCTCACTGGGATAAGGGTTCCACACACACTGATTCTCACTGGGATAAGAGTTCCACGCACACTGACTCTCACTGGGATAAGGGTTCCACACACACTGACTCTCACTGGGGTAAGGGTTCCACATACACTGACTCTCACTGGGGTAAGGGTTCCACAACAACTGACTCTCACGGGGATAAGGGTTCCACACACACTGACTCTCACTTGGCTAAGAGGTCCACGCACACTGAATCTCTAATGCGGCAAGGGTTCCACACACACTGACTCTCACTGGGGTAAGGGTTCCACACGCACTGGCTCTCACTGCGGTAAGGGTTCCAAAGATACTGATTCTCACTGGGATAAGGGTTCCACACACACTGACTCTCACTGGGGTAAGGGTTCCACATACACAGACTCTCGGTGGGGTTAGAGTTTCACACACACTGACTCTCACTGGGGTAAGAGTTCCACACACACTGACTCTCTACCGCGGTAAGGGTTCCACACACACTGACTACATCTGGTTTAATGATTCCACCCACACTGAATCTTACTGGGGTAAGGGTTCCACATACACTGACTCTCACTGGAGTAATGGTTCCATGCACACTGACTCTGACAGGGATAAGGGTTCCACACACACTGACTCTCGCTGGGGTAAGAGTTCCACACACACTGACTCTCTATTGCGGTAAGGGTTCCACATAAACTGACTCTCACTGGGATAAGCGTTCCACACACACTGACGCTCACTGGGATAAAGGTTCCACACACACTGATTCTCACTAGGGTAAGGGATCCACACAAACTGACTCTCACTGGGATAAGGGTTCCACACACACTGACTCTCCCTTGGATAAGGGTTCCACACACACTGACACTCACCGGGGTAGGGGTTCCACATACATTGACTCTCACTGGGCAAAGGGTTCCACATATACTGACTCTCACTGGGATAAGGGTTCCGCACACACTGACTCTCACTGGGGTAAGGGTTCCACACACACTGACTCTCACGAGGTAAAGGGTTCCACACACACTGACTGTCACTACGAGAAGGGTTCCACACACACTGACTCTCACTGGGTTAAGGGTTCCACACACACTGATTCTCACTGGGGGAAGGGTTCCACACACACTGACTCTCACTGGGGTAAGGGTTCCACAAAAACTGTCTCTCACTGGGATAAGGGTTCCACACACACTGACTCTCAATTGGATAAGGGTTCCACACACACTGACTCTCACTGGTGTAAGGGTTCCACATAAACTGACACTCACTGGGGTAAGGGTTCCACATACACTGACTCTCACTGGGAAAAGGGTACCACACACACTGACTCTCACTGGGGTAAGGGTTCTACACACACTGACTCTCACTGGGATAAGGGTACCACACACACTGACGCTCACTGGGGTAAGGGTTCCACATACACTAACTCTTACTGGGGTAAGGGTTCCACAAAAACTGACTCTCACTGGCATAAGGGTTCCACACACTCTGACGCTCAATGGGGTAAGGGTTGCACACACACTGACTCTCACTGGGGTAAGGGTTCCACACACACTTATTCTCACTGGGGTAAGGGTTCCACACAAACTGACTCTCACTGGGGTAAGGGTTCCACACACACTGACTCTCACTGGTGTCAGGGTTCCACACACACTGACTCTCACTGGGATACGGGTACCACACACACTGACGCTCACTGGGGTAAGGGTTCCACATACACTTACTCTTACTGGGGTAAGGGTTCAACAAAAACTGAGTATCACTGGTATAAGGGTTCCACACACACAGACTCTCGCTGGGGTAAGAGTTCCACACACACTGACTCTCGACTGCGGTAAGGGTTCCACGCACACTGAATCTCACTGGAATAAGGGTACCACACACACTGACTCTCATTGGTGTGAGGGTTGCACACACACTGACTCTCACTGGGGAAAGGGTTCCACACACACTGACTCTTACTGGGGTAAGGGTTCCACATACACTGACTCTCACTGGGGTAAGGGTTCCAGACACACTGACTATCACTAAGGTAAGTGTTTCACACACATTGATTCTCGCTGGAGTAAGAGTTGCACACACACTGACTCTCACGAGGTAAAGGGTTCCACACACACTGACTGTCACTACGAGAAGGGTTCCACAGACACTGACTCTCACTGGGGTAAGGGTTCCACACACACTGATTCTCACTGGGGGAAGGGTTCCACACACACTGACTGTCACTGGGGTAAGGGTTCCACAAAAACTGTCTCTCACTGGGATAAGGGTTCCACACACACTGACTCTCAATTGGATAAGGGTTCCACACACACTGAATCTCGCTGGGGTAAGGGTTCCAGACACACTGACTCTCACTAAGGAAAGTTTTCCACACGCACTGATTCTCACTGGGATAATGGTTCCACACACACACTGACTCTCACTGGGGTAAGGGTTCCACACACACTGACTCTCGCTGGGGTAAGATTTGCACATACACTGACTCTCAATGGGGTGAGAGTTCCACACACTGACTCTCTACTGCGGTAAGGGTTCCACACACACCGACTCACAGTGGGAAAAGGGTTCCACACACACTGACGCTCAATGGGGTAAGGGTTGCACACACACTGACTCTCACTGGGGTAAGGGTTCCAGACACACTGACTCTCACTAAGGAAAGTGTTTCACACACACTGACTCTCGCTGGAGTAAGAGTTGCACACACACTGACTCTCACTGGGATAAGGGTTCCACACACACTGATTCTCACTGGGATAATGGTTCCACACACACACTGACTCTCACTGGGGTAAGGGTTCCACACACACTGACTCTCGCTGGGGTAAGATTTGCACACACACTGACTCTCAATGGGGTGAGAGTTCCACACACACTGACTCTCTACTGCGGTAAGGGTTCCACACACACCGACTCACTGTGGGAAAAGGGTTCCACACACGCTGACTCTCACTGGGATTAGGGTTCCACACACACTGACTCTCACTGGGATTAGGGTTCCACACACACTGACTCTTACAGGGATTAGGGTTCCACACACACTGACTCTCACTGGGGTAAGGTTTCCACACACACTGATTCTCACTGGGGGAAGGGTTCCACACACACTGACACTCACTGGGGTAAGGGTTCCACAAAAACTGTCTCTCACTGGGATAAGGGTTCCACACACACTGACTCTCAATTGGATAAGGGTTCCACACACACTGAATCTCGCTGGGGTAAGGGTTCCAGACACACTGACTCTCACTAAGGAAAGTGTTTCACACACACTGACTCTCGCTGGAGTAAGAGTTGCACACACACTGACTCTCACTGGGATAAGGGTTCCACACACACTGATTCTCACTGGGATAATGGTTCCACACACACACTGACTCTCGCTGGAGTAAGAGTTGCACACACACTGACTCTCACTGGGATAAGGGTTCCACACACACTGATTCTCACTGGGATAATGGTTCCACACACACACTGACTCTCACTGGGGTAAGGGTTCCACACACACTGACTCTCGCTGGGGTAAGATTTGCACACACACTGACTCTCAATGGGGTGAGAGTTCCACACACACTGACTCTCTACTGCGGTAAGGGTTCCACACACACCGACTCACAGTGGGAAAAGGGTTCCACACGCACTGACGCTCAATGGGGTAAGGGTTCCACACACACTGACTCTCACTGGGATTAGGGTTCCACACACACTGACTCTCACTGGGGTAAGGGTTACACACACACTGACTGTCTCTGGGATAATGGTTCCATACACACAGACTCTCACGGGGATAAGGTTTCCAAACACACTGACTCTCACTGGGGTAAGGGTTCCACACACACTGACTCTCACTGGGATAAGGGTTCCGCACACACTGACTCTCACTGGGGTAAGGGTTCCACACACACTGACTCTCACGAGGTAAAGGGTTCCACACACACTGACTGTCACTACGAGAAGGGTTCCACACACACTGACTCTCACTGGGGTAAGGGTTCCACACACACTGATTCTCACTGGGGGAAGGATTCCACACACACTGACTCTCACTGGGGTAAGGGTTCCACAAAAACTGTCTCTCACTGGGATAAGGGTTCCACACACTCTGACGCTCAATGGGGTAAGGGTTCCACATACACTGACTCTCACTGGGGGAAAGGTTACACACACACTGACTCTCACTGGGGTAAGGGTTCCACACAAACTGACTCTCACTGGGGTAAGGGTTCCACATACACAAACTCTCGGAGGGGTTAGAGTTGCAAACACACTGACTCTCACTGGGATAAGAGTTCCACACACACTGACTCTCTATCGCGGTAAGGGTTCCACACACACTGACTCTCACTGGGATAAGGGTTCCACACACACTGAATCTCACTGGGGTAAGGGTTCCAGACACACTGACTCTCACTAAGGTAAGTGTTTCACTCACATTGATTCTCGCTGGAGTAAGATTTGCACACACACTGACTCTCACTGGGGTAAGAATTCCACACACACTGACTATCTACTGCGGTAAGGGTTCCACACACAATGACTCTCACTGGGATTAGGGTTCCACACACACTGACTCTCACTGGGATAAGGGTTCCACACACACAGATTCTCACTGGGATAAGGGTTCCACACACACTGACTCTCACTGGGATAAGGGTTCCACAGACAATGACTCTCACTGAGGAAAGGGTTCCACACACACTGACTCTCACTAGGATAAGGTTTCCACACACACTGACTCTCACTGGGGTAAGGGTTCCACACACAATGACTCTCACTGGGATAAGGGTTCCACACACACTGACTATATCTGGTATAATGATTCCACCCACACTGAATCTTACTGGGGTAAGGGTTCCACATACACTGACTCTCACTGTGGTAAGGGTTCCATGCACACTGACTCTCACAGGGATAAGGGTTCCACACACACTGACTCTCGCTGGGGTAAGAGTTCCACACACACTGACTCTCTATTGCGGTAAGGGTTCCACATACACTGACTCTCACTGGGATAAGCGTTCCACACACACTGACGCTCACTGGGGTAAAGTTTCCACACACACTGATTCTCACTAGGGTAAGGGATCCACACAAACTGACTCTCACTGGGGAAAGGGTTCCACACACACTGACTCTCCCTTGGATAAGGGTTGCACACACACTGACACTCACCGGGGTAGGGGTTCCACATACATTGACTCTCACTGGGGTAAGGGTTCCACATATACTGACTCTCACTGGGATAAGGGTTCCGCACACACTGACTCTCACTGGGGTAAGGGTTCCACACACACTGACTCTCACGAGGTAAAGGGTTCCACACACACTGACTGTCACTACGAGAAGGGTTCCACACACACTGATTCTCACTGGGGTAAGGGTTCCACACACACTGATTCTCACAGGGGGAAGGGTTCCACACACACTGACTCTAACTGTGGTAAGGGTTCCACAAAAACTGTCTCTCACTGGGATAAGGGTTCCACACACACTGACTCTCAATTGGATAAGGGTTCCACACACACTGAATCTCGCTGGGGTAAGGGTTCCATACACACTGACTCTCACTAAGGAAAGTGTTCCACACACACTGATTCTCACTGGGATAATGGTTCCACACACACACTGACTCTCACTGGGGTAAGGGTTCCACACACACTGACTCTCGCTGGGGTAAGTTTTGCACACACACTGACTCTCAATGGGGTGAGAGTTCCACACACACTGACTCTCTACTGCGGTAAGGGTTCCACACACACCGACTCACAGTGGGAAAAGGGTTCCACACACACAGACGCTCAATGGGGTAAGGGTTGCACACACACTGACTCTCACTGGGGTAAGGGTTCCAGACACACTGACTCTCACTAAGGATAGTGTTTCACACACACTGACTCTCGCTGGAGTAAGAGTTGCACACACACTGATTCTCACTGGGATAATGGTTCCACACACACACTGACTCTCACTGGGGTAAGGGTTCCACACACACTGACTCTCGCTGGGGTAAGATTTGCACACACACTGACTCTCAATGGGGTGAGAGTTCCACACACACTGACTCTCGACTGCGGTAAGGGTTCCACACATACCGACTCACAGTGGGAAAAGGGTTCCACACACACAGACTCTCACTGGGATTAGGGTTCCACACACACTGACTCTCACTGGGATTAGGGTTCCACACACACTGACTCTCACTGGGGTAAGGGTTCCACACACACTGACTCACACTGGGATAATGGTTCCATACACACAGACTCTCACTGGGATAAGGTTTCCACACACACTGACTCTCACTGGGGTAAGGGTTCCACACACACTGACTCTCACTGGGATAAGGGTTTCACACACACTGACTCTCATTGGGGTAATGGTTCCACATACACTGACTCTCGCTGGGGAAAGGGTACCACATACACTGACTCTCACTGGGATAGGGGTTCCACACACACTGACTCTCACTGGGGTAATGGTTCCAGACACACTGCCTCTCACTAAGGTAAGTGTTTCACATACACTGAATCTCGCTGGAGTAAGAGTTCCACACACACTGACTCTCACTGGGGTAAGAATTCCACACACACTGACTATCTACTGCGGAAGGGGTTCCACACACACTGACTCTCCCTGGGATAAGGGTTCCACACACACTGACTCTCACTGGGATAAGGGTTCCACAAACACTGATTCTCACTGGGATAAGAGTTCCACGCACACTGACTCTCACTGGGATAAGGGTTCCACACAAAATGACTCTCACTGGGATAAGGGTTCCACATACACTGACTCTCACTGGTGTAAGGGTTCCACATCAACTGACACTCACTGGGGTAAGGGTTCAACATACACTGACTCTTACTTGGGAAAAGGGTACCACACACACTGACTCTCACTGGGGTAAGGGTTCTACACACACTGACTCTCACTGGTGTCAGGGTTCCACACACACTGACTCTCACTGGGATACGGGTACCACACACACTGACGCTCACTGGGGTAAGGGTTCCACATACACTGACCCTTACTGGGGTAAGGGTTCCACAAAAACTGACTCTCACGGGGATAAGGGTTCCACACACACTGACTCTCGCTGGGGTCAGAGTTCCACACACACTGACTCTCGACTGCGGTAAGGGTTCCACGCACACTGACTCTCACTGGAATAAGGGTACCACACACACTGACTCTCATTGGTGTGAGGGTTGCACACACACTGACTCTCACTGGGGAAAGGGTTCCACACACACTGACTCTCACTGGTGTAAGGGTTCCACACACACTGACTCTTGCTGGGGTAAGGGTTCCAGACACACTGACTCTCACTAAGGAAAGTGTTTCACACACACTGACTCTCGCTGGAGTAAGAGTTGCACACACACTGACTCTCACTGGGGTAAGAATTCCACATACACAGACTCTCTACTGTGGAAAGGGTTCCACACACACTGATTCTCACTGGGATAAGGGTTCCGCACACACACTGACTCTCACTGGGGTAAGGGTTCCACACACAAACTGACTCTCGCTGGGGTAAGATTTGCACACACAATGACTCTCACTGGGGTGAGAGTTCCACTCACACTGACTCTCTACTGCGGTAAGGGTTCCACATACACCGATTCTCACTGGGATAAGGGTTCCACACAAACTGACTCACACTGGGATTAGGGTTCCACACACACTGACTCTAATTGGGATAAGGGTTCCACACACACTGACTCTCACTAGGGTAAGGGTTCCACACACACTGACTCTCACTGGGATAAGGGTTCCACACAAACTGACTCTCACTGGGGTAACGGTTCCACACACACTGACTCTCACTAGGATAAGGGTTCCACACACACTGACTATATCTGGTATAATGATTCCACCCACATTGAATCTTACTGGGGTAAGGGTTCCATATACACTGACTCTCATTGGGGTAAGGGTTCCATGCACACTGACTCTCACAGGGATAAGGGTTCCACACACACTGACTCTCGCTGGGGTAAGAGTTCCACACACACTGACTCTCTATTGCGGTAAGGGTTCCACATACACTGACTCTCACTGGGATAAGCGTTCCACACACACTGACGCTCACTGGGGTAAAGGTTCCACACACACTGATTCTCACTAGGGTAAGGGATCCACACAAACTGACTCTCACTGGGGTAAGGGTTCCACACACACTGACTCTCCCTTGGATAAGGGTTCCACACACACTGACACTCACCGGGTTAGGGGTTCCACATACATTGACTCTCACTGGGGTAAGGGTTCCACATATACTGACTCTCACTGGGATAAGGGTTCCGTACACACTGACTCTCACTGGGGTAAGGGTTCCACACACACTGACTCTCACGAGGTAAAGGGTTCCACACACACTGACTGTCACTACGAGAAGGGTTCCACACACACTGACTCTCACTGGGGTAAGGGTTCCACACACACTGATTCTCACTGGGGGAAGGGTTCCACACACACTGACTCTCACTGGGGTAAGGGTTCCGCAAAAACTGTCTCTCACTGGGATAAGGGTTCCACACACACTGACTCTCACTTGGATAAGGGTTCCACACACACTGAATCACGCTGGGGTAAGGGCTCCAGACAGAATGACTCTCACTAAGGAAAGTGTTTCACACACACTGACTCTCGCTGGAGTAAGAGTTGCACACACACTGACACTCACTGGGATAAGGGTTCCACACACACTGATTCTCACTGGGATAATGGTTCCACACACACACTGACTCTCACTGGGGTAAGGGTTCCACACACACTGACTCTCGCTGGGGTAAGATTTGCACACACACTGACTCTCAATGGGGTGAGAGTTCCACACACACTGACTCTCTACTGCGGTAAGGGTTCCACACACACCGACTCACAGTGGGAAAAGGGTTCCACACACACTGACTCTCACTGGGATTAGGGTTCCACAAACACTGACTCTCACTGGGATTAGGGTTCCACACAGACTGACTCTCACTGGGGTAAGGGTTCCACAAACACTGACTCTCACTGGGATAATGGTTCCATACACACAGACTCTCACTGGGATAAGGTTTCCACACACACTGACTCTCACTGGGGTAAGGGTTCCAAACACACTGACTCTCACTGTGATAAGGGTTCCACACACACTGACTCTCATTGGGGTAATGGTTCCACATACACTGACTCTCGCTGGGGAAAGGGTACCACATACACTGACTCTCACTGGGATAGGGGTTCCACACACACTGACTCTCACTGGGGTAATGGTTCCAGACACACTGCCTCTCACTAAGGTAAGTGTTTCACATACACTGAATCTCGCTGGAGTAAGAGTTGCACACACACTGACTCTCACTGGGGTAAGAATTCCACACACACTGACTATCTACTGCGGAAGGGGTTCCACACACACTGACTCTCCCTGGGATAAGGGTTCCACACACACTGACTCTCACTGGGATAAGGGTTCCACACACACTGACTCTCACTGGGATAAGAGTTCCACGCACACTGACTCTCACTGGGATAAGGGTTCCACACACACTGACTCTCACTGGGGTAAGGGTTCCACATACACTGACTCTCACTGGGGTAAGGGTTCCACAACAACTGACTCTCACGGGGATAAGGGTTCCTCACACACTGACTCTCACTGGGCTAAGAGGTCCACGCACACTGAATCTCTAATGCGGCAAGGGTTCCACACACACTGACTCTCACTGGGGTAAGGGTTCCACACGCACTGACTCTCACTGCGGTAAGGGTTCCAAACATACTGATTCTCACTGGGATAAGGGTTCCACACACACTGAATCTCACCGGGGTAAGGGTTCCACACACACTGACTATATCTGGTATAATGATTCCACCCACATTGAATCTTACTGGGGTAAGGGTTCCATATACACTGACTCTCACTGGGGTAAGGTTTCCAAGCACACTGACTCTCACAGGGATAAGGGTTCCACACACACTGACTCTCGCTGGGGTAAGAGTTTCACACACACTGACTCTCTATTGCGGTAAGGGTTCCACATACACTGACTCTCACTGGGATAAGCGTTCCACACACACTGACGCTCACTGGGGTAAAGGTTCCACACACACTGATTCTCACTAGGGTAAGGGATCCACACAAACTGACTCTCACTGGGGTAAGGGTTCCACACACACTGACTCTCCCTTGGATAAGGGTTCCACACACACTGACACTCACCGGGGTAGGGGTTCCACATACATTGACTCTCACTGGGGTAAGGGTTCCACATATACTGACTCTCACTGGGATAAGGGTTCCGTACACACTGACTCTCACGGGGGTAAGGGATCCACACACACTGACTCTCACGAGGTAAAGGGTTCCACACACACTGACTGTCTCTACGAGAAGGGTTCCACACACACTGACTCTCACTGGGGTAAGGGTTCCACACACACTGATTCTCACTGGGGGAAGGGTTCCACACACACTGACTCTCACTGGGGTAAGGGTTCCACAAAAACTGTCTCTCACTGGGATAAGGGTTCCACACACACTGACTCTCACTTGGATAAGGGTTCCACACACACTGAATCTCGCTGGGGTAAGGGCTCCAGACACACTGACTCTCACTAAGGAAAGTGTTTCACACACACTGACTCTCGCTGGAGTAAGATTTGCACACACACTGACTCTCACTGGGATAAGGGTTCCACACACACTGATTCTCACTGGGATAATGGTTCCACACACACACTAACTCTCACTGGGGTAAGGGTTCCACACACACTGACTCTCGCTGGGGTAGAATTTGAACACACACTGACTCTCAATGGGGTGAGAGTTCCACACACATTGAATCTCTACTGCGGTAAGGGTTCCACACACACCGACTCACAGTGGGAAAAGGGTTCCACACACACTGACTCTCACTGGGATTAGGGTTCCACAAACACTGACTCTCACTGGGATTAGGGTTCCACACACACTGACTCTCACTGGGGTAAGGGTTCCACAAACACTGACTCTCACTGGGATAATGGTTCCATACACACAGACGCTCACTGGGATAAGGTTTCCACACACACTGACTCTCACTGGGGTAAGGGTTCCACACACACTGACTCTCACTGTGATAAGGGTTCCACACACACTGACTATCATTGGGGTAATGTTTCCACATACACTGACTCTCACTGGGATAGGGGTTCCACACACACTGACTCTCACTGGGGTAATGGTTCCAGACACACTGCCTCTCACTAAGGTAGGTGTTTCACATACACTGAATCTCGCTGGAGTAAGAGTTGCACACACACTGACTCTCACTGGGGTAAGAATTCCACAAACACTGACTATCTACTGCGGAAGGGGTTCCACACACACTGACTCTCCCTGGGATAAGGGTTCCACACACACTGACTCTCACTGGGATAAGGGTTCCACACACACTGATTCTCACTGGGATAAGAGTTCCACGCACACTGACTCTCACTGGGATAAGGGTTCCACACACACTGACTCTCACTGGGGTAAGGGTTCCACATACACTGACTCTCACTGGGGTAAGGGTTCCACAACAACTGACTCTCACGGGGATAAGGGTTCCACACACACTGACTCTCACTTGGCTAAGAGGTCCACGCACACTGAATCTCTAATGCGGCAAGGGTTCCACACACACTGACTCTCACTGGGGTAAGGGTTCCACACGCACTGGCTCTCACTGCGGTAAGGGTTCCAAAGATACTGATTCTCACTGGGATAAGGGTTCCACACACACTGACTCTCACTGGGGTAAGGGTTCCACATACACAGACTCTCGGTGGGGTTAGAGTTGCACACACACTGACTCTCACTGGGGTAAGAGTTCCACACACACTGACTGTCTACCGCGGTAAGGGTTCCACACACACTGACTCTCACTGGGATAAGGGTTCCACACACACTGACTCTCACTGGGGTAAGGGTTCCAGGCACACTGACTCTCACTAAGGTAAGTGTTTCACACACATTGATTCTCGCTGGAGTAAGAGTTGCACGCACACTGACTCTCTACTGCGGTAAGGGTTCCACACACACCGACTCACAGTGGGAAAAGGGTTCCACACACACAGACGCTCAATGGGGTAAGGGTTGCACACACACTGACTCTCACTGGGGTAAGGGTTCCAGACACACTGACTCTCACTAAGGATAGTGTTTCACACACACTGACTCTCGCTGGAGTAAGAGTTGCACACACACTGATTCTCACTGGGATAATGGTTCCACACACACACTGACTCTCACTGGGGTAAGGGTTCCACACACACTGACTCTCGCTGGGGTAAGATTTGCACACACACTGACTCTCAATGGGGTGAGAGTTCCACACACACTGACTCTCGACTGCGGTAAGGGTTCCACACACACCGACTCACAGTGGGAAAAGGGTTCCACACACACAGACTCTCACTGGGATTAGGGTTCCACACACACTGACTCTCACTGGGATTAGGGTTCCACACACACTGACTCTCACTGGGATTAGGGTTCCACACACACTGACTCTCACTGGGGTAAGGGTTCCACACACACTGACTCACACTGGGATAATGGTTCCATACACACAGACTCTCACTGGGATAAGGTTTCCACACACACTGACTCTCACTGGGGTAAGGGTTCCACACACACTGACTCTCACTGGGATAAGGGTTCCACACACACTGACTCTCATTGGGGTAATGGTTCCACATACACTGACTCTCGCTGGGGAAAGGGTACCACATACACTGACTCTCACTGGGATAGGGGTTCCACACACACTGACTCTCACTGGGGTAATGGTTCCAGACACACTGCCTCTCACTAAGGTAAGTGTTTCACATACACTGAATCTCGCTGGAGTAAGAGTTGCACACACACTGACTCTCACTGGGGTAAGAATTCCACACACACTGACTATCTACTGCGGAAGGGGTTCCACACACACTGACTCTCCCTGGGATAAGGGTTCCACACACACTGACTCTCACTGGGATAAGGGTTCCACAAACACTGATTCTCACTGGGATAAGAGTTCCACGCACACTGACTCTCACTGGGATAAGGGTTCCACACAAAATGACTCTCACTGGGATAAGGGTTCCACATACACTGACTCTCACTGGTGTAAGGGTTCCACATAAACTGACACTCACTGGGGTAAGGGTTCAACATACACTGACTCTCACTGGGAAAAGGGTACCACACACACTGACTCTCACTGGGGTAAGGGTTCTACACACACTGACTCTCACTGGGATAAGGGTACCACACAGACTGACTCTCACTGGTGTCAGGGTTCCACACACACTGAATCTCACTGGGATACGGGTACCACACACACTGACGCTCACAGGGGTAAGGCTTACACATACACTAACTCTTACTGGGGTAAGGGTTCCACAAAAACTGACTCTCACTGGCATAAGGGTTCCACACACTGTGACGCTCAATGGGGTAAGGGTTGCAAACACACTGACTCTCACTGGGGTAAGGGTTCCACACACACTTATTCTCACTGGGGTAAGGGTTCCACACAAACTGACTCTCACTGGGGTAAGGGTTCCACACACACTGACTCTCACTGGTGTCAGGGTTCCACACACACTGAATCTCACTGGGATACGGGTACCACACACACTGACGCTCACTGGGGTAAGGGTTCCACATACACTGACCCTGACTGGGGTAAGGGTTCCACAAAAAATGACTCTCACGGGGATAAGGGTTCCACACACACTGACTCTCGCTGGGGTCAGAGTTCCACACACACTGACTCTCGACTGCGGTAAGGGTTCCACGCACACTGACTCTCACTGGAATAAGGGTACCACACACACTGACTCTCATTGGTGTGAGGGTTGCACACACACTGACTCTCACTGGGGAAAGGGTTCCACACACACTGACTCTCACTGGGGTAAGGGTTCCACATACACTGACTCTCACTGGGGTAAGGGTTCCACAAAAACTGACTCTCACGGGGATAAGGGTTCCACACACACTGACTCGCACTTGGATAAGGGTTCCACACACACTGACTCTTGCTGGGGTAAGGGTTCCAGACACACTGACTCTCACTAAGGAAAGTGTTTCACACACACTGACTCTCGCTGGAGTAAGAGTTGCACACACACTGACTCTCACTGGGGTAAGAATTCCACATACACAGACTATCTACTGTGGAAAGGGTTCCACACACACTGATTCTCACTGGGATAAGGGTTCCGCACACACACTGACTCTCACTGGGGTAAGGGTTCCACACACAAACTGACTCTCGCTGGGGTAAGATTTGCACACACAATGACTCTCACTGGGGTGAGAGTTCCACTCACACTGACTCTCTACTGCGGTAAGGGTTCCACATACACCGATTCTCACTGGGATAAGGGTTCCACACAAACTGACTCACACTGGGATTAGGGTTCCACACACACTGACTCTAATTGGGATAAGGGTTCCACACACACTGACTCTCACTAGGGTAAGGGTTCCACACACACTGACTCTCACTGGGATAAGGGTTCCACACAAACTGACTCTCACTGGGGTAACGGTTCCACACACACTGACTCTCACTAGGATAAGGGTTCCACACACACTGACTATATCTGGTATAATGATTCCACCCACATTGAATCTTACTGGGGTAAGGGTTCCATATACACTGACTCTCATTGGGGTAAGGGTTCCATGCACACTGACTCTCACAGGGATAAGGGTTCCACACACACTGACTCTCGCTGGGGTAAGAGTTCCACACACACTGACTCTCTATTGCGGTAAGGGTTCCACATACACTGACTCTCACTGGGATAAGCGTTCCACACACACTGACGCTCACTGGGGTAAAGGTTCCACACACACTGATTCTCACTAGGGTAAGGGATCCACACAAACTGACTCTCACTGGGGTAAGGGTTCCACACACACTGACTCTCCCTTGGATAAGGGTTCCACACACACTGACACTCACCGGGTTAGGGGTTCCACATACATTGACTCTCACTGTGGTAAGGGTTCCACATATACTGACTCTCACTGGGATAAGGGTTCCGTACACACTGACTCTCACTGGGGTAAGGGTTCCACACACACTGACTCTCACGAGGTAAAGGGTTCCACACACACTGACTGTCACTACGAGAAGGGTTCCACACACACTGACTCTCACTGGGGTAAGGGTTCCACACACACTGATTCTCACTGGGGGAAGGGTTCCACACACACTGACTCTCACTGGGGTAAGGGTTCCGCAAAAACTGTCTCTCACTGGGATAAGGGTTCCACACACACTGACTCTCACTTGGATAAGGGTTCCACACACACTGAATCTCGCTGGGGTAAGGGCTCCAGACACACTGACTCTCACTAAGGAAAGTGTTTCACACACACTGACTCTCGCTGGAGTAAGAGTTGCACACACACTGACACTCACTGGGATAAGGGTTCCACACACACTGATTCTCACTGGGATAATGGTTCCACACACACACTGACTCTCACTGGGGTAAGGGTTCCACACACACTGACTCTCGCTGGGGTAAGATTTGCACACACACTGACTCTCAATGGGGTGAGAGTTCCACACACACTGACTCTCTACTGCGGTAAGGGTTCCACACACACCGACTCACAGTGGGAAAAGGGTTCCACACACACTGACTCTCACTGGGATTAGGGTTCCACAAACACTGACTCTCACTGGGATTAGGGTTCCACACAGACTGACTCTCACTGGGGTAAGGGTTCCACAAACACTGACTCTCACTGGGATAATGGTTCCATACACACAGACTCTCACTGGGATAAGGTTTCCACACACACTGACTCTCACTGGGGTAAGGGTTCCACACACACTGACTCTCACTGTGATAAGGGTTCCACACACACTGACTATCATTGGGGTAATGGTTCCACATACACTGACTCTCGCTGGGAAAGGGTACCACATACACTGACTCTCACTGGGATAGGGGTTCCACACACACTGACTCTCACTGGGGTAATGGTTCCAGACACACTGCCTCTCACTAAGGTAAGTGTTTCACATACACTGAATCTCGCTGGAGTAAGAGTTGCACACACACTGACTCTCACTGGGGTAAGAATTCCACACACACTGACTATCTACAGCGGAAGGGGTTCCACACACACTGACTCTCCCTGGGATAAGGGTTCCACACACACTGACTCTCACTGGGATAAGGGTTCCACACACACTGATTCTCACTGGGATAAGAGTTCCACGCACACTGACTCTCACTGGGATAAGGGTTCCACACACACTGACTCTCACTGGGGTAAGGGTTCCACATACACTGACTCTCACTGGGGTAAGGGTTCCACAACAACTGACTCTCACGGGGATAAGGGTTCCTCACACACTGACTCTCACTGGGCTAAGAGGTCCACGCACACTGAATCTCTAATGCGGCAAGGGTTCCACACACACTGACTCTCACTGGGGTAAGGGTTCCACACGCACTGACTCTCACTGCGGTAAGGGTTCCAAACATACTGATTCTCACTGGGATAAGGGTTCCACACACACTGAATCTCACCGGGGTAAGGGTTCCACACACACTGACTATATCTGGTATAATGATTCCACCCACATTGAATCTTACTGGGGTAGGGGTTCCATATACACTGACTCTCACTGGGGTAAGGTTTCCAAGCACACTGACTCTCACAGGGATAAGGGTTCCACACACACTGACTCTCGCTGGGGTAAGAGTTCCACACACACTGACTCTCTATTGCGGTAAGGGTTCCACATACACTGACTCTCACTGGGATAAGCGTTCCACACACACTGACGCTCACTGGGGTAAAGGTTCCACACACACTGATTCTCACTAGGGTAAGGGATCCACACAAACTGACTCTCACTGGGGTAAGGGTTCCACACACACTGACTCTCCCTTGGATAAGGGTTCCACACACACTGACACTCACCGGGGTAGGGGTTCCACATACATTGACTCTCACTGGGGTAAGGGTTCCACATATACTGACTCTCACTGGGATAAGGGTTCCGTACACACTGACTCTCACGGGGGTAAGGGATCCACACACACTGACTCTCACGAGGTAAAGGGTTCCACACACACTGACTGTCACTACGAGAAGGGTTCCACACACACTGACTCTCACTGGGGTAAGGGTTCCACACACACTGATTCTCACTGGGGGAAGGGTTCCACACACACTGACTCTCACTGGGGTAAGGGTTCCACAAAAACTGTCTCTCACTGGGATAAGGGTTCCACACACACTGACTCTCACTTGGATAAGGGTTCCACACACACTGAATCTCGCTGGGGTAAGGGCTCCAGACACACTGACTCTCACTAAGGAAAGTGTTTCACACACACTGACTCTCGCTGGAGTAAGATTTGCACACACACTGACTCTCACTTGGATAAGGGTTCCACACACACTGATTCTCACTGGGATAATGGTTCCACACACACACTAACTCTCACTGGGGTAAGGGTTCCACACACACTGACTCTCGCTGGGGTAGAATTTGCACACACACTGACTCTCAATGGGCTGAGAGTTCCACACACATTGAATCTCTACTGCGGTAAGGGTTCCACACACACCGACTCACAGTGGGAAAAGGGTTCCACACACACTGACTCTCACTGGGATTAGGGTTCCACAAACACTGACTCTCACTGGGATTAGGGTTCCACACACACTGACTCTCACTGGGGTAAGGGTTCCACAAACACTGACTCTCACTGGGATAATGGTTCCATACACACAGACGCTCACTGGGATAAGGTTTCCACACACACTGACTCTCACTGGGGTAAGGGTTCCACACACACTGACTCTCACTGTGATAAGGGTTCCACACACACTGACTATCATTGGGGTAATGGTTCCACATACACTGACTCTCACTGGGATAGGGGTTCCACACACACTGACTCTCACTGGGGTAATGGTTCCAGACACACTGCCTCTCACTAAGGTAGGTGTTTCACATACACTGAATCTCGCTGGAGTAAGAGTTGCACACACACTGACTCTCACTGGGGTAAGAATTCCACAAACACTGACTATCTACTGCGGAAGGGGTTCCACACACACTGACTCTCCCTGGGATAAGGGTTCCACACACACTGACTCTCACTGGGATAAGGGTTCCACACACACTGACTCTCACTGGGATAAGAGTTCCACGCACACTGACTCTCACTGGGATAAGGGTTCCACACACACTGACTCTCACTGGGGTAAGGGTTCCACATACACTGACTCTCACTGGGGTAAGGGTTCCACAACAACTGACTCTCACGGGGAAAAGGGTTCCACACACACTGACTCTCACTTGGCTAAGAGGTCCACGCACACTGAATCTCTAATGCGGCAAGGGTTCCACACACACTGACTCTCACTGGGATAAGGGTTCCACACGCACTGGCTCTCACTGCGGTAAGGGTTCCAAAGATACTGATTCTCACTGGGATAAGGGTTCCACACACACTGACTCTCACTGGGGTAAGGGTTCCACATACACAGACTCTCGGTGGGGTTAGAGTTGCACACACACTGACTCTCACTGGGGTAAGAGTTCCACGCACACTGACTCTCTACCGCGGTAAGGGTTCCACACACACTGACTCTCACTGGGATAAGGGTTCCACACACACTGACTCTCACTGGGGTAAGGGTTCCAGGCACACTGACTCTCACTAAGGTAAGTGTTTCACACACATTGATTCTCGCTGGAGTAAGAGTTGCACGCACACTGACTCTCACTGGGGTAAGAATTCCACACACACTGACTATCTACTGCGGTAAGGGTTCCACACACACTGACTCTCACTGGGATAAGGGTTCCACACACACTGACTCTCACTGGGATAAGGGTTCCACACACACAGATTCTCACTGGGATAAGGGTTCCACTCACACTGACTCTCACTGGGATAAGGGTTCCACAGACAATGACTCTCTCTGAGGAAAGGGTTCCACACGCACTGACTCTCACTAGGATAAGGGTTCCACACACACTGACTCTCACTGGGGTAAGGGTTCCACACACAATGACTCTCACTGAGGAAAGGGTTCCACACACACTGACTCTCACTGGGATAAGGGTACCACACACACTGACTCTCACTGGGGTAAGGGTTCCACACACACTGACTCTCACTGGGGAATGGGTACCACACACACTGACGCTCACTGGGGTAAGGGTTCCACATACACAAACTCTTACTGGGGTAAGGGTTCCACAAAAACTGACTCTCACTGGCATAAGGGTTCCACACACTCTGACGCTCAATGGGGTAAGGGTTGCACACACACTGACTCTCACTGGGGTAAGGGTTCCACACACACTGATTCTCACTGGGGTAAGGGTTCCACACAAACTGACTCTCACTGGGGTAAGGGTTCCACACACACTGACTCTCACTGGTGTCAGGGTTCCACACACACTGACTCTCACTGGGATACGGGTACCACACACACTGACGCTCACTGGGGTAAGGGTACCACATACACTGACTCTCACTGGGATAGGGGTTCCACACACACTGACTCTCACTGGGGTAATGGTTCCACACACACTGACTCTCACTTAGGTAAGTGTTTCAGTCACATTGATTCTCGCTGGAGTAAGAGTTGCACACACACTGTCTCTCACTGGGGTAAGAATTCCACACACACTGACTATCTACTGCGGTAAGGGTTCCACACACACTGACTCTCACTGAGATAAGGGTTCCACACACACTGACTCTCACTGGGATAAGGGTTACACACACACAGATTCTCACTGGGATAAGGGTTCCACACACACTGACTCTCACTGGGATAAGGGTTCCACAGACAATGACTCTCACTGAGGAAAGGGTTCCACACACACTGACTCTCACTAGGATAAGGGTTCCACACACACTGACTCTCACTGGGGTAAGGGTTCCACACACAATGACTCTCACTGGGATAAGGGATCCACACACACTGACTATATCTGGTATAATGATTCCACCCACACTGAATCTTACTGGGGTAAGGGTTCCACATACACTGACTCTCACTGGGGTAAGGGTTCCATGCACACTGACTCTCACAGGGATAAGGGTTCCACACACACTGACTCTCGCTGGGGTAAGAGTTCCACACACACTGACTCTCTATTGCGGTAAGGGTTCCACATACACTGACTCTCACTGGGATAAGCATTCCACACACACTGACGCTCACTGGGGTAAAGGTTCCACACACACTGATTCTCACTAGGGTAAGGGATCCACACAAACTGACTCTCACTGGGATAAGGGTTCCACACAACCTGACTCTCACTGGGATTAGGGTTCCACACACACTGACTCTAATTGGGATAAGGGTTCCACACACACTGACTCTCACTAGGGTAAGGGTTCCACACACACAGACTCTCACTGGGATAAGGGATCCACACAAACTGACTCTGACTGGGGTAAGGGTTCCACACACACTGACTCTCCCTGAGATAAGGGTTCCACACACACTGACTCTCACTAGGATAAGGGTTCCACACACACTGACTCTCACTGGGGTCATGGTTCCAGACACACTGCCTCTCACTAAGGTAAGTGTTTCACATACACTGAATCTCGCTGGAGTAAGAGTTGCACACACACTGACTCTCACTGGGGTAAGAATTCCACACACACTGACTATCTACTGCGGAAGGGGTTCCACACACACTGACTCTCCCTGGGATAAGAGTTCCACACACACTGACTCTCACTGGGATAAGGGTTCCACACACACTGATTCTCACTGGGATAAGAGTTCCACGCACACTGACTCTCACTGGGATAAGAGTTCCACACAAAATGACTCTCACTGGGATAAGGGTTCCACACACACTGACTCTCACTGGTGTAAGGGTTCCACATAAACTGACACTCACTGGGGTAAGGGTTCCACATACACTGACTCTCACTGGGAAAAGGGTACCACACACACTGACTCTCACTGGGGTAAGGGTTCTACACACACTGACTCTCACTGGGATAAGGGTACCACACACACTGACGCTCAATGGGGTAAGGGTTGCACACACACTGACTCTCACTGGGGTAAGGGTTCCACAAATACTGACTCTCACTGGCATAAGGGTTCCACACACTCTGACGCTCAATGGGGTAAGGGTTGCACACACACTGACTCTCACTGGGGTAAGGGTTCCACACACACTGATTCTCACTGGGGTAAGGGTTCCACACAAACTGACTCTCACTGGGGTAAGGGTTCCACACACACTGACTCTCAATGGTGTCAGGGTTCCACACACACTGACTCTCACTGGGATACGGGTACCACACACACTGACGCTCACTGGGGTAAGGGTTCCACATACACTGACTCTTACTGGGGTAAGGGTTCCACAAAAAATGACTCTCACGGGGATAAGGGTTCCACACACACTGACTCTCGCTGGGGTAAGAGTTCCACACACACTGACTCTCGACTGCGGTAAGGGTTCCACGCACACTGACTCTCACTGGAATAAGGGTACCACAAACACTGACTCTCATTGGTGTGAGGGTTGCACACACACTGACTCTCACTGGGGAAAGGGTTCCACACACACTGACTCTCACTGGGGTAAGGGTTCCACATACACTGACTCTCACTGGGGTAAGGGTTCCACAAAAACGGACTCTCACGGGGATAAGGGTTCCACACACACTGACTCTCACTTGGATAAGGGTTCCACACACACTGACTCTCGCTGGGGTAAGGGTTCCAGACACACTGACTTTCACTAAGGAAAGTGTTTCACACACACTGACTCTCGCTGGGGTAAGAATTCCACACACACAGACTATCTACTGTGGTAAGGGTTCCACACACACTGATTCTCACTGGGATAAGGGTTCCGCACAGACACTGACTCTCACTGGGGTAAGGGTTCCACACACAAACTGACTCTCGCTGGGGTAAAATTTGCACACACAATGACTCTCACTGGGATGAGAGTTCCACTCACACTGACTCTCTACTTCGGTAAGGGATCCACACACACCGATTCTCACTGGGGTAAGGGTTCCACACACACTGACTCTCCCTGAGATAAGGGTTCCACACACACTGACTCTCACCGGGGTAAGGGTTCCACACACACTGACTCTCACTAGGATAAGGGTTCCACACACACTGACTCTCACTGGGGTCATGGTTCCAGACACACTGCCTCTCACTAAGGTAAGTGTTTCACATACACTGAATCTCGCTGGAGTAAGAGTTGCACACACACTGACTCTCACTGGGGTAAGAATTCCACACACACTGACTATCTACTGCGGAAGGGGTTCCACACACACTGACTCTCCCTGGGATAAGGGTTCCACACACACTGACTCTCACTGGGATAAGGGTTCCACACACACTGATTCTCACTGGGATAAGAGTTCCACGCACACTGACTCTCACTGGGATAAGAGTTCCACACAAAATGACTCTCACTGGGATAAGGGTTCCACACACACTGACTCTCACTGGTGTAAGGGTTCCACATAAACTGACACTCACTGGGGTAAGGGTTGCACATACACTGACTCTCACTGGGAAAAGGGTACCACACACACTGACTCTCACTGGGGTAAGGGTTCTACACACACTGACTCTCACTGGGATAAGGGTACCACACACACTGACGCTCACTGGGGTAAGGGTTCCACATACACTAACTCTTACTGGGGTAAGGGTTCCACAAAAACTGACTCTCACTGGCATAAGGGTTCCACACACTCTGACGCTCAATGGGGTAATGGTTGCACACACACTGACTCTCACTGGGGTAAGGGTTCCACACACACTGATTCTCACTGGGGTAAGGGTTCCACACAAACTGACTCTCACTGGGGTAAGGGTTCCACACACACTGACTCTCACTGGTGTCAGGGTTCCACACACACTGACTCTCACTGGGATACGGGTACCACACACACTGACGCTCACTGGGGTAAGGGTTCCACATACACTGACTCTTACTGGGGTAAGGGTTCCACAAAAAATGACTCTCACGGGGATAAGGGTTCCACACACACTGACTCTCGCTGGGGTAAGAGTTCCACACACACTGACTCTCGACTGCGGTAAGGGTTCCACGCACACTGACTCTCACTGGAATAAGGGTACCACAAACACTGACTCTCATTGGTGTGAGGGTTGCACACACACTGACTCTCACTGGGGAAAGGGTTCCACACACACTGACTCTCACTGGGGTAAGGGTTCCACATACACTGACTCTCACTGGGGTAAGGGTTCCACAACTACTGACTCTCACGGGGATAAGGGTTCCACACACACTGACTCTCACTTGGATAAGGGTTCCACACACACTGACTCTCGCTGGGGTAAGGGTTCCAGACACACTGAATCTCACTAAGGAAAGTGTTTCACACACACTGACTCTCGCTGGAGTAAGAGTTGCACACACACTGACTCTCACTGGGGTAAGAATTCCACACACACAGACTATCTACTGTGGTAAGAGTTCCACACACACTGATTCTCACTGGGATAATGGTTCCGCACAGACACTGACTCTCACTGGGGTAAGGGTTCCACACACAAACTGACTCTCGCTGGGGTAAAATTTGCACACACAATGACTCTCACTGGGGTGAGAGTTCCACTCACACTGACTCTCTACTGCGGAAAGGGTTCCACACACACCGATTCTCACTGGGATAAGGGTTCCACACAAACTGACTCTCACAGGGATTAGGGTTCCACACACACTGACTCCAATTGGGATAAGGGTTCCACACACACTGACTCTCACTGGGGTAAGGGTTCCACACACACTGACTCTCACTGGGATAAGGGTTCCACACAAACTGACTCTCACTGGGGTAAGGGTTCCACACACACTGACTCTCCCTGAGATAAGGGTTCCACACACACTGACTCTCACCGGGGTAAGGGTTCCACACACACTGACTCACACTAGGATAAGGGTTCCACACACACTTACTATATCTGGTATGATGATTCCACCCACACTGAATCTTACCGGGGCAAGGGTTCCACATACACTGACTCTCACTGGGGTAAGGGTTCCACATATACTGACTCTCACTGGGATAAGGGTTCCGCACACACTGACTCTCACTGGGGTAAGGGTTCCACACACACTGACTCTCACGAGGTAAAGGGTTCCACACACACTGACTGTCACTACGAGAAGGGTTCCACACACACTGACTCTCACTGGGGTAAGGGTTCCACACACACTGATTCTCACTGGGGGAAGGGTTCCACACACACTGACTCTCACTGGGGTAAGGGTACCACAAAAACTGTCTCTCACTGGGATAAGGGTTCCACACACACTGACTCTCACTTGGATAAGGGTTCCACACACACTGAATCTCGCTGGGGTAAGGGCTCCAGACACACTGACTCTCACTAAGGAAAGTGTTTCACACACACTGACTCTCGCTGGAGTAAGAGTTGCACACACACTGACTCTCACTGGGATAAGGGTTCCACACACACTGATTCTCACTGGGATAATGGTTCCACACACACACTGACTCTCACTGGGGTACGGGTTCCACACACACTGACTCTCGCTGGGGTAAGATTTGCACACACACTGACTCTCAATGGGGTGAGAGTTCCACACACACTGACTCTCTACTGCGGTATGGGTTCCACACACACCGACTCACAGTGGGAAAAGGGTTCCACACACACTGACTCTCACTTGGATAAGGGTTCCACACACACTGAATCTCGCTGGGATTAGGGTTCCACACACACTGACTCTCACTGGGGTAAGGGTTCCACACACACTGACTCTCACTGGGATAATGGTTCCATAAACACAGACTCTCACTGGGATAAGGTTTCCACACACACTGACTCTCACTGGGGTAAGGGTTCCACACACACTGCCTCTCACTGTGATAAGGGTTCCACACACACTGACTATCATTGGGGTAATGGTTCCACATACACTGACTCTCGCTGGGGAAAGGGTACCACATACACTGACTCTCACTGGGATAGGGGTTCCACACACACTGACTCTCACTGGGGTAATGGTTCCAGACACACTGCCTCTCACTAAGGTAAGTGTTTCACATACACTGAATCTCGCTGGAGTAAGAGTTCCACACACAATGACTCTCACTGAGGAAAGGGTTCCACACACACTGACTCTCACTGGGATAAGGGTACCACACACACTGACTCTCACTGGGGTACGGGTTCCACACACACTGACTCTCACTGGGGAATGGGTACCACACACACTGACGCTCACTGGGGTAAGGGTTCCACATACACAAACTCTTACTGGGGTAAGGGTTCCACAAAAACTGACTCTCACTGGCATAAGGGTTCCACACGCTCTGACGCTCAATGGGGTAAGGGTTCCACACACACTGACTCTCACTGGGATACGGGTACCACACACACTGACGCTCACTGGGGTAAGGGTACCACATACACTGACTCTCACTGGGATAGGGGTTCCACACACACTGACTCTCACTGGGGTAATGGTTCCAGACACACTGACTCTCACTTAGGTAAGTGTTTCAGTCACACTGATTCTCGCTGGAGTAAGAGTTGCACACACACTGACTCTCACTGGGGTAAGAATTCCACACACACTGACTATCTACTGCGGTAAGGGTTCCACACACAGTGACTCTCACTGAGATAAGCGTTCCACACACACTGACTCTCACTGGGATAAGGGTTACACACACACAGATTCTCACTGGGAGAAGGGTTCCACACACACTGACTCTCACTGGGATAAGGGTTCCACAGACAATGACTCTCACTGAGGAAAGGGTTCCACACACACTGACTCTCACTAGGATAAGGGTTCCACACACACTGACTCTCACTGGGGTAAGGGTTGCACACACAATGACTCTCACTGGGAAAAGGGATCCACACACACTGACTATATCTGGTATAATGATTCCACCCACACTGAATCTTACTGGGGTAAGGGTTCCACATACACTGACTCTCACAGGGATAAGGGTTCCACACACACTGACTCTCGCTGGGGTAAGAGTTCCACACACACTGACTCTCTATTGCGGTAAGGGTTCCACATACACTGACTCTCACTGTGATAAGCGTTCCACACACACTGACGCTCACTGGGGTAAAGGTTCCACACACACTGATTCTCACTAGGGTAAGGGATCCACACAAACTGACTCTCACTGGGATAAGGGTTCCACACAACCTGACTCTCACTGGGATTAGGGTTCCACACACACTGACTCTAATTGGGATAAGGGTTCCACACACACTGACTCTCACTAGGGTAAGGGTTCCACACACACTGACTCTCACTGGGATAAGGGATCCACACAAACTGACTCTGACTGGGGTGAGGGTTCCACACACACTGACTCTCCCTGAGATAAGGGTTCCACACACACTGACTCTCACCGGGGTAAGGGTTCCACACACAATGACTCTCACTAGGATAAGGGTTCCACACACACTGACTCTCACTGGGGTCATGGTTCCAGACGCACTGCCTCTCACTAAGGTAAGTGTTTCACATACACTGAATCTCGCTGGAGTAAGAGTTGCACACACACTGACTCTCACTGGGGTAAGAATTCCACACACACTGACTATCTACTGCGGAAGGGGTTCCACACACACTGACTCTCCCTGGGATAAGGGTTCCACACACACTGACTCTCACTGGGATAAGGGTTCCACACACACTGATTCTCACTGGGATAAGAGTTCCACGCACACTGACTCTCACTGGGATAAGAGTTCCACACAAAATGACTCTCACTGGGATAAGGGTTCCACACACACTGACTCTCACTGGTGTAAGGGTTCCACATAAACTGACACTCACTGGGGTAAGGGTTCCACATACACTGACTCTCACTGGGAAAAGGGTACCACACACACTGACTCTCACTGGGGTAAGGGTTCTACACACACTGACTCTCACTGGGATAAGGGTACCACACACACTGACGCTCACTGGGGTAAGGGTTCCACATACACTAACTCTTACTGGGGTAAGGGTTCCACAAAAACTGACTCTCACTGGCATAAGGGTTCCACACACTCTGACGTTCAATGGGGTAAGGGTTGCACACACACTGACTCTCACTGGGGTAAGGGTTCCACACACACTGATTCTCACTGGGGTAAGGGTTCCACACAAACTGACTCTCACTGGGGTAAGGGTTCCACACACACTGACTCTCAATGGTGTCAGGGTTCCACACACACTGACTCTCACTGGGATACGGGTACCACACACACTGACGCTCACTGAGGTAAGGGTTCCACATACACTGACTCTTACTGGGGTAAGGGTTCCACAAAAAATGACTCTCACGGGGATAAGGGTTCCACACACACTGACTCTCGCTGGGGTAAGAGTTCCACACACACTGACTCTCGACTGCGGTAAGGGTTCCACGCACACTGACTCTCACTGGAATAAGGGTACCACAAACACTGACTCTCATTGGTGTGAGGGTTGCACACACACTGACTCTCACTGGGGAAAGGGTTCCACACACACTGACTCTCACTGGGGTAAGGGTTCCACATACACTGACTCTCACTGGGGTAAGGGTTCCACAAAAACTGACTCTCACGGGGATAAGGGTTCCACACACACTGACTCTCACTTGGATAAGGGTTCCACACACACTGACTCTCGCTGGGGTAAGGGTTCCAGACACACTGACTCTCACTAAGGAAAGTGTTTCACACACACTGACTCTCGCTGGGGTAAGAATTCCACACACACAGACTATCTACTGTGGTAAGGGTTCCACACACACTGATTCTCACTGGGATAAGGGTTCCGCACAGACACTGACTCTCACTGGGGTAAGGGTTCCACACACAAACTGACTCTCGCTGGGGTAAAATTTGCACACACAATGACTCTCACTGGGATGAGAGTTCCACTCACAGTGACTCTCTACTGCGGTAACGGTTCCACACGCACCGATTCTCACTGGGATAAGGGTTCCACACAAACTGACTCTCACAGGGATTAGGGTTCCACACACACTGACTCTAATTGGGATAATGGTTCCACACACACTGACTCTCACTAGGGTAAGGGTTCCACACACACTGACTCTCACTGGGATAAGGGTTCCACACAAACTGACTCTCACTGGGGTAAGGGTTCCACACACACTGACTCTCCCTGAGATAATGGTTCCACACACACTGACTCTCACCGGGGTAAGGGTTCCACACACACTGACTCTCACTAGGATAAGGGTTCCACACACACTGACTCTCACTGGGGTCATGGTTCCAGACACACTGCCTCTCACTAAGGTAAGTGTTTCACATACACTGAGTCTCGCTGGAGTAAGAGTTGCACACACACTGACTCTCACTGGGGTAAGAATTCCACACACACTGACTATCTACTGCGGAAGGGGTTCCACACACACTGACTCTCCCTGGGATAAGGGTTCCACACACACTGACTCTCACTGGGATAAGGGTTCCACACACACTGATTCTCACTGGGATAAGAGTTCCACGCACACTGACTCTCACTGGGATAAGAGTTCCACACAAAATGACTCTCACTGGGATAAGGGTTCCACACACACTGACTCTCACTGGTGTAAGGGTTCCACATAAACTGACACTCACTGGCGTAAGGGTTCCACATACACTGACTCTCACTGGGAAAAGGGTACCACATACACTGACTCTCACTGGGGTAAGGGTTCTACACACACTGACTCTCACTGGGATAAGGGTACCACACACACTGACGCTCACTGGGGTAAGGGTTCCACATACACTAACTCTTACTGGGGTAAGGGTTCCACAAAAACTGACTCTCACTGGCATAAGGGTTCCACACACTCTGACGCTCAATGGGGTAAGGGTTGCACACACACTGACTCTCACTGGGGTAAGGGTTCCACACACACTGATTCTCACTGGGGTAAGGGTTCCACACAAACTGACTCTCACTGGGGTAAGGGTTCCACACACACTGACTCTCACTGGTGTCAGGGTTCCACACACACTGACTCTCACTGGGATACGGGTACCACACACACTGACGCTCACTGGGGTAAGGGTTCCACATACACTGACTCTTACTGGGGTAAGGGTTCCACAAAAAATGACTCTCAGGGGATAAGGGTTCCACACACACTGACTCTCGCTGGGGTAAGATTTCCACACACACTGAATCTCGACTGCGGTAAGGGTTCCACGCACACTGACTCTCACTGGAATAAGGGTACCACAAACACTGACTCTCATTGGTGTGAGGGTTGCACACACACTGACTCTCACTGGGGAAAGGGTTCCACACACACTGACTCTCACTGGGGTAAGGGTTCCACATACACTGACTCTCACTGGGGTAAGGTTTCCACAAAAACTGTCTCTCACGGGGATAAGGGTTCCACACACACTGACTCTCACTTGGATAAGGGTTCCACACACACTGACTCTCGCTGGGGTAAGGGTTCCAGACACACTGACTCTCACTAAGGAAAGTGTTTCACACACACTGACTCTCGCTGGAGTAAGAGTTGCACACACACTGACTCTCACTGGGGTAAGAATTCCACACACACAGACTATCTACTGTGGTAAGGGTACCACACACACTGATTCTCACTGGGATAATGGTTCCGCACAGACACTGACTCTCACTGGGGTAAGGGTTCCACACACAAACTGACTCTCGCTGGGGTAAAATTTGCACACACAATGACTCTCACTGGGGTGAGAGTTCCACTCACACTGACTCTCTACTGCGGAAAGGGTTCCACACACACCGATTCTCACTGGGATAAGGGTTCCTCACAAACTGACTCTCACAGGGATTAGGGTTCCACACACACTGACTCCAATTGGGATAAGGGTTCCACACACACTGACTCTCACTGGGGTAAGGGTTCCACACACACTGACTCTCACTGGGATAAGGGTTCCACACAAACTGACTCTCACTGGGGTAAGGGTTCCACACACACTGACTCTCCCTGAGATAAGGGTTCCACACACACTGACTCTCACCGGGGTATGGGTTCCACACACACTGACTCACACTAGGAAGGGTTCCACACACACTTACTATATCTGGTATAATGATTCCACCCACACTGAATCTTACCGGGGCAAGGGTTCCACATACACTGACTCTCACTGGGGTAAGGGTTCCACATATACTGACTCTCACTGGGATAAGGGTTCCGCACACACTGACTCTCACTGGGGTAAGGGTTCCACACACACTGACTCTCACGAGGTAAAGGGTTCCACACACACTGACTGTCACTACGAGAAGGGTTCCACACACACTGACTCTCACTGGGGTAAGGGTTCCACACACACTGATTCTCACTGGGGGAAGGGTTCCACACACACTGACTCTCACTGGGGTAAGGGTACCACAAAAACTGTCTCTCACTAAGATAAGGGTTCCACACACACTGACTCTCACTTGGATAAGGGTTCCACACACACTGAATCTCGCTGGGGTAAGGGCTCCAGACACACTGACTCTCACTAAGGAAAGTGTTTCACACACACTGACTCTCGCTGGAGTAAGAGTTGCACACACACTGACTCTCACTGGGATAAGGGTTCCACACACACTGATTCTCACTGGGATAATGGTTCCACACACACACTGACTCTCACTGGGGTACGGGTTCCACACACACTGACTCTCGCTGGGGTAAGATTTGCACACACACTGACTCTCAATGGGAGAGAGTTCCACACACACTGACTCTCTACTGCGGTATGGGTTCCACACACACCGACTTACAGTGGGAAAAGGGTTCCACACACACTGACTCTCACTTGGATAAGGTTTCCACAAACACTGAATCTCGCTGGGATTAGGGTTCCACACACACTGACTCTCACTGGGGTATGGGTTCCACACACACTGACTCTCACTGGGATAATGTTTCCATACACACAGACTCTCACTGGGATAAGGTTTCCACACACACTGACTCTCACTGGGGTAAGGATTCCACACACACTGCCTCTCACTGTGATAAGGGTTCCACACACACTGACTATCATTGGGGTAATGGTTCCACATACACTGACTCTCGCTGGGGAAAGGGTACCACATACACTGACTCTCACTGGGATAGGGGTTCCACACACACTGACTCTCACTGGGGTAATGGTTCCAGACACACTGCCTCTCACTAAGGTAAGGGTTTCACATACACTGAATCTCGCTGGAGTAAGAGTTGCACACACACTGACTCTCACTGGGGTAAGAATTCCACACACACTGACTATCTACTGCGGAAGGGGTTCCAAACACACTGACTCTCCCTGGGATAAGGGTTCCACACACACTGACTCTCACTGGGATAAGGGTTCGACACACACTGATTCTCACTGGGATAAGAGTTCCACGCACACTGACTCTCACTGGGATAAGGGTTCCACACCAAATGACTCTCACTGGGATAAGGGTTCCACACACACTGACTCTCACTGGTGTAAGGGTTCCACATAAACTGACACTCACTGGGGTAAGGGTTCCACATACACTGACTCTCACTGGGAAAAGGGTACCACACACACTGACTCTCACTGGGGTAAGGGTTCTACACACACTGACTCTCACTGGGATAAGGGTACCACACACACTGACGCTCATTGGGGTAAGGGTTCCACATACACTAACTCTTACTGGGGTTAGGGTTCCACAAAAACTGACTCTCACTGGCATAAGGGTTCCACACACTCTGACGCTCAATGGGGTAAGGGTTGCACACACACTGACTCTCACTGGGGTAAGGGTTCCACACACACTGATTCTCACTGGGGTAAAGGTTCCACACACACTGACTCTCACTGGGGTAAGGGTTCCACACACACTGATTCTCACTGGGATAAGGGTTCCACACACACTGACTCTCACTGGGGTAAGGGTTCCACATACACTGACTCTCACTGGGGTAAGGGTTCCACAACAACTGACTCTCACGGGGATAAGGGTTCCACACACACTGACTCTCACTGGGGTAAGAGGTCAACACACACTGAATCTCTAATGCGGTAAGGGTTCCACACACACTGATTCTCACTGGGGTAAGGGTTCCACACACACTGACTCTCACTGCGGTAAGGGTTCCACACACACTGATTCTCACAGGGGTAAAGGTTCCACATACACAGACTCTCGGTGGGTTTAGAGTTGCACACACACTGACTCTCACTGGGGTAAGGGTTCCAGACACACTGACTCTCACTAAGGTAAGTGTTTCACACACATTGATTCTCGCTGGAGTAAGAGTTGCACGCACACTGACTCTCACTGGGGTAAGAATTCCACACACACTGACTATCTACTGCGGTAATGGTTCCACACACACTGACTCTCACTGGGATAAGGGTTCCACACACACTGACTCTCACTGAGATAAGGGTTCCACACACACTGACGCTCACTGGTAAAGGTTCCACACACACTGATTCTCACCAGGGTAAGGGATCCACACAAACTGACTCTCACTGGGGTAAGGGTTCCACACACACTGACTCTCCCTTGGATAAGGGTTCCACACACACTGACACTCACCGGGGTAGGGGTTCCACATACATTGACTCTCACTGGGGTAAGGGTTCCACATATACTGACTCTCACTGGGATAAGGGTTCCGTACACACTGACTCTCACTGGGGTAAGGGTTCCACACACACTGCCTCTCACTTGGATAAGGGTTCCACACACACTGAATCTCGCTGGGGTAAGGGCTCCAGACTCACTGACTCTCACTAAGGAAAGTGTTTCACACACACTGACTCTCGCTGGAGTAAGAGTTGCACACACACTGACTCTCACTGGGATAAGGGTTCCACACACACTGATTCTCACTGGGATAATGGTTCCACACACACACTGACTCTCACTGGGGTAAGGGTTCCACACACACTGACTCTCGCTGGGGTAAGATTTGCACACACACTGACTCTCAATGGGGTGAGAGTTCCACACACACTGACTCTCTACTGCGGTAAGGGTTCCACACACACCGACTCAAAGTGGGAAAAGGGTTCCACACACACTGACTCTCACTGGGATTAGGGTTCCACACACACTGACTCTCACTTGGATTAGGGTTCCACACACACTGAATCTCACTGGGGTAAGGGTTCCACACACACTGACTCTCACTGGGATAATGGTTCCACATACACTGACTCTCGCTGGGGAAAGGGTACCACATACACTGACTCTCACTGGGATAGGGGTTCCACACACACTGACTCTCACTGGGGCAATGGTTCCAGACACACTGCCTCTCACTAAGGTAAGTGTTACACATACACTGAATCTCGCTGGAGTAAGAGTTGCACACACACTGACTCTCACTGGGGTAAGAATTCCACAAACACTGACTATCTACTGCGGAAGGGGTTCCACACACACTGACTCTCCCTGGGATAAGGGTTCCACACACACTGACTCTCACTGGGATAAGGGTTCCACACACACTGATTCTCACTGGGATAAGGGTTCGACACAAAATGACTCTCACTGGGATAAGGGTTCCACACACACTGACTCTCACTGGTGTAAGGGTTCCACATAAACTGACACTCACTGGGGTAAGGGTTCCACATACACTGACTCTCACTGGGAAAAGGGTACCACACACACTGACTCTCACTGGGGTAAGGGTTCTACACACACTGACTCTCACTGGGATAAGGGTACCACACACACTGACGCTCACTGGGGTAAGGGTTCCATATACACTAACTCTTACTGGGGTAAGGGTTCCACAAAAACTGACTCTCACTGGCATAAGGGTTCCACACACTCTGACGCTCAATGGGGTAAGGGTTGCACACACACTGACTCTCACTGGGGTAAGGGTTCCACACACACTGATTCTCACTGGGGTAAGGGTTCCACACACACTGACTCTCACTGGGGTAAGGGTTCCACACACACTGATTCTCACTGGGATAAGGGTTCCACACACACTGACTCTCACTGGGGTAAGGGTACCACAAAAACTGTCTCTCACTGGGATAAGGGTTCCACACACACTGACTCTCACTTGGATAAGGGTTCCACACACACTGAATCTCGCTGGGGTAAGGGCTCCAGACACACTGACTCTCACTAAGGAAAGTGTTTCACACACACTGACTCTCGCTGGAGTAAGAGTTGCACACACACTGACTCTCACTGGGATAAGGGTTCCACACACACTGATTCTCACTGGGATAATGGTTCCACACACACACTGACTCTCACTGGGGTACGGGTTCCACACACACTGACTCTCGCTGGGGTAAGATTTGCACACACACTGACTCTCAATGGGGTTAGAGTTCCACACACACTGACTCTCTACTGCGGTATGGGTTCCACACACACCGACTCACAGTGGGAAAAGGGTTCCACACACACTGACTCTCACTTGGATAAGGGTTCCACACACACTGAATCTCGCTGGGATTAGGGTTCCACACACACTGACTCTCACTGGGGTAAGGGTTCCACACACACTGACTCTCACTGGGATAATGGTTCCATACACACAGACTCTCACTGGGATACGGTTTCCACACACACTGACTCTCACTGGGGTAAGGGTTCCACACACACTGCCTCTCACTGTGATAAGGGTTCCACACACACTGACTATCATTGGGGTAATGGTTCCACATACACTGACTCTCACTGGGGAAAGGGTACCACATACACTGACACTCACTGGGATAGGGGTTCCACACACACTGACTCTCACTGGGGTAATGGTTCCAGACACACTGCCTCTCACTAAGGTAAGTGTTTCACATACACTGAATCTCGCTGGAGTAAGAGTTGCACACACACTGACTCTCACTGGGGTAAGAATTCCACACACACTGACTATCTACTGCGGAAGGGGTTCCAAACAGACTGACTCTCCCTGGGATAAGGGTTCCACACACACTGACTCTTACTGGGGTAAGGGTTCCACAAAAACTGACTCTCACTGGCATAAGGGTTCCACACACTCTGACGCTCAATGGGGTAAGGGTTGCACACACACTGACTCTCACTGGGGTAAGGGTTCCACACACACTGATTCTCACTGGGGTAAGGGTTCCACACACACTGATTCTCACTGGGGTAAGGGTTCCACACACACTGACTCTCACTGCGGTAAGGGTTCCACACACACTGATTCTCACAGGGGTAAAGGTTCCACATACACAGACTCTCGGTGGGTTTAGAGTTGCACACACACTGACTCTCACTGGGGTAAGGGTTCCAGACACACTGACTCTCACTAAGGTAAGTGTTTCACACACATTGATTCTCGCTGGAGTAAGAGTTGCACGCACACTGACTCTCACTGGGGTAAGAATTCCACACACACTGACTATCTACTGCGGTAATGGTTCCACACACACTGACTCTCACTGGGATAAGGGTTCCACACACACTGACTCTCACTGAGATAAGGGTTCCACACACACTGACGCTCACTGGTAAAGGTTCCACACACACTGATTCTCACCAGGGTAAGGGATCCACACAAACTGACTCTCACTGGGGTAAGGGTTCCACACACACTGACTCTCCCTTGGATAAGGGTTCCACACACACTGACACTCACCGGGGTAGGGGTTCCACATACATTGACTCTCACTGGGGTAAGGGTTCCACATATACTGACTCTCACTGGGATAAGGGTTCCGTACACACTGACTCTCACTGGGGTAAGGGTTCCACACACACTGACTCTCACTTGGATAAGGGTTCCACACACACTGAATCTCGCTGGGGTAAGGGCTCCAGACTCACTGACTCTCACTAAGGAAAGTGTTTCACACACACTGACTCTCGCTGGAGTAAGAGTTGCACACACACTGACTCTCACTGGGATAAGGGTTCCACACACACTGATTCTCACTGGGATAATGGTTCCACACACACACTGACTCTCACTGGGGTAAGGGTTCCACACACACTGACTCTCGCTGGGGTAAGATTTGCACACACACTGACTCTCAATGGGGTGAGAGTTCCACACACACTGACTCTCTACTGCGGTAAGGGTTCCACACACACCGACTCAAAGTGGGAAAAGGGTTCCACACACACTGACTCTCACTGGGATTAGGGTTCCACACACACTGACTCTCACTGGGATTAGGGTTCCACACACACTGAATCTCACTGGGGTAAGGGTTCCACACACACTGACTCTCACTGGGATAATGGTTCCACATACACTGACTCTCGCTGGGGAAAGGGTACCACATACACTGACTCTCACTGGGATAGGGGTTCCACACACACTGACTCTCACTGGGGCAATGGTTCCAGACACACTGCCTCTCACTAAGGTTAGTGTTACACATACACTGAATCTCGCTGGAGTAAGAGTTGCACACACACTGACTCTCACTGGGGTAAGAATTCCACAAACACTGACTATCTACTGCGGAAGGGGTTCCACACACACTGACTCTCCCTGGGATAAGGGTTCCACACACACTGACTCTCACTGGGATAAGGGTTCCACACACACTGATTCTCACTGGGATAAGGGTTCGACACAAAATGACTCTCACTGGGATAAGGGTTCCACACACACTGACTCTCACTGGTGTAAGGGTTCCACATAAACTGACACTCACTGGGGTAAGGGTTCCACATACACTGACTCTCACTGGGAAAAGGGTACCACACACACTGACTCTCACTGGGGTAAGGGTTCTACACACACTGACTCTCACTGGGATAAGGGTACCACACACACTGACGCTCACTGGGGTAAGGGTTCCATATACACTAACTCTTACTGGGGTAAGGGTTCCACAAAAACTGACTCTCACTGGCATAAGGGTTCCACACACTCTGACGCTCAATGGGGTAAGGGTTGCACACACACTGACTCTCACTGGGGTAAGGGTTCCACACACACTGATTCTCACTGGGGTAAGGGTTCCACACACACTGACTCTCACTGGGGTAAGGGTTCCACACACACTGATTCTCACTGGGATAAGGGTTCCACACACACTGACTCTCACTGGGGTAAGGGTACCACAAAAACTGTCTCTCACTGCGATAAGGGTTCCACACACACTGACTCTCACTTGGATAAGGGTTCCACACACACTGAATCTCGCTGGGGTAAGGGCTCCAGACACACTGACTCTCACTAAGGAAAGTGTTTCACACACACTGACTCTCGCTGGAGTAAGAGTTGCACACACACTGACTCTCACTGGGATAAGGGTTCCACACACACTGATTCTCACTGGGATAATGGTTCCACACACACACTGACTCTCACTGGGGTACGGGTTCCACACACACTGACTCTCGCTGGGGTAAGATTTGCACACACACTGACTCTCAATGGGGTTAGAGTTCCACACACACTGACTCTCTACTGCGGTATGGGTTCCACACACACCGACTCACAGTGGGAAAAGGGTTCCACACACACTGACTCTCACTTGGATAAGGGTTCCACACACACTGAATCTCGCTGGGATTAGGGTTCCACACACACTGACTCTCACTGGGGTAAGGGTTCCACACACACTGACTCTCACTGGGATAATGGTTCCATACACACAGACTCTCACTGGGATACGGTTTCCACACACACTGACTCTCACTGGGGTAAAGGTTCCACACACACTGCCTCTCACTGTGATAAGGGTTCCACACACACTGACTATCATTGGGGTAATGGTTCCACATACACTGACTCTCACTGGGGAAAGGGTACCACATACACTGACACTCACTGGGATAGGGGTTCCACACACACTGACTCTCACTGGGGTAATGGTTCCAGACACACTGCCTCTCACTAAGGTAAGTGTTTCACATACACTGAATCTCGCTGGAGTAAGAGTTGCACACACACTGACTCTCACTGGGGTAAGAATTCCACACACACTGACTATCTACTGCGGAAGGGGTTCCAAACAGACTGACTCTCCCTGGGATAAGGGTTCCACACACACTGACTCTTACTGGGGTAAGGGTTCCACAAAAACTGACTCTCACTGGCATAAGGGTTCCACACACTCTGACGCTCAATGGGGTAAGGGTTGCACACACACTGACTCTCACTGGGGTAAGGGTTCCACACACACTGATTCTCACTGGGGTAAGGGTTCCACACACACTGACTCTCACTGGGGTAAGGGTTCCACACACAATGATTCTCACTGGGATAAGGGTTACACACACACTGACTCTCACTGGGGTAAGGGTTCCACATACACTGACTCTCACTGGGGTAAGGGGTCCACAACAACTGACTCTCACGGGGATAAGGGTTCCACACACACTGACTCTCACTGGGGTAAGAGGTCAACACACACTGAATCTCTAATGCGGTAAGGGTTCCACACACACTGACTCTCACTGGGGTAAGGGTTCCACACGCACTGACTCTCACTGCGGTAAGGGTTCCACACACACTGATTCTCACTGGGGTAAGGGTTCCACATACACAGACTCTCGGTGGGGTTAGAGTTGCACACACACTGACTCTCACTGGGGTATGAGTTCCACACACACTGACTCTCTACCGCGGTAAGGGTTCCACACACACTGACTCTCACTGGGATAAGGGTTCCACACACACTGACTCTCACTGGGATAAGGGTTCCACACACACTGACGCTAACTGGTAAAGGTTCCACACACACTGATTCTCACCAGGGTAAGGGATCCACACAAACTGACTCTCACTGGGGTAAGGGTTCCACACACACTGACTCTCCCTTGGATAAGGGTTCCACACACACTGACACTCACCGGGGTAGGGGTTCCACATACATTGACTCTCACTGGGGTAAGGGTTCCACATATACTGACTCTCACTGGGATAAGGGTTCCGTACACACTGACTCTCACTGGGGTAAGGGTTCCACACACACTGACTCTCACTTGGATAAGGGTTCCACACACACTGACTGTCCCAACGAGAAGGGTTCCACACACACTGACTCTCACTGGGGTAAGGGTTCCACATATACTGACTCTCACTGGGATAAGGGTTCCGTACACACTGACTCTCACTGGGGTAAGGGTTCCACACACACTGCCTCTCACTTGGATAAGGGTTCCACACACACTGAATCTCGCTGGGGTAAGGGCTCCAGACTCACTGACTCTCACTAAGGAAAGTGTTTCACACACACTGACTCTCGCTGGAGTAAGAGTTGCACACACACTGACTCTCACTGGGATAAGGGTTCCACACACACTGATTCTCACTGGGATAATGGTTCCACACACACACTGACTCTCACTGGGGTAAGGGTTCCACACACACTGACTCTCGCTGGGGTAAGATTTGCACACACACTGACTCTCAATGGGGTGAGAGTTCCACACACACTGACTCTCTACTGCGGTAAGGGTTCCACACACACCGACTCACAGTGGGAAAAGGGTTCCACACACACTGACTCTCACTGGGATTAGGGTTCCACACACACTGACTATCAATGGGGTAATGGTTCCACATACACTGACTCTCGCTGGGGAAAGGGTACCACATACACTGACTCTCACTGGGATAGGGGTTCCACACACACTGACTCTCACTGGGGTAATGGTTCCAGACACACTGCCTCTCACTAAGGTAAGTGTTTCACATACACTGAATCTCGCTGGAGTAAGAGTTGCACACACACTGACTCTCACTGGGTTAAGAATTCCACACACACTGACTATCTACTGCGGAAGGGGTTCCACACACACTGACTCTCCCTGGGATAAGGGTTCCACACACACTGACTCTCACTGGGATAAGGGTTCCACGCACACTGATTCTCACTGGGATAAGAGTTCCACGCACACTGACTCTCACTGGGATAAGGGTTCCACACAAAATGACTCTCACTGGTGTAAGGGTTCCACATAAACTGACCCTCACTGGGGTGAGGGTTCCACATACACTGACTCTCACTGGGTTAAGGGTACCACACACACTGACTCTCACTGGGGTAAGGGTTCTACACACACTGACTCTCACTGGGATAAGTGTACCACACACACTGACGCTCACTGGGGTAAGGGTTCCACACACACTGACTCTCACTGGTGTAAGGGTTCCACATAAACTGACACTCACTGGGGTAAGGGTTCCACATACACTGACTCTCACTGGGAAAAGGGTACCACACACACTGACTCTCACTGGGGTAAGGGTTCTACACACACTGACTCTCACTGGGATAAGGGTACCACACACACTGACGCTCACTGGGGTAAGGGTTCCATATACACTAACTCTTACTGGGGTAAGGGTTCCACAAAAACTGACTCTCACTGGCATAAGGGTTCCACACACTCTGACGCTCAATGGGGTAAGGGTTGCACACACACTGACTCTCACTGGGGTAAGGGTTCCACACACACTGATTCTCACTGGGGTAAGGGTTCCACACACACTGACTCTCACTGGGGTAAGGGTTCCACACACACTGATTCTCACTGGGATAAGGGTTCCACACACACTGACTCTCACTGGGGTAAGGGTACCACAAAAACTGTCTCTCACTGGGATAAGGGTTCCACACACACTGACTCTCACTTGGATAAGGGTTCCACACACACTGAATCTCGCTGGGGTAAGGGCTCCAGACACACTGACTCTCACTAAGGAAAGTGTTTCACACACACTGACTCTCGCTGGAGTAAGAGTTGCACACACACTGACTCTCACTGGGATAAGGGTTCCACACACACTGATTCTCACTGGGATAATGGTTCCACACACACACTGACTCTCACTGGGGTACGGGTTCCACACACACTGACTCTCGCTGGGGTAAGATTTGCACACACACTGACTCTCAATGGGGTTAGAGTTCCACACACACTGACTCTCTACTGCGGTATGGGTTCCACACACACCGACTCACAGTGGGAAAAGGGTTCCACACACACTGACTCTCACTTGGATAAGGGTTCCACACACACTGAATCTCGCTGGGATTAGGGTTCCACACACACTGACTCTCACTGGGGTAAGGGTTCCACACACACTGACTCTCACTGGGATAATGGTTCCATACACACAGACTCTCACTGGGATAAGGTTTCCACACACACTGACTCTCACTGGGGTAAGGGTTCCACACACACTGCATCTCACTGTGATAAGGGTTCCACACACACTGACTATCATTGGGGTAATGGTTCCACATACACTGACTCTCACTGGGGAAAGGGTACCACATACACTGACACTCACTGGGATAGGGGTTCCACACACACTGACTCTCACTGGGGTAATGGTTCCAGACACACTGCCTCTCACTAAGGTAAGAGTTTCACATACACTGAATCTCGCTGGAGTAAGAGTTGCACACACACTGACTCTCACTGGGGTAAGAATTCCACACACACTGACTATCTACTGCGGAAGGGGTTCCAAACAGACTGACTCTCCCTGGGATAAGGGTTCCACACACACTGACTCTTACTGGGGTAAGGGTTCCACAAAAACTGACTCTCACTGGCATAAGGGTTCCACACACTCTGACGCTCAATGGGGTAAGGGTTGCACACACACTGACTCTCACTGGGGTAAGGGTTCCACACACACTGATTCTCACTGGGGTAAGGGTTCCACACACACTGACTCTCACTGGGGTAAGGGTTCCACACACAATGATTCTCACTGGGATAAGGGTTACACACACACTGACTCTCACTGGGGTAAGGGTTCCACATACACTGACTCTCACTGGGGTAAGGGGTCCACAACAACTGACTCTCACGGGGATAAGGGTTCCACACACACTGACTCTCACTGGGGTAAGAGGTCAACACACACTGAATCTCTAATGCGGTAAGGGTTCCACACACACTGACTCTCACTGGGGTAAGGGTTCCACACGCACTGACTCTCACTGCGGTAAGGGTTCCACACACACTGATTCTCACTGGGGTAAGGGTTCCACATACACAGACTCTCGGTGGGGTTAGAGTTGCACACACACTGACTCTCACTGGGGTATGAGTTCCACACACACTGACTCTCTACCGCGGTAAGGGTTCCACACACACTGACTCTCACTGGGATAAGGGTTCCACACACACTGACTCTCACTGGGATAAGGGTTCCACACACACTGACGCTAACTGGTAAAGGTTCCACACACACTGATTCTCACCAGGGTAAGGGATCCACACAAACTGACTCTCACTGGGGTAAGGGTTCCACACACACTGACTCTCCCTTGGATAAGGGTTCCACACACACTGACACTCACCGGGGTAGGGGTTCCACATACATTGACTCTCACTGGGGTAAGGGTTCCACATATACTGACTCTCACTGGGATAAGGGTTCCGTACACACTGACTCTCACTGGGGTAAGGGTTCCACACACACTGACTCTCACATGGATAAGGGTTCCACACACACTGACTGTCCCAACGAGAAGGGTTCCACACACACTGACTCTCACTGGGGTAAGGGTTCCACATATACTGACTCTCACTGGGATAAGGGTTCCGTACACACTGACTCTCACTGGGGTAAGGGTTCCACACACACTGACTCTCACTTGGATAAGGGTTCCACACACACCGAATCTCGCTGGGGTAAGGGCTCCAGACTCACTGACTCTCACTAAGGAAAGTGTTTCACACACACTGACTCTCGCTGGAGTAAGAGTTGCACACACACTGACTCTCACTGGGATAAGGGTTCCACACACACTGATTCTCACTGGGATAATGGTTCCACACACACACTGACTCTCACTGGGGTAAGGGTTCCACACACACTGACTCTCGCTGGGGTAAGATTTGCACACACACTGACTCTCAATGGGGTGAGAGTTCCACACACACTGACTCTCTACTGCGGTAAGGGTTCCACACACACCGACTCACAGTGGGAAAAGGGTTCCACACACACTGAATCTCACTGGGATTAGGGTTCCACACACACTGACTATCAATGGGGTAATGGTTCCACATACACTGACTCTCGCTGGGGAAAGGGTACCACATACACTGACTCTCACTGGGATAGGGGTTCCACACACACTGACTCTCACTGGGGTAATGGTTCCAGACACACTGCCTCTCACTAAGGTAAGTGTTTCACATACACTGAATCTCGCTGGAGTAAGAGTTGCACACACACTGACTCTCACTGGGTTAAGAATTCCACACACACTGACTATCTACTGCGGAAGGGGTTCCACACACACTGACTCTCCCTGGGATAAGGGTTCCACACACACTGACTCTCACTGGGATAAGGGTTCCACGCACACTGATTCTCACTGGGATAAGAGTTCCACGCACACTGACTCTCACTGGGATAAGGGTTCCACACAAAATGACTCTCACTGGTGTAAGGGTTCCACATAAACTGACCCTCACTGGGGTGAGGGTTCCACATACACTGACTCTCACTGGGTTAAGGGTACCACACACACTGACTCTCACTGGGTTAAGGGTTCTACACACACTGACTCTCACTGGGATAAGTGTACCACACACACTGACGCTCACTGGGGTAAGGGTTCCACACACACTGACTCTCACTGGGGTAAGGGTTCCACACACACTGATTCTCACTGGGATAAGGGTTCCACACACACTGACTCTCAATGGGGTAAGGGTTCCACATACACTGACTCTCACTGGGGCAAGGGTTCCACAACAACAGACTCTCACGGGAATAAGGGTTCCACACACACTGACTCTCACTGGGGTAAGAGGTCCACACACACTGAATCTCTAATGCGGTAAGGGTTCCACACACACTGACTTTATACCGCGGTAAGGGTTCCACACACAGTGACTCTCACTGGGATAAGGGTTCCACACAAAATGACTCTCACTGGGATAAGGGTTCCACACACACTGACTCTCACTGGTGTAAGGGTTCCACATAAACTGACCCTCACTGGGGTAAGGGTTCCACATACACTGACTCTCACTGGGATAAGGGTACCACACACACTGACTCTCACTGGGGTAAGGGTTCTACACACACTGACTCTCACAGGGATAAGGGTACCACACACACTGACGCTCACTGGGGTAAGGGTTCCACATACACTAACTCTTACTGGGGTAAGGGTTCCACAAAAACTGACTCTCACTGGCATAAGGGTTCCACACACTCTGACGCTCAATGGGGTAAGGGTTGCACACACACTGACTCTCACTGGGGTAAGGGTTCCACACACACTGATTCTCACTGGGGTAAGGGTTCCACACACACTGACTCTCACTGGGGTAAGGGTTCCACACACACTGATTCTCACTGGGATAAGGGTTCCACACACACTGACTCTCACTGGGGTAAGGGTTCCACATACACTGACTCTCACTGGGGTAAGGGTTCCACATACACTGACTCTCACGGGGATAAGGGTTCCACACACACTAACTCTCACTGGGGAAAGAGGTCAACACACACTGAATCGCTAATGCGGTAAGGAATCCACACACACTGACTCTCACTGGGGTAAGGGTTCCACATGCACTGACTCTCACTGCGGTAAGGGTTCCACACACACTGATTCTCACTGGGATAAGGGTTCCACACAAACTGACTCTCACTGGGGTAAGGGTTCCACATACACTGACTCTCACTGGGGGAAAGGTTCCACACACACTGACTCTCACTGGGGTAAGGGTTCCACACACACTGACTCTCACTGGGATAATGGTTCCATACACACAGACTCTCACTGGGATAAGGTTTCCACACACACTGACTCTCACTGGGGTAAGGGTTCCACACACACTGCCTCTCACTGTGATAAGGGTTCCACACACACTGACTATCATTGGGGTAATGGTTCCACATACACTGACTCTCACTGGGGAAAGGGTACCACATACACTGACACTCACTGGGATAGGGGTTCCACACACACTGACTCTCACTGGGGTAATGGTTCCAGACACACTGCCTCTCACTAAGGTAAGTGTTTCACATACACTGAATCTCGCTGGAGTAAGAGTTGCACACACACTGACTCTCACTGGGGTAAGAATTCCACACACACTGACTATCTACTGCGGAAGGGGTTCCAAACAGACTGACTCTCCCTGGGATAAGGGTTCCACACACACTGACTCTTACTGGGGTAAGGGTTCCACAAAAACTGACTCTCACTGGCATAAGGGTTCCACACACTCTGACGCTCAATGGGGTAAGGGTTGCACACACACTGACTCTCACTGGGGTAAGGGTTCCACACACACTGATTCTCACTGGGGTAAGGGTTCCACACACACTGACTCTCACTGGGGTAAGGGTTCCACACACAATGATTCTCACTGGGATAAGGGTTACACACACACTGACTCTCACTGGGGTAAGGGTTCCACATACACTGACTCTCACTGGGGTAAGGGGTCCACAACAACTGACTCTCACGGGGATAAGGGTTCCACACACACTGACTCTCACTGGGGTAAGAGGTCAACACACACTGAATCTCTAATGCGGTAAGGGTTCCACACACACTGACTCTCACTGGGGTAAGGGTTCCACACGCACTGACTCTCACTGCGGTAAGGGTTCCACACACACTGATTCTCACTGGGGTAAGGGTTCCACATACACAGACTCTCGGTGGGGTTAGAGTTGCACACACACTGACTCTCACTGGGGTATGAGTTCCACACACACTGACTCTCTACCGCGGTAAGGGTTCCACACAAACTGACTCTCACTGGGATAAGGGTTCCACACACACTGACTCTCACTGGGATAAGGGTTCCACACACACTGACGCTAACTGGTAAAGGTTCCACACACACTGATTCTCACCAGGGTAAGGGATCCACACAAACTGACTCTCACTGGGGTAAGGGTTCCACACACACTGACTCTCCCTTGGATAAGGGTTCCACACACACTGACACTCACCGGGGTAGGGGTTCCACATACATTGACTCTCACTGGGGTAAGGGTTCCACATATACTGACTCTCACTGGGATAAGGGTTCCGTACACACTGACTCTCACTGGGGTAAGGGTTCCACACACACTGACTCTCACGAGGTAAAGGGTTCCACACACACTGACTGTCCCAACGAGAAGGGTTCCACACACACTGACTCTCACTGGGGTAAGGGTTCCACATATACTGACTCTCACTGGGATAAGGGTTCCGTACACACTGACTCTCACTGGGGTAAGGGTTCCACACACACTGACTCTCACTTGGATAAGGGTTCCACACACACTGAATCTCGCTGGGGTAAGGGCTCCAGACTCACTGACTCTCACTAAGGAAAGTGTTTCACACACACTGACTCTCGCTGGAGTAAGAGTTGCACACACACTGACTCTCACTGGGATAAGGGTTCCACACACACTGATTCTCACTGGGATAATGGTTCCACACACACACTGACTCTCACTGGGGTAAGGGTTCCACACACACTGACTCTCGCTGGGGTAAGATTTGCACACACACTGACTCTCAATGGGGTGAGAGTTCCACACACACTGACTCTCTACTGCGGTAAGGGTTCCACACACACCGACTCACAGTGGGAAAAGGGTTCCACACACACTGACTCTCACTGGGATTAGGGTTCCACACACACTGACTATCAATGGGGTAATGGTTCCACATACACTGACTCTCGCTGGGGAAAGGGTACCACATACACTGACTCTCACTGGGATAGGGGTTCCACACACACTGACTCTCACTGGGGTAATGGTTCCAGACACACTGCCTCTCACTAAGGTAAGTGTTTCACATACACTGAATCTCGCTGGAGTAAGAGTTGCACACACACTGACTCTCACTGGGTTAAGAATTCCACACACACTGACTATCTACTGCGGAAGGGGTTCCACACACACTGACTCTCCCTGGGATAAGGGTTCCACACACACTGACTCTCACTGGGATAAGGGTTCCACGCACACTGATTCTCACTGGGATAAGAGTTCCACGCACACTGACTCTCACTGGGATAAGGGTTCCACACAAAATGACTCTCACTGGTGTAAGGGTTCCACATAAACTGACCCTCACTGGGGTGAGGGTTCCACATACACTGACTCTCACTGGGTTAAGGGTACCACACACACTGACTCTCACTGGGGTAAGGGTTCTACACACACTGACTCTCACTGGGATAAGTGTACCACACACACTGACGCTCACTGGGGTAAGGGTTCCACACACACTGACTCTCACTGGTGTAAGGGTTCCACATAAACTGACACTCACTGGGGTAAGGGTTCCACATACACTGACTCTCACTGGGAAAAGGGTACCACACACACTGACTCTCACTGGGGTAAGGGTTCTACACACACTGACTCTCACTGGGATAAGGGTACCACACACACTGACGCTCACTGGGGTAAGGGTTCCATATACACTAACTCTTACTGGGGTAAGGGTTCCACAAAAACTGACTCTCACTGGCATAAGGGTTCCACACACTCTGACGCTCAATGGGGTAAGGGTTGCACACACACTGACTCTCACTGGGGTAAGGGTTCCACACACACTGATTCTCACTGGGGTAAGGGTTCCACACACACTGACTCTCACTGGGGTAAGGGTTCCACACACACTGATTCTCACTGGGATAAGGGTTCCACACACACTGACTCTCACTGGGGTAAGGGTACCACAAAAACTGTCTCTCACTGGGATAAGGGTTCCACACACACTGACTCTCACTTGGATAAGGGTTCCACACACACTGAATCTCGCTGGGGTAAGGGCTCCAGACACACTGACTCTCACTAAGGAAAGTGTTTCACACACACTGACTCTCGCTGGAGTAAGAGTTGCACACACACTGACTCTCACTGGGATAAGGGTTCCACACACACTGATTCTCACTGGGATAATGGTTCCACACACACACTGACTCTCACTGGGGTACGGGTTCCACACACACTGACTCTCGCTGGGGTAAGATTTGCACACACACTGACTCTCAATGGGGTTAGAGTTCCACACACACTGACTCTCTACTGCGGTATGGGTTCCACACACACCGACTCACAGTGGGAAAAGGGTTCCACACACACTGACTCTCACTTGGATAAGGGTTCCACACACACTGAATCTCGCTGGGATTAGGGTTCCACACACACTGACTCTCACTGGGGTAAGGGTTCCACACACACTGACTCTCACTGGGATAATGGTTCCATACACACAGACTCTCACTGGGATAAGGCTTCCACACACACTGACTCTCACTGGGGTAAGGGTTCCACACACACTGCCTCTCACTGTGATAAGGGTTCCACACACACTGACTATCATTGGGGTAATGGTTCCACATACACTGACTTTCACTGGGGAAAGGGTACCACATACACTGACACTCACTGGGATAGGGGTTCCACACACACTGACTCTCACTGGGGTAATGGTTCCAGACACACTGCCTCTCACTAAGGTAAGTGTTTCACATACACTGAATCTCGCTGGAGTAAGAGTTGCACACACACTGACTCTCACTGGGGTAAGAATTCCACACACACTGACTATCTACTGCGGAAGGGGTTCCAAACAGACTGACTCTCCCTGGGATAAGGGTTCCACACACACTGACTCTTACTGGGGTAAGGGTTCCACAAAAACTGACTCTCACTGGCATAAGGGTTCCACACACTCTGACGCTCAATGGGGTAAGGGTTGCACACACACTGACTCTCACTGGGGTAAGGGTTCCACACACACTGATTCTCACTGGGGTAAGGGTTCCACACACACTGACTCTCACTGGGGTAAGGGTTCCACACACAATGATTCTCACTGGGATAAGGGTTACACACACACTGACTCTCACTGGGGTAAGGGTTCCACATACACTGACTCTCACTGGGGTAAGGGGTCCACAACAACTGACTCTCACGGGGATAAGGGTTCCACACACACTGACTCTCACTGGGGTAAGAGGTCAACACACACTGAATCTCTAATGCGGTAAGGGTTCCACACACACTGACTCTCACTGGGGTAAGGGTTCCACACGCACTGACTCTCACTGCGGTAAGGGTTCCACACACACTGATTCTCACTGGGGTAAGGGTTCCACATACACAGACTCTCGGTGGGGTTAGAGTTGCACACACACTGACTCTCACTGGGGCATGAGTTCCACACACACTGACTCTCTACCGCGGTAAGGGTTCCACACACACTGACTCTCACTGGGATAAGGGTTCCACACACACTGACTCTCACTGGGATAAGGGTTCCACACACACTGACGCTAACTGGTAAAGGTTCCACACACACTGATTCTCACCAGGGTAAGGGATCCACACAAACTGACTCTCACTGGGGTAAGGGTTCCACACACACTGACTCTCCCTTGGATAAGGGTTCCACACACACTGACACTCACCGGGGTAGGGGTTCCACATACATTGACTCTCACTGGGGTAAGGGTTCCACATATACTGACTCTCACTGGGATAAGGGTTCCGTACACACTGACTCTCACTGGGGTAAGGGTTCCACACACACTGACTCTCACTTGGATAAGGGTTCCACACACACTGACTGTCCCAACGAGAAGGGTTCCACACACACTGACTCTCACTGGGGTAAGGGTTCCACATATACTGACTCTCAATGGGATAAGGGTTCCGTACACACTGACTCTCACTGGGGTAAGGGTTCCACACACACTGACTCTCACTTGGATAAGGGTTCCACACACACCGAATCTCGCTGGGGTAAGGGCTCCAGACTCACTGACTCTCACTAAGGAAAGTGTTTCACACACACTGACTCTCGCTGGAGTAAGAGTTGCACACACACTGACTCTCACTGGGATAAGGGTTCCACACACACTGATTCTCACTGGGATAATGGTTCCACACACACACTGACTCTCACTGGGGTAAGGGTTCCACACACACTGACTCTCGCTGGGGTAAGATTTGCACACACACTGACTCTCAATGGGGTGAGAGTTCCACACACACTGACTCTCTACTGCGGTAAGGGTTCCACACACACCGACTCACAGTGGGAAAAGGGTTCCACACACACTGAATCTCACTGGGATTAGGGTTCCACACACACACTGACTATCAATGGGGTAATGGTTCCACATACACTGACTCTCGCTGGGGAAAGGGTACCACATACACTGACTCTCACTGGGATAGGGGTTCCACACACACTGACTCTCACTGGGGTAATGGTTCCAGACACACTGCCTCTCACTAAGGTAAGTGTTTCACATACACTGAATCTCGCTGGAGTAAGAGTTGCACACACACTGACTCTCACTGGGTTAAGAATTCCACACACACTGACTATCTACTGCGGAAGGGGTTCCACACACACTGACTCTCCCTGGGATAAGGGTTCCACACACACTGACTCTCACTGGGATAAGGGTTCCACGCACACTGATTCTCACTGGGATAAGAGTTCCACGCACACTGACTCTCACTGGGATAAGGGTTCCACACAAAATGACTCTCACTGGTGTAAGGGTTCCACATAAACTGACCCTCACTGGGGTGAGGGTTCCACATACACTGACTCTCACTGGGTTAAGGGTACCACACACACTGACTCTCACTGGGGTAAGGGTTCTACACACACTGACTCTCACTGGGATAAGTGTACCACACACACTGACGCTCACTGGGGTAAGGGTTCCACACACACTGACTCTCACTGGGGTAAGGGTTCCACACACACTGATTCTCACTGGGATAAGGGTTCCACACACACTGACTCTCACTGGGGTAAGGGTTCCACATACACTGACTCTCACTGGGGCAAGGGTTCCACAACAACAGACTCTCACGGGAATAAGGGTTCCACACACACTGACTCTCACTGGGGTAAGAGGTCCACACACACTGAATCTCTAATGCGGTAAGGGTTCCACACACACTGACTTTCTACCGCGGTAAGGGTTCCACACACACTGACTCTCACTGGGATAAGGGTTCCACACAAAATGACTCTCACTGGGATAAGGGTTCCACACACACTGACTCTCACTGGTGTAAGGGTTCCACATAAACTGACCCTCACTGGGGTAAGGGTTCCACATACACTGACTCTCACTGTGATAAGGGTACCACACACACTGACTCTCACTGGGGTAAGGGTTCTACACACACTGACTCTCACAGGGATAAGGGTACCACACACACTGACGCTCACTGGGGTAAGGGTTCCACATACACTAACTCTTACTGGGGTAAGAGTTCCACAAAAACTGACTCTCACTGGCATAAGGGTTCCACACACTCTGACGCTCAATGGGGTAAGGGTTGCACACACACTGACTCTCACTGGGGTAAGGGTTCCACACACACTGATTCTCACTGGGGTAAGGGTTCCACACACACTGACTCTCACTGGGGTAAGGGTTCCACACACACTGATTCTCACTGGGATAAGGGTTCCACACACACTGACTCTCACTGGGGTAAGGGTTCCACATACCCTGACTCTCACTGGGGTAAGGGTTCCACATACACTGACTCTCACGGGGATAAGGGTTCCACACACACTAACTCTCACTGGGGAAAGAGGTCAACACACACTGAATCGCTAATGCGGTAAGGAATCCACACACACTGACTCTCACTGGGGTAAGGGTTCCACACGCAAAGACTCTCACTGCGGTAAGGGTTCCACACACACTGATTCTCACTGGGATAAGGGTTCCACACAAACTGACTCTCACTGGGGTAAGGGTTCCACATACACTGACTCTCACTGGGGGAAAGGTTCCACACACACTGACTCTCACTGGGGTAAGGGTTCCACACACACTGACTCTCACTGGGGTAAGTGTTCCACATACACAGCCTCTCGGTGGGGTTAGAGTTGCACACACACTGACTGTCACTGGGGTAAGAGTTCCACACACACTGACTCTCTACCGCGTTAAGGGTTCCACACACAGTGACTCTCACTGGGATAAGGGTTCCACACACACTGACTCTCACTGGGGTAAGGGTTCCAGACACACTGACTCTCACTAAGGTAAGTGTTTCACACACATTGATTCTCGCTGCAGTAAGAGTTGCACGCACACTGACTCTCACTGGGGTAAGAATTCCAAACACACTGACTATCTACTGCGGTAAGGGTTCCACACACACTGTCTCTCACTGGGATAACGGTTCCACACACACTGACTCTCACTGGGATAAGGGTTCCACACACACAGATTCTCACTGGGATAAGGGTTCCACACACACTGACTATCACTGGGATAAGGGTTCCACAGACAATGACTCACACTGAGGAAAGGGTTCCACACACACTGACTCTCACTGGGATAAGCGTTCCACACACACTGACTCTCTACTGGGGTAAGGGTTCCACATACACTGACTCTCACTGGGATCAGGGTACCACACACACTGACTCTCACTGGGGTAAGGGTTCCACACACACTGACTCTCACTGGGGTAAGATTTACACACACACTGACTCTCAATGGGGTGAGAGTTCCACACACACTGACTCTCTAGTGCGGTAAGGGTTCCACACACATCGACTCACAGTGGGAAAAGGGTTCCACACACACTGACGCTCAATGGGGAAAGGGTTGCACACACACTGACTCTCACTGGGGTAAGGGTTCCAGACACACTGACTCTCACTAAGGAAAGTGTTTCACACACACTGACTCTCGCTGGAGTAAGAGTTGCACACACACTGACTCTCACTGGGATAAGGGTTCCACACACACTGATTCTCACTGGGATAATGGTTCCACACACACACTGACTCTCACTGGGGTAAGGGTTCCACACACACTGACTCTCGCTGGGGCAAGATTTGCACACACACTGACTCTCAATGGGGTGAGAGTTCCACACACACTGACTCTCTACTGCGGTAAGGGTTCCACACACACCGACTCACAGTGGGAAAAGGGTTCCACACACACTGACTCTCACTGGGATTAGGGTTCCACACACACTGACTCTCACTGGGATTAGGGTTCCACACACACTGACTCTCACTGGGGTAAGGGTTCCACACACACTGACTCTCACTGGGATAATGGTTCCATACACACAGACTCTCACTGGGATAAGGTTTCCACACACACTGACTCTCACTGGGGTAAAGGTTCCACACACACTGACTCTCACTGGGATAAGGGTTCCACACCCACTGACTCTCATTGGGGTAATGGTTCCACATACACTGACTCTCGCTGGGGAAAGGGTACCACATACACTGACTCTCACTGGGATAGGGGTTCCACACACACTGACTCTCGACTGCGGTAAGGGTTCCAGACACACTGACTCTCACTAAGGAAAGTGTTTCACACACACTGACTCTCGCTGGATTAAGAGTTGCACACACACTGACTCTCACTGGTGTAAGAATTCCACACACACAGACTATCTACTGTGGGAAGGGTTCCACACACATGATTCTCGCTGGGATAAGGGTTCCACACACACACTGACTCTCACTGGGGTAAGTGTTCCACACACAAACTGACTCTCGCTGGGGTAAGATTTGCACACACAATGACTCTCACAGGGGTGAGAGTTCCAGTCACACTGACTCGCTACTACGGTAAGGGTTCCACACACACTGATTCTCACTGGGATAAGGGTTCCACACAAACTGACTCTCACTGGGATTAGGGTTCCACACACACTGACTCTAATTGGGATAAGGGTTCCACACACACTGACTCTCACTAGGGTAAGGGTTCCACACACACCGACTCTCACTGGGATAAGGGTTCCACACAAACTGACTCTCACTGGGGTAAGGCTTCCACACACACTGACTCTCCCTGAGATAAGGGTTCCACACACACTGACTCTCAATGGGGTAAGGGTTCCACACACACACTGACTCTCACTGGGATAAGGGTTCCACACACACTGACTATATCTGGTATAATGATTCCACCCACACTGAATCTCACTGGGGGAAGGGTTCCACATACACTGACTCTCACTGGGATAAGGGTTCCACACACTCTGATTCTCACTGGGGTAAGGGTTCCATGCACACTGACTCTCACAGGGATAAGGGTTCCACACACACTGACTCTCGCTGGGGTAAGAGTTCCACACACACTGACTCTCTATTGCGGTAAGGGTTCCACATACACTGACTCTCACTCGGATAAGCGTTCCACACACACTGACGCTCACTCGGGTAAAGGTTCCACACACACTGATTCTCACTAGGGTAAGGGATCCACACAAACTGACTCTCTCTACGATAAGGGTTCCACACACACTGACTCTCACTGGGGTAAGGGTTCCACATGCTCTGAATCTCACTGGGTTAAGTGTTCCAGACACACTGCCTCTCACTGGGGTACGAGTTCCACATACACTGACTCTCTACTGCGGCAGAGGTTCCTCACACACTGACTCTCACTGGGATAAGGTTTCCACACACATCGACTCTCAGTGGGAGAAGGGTTCCACACACACTGACTCTCACTGGGGTAAGGGTTGCACACACACTGACTCGCACTGGGATACGGGTTCCACATGCACTGACTCTCATTTTGGTAAGGGTTCCACATACACTGATTCTCACTGGGGTAAGGATTCCACGTATACTGACTGTCACTGGGATAACGGTTCCACACACTCTGACTCTCACTGGAGTAAGGGTTTCACACACACTGACACTCACTTGGGTAAGGGTTCCACTTAAACTGACTCTCACTGGGGTAAGGGTCCCACACTCACTGACTCTCGCTGGGGTAAGAGTTCCAGACAAACTGACTCTCAACTGCGGTCAGGGTTCCACACACACTGATTCTCACTGGGATAAGGGTTCCACACAAATTGAATCTCACTGGGGTAAGGGTTCCACCCACACTGATTCTCACTGGGATACGGGTTCCACAAACACTGACTCACTGAGGTAAGAGTTCCACACACACTGACTCTCTACCGCGGTAAGGGTTCCACACACACTGACTCTCACTGGGATAAGGGTTCCACACACAATGACTCTCACTGGGATAAGGGTTCCACACACACTGACGCTAACTGGTAAAGGTTCCACACACACTGATTCTCACCAGGGTAAGGGATCCACACAAACTGACTCTCACTGGGGTAAGGGTTCCACACACACTGACTCTCCCTTGGATAAGGGTTCCACACACACTGACACTCACCGGGGTAGGGGTTCCACATACATTGACTCTCACTGGGGTAAGGGTTCCACATATACTGACTCTCACTGGGATAAGGGTTCCGTACACACTGACTCTCACTGGGGTAAGGGTTCCACACACACTGACTCTCACGAGGTAAAGGGTTCCACACACACTGACTGTCCCAACGAGAAGGGTTCCACACACACTGACTCTCACTGGGGTAAGGGTTCCACATATACTGACTCTCACTGGGATAAGGGTTCCGTACACACTGACTCTCACTGGGGTAAGGGTTCCACACACACTGACTCTCACTTGGATAAGGGTTCCACACACACTGAATCTCGCTGGGGTAAGGGCTCCAGACTCACTGACTCTCACTAAGGAAAGTGTTTCACACACACTGACTCTCGCTGGAGTAAGAGTTGCACACACACTGACTCTCACTGGGATAAGGGTTCCACACACACTGATTCTCACTGGGATAATGGTTCCACACACACACTGACTCTCACTGGGGTAAGGGTTCCACACACACTGACTCTCGCTGGGGTAAGATTTGCACACACACTGACTCTCAATGGGGTGAGAGTTCCACACACACTGACTCTCTACTGCGGTAAGGGTTCCACACACACCGACTCACAGTGGGAAAAGGGTTCCACACACACTGACTCTCACTGGGATTAGGGTTCCACACACACTGACTATCAATGGGGTAATGGTTCCACATACACTGACTCTCGCTGGGGAAAGGGTACCACATACACTGACTCTCACTGGGATAGGGGTTCCACACACACTGACTCTCACTGGGGTAATGGTTCCAGACACACTGCCTCTCACTAAGGTAAGTGTTTCACATACACTGAATCTCGCTGGAGAAAGAGTTGCACACACACTGACTCTCACTGGGTTAAGAATTCCACACACACTGACTATCTACTGCGGAAGGGGTTCCACACACACTGACTCTCCCTGGGATAAGGGTTCCACACACACTGACTCTCACTGGGATAAGGGTTCCACGCACACTGATTCTCACTGGGATAAGAGTTCCACGCACACTGACTCTCACTGGGATAAGGGTTCCACACAAAATGACTCTCACTGGTGTAAGGGTTCCACATAAACTGACCCTCACTGGGGTGAGGGTTCCACATACACTGACTCTCACTGGGTTAAGGGTACCACACACACTGACTCTCACTGGGGTAAGGGTTCTACACACACTGACTCTCACTGGGATAAGTGTACCACACACACTGACGCTCACTGGGGTAAGGGTTCCACACACACTGACTCTCACTGGTGTAAGGGTTCCACATAAACTGACACTCACTGGGGTAAGGGTTCCACATACACTGACTCTCACTGGGAAAAGGGTACCACACACACTGACTCTCACTGGGGTAAGGGTTCTACACACACTGACTCTCACTGGGATAAGGGTACCACACACACTGACGCTCACTGGGGTAAGGGTTCCATATACACTAACTCTTACTGGGGTAAGGGTTCCACAAAAACTGACTCTCACTGGCATAAGGGTTCCACACACTCTGACGCTCAATGGGGTAAGGGTTGCACACACACTGACTCTCACTGGGGTAAGGGTTCCACACACACTGATTCTCACTGGGGTAAGGGTTCCACACACACTGACTCTCACTGGGGTAAGGGTTCCACACACACTGATTCTCACTGGGATAAGGGTTCCACACACACTGACTCTCACTGGGGTAAGGGTACCACAAAAACTGTCTCTCACTGGGATAAGGGTTCCACACACACTGACTCTCACTTGGATAAGGGTTCCACACACACTGAATCTCGCTGGGGTAAGGGCTCCAGACACACTGACTCTCACTAAGGAAAGTGTTTCACACACACTGACTCTCGCTGGAGTAAGAGTTGCACACACACTGACTCTCACTGGGATAAGGGTTCCACACACACTGATTCTCACTGGGATAATGGTTCCACACACACACTGACTCTCACTGGGGTACGGGTTCCACACACACTGACTCTCGCTGGGGTAAGATTTGCACACACACTGACTCTCAATGGGGTTAGAGTTCCACACACACTGACTCTCTACTGCGGTATGGGTTCCACACACACCGACTCACAGTGGGAAAAGGGTTCCACACACACTGACTCTCACTTGGATAAGGGTTCCACACACACTGAATCTCGCTGGGATTAGGGTTCCACACACACTGACTCTCACTGGGGTAAGGGTTCCACACACACTGACTCTCACTGGGATAATGGTTCCATACACACAGACTCTCACTGGGATAAGGTTTCCACACACACTGACTCTCACTGGGGTAAGGGTTCCACACACACTGCCTCTCACTGTGATAAGGGTTCCACACACACTGACTATCATTGGGGTAATGGTTCCACATACACTGACTCTCACTGGGGAAAGGGTACCACATACACTGACACTCACTGGGATAGGGGTTCCACACACACTGACTCTCACTGGGGTAATGGTTCCAGACACACTGCCTCTCACTAAGGTAAGTGTTTCACATACACTGAATCTCGCTGGAGTAAGAGTTGCACACACACTGACTCTCACTGGGGTAAGAATTCCACACACACTGACTATCTACTGCGGAAGGGGTTCCAAACAGACTGACTCTCCCTGGGATAAGGGTTCCACACACACTGACTCTTACTGGGGTAAGGGTTCCACAAAAACTGACTCTCACTGGCATAAGGGTTCCACACACTCTGACGCTCAATGGGGTAAGGGTTGCACACACACTGACTCTCACTGGGGTAAGGGTTCCACACACACTGATTCTCACTGGGGTAAGGGTTCCACACACACTGACTCTCACTGGGGTAAGGGTTCCACACACAATGATTCTCACTGGGATAAGGGTTACACACACACTGACTCTCACTGGGGTAAGGGTTCCACATACACTGACTCTCACTGGGGTAAGGGGTCCACAACAACTGACTCTCACGGGGATAAGGGTTCCACACACACTGACTCTCACTGGGGTAAGAGGTCAACACACACTGAATCTCTAATGCGGTAAGGGTTCCACACACACTGACTCTCACTGGGGTAAGGGTTCCACACGCACTGACTCTCACTGCGGTAAGGGTTCCACACACACTGATTCTCACTGGGGTAAGGGTTCCACATACACAGACTCTCGGTGGGGTTAGAGTTGCACACACACTGACTCTCACTGGGGCATGAGTTCCACACACACTGACTCTCTACCGCGGTAAGGGTTCCACACACACTGACTCTCACTGGGATAAGGGTTCCACACACACTGACTCTCACTGGGATAAGGGTTCCACACACACTGACGCTAACTGGTAAAGGTTCCACACACACTGATTCTCACCAGGGTAAGGGATCCACACAAACTGACTCTCACTGGGGTAAGGGTTCCACACACACTGACTCTCCCTTGGATAAGGGTTCCACACACACTGACACTCACCGGGGTAGGGGTTCCACATACATTGACTCTCACTGGGGTAAGGGTTCCACATATACTGACTCTCACTGGGATAAGGGTTCCGTACACACTGACTCTCACTGGGGTAAGGGTTCCACACACACTGACTCTCACTTGGATAAGGGTTCCACACACACTGACTGTCCCAACGAGAAGGGTTCCACACACACTGACTCTCACTGGGGTAAGGGTTCCACATATACTGACTCTCACTGGGATAAGGGTTCCGTACACACTGACTCTCACTGGGGTAAGGGTTCCACACACACTGACTCTCACTTGGATAAGGGTTCCACACACACCGAATCTCGCTGGGGTAAGGGCTCCAGACTCACTGACTCTCACTAAGGAAAGTGTTTCACACACACTGACTCTCGCTGGAGTAAGAGTTGCACACACACTGACTCTCACTGGGATAAGGGTTCCACACACACTGATTCTCACTGGGATAATGGTTCCACACACACACTGACTCTCACTGGGGTAAGGGTTCCACACACACTGACTCTCGCTGGGGTAAGATTTGCACACACACTGACTCTCAATGGGGTGAGAGTTCCACACACACTGACTCTCTACTGCGGTAAGGGTTCCACACACACCGACTCACAGTGGGAAAAGGGTTCCACACACACTGAATCTCACTGGGATTAGGGTTCCACACACACTGACTATCAATGGGGTAATGGTTCCACATACACTGACTCTCGCTGGGGAAAGGGTACCACATACACTGACTCTCACTGGGATAGGGGTTCCACACACACTGACTCTCACTGGGGTAATGGTTCCAGACACACTGCCTCTCACTAAGGTAAGTGTTTCACATACACTGAATCTCGCTGGAGTAAGTGTTGCACACACACTGACTCTCACTGGGTTAAGAATTCCACACACACTGACTATCTACTGCGGAAGGGGTTCCACACACACTGACTCTCCCTGGGATAAGGGTTCCACACACACTGACACTCACTGGGATAAGGGTTCCACGCACACTGATTCTCACTGGGATAAGAGTTCCACGCACACTGACTCTCACTGGGATAAGGGTTCCACACAAAATGACTCTCACTGGTGTAAGGGTTCCACATAAACTGACCCTCACTGGGGTGAGGGTTCCACATACACTGACTCTCACTGGGTTAAGGGTACCACACACACTGACTCTCACTGGGGTAAGGGTTCTACACACACTGACTCTCACTGGGATAAGTGTACCACACACACTGACGCTCACTGGGGTAAGGGTTCCACACACACTGACTCTCACTGGGGTAAGGGTTCCACACACACTGACTCTCACTGGGGTAAGGGTTCCACATACACTGACTCTCACTGGGGCAAGGGTTCCACAACAACAGACTCTCACGGGAATAAGGGTTCCACACACACTGACTCTCACTGGGGTAAGAGGTCCACACACACTGAATCTCTAATGCGGTAAGGGTTCCACACACACTGACTTTCTACCGCGGTAAGGGTTCCACACACACTGACTCTCACTGGGATAAGGGTTCCACACAAAATGACTCTCACTGGGATAAGGGTTCCACACACACTGACTCTCACTGGTGTAAGGGTTCCACATAAACTGACCCTCACTGGGGTAAGGGTTCCACATACACTGACTCTCACTGGGATAAGGGTACCACACACACTGACTCTCACTGGGGTAAGGGTTCTACACACACTGACTCTCACAGGGATAAGGGTACCACACACACTGACGCTCACTGGGGTAAGGGTTCCACATACACTAACTCTTACTGGGGTAAGGGTTCCACAAAAACTGACTCTCACTGGCATAAGGGTTCCACACACTCTGACGCTCAATGGGGTAAGGGTTGCACACACACTGACTCTCACTGGGGTAAGGGTTCCACACACACTGATTCTCACTGGGGTAAGGGTTCCACACACACTGACTCTCACTGGGGTAAGGGTTCCACACACACTGATTCTCACTGGGATAAGGGTTCCACACACACTGACTCTCACTGGGGTAAGGGTTCCACATACACTGACTCTCACTGGGGTAAGGGTTCCACATACACTGACTCTCACGGGGATAAGGGTTCCACACACACTAACTCTCACTGGGGAAAGAGGTCAACACACACTGAATCGCTAATGCGGTAAGGAATCCACACACACTGACTCTCACTGGGGTAAGGGTTCCACACGCACTGACTCTCACTGCGGTAAGGGTTCCACACACACTGATTCTCACTGGGATAAGGGTTCCACACAAACTGACTCTCACTGGGGTAAGGGTTCCACATACACTGACTCTCACTGGGGGAAAGGTTCCACACACACTGACTCTCACTGGGGTAAGGGTTCCACACACACTGACTCTCACTGGGGTAAGTGTTCCACATACACAGACTCTCGGTGGGGTTAGAGTTGCACACACACTGACTGTCACTGGGGTAAGAGTTCCACACACACTGACTCTCTACCGCGGTAAGGGTTCCACACACAGTGACTCTCACTGGGATAAGGGTTCCACACACACTGACTCTCACTGGGGTAAGGGTTCCAGACACACTGACTCTCACTAAGGTAAGTGTTTCACACACATTGATTCTCGCTGCAGTAAGAGTTGCACGCACACTGACTCTCACTGGGGTAAGAATTCCACACACACTGACTATCTACTGCGGTAAGGGTTCCACACACACTGACTCTCACTGGGATAACGGTTCCACACACACTGACTCTCACTGGGATAAGGGTTCCACACACACAGATTCTCACTGGGATAAGGGTTCCACACACACTGACTATCACTGGGATAAGGGTTCCACAGACAATGACTCACACTGAGGAAAGGGTTCCACACACACTGACTCTCACTGGGATAAGCGTTCCACACACACTGACTCTCTACTGGGGTAAGGGTTCCACATACACTGACTCTCACTGGGATCAGGGTACCACACACACTGACTCTCACTGGGGTAAGGGTTCCACACACACTGACTCTCACTGGGGTAAGATTTGCACACACACTGACTCTCAATGGGGTGAGAGTTCCACACACACTGACTCTCTAGTGCGGTAAGGGTTCCACACACACCGACTCACAGTGGGAAAAGGGTTCCACACACACTGACGCTCAATGGGGAAAGGGTTGCACACACACTGACTCTCACTGGGGTAAGGGTTCCAGACACACTGACTCTCACTAAGGAAAGTGTTTCACACACACTGACTCTCGCTGGAGTAAGAGTTGCACACACACTGACTCTCACTGGGATAAGGGTTCCACACACACTGATTCTCACTGGGATAATGGTTCCACACACACACTGACTCTCACTGGGGTAAGGGTTCCACACACACTGACTCTCGCTGGGGTAAGATTTGCACACACACTGACTCTCAATGGGGTGAGAGTTCCACACACACTGACTCTCTACTGCGGTAAGGGTTCCACACACACCGACTCACAGTGGGAAAAGGGTTCCACACACACTGACTCTCACTGGGATTAGGGTTCCACACACACTGACTATCAATGGGGTAATGGTTCCACATACACTGACTCTCGCTGGGGAAAGGGTACCACATACACTGACTCTCACTGGGATAGGGGTTCCACACACACTGACTCTCACTGGGGTAATGGTTCCAGACACACTGCCTCTCACTAAGGTAAGTGTTTCACATACACTGAATCTCGCTGGAGTAAGAGTTGCACACACACTGACTCTCACTGGGTTAAGAATTCCACACACACTGACTATCTACTGCGGAAGGGGTTCCACACACACTGACTCTCCCTGGGATAAGGGTTCCACACACACTGACTCTCACTGGGATAAGGGTTCCACGCACACTGATTCTCACTGGGATAAGAGTTCCACGCACACTGACTCTCACTGGGATAAGGGTTCCACACAAAATGACTCTCACTGGTGTAAGGGTTCCACATAAACTGACCCTCACTGGGGTGAGGGTTCCACATACACTGACTCTCACTGGGTTAAGGGTACCACACACACTGACTCTCACTGGGGTAAGGGTTCTACACACACTGACTCTCACTGGGATAAGTGTACCACACACACTGACGCTCACTGGGGTAAGGGTTCCACACACACTGACTCTCACTGGTGTAAGGGTTCCACATAAACTGACACTCACTGGGGTAAGGGTTCCACATACACTGACTCTCACTGGGAAAAGGGTACCACACACACTGACTCTCACTGGGGTAAGGGTTCTACACACACTGACTCTCACTGGGATAAGGGTACCACACACACTGACGCTCACTGGGGTAAGGGTTCCATATACACTAACTCTTACTGGGGTAAGGGTTCCACAAAAACTGACTCTCACTGGCATAAGGGTTCCACACACTCTGACGCTCAATGGGGTAAGGGTTGCACACACACTGACTCTCACTGGGGTAAGGGTTCCACACACACTGATTCTCACTGGGGTAAGGGTTCCACACACACTGACTCTCACTGGGGTAAGGGTTCCACACACACTGATTCTCACTGGGATAAGGGTTCCACACACACTGACTCTCACTGGGGTAAGGGTACCACAAAAACTGTCTCTCACTGGGATAAGGGTTCCACACACACTGACTCTCACTTGGATAAGGGTTCCACACACACTGAATCTCGCTGGGGTAAGGGCTCCAGACACACTGACTCTCACTAAGGAAAGTGTTTCACACACACTGACTCTCGCTGGAGTAAGAGTTGCACACACACTGACTCTCACTGGGATAAGGGTTCCACACACACTGATTCTCACTGGGATAATGGTTCCACACACACACTGACTCTCACTGGGGTACGGGTTCCACACACACTGACTCTCGCTGGGGTAAGATTTGCACACACACTGACTCTCAATGGGGTTAGAGTTCCACACACACTGACTCTCTACTGCGGTATGGGTTCCACACACACCGACTCACAGTGGGAAAAGGGTTCCACACACACTGACTCTCACTTGGATAAGGGTTCCACACACACTGAATCTCGCTGGGATTAGGGTTCCACACACACTGACTCTCACTGGGGTAAGGGTTCCACACACACTGACTCTCACTGGGATAATGGTTCCATACACACAGACTCTCACTGGGATAAGGTTTCCACACACACTGACTCTCACTGGGGTAAGGGTTCCACACACACTGCCTCTCACTGTGATAAGGGTTCCACACACACTGACTATCATTGGGGTAATGGTTCCACATACACTGACTCTCACTGGGGAAAGGGTACCACATACACTGACACTCACTGGGATAGGGGTTCCACACACACTGACTCTCACTGGGGTAATGGTTCCAGACACACTGCCTCTCACTAAGGTAAGTGTTTCACATACACTGAATCTCGCTGGAGTAAGAGTTGCACACACACTGACTCTCACTGGGGTAAGAATTCCACACACACTGACTATCTACTGCGGAAGGGGTTCCAAACAGACTGACTCTCCCTGGGATAAGGGTTCCACACACACTGACTCTTACTGGGGTAAGGGTTCCACAAAAACTGACTCTCACTGGCATAAGGGTTCCACACACTCTGACGCTCAATGGGGTAAGGGTTGCACACACACTGACTCTCACTGGGGTAAGGGTTCCACACACACTGATTCTCACTGGGGTAAGGGTTCCACACACACTGACTCTCACTGGGGTAAGGGTTCCACACACAATGATTCTCACTGGGATAAGGGTTACACACACACTGACTCTCACTGGGGTAAGGGTTCCACATACACTGACTCTCACTGGGGTAAGGGGTCCACAACAACTGACTCTCACGGGGATAAGGGTTCCACACACACTGACTCTCACTGGGGTAAGAGGTCAACACACACTGAATCTCTAATGCGGTAAGGGTTCCACACACACTGACTCTCACTGGGGTAAGGGTTCCACACGCACTGACTCTCACTGCGGTAAGGGTTCCACACACACTGATTCTCACTGGGGTAAGGGTTCCACATACACAGACTCTCGGTGGGGTTAGAGTTGCACACACACTGACTCTCACTGGGGCATGAGTTCCACACACACTGACTCTCTACCGCGGTAAGGGTTCCACACACACTGACTCTCACTGGGATAAGGGTTCCACACACACTGACTCTCACTGGGATAAGGGTTCCACACACACTGACGCTAACTGGTAAAGGTTCCACACACACTGATTCTCACCAGGGTAAGGGATCCACACAAACTGACTCTCACTGGGGTAAGGGTTCCACACACACTGACTCTCCCTTGGATAAGGGTTCCACACACACTGACACTCACCGGGGTAGGGGTTCCACATACATTGACTCTCACTGGGGTAAGGGTTCCACATATACTGACTCTCACTGGGATAAGGGTTCCGTACACACTGACTCTCACTGGGGTAAGGGTTCCACACACACTGACTCTCACTTGGATAAGGGTTCCACACACACTGACTGTCCCAACGAGAAGGGTTCCACACACACTGACTCTCACTGGGGTAAGGGTTCCACATATACTGACTCTCACTGGGATAAGGGTTCCGTACACACTGACTCTCACTGGGGTAAGGGTTCCACACACACTGCCTCTCACTTGGATAAGGGTTCCACACACACCGAATCTCGCTGGGGTAAGGGCTCCAGACTCACTGACTCTCACTAAGGAAAGTGTTTCACACACACTGACTCTCGCTGGAGTAAGAGTTGCACACACACTGACTCTCACTGGGATAAGGGTTCCACACACACTGATTCTCACTGGGATAATGGTTCCACACACACACTGACTCTCACTGGGGTAAGGGTTCCACACACACTGACTCTCGCTGGGGTAAGATTTGCACACACACTGACTCTCAATGGGGTGAGAGTTCCACACACACTGACTCTCTACTGCGGTAAGGGTTCCACACACACCGACTCACAGTGGGAAAAGGGTTCCACACACACTGAATCTCACTGGGATTAGGGTTCCACACACACTGACTATCAATGGGGTAATGGTTCCACATACACTGACTCTCGCTGGGGAAAGGGTACCACATACACTGACTCTCACTGGGATAGGGGTTCCACACACACTGACTCTCACTGGGGTAATGGTTCCAGACACACTGCCTCTCACTAAGGTAAGTGTTTCACATACACTGAATCTCGCTGGAGTAAGAGTTGCACACACACTGACTCTCACTGGGTTAAGAATTCCACACACACTGACTATCTACTGCGGAAGGGGTTCCACACACACTGACTCTCCCTGGGATAAGGGTTCCACACACACTGACACTCACTGGGATAAGGGTTCCACGCACACTGATTCTCACTGGGATAAGAGTTCCACGCACACTGACTCTCACTGGGATAAGGGTTCCACACAAAATGACTCTCACTGGTGTAAGGGTTCCACATAAACTGACCCTCACTGGGGTGAGGGTTCCACATACACTGACTCTCACTGGGTTAAGGGTACCACACACACTGACTCTCACTGGGGTAAGGGTTCTACACACACTGACTCTCACTGGGATAAGTGTACCACACACACTGACGCTCACTGGGGTAAGGGTTCCACACACACTGACTCTCACTGGGGTAAGGGTTCCACACACACTGACTCTCACTGGGGTAAGGGTTCCACATACACTGACTCTCACTGGGGCAAGGGTTCCACAACAACAGACTCTCACGGGAATAAGGGTTCCACACACACTGACTCTCACTGGGGTAAGAGGTCCACACACACTGAATCTCTAATGCGGTAAGGGTTCCACACACACTGACTTTCTACCGCGGTAAGGGTTCCACACACACTGACTCTCACTGGGATAAGGGTTCCACACAAAATGACTCTCACTGGGATAAGGGTTCCACACACACTGACTCTCACTGGTGTAAGGGTTCCACATAAACTGACCCTCACTGGGGTAAGGGTTCCACATACACTGACTCTCACTGGGATAAGGGTACCACACACACTGACTCTCACTGGGGTAAGGGTTCTACACACACTGACTCTCACAGGGATAAGGGTACCACACACACTGACGCTCACTGGGGTAAGGGTTCCACATACACTAACTCTTACTGGGGTAAGGGTTCCACAAAAACTGACTCTCACTGGCATAAGGGTTCCACACACTCTGACGCTCAATGGGGTAAGGGTTGCACACACACTGACTCTCACTGGGGTAAGGGTTCCACACACACTGATTCTCACTGGGGTAAGGGTTCCACACACACTGACTCTCACTGGGGTAAGGGTTCCACACACACTGATTCTCACTGGGATAAGGGTTCCACACACACTGACTCTCACTGGGGTAAGGGTTCCACATACACTGACTCTCACTGGGGTAAGGGTTCCACATACACTGACTCTCACGGGGATAAGGGTTCCACACACACTAACTCTCACTGGGGAAAGAGGTCAACACACACTGAATCGCTAATGCGGTAAGGAATCCACACACACTGACTCTCACTGGGGTAAGGGTTCCACACGCACTGACTCTCACTGCGGTAAGGGTTCCACACACACTGATTCTCACTGGGATAAGGGTTCCACACAAACTGACTCTCACTGGGGTAAGGGTTCCACATACACTGACTCTCACTGGGGGAAAGGTTCCACACACACTGACTCTCACTGGGGTAAGGGTTCCACACACACTGACTCTCACTGGGGTAAGTGTTCCACATACACAGACTCTCGGTGGGGTTAGAGTTGCACACACACTGACTGTCACTGGGGTAAGAGTTCCACACACACTGACTCTCTACCGCGGTAAGGGTTCCACACACAGTGACTCTCACTGGGATAAGGGTTCCACACACACTGACTCTCACTGGGGTAAGGGTTCCAGACACACTGACTCTCACTAAGGTAAGTGTTTCACACACATTGATTCTCGCTGCAGTAAGAGTTGCACGCACACTGACTCTCACTGGGGTAAGAATTCCACACACACTGACTATCTACTGCGGTAAGGGTTCCACACACACTGACTCTCACTGGGATAACGGTTCCACACACACTGACTCTCACTGGGATAAGGGTTCCACACACACAGATTCTCACTGGGATAAGGGTTCCACACACACTGACTATCACTGGGATAAGGGTTCCACAGACAATGACTCACACTGAGGAAAGGGTTCCACACACACTGACTCTCACTGGGATAAGGGTTCCACACACACTGACTCTCTACTGGGGTAAGGGTTCCACATACACTGACTCTCACTGGGATCAGGGTACCACACACACTGACTCTCACTGGGGTAAGGGTTCCACACACACTGACTCTCACTGGGGTAAGATTTGCACACACACTGACTCTCAATGGGGTGAGAGTTCCACACACACTGACTCTCTAGTGCGGTAAGGGTTCCACACACACCGACTCACAGTGGGAAAAGGGTTCCACACACACTGACGCTCAATGGGGAAAGGGTTCACACACACTGACTCTCACTGGGGTAAGGGTTCCAGACACACTGACTCTCACTAAGGAAAGTGTTTCACACACACTGACTCTCGCTGGAGTAAGAGTTGCACACACACTGACTCTCACTGGGATAAGGGTTCCACACACACTGATTCTCACTGGGATAATGGTTCCACACACACACTGACTCTCACTGGGGTAAGGGTTCCACACACACTGACTCTCGCTGGGGTAAGATTTGCACACACACTGACTCTCAATGGGGTGAGAGTTCCACACACACTGACTCTCTACTGCGGTAAGGGTTCCACACACACCGACTCACAGTGGGAAAAGGGTTCCACACACACTGACTCTCACTGGGATTAGGGTTCCACACACACTGACTCTCACTGGGATTAGGGTTCCACACACACTGACTCTCACTGGGGTAAGGGTTCCACACACACTGACTCTCACTGGGATAATGGTTCCATACACACAGACTCTCACTGGGATAAGGTTTCCACACACACTGACTCTCACTGGGGTAAAGGTTCCACACACACTGACTCTCACTGGGATAAGGGTTCCACACCCACTGACTCTCATTGGGGTAATGGTTCCACATACACTGACTCTCGCTGGGGAAAGGGTACCACATACACTGACTCTCACTGGGATAGGGGTTCCACACACACTGACTCTCGACTGCGGTAAGGGTTCCAGACACACTGACTCTCACTAAGGAAAGTGTTTCACACACACTGACTCTCGCTGGATTAAGAGTTGCACACACACTGACTCTCACTGGTGTAAGAATTCCACACACACAGACTATCTACTGTGGGAAGGGTTCCACACACATGATTCTCGCTGGGATAAGGGTTCCACACACACACTGACTCTCACTGGGGTAAGTGTTCCACACACAAACTGACTCTCGCTGGGGTAAGATTTGCACACACAATGACTCTCACAGGGGTGAGAGTTCCAGTCACACTGACTCGCTACTACGGTAAGGGTTCCACACACACTGATTCTCACTGGGATAAGGGTTCCACACAAACTGACTCTCACTGGGATTAGGGTTCCACACACACTGACTCTAATTGGGATAAGGGTTCCACACACACTGACTCTCACTAGGGTAAGGGTTCCACACACACCGACTCTCACTGCGATAAGGGTTCCACACAAACTGACTCTCACTGGGGTAAGGCTTCCACACACACTGACTCTCCCTGAGATAAGGGTTCCACACACACTGACTCTCAATGGGGTAAGGGTTCCACACACACACTGACTCTCACTGGGATAAGGGTTCCACACACACTGACTATATCTGGTATAATGATTCCACCCACACTGAATCTCACTGGGGGAAGGGTTCCACATACACTGACTCTCACTGGGATAAGGGTTCCACACACTCTGATTCTCACTGGGGTAAGGGTTCCATGCACACTGATTCTCACAGGGATAAGGGTTCCACACACACTGACTCTCGCTGGGGTAAGAGTTCCACACACACTGACTCTCTATTGCGGTAAGGGTTCCACATACACTGACTCTCACTCGGATAAGCGTTCCACACACACTGACGCTCACTCGGGTAAAGGTTCCACACACACTGATTCTCACTAGGGTAAGGGATCCACACAAACTGACTCTCTCTACGATAAGGGTTCCACACACACTGACTCTCACTGGGGTAAGGGTTCCACATGCTCTGAATCTCACTGGGTTAAGTGTTCCAGACACACTGCCTCTCACTGGGGTACGAGTTCCACATACACTGACTCTCTACTGCGGCAGAGGTTCCTCACACACTGACTCTCACTGGGATAAGGTTTCCACACACATCGACTCTCAGTGGGAGAAGGGTTCCACACACACTGACTCTCACTGGGGTAAGGGTTGCACACACACTGACTCGCACTGGGATACGGGTTCCACATGCACTGACTCTCATTTTGGTAAGGGTTCCACATACACTGATTCTCACTGGGGTAAGGATTCCACGTATACTGACTGTCACTGGGATAACGGTTCCACACACTCTGACTCTCACTGGAGTAAGGGTTTCACACACACTGACACTCACTTGGGTAAGGGTTCCACTTAAACTGACTCTCACTGGGGTAAGGGTCCCACACTCACTGACTCTCGCTGGGGTAAGAGTTCCAGACAAACTGACTCTCAACTGCGGTCAGGGTTCCACACACACTGATTCTCACTGGGATAAGGGTTCCACACAAATTGAATCTCACTGGGGTAAGGGATCCACTCACACTGACTCTCACTGGGGTAATAGATCCACACACCCTGACTCTCACTAGGGTAAGGGCTCCACACAAACTGACTCTCACTGGGGTAAGGGTTCCACCCACACTGATTCTCACTGGGATACGGGTTCCACAAACACTGACTCACTGAGGTAAGAGTTCCACACACACTGACTCTCTACTGCGGTAAGGGTTCCACACACACTGACTCTCACTGGGATAAGGGTTCCACTCACACTGACTCACACTGGGATAAGGGTTCCACACACACTGACTCTCACTGGGATAAGGGTTCCACACACACTGACTCTCACTGGGATAAGGGTTCCACAAACACTGACTCTCACTGGGGAAAGGGCTCCACACACACTGACTCTCAATGGGATAAGGGTTCCACACACATAGACTCTCACTGGGATAAGGGTTCCACGCACACTGACTCTCACTGGGGTAAGGGTTCCATAAACACTGACACTCACTGTGGTAAGGTTTCCACATATACTGACTCTCACTGGGATAAGAGTTCGGCACAAACTGACTCTCACTGGGGTAAGGGTTCCACACACACTGACTCTCACTGGGGTAAGGGTTCCACACACACTGACTCTCTCTACGATAAGGGTTGCACACACACTGACTCTCACTGGGGTAAGGGTTCCACATTCACTGACTCTCACTGGGGTAAGATTTCCAGACACACTGACGCTCACTGGGTTACGAGTTCCACATACACTGAATCTCTACTGCGGCAGAGGTTCCACACACACTGACTCTCACTGGGGTAAGGCTTCCACACACACTGACTCTCCCTGAGATAAGGGTTCCACACACACTGACTCTCACCGGGGTAAGGGTTCCACACACACACTGACTCTCACTGGGATAAGGGTTCCACACACACTGACTATATCTGGTATAATGATTCCACCCACACTGAATCTCACTGGGGGAAGGGTTCCACATACACTGACTCTCACTGGGATAAGGGTTCCACACACTCTGATTCTCACTGGGGTAAGGGTTCCATGCACACTGACTCTCACAGGGATAAGGGTTCCACACACACTGACTCTCGCTGGGGTAAGAGTTCCACACACACTGACTCTCTATTGCGGTAAGGGTTCCACATACACTGACTCTCACTGGGATAAGCGTTCCACACACACTGACGCTCACTCGGGTAAAGGTTCCACACACACTGATTCTCACTAGGGTAAGGGATCCACACAAACTGACTCTCTCTACGATAAGGGTTCCACACACACTGACTCTCACTGGGGTAAGGGTTCCACATACTCTGAATCTCACTGGGTTAAGTGTTCCAGACACACTGCCTCTCACTGGGGTACGAGTTCCACATACACTGACTCTCTACTGCGGCAGAGGTTCCTCACACACTGACTCTCACTGGGATAAGGTTTCCACACACATCGACTCTCAGTGGGAGAAGGGTTCCACACACACTGACTCTCACTGGGGTAAGGGTTGCACACACACTGACTCGCACTGGGATACGGGTTCCACATGCACTGACTCTCATTTTGGTAAGGGTTCCACATACACTGATTCTCACTGGGGTAAGGATTCCACGTATACTGACTGTCACTGGGATAACGGTTCCACACACTCTGACTCTCACTGGAGTAAGGGTTTCACACACACTGACACTCACTTGGGTAAGGGTTCCACTTAAACTGACTCTCACTGGGGTAAGGGTCCCACACTCACTGACTCTCGCTGGGGTAAGAGTTCCAGACAAACTGACTCTCAACTGCGGTCAGGGTTCCACACACACTGATTCTCACTGGGATAAGGGTTCCACACAAATTGAATCTCACTGGGGTAAGGGATCCACTCACACTGACTCTCACTGGGGTAATAGATCCACACACCCTGACTCTCACTAGGGTAAGGGCTCCACACAAACTGACTCTCACTGGGGTAAGGGTTCCACCCACACTGATTCTCACTGGGATACGGGTTCCACAAACACTGACTCACTGAGGTAAGAGTTCCACACACACTGACTCTCTACTGCGGTAAGGGTTCCACACACACTGACTCTCACTGGGATAAGGGTTCCACTCACACTGACTCTCACTGGGATAAGGGTTCCACACACACTGACTCTCACTGGGATAAGGGTTCCACACACACTGACTCTCACTGGGATAAGGGTTCCACAAACACTGACTCTCACTGGGGAAAGGGCTCCACACACACTGACTCTCAATGGGATAAGGGTTCCACACACATAGACTCTCACTGGGATAAGGGTTCCACGCACACTGACTCTCACTGGGGTAAGGGTTCCATAAACACTGACACTCACTGTGGTAAGGTTTCCACATATACTGACTCTCACTGGGATAAGAGTTCGGCACAAACTGACTCTCACTGGGGTAAGGGTTCCACACACACTGACTCTCACTGGGGTAAGGGTTCCACACACACTGACTCTCTCTACGAAAAGGGTTGCACACACACTGACTCTCACTGGGGTAAGGGTTCCACATTCACTGACTCTCACTGGGGTAAGATTTCCAGACACACTGACGCTCACTGGGTTACGAGTTCCACATACACTGAATCTCTACTGCGGCAGAGGTTCCACACACACTGACTCTAACTGGGATAAGGTTTCCACACACATTGACTCTCACTGGGAGAAGGGTTCCACTCACACTGACGCTCACTGGGATAAGGGTTCCACAAACACTGACTCTCACTGGGGAAAGGGCTCCACACAGACTGACTCTCACTGGGATAAGGGTTCCACACACACTGACTCTCACTGGGGTAAGGGTTCCACATACACTGACTCTCACTGTGGGTAAGGGTTCCACATATACTGAATCTCACTGGGATAAGGGTTCCGCACACACTGACTCTCACTGGGGTAAGGGTTCCACGCACACTGACTCTCACTGGGGTAAGAGTTGCACACACACTGACTCTCACTGGGGTAAAAGTTCCACACACACTGACTCTCTCCTGCGGTAAGGGTTCCACACACACTGACTCTCAATGGGATAAGGGTTCCACACACACTGACTCTCTTTGGGATGAGGGTTCCACACACACTGACTCTCACTGGGATAAGGGTTCCACACACCCTGACTCTCACTCTGGTAAGGGTTCCACACACACCGACTCTCACTGGGATAAGGGTTCCACACACACTGACTCTCACTGGGGTAAGGGTTCCACACACACTGACTCTCACTGGGATAATTGTTCCACACAAACTGACTCTCACCGGGGTAAGGGTTCCACATACACTGACTCTCACTGGGGTAAGGGTTCCACATATACTGACTCTCACTGGGATAAGGGTTCCGCACACACTGACTCTCACTGGGGTAAGGGTTCCACACACACTGACTCTCACTGGGGCAAGGGTTCCACACACACTGACTCTCACTACGATAGGGATTCCACACACACTGACTCACACTCGGGTAAGTGTTCCACATACACTGACTCTCACTGGAGTAAGGGCTCCACATACAATGAGTCTCACTTGGGTTAGAGGTCAACACACACTGACTCTATACTGCGGTATTGGTTCCACACACACAGACTCTCACTGGGGTGAGGGTTCCACACACAGTGACTCTCACTGGGGTAAGGGTTCCACATACACTGACTCACACTGGGATAAGGTTTCCTCATACACTGACTCTCACTGGGGTAAGGGATCCACACACACTGACTCTCACTAAGGTAAGTGGTTCACACACACTGACACTCGCTGCGGTTAGAGTTGCACACACACTGACTCTCACTGGGGTAAGAGTTCCACACACACTGACTCTCTACTGAGGTAAGGGTTCTACACAAACTGACTCTCACTGGGATAAGGGTTCGACAGAAAATGACTCTTACTGGGATAAGTGTTCCACACATACTGACTCTCACTGGGATAAGGGATCCACACACACTGACTCTCCCTGGGATAAGGGTTCCACACACACTGAATTTCACTGGGGAAAGTGTTCCACACAAACTGACCCTCACTGGGATAAGGGTTCCACACACACTGACTCTCACTGGGGTAAGGGTTCCACATACACTGACTCTCACCGGGTAAGGGATCCACATATACTTACTCTCAGGGGGATAAGGGTTCCACACACACTGAAACTCACTGGGATACGGGTTCCACACACACTGACTCTCACTGTGGGTAAGGGTTCCACACACACTGACTCTCACTGGGATAAGGCTTCCACACACACTGACTCTCACTGGGGTAAGGGTTCCATATACACTGACACTCACTGTGGTAAGGTTTCCACATATACTGACTCTCACTGGGATAAGAGTTCGGCACAAACTGACTCTCACTGGGGTAAGGGTTCCACACACACTGACTCTCACTGGGGTAAGGGTTCCACATTCACTGACTCTCACCGGGTAAGGGATCCACATATACTTACTCTCAGGGGGATAAGGGTTCCACACACACTGAAACTCACTGGGATACGGGTTCCACACACACTGACTCTCACTGTGGGTAAGGGTTCCACACACACTGACTCTCACTGGGATAAGGGTTCCACACACACTGACTCTCACTGGGGTAAGGGTTCCATATAAACTGACACTCACTGTGGTAAGGTTTCCACATATACTGACTCTCACTGGGATAAGAGTTCGGCACAAACTGACTCTCACTGGGGTAAGGGTTCCACACACACTGACTCTCACTGGGGTAAGGGTTCCACATTCACTGACTCTCACTGGGGTAAGTGTTCCAAACACATTGACTCTTGCTGGGGTAAGTTTTCCAGACACACTGACGCTCAATGGGTTACGAGTTCCACATACACTGAGTCTCTACTGCGGCAGAGGTTCCACACACACTGACTCTAACTGGGATAAGGTTTCCACACACATTGACTCTAACTGGGAGAAGGGTTCCACCCACACTGACTCTCACTGGGGTCAGGGTTCCACCCACACTGACTCTCACTGGGATCAGGGATCCACAAACACTGACTCTCACTGGGATAAGGGTACCACACACACTGACTCTCACTGGGGTAAGGGTTCCACACAGACTGACTCTTACTGGGATAAGGGTTCCACACACACTGACTCTCACTGGGGTAAGGGTTCCACATACAATGACTCTCACTGTGGGTAAGGGTTCCACATATACTGACTCTAATTGGGATAAGGGTTCCGCACACACTGACTCTCACTGGGGTAAGGGTTCCACGCACACTGACTCTCTCTGGGGTAAGAGTTCCACACACACTGACTCTCTCCTGCGGTAAGGGTTCCACACACACTGACACTCACTGGGATAAGGGTTCCACACACCCTGACTCTCACTCTGGTAAGGGTTCCACACACACCGACTCTCACTGGGATAAGGGTTCCACACACACTGACTCTCACTGGGCTAAGGGTTCCACACACACTGACTCTCACTGGGATAAGGGTTCCACACACACTGACTCTCATCGGGGAAAGGGTTCCACATACACTGACTCTCACTGGGGTAAGGGTTCCACATATACTGACTCTCACTGGGATAAGGGTTCCGCACACACTGACCCTCACTGGGGGAATGGTTCCACACACACTGACTCTCAATGGGGCAAGGGTTCCACACACACTGACTCTCACTACGATAGGTGTTCCACACACACTGACTCTCACTGGGGTAAGTGTTCCACATACACTGACTCTCACTGAAGTAAGGGCTCCACACACAATGAGTCTCACTTGGGGAAGGGTTCCACACACAGTAACTCTCACTGGTATAAGGGTTCCATACACAGTGACTCTCACTGGGGTTCGAGGTCAACACACACTGACTCTATACTGCGGTATTGGTTCCACACACACTGACTCTCACTGGGGTGAGGGTTCCACACACAGTGACTCTCACTGGGGTAAGTGTTCCACATACTCTGACTCTCACTGGGATAAGGTTTCCTCACACACTGACTCTCACTGGGGCAAGGGATCCACACACACTGACTCTCACTAAGGTAAGTGTTTCCCACACACTGACACTCGCTGGGGTTAGAGTTGCACACAGACTGAATCTCACTGGGGTAAGAGTTCCACACACACTGACTCTCTACTGCAGTAAGGGTTCCACACACACTTACTCTCACTGGGATAAGGTTTCGACAGAAAATGGCTCTCACTGGGATAAGGGATCCACACACACTGACTTTCACTGGGGAAAGGGTTCCACACACACTGACTCTCACTGGGGTAAGGGTTCCACATTCACTGACTCTCACCGGGTAAGTTATCCACATATACTAACTCTCAGTGGGATAAGGGTTCCACACACACTGACTCTCACTGGGATAAGGGTTCCGCACACACTAACTCTCACTGGGGTAAGGTTTCCACACACACTGACTCTCATTGGGGCAAGGGTTCCACACACACTGACTCTCACTACGATACGGGTTCCACACACACTGACTCTCACTGGGGTAAGGGTTCCACAGACAGTGACTCTCACTGAGGTAAGGGCTCCACATACAATGACTCTCTCTTGGGTAAGGGTTCCTCACACAGTAACACTCACTGGTATAAGGGTTCCATACACACTGATTCTCACTGGGGTTGGAGGTCCACACACACTGACTCTCTACCGCGGTAATGGTTCCACACACACTGACTCTCACTGGGTAAGGGTTCCACATACACTGACTCTCACTGGGGTATAGGTTCCACATACATTGACTCTCACTGGGATAAGGGTTCCACACACACTGACTCTCACTGGGGTAAGAGTTCCACACAAACTGACTCTAACTTTTGTAAGGGTTCCACACACACTGACTCTCACTGGGGTGAGGGTTCCACACACAGTGACTCTCACTGGGGTAAGGGTTCCACATACACTGACTCACACTGGGATAAGGTTTCCTCACACACTGACTCTCACTGGGGTAAGGGATCCACACACACTGACTTCCCTAAGGTAAGTGGTTCACACACACTGACACTCGCTGGGGTTAGAGTTGCACACACACTGACTCTCACTGGGGTAAGAGTTCCACACACACTGACTCTCTACTGCGGTAAGGGTTCCACACACACTGACTCTCACTGGGATAAGGGTTCGACAGAAAATGACTCTCACTGGGATTAGGGTTCCACACATACTGACTCTCACTGGGATAAGGGATCCACACAAACTGACTCTCACTGGGATAAGGGTTCCACACACACTGAATTTCACTGGGGAAAGGGTTCCACACAAACTGACCCTCACTGGGATAAGGGTTCCACACACAATGACTCTCACTGGGGAAAGGGTTCCACATACACTGACTCTCACCGGGTAAGGGATCCACATATACTTACTCTCAGGGGAATAAGGGTTCCACACAGACTGACTCTCACTGGGGTAAGGGTTACACACACACTGACTCTCACTGGGGTAAGAGTTCAACACACACTGAATCTCTACTGCGGTAAGGGTTCCACACACACTGACTCTCACTGGGATAAGCGTTCCACACACACTAACTCTCAATGGGATAAGGGTTCCACACACACTGACTCTCACTGGGGTAAGGGTTCCACACACACTGAATCTCACTGGGATAAGGGTTCCACACACACTGACTCTCACTGGGATAAGTGTTCCACACACACTGACTCTCACTGGGATTAGGGTTCCACACACACTGACTCTCACTGGGGTAAGGGTTCCACACACACTGACTCTCACTGGGGTAAGAGTTCAACACACACTGAATCTCTACTGCGGTAAGGGTTCCACACACACTGACTCTCACTGGGATAAGCGTTCCACACACACTGACTCTCAATGGGATTAGGGTTCCACACACACTGACTCTCACTGGGGTAAGGGTTCCACACACACTGACTCTCACTGGGATAAGGGTTCCACACACACTGACTCTCACTGGGGTAAGGGTTCCACACACACTGACTCTCACTGGGATAAGCGTTCCACACACACTGACTCTCACTGGGATTAGGGTTCCACACACACTGACTCTCACTGGGGTAAGGGTTCCACACACACTGACTCTCACTGGGATAAGGGTTCCACACACACTGACTCTCACTGGGGTAAGGGTTCCACACACACTGACTCTCACTGGGATAAGGGTTCCACACACACTGACTCTTACTGGGGTAAGGGTTCCACATACACTGACACTCACTGTGGTAAGGTTTCCTCATATACTGACTCCCATTGGGATAAGGGTTCTGCACACACTGACTCTCACTGGGGTAAGGGTTCCACACACACTGACTCTCACTGGGGTAAGGGTTCCACACACACTGACTCTCTCTAAGATAAGGGTTCCAACACACACTGACTCTCACTGGGGTAAGGGTTCCACATTCACTGACTCTCACTGGGGTAAGGGTTCCAAACACACTGACTCTCGCTGGGGTAAGAGTTCCAGACACACTGACTCTCACTGGGGTACGAGTTCCACATACACTCACTCTCGACTGCGGCAGAGGTTCCACACACACTGACTCTCACTGGGATAAGGTTTCCACACACATTGACTCTCACTGGGAGAAGGGTTCCACACACATTTACTCTCACTGGGGTCAGGGTTCCACACACACTGACTCTCACTGGGATAAGTTTTCCACACACATTGAATCTCACTGGGGTAAGGGTTCCACAAACACTGACTCGCACTGGGATAAGGGTTCGAGACGCACTGACTCTCATTGTGGTAAGGGTTCCACATACACTGATTCTCACTGGGGTAAGGATTCCACGTATACTGACTGTCACTGGGATAAGGGTTCCACACACTCTGACTCTCACTGGAGTAAGGGTTCCACACACACTGACACTCACTTGGGTAAGGGATCCACATAAACTGACTCCCACTGGGGTAAGGGTTCCACACTCACTGACTCTCGCTGGGGTAAGAGTTCCAGACAAACTGACTCTCAACTGCGGTAAGGGTTCCACACACACTGACTCTAACTGGGATAAGGGTTCAACACAAACTGACTCTCACTGGGATAATGGATCCACACACCCTGACTCTCACTAGGGTAAGGGCTCCACACAAACTGACTCTAACTGGAGTAAGGGTTCCACTCATACTGATTCACCCTGGGATAAGGTTCCACAAACACTGACTCACTGGGGTAAGAGTTCCACACACACTGACTCTCTACTGCGGTAAGGGTTCCACACACACTGACTCTCACTGGGATAAGGGTTCCACTCACACTGACTCTCACTGGGATAAGGGTTCCACACACACTGATTCTCACTGGGATAAGGGTTCCACACACACTGACTCTCACTGGGATAAGGGTTCCACAAACAATGACTCTCACTGGGGAAAGGGCTCCACACACACTGACTCTCACTGGGATAAGGGTTCCACACACACTGACTCTCACTGGGATAAGGGTTCCACACAAACTGACTCTCACTGGGGTAATGGTTCCACATACACTGACTCTCACTGTGGGTAAGGGTTCCACATACAATGACTCTCTCTTGGGTAAGGGTTCCACACACAGTAACTCTCACTGGTATAAGGGTTCCACACACTGACTCTCACTGGGGTTCGAGGTCCACACACACTGACTCTATACTGCGGTAATGGTTCCACACACACTGACTCTCACTGGGTAAGGGTTCCACATACACTGACTCTCACTGGGGTACAGGTTCCACATACATTGACTCTCACTGGGATAAGGGTTCCACACACACTGACTCTCACTGGGGTGAGGGTTCCATACTCAGTGACTCTCACTGAGGTAAGGGTTCCACATACACTGACTCACACTTGGATAAGGTTTCCTCACACATTGACTCTCACTGGGGTAAGGGATCCACACACACTGACTCTCACTAAGGTAAGTGGTTCACACACACTGACACTCGCTGGGGTTAGAGTTGCACACACACTGACTCTCACTGGGGTAAGATTTCCACACACACTGACTCTTTACTGCGGTAAGGGTACCACACACACTGACTCTCACTGGGATAAGGGTTCGACAGAAAATGACTCTCACTGGGATAAGTGTTCCACACATACTGACTCTCACTGGGATAAGGGTTCCACACACACTGACTCTCACTGGGATAAGGGTTCCACAAACACTGACTCTCACTGGGGAAAGGGCTCCACACAGACTGACACTCACTGGGATAAGGGTTCCACACAAACTGACTCTCACTGGGGTAAGGGTTCCACATACACTGACTCTCACTGTGGGTAAGGGTTCCACATACAATGACTCTCTCTTGGGTAAGGGTTCCACACACAGTAACTCTCACTGGTATAAGGGTTCCATACACACTGACTCTCACTGGGGTTCGAGGTCCACACACACTGACTCTATACTGCGGTAATGGTTCCACACACACTGACTCTCACTGGGTAAGGGTTCCACATACACTGACTCTCACTGGGGTATAAGTTCCACATACATTGACTCTCACTGGGATAAGGGTTCCACACACACTGACTCTCACTGGGGTGAGGGTTCCACACTCAGTGACTCTCACTGAGGTAAGGGTTCCACATACACTGACTCACACTTTGATAACGTTTCCTCACACACTGACTCTCACTGGGGTAAGGGATCCACACACACTGACTCTCACTAAGGTAAGTGGTTCACACACACTGACACTCACTGGGGTTAGAGTTGCACACACGCTGACTCTCACTGGGGTAAGATTTTCACACACACTGACTCTTTACTGCGGTAAGGGTACCACACACACTGACTCTCACTGGGATAAGGGTTCGACAGAAAATGACTCTCACTGGGATAAGTCTTCCACACATACTGACTCTCACTGGGATAAGGGATCCACACACACTGACTCTCACTGGGATAAGGGTTCCACACACACTGAATTTAACTGGGGAAAGGGTTCCACACACACTGACTCTCACTGGGGTAAGGGTTCCACATACACTAACTCTCACCGGGTAAGGGATCCACATATACTTACACCCAGGCGGATAAGGGATCCACACAGACTGACTCTCACTGGGGTAAAGGTTCCACACACACTGACTCTCACTGCGGTAAGAGTTGCACACACACTGACTCTCACTGGGGTAAGAGTTCAACACACACTGAATCTCTACTGCGGTAAGGGTTCCACACACTGACTCTCATTGGGATAAGCATTCCACACACACTGACTCTCACTGGGATTAGGGTTCCACACACACTGACTCTCACTGGTGTAAGGGTTCCACACACACTGACTCTCACTGGGATAAGGGTTCCACACACACTGACTCTCACTGGAGTAAGGGTTCCATATACACTGACACTCACTGTGGTAAGGTTTCCACATATACTGACTCTCACTGGGATAAGAGTTCGGCACAAACTGACTCTCACTGGGGTAAGGGTTCCACACACACTGACTCTCACTGGGGTAAGTGTTCCACACACACTGACTCTCTCTACGATAAGGGTTGCACACGCACTGACTCTCACTGGGGTAATGGTTCGACATTCACTGACTCTCACTGGGGTAAGTGTTCCAAACACACTCACTCTTGCTGGGGTAAGATTTCCAGACACACTGACGCTCACTGGGTTACGAGTTCCACATACACTGAGTCTCTACTGCGGCAGAGGTTCCACACACACTGACTCTAACTGGGAAAAGGTTTCCACACACATTGACTCTCACTGGGAGAAGGGTTCCACACACACTGACTCTCACTGGGGTCAGGGTTCCACTCACACTGACTCTCACTGGGATAAGGGATCCACAAACACTGACTCTCACTGGGATAAGGGTACCACACACACTGACTCTCACTGGGGTAAGGGTTCCACAAACACTGACTCTCACTGTGGGAAAGGGTTCCACATATACTGACTCTCACTGGGATAAGGGTTCCGCACACACTGACTCTCACTGGGGCAAGGGTTCCACGCACACTGACTCTCTCTGGGGTAAGAGTTCCACACACACTGACTCTCACTGTGATAAGGGTTCCACATACACTGACTCTCACTTGGATAAGGGTTCCACACACACTGACTCTCACTGGGAAAAGGGTTCCACACAAACTGACTCTAACTTTTGTAAGGGTTCCACACACACTGACTCTCATTGGGGTGAGGGTTCCACACACAGTGACTCTCACTGGGGTAAGGGTTCCACATACACTGACTCACACTGGGATAAGGTTTCCTCACACACTGACTCTCATTGGGGTAAGGGATCCACACACACTGACTCTCCCTAAGGTAAGTGGTTCACACACACTGACACTCGCTGGGGTTAGAGTTGCACACACACTGACTCTCACTGGGGTAAGAGTTCCACACACACTGACTCTCTACTGCGGTAAGGGTTCCACACACACTGACTCTCACTGGGATAAGTGTTCGACAGAAAATGACTCTCACTGGGATTAGGGTTCCACACATACTGACTCTCACTGGGATAAGGGATCCACACAAACTGACTCTCACTGGGATAAGGGTTCCACACACACTGAATTTCACTGGGGAAAGGGTTCCACACAAACTGACCCTCACTGGGATAAGGGTTCCACACACACTGACTCTCACTGGGGTAAGGGTTCCACATACACTGACTCTCACCGGGTAAGGGATCCACATATACTTACTCTCAGGGGGATAAGGGTTCCACACAGACTGACTCTCACTGGGGTAAGGGTTCCACACACACTGACTCTCACTGGGGTAAGAGTTGCACACACACTGACTCTCACTGGGGTAAGAGTTCAACACACACTGAATCTCTACTGCGGTAAGGGTTCCACACACACTGACTCTCACTGGGATAAGCGTTCCACACACACTGACTCTCAATGGGATTAGGGTTCCACACACACTGACTCTCACTGGGGTAAGGGTTCCACACACACTGACTCTCACTGGGATAAGGGTTCCACACACACTGACTCTCACTGGGGTACGGGTTCCACACACACTGACTCTCACTAGGGTAAGGGCTCCACACAAACTGACTCTAACTGGAGTAAGGGTTCCACTCATACTGATTCACCCTGGGATAAGGTTCCACAAACACTGACTCACTGGGGTAAGAGTTCCACACGCACTGACTCTCTACTGCGGTAAGGGTTCCACACACACTGACTCTCACTGGGATAAGGGTTCCACTCACACTGACTCTCACTGGGATAAGGGTTCCACACACACTGATTCTCACTGGGATAAGGGTTCCACACACACTGACTCTCACTGGGATAAGGGTTCCACAAACAATGACTCTCACTGGGGAAAGGGTTCCACAAACACTGACTCTCACTGGGGAAAGGGCTCCACACAGACTGACACTCACTGGGATAAGGGTTCCACACAAACTGACTCTCACTGGGGTAAGGGTTCCACATACACTGACTCTCACTGTGGGTAAGGGTTCCACATACAATGACTCTCTCTTGGGTAAGGGTTCCACACACAGTAACTCTCACTGGTATAAGGGTTCCATACACACTGACTCTCACTGGGGTTCGAGGTCCACACACACTGACTCTTTACTGCGGTAATGGTTCCACACACACTGACTCTCACTGGGTAAGGGTTCCACATACACTGACTCTCACTGGGGTATAGGTTCCACATACATTGACTCTCACTGGGATAAGGGTTCCACACACACTGACTCTCACTGGGGTGAGGGTTCCACACTCAGTGACTCTCACTGAGGTAAGGGTTCCACATACACTGACTCACACTTTGATAACGTTTCCTCACACACTGACTCTCACTGGGGTAAGGGATCCACACACACTGACTCTCACTAAGGTAAGTGGTTCACACACACTGACACTCACTGGGGTTAGAGTTGCACACACGCTGACTCTCACTGGGGTAAGATTTTCACACACACTGACTCTTTACTGCGGTAAGGGTACCACACACACTGACTCTCACTGGGATAAGGGTTCGACAGAAAATGACTCTCACTGGGATAAGTGTTCCACACATACTGACTCTCACTGGGATAAGGGATCCACACACACTGACTCTCACTGGGATAAGGGTTCCACACACACTGAATTTAACTGGGGAAAGGGTTCCACACAAACTGATCCTCACTGGGATAAGGGTTCCACACACACTGACTCTCACTGGGGTAAGGGTTCCACATACACTAACTCTCACCGGGTAAGGGATCCACATATACTTACACCCAGGCGGATAAGGGATCCACACAGACTGACTCTCACTGGGGTAAAGGTTCCACACACACTGACTCTCACTGCGGTAAGAGTTGCACACACACTGACTCTCACTGGGGTAAGAGTTCAACACACACTGAATCTCTACTGCGGTAAGGGTTCCACACACTGACTCTCACTGGGATAAGCATTCCACACACACTGACTCTCACTGGGATTAGGGTTCCACACACACTGACTCTCACTGGTGTAAGAGTTCCACACACACTGACTCTCACTGGGATAAGGGTTCCACACACACTGACTCTCACTGGAGTAAGGGTTCCATATACACTGACACTCACTGTGGTAAGGTTTCCACATATACTGACTCTCACTGGGATAAGAGTTCGGCACAAACTGACTCTCACTGGGGTAAGGGTTCCACACACACTGACTCTCACTGGGGTAAGTGTTCCACACACACTGACTCTCTCTACGATAAGGGTTGCACACGCACTGACTCTCACTGGGGTAATGGTTCGACATTCACTGACTCTCACTGGGGTAAGTGTTCCAAACACACTCACTCTTGCTGGGGTAAGATTTCCAGACACACTGACGCTCACTGGGTTACGAGTTCCACATACACTGAGTCTCTACTGCGGCAGAGGTTCCACACACACTGACTCTAACTGGGAAAAGGTTTCCACACACATTGACTCTCACTGGGAGAAGGGCTCCACACACACTGACTCTCACTGGGGTCAGGGTTCCACTCACACTGACTCTCACTGGGATAAGGGATCCACAAACACTGACTCTCACTGGGATAAGGGTACCACACACACTGACTCTCACTGGGGTAAGGGTTCCACATACACTGACTCTCACTGTGGGAAAGGGTTCCACATATACTGACTCTCACTGGGATAAGGGTTCCGCACACACTGACTCTCACTGGGGTAAGGGTTCCACGCACACTGACTCTCTCTGGGGTAAGAGTTCCACACACACTGACTCTCACTGTGATAAGGGTTCCACATACACTGACTCTCACTTGGATAAGGGTTCCACACACACTGACTCTCACTGGGAAAAGGGTTCCACACAAACTGACTCTAACTTTTGTAAGGGTTCCACACACACTGACTCTCACTGGGGTGAGGGTTCCACACACAGTGACTCTCACTGGGGTAAGGGTTCCATATACACTGACACTCACTGTGGTAAGGTTTCCACATATACTGACTGTCACTGCGATAAGAGTTCGGCACAAACAGACTCTCACTGGGGTAAGGGTTCCACACACACTGACTCTCACTGGGGTAAGTGTTCCACACACACTGACTCTCTCTACGATAAGGGTTGCACACGCACTGACTCTCACTGGGGTAAGGGTTCCACATTCACTGACTCTCACTGGGGTAAGTGTTCCAAACACACTCACTCTTGCTGGGGTAAGATTTCCAGACACACTGACGCTCACTGGGTTACGAGTTCCACATACACTGAGTCTCTACTGCGGCAGAGGTTCCACACACACTGACTCTAACTGGGAAAAGGTTTCCACACACATTGACTCTCACTGGGAGAAGGGTTCCACACACACTGACTCTCACTGGGGTCAGGGTTCCACTCACACTGACTCTCACTGGGATAACGGATCCACAAACACTGACTCTCACTGGGATAAGGGTACCACACACACTGACTCTCACTGGGGTAAGGGTTCCACATACACTGACTCTCACTGTGGGAAAGGGTTCCACATATACTGACTCTCACTGGGATAAGGGTTCCGCACACACTGACTCTCACTGGGGCAAGGGTTCCACGCACACTGACTCTCTCTGGGGTAAGAGTTCCACACACACTGACTCTCACTGTGATAAGGGTTCCACATACACTGACTCTCACTTGGATAAGGGTTCCACACACACTGACTCTCACTGGGAAAAGGGTTCCACACAAACTGACTCTAACTTTTGTAAGGGTTCCACACACACTGACTCTCACTGGGGTGAGGGTTCCACACACAGTGACTCTCACTGGGGTAAGGGTTCCACATACACTGACTCACACTGGGATAAGGTTTCCTCACACACTGACTCTCATTGGGGTAAGGGATCCACACACACTGACTCTCCCTAAGGTAAGTGGTTCACACACACTGACACTCGCTGGGGTTAGAGTTGCACACACACTGACTCTCACTGGGGTAAGGGTTCCACACACACTGACTCTCACTGGGATAAGTGTTCGACAGAAAATGACTCTCACTGGGATTAGGGTTCCACACATACTGACTCTCACTGGGATAAGGGATCCACACAAACTGACTCTCACTGGGATAAGGGTTCCACACACACTGAATTTCACTGGGGAAAGGGTTCCACACAAACTGACCCTCACTGGGATAAGGGTTCCACACACACTGACTCTCACTGGGGTAAGGGTTCCACATACACTGACTCTCACCGGGTAAGGGATCCACATATACTTACTCTCAGGGGGATAAGGGTTCCACACAGACTGACTCTCACTGGGGTAAGGGTTCCACACACACTGACTCTCACTGGGGTAAGAGTTGCACACACACTGACTCTCACTGGGGTAAGAGTTCAACACACACTGAATCTCTACTGCGGTAAGGGTTCCACACACACTGACTCTCACTGGGATAAGCGTTCCACACACACTGACTCTCAATGGGATTAGGGTTCCACACACACTGACTCTCACTGGGGTAAGGGTTCCACACACACTGACTCTCACTGGGGTAAGGGTTCCACACACACTGACTCACACTAGGGTAAGGGCTCCACACAAACTGACTCTAACTGGAGTAAGGGTTCCACTCATACTGATTCACCCTGGGATAAGGTTCCACAAACACTGACTCACTGGGGTAAGAGTTCCACACGCACTGACTCTCTACTGCGGTAAGGGTTCCACACACACTGACTCTCACTGGGATAAGGGTTCCACTCACACTGACTCTCACTGGGATAAGGGTTCCACACACACTGATTCTCACTGGGATACGGGTTCCACACACACTGACTCTCACTGGGATAAGGGTTCCACAAACAATGACTCTCACTGGGGAAAGGGTTCCACAAACACTGACTCTCACTGGGGAAAGGGCTCCACACAGACTGACACTCACTGGGATAAGGGTTCCACACAAACTGACTCTCACTGGGGTAAGGGTTCCACATACAATGACTCTCTCTTGGGTAAGGGTTCCACACACAGTAACTCTCACTGGGGTAAGGGTTCCATACACACTGACTCTCACTGGGGTTCGAGGTCCACACACACTGACTCTATACTGCGGTAATGGTTCCACACACACTGACTCTCACTGGGTAAGGGTTCCACATACACTGACTCTCACTGGGGTATAGGTTCCACATACATTGACTCTCACTGGGATAAGGGTTCCACACACACTGACTCTCACTGGGGTGAGGGTTCCACACTCAGTGACTCTCACTGAGGTAAGGGTTCCACATACACTGACTCACACTTGGATAAGGTTTCCTCACACACTGACTCTCACTGGGGTAAGGGATCCACAAACACTGACTCTCACTAAGGTAAGTGGTTCACACACACTGACACTCGCTGGGGTTAGAGTTGCACACACACTGACTCTCACTGGGGTAAGATTTCCACACACACTGACTCTTTACTGCGGTAAGGGTACCACACACACTGACTCTCACTGGGATAAGGGTTCGACAGAAAATGACTCTCACTGGGATAAGTGTTCCACACATACTGACTCTCACTGGGATAAGGGTTCCACACACACTGACTCTCACTGGGATAAGGGTTCCACAAACACTGACTCTCACTGGGGAAAGGGCTCCACACAGACTGACACTCACTGGGATAAGGGTTCCACACAAACTGACTCTCACTGGGGTAAGTGTTCCACATACACTGACTCTCACTGTGGGTAAGGGTTCCACATACAATGACTCTCTCTTGGGAAAGGGTTCCACACACAGTAACTCTCACTTGTATATGGGTTCCATACACAGTGACTCTCACTGGGGTTCGAGGTCCACACACACTGACTCTATACTGCGGTAATGGTTCCACACACACTGACTCTCACTGGGTAAGGGTTCCACATACACTGACTCTCACTGGGGTATAGGTTCCACATACATTGACTCTCACTGGGATAAGTGTTCCACACACACTGACTCTCACTGGGGTGAGGGTTCCACACTCAGTGACTCTCACTGAGGTAAGGGTTCCACATACACTGACTCACACTTGGATAACGTTTCCTCACACACTGACTCTCACTGGGGTAAGGGATCCACACACACTGACTCTCACTAAGGTAAGTGGTTCACACACACTGACACTCGCTGGGGTTAGAGTTGCACACACACTGACTCTCACTGGGGTAAGATTTTCACACACACTGACTCTTTACTGCGGTAAGAGTACCACACACACTGACTCTCACTGGGATAAGGGTTCGACAGAAAATGACTCTCACTGGGATAAGTGTTCCACACATACTGACTCTCACTGGGATAAGGGATCCACACACACTGACTCTCACTGGGATAAGGGTTCCACACACACTGAATTTAACTGGGGAAAGGGTTCCACACAAACTGACCCTCACTGGGATAAGGGTTCCACACACACTGACTCTCACCGGGTAAGGGATCCACATATACTTACTCTCAGGGGGATAAGGGTTCCACACAGACTGACTCTCACTGGGGTAAGGGTTCCACACACACTGACTCTCACTGGGGTAAGAGTTGCACACACACTGACTCTCACTGGGGTAAGAGTTCAACACACACTGAATCTCTACTGCGGTAAGGGTTCCACACACACTGACTCTCACTGGGATAAGCGTTCCACACACACTGACTCTCAATGGGATTAGGGTTCCACACACACTGACTCTCACTGGGGTAAGGGTTCCACACACACTGACTCTCACTGGGGTAAGGGTTCCACACACACTGACTCTCACTGGGGTAAGGGTTGCACACACACTGACTCTCACTGGGATAAGGGTTCCACACACACTGACTCTCACTGGGGTAAGGGTTCCACACACACTGACTCTCACTGGGATAAGCGTTCCACACACACTGACTCTCACTGGGATTAGGGTTCCACACACACTGACTCTCACTGGGGTAAGGGTTCCACACACACTGACTCTCACTGGGATAAGGGTTCCACACACACTGACTCTCACTGGGGTAAGGGTTCCACACACACTGACTCTCACTGGGATAAGGGTTCCACACACACTGACTCTTACTGGGGTAAGGGTTCCACATACACTGACACTCACTGTGGTAAGGTTTCCTCATATACTGACTCCCATTGGGATAAGGGTTCTGCACACACTGACTCTCACTGGGGTAAGGGTTCCACACACAATGACTCTCACTGGGGTAAGGGTTCCACACACACTGACTCTCTCTATGATAAGGGTTCCAACACACACTGACTCTCACTGGGGTAAGGGTTCCACATTCACTGACTCTCACTGGGGTAAGGGTTCCAAACACACTGACTCTCGCTGGGGTAAGAGTTCCAGATACACTGACTCTCACTGGGGTACGAGTTCCACATACACTGACTCTCGACTGCGGCAGAGGTTCCACACACACTGACTCTCACTGGGATAAGGTTTCCACGCACATTGACTCTCACTGGGAGAAGGGTTCCACACACATTTACTCTCACTGGGGTCAGGGTTCCACACACACTGACTCTCACTGGGATAAGTGTTCCACACACATTGAATCTCACTGGGGTAAGGGTTCCACAAACACTGACTCGCACTGGGATAAGGGTTCGAGACGCACTGACTCTCATTGTGGTAAGGGTTCCACATACACTGATTCTCACTGGGGTAAGGATTCCACGTATACTGACTGTCACTGGGATAAGGGTTCCACACACTCTGACTCTCACTGGAGTAAGGGTTCCACACACACTGACACTCACTTGGGTAAGGGATCCACATAAACTGACTCCCACTGGGGTAAGGGTTCCACACTCACTGACTCTCGCTGGGGTAAGACTTCCAGACAAACTGACTCTCA